>OY728126.1:649311575-651811575 GCA_963277665.1 Viscum album
TATTTTTCATCTCAAGATTCACCTGATCCAATGTCTCTGTAATTGTAAGATAGATAATGATGTCGACATTTTTTTAAGAATCATCACTACAATAGTTTATTTTGATGTAACTAAATATTTTAACCAATCATGGTTAGAAAATTAATCAGAAGAAGATTAATATGACAAAAAATGAAAACTCACGTCAAGTTCGTTCTATATAACCAACTTTAAAATCATCTAAAGCATTTGGAATATTAACATGTTTTAATACTATTTCAAAAATTATTATAAGATTCCTCGTAGAATCCAATGATATCCCTGATACAATGTTAGTCTCACCTAAGGGATCACTCTTAGTTGTTGTTTCACAACGTTTCTCTGATAGCCTCTGACCTCGAGCTGCTTCCTCAGCAATAGTTATAGGGTCAACATCTGTTGTCGTGGGATTTTATGGTTCATACGATGAACCTAAAGTATCGCATGATGGTAGTAATATGTTGTTACATTTATAGTAACATGATGTAATTATTATTTATTAGAGGTCTTGTCTCTTTTGATAGTAGGAATATCAAAAATGTTAGGAAAAGACATTGGTTCCATTGGCCTAAATTCATATTAATTAATCACCGAGTTAGTAGGGATTTGTGCCTATTTAGAGGTACCCTCCATAGTTTCTCGAATATTATCAGTGACTTCATTAAGAGAAGAAATAGAAATGGCTACTATAACTCCATCAAGTTTAATCAAATTATATGAATAAGGATAAAATTCATGTTTTTAGGAATCTTTACCACTACTGAGAAAATGATTACCCACTGTATTATTTCTTCAATGATTTTTTTTCTTCACCTTCTAGGGAGGACTTGCATCATCATCTCCAAAAAACAGGTAAAAGAGATAGGAAACCCCTTTCTATCTCATCCTCCATGGCATGTTGGAATGGAGTTATCTCTCCCAATTCATAGTGTGATCTAGTATCTCCATGTGAAAGACCACATGGGCTATATTGTGGTGATTTAATTTCAGTAAATATTTTTTTATCCATCTACATATTAAAATGAAATTTCCCCTAAGTAACAATGAGTTGATTAAATTCAAATTGAAAAGCATAGAATAATGTGAGAAAAAAACTTACATCTTCAGGATCCACAAAATCACTCCATTCTTCATCTAATGAAAGGTAAATCCCTTTCATGGAACCACAATGAATCATTTCATTCACCCACATGGCCTTGGGAATTAATTCATCTGCGTATATGAGCATTTCCAGTTATCAGATATAAGATATCACTTCATCAGGGTTGTTCTTAAAGAGAATATTAGAAGAGTCTAGTAGATCCCCAATTCTTGGAATACATAACCCTTCACATAAATCTATCCACATGGTTTGAGCATCACAATGAAAAATTTTCCCTATTTGAATAGCCCTTGGTCATATATATTCAGAGTACATTCCAAAGGGTTGTGAAGTGGATCTTTCAGTTTTGGATTTGAGTTTTTTCCCAATTCAGGTAGTCACAACTCAGGGATGAGAAAATGGGACTCATTTCTATTCTAGACGAAGACAACTAGACCACCTTGTTAAATCATCAGTAGATTTTGATTATGTGTCTCTCTTGACTCTGACTGGTGGATTTTATCATGCACGAGGATGGTTTGGTGAGATTGGAGCCTCAACACCTCCACCCTCTAACTCCAATGAATAATCCCCTAATGACCATGAATTGCCTTCCAAATGAAAGGGTTCCTTCCCATTGCCTCTCTTTATCCCCACTCAAATGAATTCATGGTTTAACAACCCTTCAGGGTATGATGTGACCCAATTCTCAACATACTAGATAGTCAGTCTGCTTGATGCATTGACAATAAGTAAATTGAATATTTCCCCAGTTTTCTCTATAGTTGTCAGCAAGCATAGTTTTCGGGATATCATCATATGTTTCTTTAATATTCCATGTATGAGATGAGATATGGTAATTTTTTGTAGACATTTGAATTGAAACACAAATCTATAAAGAGCGTAGTCCTTGAATATGATTTCCCTATAGATTCTATTGGCCAATAAACTGTCACTTCAAGCTAACATAGACACCCTTTGTTCTATGCTGGCCATCCCATCATCCAAAAATCACCCCGTAGGTGAATTATTATAAGGAAAAAATGAGATTCATTGTACGCAATCTGCATGGCCTTGTTATCATAAGCATTCCGAGACAAAGGTGAAATACCATAAAAATTCTAAACAGATGGTTAGAAAAAACATTCAAAGGCCTATATGCCACGTTTCAGAACATAAGTTCTGGAATTAGTGATGATCTGCCTCCATTAAACCTATATCGGAATATTTATTTTGAAATGAGACTTCCCTCTGAAAATATATAGTAAAATCCTATGAATCATTGCCAAAATTAGGGTAGCCAACCCTACCATCCTCTTCCCAACCAACTTGGTCATGATAACAAAGGTTCATGTCCTTAAACATACCTTGAAATCTCAAACCGGTAATTGATACACACTGATCCACATGGATAGGAAACCTGTAAGACGTGTCTTTGTAGGAATTTTGGAATTGAATTCATACCACCACTTGTCAAACACTCTTTTCTTTAATGTTTTCCAGAATGTGTCGGTTGTACATCTCTATCATACCTTGGGACATATTATTGGATGATTTCAAGTGGGTCCCTTCTCCTTATTCTTTACTAAGAATATTTACATCTAATCCATTTTATAAATATCCCTTCCTGCAAGGGAATTCATTATGTTCATATTTTTGATTTTATAAAATATCATCATCAACTCACAGACCAAGGATGGTGTCTTTTCTGAGTCATTCCATGTCATCGTGGGAGGAATAAACTCATCATATAGATCTCCAAGGATTGGAACTCCAGAGATATTGTAGACATCCCACAAACTGATGGATACTTCTTCATGTGTTATATAGATAGAGTTAGTTTCTGTACTCTATAGTCTTAGAAAATCTAGAAAAAAATCATTATTATATACATAGGTTTTCCCGACCCATATAGTCTCATAAATCCCAACACCTTTTAAGTCTTCCATAAAATCTGCAAACATCTTGCACACCCAATACAATCACATCCATGCGGTTTTAACACCCCCTCCTAGTCATAAATCCCAACTTTTCTACCAGCCTTTTGATTGATCAGTCTGAGAATCTCAAAAGATGGATGAATTGCATGATGTATGTATCTGGGGTGTATGTGCTTCCAAAGATGTAGAAAATGGGATGTGATGAATGAAATGTTCCATATTTATTGTCCAAACATTAATGTTTGTTCCCGTAACAGAAATATTGGCAGATGAAAAATTGGTATAGTCTTGAAACCAAAAAAGGGGAATAGAATTCTTCGTGTACAGTATGTGGACATCCTGCAGATGGCCATTAGTATAAAAATGAAAATATGTACTACTGGGAAAATCGAAGTGTTAATTCCTTAGATTCCTTTCCACTTCTAAGAGTGTTGTTTCATAGACATCAATCTAATCACGATTGAAAATAATCCTCATATCATCAATTTTCTTACTGGAAAATTCCTCAGCATTTCCAACTCTCTTAGGGGAAATTGATCATAAAAAAGAGATCGAAATTCATCTTTAAAAGTAAGTCCATTGTAGATATTTTTTAAAAAGTAATTAAGAAAACTTTAAAAGGGCATAAGGGCACGCAAGTCTGAACATGGTGCGCATGTATGAAATACAGCACACATGTATGGATCCCTAATTCTGGCAAGCAAATGAAAAACATATAGAAGAATCGCGACTGACATGATCATCTGAGTGAAAATACTTGCGCACTGATAGCTAGATTTCTAGAATTTTTTGTACATTTATATGAAGTGAAGCCACTATATATAAGTGATGAAAATCACACTACAAGATGGCACCTTGTGTTCCCATTTCCCCATGTACTACCACTTGCACGCCACATACACCTCTTTTTTTTCTTTTTTTATATCGTTACCTCAGTATAAGATCCTCTTTTCATTTCAAATCAAATTTTGAGGGGAGGAATTTGTTGACACTATATTCTATCAAAGATTATAAAAAGTGTAAAAGGAAAATTCCCAAGAAAGAAGTGAATAAAACACATGAAGAGAATAAAAAAATTTGAAGTCTTGAAAATTGGATCACCCTATTAAAGATGAGGATCCTTCGGTGCATAAGGTGCTTTCACGCCCAAATATGGCATGAAACCCACAGGTACGCCCCCACTATTTCACTCATGGTCACTTATTTTCCTATAAATAGATGCTTGGGGACTTCATTTGTATGGAGGAATTTCCTTGATGCTTATTTTCTGCTCTCATCACCCTAGTGCTTTGCCCAAGTCATCTAAATCCTTCAAGGTAGTTCTTTAACACATAGAGAGGAGGAATTAAAGGAGGATCATAAGACCTGAGTCCATATAGTGTTATAAAATCATAATACTTGTGTGCCTAAAATTCCCAACCTTTCTAAATCAGAACCACTTGTGTACCATCAATTCATCTTCGAGGAACATGAGCTCCCCACTTCTGGGAATACCTGTGAATACTCATGATGGATTCATTCATGTCTCGCCCATGTATTAACATTATGTTTGTTCATCACTTAAGTTAACATTAGGTTGCCCAATTCTACTTGTGTGCCCATACTTTCATGCCAGACACTTACATGGGTTCCCTTATTAGATTCACGTAATCCCTTTAGTTTACATGCCTTTCATTAATCCCTCTTCAATGCCATTATTGAAAAGGATTCTTCTCCACTGGATCGCTTGTATAAAATGGATTATGTTGAAACCACCAGCAATTCCACTCTACTCATCAAAACATTGGGAAAGCCACATCATTGTGTCTCCTATGTGGGTATTTATATCTGCATTCAGATGTTTCCCACAGTGTTTTGCAATGGGGTATGGATTCATGGAGTTTCTATGGGTTTGTATATATGTAGTAACATGGAACATTCTCCTAGGAACAGTTTTGGGATGTTCCAAGTTTGGAAGGTCATGTTTTGGGTTATGGAGTCCAATTCTTGTCTCCAAAACCCAGAACCTCATGTCTCTGTTAGGGAAGGTACGGTTCACATCTACTTTTACTTTTGAGAAAACGATAAGTCTCCCTCCCCTACTAGGACCACGTTTAGTGGATCCATCCTGGTATAAACCCCTAAAATTTTAACTAGGAGGTTGGAGTCTTGCTCCACTATATATTCTTCACCTTCAATCCAACATTAAATTAGACCCTTGTCTAATATAAAGACAACTGAGGGAAGGCTTGTCGCCTCACCCTCTTCCTTGATTACCTCGGCCACTTCCCTCATCGCCACTATAGGCATGTCCTCTTCCACTAGAAGAGGAGGAAAAGAGTGGGTTCCTTTGTTTTATATTTTACATCCTCTTGCTTTTCACACCGAGAATGACTCAAGTTATCTCACATATTTTTCATGACTACAACATATTCACAAACACATGGCTTATTGACAAATGAGAACACTGATTCCTGCCATAATTGGTATACGTAGGAAGCCTTCCTCTGTATCGGGCTCCATCTCATTTAATCCATAAATGGGCATCCTCCTTATGAGTAAGACCCAAATTAAACCCCCCAAATCACCAAGGAATCCTTTTTAGGATTTAATCCCAATCACATTTCTCTCAAGGAACTATACTCTCCTATCAGACCGACCAAACTACGTGATATTGGATTATAATCCCAATGGGATTTGTAGGAACCGATTATGAAGTCCAACCCCAACACTTCAAATCAGCCATGTTCTTCATGGTCCATATTCCCAATAGGGTATACTCTTACATGGAAACCCATATTCCTTACATGTTCCTTGGGATGATTAGGCATAAGTCTCACTCCAAACCTTGACTAAGTACCTTTTGTATAGATGTCCTTACCAACATGACTTTAAACTATATGGTTAGTTCCTTATGAAATGACCATAAAATTTATTATGAGTCCCATTAAGTGGCACCGAACTATAAGGGTTATGATTCCTTTTATAATGATATGTAGTAAGCCTATTTATGGGTATGATCCCAATATCAAAACAATCCTTTTTCTCTATAGAATACAATAAATTCTAGAGCGCCCCACCGAGTGGCTTAAAAACCAGTATCATCGTAATGATGGTTAAAATGATCTCTAAATAGTACATGAGAGGATACCATTGATGGAGAACCTAAAATACATATGGATCTCTCCATTATTTAAGAACCGAAAATACATACGGGTGATTATAAATTTCACCCATTCTAATAATTGATTAAAAATTACAAGGGAAACAAATGTTATAGTAGGTAAATTAATTAGGATTCATAAAAATATCTCAAATCTATAAGAGAGTCCTAGAGTAGACAATAATTCCCCCAAAAAGGGTGAGATGAGTCTGACATGAAATCCTCTCGACCAATGTATATTCATAAGTATCATAAGTTCAAACTCAAAGAATTCATACCTTTGGAAAGTAGGATTCTTTTGGATAACAAATTGTTGGATGTTTCTGGTTCCATAAATAAATACAATGGAATATACATGGAAGTAGTGGTTCCTAACTAGAACACATGTTCCAAGGAGATAGGAAATAGTGTTCCATGTAGATGATTGAATAAGTCACCACTTCAAAAAAAGGTAATTTTTTATTTATCATGATCTTGTTGAGATCCTGATAATCAATGAAAAGGTGCTTTGACTCATACTAATTCTTTACCAAGAGGACTAGTTCACCCCATGGTGAATCACATGGGTATATAATACATTTATACATATTTTACTATAGTTTTTTCATCAATTCATCATGTTCCATAACATATAACCTGTATAAATTCATGATATTGAAAAATAACTAGGTATAATCTCGATGACAAATTCGACCTCTCGGCTGGTAGGATGACTAATAAATTCCTTGGGAAACACATCAGCATATTCCTTCACAATAGGAACGTCTTCAATGATGATATTTTCCTTACACTCAATCATTCTGAGAAAGATATGATTCCTCATATTGTAATAATATCTATAATTGATATGATGGTGTTATAGAAGATTTATCCGGCTCCTTACACATTTATAGAATCATGGGTTGATTCAGAATACAGAGATTGAATTCTTACTCACAGAAATTTAGGATGTCTCAATAAAAGGAAATCCAATCCATTCCCAAAATTGAATAAAATTCCACCAGATGGAGTATGAGTGGGTTTATTGGGATATTCATCCCAAAAACATTAACATAGGAGGAGTTATATGCTTGGGATGAAATAATTTCACTACTTTCCATTTTCACCATCATCTATACCTCTATTCTTTTTATAGTGTTTAGATTTTTATACTATACTTTCATGATGTAAAGTAATTCATAGAAAAATGGGAGATAACCCTAAATTTTACTTTTTGATTATAGTTATACTTTATCAAATTTAGATGTATGTATGATTAATTTAAAACGATTGAACTCATAAAGGGGTATTAAATGATGTTAAAGTGATAACATATAAATTATATTCTTCTCCTTAACTAATGAGTTTCTTGGATTCAATATATGATATCCAAGATCTGTTTCATAACATATATTATTATGGTATTTTTTGTACCCTTAATAATGGTTCATAAGGAGATTATGAATTTACCAAATAATTTCCCTTGAGAAATTCAAAAAATGTGCATAGTAAGGCCCATTCTCATGTACCAGATAACACTGATTTAGGCCCGAAACATATTTTCAGATTTATTACCACATGGTACATCTATTCCAAAACCCCAACCACTTGTAGTATCTAGAAAGGGGTGAAATTTTATGATAACATAATTAATATATACTAACAAAAATTTAGGGATGTTTTCTTTCAGTTTGTCATATCCCTCAACTTTTTCACTATGGTTTTATAATCCTGGTCACAAAAATAACTAATCTAATCCTCTAATTCCAACTATAAAAACCATGCTCTTTATTTATAATTTATACATGATTTATTATATAATATTACACTTATTAAAACTCATAAGATTTAGTGTTATAGTGTCTGTTGTAAATTTGGTACATTAAATAACATCTTAAAACATGAAAGAATAATATATTTATTTAAAACATCTTCAACATGAAAAAAAACATTCCTTTATACATAACACTGCATTAGATAACCTGAGGACATTCATAAGAAAGATGTGATCTATAAATAACAATAAAAGCATAAAAAAAGGAATAAAATAAGGAATAAAATAAATATTAGACAATAGGAATATCAATGGATCATAGAAGGAACATGAATAATGAGGCATGATATAGCATGATAATCATAACATGGGATATGTTGAAATAAAATAAAACAATGCAACATAAATATATCAAGGCTTAAAAATCCAAGACCACATGGTGGAGAAAGTACCATAAATGAAT
Source organism: Viscum album (assembly GCA_963277665.1). Lineage (NCBI taxonomy): Eukaryota > Viridiplantae > Streptophyta > Magnoliopsida > Santalales > Viscaceae > Viscum > Viscum album. Next base: position 649,319,973 of record OY728126.1, read on the forward strand.
CAGGTAAACCCTTTTACCAACATGATGTATCATGATACTAAACATTAATCAATGCATTAGAGAACTACAAGGGTGAACCCTTCATAATCTTTTCATTCTCATGCTAAAATGTGCCATATCGAACATACAACATGGATTCATACATGATATTATTTTATTCAATGATCAAAGAGTGTGGAATAAATACATTTAATTCACTAATATATATATATATATATGTTTGTGTGTGTGTGTGTGCATAAATGTGAATACCTTTAATAGGGAAATGGGAATGGTATTCACTATACAATTTTTTTTCATGGAAAGTCATGGTGCAATTTCAGAAGCAAACGACATCATATAGAACATCCAAAATGGGTTGATGAGAGTGAAAGGGGGATATAACCATTTATACATGAAGTGGATAGTAAGGAGATAATTAAGAACATATCCTAATGTTGAAAAAAAGTAAATTAGAATACATAACATAAAAGGAATGCTTATTATAGGAGGAGGGTGGAAGATTCCTTATGGAAATTCAACATACAAATGGCTTAGGTAAGGGTCAAAATGAGGGAGTGTAAATGGTATTTCATTAAAATTACATTTACTATATGGTATGGTTATTATATTAATTTGATTAAAAAATAACCAATTTAAATTATAGGGACTACATTCAAAAGAAGGTTCTTGAATTGATGAAAAGAGTGGATGGTGAGGATCCCATATAGAATTTCAGCATCGTAATGGGTGTACATAATGGATTATAAGAGGGATAAATGATAGTGAAAGGGAATCCAATAATTTAAACATAAAATTTAATGTAAGAGGGGTAGGTTAGACTATATCCCAACTTAATCAAATGGAAATCAAAAGGGCATATCATGAATGAAGTGCTTAATAAAAAGATGACAGAGAGAATCCATTACATGTGTGTGTGACTCCAAAGGCTTGAGAGAGGCTTATTAATAGCTTTGGTAACCTTAGGATGAATCATGGGAGTATATAGAAGAAGTTTTCCTAGATTCATTGACATTTATTAAAGATTAATGGGAGATTTTGTGGGTTAATATAGGAAAAGATAGGGGAATTAGTTATTATTTAGGTTATGGACTCTTCATAATAAAATGTTCAAAACCACGCTACATTCCATGGTTTTTTCCCATGATTTCATAGAAAGGGTAGTGGTTTAAATTATTTTTTAATTCCAGGGTGAAAAGAAAATAAAATAATTTTCTTTCTTATGTGGAGGTGAGTCACACTTTCAAAGAAAAGATTTTTAATTCTCAAAATATATTATATGTCTTGGAGGTTTCACTAAGGTATAATAAAAAAACATAAAATACTATTTCTTGAAGGATAACATATATTTGTATGAGGATATTTTTATAGTATTTATTACATCACTATTGGGTAATTATGATGTCATAAATATCACCATATATTTATACTGTATTAAATTTTTACCAAAAAATTCAACTGTCTCATAAAATTATGAAAAATTAACCATTGGATAATTTAAATATCCTAATTTTAAAAATAATATTCATTTTATCTATATAAATGTTTGAATATGTGAATTTTCATTTTTTAAATTAATATAGACAATCATTGAAATTGATTAGTTTTTGACAATAACAGTATTTTGAACAGTTAATAAAATTACATGTGATGACAAAAAATAGTATTTATTTAAATATCATATTAATTCATAAATTCATAAATTTAATTTGAATATTAACAATAAATACTATTTGTGACTTAAAAATAATTTATAATGTACTAATAATAGGGTGAAAATAAATTCATTAATATATAAAAAATAATGTACCTATTCTTATTAATAGGGTCTTGTAACATATCCATTTATTACATTAGCATATTACCTTTGTGTATGGTACACGTTGGTGGGGATTCCATGAGGTCATTAGGTGACCATGGCTAGTTTTGTGTTCTTGATGAGCTTGAACTTCTCCCATAAATTTTTTCACTCATGCTTATGTTGTTCGATCTCAGCTTGGGCTTGTTCTAGATCAAAGACCATAAATACTATCTCCCTCAAAAGATTCGATAAATGGAATTTATAGGTTATGATCATATTGGTTGAGGTCACCACTTATTATAACTATTCCAAAATTATTTTTTAAAACCCAATATTTATATTATTCATATGATCATGTTTCAATGGCTATATTAGCAATGACAATGATACTTAATATTCATTTAAATCTAATTGTATATAATAAAACAAAATAAGTGAATGTTTTTTCTATAACCACAAGACATTAAATTAAATAAAAAATGGAAATTTTATTTATAAAAGATTAATTCATTACATAATGTCTATATGTGGATGAAATTAAATTTAATATCAAAACACAAATCACATTAAAACACTTTTTTAAGAAAATTTCCAATTTAAGTGTAAACATTGTTATACATTGAAATAAAGTGATGAAATGATTTAGATAAAATTTTTGGTAAAATAATAATGTAAGTCAGGTTTTTATACATTTTACTCAATAAAAACTAAATGTAATCTTGGAACCATGCCATTAAATGGAATGCCTAGAAAATAGATTGAAATTAAAATAAAATATTCCTTATCACTCCAAAGTAAAGAAAGGGTTAAATATAAAAAATAATGATATAAAATATATTTTTAACTACATAATAATAACTTTTATCAAAAATAACACATAAAATAAGATAAATTCATGTTTTGGTGTTATTTTAATGTTTTACCCTATAGTTTTAACATAGTTTTACCTCTATTAATTGGGTGAAAATTAATTACCACGATCACTATTCATAATGATAAAACATTATATTTGAATTATTGAATTATATTAATTATTTTTATTAAAAGTTTTAAATCAATGTTATCAAATTTAATTCATATAATTATAATAATATAAATAAAAATTAAAAATGAGAAGCACGACAAAAAACAGGATTTCAGGAAAACAAATTTTTTTAAGAAAAAGAAGTTATTATATTAACCTTGGGACTAGTAATATACATTATATTAAATTAATATAATATTTATATAAATATAATATTTTAATCCATTCCTTATTAGGGGGTATTTTAATTAATTAAAATGAAAAAACATTATGCACATAAAAATGTTTTAAAAAAATCTTATTTTATGCATTAAAATAAACATAACAAAATCATGAAAATTACTAATTAAAATAAACTTAATTAAATTATTATTAATAAAATGCATCATATTAAATATTAAAACTAAATCCAAAATATAATGGTACTTCTAATTTAGTATATTTAACGAAATGAAATGACAGTATTTGAAAAATCGGTATTTTTTACTATTCAATTAATAACAAATCATTTCATAAAAATCCAGAAATTCCTATTTTTGTGAGTTTTAATATTCTAATTTAAAATGTTACTTTAATTTTATAAAAAAACACATCTAAATGTTTTTAAAATTACTTTTAATTTTCACGCCAAATATAAAATAAAAATCATTTTTGATGAAACAATATTTTAATGTGTAAAATTACTTCACTAAAATTGTGTCATTATTTCCTAAAAATTAATCAATATATTTGTATTTATTAGTATGATGATAAATATATTTTCTAATGTAGTTACTCACATTCATATGACGTAATTCAATGGCTATGTCAAATATAAATAATTATATATTGATAATATATCTGAATTCTCTTAAATTTAATTATTGTGTGTTAAGAAAGATAGGAAGCTAAAATTTAAGGGTGTTATAGAGGAGGAACATATGGCCATTATAATAAAAATAGATAAGGGAATAGATGGGTTGGGTTTAAAATCACATATGGTAAAATATCATCATTTATCACCTTATAATAAAATTCTTCAGGCTGCATAATGAGTCGCATGTCACAAGGTGCTCTGAAAAAAAAATTATACCCAATATATAATGTAGTAGAAGTGGACTATGTTTTGTAATAGAGATTAAATTATTACAGGTGTGTTTCAATTTTTTTTAGGTTCAATTTTGTGAAAACATTGTGAGGGTGGTTGGATTAGTTTTAAATTAAGTATTAGAGATAGTGATCTAGCCTATTATCATCCACTCACCTTTCCTATAAAATCATTATTCCATTTTATGTATCTATTATTCTCTCTCTATCCCAGTGAATTTTCATATAGATTAATTTATCATGGAAGTTGTTTCATAGGTAATTGAGTACAATTATCACTAGTAACCATACATTAATCTATCCAGGTATTTGGATATCTCTGATCACCTTCCTCGTCACCCAATGTTCTCTATCACTTGTAGTGATGTGATTTCAATGGCCTCTATGTGAAGTATAGAGATAGAATAAAGATTGGGTTTGAATATCACATGTAGAAAGACATCCAATAATACCTATACACAATCAAAAAATCCATATAGATCCATAGAAGAGGGAAAATCATTTAGGGCATTGGATTCATTTATAGGGGATAAGAGGGATCTCCTCATCTCAGCCTGTAATGGATTATTATGATATCATGACAGATTTACGATATAAAAATGAAAGAAAATTAAATAAAATGAAGAAATAAAGCATTAAAAACCATGGTTCACAGATTATGGATGTGTGATCTAATTAACAAATGAAAAGATCCTATTTTATAAAGGAACACTCTGATTTATTCAATATTCCATCCCCATACATGTAAATCATATTAGCTTCATCCAAATGAACCTAAAAAGTAAAAATTATTCCTTATATTCTGTGCTCCGTGTCATTTGGTCAAATTTTCACGACCAGCACATATTGATTGTTTGGTTTTCATCAATTTAGTGTACTTAAATATTTTCTATTAAATCATTATTTCCTAATGATATGCTACTGACTCTTAAAATGAATGTTCTCCATATGTAATATTTATTAGAAAATTTCCTAATTTGGCTGGACAAGTGGAATGTTAAAGCGATGCCCTGTCAAGCCTTGATTTTTATTTAGAAATGGATGATGTTCCCCTATATAGATCTAGGGTACTCTAATGAACTTAATATAGATCTTGATACATTGTAGGTTACTTTACATAATAGTGAATTTTCCTTATATGGATGCATATTCATGATTTTACTGTTCTATAGAAATGAATTACCCTTACATTGATGCTATTTGGCATTGGCACCCTTACGTGGTTATTAATTACCCATCCAAAAATTCTGCAATACGATGAAATAGTTCCTAAAATTATTTTTCTTCATAAGAGTGTGAAATAATATAAATATTAGTGAGTTATGTGATGTGAGAAAGAGTTCCCTTCCATTTATTATCGTTAACATCTTCGACAGAATTCTCTATGCTCGGGTTTGGGTTTCTTCGTTTCTTCAATCCTTCAAATATATATCATCAACTTTATTGAGTATTTTTTTAAGTGTCATGTAGATAATTAAATTGAATGGTTAGGTATACCAACTCTATGTATTTTGGATTTGTTTTCGGTCACTCGAAGTGAGGAAGATATGAGTGTGGTAGGAGTGGTTTTTTCTTTACACTAGCTTCTTCTCTAACATGTAGTAGCTTCAGAAATAGATGTGGTTAGTCTAAATTTGATCTCACATTCATTTACTATTTTTTAATGAAGAAAAATGGATTCACAATTATAGTATCTTTAATTTATCAGGCATAGTAGGTTAATATCATATTAATGTGGTTATTTTAGAATTTTCCAGAATTTTACCCATGCTGTCAATTAAGAAACCACATATATATTCTTCATGGTCGCTTGGGAATATTCATGTTGTAATTATATGGTTTGGGGGATCATAATTAGTTTTCAATTTCTTCTTACTGTAATTATACTGACCTTGAAAACCTCATATACTTATTATGACCCTTTCTAGGAAATTTTATGGTTACTTAAATTTCAACACATGGTTACTTGGATTTTTAGGGTATGGTAACTTTCTAGATATTTCTGTCACAAAGTCACTTAGCTGTATTTTTTTCAACCTAAAAAACACAAAAAATTCATATATTAGTGATGAATTTTTTATCAGATCAATAATTAAAAAATTAAATTAGTATTTAACCCTTTGAATATTTTATTCCAAATTAATTTCATATTCATTTAAATTAGCTAATTTAAAATCTATTTTTTTAAAACATGGTAATTCAATTATTTAAAAACATCATTAATTTCCAAATTAAAAATTAAAATGCACATAAAAATCAATATTTGGGTTTTTTGACCTTAAAAGTAAAATAAATCATTAAAAACCAGTAATTGATACATTTAATAATTATGTTAAAAATTCATAGATACAAAAATAATAAATTTAAATAGTATTTTAATTAATTTGGGGATATTTTCAATGAATAATAGAAAAAATTCAAATTTTCATCTAACATCACACCCCACAACATGAACTATTGCACTCTAGGTCAATTTTATCATTGAAATCCAAAAATACTGATTAACATGACTAACATTAAATACACATGTATAATTAAGAGATATCAAAAAATTCCTCTATTAAATGGGCATGCCTTCTATTTTACTTCTACACACTGTTTTATTTCTATTAATATTGAACCCCAGTACCACTACTAAATTTGGTAGATTTACTAGAATTTAAAATTTTCCACATCGGTGATAGTGTAGTGGTGAAGGTGGTGGTACAAAAAAGGTAGTTTTGGGAGGTGAAGGGTTCAATTCCTATGAGCCCACTAATGGGTGAATTTCTTCTTCAACCATATCTGCTCATATTACCAGGTCACCCTATACATGATTAGATGGGAAAATGGAGTGCAACCCACTTATACGGATTGATTGTTTTGTTGAACCATCACTAATCATGATGTCACCCTCCAAAAAACTCTACCATCTCAACTAGAAATGTCTCTTTCTCGGTTGGGGTTCTCACTTGAGTGACCACATTCTACTATGGTGGGATCCTTTGTGTGGAAGGTTTAAAAAAGTCACACATGTGGATTCGACTTTTAAAAAAAAGTGGAATTAAAATTTTAATAATATCCACTTCTATGTTTCCATAATTTCAAATCTTACTATCCAAAATTTAATATTCACATTTCATTGATACTTAAAAAATATAATTTTTATAAGTCGATTTCCCATTCCTCATTTGGGTTTAATATTCTCCTGACTTGAATGAATTCATTTTTGAAAAATGGGTGCTTTACAACTTTTTTCAATTAAATTTTTCTCATCCATGTATGTGAGGGAAAATCTAAAAAATAACTTATTGAATAGGTATAGAGAGATAAAAATCACACACATAGTTCTACTTTCATAGATATTCATTATGTGATCCCAACATTCAATTTTACTATAGGTTCAATGGGTTTTTACAAATTTACTTTAGGAGGATCCTAGAGGTGATATTCAATTAAAAAGGATAAGTTACATAAAATTTCAAAATTCTAGTGACCACATGTCATAATTTATACTCCATAAATATCAATACAATTTTCAATTTATTTCCCTAGAATTCAAATATTATTTTCATAAGATAAGGGTAATTTTCACTCAACTATCATTCAAATTTAGAAATTCAAAATCAATGTATTCCTCATATCTAATAATTATACATTAATTAAGACAAACCACATTATTGTTCAATTTTCCATTCATCTTATTTTTATATTTATTTACCTTCCTAAAATCTAAAGACTGAGAAAAAATTATTCTATGTATGATTCATATTAAAAAATCACGTTTTTGTTTTAAATATAAAAAATAATTTGTGTATTTATATCTTAAAATTAGTTTTTCTTCTATCCATAACACTTATTTCATTCACACTACAATTGAATTTTAATTATACATTTTATTTGATGAAAATTAAATTAATATAAAAGCATCTAAACTAGTGTGAATGAAAGAGGCAACCCAAGGTTCTTCATTCAATGTTATTTTGGAGGAGTTTGGAATCCTCCATTGGATGTTTCCAAAAATATTCATGGTAATGCTTCACTTGCTGACTATTTCCACTAAAGGGTTTCTGTTACTCAACTCTTTTAATTTAAAATATACCAAATGGAAAATTATTAATTTTTATGTATAGTCCAATCTAGTTGGAATAATGTTTATTTATCAAGAGTTTTATCCTTGATGACAGCAAAAACACTTTATCTCTGATTTGAGAATATCTCTTCAAGATGAGACTATTATGTAAAGATCTATCCCTCCCCTTATTCAAAATTGAATTATCATATATGTATCTTCTTATCTCCCCATACTTCATTATGTACATCTTCCTCTACTATCTATCTTGTCGAAACCCAATGTTAACTTTTTTTAGTATCCTTGTAATCATTTTTATACATCTCAATAGGTAGGTGACAGTTCTTTCTATAATTTATTCTGTAATTATACATTATTAATGGGGGTTTGTAGGGACTCCCATATACCCATAATGAATCCTCTAACATTCAACACAATTCCTTCAATCTAGGTTGCATTGTTTTCTCCAGAATCCTTTTTATATATTCATTGGAAACATCATCCTTATCATTGGTTTTTGGGTGGTCCGAAATAAACATTCTTTGATTTACACCATATTTCATTATTATATCTTCCAATTTCTAGAGGGAAAATTAGGTTCCTTGGTCACTTATTATTGGGTTTGGAATAATAAACCTATAAAAATGTTTGATTTTAGGAACTCTATCATAGTTTTGGAATCATCAGTTCATGTTGATTTTTCTTTAATCTACATGGAAACATAATCTACCACTAAAAAATTTCCAGAAAACACAATTGACATAAAAAATGTCTAATGAAATATAATCCCAAAACATAAAATATTTCACAACAAATAATTTTTTTTGTGGCATTTCATGTATTATGGAAATTCCACCAGAAAACTAGAAGTTTAGACGAAAAAAATAAAAAATCATGTGAAAATTGTGGGCCAAAATAAACCAGCTTCTAAATCATCCCTAGATATTCTATGAGGTCCAAAATGGACTCTGCATTTATGTTTGTCAGAAATTATACGCACATACTTTTACTATTCTTTAGGGATATATCTCCATATTACTTGATCACTAAATATTTTCCATAAATATGGATCTTCTAAAACATTTAAATTTGATTCATATTTTAATTTATGTTCTTGTTATAATGTAAGGAAAGGAGGTGCCTTTTATGTGACCAAACAATTCACTAAATCAGCATACCCTATAACATGAGTGGTTTTATACATTTTATTACTGTTAAATAGATCACTAGAGTTTTTTTAGATGGTGGTTATTCAGTTATGTGGGGAAATATAGTCATGTGTTCAACAATTAGATTCTCAAATCTAGTATAATAATTAATCTCTATCTTTAAGTATTATAATAGCAACATCCATCTCACTATCCTTATATTTTCATCAACCTTATTGATTAACTATTAGGGTTATAAATGATTAGAATATATAGTTACGTTACTTCCCAATAAATGAGATTGAATTTTATCCATGGGGGCAAAAATATACGAAAAATAATTATCACATTTGTTATAATTTATCTTATTTATTTATAGTGCAAATAATGAATATTTTATCAATTGTGAGTGTCTATAAATCTTCTATGAGAGTGTATATCCGATAAATCTATTCAATGTATCACATATTATCTCAAATGGGTGTTCTTGATTTGGTGGGTTTATTATAGGGTTAGTGGTCAAGATCAATTTTAGTTTTTTAGAAGTTACCATGTATAAATCATCAAAAATAAAATCATACTCTTTCTTGGGTAGTATACTTAAGGTTAATTTAGTCCTGCAAATTTCCCTAATGAACCTCCTATAAAATCTATATTTATATAAATTTATCTAGTTTATATCATAGTGTTTGTTTCAGGAAGTGTAGAAATAAAATCAATTTTGACCTTGTCCACTTTAATTCCATATTTAGAAATCCAATAGCGCAAAATATTCCTTTTTTCTACCATAAAATGACATTTTTCAATATTAAAAACTAGCTTTTTCTCAATTCAACTTTTTAAAACATATTCCAAACCCTCCAAAAAAACATTGTAATAAATTACCACAGACCATAAAGTCATCAGGGAATAGCTACAATTATCTCCCAATCATGTGTGAGAAAATACATACCTTGTAGAACTAAAAGGTACTTAAGGGATTACAAATAAATAATGTAATACTTCAGTAGAAAAACCTACTAAATATAGATGTTAATTTGGTCTGGTGTTTTTTTCCAAGAGAAATTAGAACTTATAAATACATAAAAAATCTATCAAGGTACCAATATTGACCCTCCCAAGCTAGCTTATCTAACATATGGTCAAAAGGGGTATAGAGAAGTGGTATTTATGAGTCACATGGTTCAATCAATTATAGCCTATTCATAGTATCTAACTATTTTTTTATTATTGTGGGAGCTAGTTCTCTACATTCATTCTTCACAATTGTTTATTCTGTTTAATTACGGATTATTCGGATGGGATTCACCCATTAGGAGTCTGAGATAGTTTAATTTATCCAACCTCCTAAAATTATTTTTATTTATTTTTTAAATACTTATTTAGGGGTATGTTTGATCCGTATTTGGGGATGTATCACTAGTTTGGAATCACTTTCCAATACAATTCTATGTAGACCGGAGGTGAAGATAATCCATGGAATTTAACATAACGTCCAGCCTATTTACCTGAAATTAAAATTTTTTAAAAAAATATTAGTTGTAGTTACTTATAGGAAATTATATGGAATAATCACTATCAAATTTTTATTTTCCTTTTAAAAAATAATATTTTAATTATGATGGATGTCATTTAAGATTCAATTTAGGGTGGCTTTCTAGTGATTCTTTAAGTTTAGTGTTCTCCATGTTGAGAGTCTACACAAGAAAATAATTGTTATCAGTAGCACATTTAATTAAATAATAAAATTAAATCTCATTAATTTATTCAAATTAATCAACAATCAATACCATTTCTAGATTATGTTCATTTTCAAAAACATATTCATAAATAAAATCACAATTTTGCGTGGCTTCACCAAATCAGATTATGTCATAAAAAATTTCAGTTTCCTACCTAGAAGAATAAGTTAATTCAAAAAATTTTAATATAAATATATGTTGAACCTCATGTGGGTATTTCATTAATTCATGGATGTTAAAATATATGGTTTACTAATAGAAATTTATGGAAATAGTTCCTTCATTTACATTTATTACGATTTTAATGGTCATGAAGAATGGCGTTCCTAGAATTTTGGGAGAGTGGTTTTACCTTTTTCTTCTTCCATGATGACAATGTATAAGTTTATAAGGAATATAAATTCTTTTACACTGACCTAGTCATATTTAAGAACTCCTAATAGTTAGAATTGGCTCAACTATCATGTTATATAACCACTCAGGTGGGAATGATTTCTCTCATATGCAGCGAAGAATAAATGGAATACGGAATAACATTTTGAGATACTCTTTTATCAATCTATGAATTTAAAAAATTAAATACTCTTATAGTACATGGGATAGTTAAATTACATTTATCTTTAATGTTCTTATGAATTTTTGTGGTAATAAGTGTATATATATTTTTACCTAGTATTAGATCTTCATTTAGATAAAATCTTTTTATCATAGGGAACATGTCTTTGATGAATTTTTCATAACTAGGAATTTGGTGGATGGATTCTTAAAAAGGGATATTGATCTCCACATTCATGAATATGTTCAGAATATCCTTCTGTGATGTGTCCCCATTGGGTTTATTGGGAGGTTTATTCCATGTAGGGAAGGGTGGTTGGGGATGGTTTAAATCCACTATTTTGGCATAAAATTTTTCATTATTAACATGGGATGTTTCTAATAGTTTGTAAACTTTTTTTGGTAATATTCATAGAGTACTGGGGGATATCCATTCCTATCTCCTTTTTGATATGGGGATTCATCACAGCTTCTCGAATCATTATGACTCTTTAATGTAATTTAACTAAAATATCCCCTAGGTTTAGGAATGTAATGATCATGGAGATTTATTTATCCTTGAATATTTCAAGTAATTTATTTCATCCATAATATGGTATTACATTACTTCTAGATCCTTCAATGTTGATCAATTATGCTTTAGAGTAGTCTATTGAGTGGTGTGAGATTACAAAAGTTTTTTAGAAACTTTTTCATGGTGTTATCCTGTTTCTACTCAATTTTTTATATTGTGGAGGGATCAGAGTTTCCTATTTGGAAGGATCAAATTTGTAAGGTTAGTCGAAAACCTTACTGGAATGGTTTTCTTTGTTTTTGTTGGTTCCTAGATCCACAATTAGTATTATGAAATTATCTAAATACTTGATTATTTAATGGTATTTTCTGGAACTATATCTGGTACATAGTATTACATATATATATTTATTGTACTTGAGGGAATCAATTAGTGAAGTTATCCTAATAATGGAAAATACGGCATACCCTTAGAGGCATGGGAGATTTTGTTTTTTTTTTCAAAATTTTCAAACCTAGATATATCACAATAGATGTTAGTTATTCATTTTTATTTTGAAGTAAGAGTGATTTAAAACTTTTTACCTCATAAACTCCTATTATTCTGGATCTTGTACAAAAATGTTAACAATTTTAGAAGATCCTTTCAATCAAATATCTAAATTTAGTAGGGTAATTTTTTATTAATTTTCCTCGAAAGGAACCATTTGATTGTTGTACATGTCTATAAACCCTAAAGAGTATCTCCACTTGTTTTCTTGATCCAATAAATATAATTCCTTATCTAAGTTATCCTTGAGGCAAGGAAGAATGTTTGGATGAATTATTTATATAGCCCATCCAATATGGTAACTTCCCCAACTAAGAGGTTATAGAGACATTCCATGTCTACCCCTTCAAGAGAAAATGGGATTACCTTCCATCCCAATTGATCTTCTGAAACTCCTCAAGGCTTGAAATTATTTTAAAAGTTATAACATTATATTAGATGTTAGTTAGGGTCCTCTGCTACCAATACCTGAATCTTTAGTGGGATTTTCATCATACTAGTTCGTATTTTGAATTATATTTTATTTTTTGGTTCTTGAATTTGATTATCATTATTGAGAATATGTTCATAATGTTCTCTTAAATTTTGATTTAATGGTTCCAAATTCATTTACATGTTTTCACTCAATAAATTTACTATGATTGAATAATATGTTTATGATAGGGATATTGTCAATGGAAATGTGATGAACTCCCTATCAACTATTACTATGAATTTTAAGGTTCTTAGTCTCTCCATTAAATTTTGTTCAACCTCCAGATCAAAACCAATGAGGTGAGATAAACTAGATTAGGTTATTTATTGAAATAATTATAGAAACATTAGAAAATATATACTAGACTCGCCAGAAATTGATCTATATTTGATGAAATCCATATTGCGAGGCTCTCAATAAAAAATGAACCCAATATAATGAAAAATTAATGGAATCAGTTTTTCTCTTAGAGATGAAAATATAATGAGTTTTTTTCTCTATTTTGTGTGTTTATTTTTTAGAAAATAGTTTGTAAGATTAATTATATTAGTTTTAAATATAGTTTTATAGATAGTATTCTAGACTCATATAATCCCCTTAACATTCCTATAAAATCATAATTATATTTTAGGTCTCTATTATTTTCTCTCTAACCAAGTGGACCCTCACTTAGATTAGATTTTACAAGAAGTTCCAGGTTGAGTAGAGGAGTGAAATGATCATTTTAAGACTAAATATCTCTTTGAATAGTGATTTTATATCTCTAATAACCCTCCTATTCACCCACTTCTCACATTTTCATGATGTTAAGTGAGTCTGAATGCCCTATGTGTTCAGTATAGATAAAACAAGAAGATAAATTTTTAATTTAACAAAAATAAGGAAATAATTTAAAACCAAAACATGCTCAAATTTATACAAATAGATCAGTGGAATATATAAAATTGGTTAAGAGGATGAATTAATTTATAGGGGTATGGGGATATCATTAGTTAAGCTATTAAGGGATTATAGTTCCATCACTTGAATTTTATAGTAAGAAAAATAAATGAAATAATAAATTTCAGTAGTATCAGGCTTTGTTTATTGATAATGGATGAATTCTCTCATTCCTAAATGAAATGTTATAAATTTAATGATAAAGATCTGAGTTCTTCAATCCTCCATCCCTGAACACCCAATTTTCATGGGCATTATCCAACAAACCTAATATGTCTAAACGGGTCCTCAAATTATGATCTCAGTGTTGTTTCATCATATCTTCACCACATGCATGGATTGACATTCGGGGTTTCATAAAATCAGTGTACTAAATTTTTTTTCATAAAAATTATAACCCAATGATCTATTGTTCCCACTCCAAATTGATGATAACCACATGGAATGTTAGATAATTTTCTAATTTGACTGAACTAGTAGAATATGAATGTGACACCTAGAAAATCCATGAAATTTCACTAAAAATGGATGATCTAACCCTTTGTAGATTTGAGGTTCTATGATATCCTTGACGTGGATAATGAAATTCTATAGGTACCATTACATAACATTAAGTTTACCATTTTTGTGTGTGGATTCATGATTTAACCCTAATGTAGCTATGAATTCCCCTTATGTGGACTACGTGAAACATTGATGTATCTCTTAAAATTTCATTTATTTATGTAAATATTACACAATTTACCCATACATGCATTTATTTATTTGAGGAGGTGTTCCATTAAACTTATTATCACCAACAACATCAATATCATTCTTCATTTTCATGTTTTAGGTTCTTCACTAATTTAGTCTTTGAATATCCAATATAGACAGTGAATAGAACTTCTTTGGGTGTCTTATAGATTCTTCAAAAGTGTGGTCGGATCTCCTTACACATGATAGTTTGTATTTTTTGGTCGATCACTAGATGTGGGGAATTTTAGGGTATATAAGGGGTATTTTTTCCTTTGGGTTATCTTCTTCTCCAAATGAGACATCTTCAAAAAGAAATGTCGTTAGTCTGATATTCATTTTAAGTTTAGTTGGTGTTTTCTAATAAGAAAACATATATTTACAGTCGTGGTCACTTAAATTTTTTTGGCATGGTTGGTTGAAATTTTATTGATTTTTTAACTTAATTTGTTTCCATAATTTTATACATGTGAAAGATAAGTGATTGTAAGTCCATGCTTCATGGTCACATGAGAATTTTCATGTGGTAGGTGGGAGGGCTCATGGTTAGTTTCCAATTTCTTCTTGAATATCATAAACTGAATTTGAGAACTTAATACAACCAGTATGAACAATTTATAGGCATGTATACCCATATTTTTATCAATTTCAATGCACAATAACTTGGTTTTTTAGGGTGCCATCACTTTCCAAAAACTATAATCACTTGGTCCCTTAGTCACATATTTTTTTCAACCTCCAAAACACGAAAAAATCACAATTTAGTGAAATATTTTGTATACAGTCAATAATAATATAATTAAATATGAATTTAATCCATCAAAAATATATTCCAAAATAATTTCAAAATAATTTAGATCAAACAATTTAAAATATTAATTTGTAAAACATAATACGTTCATCATTTAATTCCATATTTATTTCAAAAATTAAAAATAAAATTCACAGTAAAAATAAATATTTGTATTTTCAATTGAACTCAATACATTAATAAATCGTTAAAAAATTGTAATTGATCATTTTAATAATCATTTTCATAATTCATAATGTCAAAAATAATCACAAATTTACCCATGATTTTAATTATGTTAATGGGATTTTGAATGAATAATAGATAAAAAATAATATTTTCATCCCATATCACCACACATTTTGGAACCATGGGTTTACATAACACGTTCTAACCATATGTTATTCACTATATAAGAAAACACCCTTCAAATAGTTTTAAAACATAGTTTTTCAAACCATGTTCATAACATGAAAATCAATACTATCTTGCTCTCCTGAAATTTACACAGTTTTTCTACAATAGTCTGACAACCCTGCAATAAGCCCAAGGTTCCAGCCTCCTTTCATGGATTATTATAATATATTCAAGGTTCATCATTTTTCATGAACTCCCTAGGAATGATAATTTTCTATAAACAATGTTAATTGGAAGCATCCTCTAGATCACAGTGTTGCATGGTTTCCCATAAACCATAAACACCAAACTATACATCCTGTTAGAATCCTCTAAAAACTCTCAAAATTAAACCCCAACATCCCAATAATACACCAAAAATATAAGTAACTTCCCAATTCTCAAAACATTTCAAATATGTATAACTCAGGTCATCCCAAATCATGGAATTCAAATCTGATTCTCTAATTGTAAAACAACCTCCTCAATATAATTCCCTAAAAAATAATAATCACCTTGAAATTCATTACTCTTTAAGGTGTGGGACTTACAACCTCTCCACAATAACTCTTATAATCCCTAATAATCCTAGTTAAACATCCATGGAAATGTCTTGAAAAACCTCAAATATCAATTGACTGGTAAGTAATTGTGTTCCCTCTTCGAACACCAAATGTGCTTCTATTTCACATATCTGAGCACTAAAACCAAATATTGTATCTTTCTTCTGAAATATTGGACTTTTCATCAAACCCTCTCAAAAAAATCTTAATTTACATTCTATACGTTGGTTCAAAAGCTCTACATATAATTTCTATCAAAACATGAGTTGATCCATCTCTGGTTGAATTCCCTCAAAACACTTGGTTGCACCGTTGTGGTATCACCCCAATATCCAAACATGATTCATTAATACTCAAAAGCATTTCCAAACTATTCAAACACTCACACCATTATCAAAACCCAACTCCTAACTTAATTCCATGATTTGGATCATTAATTAACCCATCCAACTATCATGCTCTACTCCTGAGCATTGTCACTCCACCGATCCAACTAATGCTCAGATCCTATCTATACAATATAGAGTCCTTCTCCATCACATGGACTTCATTAAATGTCACATAAAAATACTCATATCATGTCTATTTAATCAGGGATATCCCACAATTATATCAACCCTCCTATAATTTGTACGTCACTCCCCACTATAGAAGCATCCTCGTTGTTTCCCTATTAAACCAAAACACTAATAATAAATTCAAAAATGGGGCTCACCCACACTCATTGATGAGAAAAATGTCAACTATAAATTCATCTAAGGATTATGGTTTTCTCCACTACAATAATCAACCACAAAAAATCAAAACCAACTGGTCCAAGATGTGAACCTAATAGAAACACACAACTGTCTACATGAGCCAAAACATTATACACCCATATTACATGAGGGATACATGAAACTCACTTAAAAAAATGGAATAACCAAAAAACACAAAAAACAACCACATAGTCTCTCTTTGTCAAAAGTGGGAGACATAAAAAACTTGTCTACATAGGTGCCAGATTATCTCTACACACCACATTAATCATGTTAAACATATTCATCCAAGGCTTTAATAAAAACGCCGTTAAAATCGCATAACAAACAATTATTCTACCGAGAATCTAGTCCTCATCTGGAATTTGTACATGAGACTACCATCTCAATGGATGTAATCTAATCCAAAACACATATACGTAACAACATCATTTTAGTATGATCCATGGAAATATTCTATAGCCACAGAGATTGGTTAGGTATAATTGAAAGAATAATCTATATGGAGATACACCATATAGGTTGTTGTTGAAGCATTCAGTAACAAAACCTATACCACATTTCATAACCCATATCATACTCACATGAGTTTTCAAATATACCCCTAAACATCAAATGGTTTTTCTTTAAAAATTAAAATAATCCAAAATACCCATCCAAGTTGGTAAAATTCCCAAATTATGATCACATTTTGAAAAACCAGTTTTATATAAAAGTATAAAAATGGTTTTCCATATATTTAATAAAAACAAAAAACCCAATTCTGCCAAAATCATTGTATTACTGATCCATTTTATGTAAAAATACCTTTAAAAATCATTTTCTTTATTCCCTATTCTAGATCATGATTTTTTTATATTTAAAACATTTTTTTCCCAAAACCCAACAATCCCAAAATCATTAACATATAGATATAGAGAAAAAATATCACGATCAATCAAACATAGAAAACCCATGTAAAAAACACTACCCATAGGCATGTGTATCATGACCTAAGCATGCCAGAATCATAATAGATAGATAACTCATTAGCTCTCAACCAAGCCCTATGAATCATCCCTAGTATCCTCCACTCCTTATTGGAATTCTTAGTCCAATCTAACACCTCACTCATACTAGAGTGCATAGTCTTGAAAATGGACATCCCCTATAAAATGGACTTCAACTGATGTCATGCTAGACAAGAAAGCGCTTAGTCTACCATTATAGTCCAATATATCTATATTAATTTCTTACTCGAATATTTCTATGCCAAAATAAATTATGATAAAAATATGTAATACATCGTCCTGGGCCACCTGAATGGAAGATGCATGGGGACACCATGTGACCTCAAGTATCCCACCCTATATGTTAATGTTTTCCAACTCCTAGTCATGGAATACGATATTCATGGAGAGACTATGTCCTCTAATATATGTCTTCTGGTCATGCTAGAATCAACCAAAATTTAATCATGACCCATCGATGTAGTGAACTTCCATTAAAACCTATAGACATATATATGGAGCATGATGGTACCCTGTAGTCTATATTAAATAAAAGTAAATATATAAAATTCAGAATAAAAAATAGAGTGACAACAATTTAAAATAAATAAATAAATTTGGCATCGTATATCATAAATTATTCATTGGTCAATGCATGTTGATAAACAAAAAAATGGAATTTAAAATTAAACTGGATTCTATCCCAACTCACTATAAACCATTCTTTCAAGAACTCAACCTATAAAACTCACTTGTCTTGTTCCAATAAACTATCTCTAATTGGCGCCTTTAAAATAAGCTAAAATTGGAATATCTACCAGCAGACATTGAAATCCATGTTGTTAATAGAGATATGGGGTGAGTCCAATGAACCAGTAGGAATCCCTAATGCCTTGACAGTATTTAATGAAATTGTTATCAAATAGATTTGTACGAAATAAATATATAAAGAGTATGGTAATTATCATGAAACACTCCCACATTAAAACATAACATAGAAGCTCATCACATATAAATGTCGAGTCATAATGTAGTAGACAGACCACCTAGAATGTTGACCATACCATCTTTAACAAGTGATGGATGTCTCTTTATATAAGTAACCACTCATGGGGACCAAGTACCACCTTAAAATTAGTATACAATACCATACCTACATTATCCAGTGTTGGAGCGTCTCTATTCAAATCATAGAAACCATGACAACGAGCTTAATCACTCAGGGGATGAATCACCCTAGTATATAAATATAAACACTATGGGGATAACCCACCTAGTATATAATGATAACCCCCCATAGTCTTACCAAAACACTATATTGACATAAATACTTGGGGTATTTTTTACCATATATATAGATAAATACTTGGGGGTTATTCCACCTGGTATACATAGATAAACACTTTGGGGTTATCCCACCTATTATACAGATACAAACACATAATGGTTTCCCCACACAGCATATAGAAATAAACAGAAGGGGATAACCAACCGATTATACATATCAAAAACAATTAGTGTCTAACTCACCCTAGAATATAGGAACAAAAGTTATCTCCGAATAAGGTTAGTCTATAGTATCCAAATCTATATTGAGGATTGCATCCCCTATTTGGGTATCCAAGTAGCATGTCCAATGAATCCCATGTATGTAAATAATTCTTGTAGGTAGTGTGTCCCACCAAAAAAATCTCATATGACACATCTCAAAAAGAATTGTAAATTTTTTAGATTCCATCTCACAATTCTATAGTGGGACTCCAAATTAATCTTCCCATTATTATCAAAATGGGCCTCTAAATCCCATATCATCAATTCAAGTTCTAAGGAGTCACCTCCAATCATCACTACTCATACCCCACAAGCACCCTCTCCATGATCAGAATATTACTATAGAACTCACCATGATTCACCTAGGTCAAACCACATCTTGAAAACCATACTTGGGTTCCTTGGTAACATTTCCATCTCTCTGCCTCATCCCACCACTCTAGTAACAACATTACACAAAACTCGAAAGAGTATTACAGACTCGTATCCACCCTCTATGGTTTTTTCACATTTATAAAGGTAAATGTTTTACCTACATAACATAACAAAGTTACCACATGTCTACACACACAATGAAACCAGAACAATAACCACATTCCATATGAAATCAAAAAAATTAAGCAGAAGAAGCATACATGATTTTGAAAACAGGGAATCTCCCTCCGGATGTTAAATGAAACAGACCACAACAAGCCAATCCACTCCCAGATTCCCCTTAAAACCATGTCAAAATTCCCCTTTCAAATATATAAATTTTAAAATTAATCCCACAAAATTTTATTCATGTGATTCCATTAACTAAATCATGTTCAAGCGTTATATCATCCACTAATTTGGACCTCACTCATGTGGCCAAATTAGGTTTGTTATTGGACCTCAAGCATGACTCCCAATACTCCAGAGACAACCAAATATAAATGGGGTTTTAGAGAATATAGTGTAGAGACTATACCCTCTAGTACATATTCATATAATAGTCGAAATAAACAAATATTAGAGTAAGAGAAATAATGGAAATGTTACATCATACAACCAAAAGGTATAGTATAAACCAATTATATCAAATAATAAGCTATGTAATATTAGGATATAATGTATATAAATTTAAAACAAAAAGTAATATAGATAAAATACCCATGCTAACAAAAAACACTCGAGACCACAGTACCAAAAACCATCTCAATCTGGTCTCAAATCTCCAACTCATATAGAAATAAACAAACATCAACAAGGTCCTTTGACATTGTCTAAACCTATATCCATGTTATTTTATCGATTGTTAAATGAATCCCTAAATAGTGTGTGAGTAAAACATAGTAGGTTGAAGCAACCATTCCTAAAAAACTAGTTTGATAATAAGTTCATGCAATAGGAATTAAATATGTGAATTAATTAATTAATTAATAGAATACATCAAGAAACATACTCTAGAACCATGCCAGAATATCTGGGAGCATATTAAAAAACCATTCCAACCATAAACATAAAACTATGGAATAATTACATAACCAAGAAATTCCATATATGCATTATAGAATAACCTAACCATGCCCTTTATATAATTATATTATCATAACAAGTCAATTAATATGAGAATTACAATATAAATAGGCCAATCCATTTATATAATCATGTCCACATAACCGAGAAAATACATATAAGAATTATAGATTAACAAAGTAGGGACCTTTATATAATCATTTCATTATGAATCACCACACAATATATAACAGTATGAATAACACATATAACATCATAATGTGCATGGGTCAACTCAACCAATTTCCCTTTATCTTTAAATTACCCATCCATTATTTAAATTACATCTTAAGTCATTTCCATTCCAGTTTGAACACCCATTTTATATTAAATAATCACAATCCATTTAATAGTCAGGGAATCCATTTTTTAAATTGAATCTATCAAAATAAATCATTTTAAATTTAATGTAATGCTAAACATATTTTGAACAATTATCCAATTCGTTATTAGTCTATGGTAGAATCTGCTGAAAGCTAAATCTTGACACCATTCGTTCCAAAGGGATCCAAGGAGTATTATAGAAAAATGATTATAACTATCATTATTTTGATAATTTAACACACATTTTATATCATCATAATTACATAATATTTAACATACTTAATCAATTAAAAATCAACTACCAGGATTTGGTTTAGACCATCTAAATTTATCCACTGACCAAATAAATTATTCCAATGGGTACATAAAATAATGGAAAAGGTAAACAGTGATAAGAAATAAATTCTATATCACGAAACATCAAGATAAAAACCTAAAACAATTACAGTCAAGATATTCCCCTACTAAATTAGAGAACAAATGGAGGAGAAGGGAAAACCCAATAAAAATAACTCATTGTGAATTAGAGGACTGATTTGAGAATCTGGATGGGAAAGAAAGAAATTAGAAAACACATAGAGTCTCCATGGGTATGAGAAGTATAAGGCATCACCACAAATG
This sequence comes from Viscum album, assembly GCA_963277665.1. Classification (NCBI taxonomy): domain Eukaryota; kingdom Viridiplantae; phylum Streptophyta; class Magnoliopsida; order Santalales; family Viscaceae; genus Viscum; species Viscum album. The sequence continues at coordinate 649,342,123 of OY728126.1, forward strand.
AATAAAATCATACGAATTTTGGTTTTAATTTGCTAGTCATGATAAATTTATAGTGTGAAATCCTTTAATGTCATGTATTTCTCTATATATGATTTATTCCAAAAAATGTGATTCCCCTTGTTAAAATAACCTCAATAAACTATTTCACATCTTATAGTAGTTTCATAGCGTGTAACCATTTTAGTTCTCTAACTTGTTAATGATTTATTCTTGGAATTATTTACACATCGTGTAAAATGTTCCTAGCATTTAAATGCCTAGGAGACAGTTTTTAACCCAGTTCCTAGAGAAAAAAACTCAAACCACATTCCAGTCCTTAAAAAACCATGTAGAACTCTGATAATACCTTTGACATCTTTATAATCATACTCCATTGATTCAAACATACATACATCCTTGGACAATAGGTCATTTTCCATTTCGATTCTCTCTATCTTAAAAAAGAACACAAGTTCAACAGTTCAAAGAAAATGGAAACCCCAAACTAAAAAGCTTCAACCCAAAACTCAATTGTGATATACCTAAAAAAATAATGGCTCTTACAACCTCCCCATAATATAACAACACATCCCCGAGCTACTACAAACAACATTGTGGGGTCTCAGCAAACAATTCAAGCCATTGTGCTCACATATCATATTACATATCCCATATCTCCTCTTGAACATGACCACACTGCCACTACACTCGAACTATAGGTATAGTCTTTTCCAAGAGATAATTCTCTCTATAAATTATATTCCATATCAGATGATCCTAAATGAATTATTTTACACCAAGATCGACAACATCAATATCTATCATGTCAATATGTTCTTGGAGATATCTTCAAAGTTTCAATATCTGAAACACATCATGCATATAAATATATAACTTTGGTAGGGGAAATTATTATGCCACCACAGAAACCCTTTCAACTATCTCAAATGGATTGACAAACCTGGGAACTAGATTTCCCTATTTCCTGATACATTATTTTCTCAACCTAGGTAACACCCAAAGGAAATCATGATGACCAACCACAAACTATAGAGTTCATATCTAATGGTCAGTGAAATATTTATGTCTACATAGTGTGCGAACAAAACTAATCATGATTAGTTAACCCAAATTAGACATCTCTTGCATGAGACTATGTCTAACAAGAGCCGACTCACCTACCTCTAACCAAAAAAGAGTCAAACAGGACGACCTCCCATCAAAATCCTTGAATGGTTCAATTTGGATCATTTCCTATAATATATTATTATAATAATACACTTAGAGTGATAAACAAATCCCCCTTGAACCACCAAACTAAAAACATAGTTTCATAACATATCATTCAGTATTTGAATTGTCCACTTAGATTGACCATCTGTATATAGAGGATAGGTTGTGTTGATAAGAGCCTATGACCCATGGTATATTTCAAGACCAAACTACCTTGGAGATATTAAATGAGTATGTATATAAAAAACAATAATACTTAGAACACTGTGAAACCAAACTATCTCACATGCATACATACTACCCAGTTCATCAATAGTGATAGTATATTTAATAGGAAATAAATGTGATGCTTTACTCAACCATTCTATGATCACCCATACTGTATCATTATTATGAGGGGTATTAGGTAATCCTATAAAAAACACCATAATAAAATCATCCCATTTTCATTCTAGAATGAGTAAAGGATGCAATAGACCTAGATGCCTCTGATGCTCAGTTTTAACCTACTGATTGGTGAAACATATCACCAAAAATCCCACTGCCTCCTTCTTCATTCCTATCCTCTAGTATTTTTTATAAATATCATGATACACATTGTTAAATGAAGATGTAACTACCATCTAGAAGCATGGTACTCCATAATTTCCTTCTCATGTAAGCCTATTGGATACCATACTCATCCACATAAAATAAGAGAATTTTTCTTCCAAGAGACCATCCTGATGGTGGCTGCTCACCATATATTTTATCTCTTATAAAGAATCCCTCTAGATCAAATAACTACTCAATATTATTCCAATAAAGAAGATACTATAAAACATATGTTGAAGTCAGATCCACACATTTCTAGGACTCTTGAACATCTAGATGTATATTTATAAAGAGTGTTATCCTCCAACACCCTTCACAAGAATCCCTCAATACCTCTTTATGCATCTTCCATCTTGAGACATCAACATTGAAATTTTCCTTTACTAGTGTATATGCCAATTAGAATTTGAAATATTATAGTTACTCGACCCAACTCAACTGCCAAAGGATCAGGTCCTACTATGAAAATATATAATTTAGGATCTTGTGGTCCATGTATACCAAAAACCTCTATCCAAAAATATAGTGTCTCAAGTATCTCGGGGAATATACCACCATAGCTAACTCCATATTTTGATTAGGATAATTCCTCTCATGCAGTCTCATCTATCTGAATCCATAAGAAAACACTTGATCCTATTAAATTAGAACTTCTTCGAGTCCAACTATAGATACATCATAGTACACAATATATGCCTTACTCAGAATAGGTAAGGTGAAGATTGGTGATGAGTTTACCCTTAACATCATCCCATGAAAATATCTTTCACATGAATATGAATAAAAAACATCATTCCTTTCTTGGTTAACCTAGATATTAGTGATTCTAGATGGGATAAGTTATAGATAAAATAGTGATAATAACGTAAAAATCATAAAACAGTCAAATCTCAACGAAATTATTTGTCTACTCCCAAGATACCATAGTTGGAACCTTCTATAGTATTACTAACACTTAAGCCTCTGAGATGACCTGACCCAATATGTGCACATTATCAATCTGGAAACATCATTTGTTTAGCATGTTCTAAATCTAATTCTTTGTCAATATACTCAAGAAAATTCCAAGTTGTTGGGAATCATCATCTACTATCAGGTAGTACACAAATATTTTTTCAATAAAACCACAAAAAATGTCCAACAAAAGATGAACGATTCGATTAATCAAGGCCATGAATACTATATTTGTGTTCTTTAGAATGAACGTCATCACCATGAACTCATACAAGCCATACCATTTTATAAAAGAAAACTAAGGAATGTCCAATAGTATCACCCTCAATTGGTGGTATCATGATTAAAAGTCAATATTGGAAAATCTCTTAGCACCTCTCAGCTGATTAATGATATCATCTATGCATGGAAGGTAATACCAATTTCTTATCATCATCTGGTTCAATCATTGATTGTCCACAAATAATTTCAATATATCAACATCCTTCTTGGGGAAAAGACCTAGAGAACCTCATGGAGGTTTACTAGGACATATGAAACCATTACCTTATATATCATCCAACTAAACATTTAATTCCTAAAGTATTTGTTGTGTCATTATATAAGGTGGAATATAAACTGGTTCTTCCCTAAAAACCAACTTGATCGTGAATTCGATCTACCACTAGGGTGGTAATATATAAAACACATCATGAAAGACACCCTAAAATGTTCTTATACTAGATAAAATTATCCTAGTACATTCCACTATCATTCCAAGAAATTCATACTGTTTGAGTCATGAAATGACCTAATCTACCCTAAAATAGTCTCTCATGAAAAACCTAAATATCCCACCCACATAGTGAAAATAGTTTTATTATTAAAAATATATAAAGATAAATATCCTCTAATAATAGTCGATATGGTTTTATATTAAAAAAAACCATAAAAATAATCAAATTTTAACCCCCTATTTCCATTGCAAATGGTTTCCAAAAGAAATGGTAACCACCAATTTATAGAGAACATGCCTTGAAACATTTGATATTCTCTAACTGCACTCCCAATGTTGTATCTATGGTTAAGAAATCATCCAGTATTTCCATAAACAAGACCAAACTATCTTCAAAAATAGAATATATAAAGGGATGTGATTCTCTTTTAAAAAAAATGAAATCAAGGGTTGATGATACAATAATTTTTCTTCCGATGGTAGAAGGTCTTTCTTCTAAGATCGATAGATTATAATGAATAGCGTGAATTTGACTTTCCCCTATGATTTAGGATTCAACCTAACTCCCCTATGTTATTCTATCTTCAGGGTACTAACACTCTTCCATTGGGGTTCCCAATCCCCTAACTCGACATGAACATCTAATGGAGCTCCCACTACTAGTCTGCTGAGGGGTAGCTTAGCCCGTCCCAAATTCCAGCACTTATCCTGACTTGTACCATTACACTGTTGTTTCAGGCCCCTATAAATACATTTTATGTAGACCATCCTACTACAATCAAGGTACTCCAAAGTAGGGTATAGACACTGGGTCTTCTTGTGGGAAAATGTTCCACAGTTATTGAACTGCAATAGAACAGAGTCTTGATAAGGTTTTACAATTCCTTGACTTTTCTAACAAATGTTTCCATAGAGATTACTATCATATCAATTTTTCATTATATAAGAAGATGATATTTGAGTAATACTTGGTGAAATATCCTAGATGATGCTCATGTAATATCTCATATTCTCTTCCATGATGGGTGTTTGATTCATCACATTTAAAAATATACTCAAGTTAAATACATTCACTAGTGACCTGATCTCATAGTGAATCCATTCCAAGAAATACCTCATCCTAGAGATCTCATCAGCAGATAAATATAGAACAAATCATTGTATGTCAGTGAAGTTTCTAGCATAGTTCATCACTGTCATTCCATCATATGTTATGTGTATGAACCAATGAGCCTTCTCATCCCTCAATGTATTTGGATATAAGTGGATTGAAAACTTTTCCCCAATTCCCTACTATGATAACTCCTCTTATTTCCCATCATTGTCTAGAACTTCCCACCAACACACGGCATGTCCAAAAAGAATGTATGAAACAAGCTTCACCCTCAATTATGTAGGCGACATATGGTTCTTAAAGCTTATATTGAATTACCCAATTCTAAACATGGATTCCTAGGGGGGCTCCCTCTTAGAAGATAATGGTGGATGTTGTATCTAAAATCTATCTTCATCTCAGACATCAATGGAATGGTGTGAAAATTATCCATTTCCATGGATTGCACAACCCTTAGTAATATTCGATGAATTATACCTCTATATAATCCAAAAAAGCTATATGAATCTCTGGTTCAGCATTGTTAGGAGTGTACTGATTTCCACTCTCCTAATGATCAATTCAAGGATGATGATGAGGCATTTTCTCTACAAGACAAATGAACTCTTAGAAAATTGAAAGACAAAAATTTTAACCTCAATCAGTGAAAACAATATGGATCCACAAGAACATAGCCTCCCAAACATGGCTTAGCAAGTGAATTATCATGACATAACCGTTATTTTATTTTCATTTATCAGATATAGCCAGTATCTCATTTCATAGTTTATATAGTCAAATATCTATATCACTAGTAATAAAATTTTCCTTATCATTAACAATGTATGTTACTATACATCCATATGTTTATATCATGATGCTTGAAAACTCATTTTGTACCATACCAGTCCACAATTATAAATCTAGACAAATAATAACATAACAAAACATGTGAATCACCCAATGTGAAATAACAACAATTATAACAAAAAACACCATGAACAATAATTGTAACCATGGGAACTCAAATATTCCCCCATATATGGGTTATCTACTCCCATTCATGAGATTATTAGAAAGTCATAACACAACATAGACACCTTCCTACCGTTAAAAAATATTAATGAAACATAAAATAAAAAACTTTAACCCTCTAATACCACTTTTTAACATCCCTAGATCCATATCCCTCTCATGTGGCCAAATCAGGTTGGTTATTTGACCTCAAATGTGCCTCCCCATACATCCGAGGTTGTTGGATAGTAGCAGGGTTATGGAGAATATAGTGGGGAGATTATACCTCTTGGTATAGAGTCATATAAAAGAATAAATAAATAAATATCATAGTAACATAAGTAGAGAAAACAATACATCATACAACTAAAAGGTAAAGGAATAACCATGTAAATCAAATAATAAACAATGTAATGTTAGGATGGAATTTATCTAGATGTCAAAATAAAATTAATAATTATAAAATACCATTACGACACAAATAACTCATGACCTCAGTCTTGAACCTAATGTTAGTCTCATCTACAACCCATCCATGAGTCAACAAACACCAACAAGGTCATTTCTCCTAGTCTAAACTTACATCCATGTAACCTACATAGGTACCAAATGAAAACCCAAAAAGTGTGTGAGTAAGAGTTATTAGGTCAACACCAACATATATAAACAAAATGTTTTGATTAATAATATCCTGAAATATATAAATAATTTAGCGACTCAGATTTTCCATGTATTATTTTTGGATATTGTGTGGACTATTTTCAAGACCAGGAACTAAGGCCGCTTAAGATTCTAAGACACAGTGTTCCAAGAATAAATTTTTTAAATATATTAAATATATTAAATGAACATGTGTGTATGTTTCCTGATAAAATGGAATAAATTCTAAATGGAGGCTCATATAAAAAAATTAAGGTTGTCATTGAGTTCAGAGTGTGTGTTTTACCCTATGTGTGATATAACCTTAGAACACGTTGATCATATGGGTTCAAGCACAATCCTGGGTGGATTTTTAAAATAAAATAAAATAATAAATTAATTTATTTTAATTACTCGACCTTATTTAATTCATATATAAGTATATTATTATGGAATATTCTCAAGGTTAACCGTATAACCCTAGAACCGTTGGAAAACTGCTGGAGTGAGTGTTGGAGGATCTCTCTCAGATGAATGATAATCGGATCAAAGATCGATAACTAGTGAGAAAACAGAATCAAAGGATCTCTCCAACGACTTTGACACAAGTTCATTATTCAGAATTTCTCAATCCAAATCAAGATAGGAATTGTTTTTAATTTTATTTCATCCCATTTATTTATTCTGATGAAAAATATGAATTAATCAACGAATGGATTTAATCTTAAATCTTGTTAGATATATTCATGAATTGTGGAATTTCTTTGTGATTATACTATTATCACTTCATTCATTGTTCTAAATATAATGAATTAGGTCCAACACAAACATTAGATGAGGTTCATTCTTTCTATATATGATTGAATATTTCATCCTCTTTTCTTCGTTCGTTGTGAGAAAATCCTTTAGCTGGAGATTTGAAAAATACATATGAAACAACCTTTATCGACCCATTTCATAGCGTAGCGGTTTGATACCATAGATCCAAGATTGGACTAATTGCAGGATCATGAATAGATGATGGAAACAATGGATATGGATTGGTTCAATGATTCTTGTTCATTATAGATTGATGGAATGACTAAAGAAGGTACAACATGGCGTTTCCCAAATAGTTTCAAAGGTCACATTATAACGATAAACAATGGTGATGCTCATTAGGCGTAGATTCATGTTTTATAGAAAGGTTCATAGCTTTATCGATGTCCTGATAAGAGGGAGAAGACATGTGTACTAGATCTGGATTTATGTGAAAATACTATAATAGATGGCATGTAATCTGGGATTAAATGATGTGTGGGGCCTCTCGTGCGATGATAGGGTTTCCTTGGTGATGTTAAATATCACAGAGAATGTTACCACATCACATGGTGCATGAATCAACCTGGTATCCCATTATGTACCTCAGTGGTTATAAAAACATGATTATGAATTCTTGGGCATGGACACATTGTCTTCTCTGACACGGAAACATCCATCCCGGTCTACATAGAAATAGCCATGTACTTTGACACCGTTAGAATTACATGGGCCTGTAAATGCCATGTAATTATAAATGGACATGACTGTGGTCTGTGATAAAATGATAGGACATTGTGATGAAGGGACATGTCATGTACTTCTAGTAAACATCGTGTAATCCTTCAATGTTGGCATGGATCCCTTATCCTCATTAGCTTGGATGACTTTTTAAGGGTGTTTTCTAATGTCCATTCCATGATATTTAGTATCTAATCACATAATACACATATTATAGTGTCTCCTTCAGTAGTAATTTTTTGATAGAGTCTCTAGAATCATTCTATGAGGCCCAAAGTGAGATCATCTATCATATTCTTTCCCTATGTGGAGTTCTTGGTATTTTCATGACCAACACTACAATGGCATAGATCCTTGAATTACAGAGTTATTCAAGATTGAGATTTTGGTATACCTCATTACCATTGTTGTGATCCTCATCTTTGTATCAGTAACTTTATACTTTCATCATATTCTTCTTATGGTACAACCCAATGAGTAGTACATATCGGGAAGACGCCATCAGTGATATCTGACTCATGGAGTGTGTTCTCCTATTTTAGTTCCATGTGAAGCCATCTATAAGGATTCCATGACTATAATTATAGTTGTGGTGTTAACTTGAGACTATGGGTGCATAATTATTACATCTATATATTATGTATGTATGTGTTTTAGATATATAAAAATGTATAGAAAAATGTTATTCTTATTGTTATATGCTCTGTGTTTTCAGGGTGTCCTACCCCAATTTGGGGTTTTTGATTATATTTTCTATCTTGTGTAGGTGATTTGTCTTTTGTGGGTGTCCTAGAGGGACCATGACCAATTGTTTCTTTGGGATTTCAAGAGAATTATGTGTATTCATATGGTTATCCTAACAATAGTCCCTGAGTTTACTTTCAGGTTGGACGTATTTTTTGAATCTATGTGTTGGGCTTGAATTTGGCCCTATATACTTACCATTACATATTTCCATAATATGGTTGTTATATTTAGTTGTATTCATGAATGTTTTATTAAATGTTTTTACATTTTAGCATTGTATGGGTTTATGAATGTGTGCGTGTGCATATGTAATTTAGGCTCATGCCTCCCATGTTAGTGATATGCTTTCACGACACTATTCTCCATAACCATACCTATTGAAGGTAGGCATATAGATTCATGGTGTGTTCCCCATTGGGATGGTTCATGATACATTGGTATCAACAGTTTCATTTCTACCTTAGGATTAGAGTCTGTGAGATTGGTTTGGGGAAAAGTGATATGTGTTTCAACTTCGCCTTTTAGGATATAGACTCCAGTATTGTACAATAGCCAACATATCCATATAAAATGACTCTAATCCCATTCCATTTAACATAGTACATACTGAAAATAGTTTTAGAGAAAAAATGGTACATGAATAATAAAGGAATGTGTGGCATTTTCCATGTCCTTATTGTGTTAGTTCTTCAAATATTCTCATTTACCATTGTGCATCTTACTTATTTTAAGATACTGTTGTAATTTATGTCATCTATGATTCATCATCAATATCATGATGATGATCCCCTAAGTGGTAAGGAATTTAAACAGGGCCCTATTCTAGAGGTGTTACCTCTAGGTGGTGCACCATTTATACAACCACCTATTGAGATGAAGATGGTACCTGTAGTATAAATATATGAGATGCTCAGGTTGAGCACACATACCAGTTTTAGCCATATTGACTCCTTAGGTTCTGAGTAAAACTCAACCCATAGGCGATTGAGGACTAGTTAGGGGTGGTGATGTGGTTTTTTTTATCTTGTTAGGACACTAGAATTCCAGATAGTGGTTCTAGTAGATATCATTCTCTGTGGATCTATATGATAATGGTGGGGTTTAGTAACCCAATCGTTTGATCAGGAAAATATATCATAATCAAATATTGAGATCCTTTTCATATAATAGTTCTCTCTAGCTATGTTGAGGGTTGTATGCATCCATGAGATTCTACAGCTCCCGTAGGGCAGTACAACAGTGGATGAGTATTCATCTTGGTTTACCACCATCTTCAGGTATTCGATGGATATTGAATGAGATCAATTATTTTAGGCTCATACCTTCATAGGTTTACTCCATAAAGACATTCGATCTGGTATTACAACTCTATGCATTCCTACCTATGCTAGGGTACTAGTGTGATATTTGGACGTTAATAGTTTTTTGGATGAGTAGACATGAATAATGGTTTATAGTAGTGGGAACACAAGAGAAAAGACTTTGGGAATAGGGAGATGACGTTATTCTTATGGACCTTTACATTCAATTCATTTCATGATGAGGTTCCAAGATATAGGGTATATGGTTCATGGCTCACGGGATGGGTCTAGTCAGCCTAGGTAGATGTAGTGCTACTCATGTGATGGAATGGGCCATATTGCATGGGATTGTGTGACCTATCGTACAGTTGATAGGGAGATAGTGGATGGGACTTTGAGACATAGTCAATGGAAGGAGCAAAGAGGTCTGTAGGGTGGCATGTGTGGTAGAGGGGATGCGATAGTATATGGAGGTGGTATACCCTTTTAATTTTTACCACAATCACCCCCATGTGGTCAATGTTTTGCTTAGGGGGCTGAGGAACAGGGGAAGGGATAGTTGTAGGGAAACGGCTTATGAACCAGAGGCACTAGGGATAATACAAGGTATGATTTGTGTCTTTTCTATCTTATATTTTGTAATGATAAAAATATGTATTGATGATTCCTTTACTACCACAAACATGGTTCAAGAATTAGATATTTTGGTTGATCCCTTAGCTAAAACCTTACTCTTAGAGACTCCTAATGGAGATGACTCAATGATCACACACTTATACTAATAGTTTGACATGAATCATGGAGGTGAAATTTTCATTTGGGAACTTTTTCTAGTAGTGAGATGGATTTAAGATGTCATCTTAGGTATGGACTAGCTATCTGTATTACATGTCTAGATATAATGTTTCAATTAGATCATGTGGTGTGTCTACAAGGATGGGACATGGTTTTCCATTGTGGCTGAAAATGAATCCTAAGTAGCACAGGATGGACTCATGTATAGGAGGGTACATCCAATTTCTCATTACATGGATAACAAACCCTTGTTGTAGTGGATTATATGAGATTTTAGTTCCTTATAGTTGTGGTAACGTATGAGGATTTATTTTTTTATGATGTTCACGACTTTCCTCACTACTGAGAGACATTCTTCCACATCAATCTACACCAAAGTATAATGATTATATCATGTCCATCATATTGGATGGATCCAATGGAGCATTGAGATCTGAGGGTGTAGTTTGAGGACTTGTAGTGGATGGGCTTTGTTAGACCCAGTGTTTCACCATAGGCATCATTGGTGTTGTTCTCCACGAATGAATACATGTGATTAAGGTTATGTGTGTATTAACATCACCAAAACCAAGTGATAGAAACAAACAAATATCTTCTATTGGGGATTGATGATCTCTGTGATCATTTGAGAGGGTAACGATTGTTCTCAATGATTGACCTCCGATCAGGCTATTACATGATGTGATTAAACGATGAGTATATACCAAATACAACATTCAAATGTCACTGTGGTATCTAAGAGTACCTGGTGATGCCATTTTGTGTGATGAACAACCCATCAATGTTCATGGGACTCATGAACCATATATTTTGTCATTTCATTTAATATTTTTTTGTGGTCTTCATCGATGAAATTATAGTGTACTCAGTATCCAAATAGAAGAACATGATATACTTGAGGATGGTTTTAGACATACTATGAGAGAACCATCTTTATGGGAAGCTCTATAAGTCCAAGTTATAGATTTAAGAGGTCACTTTTGGGACATGTTTTCTCAATGTATGGTGTAGCAGTGGACCTGGAGATGGTCATTGAAGTGTTACCTTGGGAGCCACCCAAAAGGGTGATGGAGGTGTGAATTTTTCTTGGGTCTGAAGGATACTATCAAAGATTCATATCTAACTTCTCCAATATATCACCACTCATGACATATTTGACCCAAAAGGGGCATCCACTCTTGTGGATTGAGAGGTTCTGAAAATATTTTTAGGAGTTGAGGGAGAGATTGATGGGTGCTCCCATCTTGAGATTACCATATAATGGTATCACGTAATTAGTGTTATTTGATGCATCAGGAACCACACTTGGTTTTGTTCTGATGTAGTGTAAGGTGGTGATTTATAATGGTTTTCATAAGTTGATACCACAAGAGCAGAACAATGCATCCCACGATCCTTAGTTAGCAGCGATGGTCTACCCACTAATAATGTGGAAACATTATCTAATGGGAAAGAGGTTTATCATCTATTATGTCCATAAGAGTCTCATGTATATATTTTCTCATAAGGGTCTTATATTGAGATAATATCGAAGGATAGAGTTACTCCCAGATTATGAAATCGAAATTGTATATACAAATGGGAAGGGTAATTTCATAGCATGTACTCTTAGTAGAAGATATTGTCCATAGTTTCTGAAAGTGGCATTGAAGTAGTTGGCCTTGTTGTGATTATCCTATCTAAATAGGGAGAGAGTGTGTTGGTTAGAGTAGAGTAATAAAGAGTGGGTGAATTGAGTGTCTATATAAATTTATATTTGAAAAAATTTCTTAAAAGGATCCCTTATAAATATAAATATAGCCTATTTAATCAAGGTAATATGGTTATGAAGGTTTGACAGTTAATATAACTTCTCAAAATATTGATTAATTCTCAGTAATCTCAATATAAGTTATTGATATAACATTTGAATCTATTATAATAAGGAAAAACAATTATAACTTCCCTACAAGATTAACTATCGATGTAAATCTAGTGATTTCAAAATTATATAATAAAATCGAAAAAGCTAAATTAAACAACACAATGGATATAAAACTAGTTTTTCAGACTCAATCTGACACCTAATCCACTCTACATTGTCATCACCTACCACCAATAAGTTAATATTAATAAACATCATCCACACCCTGTATCAAGGTAAACAACAGTACATATAACTGTCCAGGTCATAAGAACTCTTCCATACTTCTTCATGGGTATAAACTACTAGGTCACATAGGGACCACTTACACAATTATCCTTAAGAGTAAAAAAGTCTAAAAAGACATGAAAGGAAGGATATATTTAATCCTTCATATTAGTGCAAGAGATAGTGTGTGTTTTGATACAGACACACAAACAGCTCGAAAGCTAAAAAAACACAACATAACAAAGATGATGAGATAAGTCTAGATGTGTTTTGAGTGTTATTCTATGCATCTCAAGATGTCTAGGATGAAGTAGATGTATGTATTAGGCCCTCTTGTGAGAAATAGAATATCGTAAGGCTGGTTCTCTGGTCTCTAGTTAGATCTGGCTCGAGTTCTTCATAGAGTTTGTATTAAGAAGATGTTATTCACTCTAATATATTGTATCGTAGATTTTAGATTCGGGAATGCTTCATGTGTTCTTCAGATATATCTAGTTTCATGTGTTAGTTCTTTTTTCAGAAATTCTAGTGCTTCTACTGCTCTACCACACCTTTGTTTCATGTCCATGATTTTATTTTTATTCATGGAGTGCACGAGTTCAATCCAACAGGATTCATGTATTCTGCAACTCGTACCTCATACGGATAGGTGTCATGTCCTCAAATAAATATTAATTATGTCAGTTAATTTAAAAGACTCAAATTTGACCATTAGAAATTAAATTGAAAACAATAATATAGATTAAAGAACGGTGTCACATTCTGTCTGGAAAAGGTGTCACTTGGAAATGGTGTCACCAGAAAACAATGCCTTTTTTTCCGTTGAGAGGTGAGACAGATATGATGGAATATTTTTATAGAGATCAGAAACCGATGGCGCATATACTGTGTTATGGTCATAGTGTCTGGTCCTTTGACAAACTTCAAACGGTGTCTGGGCAAGGAACTAGTGTCATAGTTTTCCTGAGATCTAAAACTAGTTTCGGTGTCTGGTCACGGTGTCTGAGTCAGGGTGTCAGGTCACGGTGTCTGGGATAGGGTGGTTGGTCGTGGTGTTTGGTCATGGTGTTTGGTCACGGTGTCTGGTCACGGTGTCTTGGTCACGATTTCTCAGACATAGCCAAATATCTATATAAAGACTTAAGTAGTAATATTCACAAAATGAATTAGAATTAATCATTTGTAAAAGGAATTAATTATAAATCACAATAAATATAGTTTACAAAAATTTGTCATGATTTATAGGAATTATGATTCTGATAAAATTTATTTAAATCATAATGAAACCAACTATATTAACACATGACTGGAGACAGATTAAACTCTTTTAACAGGATTTGTAGGATGTATAGGATTTTTGATCATTAAAATATGATTAAAATAGGAGGAGTCCAACAATATCCCCCGTTTTTATGATCACAAATCGTATGACTGATATATCTGTTTTTAGTGTATGTGTATTTCCCCCTTTTGGGATTATTAAAAAGAGTACAAAAGTAAATAAGACAATAGAAAATAAGATTATAAAAGAGAATTGACAATAAGAGTAAATAATATAATAGACAATAATTGTAAATAAGAGAATATACAATAAGAGGTAATAAGAGAATATAGAATACAACTTTTTGAAATGAAAACACATTAAGCCATACTAGCCACACCATGTGTCTAATTGAGTATGTGTCATGCATTTTGGATTAAAATACAACTTTTTGAAATGAAAACACACACATTAAGCCATAATAGCCACACCATGTGTCTAATTGACATCCAATAGATTCCTACATGTTAAAAATGAATTTTGAATTGTTGTTATAAATTATGAAGACAATAAGAGTGTGATTGATTAATTGTGAGTTTCTGAAATAGTTTTGAAATAAAATTCCATGTTTAAATGAAAAGATGCACTTTTGGTCATACCGATAACATTTTTTGTTAGTTAAACATGCAATTATTTCCAATATGTCACAAATGAATTATTGATATTTTTCCTCAAATACCTAGAAAATCACGTCAGTTTTCTATCTTTTGAGTATGTGATGTGTTACACACTAAATTTTCATTTTTTACAAATGAAAACACACAATTTGGTCCATACCAACAATATCGTGTGTCAAATAGGCTTGCAGCTGATTTATACACATCACAACTGAATGAAACATCACTTATTTAAAGCATCGAAAAAATATTAGTGAGTTTTATTAGCTTTGATTATGCGATGTGCATTTTGAACTAAAATGCCACTTTTAAGAATGAAAATATGCATTTTGCGTCATACTTTGCACACCATGTGACAAACATACATGCATTTCATTGTTACACATCATAAATGAATTATGAATTTCTTTTATAATATATGAAGTCAATTCAATATTGCCTGATTCATTTTGAGTAGGTGACACTCGTTTGGAACTAGAATGTCTTTTTTAAATGAAAACAAACACATTTAGTAATACTAGTCCCACCGCCAGTCAGATTGACATGTGGTTAATTACTACACATAAAAAATGAATCACAAATCATTTTCATAATGTATTATGATAACCAGATCATGTTTTCTCAGTTTTGAGTTTTTGAAATGCATTTAAAACTAAAATATCCCATTAAAAACATGCAATTTGAGCCACATCAACCACACCATATGTCAGATTGATGTGCGGTTAATTATTATATATTTCCAATAAATTATGGAGCATTGTTATGAAGTATGAAGAAAATTCGGGCATGTTTGATTATTTTTGACTATTTGACACATGCTTATAACTAAAATGTCTCTTTTAAATGAAAACACACACTTTCGGTCATACCGAACACATCTTGTGTCAAATTGACATATAGTTTTTTTATACCTGAAAAATAAGTTATTGATATATCTAATAAAATATAATGAAAATCCGTGTTCATTCTCATTGTTATGAATATGTTATATTTGTTTTCAACTAAAATGTAAATTTTATTTTAAAACATGCACTTTGCGTCATACAACGACATTATATGCCGATTTAATGTGTAGTTCACTCATACATGTCACAAATGAATCACATATAATTTTCCTAAATTATCGTGACAATTTGAGTATGTTTTCTTTATTCTTAGTATGCAATGTGTGTTTTGAAATAGAATGTTATTTATAAAAATAATAACATGAACATTTAGTCATACCAGCCACAAAATGTGTCAGAATGACAATCAGATGACTTCTACACATTAAAAATGAATTATGGATCATTTTTATAAATTATGTATACAATTAGATAACATTTTATTGGTTTTAAGTATTTGAAACATTTTTTTCACTAAAATGAACCTTTTAAATGAAAACACCCACTTTCATACATACCTGCAATACTACATCTCAGATTGACATGAGGTTGATTCCTAAAAAATATAAATGAATAATGTATCATTATATTAATGGATTGTGATAATCTGAGCATGTTTTTATCGATTTTCATTACCCGTCATGCATTTTAAACTAAAATATCACTGATAAAAATGAAAACATGCACTTTGAGCCATATCAGACACACTCTATGTCAGATAGATTTGTGGTTGATTCGTACATGTCTCAAATGAATTGTGTATCATTTTAATAAATTATAAATACCACTCAGGAATGTTTTATTATTTTTGAGTATGTGAGACGTTTTGAACTAAAATATTACTTTTAAATGAAAACACACACTTTTAGAAATACTAAATGCACTATGTGTCAGATTGATTCACAATTAATTCATACATATTAAAAATAAATTATAAATCTATCTCCTAAAATTTGAAGACACACTAAGTGTATTTTATTGGGTTTAGGTATGTGACACCTGTTTTGAATTAAAAATTCAATTTTAAATGAAAACACAGACATTGATTCTTACTAGAAATATAATGTGTCATAGTTATTTGTGGTTGATTATTACATATCAAAAATGAATCATAGATTTTGATTCCTAAAGTATCAGGACAATTCATGTGTGTTTGCTCATTTTTGAGTATGTGACATGCATTTTAAACTAATATGTCACTTAAAAAATGATAACATTCACATTCTGTCACACATGCCACATCATGTGTTAAATTTGAGTGCAACATATTCTTACACCTAA
This sequence comes from Viscum album, assembly GCA_963277665.1. NCBI lineage: Eukaryota > Viridiplantae > Streptophyta > Magnoliopsida > Santalales > Viscaceae > Viscum > Viscum album. Next base: position 649,358,960 of record OY728126.1, read on the forward strand.
AAAATATATGAATCATTGACATAATGTGTGAATAAAATTCAAGAGTGTTTGGTCATTTTTGGGTATGTGAAATGAGGCCCATTAGACCTTCATTCCCTGACTGGGTGCTAAAAAATTATTTTTTCCATTTTTAATTATTTAAAAGGTTTTGATGATAGAAAGAGTGAACTAGATTTAACAATTTATAGTTATAAATTAATCCAAAATATTGAGTCATTAATTGACCAAATTCTTTTTAGGTCTAAAGCATTAAAAAATTATGATTACTAATATAAAAAAACTCAAAATAATTCTGAATGGGTATTTTATTTTCTTCACTATTATGAACTCTTCAAATAACACTCAGGATTAAATCATACTAAGAAAGATAATCAACACTATAACTATAATATATCTTACTCATCGATAATCCCTTAGAAAAACATTTTAAAACATCGAGTGTTTTAAAAAGTTCAACAATGTGTTTTAAAATCGAGACAACCCATTTTTCTCAAAATTAATGAAAACACATTGAAAACATTTTCATTAGAATATAATATTTTGAATTTAGTAGAACCTTCATTTTAATCATAAAAATTAAAATTCACATTAAAATCCAAAAAAAGGGTTTCCAAAAAAATACTTTTTTTATTAAAACATGAAAAATGGGAAAAATAATTTTGGAATGTTTTTAATAATAACAATTTAAATAAAATTTAATTATCTTTCTTATAACCAACCACCATTGAGATTTTATAAAATCAAGAAATAAATTTTTTCAATTCAAATAAAAAATATTTCCTTTTAAATATTTCCAAATTATTTTTTAAACTAATCCAATAATCTTCAATAAAAACATAATTCAATCTCAGAGAACAAAATCCATAAGGAAACCTTTATTGTTGAAGGCTATATATGAGCTACCTATCACATGGTAAGAAAAGTCCCTTAAAGATTTAGATTCACTATCCAATTCCACTTCATTGTTAATAATTTATATGTTCCATATTCAAAATAATACATTATGTAACATAAATTTTTTATTTTTGAATAAATAGATTTCCAAATTCACAAAAAGGAGAGGTATGTAAATAAATGTTCAAGCAGTTGAAGGAAACATTACAAAGGAAATTTTTCGAAGAAATAATTTTTTTAAATAAATACAAATGTGGGTCAAAAGAAAATAAAAATTCATGGAAATACATATTTTATTGAATCATGAAGAAATATTCCCTTTTAAAACTGTCATGGAACAACAACGGGAAAAATAGTGCATGGCCATACAATATTTTAAGCATAAATGACATCCATGAAGATAAAATAATTTTCAAAAGAACACATTATTTACCAAAAAAACAAAACATTGGAGTTTTTTAAATAAAATATTTTAGACATGATGTCACTACCCGTCCTCGGGGCCCGTGCCGTGACTACCCCAAAACTGCCTTTCATAGGCCAGGGGCAGGAGACTAGCACCAAAGGCATAAATCCTGATTAAAATGAAGGCATTGCCTTTATATAAGTAAACAAACACAACTGAGTATGCAAGCTGAAGTAAACACTAAGTAAACAGATTACAAAAGTAAGTGATGGAAAGTAAATGGAACAGAATACAAACCCAACTGAATGTACAGTACAACAATAAAGAAAGAACAACTTCAGTAAAGTAATCCAGCAACCAATGAGTCATCCTCCGGATATCCCACCTGAAGGGTGGGTACAGATGGTCTCCTTAGCTCCTTTGGTCGGACCGTCTGCTCCATGTATGTCCCGCCGAGTGGTCCACCTCCAGGTATTGTCCCGCTCCAATGGACTCCACTTCGATCAGTGTTGTCTATTATCTCCATCAAGACAACGTAGTGCGGGCATAGCCCGTGCAGGGGTGGGTATAAGATACTCAGTAGGGACCGCGACAACCCCGAAGGTTTCCCTGAATCCGCAAAGGATAAAACACAAAGGAAATATAGAACACAAAGAGTCAACCAATTCTACTTAAGTATATGCCTAAACATACACCTTAGTCATCAATTCTAGTTCGGCTCCAACTCAAGAGACCAAGTACAACCCAGTCCACACAGGAAAGCACAACCCAGTACACACAATAAAGCAAGTCAATCACATAGATGATAATGACTGGAAGTCAAGACTCATCTCACAAAGGTATACAACTCACGAAGAGGGGAGGAGATGATAGATGTAGCCTCTGAATCATCTCCCCTGCCAAACCCACGTAAGATCCAAGTACAGAAGTCATCGCGGCCAAACCCACGTAGGATCCAGGTACAGTAACCATCGCAGCCGAACCCACGTAGGATCCTAGTACAGTCGTCATCATTTCCGAACCCACAAATGATCCAATTACATTCGACATCACTGCCAAACCCACGTTGGATCCATGTACAGTCGTCATCATCGTCGCAGTCGCAGCCAGCTCTAGGGTCCTCGCACACAGCACGCTCGATTCCAGGAGGGTAAGCTCCACGAGCCAAGGGGTTCGATAAATTAGCTATCAAGAAGTCCAGAGTTGATGTATCCAAAATTTCCATCTCATAAAAAGGAACCCTACGCAACTGACAGCGCATCAATCGGACGCCCGGTCCGAGAGATATTGGATTTTCTTTTCTAGGGGCCCGTTTAGAAATATGCTCGTTTCTATCCCAGGTGATACCCAAATTCATCCAAAACTCACACAGAGTAATGAAAAAGGACCACCTCGTCGAAGGAGTCCCAATGCCACAGACATCGTGTCGATCGGACGTGCGGTCCTTATGTTATTCATGTTTAAGTGAATAATAGGCTCGACCCGTTTAGCCCAGTTGGCCGACGGGTCGGGTTGACCCAGTTTGACAGGTCCGACCCGGTTGGGGTGTCAGACCAGTCCGAAGAATTACAAAACAAGGCCAGAAGGCGTGCGGTTCGGCCCGAAGTGGTGCGACACGGTGCGGCCTGGCCTAGCACGACCCGGCTGGCTCGGCTGGCTGGCCGAGCAGCTCAGTCGAAGCCGAGCGGTTCCACGAGGGGGGGGGGGGGGCAGTCTTCTACTCCGGAGGCGCCGCCCTTCCTCGAACCGGCTGGCTAGGATGGCCGATCTTCAGCACATGCGACCTGCATGGGCGGGCCGCCAGTCCTGCAGCGCGACACCCTCCTTACATTGTGTCTCTTCTTCGCGCGACCAGCCAACGGGCTAGTCGGTTCTTCCGCCGAAGCGGCCCGTCAAGCGTGTTGCGGTTCGTACTACACAACTGGTGCAATGGTGCCGGTTCCCTTTTTCATGTTCCCGGTACGGGGCAATGGCTCCATGTTTCCTTCACCACCATTTTCCAATTCTAAAATAATAAACGAGAACAAGAGAGGGTTGTCGGGCCATGTACATTCATCCCCCAACCTCCGCGTAAAATGATAGCAATCATCCAAGGTAATCAAGATGCCTAACAACAAATCTAAGAACAATTTTAATTCATTAATATTTAAATTAACCCCTACCACAAAATTGATGGCATACGTCGGGCGTCGCGGAAGATGGCGTCACGGGTGTGGTTTCGAAGACGACGTTGGCATGCGACCAAGGAGGGAACGACATCTCCAAACTAATTTCATAGAGAAGAATGAAAGTCACGTCATCACTCTTTGTGGTGACAACATTTTTTGTCGAAGATATGACATTCTTCGCGGGAGGATGTTGTTCATTGAAATAGAAACTTATTTCTCCTTTTTACACAAGTGCTCCCACCAATTTCTCCCAACCCAACATGTGCTAAAGAAAAATAATATACTAATGCAATTATTTTATTATCACAAGTAATTTAAATTTCAAAATTCAAAACACTTAATAAAATTAATTAAAGTGGTTGAATTCATTAAATTAATAGGTTGGAAAGTGTTAAAGAGGGAGAGAGAAAGAGGTGAGTGGTCTCACATTTAAGGGGAGTTAACAAAATAATGAAGGGGGTTTATGAATGTTATGGAAATGTGAGGGGTTGGGGATCATGTGGACCCCACCTCACATTTATCCTCACATGGGTAGTTAGGATGTTAGTGGGTCCCATCCTAACTTCCCCATGTAGGTTATAACCACTTAAGATATAAAAATAAAATTGTCCCACAATTTTATTCACCTCTCAATTAATCCACAAAAATTAACTTCTTCTCCCTTGCAAATGCATCTTCGGTAAAGTTGCACATATGAAATTACCAGCGCTGTGAGTTCATCGGTGCTCTTAGATTTCAATTCTGAGCACCAGTTCAAAATATAGAAAAACCCACTCATTCGTTCACTGAATGTAGCAGAGATAAACTTTGGAAAATTATTCTGGGCACACCGGGCAAAAGAATCAGGTTCCATCAGAAACCCCAGACTTTTAAAATTCCAATGTATTTATGAAATAAATTTCATGAAATTTACTGGTCTCAACATTACTCCCACATCAGAGATTTACGTCCCCATAAAGCTACATTATAATCAACGGAAAAAATGAGGGTATTGTGCACGCATCTAAGCATCCCGCTCCCATGTGGTATCCTGGAGGTTCTCGTGCTGCCAACGAATGCACACCAGAGGAATCAACCATCCATGTAGGACCTGCTCCTGTCGATCCTCGATCTCCGCAGGGAGCTCCACAAAAGTCGCCCTATCATCGATGTCCAGATCCCTGTGATCAATGATATTCGTCTGGTCATGCACATATCTCCTCAGCTAATATACATGGAAGACGTCATGCACCCGGTGCAACTGAGGTGGAAGGGACAGGCGATAATCTACCTCGCCTACCATGCTGAGAACCTGGGAAAGGTCCTATGAATCATGGAGATAACTTTCCACCCCGGCCAAATCTCTGTAATCCATGTCGAGATGAGACCCGTAAGAAAACTTGGTCGCCATCCTCGAACTCAAGTGGTGTCCGCCTCCTATAAGCATAGGATTTTTTATGCTATATGCAGTCCTCATCCGCTCCTGGATGATCGCACCTTCTCTGTCGTAGAATGAACCATCTCTGGTCCTACAAGTGCTGACTCCCCAGGGTCAGTCCAAGACATAGGTGATCTGCATGGTCAGTCGTACAATGCCTCGTATGGTTATATCCCAATGGTGGAGTGGTAGCTATTGTTGTACACAAACTCCACCAAGGGTAGGTAATCCTCCCAACTACGACCAAAGTCCAGGACACATGCACGTAGCATGTCCTCGAGTGTCTGAATGGTTCTCTCTATCTAGAAATCCATCTGAGGATTAAAGGTGGTGCTCAAGCGTAGCTACGTCCGAAATGCCTCCTACAGCCACTTCCAAAGCCGGGAAGTAAAGCGAGAATCTCTATTGGAGATGATAGATGATGGAACACCATGAAGCCGTACGATCTCCTGAACGTAGAGGCGTCGCAAGCTCTCCATTGAAACCTACTCTCTGATAGGTAGGAAGTGGGCCGACTTGGTGAGTCGGTCTATGATCACCCAAATAGAGTCATGTCCGCTGGTAGTATGTGGGAGCCCCATCACGAAATCCATGGATATCCCATTCCAATTCCACTCCGGGACCTCTTAGGGCTGCACCAAGCATGCAGGTAGCTGGTGCTCCGCCTTCACATGCTGGTAGGTGCGGCATCGTGAAACAAACTTTTCCACAACCTTCTCCATAATCAGACACCAGTGTTATCGTCAGATATCCTGGTACATCATCGCCACTCCTGGATATACCACAAGAGGGGAAGTGTGAAAATCCCTCAGCACTTCCTCCTGTAGTAAAAATGGTACCATAGTACGTCCCCTGGAGAGGATGACGTGCTCTCCTCCTACAGAAAATCCATCAGGTTCATGTCTTGTGGATATCTGTGAAAGTCGTGTCTCAGATTCAATGTCCCCATGCTGCGCCTCTCTGACCTTTTGATGAAGTGGAGGAGTTAATGTGATTGACTTTAGAAAGGATGCTCCATCTCTATCCATGAAGTTTATCTGTAACTCTGCTAGTTGCTCTGTCGCCTCTCCATGTAGTTGAATGCCTGATCTCTTACTAAGAGCATCAAATACTACATTTTCCTTCCCAGGGTAATAGACTATCTCAAATTCATAGTCCTGGAAGATGTCGAGCCATTGCTGCTGTCTCAGGTTCAGGTCCTTCTGCAAGAACATATACTTGAGACTCTGGTGGTCATAGGATACTATAAAGTGCTCGCCCATCACATAGTGCCGCCAAATCTTCAATGCGAAGACCATTGATGCTAACTCCAGATCATGGGTATCATAGTTATTCTCATGCTGCCTCAACAATCGTGAACTATAAGCGATCACTACCCTCTCCTACATCAAGACACACTCGAGTCTGGTCCCTGATGCATCGCAGTAAACTACATACCCCACGCCCTCCTCTGGTAGCCTCAAGATGGGTGCACTGGTCAATCCCTCTCTCAGCTCCTGGAAGCTCTGCTGACATCTATCTGACCACATGAAGGGTTTCACCTTTTTTGTCAAAGCTTAAAGTGGTGATTCAACTTTGTAAAAGTCTAGCACAAATCATTGATAGTACCTATCCAGACCTAGAAAACTCCGCACCTCCGTCACACTCCTGTGTGGTTCTCAAGAAAGTACTACCTCGATCACCATAGGGTCCATAGAAACTCCCACCTCAGAGATGACGTACCCCATGAAGTGGACCTCTTGAATCCAGAACTGACACTTCGAGAGCTGACCATAAAGCTGGTGCTCTCGGAGTGTGTCCAGTACAACCTACAATTGGTAGGCATGCTCCTCCTCAGTAGTCGAGTAAATCAAAATGTCGTCGATGAAGACCACGAAAAACCAATCGAGGTATGTTTGGAAGATCTTGTTCATGAGACTCATGAATACTAATGGAGCGTTGGTTACGCCAAAAGGCATTACCAAAAACTCATAGTAGCCATACCGACACCTGAAGGTTGTCTTCTGCACATCCTCGTCTCGAACGTTGAGCTGATGATGGCCTGACCTAAGGGTTATCTTTGAGAACCATCGTGCTCCATTGAGCTGATCAAAGAGGTCTTCTATCCTCATGAGTGGGTACTTGTTCTTCTTGGTCACCTGGTTTAGTCGACAGTTGCCGACACACATTCGAAAGCTCCCATCCACCTTCTTGGCGAACAAAATCAAGGAAGCCGAGGGTGAAACAATGGGTCGAATGAATCCCTTGCCCTACAATTCCTCCAGCTGTACCCGCAGCTCAAGAAGATCAGCGGGAGCCATCCGATATGCTGGAGTAGATATCAGGGATGTCTCGAGGTACATGTCAATGTAGAAATATACCTCTCTGTGAGGAGGTAGTCCTGGAACATCGTCAGGAATAACGTCTTCATACTAATCCACCACAACAGGAAAACTCTGACTCTGCACATCAACCGCTCCGAGGATGAGACTAGCCAACTGATGTGTGATCGGTTGCCCTCTCCTCTGCGTAAGTCCATCCTATGCTGCAAAGGCTCCCTTCTCACCGGTGAAGGTGAACCTGCTCCAATCTATGCAGACACACCACAATTTTCACCTAATACAGTCGATCTGGCCATGGACTGTTGATAACCAATCCATACCCAAGATGACGTCGTAAAGCCTCGATGCCGCTACAAGAAGATCCCAGCCGAATCTCTCGCCTCCTTGAGTAAGCTAACACTACTGGAACCAGTGTGTAATCGCCATGTCTACTCCCGTAGGAATCTATAGCAATAAGAATCGAGCCAACGGGTCTGTCAGAATCTCCAAGCTTCGAATAAGGGTAGCGACAATAAAATAATTACTCGATCATGCGTTTATAAGAACTGAATCAAGGGTGAAGAAGACACAAATAGTACCTTGAATCATCTCAGGTGTGTCGTGTTCATAGGCCTCAACTGCCTGGAGCTGATCCTGTCCCTATCTACTAGCTCCCTGTGGTCGGGGTGGTCCTCCTGGTGGTGGTGGTGGTGGTAGAGCCTCGAAGCGTCGTCCACCACCAACTGCTCATCCATCTCCCCTACCTCGTCCACCTGCTCCATGTGGACCTCCACGGTAGAACCTCTACCTCTGCATGGGTGGTCCCTCAACCATCTTCCGCTCCTCTACATGGCGGGTCGGGCAGTCACGAGCCATTTGGCCCTTCCCACAGCATGCATAGCACTGCCTGCCTCTCGTATGACTGGCTCTGCTGCATGTGCCTCGCACATCCGAACCAGTATCATGAGGTTTCCCACCTAATGGACTGGTCCTCTTGGACCTTTGCGACATATTTCTACTACCGGCTGCAAAAGACTCTGCTACATGTCACCCTGCGGTAGACCTCGCTGTAGGTGTAGGCTCAGCAAGGAAGTTCTCCACAAGTAGGGCTTGCCCTAGTACTCCTGCCTGCGTCGAAATGCTGAGGGCGATCATCGAAGCCATGATCTCATGCCTCAGTCCCTGCTCAAAGGTCCGGCCCCGCAAGAATGGGTCATGTTCCATGTCCATGGAGTAGTGCGAGAGGTCGGTAAACATCGCTGAGTATTGGGCTACTGTCATGCTGCCCTGCCGCAGCTGTAGTACCTCCTGGATGCGCACTGCACGGAGGGTGGCTAGAATGAACTCCGATCAGAAGAGGCTCTCGAAGTCTGTACAAATTAGAGATTCCTCGTCGTTCACCTGGAGCATCAGGCTCCACCATCTACCTGTTGCTGCGTGCAGGGGAATCGTTGCAAAGATCACCATAAGATCTGTTGCTGGCCTTCCAATCTGAAGACACAGACGATAGCCTCCTGCCAATCCTCAGCTGCCTGAGGGTCCATCTCTCCACAAACCAGGGCGGCCTTTGTCGCTGAAACTCATTCAGTGCACTAAGGCAGCATGCACCCTTCGCTGTTGGGGCTGGTGGTATCGGTGGCCCAGTAGGTAGAGGTACTGTCGATGCCTCCACTATAATGGAGCCCTGCACCAAGGCTTCGTCGCTCGGTGGGCTTCCATCTCGCTAGTAACTGGGAACCCTATCCAGCTGTCGTCATGGGGCCATCTTGAAAAGGAACAGGTGAACCATGGTTAATACAGTATACCTGGTGAGCTGAAAAAATGTAATCAGAAAGAAAACTTCTGAAACACACATCCAATCAATGTTTTCGATCACTAAGTCGGAAATCAGAAGTCAGGGTCCTAGTGTATGGATACGTCGGCCGCCGCACCAACACTAGACTTCCTGTTCTGATAACCACATTCAATACCCTTAACACTATTGCTTCACAAGAAGAAATTATCAGATTCCTATGTTATGTGGTAGAACCGACTCCTTTGATCACAATTTCTCACAACCCGTCCTCGGGGCCCGTGTCGTGACTACCCCAAGCCCGCCATCCATAGGCCAGTGGCTGGCGACTAGCACCAAATGTTTAAATCACGATAAAAGGGAAGGCATTGCCTTTATATAAGTATACCATCACTACTAAGTACGCATGATAAAGTAAACACTATGTAAATTGAGTAAAAAAGTAAGTGCTGGAAAGTAAATGGGCCAGAATACAAACCCAACTGAAAGTATAATACAACAGTAAAGAAATAACAGCTGCATTAAATTAATCCAGTAACCACTGAGTCGTCCTCCGGATATCCCACCTAAAGGATGTGTACAGATGGTCTCCTCAGCTCCTCGGGTCCGGCCGTCTGCTTCGTGTACATCACGCCGAGTGGTCCACCTCTAAGTACCATCCCGCTCCACTAGACTCTACCTCGATCAGTGTTGTATGTCGTCTGCATCAACACAACATATTGCGGGCATATCCCATGCCGGGGTGAGTATACGTTACTCAGTAGGGACCCCAAGACCCCCGAAGGTCTCCAAGAATCCATAAAGGATAAACCACAAAGGAAATATAAAAAATAAAGTATCAACCAAGTCTACTTAGATATATTCCTATACATATACATAAGTCATCAATTCTAGTTCGGCTCCAACTCACGATACCAAGTACAACCCAGTCCACATAGGAAAGCACAACCAATTCTGCACAGGAAAATAAGTCAATCACATCGATGATAATACCTGAAAGTCAAGACTCAGCTCACACAGGTATACTACTCATGAAGAGGGGTGGAGATGATAGATGTAGCCTCTGAATCATCTCCCATGCCGAACCCACATAGGATCCTAGTACAGAAATCATCGCTGCCGAACCCACGTAGGATCCAGATACAGTAACCAATGATGTTGAACCCACATAGGATCCAAGTACAGTCATCATCAATGCCGAACCCACAGAGGATCCAAGTACAGTTGTCCTCACTACCGAACCCACATAGGATCCAAGTACAGTCGTCATCGTCGTCGAAGTCACAACCAGCTCTAGGGTTCCCGCACACAGCACGCTCGATCCCGGGAGGGTCCGTCCATGGGCCAAGGGGGTCGATACATCAACTATCACAAAGTACAGAGTTGGTGTATCCCAAAGTTCCATCTTGTCAAAAGTAACTCTACGCAACTGATGGCGCATCAATCGGACGCCTAGTCTGAGAGATATTGGATTTTCCGTTCCAGGGCCCCGGTTAGAACTACGCTCGTTTCTAACCCAGCTAATATCCAAATTTATCCAAAACTCACACAATGTAACGCAAAAGGACTATCTCTTCGAAAGAGTCCCAGTGCCACAGAGACCGCGTCGATCGGACACGCGGTCCTTAACTAATTCACGTTTAATTGAATAACAGGCCCGACCAATTTATCCCAGTGGGCCGATGTGTCAGGATGACCAAGATTGACGGCTCCAACCCAGCAGGGGTGTCGAACCGGTACGAATAATTACAAAACATGGCCCAAAGGGGCACAAACCAGCCAGAAGTGGTGCGGCCCGACACGAAGTGGCGCGGCCTGGCCCAGCGGGTCGCGGCCCAGCCCGGCTCGACCTGGCGCGGCCCGACTTGACCAAGCACGGCCGAAGCCGAGTGGTTCCCAGGGGGGCGGGCGTGCCCCCCCGGTTATCTACTCCTGCGGCTCCGCCCTTCCCCGAACTGGCCAGCTAGGCCTGCCGGTATTCTGCGCACGCGGCCCGTATGGGCGGGCTGCCGGTCCTTCAGCGCATCGCCCTCCTGGCACCGCGGCTTCTCTTCGCCTGGCCAACTGACGGGCCGGCCGGTTCTTCTACCGAAGCATCCTGTGAAGCGTGTTGTAGTTCTTACTACACAAACGGTGCGATGGTGCTGGTTCTCTTCATCACATTCCTGGTACGGTGCAATGGCGCCATGTTTCCTTCACCACCATTTGCCAATTCTAAAATAATAAAAGAGAACAACGGAGGGTTTTCGGGTCGTGTTCGTTCGAACCGCACCCTCCATATAAAACAATAGAAATCAGCCTTGGTAAACTAGATGATCAATGACAAACCAAAGCACAATTTTAATTCATTAAAATTGAACTTAACCCATACCTCAAAATTGATGGCGTACGTTGTGCGTCGCGGAAGATAGCGTCACAGGGTGTGGTTTTGAAGACGACGTTGGTGTTTGACCAAGGAGGGATCATCATATCCACACTAGTAGCGGAGAGAAGAAGGAAAGTCATGTCGTCACTCTTTGTGGTGACGAAGTTCTTCATTGAAGATATGGCATTCTTCGCGGCTGGATAATGTTCTTCGAAAGAGAATCTTCCTTATCCTTTTTACACAGGTGCTCCTACCAATTTCTCCCAACCCAACATGTGCTAAAGTAAAATAATAGACTAATGCTATTATTTTATTAACACATGTAATTTTAATTTCAAAATTAAAAACACTTAATCAAAATAATTTAAGTGGTTGAATTCATTAAATTATTGGTTTGGAAACTGTTAAAGAGGGAGAGAGAAGGAGGTGAGTGGTCTCACATTTAAGGGGAGTTATCAAAATAAAGAAGGGGGTTTATGAGAGTTATGGAAATGTGAGGGGTTGGGGCTCGTATGGGTCTCACCTCACATTTATCCTCACATGGGTAGTTATGATGTTAGGGGGTCCCATCCTAACTTCCCCATGTAGGTTATAACCACTTAAGATATAAAAATAAAATTGTCCCACATTTATATTCACCTCTCAATTAATCCACAGAAATTAACATCTTCTCCCATGAAAAAACATATTCATTAAAGGTCCTCTTATGAAATTACCGGCGCTGTGAGTTCATTGGTGCCCTCAGATTTCAATTTCGAGAACAGGTCCAAAAGATAGAAAAACCCGCTTATTCGATCACTGAACGTACCCGAGATAATCTTCAGAAAATTATTCCGGGCATACAGGGCCTCAAAATTAGGTGCAGTCAGAAGCCACAGGCTCGTAAAATTCCAAAGTATTTAAGAAAAAAATTTCCTTGAAATATACGGGTCTTTATACATGAAATGTTAAATTTGAATAGAGTTGGAACTATAACAACCTAAACTATTATGAATAAAATTACCCTTTCTAATTTAATTTAATATATTTTGGTTATAGAAAAAAAATTTACTTATTTTGATTTATTATATACAATTAGATTTAAATGACCATTAAATATCATGACAATTGAAAATATAACTGTTAAACACATTACAAGTTTAAATATAGGGTTTTAAAAAATCCTTTTGGGAGAGACAAAGGAAGTGTTGACCTCAACCAGTTGGATCATACCATATTAAGCCCATTTATCAGAGCTTCCAAGGGAGATATCATTTCCAGGATTTTCCCTTAACAAAACCCTAGATTATATCCAACAACTTATACATGGGTGAAACCATTTATATGAGAAGTTCACACTCATCGTGATCAAAACACAAACAATGTTCACTGAACAACGCCATGAAATCCCCACCATCACACACCTTACTCGTTGGTCGTATGCTGGAGTATTAATGGTATATGTATCAAGACACTAGTAATAGTAATGTGTATATTATTTTTTATATAATAATGATAATACTTTTATCCTATTATTACAACTTTAAAAATGGTTTTTTATTTTTGATTCAATAAAGCAAAAATTTTATTTTTCATTAATACTCAAATTCAGTTAACTAATTAATGGATTTTTAAATTAATTAATATTTTCATAAAATATTATCATTAAATCACTTTTATTGAATGAAAATGATCATATAATATTTATAATGTCAAAAATAACTTTTATATGGGTTTAAAAAAATTATTATCAAAAACCAATCATTTATAATAAATGATGGTTTTTATTTTAAAAGAAAAAATTAACATATTTATAAAATTATTTAGGTAAAATGAATATTACTTTTTAAAATAGGATTTAGAAATTATCTAACGGTGATTTTTTCACACATGTAATAAAATTTTAGGGTAATAATTAAATAATGTATAAATATACAATGTGTTTTATGATATCATAATGACCCAAAAAGTGATATAATAAGTACGATAAAGGTTATCCTCAACCAATTATATTTTTACCCTTTAAAATTATGTAATTTTATTCTTTTTTGATTTATTTTATGATTCTATAATGAATCCTTCAAGACTTATAATATATTAAAAAATGTAAAATCATTTCTTTTAGAGTGTGACTCGCCTAAAAATAAGATATTACATTATTTTGTTATATTATTCCTTTTTCCTTATAAAATAATGTAGAAAAATCCTCTTTGTGTAAGATCCCATGTTTTTCTAGACTGTAATTTTGAGAATAAACTGAAATTTATGCCATCTGATGCTTTAAAGGGGTATAATGGTCATCATTCACCTTATAGGTTATATCTGATTTTTTTACCACTCCATCGGTCCTAGAAATGGGGTGTTTTACCCTAGGATAGGGGTTTGGTTGAAATCCGACCTATTTTATTTTTAGTGGAATAATTAATGATTTATATTATTAATTATATATTAATTTAAATGTGTGGATTTGTTCGAAGATAATTTTTTTATGGGGTTTCATATTGAGATTTTTTCTTCTCCATTGAGTCCGGAATGAGCAGTTTAGTCTAAGTGAGGCATAAAGTCAAGTCAAGAGTCGGGATCGACCAGATCCCCCCTTTTAATTTTCTATCCTTACCTTCTTTTCTTTTACTTACTCTTATTTTCTCCTCATTCTTGAACATGCCTCCTATGTGTAACCTCCTTGGTTGTGACCTATAAGAGAAAAGGGAGAGGGAGATAGAGTTTTAGAGGGGAGAGAATATATTTACCACTGCAAAGATCTCGATGCGCTGGTGTGACTTGTGGCCACTATGGATGGTGTAATCAGGCGAAGCTTCAGTAGTTTCAACCCAAAGGGAGGACCATTTACATTTTCATTGTATATAACCTATTAATAGGGTTTTCCACGTTTCTATAGCCACATATTGCCTTCCAGTGGCCTCTTGGGCCCTAACCTTTTTTCAGTTGTAAAAAAAAGGGTTTTCGGTGATTTGAGGGTTTTCACGTCAGGTTAACCAGGTTACACGACATATATTCTAGGGAAGTACACCATGTGTTCTTCCCATTTTGGGAAGATAAATGTTTATTATGTACACGTCGTGTACTCTATGTACGTGTCTTGTGGTGGTACAATGACATGTGTTTGGCCGTGTGAAAAAGAACAAGGAATGTCCGTTTTTAGACAATATACGACATGTAATTTTACATAGGTAGACCCCATGTTGTTCTGGCCAAGTAAATGTACATGGTCATGGAAAGGGATTATAGTACACACTGTGTACTCTAATTTACACACCATGTACTTTTTCCAGCTTAGAGGTTTTGGTATTTTGTGCCATGGAAGTCAGAATTGGGCATGTGAGTAGTCCACTCTGAGCATTTTCCTTGTATATGATGATGGTAAAACCCATGGAGAGATATAAGGAATCGTAATGGTTTTTTTGGGAGTTTTTATCAAAATGGATATGTTCTTCCTACATTTATTGAATTCAGTTGTCCCCTAAGAGTGTGACATGACATGGATGATAGGTTGGGTTCTCCGAACAACATAGTTGAGACCTTTGATCTGGTATTAGTGGTGAGAAATCTCCCACGACCTTTGATTTTGAGGATGTTCCCCATGTGAATCTTTCTCTTCTAGCCTATGAGCCCATGAGAAATAGTTGTTATCATTCAGTGATCTCATACAGGATTCCTCCTATTCTTTTTAGTGAATGATCCTAATTATGATGTTGTTTCTCGTGTTACATGGAGGATACCCAATAGGATGCCTCTCATTTTGTTACTTGAGGGACCCAATTAGTGACCATGGATTGATCGATCATGTGTTTTACGCCTATCTTGGGTAGAGATAGTGTTGGGTTGTCACCTAGAACACATGCTGAACTGGTAAGCCCATGGGACTCTGGTTGTAGTGTTGGGTTGGGTGTTCGGGCCACACTCACTATTTGTTGTGTTTCACTTTTTTGTTCATGATATATTGATGTTCACCATAAGTGCTTCATGGATGGTGGATTTTGAGCCAAATGTGAGGCATCTTCTTTTCTATTGGGATGCCCGAATTTTTACCTTGGGATCTGTTTTGATTATTGGGAATCCCAAATGTGCTTTCGTGGGATCCAACATATGAGCCATGTTATTTAAGATATTGAATGGTATACCCAGAGGTATTAACTGGGAAATGTCTATTAATCCTAAATGTATATATATTGTGATATATATTATGTTTTGATGTCTAGAGGTGCTTCCTAGTATCAGGTTGTTGACCCTTACATGAAGATTTTGGGTTTTGACCCATGCACACCAAATGAAATGTTTACTTAAATATTAAATAATTAAAGGGGTAAATAGCAATGGTCGAACCATATCCTTAGTTAAAAGACCAGGAGCATGCTCATGTGACTATTGCACATTATACCTTGGGTGAACCAGGGATTCAAATTATAATTCAATGGATGGAATAAAAGTGGGTATTGTATTAAAAGCCTTGAATGATTCAAAAATGTAGTTTTCATGTTCATGGTGGATTTACATAAAATTTTTGAGTGATCGACATATTTAGTGGTGTAGACCATGGAAGATTTAATTAAATACAGAGTGAACCATGGATCTATGGAGGGATTCCATAGTTTGTCTCTATTGTAATTGTTTAAGCAAAGGGTGAATAATGGATTCCCATTGTAGGTAGGCCTTGGATGGGATTAGTGGGTTGTTTCCTTATGCATTGACTGATACATGGATTTCTGTTGTAGGAATTACTGGAAAGGACTCATAGGTAGGATGATATATGATGAGGATGATTATTATATCCTCAGCCTTTGATCAGAATGATAATGCTCTTCTGGATCATTTTGGAGACATCAAGGGATGGTCAGACAGTGTGTTCCGGGTCTCGGTTAGATTCATGGGCTCATGCTCCGTGTTTTCCCAGCGGTGACCTTTTACAATATTGACCATCGGTATACGATATCCTTACTTATAGGACGATCCATTGGAATATGGTATCCTATTTCACAGTATCGACCATCAATATATGATATACTAGATAGTGATTGGAGGTGAGTACCTGTGAACCCATGTGTCGGATGAGTACCCCCCTCTAGTGATGTAGCATGCTTAGAGATATAATTACAGAAATTGCATAAGAACATATATGTCGATGGGATTACATACCCATAGATCAATATAATGAGACACAGCTTGAGTTTCATGACGTCCAACTCAATTCCCATGCACAAAATGTCAGGATTACAGACTAAAGGATCGACTGGTGATGTTGTTTCCTATTGATTGGTACACCTACCAATTAATGTTCATATCTATGTATATATGTATAGGTATAGAACAATACATGTATATGTATATCATAATTGGAATCCATGGTGGAACTTTCCCATTTGATAGGGATTATATACCATGTGTTCGACTGTTGTCTCATGTTAGTTTACTTCTTTTTGGTTGTGCTTCAGCATGGCCGAGCACATGGTTCATGGATACACTTATAGTATCACAATTATATGTATCTTTTGGGTGTCCTACTAAGATTATTTATCACCCATGTACATGAATCATGGTGTATTTGTAGACCTTTTGTCTACTTTTAAGTTGTGTACAGTTCTAGGGTGTATAGGGTTGAGGCCTAGTGGTGCATGATTGTGTGAAGCTTCTTGAATGGTTCTACTGATCGGGCTGCTACAATTTGATAGTGTTTGGAGACTGGGTATGTGGTTTGTATCGAATTTAGTATTAAATACCTATCCTTTTACATTCTATTTCTTTTGTAATGTGGGATCTGTATGTTCATCCCAGTGGGTCACCAGTGTTGTATTGTATTTCATGCATGTTTGTGCTATTACAACGTCATTACTATTACTCATTGTTCTTTTTTAGTTGTCTACTCCTTCCACAATCTATTCACATTCCTTTTTATATGATACTTCGTTATTTCATCTAATTTACAACTCTGATATAAGGAAATAGTCTCTGTGCAATTACCTCTTAGACCCTCTCAACTGGTCGGTAGCCTCTAGCATACGGGGAGGTGAACATGAGGCCTAGTAACCCACCAGATCAGAGAACCAATTTAGTGGATTATGGGTTGGGATGTTACAAAGTGGATTCAAAGGGGTTCTTTTCAAGGTCTTTACTATTTGGGATGTGGTACACATTAGTATTAGAAATGTGTTGGAACCTATGATGGATATCAGACTACTGCATCGATAACACTTGTTATGGTAAGAAGTCATGGATGTCAGGGTTTGTGATTGTTTTTCTAATATGTGATATTACAGTTTTATATGATTTTATCCTTGATAAATGCACATTTTTTGTGGATGTTAGGTGTTAATATGGATATCTGGATCTTGTCTATTTGAAAGTGTCCAGGGATGGATGTTGACTCTTGTCCAGAAAAGGATAGAGGTGTGTCATGCATCATTTTTGGCATGTAGGCTTCACATCATATAGGCTTTCTAGTGTGTGATTATTATTAATGATAGATTCCTAAACAGTTGGTCCTGCTTACTTTCATCATTCATTTTGATGGCATGTTATGTGGATCTACATTGAGGAATTTTTTATGAGGATGGTGACTCAGTCCTCATGCACAATAGGTTCATTGACCTAATAGGTTGATATGGAATGTGATGTCCTTTTGTTGTGACCCTTGTAGGGTGTTGTTTCTCCGGTTTCTAGTTATCTATTCGGATCGCTAAGTGTGGTGTAGCTTTATTCGAGGAATTTTTTTTTGAATTGGTCTTCTAGGTGGTATTTCCATATACAGATACCTGAAGAGTGTTAGTTCTGTTCGTCTTCTACGTTGTTTGTGACCTCCAAGGAGTAGTACCTTCTGAGGATTCTCAGAGAAGACCAGAGCCTTTGTAGGTCATGTTGTATATTTTGAATCATTCTTTCTTCAAAACAGTGGTCTTTTCTGTGCTCATATATGCTCTAAGGTTTCTTTGGAGATAATGATAAGGGTATCCCTATTGTGGGGAGTACCAAATTGGTCAAAATTTATTGCCTCCCTTGTAGAAGGCTATTGTTGATGCTATTAGATTTGTTATTGGATAGGATAAAAAACGTGGTTGTTTAGGTTTTCGAGTTAAGATCATGGATTCTTTCCTTTTAACTAGGCTTCTTGGGGATGCTAAGGTTTATGGTGACGAGGTTGTAAGAACTCGTGTGTTTTTAGACTGGAGTTGTGAGCATATATTTAATTTTTTGTTCTCAGGTGATTATAAGGGGTAACATGGTATTTTACCACTAGTAGGTAATATCATGTAATTTTTCAGACAATTCCATTGGTCCCATAATAGGTTTTTTACCCTAGGACAATAGTTTTGTATAAACTTGAGCAGTTTAAATTTTAATGGAATATTTAATATTTAATATTATTAATTAAATATTAAATTAACCATGTATGTTTTTTAGGAGATAACTTTTAAACATAGTTTCATATTAAGATTTCATATCCTCAATTGAGTTCTAAATATGGATTTTATCCTAAGTGAGGCATAATCTCATGTTGGGTGTCGACGCTGACTTGATCCTCTTTTTTCTTTTTCTTTCCATTTCTTCTTTTCTTTTCCATACTCTTTGATCCTCCTTCTTATTTTTCATGCCTCATGTGTGTATCATCGTTGTCCATGAGCTAATATAGAAATGGTATATGGAGATATACTGATAGAGGGAAGGGAAGAGAGGTCTGTTGCGAAGCTCTCGATATGCTGGAGTGATGTGCGACAATCATGGATGGCGTAATCGAGCGAAGCTTCGATGGTATCCACCCAAAGGTATGTCTATTTAAATTTTCAGAATAGATCACCATTTAATAGGCTGTTTCATGTTTTTATATCCATATATATCTTACTTTTGTACTCTTGAGGCCTAATCTTTTGTTTTGGGGGTGAAAACAGGGGATTCTGGTGATCCAAGGGTTTTCCCGTCGGAAAAACCATGTTACACGATGTGTGTTCTAGGGGAGCACACAATTGTTTCTTCTCATTTGGGGAAGATAATGTTTTCTTATGTACACTCCATGTACTCTGAGTACATTCCGTATGGTGGTACATTGTCATGTTTCCGGCTCTGTGAGAAAGAACACAGAATGATGGTTTTTAAATGATACATGCCATGTGATGTAAAGTACAAACAATGTACATTTACACAGTTAGACCCCATGTTGTTTTGGCCATGAAAAAGTGCATATCTAGGGGAAGGAATTAGTGTATAAAACATGTACTCTAAATTACATACCATTTACTTTTTGTATCTTAGATTTTTTTTGTAATTTTGTGCCCTGGAAGTCCAAATTGGGAACATGAGTTGTCCATTCTGAGTATTTTTTCACAGAGATCCTGATGGTGAAACCCATGGAGTTACATGTGGACTTCTAATTGGGGTTTTATTGTTTCTATATAAATGGATATTTTCTTCCTCCATTTATCAAATTCAGTTGTCACCTGATAGTGATACATGGCGTGGATGATAGGATGGGTGTTATGACCCACCTAGTTGAGACCATTGATATGAGATGATCTGTGAGATTTCTTCTATGACCTTTTCATTTTAGTAAGTTCCTCTTTTGAGAGGATCCCTTCTAGAATATGTGGCTGTTAGACACTATTATTATTGTTCTGGGATCCCATGTAGGATTCGTTCTAACCTTTTTAGCAATGGATCCCAAGTAAGATGCCTTCTCTCGTGTTACATAGAGGATCTTCACTAGGAGGACTCTTTGTTTCTGACTTGAGGGAACTAGTGAGTTCTAGTAGTTTGACTGACCTATAGTTGTACATCGAGTTTGTGAAGATATGGTGTTTAGGTGTCACCATGAACTTGTGCTGAGCTGGTATGCCCATTTGGATGTGGTTTTAGTACTGGGTTGTGTGTTCAGACCACCCTCATTCTTTTTTTGTTTCACTTGTCTATTGATGATTTAGTGTTGTTCAACAGAGGTGTTTCATGGTTGGGGGTTGTCAAGCCAGACGCGAGGCATCTTCCAATTTTTTAGGATTCCCATTTGTTCTTCCTAGGATCTATTTTTCTTATTTGGATGCCCAGACATGATTTCTTGTGATCCAACTTCTGTGCAATGTTATTTCTAATATTTAATGGTATACCTATTTTAATTACCTAGGACATGTCTTTGAATAATAAATGCATATAAATTATGCTATATATTTTTTGGGATGTCCAGAGGTTCTTTTGTGTATCTGGCTATTGAGCCTTACTTGATGCTTTTGGGTTTTTAACCTTGAATGCGTAATGAAATGTTTATTTAAATCGTATATGATTAACGTGGAAAATAATAATAGGAGAACCAGTCCTTGGTTAGAAGACCATGTACGGGATCATGTGACTAATGCACCTTATACCATGGGTGATCCATGGATTCAAATTATAATTCCATGGACGGTCTCAAAGGGGTTATTATATTAAATGTCGTGAGAAAGCCTTGGTTGGTTTTTTTAAAAGTTTTGAGTGAGACACAAATTTAATGGTTCAGATCATAGTGTATTTACTTAAATGTCGAGTGAACCATGGATCCATTGGGGGAAACTTTCTCTGGGCTCTATTGGAATTTATAAAACCTTGGGAGAACCTTGGATTCCCATTGTAGGAATTCCTTGGATGGGATCAGTGGGGTTTTTCCTTATGCATTGAGTGATAATTGGATTCCCATTGTATGAATTACTTGGAAATACTCATAGCCATGATGATATATGATGATGATGATTTCACCCTATTCACCCTTTGATCAAAATGATTACACTCTTCTAGAAGAGTTACAAGACTGGTTGGGATGGTCGGATACTGTTTTCCGAGTCTTGATTAGATTCATGGGATCATGCTCTATGTTTGTTAACCAATGAAAATTTATAGAATTGAATGTCAATTTACAGTATCCTTCCTTAGAGGATTGACAATCATTATATGGTATCCTTCTTTAAAGGATCGACTGTTGGTATATGGTATCCTATTTTGTGATTGGAGGTGATTATGTGTGAACATTGGTGTAGGAAGAGTATCCCCCTATGGTTACGTATCTTTCTCATAGATATAATTTCAGTGATGAATGATGAAGGGAAATGTAGACGGTATTATAGAACCAGATATTGACTTCATGATACATGGTTTGAGTGGCACGTAGTCCAGCTCAATTCCCTTGCACAAGATGTCAAAATGATTAGGATTATTGACCCAAGGAGCAACTACTAATGTGGTTTCTTGTTTTTTAATACACAAACCATTGAATATTAATATCTATGTATATGTGTATATGTATGGGACTATACATTTATTCATATATAGTTATGGATATCCATGGTGTCACATTCCTTGTTGATTAGGAACCCTGGGTTCGACTGTGGGATCCCATTGGTTTACTTTTTTTTTTGTTATTCTTCAGCTAGGCTGAGCATGTTGTTTTTTTATAAACTTATAGAAGCACATCTATAGTTTGTTGTCAGGGTAGCCTACTGAGAATATTTCTCACCCCTACACGTGCACCTCAGGGTGCATATATACCTTATGTCTACTTTTTTAGGTTTAGCTTGAGTTCTATGGTGTATAAGGCTGAGTCCGAGTGTTTCATGATCAAGCAGAGCTTCTTATTTTGTTCTACAAATTAGGTTGATGTAGGTTGATAGTTTTTGGATACTGAGTATATTGGATGGCCCAGAGTTACTTTTACATCAACATTCTTTATGATATTGTTTATTTTGCAATGTTATGTTAGTATGGTCAGCCCAGTGGTTTATAAGTGTTGTATTATATTGCATGGCTGTTCAGGCTTTTACAGCATCTTTACCATTAAATATTTTTCTATTTCAGTTGTTTACTAGTTAATTTTTCACTCTTTTTACTTTCTACTATGTATGATTCTTAGTTATTTCTACTATTTGTCATACATTTATATGAAGTAATAGTCTCCCAACTATCACCTCCTAGGCCTCACTACTAGTCGACAACCTCTAGCCTATGAGGGGGGGGGGGGGGGGTTCTTGAAGCCTAGTAAACCACTGGATCATAGAATCAATTTAATGCCTTTCGAGTCAAAATGACTCACTTTTTTAGAAACAATGTGAAAACCCATGGTATGGTTTGTGATTTTGAATATTTCATTATGTAGTGTCTAAAAGATAAAAAAATTAAATAAATCCCTCTATATTCTTATATAAACCCACCCAAGGTCCAATTTATCTTCATTAAAACTCATTTTAGTATAAAAAACTCTTCCCTATACTCCCTAGATTCCTCCCAGGGTTCCCAATGCTTTAATGAATCCCCTCTAAATCTTTTGAAGTCACATACTCAAGTAATTTATTTTTCTCCTCTCCTATCAATTCAAGAAGTTCCTTTGAAATTAGTCCTTTTAATTTCAATTGACTATATTTACATTCATTTATAAATATTACCTAATAGTTCAATGGTTATTATATGAATGATAGATCATTTATCCTCTCTTATTTTACCATTTTTAAGTCGTTATTATGTCAAAATTCCATAAGTAAACATTATCTTGACTCTCCACTTTTATCAACCAATCATTTTAATGTTATATATTTCAGTTAAAATTTTATTATGTTGGGATTTTATATTAAATATCCCCCAAACTTCATTTTTTATTTATAAATAATGAGATCTAATATTAATCTCATTTTCCCTTATACGAACCTTTATGCACTCCCATTACCGTGCCAAAATTTTCTATGGGTTATTTCCTTTATCCTTCTTCTTCATGTTTCATTATGTAGTGAATACCATAACAATTTTCTATTAATGGTATTAACTATTATGAACATATACATATATATTGGAGGCATAAATATATTTATTCCACATTCCTTTATCTTATAATAAATTACTATGTTGAATGAATCCATTTTATGTGATCTATATAGAACCCTGAAGCATGAGAATGAAATGATTATGAAGGGTGTGCCTTGATAGTGATCTAATGCATTGGGTAATAGTCAGTATAATGATATGTCACATTGGGATAGGGGTTTTACTCAATTCTTTTATGGTACATTGTCCACCATGAGGTTTTGGAGTGTTTAGCCTTGACCTATGATAATAATTCAATGTTTTAATTTCTTGCCACATTTCCCATGATATGATTATCATGCTATATAATTCCTTATTATTCATGTTCCTTTTATTCTCCCTTGATATGCCTATTGTATAATATGTATTTTATTCCTCATGTTATTCCTTGTTTATTCCCTTACTATTCTTTATATCTCACCCATTTCTTATGTTTTTCCTCAGGATATCCCATGCAGTGTTAAGTATGAAGGAATTTTATGGTCCTGTCAATGAAATTTTAAATAAAGATGTCACTTTTCATGTTTATGTGGTAATATATTGTACCTGTTTTACCAAAGAAACTAGAATTGTCAATATTTTGGGATTTATTAAGTGCAATAAAATATTTATTAACATGTAATAATGATATGGGTTGTTATAGTAAATCCATAAAATCCATATTGAAATCAATTCCTTAATAAAAGATTCATTTCCAAAATATTGATGGAAAAATATATTTGATAAAAGTAGAAGAATAATTTGAAAACATTTGAATATATTTTTTAAATAGTTTCCCTTAGTTAAATACACATTGAAATATTGTTTTTAAAGAAACACATTCCTCACCTATTATTTCTAACTAAACATTACTGAACACTCTTTACAGAATATCTTTTGTGATGGTATATCCAAAAACTCACTTTCCTTCCACTACTCTATATAACTAGGGAAAATGCATGACTTTTTATTCTGGTGAAGGTAGAATAGTGGAGTGAACACATTAAATGGTTAGGTAACTCCCTTATATAAGCCCACACCCACTATATATTTGATATATATAAACATATATACAAATATTTATTTGTAAACATGATTGGTGATGTGATAACACCTTCTTAACGACAATTTTTCTATCACAAATCTCAGGGACCCCATTATATAGCTTTGTGATTTATCTATCATTCTCATACAACCCTCTTCTACTAAAGGAAAATTCATGCACACTCACACACAAAATCTAGCATTGACCTTAAGATAGTTTTGATGATGATGAACATTTATCTATTTCAATTTATTTTGATTTCTTAATAAGGCTATGTAAAAATCTTTATGAATATACATTCAAGTGCATTTTATTTCTTAATAATTAAAGGAGGATGATTCTAGTTGTACCCATTTGTATTACTATAGTTGTGTTGGGAAAGAAAAATAGCAACTTAAATTATTACTACAAACCCATGAGAATCATCATTTGATCACACGTCTTTCAAATCATTGTTTATATATGTATAAATTTATATCTCTCTCTCCATTTTCTATTCTATAATATATTCACACCTAGAGGAATGTGATGCTATAATATTGATTAATATTATTTATCCCTTCCACACTATATACCATAATTTCATGAATCTATCAGATCCTATACATGTATAATTCATATTTTTATAAACTATTGATACACTTGTGATAATCACGACTGGAGGTCAAAGATGATCGGTGATGATGGGTTGTTGTGAAAGAGGAAGAAGATGATGGTGTTCTTCTTTGTTCACAGCGTAAGAGAAAATTATTTTACCATTATGAATAATCCAATATATATAAATAATGGTAAATAATATTACCTCTACATGAACTAGAAACAACCTTTATGCGCTCTAGGATCCATGACCCTTACATAGATTTTAAATTCACCATGAAACCTTTATGTGAGTATATGAAAATTAATATTACCCTTACATGAATACAAATTTTCCTATATGAAAAAGATCCATTAACTATTATGTGATGATAATTATGTGATGCATTAACCTTAACTGATATTCCATCTTAACCATGTGCAACATGGATTTTTTGAACCTTTACATTGTTTTGACCTGGGATGGGATGGCCCAATTCTTGGTTGTGAGGGGTTGTGTTGGGGTACACAAGCTTCATGTCTGGTCACTGATCCATTCTCGGATACATTCTAATAGGGTTTATCTTGGGAACTAGAAACAACCAACGACTCCCACATTTGTGACAAGCTATGAACCTTCTATATAAATGAAATCAGTCATTGTAGTTTCTTACCAATGATGATTAATAACACACATTGGTCAATAATATGAGAGGCCATGCTCATCACAATAAATTGGAGGGAATTATTTCCTTCTTCAAGACTCTCTTATAGATTTAAGTCATGTTCGTGAATCCTTCCCAAATCCTATTGCAATATATGTTATCCTTACGCCAATGATATGATCTAAACCAAGTGTTTATGCAAGTAACTGCATATAATATTTGTTCTCCATCATTGTCTTATCAATTCGTGATGTTTTTGTTCAATGCTAAATAACTAACACTTTTTAGTTTATCACCTTCCATAGAGGTGGTGGATGTGGTGAATTTGGGATTGAACCTCAAATATTCATCCTACATATCATATAAGAATAAGAATCAAAACAAACATAGTGTAATTTTTCTTAATTGTATACATTGTACATTTTATAGTAATGATACAATGACCAATACTATCCATTAAATGTCATTTGGTGAAGATTACTAAGAAAAAGGTTCCTAACAATGGTTGGTGTGGGATTTATACATGATTGGACCTTTATGGATCATCATGTTTGTTAGTAACTGTATATGAGAAGGAATGATTGTGGATTAAAACTGGTTGGAGGTCTGTTTGGGATATCTGTTCCATAAATGTTGTGTCAATAGAAGACCAGTGGGGGATTATACATGATATTCCCTTGAGATGTTACCATGATATAGAAGGTGTGAAAATAATATAATTTTATTTGGTTTGTTACGTTTTAACCTAAAAGATGATTAATACATAACCTAATTTAATAAAAATTAAAACCCATATAGTTTGAGTGACATGGTTTAATGTTATACATTAGGATTTATCCATGATGTTTAACGTTATAATTTAAGGATGTATTCTAAGAAGGTTAAATTCATGTAGATGATACTTAAATGATGATCCTCGTGATGTATCTCGATTATTCTAATAGAAAAATCAACTAAAATTATAATCTTACATGACTCATGCTTAGTGTTAGAAATATGAGAGATCAAAGAAGTTGTATTGCATTAGAGATCACAACAGGGGATTGATATGGGATTATGTATTGGTGGTGACCTGGTGGGATTCATGTATCATGAAAGGGGTGATAATAGAAAATTAAGTGGGGCTTACACTCCCTTTATATGGCATCAGAGATTATACATTGTTGGAGGCCCGTGTATAATTAATCCAAGAGTATCGTCTGAACAGAACTCATGGTTCATGATAAAGCTAAAAGGAATCATCGAGACTTAAGGCATATAAGGGAAACCATGAGGAGAAATCCCAACATGAGTCAATATGATAATAAATCTACAAGAATGGATATGGAAATGAAGAAATATGATGAAACTGAGAGGAGAATCATGAATAATTGTGTTTTTGGAAGGTATGTGGAGTATATCAACTCATAATAAAATCTAGGATAAATGTTGATGTTGTAGGTAGACCATTAAAAAATATGTCTTCCCTGACGCAAAAATTATGTGGTGCTATATTTGATTTTTCATGGGGGCTAGTGATGGAAGCAATGGGATTTTTTTAAAGGCCCATGTCCACATCCCATCACGGATCCCAACCAAAGAGTGTGTGGGATTAAACACCTTGGATTGGATTGGCGGGAGCCCATGTATGTGGAATAGATAAAATGATGGATATTATGGATTTCCACATAATTGAAGTGATATAGTTTATCATGTGAAGGAAATGGGGTGATGAAATTTTATGAACATTCCTATCTAGGTCATGTGACACGGTCGCTTCACATGAGTGGAAATGAGCATGATTCCTTCAATGATAATCCAAGTCATTGTTACACATTAATTCATGATTTATGACATGATAATACACATAATACAACCCAGAAGATAGATAATTATAACATTTAGTGGAATTAGGTACATTAAATAACATCATGAACATGGGACACATAAATATTATTCAAAAATTCCTTGACATGCTCTTAGAAATCAACAGTCCTATAAAACTGCATGGGATAACCTAAAGACGTTCATAAGAAATGTGTTAGCTTTAAAGACCAATAATGGAATAAATAATTCATAACATGAATGAAGAATTACATTTATAAAATAGGTATATAAATGGGAACAAAAGGTGTAAAAATCATAAACATGAATAATGAAGTATGATATTACATGGTAATATAATGGCAACACAGGAAATCTGGAAAATAATAAACATGACAATATCAACATAGTTTTAGGATAACCAACTATATATAATAACATAAAGTTCTTATGATAACATTTCTACATTATACATGTGATATCATGAGACTAGAACATTAGCCAATTCATTATAGAACTTCTGTGTGCACCCACAATGTAATATATAATGAGCTTACTCGACAGTATCTGGGGGAACCCATCATAATCATATCATCTATATTCATAAGTGTGCCCCATGGATCATATACATATGAACATATTTCATAAAATTTAATCCCAAAATATTTGAGTATGGATTTTATACTTATATGTACCCAATAAAATATGTATAAGTGAATAAAGGTGAACACCCTTGATAGGAAATGGGTATGAGTATTCACTACACAATTGTTTGAAATGGAAAATCATGGTGAAATTTCGGTAGCATAACGGGGCACATAAATGTTCATGTGAGGGATTAATGAGCATGAAAGGGTTATATCATCATCCAAAAATCATAAGGGTAGTACGAGGGATATTAAAGAACATATATGAACATTAGTAATTATATAAAAAAGTTATAAGATAATTATGATGCATGAATAAAGTATAGAATTAGAGGATTTCAGAATAGTAACGACTTAGTTAAACACTATAATGAGAGGAGATAAATGATATACCATTCTAATAAAAAAATGTGAAAAGTATTGTGATGTTTATAAGGTATGTAAACATAACCAAATGATATTAAAATTTCTTACTATGATAAATGATCTGAAATTGAAATGAATTCGGTTATGTCTATTACTTTTTGTATGAAAAATCATAGGACACTTTTGATAGTATAACAAGGGTACATAACGGTTCATTAGAGGTATTAATGGGAGTTAAATGGTTATATTATCACATGAAATAAATTTTTATGTGATACTTATGTATGAAAGCATACCCAAACAAAAAAAAATTAAAATTAAGGGGTATAGCATAAAATAGGGCCTTGTATAATAAGAATAGAGGAAGATCCCTTACCTTGATAGGGTGATTCCAAAAGAATGAGAGCATATTCTTGAGAGCCCAAGGAACCTTGGTAAGACCCTAGAGAATATAAGAAATGGTAAGGATGTTATCCACGATTTTTAGTGAAGAGTAATTTGAGATTGGGTGGGTTTATAAAGGAAAAGAGAAGAGAGCCATTTATTATTTCCCAAACAAAGGTTTGGGATTCTATATAATACAATAATTAATAACAAAAAAATTCCCATTATTTTTCCCTTATTTTAGGAAAAGTTGGAGTGGTTTTAATTAATTTATAAGGAAAATGTTCAAACATATTAAAATATCACCTTTGGTGATGTGGAAGGGATTAATGTTCTTAAAAAAATGATTTTTATACCACAAAATTTTACATAGGATTGGGAAAATTCCTGAAATTAATCAAATAAAAAAAAGAACATTATTTTTATTGAAAAACATATATTTGTTCGTGAATACCATTTATAGAATTTATTATAGCACTTTTGGGTCATTATGATGTCTTAATATACAGTATATATTAATACAGTATTTAATTTTTACCCAAAAATTTGACCGTCTAAGAAAATTATGAAAAATTAAACATTAAAAAATTCAAATGTGTTTATTCCAAAAAAGAATAAATTTTTCAAAATATTTTACTATATATTTTAATTTTCACTTTTAAATTATAATCAGCATTTATTGAGAAATGATGGGTTTTTAAAGATAACAATTTTCAAACCCCTATCAAAATTACATCTTCACTTTATAATATTATATTTTTCATTTATATTTAATATATAATATTTAATAATAAAATATAATTAACATTCTATTTATTTAAAAATTATTTAAAAATTATTAAATAGTTTCTTGATTAAAACTATATATTACCCCAACAATAATTTATGTTTTAAAACATCAGCAATCTAATTTTTTTCAAAATACATTATTTAATAATTTATGTATTAAAAAAATATAATCAATAATATATTTAAATAAAAATATAAATATTCATAGTATTAGTGCTACTTTTTACTTATTTGTTGTAAAATTATTTTTACCCTTAATTAACTTATTTTCCTTTTAACGTGGTAATAAATATTTAATATCGTTACGATTCATTTTGACCAAAATAAGTTGACCTTATTACTTAATATAAATAATTATGTTTCAATGTATAGAATCCGTTTGATCAATATCAATTCACTGAGGTGGATGAATTTAATTTAAATAAAATCCTCATGTTCAATGAAAAGTTATTTTCTTAAAAATGAAATTTTCAAAGAAAAGATTATTTTAATTTAACTATATAACTAAAAATATTTATTATATAAATTTAAATTCATAATATAATATATATAATCTGAAAATATAATTTGAATAATTTGTAATTACGGTTTATTTTAATTAGTTATAATATATATAAATTATGCATTTTAAAATAGTTTTACAAAAAAATGCATTTCAAGCATAATGAAAATATTTTTATAAAATATGTTATAAATACGACATAAATGTAATTTATTTAATTAAATATGATTATATAATACTTATTTTACATTTAAGTATAAAAAATATTGATACTTTTAAATTAATTAATTTATTTAAAATAGCAGTTTCATAAAAAAATGAGTATTTTTCAACTGTTCACTGAAAAAATCATATTGTTCAAAAAATGCCAAAATTTAATTCTATTTTATTCATGATATGATGATATAAAAAAAGAAATTTAATTTTATAAAATAAATTTTATAAATGTTCTATAAAATAATTATAATATTTTTTTCATAAAAAAATACAAATCATTTTAGGAGAAAACACATTTTGAAGAACAAAAATTATCACCAAAATATTCAACAAATTTTTAATAATAATTTTTCAATAAATTTATTTTTCTTAGAACATTTATATATTTTTTATAAAGGATTTAATTATATTCATACAAAAAAATATAAGAGTAATGTTATAAAAGTCTTGTTCAAATAGTCATGGTTTGTTTTTGGTTCAGTGTTTCATAACACATACACTATCTAACATAGTTTTCTCTTTTAAAAAATCAGGTTGTAAAATTATCCCCCACTTTAATAAATTGTATCCTCATAATTTTAACTTAATCACTTTAAGAAATGTTTGTACACTTGAAAATGTCTTTATTTAAAACTCACATCATAAAAAGTGATAATAAGACTTCCACTTGAAAAGAGTGAAAGGTAATCGTGAAGGTCATCACA
Source organism: Viscum album (assembly GCA_963277665.1). NCBI lineage: Eukaryota > Viridiplantae > Streptophyta > Magnoliopsida > Santalales > Viscaceae > Viscum > Viscum album. Next base: position 649,389,771 of record OY728126.1, read on the forward strand.
TAACTAGGTTTCCAAGAAGGATAACATTATTAGGAATATAAAATTGAACACCAAAGATAAAACTAACACCAAAGAAATAATATATTGTGGTAGATAACATGCTTAGGAGAAATAAATTTACCAAAAACCATAAATCTATGATTGGTGAAAATACCATAAATTCATCGGAATTGATTATATTACGACATCAATTTGGTATTAATATTATTTTCACAGAGTTAAGGAATTTCATTACTCTATATACTAGGTACATAATGTAACAAACATTATTATCAATTATAATTTCATTCATTAATCAATTTATACTAAAATATTTTCTCCAAAAAAGGAATAATTAATTTTTTTCTTGAACCACTAGAATTAGGTTATAATGAATCACATAATCCATTAAATAATAAAAATATATTACTACAATCAATAAAATGGTTAGCATAAATTAAAATAATGCTGAAAATGAATAAATGTTTATACATTAATCAACAAAATTTCAAAAATAATCCCAAAGGTATAACATGGATCATTACATAAATAAATATCCACATATCACAAATAACACTAATTACATCAACGTTATAGATTTTTTAACCACAAAGGATATCTCATACCCTTCACCTTACTCTTACAAAAACATAATATAATTCTTCTCAAATAATCCTTTATGTTAAAATTAATGGGTATATATCCCTAAGGAATTTACTAGAGTTATCTAATCATAATACAAAAAATAGGTAATCTTTACATTGATACCAATGTTGAAAACTTGGGTCATTATTACACATTAATTCATAATTTATTAAATCAGAATACAAATAATACAACCGATAATATCGAAAATTCTAGTGTATTTGGTAATAAGGTACATAGAATAACATCTTTAGAATGGGATATAATACATTTATTGAAAAAATATGTAACATTATCCTAGAAATCATCAATCCCCTAAAATTGCATGGGATATCCTGGGGACATTCATGAGAAATGGGTGAGCTATAAATCCCTAAATGGGAATAAATAAATCATAACATGATGGAAGTATTACATGTGAAAAAATTGGAATATAAATGGGATATAAAAGTGGTGATAATTATAAACCTTATAAATTATGAAAAATATAACATGGTGACATAATAGAAAAATAGTAAATGTGGAATCAACTTTAGACATGAAACTAGAAACATCGGTCAAGGTTAACCAAAAATATATCATAACATAATGTGCTTAAGATAATGTCTTATATACTATACATGGAATCTCATGAGACTAAAACATTACCCAATTCATTATAGAATAATCTAGGTGCATCCGTCATGTATGATATAATGGTCTATCCCAACACTATCTGGGCAGACCCATCATAATCATATCATGAACATTCATAAGTGTTTCATATTGATCATATACATAATAACATATTTCAAAAAAATTAATACTTAGATATTTGAGTGTGGATTTAATATATTTATGTCCCAAATGAAATATGTATATGTGAATAAAGGTGAAAACCCATTCTACATGTTGGGTACATGTATTCAGTTATTCACTACCATATTGTTTTGTAGGGAAAATCATGGTGAAATTTCCGAAGTATAATGGTGCACATAAATTTTCATCGGTGGGATTAATGACAGTGAAAGGGGTCTCTAAAAATTTTTAAATCATAAGGTCAGAAATAGACATACGAAATAAAATTTCCCAACATTATGAATTTAAAAAAAAAATTAATAATCTAATAAAGATGTTTGAATAAACAGGAGAATGATATGATTTCAGTATAGTAATGGGTTAGGAAAATGCTATAATGAGAGGGGATAAATGACATCTCATTAAAATAAAATAATGTATATAGTAGTGGGATATTTATAATTTTATTAAAAAATAACCAATTGATATTGAAAATTCATAATATAATTAAGGTTCTTGAATTGGATAGAAGAGGGACAGGTCCCTTAATTTTGGTTCAGAAAATCATAGGACAATTTCTGAAGCGTAACATAGATACAGAAAGGTTTATAGGAGGTATTAATTAGATAAAATGGTTTATATCGTCACATGAAATTTAAATGGAAGTATTATAGATTCATAAAAATATACCCAAACAAGAATAAAGGGATATTACGATCATAACATAAAAGAGGTTCCAGAATAAAAAGAAGAGAGGGGCATCCCTTACCTTGAGAGAGTGATTCTAAAAGCATGTCAGGAGCTTATGGAGAGACTGGGGGAAGCGTAAGATGACTACGGAAAGGGGAGGGAAAATTAAGGATGTGTTACATGGTTTTCTAGTTATTAATAATTGGATATTGGGTGGGGTTATAAAATAAATGAGAGGATTGTTCTTTATTATTTTCCAAATACATGTTTTGGAATCTATATAAAAAAAATATTCAATATCACAAAACGTTTCATGGGTTTTTACCATGGTTTATAAAAAAATTGGAGTGGTATTAATTATTTTACAAATAAAAGGGCAATAAATATTAAAATTTTATTCTTAGTGATGTGGAAGTGAGTCATGTTCTAATAGAATTATTTTTTATCCTTAATATATAATATAGGTTTCAGAGGATACATAAATGATTTATTAAAATAATAAAATAACCTAAAACAATCATTATTTTAAAGGGAAAACATAATTTGGTCGTCAATATTATTTTTATAATTTATTACATCACTTTTGGAACACTATAATGATATAATATAGAGCATATATTTATATTGTATTTAATTTCTACCTGAAAATTTTATTATCTCAGAAAATTATGAAAAATTTACCATTGGATAATTTTGACGCGATGATTCAAAAATTCATATTTATTATATCAGGATAATTTTATAAATTTGTGAAATTTTACTGTTAAAGTAGAATTGATATATATTGAGGAATACTGGGTTTTTAATAATAAGAGTTTTCAAAACCTCATAAAAATTAAATATTTACTTTATATAGTTATATTTTTCATTTTTATTTAATATATAATATATAATAATAATATTTAATTAAAATATTATTTATTTAAAAAATATGTAAATAATAAAAAAGACTACCTTGATCAAAACTATATATTATCAAAAAATACAATATATGATTTGACACATCCGAAATCTATTTTTTTCAAAGTATTTATTTAATCATTTATAAAGTAGAAATAAATATAATCATTAATATAATTAAATAAAAATAAAAATATTCATATTATTAGGGTTACTTTGTTTTTATCCCTTTTTAAAATATTTTTACCCTCAATTAACATATTTTCTTATTTTTCAGGTAATAAATATTTAATATGGTTACTGTTCATATTGTCTAGAAATTAAGATGGCCTTATTACCTAATATTTATTGTTATTATTCAAAATATGGAATACATTTTATCAAAATAAATTCACATAGGTGGAAGAATTTTATTTAAAAAAACCCAGAAGTGTAATGGAAAGGAGTTTTCTGAAAAATGAATTTTTCAATTAAAATACGATTTTACATTAACTATAAAACTAGAGATCTTCATTATATGAATTTTAATAAATAAATAAATATATATTAAAAAAAATAATTTAAATCATTCATAATTATAGTTTATTTAAATTAAAAATAATTCTTACATATTATGTATTTTAATATAGATTTCAAAAAAAATTAAATAAAGGTTAAAAATAAACATATAATAAAATGTAGTATAAAGAATAATTAAATGTAATTAATTTAATTATATAAAACTAAATAATACCCATTTAACCTTTAAATAAAAATAAAATAATATTGCATCTTTTATATTACTTTATCTATCAAAATAAATGACATGTTTATAAAAAATGAGCATTTATTCAATATTCAATGAAAAATTAATATTTTCTGAAAAATCTCAAAAATACACTCTATGTTAATAATGATATTATTATATAAAAAATCATTATAATTTCATAAAATAAATTTTGTAAATGTTCTATAAAATTATTATAATATGTTTTCACTAAAAGAAATATATATCATTTTAAATGAAAACATATTTTCATGAACAAATGGGTATTACCAAAATATTAATTGAATGTTTAATAAGAATTTAACAATACATTTATATTGATTAAGAAATATATATATTTCTCATCAAGTAGTTAATTATATTCATACCCCAAAATATAAGAGCTATGTTAAAACATTCTTTCTTAAATAACTGTGGTTTGTTTTTGTTCAGTGTTGCATATAACATATACCATCGAACAGAGTTTTATCTTCAAAAAATAGTGTGGTTAAACCATCCCCCATAAACAATATAACCTAAAAAAGTCACATTACTAGGGTTGCATGGATGTGGTTGTGTGACCTAGAGATAGTTAGGTAAATGCATAACCAAAGAGAGATAATACGATCATGTGACCAAGGCACACAAATGATTCCCACGTTAGAATATTCATAGTTGGGGGTCATGGGATTTGTTACCATGTTGTCTTCCATGCCATTGGTTACATTATTTAAAACCATTTCACCATTTAACTTTTTGATCGATCCCACCCTCAATGTTACCTATTAATTCTTTGTGTGAGAGTCTTCATATCTCTCCCCCTTACTTCTCCATCATCATCATTTTATTCTACCATCCTTAGTGGAATATGATGGGTGTTATTTTATAGGAATAGGATCTTGATATCTATATCACATTATTTATAATGTGGTCAACATGAAAGGTGAAAATGTGGTGAAGATCATCCACCTAATTCATGATCATCGCATGACTTCGGTGGGTCACCTGTCTAATTCAATTGTCCTGTGTGATTTTAAAACCACGAATGACCACATATATTAGGTACATATCATGATTATTGGTGAGTGTGAACCAATTAATTCATAAAAATCTTATTCAAGGCATGTCACATGACTAGATGGTCATCTATTGTCGGTGTGACAAAAATGGATCACACAATGAAACATTACATTTAGTGCGTTGTTTGATTCTCTCAGGGTCACACGATAAGATAAATCTATAATATAACCTTTTGGAAAGCTCATAGTATGCATGAAATATTTATTTAGAACACTTCCTCTGTAGAATCCTCTACTTCAAACAACCATATCTTTGGATCTTTAAGCCTCTTTTGGCACTACAGAAATTAAAATCTTTGATTGTGAAGAGAGAAAATCACTTTTATATGGTGTATACACCCTAGAAGGATATTTTACGAGTCCATAAGTGATAAAAATACCCGCATATACATGATTTTTAGCAATGAAATCCATTTCGTCACCAATGTGTGAAATCTATGGTCTATATATAGAAGGATGTTTACACCATCACACCACCAGATTGGGAAATGTTTGTGAAAAATATTTATACCTTGGTATAAAAATAGTTCTATGACACATGGAAATCCCATTTTTTTCTCTTCAAGCATAAAAATAAAATTTTACTCAATCTCAGATTTTGTTGAATGAGTGAGAGTAATTTCATAGGTTCTGTGGAAAAGTGTGTGGCATGAATTTTTCGATGCCAATAATCATAAAAATAAAAACAAAACTTATAAATCCTTTTATAATAATAATAATAATATTATTATTATTATTATTATTATTATTATATGAATTTTTTTGGTTACATGAATAATTCAATGTAATATTTATTTGTAATTATATATATTGGAAACATCATAATAATTATTATATTTCTATTTAAAATTAAAAAATGTCATTATATATATAAAGTTATATATATATATATATTTATATCATTTATATCATAATTACATTTCAAATTATACTACCATTATTATTTACAATTAAATATAACCTCTTCAAATTAATACAACTCACTTATAATTGTGTTCATTAATATTCCATTCACTATAATATTGATATTTCTTGATAAATATTTTATAACTATTCTAAAATATAATCATCATTAAATATAATAATTTATTATTAATATAATATATATATATATTAAATTCAAACAAATATTTAGTATATCATTATATTTTTATTTCTAAAAAAATATTTAAATTTTATATATTTATTTCAAATTGATATTTTATATTCCATAATAAATATTATTTCTCTATTAAATTTCATAATTATCATTAAATATATTAATTTCAAATTAATATTTTATTTAAATTAGTATTTATATTTATTAATAATTGTAATATTACTTTTTGGATATTTTTTATCAAATAACTCCAAACCACTTGTGATTAAATTTACTAACATATTACCCTAAAGTTTTAATCATAATATTTTGATTAATTAATATTTATAACTTTTGAAATGAAAAAAATATTAAGAATAACCTCATGTTTAATAAACATTTATCTATTTATTATTTTTTGGAAAAAACAAATACAAATAAAGTTATAGTATTATTTTATTATAACGTATATATTTTAAATTATCTTATTCCATAATTTATGGTGTTTGTTGTGAAAAGAATTTCATTTTATTAAAGAAACATCCTGAAAAGATATATATCATAGTTTTTTTAATTGGGAAATGATAAATTTCATAATAATTTATTTTTTTAAACATCATACTTGAATTTCAGTATGTTCCATGACATATGCTTTAAACTAGAATGACAATTTTAAATGAAAATGCACAATTTAGGTCATACAAGACACACCATGAATTGTATTGATGTATAGTTGACTCATAAAAATAATGATTTAACAATGGATCATTTTCATAATGTATCAAGACAATTTGAGAATATTTTCTCGGTTTTGAGTACGTGGTGTGCGTTTTGAACTAAAATGCCACTTTTAAAAATGGAAACATGCACTTTGAGTCATACCATTCACATCATGTGACATATTGAGGTATGATTGATCCATACATTTCAAAGATTTAATATGGATCATTTATATTAATTAATAATAAAATATTATCCTCTTTAATTTTTTTGAGTATGTGGAATATATTTTGAACTAAAATGATACATTTAATTGAAACAAAAACTTTTAGTCATACTAACCACACTATCTGTCAAACAAACATATGGTTAAATCTTACACATTAGAAATTAATTTTTGATATTCCTTCTAAAATATCAATAACATTACAGTCTGTTTACTCATTTTTGAGCATGTGATGTGGGTTTTGAACTGAAATGTTCATTTTAAAAGAAAATAGACAATTTGAATTATACCAGATACAATATATTTCAGATTGACTTATGGTAGATTCCTACATGTCACAAATGAATCATGAATCAATTTCATAATGTGTCATGAAATTATGGTCATGTTTTCTTGGTTTAGAGTATGCGATGATCATTTTGAACTAAAAAGTCACTTTTAAATATGAAAACATGCACTTTCAGTCAATGTGGCCACAATGTGTATGAAATTTATGTATGATTGAATAATAAATATAAAATTTGAATAATTTATAATTTTTATAAATTAGTATGGAAACCCATGTTTTTTTTCCTATTTTTGAGTTCGTGACATGTATTTAAACTAAAAAGTAACATTTAAAAGAAAACAAGATCATTCAGTTATACTATCCAAACCGTATGTTGGAATGACTTGCGTAAAATTCCTATGAATCAAAAATGAATTATTGAAATTTTTCTTACATGTTTAATAAAATTAATGTACATTTTATCAGTTATAAGTATGTGACACATGCTGTCACTAAAATTTCTGTTTTAAATTAAATTAAACACTTTGAGTCATACCGGATTCACCGTGTATTGGACTGATGTATAACAGATTCATATATGTAAAAAATGAATAAAAATTTATTTTATTAAGTTGTTGTGTTTTTAAGAGTGTATATTATTTATTTTGAGTAGGTGACGTGTGCTTTGAAATAAAATGTAACTTATAAGAATGAAAACACATATTATGAGACATACAAGACACACAATGTTTTTAATTTTTGTTCGTTTGATTCCTACACATGATAAATAAATTATTTATCATTTTTATAAGGTATGGGGACAATTCAATGATTTTTATTAGATTTGAGTATGTGACATATGTTTTTGACCTAAAATTTCACTTTTAAATGTAAATGTAAACTTCTAGTCATGATGAACACCGATGTATTTGATTAATGTGTGATTAATTTATACACATCAAAAAATAGTTATTGATATTGTTACTAAAATATAATTACAATCTGAGTTATGAATCTTAGTTTTGAGTATGTGATGCATGTTTTTCACTAAAATTCCAATTTTAAATGAAAACACACATTTTCAGTTACACCAACCACATTGTTTGACAAATTTATGTACACTCGTTCCCTACAAATCAAATATGAAATATGCAATTTTTTATAAAATAAGAAGACAATATGAGTTTTTTGTTATATTTTTATTAGTTTGAACAATATTTCACATTTAAAAGAAAACCCATACTTCCAGTCATACCATATACACTATGTATCAAATTAATGAGTCGAAGGATCATTCATAAATGTATAAATGTACCCCGAATAGAGTAGGTAGAAATTTACATAAGTGATAGTTTCAATCCAAAATCACCCACTATAGTAAATTCAATAAAAAAAATTTATCAGTGATACAACAAATTGTTTCAAAAAAATGTTATTAAAAGAGATTGGACCCAAAAGGGAATGCATGGAATTACTACTGAACATAAAAAATAAAATAAAGAATTAATAACTTTACAATGAAAATATTAAACAGTAATTTATTACATCATCATTACTGGAGCATTGATCAATAATTTATTTTTCTCCATACATTGTTTTGATTATAATGAGTAAAAAAGAACTCTTATATATAGTCCAATGTCCTCCATTAAGTTTAATATCATTTAACTATTAGATTTTCACTTCATTTAAACTAATCACATCGTAATCAAAATTTAAGATTCTTCTCCATTAAAATGATATTCAAATTAAATATATTCTTTGAACCTTACGTAAAGGACTTTTTGATCATAATATGAAAAAAAATTACTAGAGAAAAATTTGTAGATAATCACCTATTCATGATCTCTATAAATATTAAATAATTATTTTGTATATAAAAATGATAAGAAAATTAACTAAATAAAAATATAATAAAATAATAATAAAATTAACTAAAAAATTAAAAAAAATAATATATAATTATGTGAATTCATTTTAATCATTAAAAAAATCACCACCATGATAGAAAATCCCCTATTTATGATATTTTTAGACGTTATGACACCATATAATACACCTAATAATTTGTAAAGTAATCTACTCCCAAATTTGAATATGTGGGTTGGTGAAAATCCTAGCATTACTGGAAAAAATTTAATATTAAAAAAAAATTAAATGAAATTGAAATTTAATCAGAAATACCTCCTTGGGGATTCCAGTTTGTTGATGAATTATGATATCATTAATAAATTTACAGACATAATAACCATAACTATTATTGTTATTTTGTTTAGGAACCAAAAAAACACTGACAAAAATAAGTAATCTTTTTTGATATATATTTTTATTGGGAAATATTAATATATATACCTTAATACTTATACATTTATAGAAATATATAGGCTTATTTTTCTCACTGTTCATCCTCATACCATGGCATTTATGATAGTTAAATTCCACTATATCATAATAAAATTATCGATAAATAATAATATATAATGAATAATTTGAAATTTGTTTATAAAATAATTTATGTATTGCACTAAAAATTGATAAAGGACATCATATGTGGTTGATTCAGTGGATACCCATTCTTTGGATCAAAAAAATTATGTTGATTATCCATATTGATTTCAATGATCATCATAAGATTCCTAAAAAAACAGAATAATTAATTAAAAAATGAGAATATATTTTATATGATTAGATTATAGAGATATAACCCTGCATTATAGGTACATAGAAGAGTCAATCATTTTTCAGTTTCTTTGAAATCATTATAGCTACTTCTACCACCTTTAAATTTTTTTATAATGCATCTTTTTATTTATAATTTACATGAGGTCTAATAAGTAAAAAAAAATATTCCCAATGGTTTCCCTTTATATAGTTCTGATATACAAGTCTTTATAAAATATGAATATTATTTACCGTTAATTAACATAGTAAATAAACTATTAGAAAAACTAATTATGAAAACGTATATCATATATAAATTCACAAACAAGGATATCATCCCTTAATGATTTAGAATTTTTTTACACTCTCAGGACAAATAATGTCTTTATTGACCTCTCTATACATTTGTTCTTTAAATTAAATATAAGTCATAATTTGATCTTTGAACACTGTATACATAATTACTTGTAATGTTAGTAAATTTGGTAGTTGTATTGGTAGGATAAAGGTAATCTCAAATGTTATTTTTTATTTATTTATTGACCCTTTTGATTGATTCAATTATACCTTTCATTTCCCCTTCCATTCCCTTAAATATAATAACATCTCTTATTTCATGAAATTGTTTATTAATTTTTAATGTTTTATCATATAAAATAAATTTTAAAGGTCATAACATATTATCACCATGTAACCTAATAATATTGAACAACAATTATATTAATGTAACAATATTAATTTTGACCATGTTAATATCCATATCATTAGTGGGAACAAGTAGCTAAACACTCACCTCACGTGATATGTGAATCCCAACTCTCACATAATTATTTAGAGGTTCCTTATTATGTAAATTACCTATTTGGATATTGAAAAATGTACTCCTCATAATATGGTGATGGGGGTGTTTATAGTTATAAATCAAAATCAATTTCACCTTATTGAATTTTATTATAGCAAAGGTATAAATATTTTTCTAGTTCACATAGAGAAATAAAATTATAAAAAATTGATTACCTTAGGAATAACAATCCTTTTTTGTGAATGGGTAGCCTCAAATAATAGTGGAAGTGGATATTCATGTAGTTATTATTGTTGTGTTTTGTATTTTCCTTTATCCATTACTGTAAACCCATCTAACAAGTTAGACACGAAATTAAATTTTCATTTTAGTGAATCTACTTTTTCCTTCATTTCATTTATTTTATTATCTATATCCCCTAATATATTTGATTTCTCAAAATATGTTCTAGGAGACACTCCAAGACATGGACCTCTTATATGACCATATTATTCAGGCTGCTTCAAGTACACTAAATGGTTCCATTCATTGAGTATAGCAGATGATGATAATTTTGTATAAACTTGGTAAAAAATATAAGAACATAAGTATTAATTATTATCTAATATTGATTTTAAGTGGAAAATATTCATATAATGTAGTACTTACACATGATTCCCATACTATGTGTGCTTTTATTTACTATTTCTATTTTTTTAATTTTTACAAGACTCCTCCATAACACATAATCTGTTATAGAGGTGTTTTTAGATTTTTATTCCTGAATATCCATATAAAAATGAAACATAATTACATATTTATTTCATATATCATATATTTGTTACTATAAATATTAAATATATACAATTTTTTTCAACTAAAGCATACCCCATCTTTATTTTATTGTAGGGGTCCATTGGTTATGATTCACACCATTTATATTCAATACTACATTAATGTTTCATAAATTAATAATTATAAATAAAAATGATTAATACACATAATGTAAAATAAAATATTACCAAATAAAAATCACATCAAATGAATCATCCTCATGATGGATAATTAAAGCATTCTATGTTTCTATGTTTATCAGGTGTGTAGACATAGATGGTGGGTGGGAGTTTACCTTCCCCAGAGAACCTTTGAGATGTGGATTTGTAGGAAATGTTCAAAAGAATTTATGATCCTTTAAATTGACCATTAATATGAATTTCATTGGACAAAAATCTAATATAAATGTACTCTATAATGGAAAATGAAGAGTAATTCAATGTGTTTTTATTTTATTTTTTTTAGTAAAATAGAGAAAGTATATCACAATGTTAACTTAATTTTTTCACAAATTATTATCTTCAATGTTGGATTTTTTCCTTGTATCTACATAAATCATATTCATTCGAGTAGTGAAAACAATGTAACTAATGAAAATGGACTTGTTGGGGTCATTATGTTGGTAGATTGCATTCTATATAACTTATAATTTTAGTCCTTTGTCCATCACCTTGATAAGTTTTGTTAATACTATCTTACTATGATTCTCTTATATTTTCACAATCAGATGTTGTTCACCTTCTAACATTTCCCCAATTTCTATATTTTCAATCTGTTGTTCCTTATGATTGAAAGCATCAACATGTGTAGAAATTTATTTTTTTAGGATTGGTACCGTCAACATGTGGATAAGCCTATCATTCTTAGGGATTATTAGCATCAACATGTGGATAAGATATTATCTATAGATTTAACTGAACAGTTAATTTATATTACATAAATATAGAAATTAACACATAATATTATTGGGTGACACATTGTATATTAACAAAAATTCCCGATCAGTTAACTCTTTTCTTTATTTAATATTTGAATGGATTTTGACCTTCTATTGGGTATCCAAATCCCCTCCTTATTTACCCTTATGAAATATAATACACCTTTTATATTTAGACAACCAAGGAATTATTTTAACATCCCAATGAAGGGGTTATCCTTGATTGAATTTTTGTTTGAACCTATAGTGGTTTTAGTTGATAACAAAACAATTGACCAATATCTATTTAAAAGAACCATAAAATAAAATACTTTAATTTCCTATGATGAAATTATAAATTGTTCATCATTAAACCCTACCATATTGAAATTCACATTCATGAATACCAATTTATAGATTTTAATTTCGCTCTTATCATCAAACATTTTGAATTGAAAAAATAGGCACTTGGAATTCTGTATAATCTGACTCCCATATTTACTAAATGATGCCAAATTATGATGTATTCAAGTAAATTATAAGCCAATAATTGGTACTAGATATAAGCACCACTTCCAAATCAAGATTAACTATACTATTTTTATCATATTTCATTGATATTTTTCCCTTTTATAAAATTTATAAATGTTAAATACATAACCATGGTATGATAATTCATGATCCCTTGGTCCTTTGGCATGACATTAATGTCATTTTAAAATTGAATTCGTATTTTCAGATAACTCATTAAAAATATTGTCTCAAAACCATCCTATAAACTATTTATTATATTTATTTAATATTTATATTTCCATCCATGATCGATTCAAATAACTAATAATTACTTTTTTGGTTTCAAAATCTAGTGCAAAATATATAATATTTTGTAAAATATTAATGAAATATGGATCCTTCTCTATAAGAGTTAATGTGAAATTTTATATTTTGAAAATTTCATCACTCATTAGGGACCATTTTTAAGATATTTTTGGAGAATAATACTATCAATATTGGAAATGAAGTTGGTATAAAATTCAATGACTTCCTAAAAAATATACTTCTCTTCAATACAACCTTATGTTCAACTTCTATTTTTTATTTTCCCTTTAAAGATGTTTATATATCATTTAATGGGTTATATCTATATATAATGTACATGAAAATAGAAAAAGATCTATATAAATATTAAAACCATCATGTGAGATTTTATGTTGATGAATAATGGTGGAAAAAACATCTTCAAATCACTTTATATGAGAGTAAATTCTTTTTCCATAGTTTGAAAATTAAACATTTCAATAACTTTAGACAATATAAAATTGAAAAATAAAATCATAGTGATTAATGTGTGTCATACATATTTAGAAAGAATTAAATGTATGCTACAGTCATTAAATCTTTCATCAAAACATGAAAATCAGGTGATTTTAATCCACCTAACTCCAAATCAGTCATTAAAACGACATTATTGATAGTTGATGAATAGATATCTAAAACGGTTACACTATTCAATAATTTGTAAAAAAATATCTTACCTAGAATGTTTGTTAGCTAATGGAGGAGGCAAATTTATCCTTTCGTCCATCACTGGAACTAACACATTAATTATCCTCATGGTAATCATGTTCAACCTAGCCTCAATGTCATCTTTTGTTCTATTGGGTTTATTTAGTAAAGTGAACATGAAACTATAAAATATATTTTTTCTATGTAAATTTCATCAAGAAATTTATTATATACAAATAATTCTATTATTTAAATTTATGAAAAACTAACCACTTTCCATCTTATTTTCATATGGTTTTTCAAAATCAGTTTACCAAAATAAGTGACAATATCATTTACATTATCAAATTATTAATTCACTATAAGAGAATATGATGTTGTACCATATTTTAAATTCCAATAAAATTATATCTCCTATGATACATATTCTTTTTTACAGTGTAAAAATTTGTGATGTTTTAGAGACACAATCTTTGATGAGTATTTCATCCTAAATAAGTGTGCACCTTCTTCGCAAATCGGGAATCCAAGCATTCCATTAATGCAAAAACATGATTTTTTTATATGTGCTAATTTAATTTAACAAATAATAAAATATGTAATTTAATTTCAAATAATTATTTCTATGAGAACCATACAACTTAACACTTAAATCCCATATTAATTTCATGTCTTGGATCAATGGATCCAAATAAACATTAATATCATTAACTAATTGTTTTGTTCCTTCTATAAATAGAGATAGAAAAATAGATTTGTTCTTCCTGTGTAACCATAGTGAAATTTTTTAATTTTTCAACATAACTAACCAAGTTCCATGATTTATACTTTGTATACCAAAAGGATTCATTCCATCTATAGATAGTGCACAATAAAGGATTCACAAACTGAATCCACATTCATGAAACTCATTAAAAAATCCGTTCCATTAGGGGGAGTTTTTTATATGATCAAGTTTCCCATCTTAAATTATAATATCTACATGCCACATTAATTTCATTTTAGTATCGTCTCTTCCATATAGACCTCTATACATTGGAATGATTTTAACGTACTCTAAAACATTTAAAGGACTAGGCACACAACACATAGAGAATTTTTTTATGTGATTTATGGTCCCTATGAAACAATATTTTTCCATTTGGATTGAAATGTATTCTTTCAATGATTATAACCATTCAATATAACATTTTTTTAGTGTTATATGTTTAAAAAATAAACTCATTATTTGTTGATAGCATATCATTCAAGAGACCATGCAAGTCTCACTCCATTCGACTTCATATTTTTAATTATATAGCTTTAGTATAGCTGAAGATGTTTCATATTTAGTAAAACTACCATACTATAGATTATTTACACATATATTTATATTCTCATATATATTTTGTAAATCACAATGTTCATATTCAAATACCATTATCATTTTATAAAAATAATCTAAATCATTATTTACACTTTTAAGCATATCAAATGATCTATAAACAATAGTATTATCTACATTAATATTTACACTAGTAATAATACCATATAATCCAAAATTATAATTTTAATTTAGCATATAAGGAAATTTACACCTCTTGGACATGACCACTGAGTAGTTATTTTATTATAATATTCTTTGCAAGGACCTTAGTCACACCTACCCATATAGTAGAAGCTTCTAAATAACAACATGGTTCTATATTCGTACTATGATGATACAATACATCCATATCAGAGTGCACAATAAGAGATAAAATAAACCAAATATTATCCATCAAAATGAAATAGGGCATGTAAAATAAATAAAAAATAAAAACATATTATATCAAATGAATGTTGAAGAAAATAGTCACATAGACTCACAACCATGTAATTTCGCAACAAGTGATCATCCACCGGTCCAATCACAAATACAAGTAATAAAAATATTAGTGAAAGGATTTAAATTATATCCCCAATCCATTTTTCAATCTTTTCATTAACCCATCTGAGCTATCCAGCTTAATCGTGTATCACTAGGTCTTTTCCCAACCTGAACAAATGAATAGTGATATATTCTTATATACCCATGTGATATGGCCACCCGTGTAGGGTGTGAGAACAACTTAGTAGGTAATCACCAATATGAAGCCACACATAGCTAGTAAATTCTATGTATACATATGATATTATCAAAATAAATAAATAAATAAAGAAAAAAATTATTTTTAAATAACCACTGTCAATCCTTGAGTTCTCATATGACACCATGATCAATCCAAACTGAATTATACTAGTTCTAGAGTTTATCATAGTACATCACACAATTATGCCAACCAATTTCATGCTTAATTATTTAATCTTGTGAGTGTGTCCTAGTAAATCATTATCCCACCCATAGGCTAAATGTCACCTGGACCTAGGGTGTACTCTACTAAGAAATACAACACCTTGTTTCATGGGTTTGACTCTCCCTGCCAAGAATCATATCATTTAATGTTAGGGCATACACAACCAAACAAAATCAGGAAAAGATAGTTTGTTCCCTACCAAGATAAAAAAGCCCAAGCCCATGGGCATGACCCTTCTCTAAAATACATCAAATCATACGAGTCAAGGGATGTTCCTCTCCCTACCTGATATTCCCTCATATGAGTATAGGGGTATAGTTCCCCCAATCATATATCTCATCATCCAAATATATATATAATATCCACGACATCATAAACAATTATATATGTGTCCTGGTGGACTATGTGTCTCATCATACATATCCAAGGAGTATATCCAAGGAATCTCAAACCATATTATTTGTTTCATAGTGGACTATATATCCAACCATATTGATCTAATGAGATTGTACAACACATCCCAAACCATAAAAATTACATCTAAATGGATTGTTCATCACATTATATAGATTCAATAAGTGTGTCTAAGGAATCAAAAACCATGTTTCAACATTGTGATTATTAGAAGTATCCTAGGAGTATGTCACATGCGTTATATCTTTCTAAATACATTTCTATAGGATGTTCTTCCCATTGAAAAAATATTGTTTCATAGACATAAAAACCTCCTCTACCTCACATTATTTATCTAGATTCTACGTTGACACTCATGATCATCACTACTCATTACCTACATGCACCCTCTCTAATGGTCAACATACATTGGGGTTACCATTTAGGCCCCCTAAGTCACCCCTCCACTAGGACACCCACCTAGGCTCCTCTATTATTTTCATATCCTTGAAGATGGTTCCCATCATTTAGAGGGTATAAAGTCCATGGATATCATTATAGGCATATATAGGATATACTTGCCTCCTAGGAAAATCTCACAATGGAGATGACCTGAAACCTTTTTTTTATAATGTCAAACTATATCAGAAATCACCCCCATTTTATCCATTAGTATCCTAAATGTATACCCACATAGATAACCTTGTCTCAATGTGGGTGGAATAGATATCCCATGAACATCTCACTTGAATAAGGACTTTAAGGTTCCTCATGGTTCTATCATGGCCAACCCAATCCACTAATTACCAATTCAATGCTTCTCTCTACATGGTGGTATCCAAGGTACATACTATTATGTACAATATATATTATTAATTTAATTTAACTTTAACCACAAAGTGTCCCATATACCTCATATCACACACTTATCAATAAGGCCTTCAATATTTACAAGATAGGCAATTAAGTCCCTGCATTAGGGTTCATCATGTCCCTTGACACTTTGTTCAGTCCAAAAATTTCATTTTAGATAAATAAATAATTTTATATAAAATGTTGATCATCATTAGTGGTGAGACCACATATCACATTATATAGATATAAAAAAATTTATAATGCCAATGTGATATGTACAAGGGACCACCTACCTCAACTATAGTGTTATCCCCATTTTAAAGAAACTGAAAAATCCTCAACAAAGATTCACCAAGAATACAGTCAACATCCCGAGAACCTATACCAATCATTGTCATCAATCAATAAATTATAAATGATTTACAATTAATTAATCAATTTATTTATAAAAAATCATAATTTATTTCAATCTAAATTAATATGGGATAATGTCTAAAATTTCACGAGGCATAAATTTCTCACTGAAACCTTTGGAAAATTGATGCAGACCAATTCTAGAACACCCCAATACCCAATACAAAAAAAATAAACATCAACCAACTTGAATTTAATAATAAAATTTATTTAATTTAGGCTGAAAACCCTGAAACAAAATCAATACGGTGACATACCATTGTTAAAATGGTGTTCTATGATGTGTGATCATCTTTAAGTTATATCCATTACCCATCATATGAAAAATTCTCATCACATTGGATGATTCAAAAAATAATTCATTGTAAATTATCTCTAAACCCTAATCGAGTTACATGAAATTATAATATGAGGAAAAGGGAATAACAATGGGGGAAGGGATGGGATATCACACCTAAAATCACTATAAAACACCCAAAACTTAGATTAAAACTCATTAAATTTTGAGTATTATTCAAGAGAAAATAGGTGTAGGTTGTTTTAACTATGCATACAAGAGGTGTTGAGAGAAATAAGGTCTGATCCCTTGAAATATAATTTCTAAAAAATAAGAATTTATCTCAAAATATAAAAATATATTTGAAAATGGGGTTCACTATGACTTTTTCCATGATGTAGTGCACCTATAGGAACACCAAAAATCCTTAATTTCCCAAGAGCATGACTATCCCTCACACCTCACTCAATAATTATGATATGTAACACACACGCACACTATCCTTACCAAAATTCACAAGTGTGTGGTGTTACTGTGCTGTGTGTTTCCCACTCCCCACAACAAACATTGTTCCAACATTGGTGTTTTTACTCGCCCATTTCCCCCTAAGAGGCTACCCAAGTACTACGAGGACATATATGGAATGGGTATCCCCTTGATCAACCAAAATGGATAAACATAGGACACAATTGCATAGACTATTCCATGTTGGAATTTATGCTCTCCATGAATCTCCTGAGCCTCCTGAGCCTCCTAAATTTGTTTTAAATCCCATTTCACTACCAGAAACACCACGTGGGACTCGATCCATGTTTAAAAAATATCCCACTTTATTAAAAATAATAAAATCATAATCTGATATCTGTTTCCCACATGAACCTTTCTCTATAAATCAAAAATTTAAATTCCCACAAAATTTCTCGACTCATACAGATCCCATCTATCTTGAAACACCATAGTGTCATCAAAAAAAATTCACCCAAATTATTCTTCTCCCCACTATAGGTTTTTTTCTCATATGGTCCAATTCAGCGTTATGGTTCACCTATCCATTGGAATCAATTACCAAAACACATTATCAGTGTCCAAAAAATAGTATTAGTGTAATTCTCATCTCATTCTACCCAATTACACATGTCATAACTAGTAGTTCCACATCTATTTAACTATTATAAAAAATGTTCAAATTCACCCACTAAGGTGTAATCACATCACCTAGTCCAAATTCCTTAACTCATGAAAGAATACTAATATTATTTAAATACCCCCACCAAATTTCTAACCTAACTTCCAATGAAATTCCATGGTTGAATACGTGCCCAACCAAAACCACCATTTGCACTCACCTAAGAACTAATACAACTCTAACCCAAAATACTGTCAGATCACATAAATTTATACCTAATCACAATTACAATATCTAGAATCCATCCATCATCGCATTTGAATACAAAATCTGGATTTCACATTGGACAATAAAAAACAATATTCACCTACTCATTTATAGAGACCCAACCATTTCGTACGTTACTATTAATTCTTTTTAACGATAAAAAACATAATAGTATTACACATAGATGATACAATGGTTTAGTGTCTCAGGAAAACTAGGACCATACATAATAATTAAAACATCGAGCATAAAGGTTTTTTGGTCATTTTTCTTCTCTAGATTATTATTGGCACTTAACCTCTCTTTAGTACATGTAGCCACCTACAGATATACATCAAAAGGGGTGATATAAAAGCCTAGTAAAATGGTATATAAGAACAATATAGCCTGTTGTGAGAATATTCATGACATATGAAAAGAATCATGAACATGATAGGAAGCATTAATAAGAAACCTGAAATGTGGAAATGCATAAAAATGAAACATCATGCCTTAGTGTTTTACTACCACACATTCTTATGAAAAAATCAAGAATCTTGTTCATACCTCATTTCACATTTAATAATGAGATTAATCACTTTTCCCAATGCATTGTAGCACTGTATAATTATGGGCTCCCCTGTCACATTTAATCATTCATATTGCACTATATAATTCCAGGCGCACCTGTCACATCATAATATTATCATTTATCATGCATGCCACAATGAATATATAACATAATTGAACAAAAATAACCCATGAATAGGAATTAGTTTTATATCATAATAACACATTAATAAACATTGGATTTCCAAAATAATGTGGGAATAACATAGATGTTACAAGAATCGTCAATCTTGAACGAGAAGTAAAAGGTGCCTTCTTGAAATAAGAGTTCTTTTGGAAAACATTTTGATTTTCCGAAATACTAGTGACAAACATGTATATACCAAAAAAGGAAATAAAATGATTAACAAAATATTTTTAAGTTGTAATCATATCAAAATGGAGTGAATGCGGGAGAACCCGAATGATGAAAGTTGGGTTCTAGAATTTCCCCTTACATTGTATCTGAACGCTTCATTCTCTTTAATGTCCTTTCTAATGACATTATATTCATTAATTAGAAATTGAAGAACCTTTTAAACCTTAATTGGGTTCATTTTGGTGTCATTATGTTATTTTATGGTCCTTTTTATGAGTTATATAGTTTGAAAACATTGTTTGGGAAATTTTATTTTAATGGTTTTCTTGAGAGTTTCACATGTATTCCTGAATTGATATTTGTGTAGAACATGGGTAAAAATCCAGAAAATATATTAAATTTAATTAATGATATTACAGAATTTAAAATTATATTAATATGAATTACATTTTATACCATGTGGATGAATCATTAGATATTAATTTAATGATGATCGTTTGGGTTAATTTGGGCAGTTTTTCGACCACAACGAACATGTTTTGTTTACTCATCTAGTAATATGTACATAACTTAGTACCAGAACATAAAATAGGATATAATACATATATAATATTATTTTTCACCAATAAAAATGGTTTAATCACCAGATTTGTAGCTATAAATGGAAAAAGAAGACATGTCGTTCTTGAAGGTGATAGATTAACAGCTTATGAACAATGCTTTATTTTATAAGATAAAAGGATGAGGAGAAGGGGGTTGGATGGTATAATATCCAAATAGTATCATACAATTATATTATATATATTATAAAAGTGTTACCATGCCATTTTGAAAAATATTGGTTAGGAGATAATATGAAAAGGACTTGAAATTGAAAGGGAATTAGATGAAAGAGAAAGAGAAAATACCTCTTGAATCCTCCTCTTGAGATCCTCCTTAAGGGGAATAATCGTGGTCTTTTGATGAGACCAGAAGAACTTGGACGTGTGGGATGGTCTAGGTAAGATTTTTGGGGAGAGTTTAGAAATTTGTTGAAGCTTGAGAGGTGTGGTTTGGTAAGGGTAGGGGGAGGGGTTATTTATACGTGGGGAGGGAGGTGTTTTTATAATAAAATATTATATAAAATAATATATCAAATGTTAGACATGTAATTGTAGTTTTTTGAAATACTAAATCATATATTAATATAATATAATTCTTTTTAGTCTTAAAATAATCTTTATAATTTGAATTCATTAATATATTAAAAGGAATGTGAAAGAAAGAGAAAAAGTCACTTTAAGAAATCACCTTTTGACGTTAGGCTTTGGGAAGTTTTTTTTAGGTTTGAAAATTGAGTTTCTTTTAATTTAAGGAACCATTTTTGAAATTTAATATATTTAGGACGAAACTAAAGCTCTAGAATGTTAATTTCATCATTACATCATTAATGATGAAATTTAGGATACACTGATTGTGCGAAAAACTGTATTTTTTACTATTCACTTGAAAACTGAAGTATTATTGAAAAATCCAAAAATTTCACCCTAACAATTTTAGACATGTAGAATCCAAATATGAATTTCATTTTTCAAAAAATAATTTCCTAAATATTATTAATTTAATATTTAATTAAAATCATAATTTAGTTGAAAAATACGGGTTTTAAAATTTAAACTGATTTTATAATGCTTTCAAAAAATATGTAGGGTCTTATAAAATTATATAAAAAGTAGGAGACATATATTTTCTAATTTATGAACAAATTTTAAGAAATAAAAATTCTTTTAAATTAATTAATTACATCTAATTAATTATTTATAACTTACAAAAATACCAAAATGTTTACTATGGTCAAATTGTAAATTTCTAAGATGCCTATATTTTATTTAATTATTCATGGGTAGGGTTACTCTTATTTGTAAGATGTTATATTAATAATGTTCATAATACTTTTCATAAGGGTATGTTACTATTCATAGGGTTAGGTTACTATTCAACAAAAATTAAGTTTTTCTTATTAGATCGCAAAAATCATCTTGAACACAACATTGTTTGTCAGATTTTCAAAATTCCAAACACATAAGTGAAAAACATATCATTAAAGGTCACTTAGAACTTAGTACATCATTATGTTGTGTTTCCATGTGATTTTATGACATATTTTTAAGAAGGTAATTTCTATTTTATTACTTTGGATCATTACATTTTCCCACTTGTGAAATTTCGCTCTCGAAATTTCACTTTACGCAAACAAGTGAGGTTACTTTTCTTTAATCGCCTCCTCTGGTTCCCAAGTAGCTTTTTTAATCTTATTGTTCCTCCAAAACAATTTGACAAGGTGGGTCGTCTTTCTATGTCGAACCTTATATATCTGATCCAGAATCACTAATGGCTTCTCCTCATAAGAGAGATCATATTACAGTTGTACCACCTCTGAGTTTAGTACATGTGGAGGATTGGGTATGTACTTCCTCATGAGTGATACGTGAGAAAAATCATGAACTTGAGCTATATTTGGTGTAAGTGCAAGATGATAGGCCACGACTCTTATAAGGTAAAGTATTTCAAAGGGGCCAATGTTCCTTGGGATTAACTTTCCTTTCCTCCCAAATCGCATGACTCTCTTCCATGGTGATATTCAAAGGAAGACTTTATCTCAAATGTCGAACTCCAAATCACTTCAGCAGTTGTCAGGATAGCTCTTTTTCTGAATTTGAGCAGCTTTGATCTATTTCAGGATGATTTGAACCTTCTCTGTCATCTTTTTCACAAGATCAGATCCAAGTAGCTTTCTTTCTCCAACTTCATCCCAACAGGTTGGAGTTCTACATCACTTTCCATACAGAGCTTCATATGGAGCCATCTGAATACTCGAGTGGATGTTATTGTTTTATGAGAACCCAACCAATGGGAGATGCTGATCCCATCTACCTTTGAATTCTAGTGAGAGGGATTTTATCACATCTTATTGTGTCTGAATATTCCTTTCAGATTTTCCATCTATTTGTGGGTGATAGGCCGTGTTGAAATTAAATTCAGCACTCAAACCATATTGAAGGATCCTAGAGAATATAGATGTGAACCATGGATCATTTTCAAGGAAAATTGAGAGTGGAACAACATGAAATATCACCACTTCCTTCACATATATCATTTATAGTTGTTCAAGTGAGAGATCACCCTGAATATGTATAAAATGGGCAGTTTTGGTGAGTCGATGAACCACAACCCATAACTCATTATTTCCTTTCGTCATCTTAGGGAGACCACTGACAAAGTCCATAATAAGATTTCAAATTTCCACATGGGTATAGGAAATGGATGCATAATCCCTTTGTACTATTGTCGCTCTTCTCTAACTTGCTGATACACCAATCACCATGATATATATTCTTCAATCTCCTTCTTCATGTTTTCCCAATAGAAGTGTCTTCAGAGATCACGATACATCATGGTGCTACCGGGATGGATAGAGAATGTTGATATATGTGCATTTTATAATATCTTCCTCTTTATCTTGGGTGATTAAGGCACACAAAGCCGCATTCCAAACCAAATCACACCATCAACTTCGATATTGAACTCATGCAGCTTCCCTTCCTTTACTACATTCACCCTCTTTTGTATCTACACATCATCCCATTGTGCTTCTTTAATCATTCCTTGAATACATGGTTGCGTAATCATTTGGGCATGGTAGGATGTATCCCCTACCTTTATGATTTCTAAATCCATGTATTGCAAATCCAATAAGATAGGGTTGTTCTCAATCTGTAACATGTATAGGGTAGCAGGTTCTTTTCTACTTAGAGCATCAACAACAATGTTCGCCTTTCTAGGATGCTAGTGAATAGAGAAATCGTAATCCTTGATTAGCTCTAACCATCTATTCTGATTCATGTTGAGATCCTTATGCGTGAAAATATACTTTAGGATCTTGTGATTAGTGTATATGTCACACTTCTCACCATAAAGTTAGTGCTGCCAGATTTTCAAGGAAAAAATCACGGTTTCTAGATCTAGATCATGCGTCAGGTAGTTATGCTCATTGATCTTTAACTATTGTGAGGCATAGGCTATCACATTATCATTTTGCATGAGTACGCAACCCAATACTTTCTTTGAATCATCACTATATATAACAAAACATTCTACACTTTTTGGTAGTTTGGGTAAAGATGCTGTGATAAACCATCTCTTTATCTCCGTGAAGCTTACCTCACATTCTTCTGTCCAGACATACTTTACCCCTTTCATTGTTAACTTAGTTAGTGAGCTTGAAAATCGTGAGAAGATTCTCAAAAAACTTCGGTAGTACCTAGCTAATTCAAGAAAACTACAAATTTTGGCGAAACTAGAGGTCATGGGCCATTTATCAATTGCCTTTGTTTTTGAATGATCCACAAAAATTCCCTCACTTACGTTCACATGTCCTTAGAACGTGAATTGCTTCATCAAAAAGGCACAATTTATGATCTTGGCGTACAAATTCTCATTTCTCAATGTCTCCAACATAAGTCTTAGATGTTCTTCATGTTCCTACTTTCTCTTGGAGTAGATGAGAATATCATCAATAAAAACTACCAAAAAAATTTCGAGATAATGTAAAAATACTCTATTCATCAAATCCATGAATACTGTAGGGGAAATAGTAAGTCTGATGGGCATCACTAGAAACTCATAGTGCCCATACCTTGTACGGAAGGCAGTCCTCTGAATATCATCTTTCTTCACCATTAGCTGATTATATCCATAATGAAGATCCACCATTGAGAAGTATTTAGCTCCTCTTAACTGATCAAAGATGTCATCAATCCTTGGAAGAGGATACATGTTTTTTGTGGTGATCTTGGTGATTTTCTAATAGTCGATATAGAGCCTCATTGTTCCATCAATCTTTTTCAGAAAAAGGCACTGGCGCACCACAAGGTGATGCACTAGGGTATATGAACCCTTTGTACATATGTTCTTGTAGTTTCTTGTTTAACTCATCTAGTTTGATAGGAGCCATCTAATTGGGATACTGTGATAGAAGAGTATCTCTAGGTATGAGTTGTATTGAGAACTATACCTCATGATCCGGGGTAATTCCTGGAAACTCTTCAGGAAATACATCACATTATTCCTTCACTATGGAAATTTCAGCAAGGAAAACACCTTCCTTTGACCGAACCATTTTGGAAAGGTATGATTCTTCATAGGGAATCGACACCCACAAAATGGAGGGAATTTTCAAAGGAGATTCACGATCATCCTTGCATTTTTATAGGATCATGAGATGGTTTGGAATATGGAAATATATTTCCTTTTCCAGAAAAATGATATGAGATCTATATAACAAGAGCCACTCCATTCCCATTATAGCATCTAATTCTACCAAGGGAAGTATTACGAGATTCGCTGGAAGAATCTTGCCACATATGCTAACAGGATAAGAATCAAACACTTGGGATGAAATTATTTCACCACTTGGTGTTTCTATAGATATCTATACTTCAAGGTTTCAGAGAACCGATTCTATAGTTATAGAAAACCTCTTAGATATAAAGTAATTCATAGAACCAGAATCAAATAAGACCTTTTCCATTCTTGAGTGAATAGGAAGTGTACCTTGTATAACTTCATTATCTTACTCCACTCCCATAGTAGTAATGGCATGATCCTTCCCTTTTTCCTTTTGTTTTGGTGGATTGTTTCCCTCAGAGTCTGGGGATGACCACTTTGATGGGAGGATCAAACGTTCCGATCGGTTTCTAACGGGTTTGTTCGTAGAACTGGAAACATCCAGTGATTCCACATCCATTCAGACCTACTTTCCAAAGGTAGACGCTCATTAGTTTGTAGACTGATGAGGCTTAGGAATTTTCAATGGTCAAGAGGATGGGAGGTCGGACTCATCACACCTTTTTTGAGGGGAATTACTGTCTACTCCGGGACTCTCTTTATAAATTTATGTTATGTTCGTGAATCCTTATTACATTACCAAGTTTAAAATGAGATTTCCTTCAGATATAACAATCAATGATTAAATATGTTGGAAATTTAGAGAATCTTTTGTATGTATTCGAGGTTCATCATCAATAGAGAATCGTCTGTATTTGTTAGATATTCTTGGTCAATGGTACCCTTCGACACATTTATACAGAACTCTCTTGGTCATTATGATGACCATGCTAGTTTTAAAGCCACTCAGTGGGGCACTTGAAGTTTATTGTCATTCATAAGGACATGGATTATTTTAGAGTTGGGATCGAACCTGTAGACGAGCTACCTAAATATCCTTTGTTTAGAAAAGGAATCAGAACCAACATAGTTCGAGTGGTGAATCTGATGTTTATGATTGATTGCTCAAATAAGGATGTCACAATTACTTTTACACTCTAAGCTCACGTGAGTAATGCTCGGTGTGAGAAACAAGAGGTATTGGTAAAAATTAGACAATTGATCCATGAAAGATGAAATCATAAGAAATAATGTGGGGATTATGTTTGTATGACTGCCCAGATAAATAATGGTTAGGATTTCCTTAATGGAAGAAATATAGGAACAGGGTCCATAAAGGTATATGTGCTTCATGGAGATTTTGAATACTCTAACTTGGGGCTTACTCCTGAAAAGGAGTCCCAAATTAAGAGAAGACTTATGATTGTGTTTTACTCCTAAATGGAATACCAGATCAAAGGTAAATTAGGACTGGTTAAGAGAAATTAAGACTGGGGATTACTCTTGAAAAGAAGGCCCAGGTCAAGGATTAAGGTTTTGGGATTACTCCTGAGGAGGATGCCCAAATTAGGAGACTGGGGATTACTCCTAAGGAGGATTCCCAGGTTAAAGGATCTGGGGATTATTCCAAAATAGGATGCCCAAAAATTGAGGGACTTGGAGCTTACTCCTAATGAGGATGCCCAGATTTGGGAACTTTATGAATTGGGGCTTACTCCTAAGGAAGATGCCCATATTTGAGACTGGGGCTTACTCCTGAAAAGGAAGCCCGGGTTAGGGGATCTGGGGCTTACTCCTAAGAGGATTCCCAAAAAAATTAAGGGACTTGGGGCTTACTCCTAAAGAGGATGCCCATATTAGAGGACTTATGACTGAGGATTATTCCTAAAAAGGAGACCCATGTTAAGGATTCTCTCATCATAAAGGATGAGATTGAATGAATGAAATCTCAATCTTTAGTGACATAAAGATGTATAAATCACTAGGTTTTGAGAGATATTCTATAAAATTCTTTTCAGATAAGGAAGTAAAATCAAGAAATCATGCTATAAAATGGCATTGAAGATTGTCTTGAAGACTGGATATTGAATAGGAAAGGTGTAATGGCTTAAGAGAGGTGAAATGGGAAATAAAGGCACCCAAAAAGGCAGGGGCACGCAAGTCCTGGTAGGCGCACAGGTACTTCGTGGGCACGCATGTTTTGGTCGTGCAGGTATACACCTGCACGACACATGTGTACTTGCGTGATGGTTAATCAACAGGGTAATACTTGAGCGACTCTTCATTAAAGCCTTTAGAATCCTCTTAAGGTTCATCTAGAAGAGGGGCGCGCAAGATCTATTGAAGGAGTAAGGCGGTGCACAAGTGTGGCCCTTTTCCCTTAAGGGACGTCCACTCAGGTGCGCAAGTATTAATGAGTTTCAACACTTAGGCCTTCCTACCACTCTTTAGATCCTCCGTTCTAGGTAAGAAATTACCTTAGAAGTGATTCAGAAGCTTTAAGAAGATACTAGGGCGTCGGGAGATGAAATCTGAGTTTCTGGAAAAAATCCTCCCTAAATGGGGGGCCCACAGGGTCTATTTATAGCCAGCAGAAGACCCTGGGCGGTTACCAGGCGGTTATCATTTTGGGCGCGCATGTCACTTGCACGACCGACATCGGCGTGCAAGTCACATGCATGACCAACATCGGCGCGCAAGTTCACTTGCACGACCATTGAGGCGCGCAAGTATACTTGCGCGACCATTGTAGAACTTGCGCGACCTTTGCGCAATGTTCTTCTTCTTCCTTCCTTTGTCAATTATTGATATTTTGTTCAAAGGATGAGTCTTCTTTGTTAAATGTATTTCTCTTTTCATTCATTTAGACTCTATGACAGAAAGGAGCGTCAACAAAAGTCCCCCCTCAGAGTTGGATCCAGAGAGAAAAGAGGATTTGACATTGAGGAGAGAAAAAATAGGAAATCTGGCAGTTTAATCTCATGCATGTCGGACATAAAGAGGCTAATGTTTAAGGTGGAAATAGCTTTGACAAAAATGGATTATAATTGACTCAATTCCTTGATAATTCATCTAAAAATATATTACCATACTCAAGTATGAGGGAAAATATATAAGCTATGACTTAAGAATATTTGAATCAGAGGAATGATATGAAAAAGAGCTAAAAGGCATTAGAAGAAGTAGTTTCCATGAATGAAGTTACCATTATTCAACAAACCCGTTAGGGGGTTTAATTATGCAGGGCCACCTAAGGGCATTGGCTGTATATTTAAATAAAATAGTATCTTTTGGGTAACAAGTATGTCATGTAGACTGTTTATGCAAGGCCACCTATGGCAACATGCTACATAGTTAGGCAAAATAACTCTCAGAAATTTACTTTCCTAGTGATAAAAGCCAGTGAATGTTTATGGATTTTCAAATCTTCCAAAGTATAGAGTTTGCTATATGGAAAGAGTTACTTGAATATGGAGAAGATATTTCCAAACAAGATTATCGAAGAACTGGATGAATATCACTCGTACGAAGGTCTGACCCAAACGTAGGGAATGAGAACATAAACCATCGACTTGAATAATTTCAGATCATGAAAAATGATATGGGACAAATATGTTAAGGATGGATATTTTTGCGGATCCCTACATACTTTCATTTAAGACAAATAAGGGTAAAAGAGGCATTCTTCTCAAGAATGAAATTACCACTATCCGAAAAACCCGTTATGGGGTTGAATTATGCAGGGCCACCTAAGGGCATTGGCTGCATAGTCAAATAATAGTATCTTTTGGCTAACAAGTCTGTTATGTAGACTGTTTATGCAAGGCCGCCTATGGGAATGTGCTGCATAGTTAGGGAAAAGAACTTTCAGAATTTTAACATTATTGTGACTAGAAGTCATGAAAAGGGTTATGAGGATCTGAAAATATTTAAGGTTAGGATTATGACACATAAAGATGGGTATTGTTCAATGTATACAGAGATACATAGATAAATGCTAAACATAATCATGTTGTGGCTGGGTCCTGAATTGAAATATTGGACTTCATTATGTATCCCATAAGGATGAGAATCAAGCCATATTTATTTCTTAAACTACAGTTTAACGTCGTGTGGGACAAAAGGATTAGAGATATTAGTTTAGGGTCATAGAGCTTGGACCATTATAAGAAATACACAGTGTGTGTTTTCATGGGGACTTTTCAGCCAATGGACTGAAAGTGGAATTTGTGGTTAGGCCCAAAGACATGGGGCTGGATTCGAGGGACACTCGAACGTTCCTACGTATCCCATAAGGATAGTAATTAATCCCACGTAGTTATAAAAATACCTTTTGTACAAATTTGGTTCGTACATATGAAGGGTGAAATAGGAATTTAGTACAATGATTGTTTAACCCAAGATAAAATGTTTGGGCGTTTCCATGTATGCATGTAGTCTTTGAGATGAAACATGATTGAAAAATCAATGTATATAATGGTTCCCTATCAGATGAGGGTATCAAAGAATATTTTAGTTTATGGTCATACTGGACAAAAGTGTTGTATAGTTTAACGTCGTATAACAAGGAAGAATGTGAACCAATGTAAAGATATTGATTCTAGGGGCAGTTTCACGAATCAAAATCGAATGAGATGGAGGTGAACCGATGTGAAGAGATTGGTTTTGGGATTGAACCTTGGGAGGTTGCCTACATACCCAGCCTAGAAGGAAAGGATCAATGTTCGTGTAGTTCAATTAAGGAATTAATTAATGATCAAGTTGTTCTTGGGGACAAATACCTAAAAAATGATGTTAGGACTTACACATGGTTAGTGGCCTAGAGAGAATGTTATGGTTGGGGTTTTCTCTAAGCTCACATGAGTCATCCTCGGTGTAAGAAACAAGAGGTAGCAATAACCTTAACGATACACAGTTTAACGTCATGTAGGACGTATGAAGGGACTATGCAGCTTAAAGTCTTCCAGTTAGGACTATTGGTGCTGCACAGTTTAGGGTCATGTAGCAGGGACAATGTATAGTTTAATGTCATGTAGGACGTATCACGGACCATCTGTACAGTTTAGCGTCATGTAGTTAGGATGATGGGGACAATAGAGTTTAACGTCATGTTGGACGAAAGGGGGGGACTGTGCAGTTTAATGTCATGTAGTGAGGACAAAAGAGTGCACCGCGTTAACGACATTTTGGACCCATTGGGGATTTTTCCCATAGTTTAACATCATTTTGGATGAAGAAGGGATGATACAGTTTATTTTCATGTTGGAAAAAAGTGTGAATAGTTTATGATCATATGAATAGAATGTGGATGGTGCAGTTTAATGTCATGCTAGACGGTGCTGTAGTTTAAGGTCATACAGGACCTTTGATGATTATGTAGTTTAACGTCTTTCCAGATGTAAGGGACTTTTATACAATTTAGCGTCATGTAGTTAGGACATCACAATTTAACCTCTTGCTGGACGTAAGGGACTTGAAAACAGCTTAGGGTTATATGCATGGACCGTTGATGATGGAGTTTAAGGTCATATAGGACCTAGTTGCAGTTTAAGGTCATACTGGACCATTTAGGGAACTTTTTTCACAATTTAACGTCATGTGGGATGAGGTTGCAGTTTAAGGTCATACTAGACCATTGCTGTATAGATTTAACGTCATCTAACAAGGACGAACTACTGCCGCACAGTTTAGTGTCATGTTGCAGGGACATAATACAGTTTAACGTCATGTGGGATGAAAGTAAAAATAGTTTAAGGTCATATGAATGGACTGTTGCTGTATAGTTTAACGTCATATAGCAAGGAAAAACTAGTGCCGCACAGTTTAGTGTCATGTTGCAAGGACATAAAACAGTTTAACGTCTTGCTGGACGTAAGGGACTTTCTGTACAGTTTAGCGTCACGTAGTTAGGACAATGAATTTTTCATAGTTTAACTTCATGTGGGATAAAAGTACAAATAGTTTAAGGTCATATTTACAGACCGTTGTTGTGTAGTTTAACGTCATATAGCAAGGACGAACTAGTGCCGCAAAATTTAGTGTCATGTTGTAGGGACAAAATACAGTTTAACGTTTTGCTGGACTTAAGGGACTTTTTGTACAGTTTAGCGTCATGTAGTTAGGAAGATGACTTTTTCACAGTTTAACATCGTGTGGGATGAAATTACAAATAGTTTGAGGTCATTTTATGGACTGTTGTTGTATAGTTTAACGTCATATAGCAAGGACGAACTGGTTCCGCACATTTTATTGTCATGTTGCAAGGACAAAAGACAGTTTAATGTCATGTAGGACTTATTAAAGGACATTCTGTACAGTTTAGTGTCATGTAGCTAGGATGATGAAGGTGACACAGTTTAATGTCATGTTGGACATATGTGAAAATAGTTTAGGGTCATATGCTTGGACTTTTTCTGTATAGTTTAACGTCATATAGCAAGGATGAACTGGTGCCGCATAGTTTAGTGTCATGTTGCGGGGACCAAATATAGTTTAATGTCATGTAGGATGAATGTAAGGACTTTTGTACAGTTTAGCGTCATGTAGCTAGGAAGATAAAGGTGAAACAGTTTAACGTCATGTTGGACATATGTGCAAATAGTTTAGGGTCATATGCTTGGACCGTTGCTGTATAGTTTAACGTCATATAGAAAGGATGAACTGGTTCCACACAGTTTAGTGTTATGTTGCGGGAATAATGAAGGTGACACAGTTTAACGTCATGTTTGACATATGTGCAAACAGTTTAGGGTCATATGCTTGGATCGTTGCTGTATAGTTTAACGTGATATAGAAAGGACGAACTGGTGCCACACATTTTAGTGTCATGTTGCGGGGACAATAAAGGTGACACAGTTTAACGACATGTTGGATGTATGTGAAAATAGATTAGGGTCATATGCTTGGACCATTGTTGTATAGTTTAATGTCATATATCAAGGACGAACTGGTGCCGCACAGTTTAGTGTCATGTTACGGGGACAAAGTACAGTTTTGCAGTTTATACAAAATACTTCTTCAAAAATATGGCATTTGTTGGAGTAGTGATGAGTTCCCCATCCATTGAGATTAATGAATAAGCTCCATTGGAGCAGACCCTATGTATTGAATAAGGTCCTTCCCATTTTGGCTCAAGATTGGGAGGTTTCTTTCCTGGTATCATTGGATTTCTGAGAACTAATACCAATTCTCCCTAAGTGAATGAATGAAGACGAATTTTTTGTTAAAATCTCGTGCTATTCGATTCTGATAGACTTCCATGTGGTGTAAAGTGCACAATCATTTCTCAAATAACCATTCCAATTCATTCAATTGCTTTTTAGATTGTTCATCTGTAGATGATTGATCACAAATGGCAACTCTGAGCGAGGGTAGTTGAACTTCAATGGGCAAGACGGCTTCCGTTCCATATACCCATGAACACGGAGTTGACCGAGTTGCAGTGCGGGTGGTAGTCTGATAAGCCCATAAAGAATGAAAGAGTTTATCCGGCCATGACCTCTTATCTTTATCCACCATCTTTTGCAGTATATTTGAAAGAGTCTTGTTAAAGGCTTCTATCTGGCCGTTGGCCGCTGCATGATACTGAGATGAATGGTTGGATTTGATGTTGTATTATTGATACAACCTCTTCAACTCAGATGTGCAGAAATTGGTGCCATTTTCTATCAATATGGTATGAGGGAAACCAAATCTGGTAATGATGCTAGACTTGATGAAGCTAACAATGCATTTAGAACTGAATTCTTTGAATGGTATTGCCTCTGCC
Organism: Viscum album; assembly: GCA_963277665.1. NCBI lineage: Eukaryota > Viridiplantae > Streptophyta > Magnoliopsida > Santalales > Viscaceae > Viscum > Viscum album. Next base: position 649,423,103 of record OY728126.1, read on the forward strand.
CATTTGGAAAAGAGGTCAGTAGCAGTAAGAATATACTTAAACTGCTTAGCCGTAGCCGAAGGGTAAGGTCCCACCACATCCATTCCCCATGTGTAAAATGTCCATGAGTATTTATCTATATGAAGCAACTCTGGAGGCTGAAGAATAAAGTTGGCATGTACTTGTCATTAATGACACTTCTTTGTGAAATCGACACAATCTCTTATCATTGAAGGCCAAAATTATCCAAGACTTCGAATTTGATGTGACAATCTATATCCAGACTGGTGGGCACCACAGAATCTTGCATGCACTTCTTTTATGACATCCATTGTATCTTCACCATCAATGCACCTGAAGATAACTCCATCAAAACCACGTTTGTAGAGAATTTTCCCTAGGTGACATGGGCTATCATAAAGAGTAATATTAACCACACATCGCTAGATTTGTTCTTTCTCATCTCTATCAGGTGGAAGTGTTCCATTTTGAAGGTATTCCCTGATAAGTGACATCCATCCTGTAGTATGACCATACATTTCAGGAATGGGACAAATTTCATTAATTTCCTCTGTCCTGATTCGAACATAAGGTGAAATTGCATGACGGTGGGCAATACTGATGGTTGTCTCGTCTCGATTTGGATCGGCCAGAGCTGTGGCTATATTATCCAATGCATCATCTTGAGCATTTTGTGATCTTGGGACATAAGGAAATGTCGGTTCCAAAGGGAATTCCGCCATTAACTCTCTAATGTAATCATACAAAGGGATTAATTCTTCTTTTCTGATGTCATAATCCCCATTGACTTGTTTGATTACCAGGTATGAATCACCTTTCACCTTTAAGTGATTCACTTGTTCTTGAAGTGCTAATTCCAAACCTATGATGAGAACATGGTATTCTGCTTCATTATTGGTACCACCATCCCACAATAAGAAGGAATAAGGTAACACTGCCTTTTCTGGAGAAATGAGCACAATTCCTACGCCAACATTGTTGAATTTAGGATTTTCCATTTTCTTCCCTGTTGGACTTCTGGAAGCACCATCAAAATACATTTCCCAATCATTAGGACTTTCTTGAATAGAGAAGACTTCCTCGTCAGGGAGTTCAATATCTGAAGACGTTCCTTCCACTGAAGGGTGTTCATCCAGGAAATCGGCGAGATCTTGGCCCTTTATCACCTTTCGAGACACATACTGAATGTCGAATTGCTGCAAAATAACTGCCCACCTTTCTAGACATCCTGTAAGCATTGGACGACAATGGATAAATTTGAGCGGGTTATTGCGAGATACCAATTGGACCTCATGATGTTGCAGGTAATGTCTCAACTTTTGAACTGCAAAGATTAATGCCAGACAGCACTTCTCAATACTTGAATACCGGGTTTCTCCTTCAATCATGGTTTGACTGATATAGTAGAGGCTGTTTTCATTCCCATCATCATTCTTTTGAGCAAGAAAAGCACCCAATGATCACTCTAGAGCTGTCACGTAGAAGATAAGTGGTTTTCCTTCAACAGGTGGCATGAGTACCGGTGGACTCAAGAGGTATTTCTTGAGAATATCGAATGCTTCTTGACATTCTTCATTCCACTAGTAATTGACTCCCTTCTTCCTCAATTTGGTGAAGGGTAAACTTTTACCTGCGAAATTGGCGATGAAATGATGAATATAGGCTAAGTGTCCTTGAAGTCCTCTTAATTATTTAAAATTTTGAGGAGGTGAAATACCAATGATTGACTTGGTCTTCCAAGGATCAACGTCAATACCACGATGGCTTACAACAAAGCCGTGAAATTTTTCTGAGGTTACCCCAAAAGCAAATTTTAAGTGGTTCATCTTCCAATTATGTTGTCGAAGCTTGCAGAATACGACTTCCAAATCAGCCAAGTGATTAGAACATTGTTTGGATTTAACTACCAAATCGTCTTCATAGAATTCAACAAATTTCCCTAAGAAGGGTTTGAAGATACCTTGCATGGCATGGTGATATGTTGCTCCTGCATTCTTTAAGCCAAAGGGAATTACCCGGTAGAAAAAGACACCCTGAGGGGCTTTGAAGGCTGTGGATTCCTCATCTTCTGCGGCCATTCGGATCTGATTATATCCAGAATATCCATCCATGAATGAAAGTGCTTCATAGATAGATGTTGCATCAATTAAAAGTACTGTAATCGGTACTGGGAAATCATCCTTAGGATAATGCCGATTAAGATCTATGAAATCGATGCAAACTCTAATTTGTCCGTTCTTTTTCTTTAAAGGGACAATATTAGCCAACCACTTGGGATACTGAACTTCTCTAACGAAGTTATCTTTGATAAGCTTATCCACTTCAGCTTCAATTTTAGAAGCATAAGTTGGGCGTGTTCTTCTCGCGGCTTGCTTAAATCCCCGATGTTCTTCTAGTAAACCCAAATAATGAGTAGCAACATCAGGATCCAGCCCAGGAATTTTTGTATAGTTCCAAGCAAAAATATCTCTATTTCGCTTTAGAAAATAAATATAAATCTCTTGCTCTTCAAGGGTCATGGCCGCACTTATTAAATTGGGGCGTGGATCTTCCTTTGTACCCTGATTTATTTCTCTGAGTTCATCCACAGTGGTAGAGATACCCTCTTCAAATGCTGGAGGAGCATCTCTGAGATCTTCCTCTTCTTCTTCATCAAGTGTTATTTCTTCCGTTTCTACATGCATAATATATGACAAAGAGGAATTTTCATGATCATAAGAGATGTCAAAATTTGCACATTTTGAGGAGGAAGTTTCCATTTTTGACCCTATTGCTGATGAAGGGTCTTCTTTTGGTAATAAAGAGGAGATGATGGATTGAGAATAGACATCATTGTTCATGTCTGATGTTTCTATAATATCTTCTGGCCTAATTGGCGAAGCATAGACTTGTTGGATTTCAGAAGATGAAATGGAGACGTCACCATTTGTGCTTTCATCACTCCTTGGTAGATTACAAATTTATCCTATATTGTCTGGCTCAATTGTCGTAATTGACATTATGGATCTTTCTATAAGAGCATTTTGATTTGGGTCTATCTTGTCAATTTGATTGATAGGAAACAAATAATCTGTACTCACATGTGTAAATGGATTTACTGAAATTTTTTCCAAACCATATGGAGCATTAACTTTGGTAATCTCCTTTGTTATGGATTTCTTCCTTTTCTTCATGTTATAAAATTCTGCCTCAATGTATTGAGACTCACATATCTTGAACGAGGCCTTATCACCATACAACGTCCCAACATGGCCATAAAAAAATATTTGAGACATTGATGGTATGAAGAAGGGATAGCCGCATGTTGATGCAACCAGGTTCTTCCAAGAAAAATGTTGAAGGCTGAATCTTGATCAACAACCATGAAATCTGAATTGGATACAAGATCTCCAAAATGAGTTCTGATTGTAACTTCACCTAGTGGTTTTGTTCATTTTTATCATATACTTGTAGCATCGTGGTGGAGGGAGATAAATCAGATTCCGTGAGGCCCAATCGATGAAGTGTATGAATAGGCATGAGGTTGAATCTTGAACCATTGTAAATGAAAACTCTTCGAACATCCACGCCATTAAATTTTCTAGACAAGTACAATGGTCTAATATGTCCATGCACAACATCATCTTCATCTTCATCAGTAACAAATATTATTGCATGGAATTCTGTAGGATTATTCTCTATGTGATAGACTGCAGCTGCATCAATTTCATTTTCAAACTCCTAAGGACTTGACAAAGCCTCTATGAGTGCTTCCTGAAGATCTTTTGATAGATTCAAAGCATCCATAATTAATATCTTGTATGGTACTTGGTCCAAGTGTTTTAATATATCATACTTTTGATCCAGAGGTCTGCGTTTCCCAATAGGAATATGTGTTTTAGCAGGTACCTTGGAAAAAGATTCTTTGGATGTTGATGCATCTTGTATTGGGATAGGAGTTGGCAATATTTCTATTTTTGGAATATTAGACCAATTTGATCCATTTACTTGCTGAGAGGAAGAAGATGGAACATTCAACTAGTCTTCCAAAATAAATGTGCTAGGACTGAATTTGCTATTTGTAGAAGAACTTTCTTGTTCTTCCTGAGCTCGCTGAAGGGATCTACCATGAGTTTCTGCTGCGTACAAAGTTCTAGCAGGGGTAGAATTGGAATAGTGGCTTCTGAAAGATCCACGTCTTCCCCTGTATGCTGAGCCCCTAGAACATCCTCTGATTCCTCTATTTGATACAGGGAATTCAGGCTCATCAAAATTGAAACTGCGACTGGCATATGGATCTGTTAATTGAATAATATTAACAGAACCGAAGATTAACTCTTCGTCTGATGATGACTCTGCCTGATTAGCCTGTTTAGGCTGTGCCGTTTGGTGGGGTGGTTCCCGTGTCTTTGAATTAGATGGAATGAAGTCCACCAAAGTCAAAGACAACATAGGCTTTGACACATAGTCATCATCTTCTGATTCTTTTTCTTTCTTTGAATCATGACGTTTCTTTGAGGACTTTACCTCTGATGAAGAGGGTTTTGCCGCACCATTCATGGAAGAAGACACAATTTGTTTCCTTAATTTTGTTCGCAAAATAGCATGAGTTCGATTGATTTTTTTTTTCTGACCATCCAATCATCATACTTCTGTGCATTTTTTCTTTTGACTTCCTGTCATTCATCTTCCTCCTCTGGAACTGTAGTAGTGACACATGCTACCTGGGCTGAGGAGACTTTCAATGTGACATGTCCTGAGTCAACCATCTTTTAAAGTAGGTCTTTGAAGACAAAACACTCCTGGATGGGATGCCCCAAAATTTGATGAAAAGGGCAATAATTAGAATGGTCTTCATATCCTTCCTTGTTTGGCCTCTTGGGTATTGGAAATTGAACCAAATTGTTTTCCAGAGATGAAATGAAATAACCATAAACTTGTTCATTTCATAAAGAATATGTTTTGCGCTTCATATCCTCAAATTGTTTTCATCATTGATCTTTTTTATCATGTGGATGAAAAGGCCTTTGTTGTTGGTGCTCAGAAGGTGGAGCCCTTCGACAAGATGAAGGTTTTGAGGTAGAAATAGGTACAGGTGCCTGTTTAAGAATAACTATAGCAGTTTCTGCTTTACCCATTCTCCTTCCAGGAGCTGATGGAATTACATGAGATTTATCCTTAGCCTATATAAGGGAATCTTCAATCTGCTGAGCGATTGAAGTAAGGTCTTGAAACCCTCCTGTGTATTTCACAGGGATTAATGGCGTGTGTAATTCGTCACGCAGATTTGCCACACAGAATGGAAACAATTCTTCTTGAGGGATTTCTAAACTCAAGGAATATGTTAATCCCTTCCATCGAGCAATGAAATCAGAGACCCTTTCATTATCCATTTTCTTACAGTTTGTAAGATCGAAAACTGTTGTCTTTGGAAAAGTTGAGCTAAACTGATGGAGGAATTTTTGGTGAAGATCCTCATATCTGGTAATTGACCAGGATTGCATGCTTGTATACCAACAAAAATTTGGTCCTTGCAAGGTTCGCACGAAGCATCTGAGTTTCACTACTTATTGTTGCTCTGAAGTTCCCATCATAGGATCGCAACAAGACAGGTAATGCGTCAAATGCTGTTCAGGATCGCCTGATACATTGAAAATATGGAATACATGATTCTCAAATCTGAATTGTGGAGAAATTGAATCTACACATTCAGGGTAAGCATTTTTTTCTGGTTGAACTTGCGCACGTTTCCCTTCCATAGTTTCTAACTGAGCTATTAATGAGTCAATAGTAGTTATTATCTTTTGATAAACATCCGATTGAACTTGGACATGGGTAGGTGCAATGAATGGAGCTTGGACAGATGTGGCGATTGGTGCTGAAACTTATGGTAGCACTGCCAACTGTTGTTGCACTTGACCCGTAGGATTAGACCTGTGAGGGTGTACTGATAGAGGAGGATATTCTTGATCCATCTTAGTAGCTGCAACAAATTTCTTTGGCTGACTGACCCCAGCATGCTTAAGAAGAAGACTACTGTGAAGTAGTTTTTCATTCAACCTTCTTAATTATTTCATTTCTTCCTCCTGTTGTAAAAACCTCTGCACTAGTGAGAGCGATTGACCTTCTCCATAGGAAGGATATGCAACATGGTTCTTTCCCTTCCATTTGCTAGATACTTTTCGGAGAGGGGGAAGTGGGTTACTTGAAGGATTACTTATGTTCTGAGTAATCCTTTGACTTCGTGTATGCACACCTTCTTCATTTGTGTCGGTGCGTACATCTTCTTGAGCAGGAACCTCTTCATCTGAGTCCCCTAAGTGAGCCTCATCTGGTGGGTCAGCAACAATGGAATTGATGAAATTTATTGATGCATAACTCATCACATCCCTTATATCATCATTTCTGTGATATTGTCTTCTTCCATGTCTTTGATGTGACATTGCCTTTTGTTGATTGAATCCCTCAGGAACTTCTTGATGAACCGTAATTTTGATGGAATCTCCTGATAATTTAGTTCTTCGTTCCTCTTGAGGATTCTTACCCAATCGAGAAAAGACCGACTTTCTCTGAGGAGGGGATTGATTATTTGAAAAATTCCCCAGTCCAGTGGACTAGGGTTGTTCCTGCTATCCTCGCTCAACTCCCCCAATACTTTTTGTTGATTCCGATGGTTGGTTTAAAATAGTCCCCAGCCTGGCGAGCTGGGGTGGATCTTGAAATTCTATGCCTGAGACTTTCATGAATGTACTCCTGATCTTGCGAAATGTAGTCTGGAAATTAGCTGGATTCATTAATATGTATCCTCTTTTATCACCCGGTTCAACAGACCGTTGGATTATTTCTGACACTTCTATATTTGGTGATGTTCTTTCTCCAAACGAGAGGCCTGTTCAATATTCTCGTTTTCTTGATGCAAGAGTAATTCAACAACATGTTATCTGTATTATTTATTTTTAGAGGAATTAGTTGAAGCATGTTCTTGGGCAAGATTTTGATTACAAACAATGCCCATTGTCTATGGCTGGCCATGGGCAATAACATTGCATGAGAACATTTTCGGCGGGCTTTGCTGACTGGAGTGCACCGTGAAATTCAGTGCTCCATGAACACCCCATCCTCTGACACGAATACCAGATGGAGAATTGGTAATTAACTAACGCAATATTCTTAGTGCTCCAAGGCATGAACATTGAAGGGATCTCTGCTACTTTTCAGCCTTCAAATATCGAGAGACTGATAGACATACCAAATCAATCTGACATTGTAACCCTTATATTATCTTAAGATGATTTTCATATTCATCATAAGATAATACTTTCTTTTTCCACTGACAAAGAGTTTTCCATATGTTGAGAGGAATATCATGAATTTCATCTTCCGTCAACATTTCTGGAATATTATACTGAGTGTCTGCCAGAGGCCAAAACATGACTGGCACTTCACCTTTCGCCAGTTGTTTTCTCATATTCAGCATTTCCTCTTTCTCATTTGATGAAGATTATTCTACCTGATTTGACCAGAGTTGGTCTTTCCTTGTTGCTTCATTGGATTCAACAGGATTGGTAGAGAAATCATTGATCAAACTAGAAGATTCATGACTTAGGGGTGGTTCGGAAAATAACCTACACCCTGGGCTATCTTCTGATTGAGAAAGTATTTCAGCTGCTGGTGATGAAGCTTTAGACATGACTAGTTTCTCATTTTCAGGTTCCTGAAGATAAGAGGGCTTTATCGGCACTACATTATCCACTGGAGAATTTTCCGGGAAATGTGCATCACTACTGTGGAGAGGACTTTGGCAGAGAAATTCATCATCATGGGGAGGACAACCATAATGGGTTACAGCAAAAGATGAGATCTCTTGCTCCTTGGTCTTCTGACCACACAGAGGGTTCCTGTGGCTCTCATCTGAAGATGAAACATCGAGATCGACTGAATTTTCATGAAGCAATCATTCATGAGGAAGTGTTTGGTGAAGACAATCAGAAATAATGTTCCCATTATTGGGAACTGAGGGCGTAGAATCTTGAATTCCAACAGATAATTGTCTGAGAGCTTCAAGAACTCCAACATAGAGCAAGGCCTTGTTACAGATTGGCTGTTGATATCCTGACTGTGTTGGGCAGGTATTTTTCTTAGACGCCTTCTTACATGCCTTGGAAACCACTTGTTGAAGAAAGTTGCTGCTCTGAGCAGGTGTATGTGCCTGATCAGGAAAGTTGGTCAGGTTAGGCTAATGATCTCCTCTCAAATTAGGTGTATGTGCCTGACTTGGTCGTTCTTATGATACGGGGGAGTATGCCCCATAACCCTCTTAGACTGGAACATATGTGTGTCTGTTCCGGAGTGAATTGTTGATGTATCACTCCACTGGTAGGGATAGATTTATGTGACTTTCCCTGAGATGCCGCAAAAGTTGTTATAATATCCTGGAAGGCATCCAGAATATGAGCAGGGATTTTATAATGCTCTTTCACCGTTGATAGAATATGCTTGGTGACTTCTGTTGCCGGAACAGGAATATACGTCCATTCCAGGCTTGGAGTAGGTGTATGTGCCTGCTCCTGTCCTCCTTTTCCTGTCAGTGAATCCTGAAAGTACTCAAGTGTGGGGGCAGAGATTTGAGTCTACCTCCTATTTGTTGTTGGGGATTTCCGACTAACTTCTCTGAATGCTACCGAGCGAGACTGTTGGTAGTCTTGATTAATACTAGATGGTGTATGTTCCTGCTAACTGCACTTCGCCAAACGTGGTTGACCATATCCATCATATGTATTCAGATGATCCTGCTGACTAGCTGATGATGTATAAACAGGTGTATGTTCCTTCCTATAGTACTCCGCTGGAATTTCCTGGGGGGATTGGCGTGATGCTGCTAGATGTGTCTGCTGGACAGCGGAATTAAAACGGGCAGGTGTCTGTCCCTGCTCGTTTCTTTCCCCGATGTTAGGTTGGTGGACTTCTCTGGAGATGGCAGAGATGATAACATGCTCATTGTTGACCAGATTCCGCCTCTGGTGGTTCGTCTTGCTTGCTTGGGTTCGAGGAACCTAAGCCGAACGCCTGGAGTCGGTACCCTCATCATGTTGAGGGCGCACTGACGCACGAGTCTGGCATCGATTGTTGGTGGGAGCCCTCAGGAAGGACTCCTGTCTGTTTGAATTAAGGTCCTGAGGAACCTGATCATTCACCTCCCTAGAATAAGGGAGCGAATGGTGATTGTGTTCCAGGGATAACGACCTGAAACGGTTGGGGAAGGTAGTCATCACCGCCTGCTTCTTGATCACTGGTCGTCATTGTCTGGACGACCGATGTGAGTTATTTACATGGAGGGCTTGTCGGGAAGCCTCCAGAGTTGGTATGGTACCGTGTTGACAGTACTCCTTAACCTGTGTGTTTGATACCCAATGTTCAAGACGCTGAGTAGGTGATATCATCCTAAGAGCGGATGACGATACAGTAGTAGTAGCAGCAGTGGAATTTACAACAGCAGTATTCACAGGTGTGAACTTGAGAGCAGCCATTCTAGAAATGCAGAATATCTTGGAAAAAGAGTGTATGTTTGATATAACAGACGTAATCAAGATAAATTCAGCCACTGCATCTTCTGGATGAGCACATATGTCAATTATTATTTGTGGGCCCTCTCATTGTGTTTTAAATAGTGTCCTAACAAATAGGTAAAACACCATTTTAACTTGGTTAAGGATTCATGTCGAGTTCACCTTTTTTGTTTCCCTCGGAATCTGGGGATGACTGCCTTGATGGGAGGTTCAAATGTTCCGATCAGTTTCTAACGGGTTTGTTCGTAGAACGGGAAACATCCAATGATTCCACATCCATTCGGACCTACATTCCAAAGGTAGATGCTCATTAATTTATGGACTGATGAGTCTTAGGAATTTGCGTTGGTCGAGAGGATGGGAGGTCGGACTCATCACACCTTTTTTGAGGGAAATTATTCTCTACTCCGGGACTCTCTTTATAGATTTAAGTTATGTTCGTGAATCTTTATTACATTACCAAGTATAAAATGAGCTTTCCTTCAGATCTAACAATCAATGATTAAATATGTAGGAAATTCAGAGAATCTTTTGTATATATTTGAGGTTCTTCATTAATAGAGAATCATCTGTATTTGTTAGAGATTCTTGGTCAATGGTAACCTTAGAAACATTTATACAGAAGACTCTTGGTCATTATGATGACCTTGCTGGTTTTAAATCCACTCAGTTGGGCACTTGATGTTTATTGTCATTCAGAAGGAAATGGATTATTTTAGAGTTGGGATCAAACCCGTAGACGGGCTACCTACGTATCCTTTGTTTAGAAAAGGAATCAGAACCCACGTAGTTCGAGTGGTTAATATGATGTTGATGATTGATGGCTCAAAGAAGGATGTCACAATTACTTTTACACTCTACGCTCAGGTGAGTCATGCTCAGTGTGAGAAACAAGAGGTATTGGTAAAAATTAGACAATTGTTCCATGAAATATTCAATCATAATAAATAATGTGGGACTTATGTATGTATGACTGCCCAGATAAATGATGGTTAGGATTTACTTTAGGGATGAAATCTAGGAATAGGGTCCATAATGGTATATATTCTTCATGGAGATTTTGAATACTCTAACATGGTGATTACTCCTAAAAAGGAGTCCCAAATTAGGAGAAGACTTATTATTGGGTTTTACTCTTAAATGGAATCCCAAATCAAAGGTAAATTAGGACTGGTTAAGAGAAATTAAGACTGGGGCTTACTCCTGAAAAGGAGGCCCAGTTCAAGGATTAAGGTTTGGGGCTTACTCCAAAGGAGGATGACCAAATTAAGAGACTGGGTCTTACTCCTAATGAGGATGCCTAGGTTAAGGGATCTGGGGCTTATTCCAAAATAGGATGACCAAAAATTGAGGGACTTTAAGCTTACTCATAAAGAGGATTCCCAGATTTGGGAACATTAAGAATTGGGGATTGCTCCTAAATAAGATGCCCATATTTGAGACTGGGGATTAATCCTAAAAATGAAGCCCAGGTTAGGGGATCTGGGGATTACTCTTAAGAGGATGCCCAAAAAAATTAAGGGATGTGGGGCTTACTCCTAAAGAGGATGCCTATATTAAAGGACTTATGAATCAGGATTATTCCTAAAAAGGAGACCCAGGTTAAGGATTCTCTCATCTTAAAGGACGAGGTTTAATGAATGAAATATCAATCTTTAGTGACATAAAGGTGTATAAATCACTATGTTTTGAGAGATATTTCACAAAATTCCTTTCAGATAAGGAAGTCAAATAATGAAATCATGCCATAAAATGGATTTGAAGAGTGTCTTGAATACTGAATCTTGAATAGGAAATGTGTAATGGCTTAAGAGTGGTGAAATGGGCAAGAAGGGCACCCTAAAAGGCAGGGGCACACAAGTCCTGGAAGGCACGCAGGTACTGCGTGGGCGCGCAGGTTTTGGTCGCGTAGGTATACGCCTGTGCAACACATGATGTACTTGCGTGACAGTTAATCAGCAGGGTAATACTAGAGTGACACTTCATTAAAGCCTTTAGAATCCTCTTGAGGTTCTTCCCGAAGAGGGTCACGCATGATCTATTGAAGGAGTAAGGCAGTGCGCAAGTGTGGCCCTTTTCCCTTAAGGGCTGGCCACTCATGTGCACAAGTGTTGATGGGTTTCAACACTTAGTCCTTCCACCGCCTCTTTAGATCTTCCGTTCTATCTAATAAATCACCTTTGAAGTGTTTCAGAAGCTTTGAGAAGAGACTATGGCACCAGGAGCTCAAATCTGAGTTTCTGGAAAAAATCTTCCCCGAATGGGGGGCCCACAGGGTCTATTTATAGGCAGAAGAAGACCTCGGGCAGTTACCAGGAGGTTATCCTATAGGGCGCGCAAGTCCCTTGCACGACCAACATTAGCGCGCAAGTCACTTGCACGACCTACATCGGCGCACAAGTGTACTTGCGCGACCATTGAGGCGTGCAATTATACATGCGCGACCATTGTAGAACCTGCGCGACCTTTGCACAATGTTTTTCTTCTTTGTTCCTTTGTCAATTATTGATATTTTATTAAATGGATAGATCTTATTTGTTCAAGGTATTTCCCTTTTCATTAATTTAGACGCTGTGATAGAAAGGCGTGTCAACATGGCTGCTGATGCTGACTACCCCCGAGAACTCGGGGTTTAGTGCACCAGCTTGCATAGTGCCCTAGCTTCCTATAGTTGTAGCATTTAACCATGAATGGTTCTCTCCATTATTCTTCCACATTATCCTTCCTTTTTATGTATTTCTAAAACTATTGGGCAAGGTGTCCTTATTTCCCATAGTTGTAACATTTCCCCGTACCTTTAAGGAAATTCCCATGGTGCAACATCCCACATTTTGGGCATGTGGGTTGTTGATTTTTCTTCCCACTTTTGTCATTAGATCCACCACCTTGAATCTCCATATTTTGTGTCTTATTACCATATCCATGGGACCATTCTACAAACACCATATCCTCTTTTAGAGCACACCGTACAAATTCTTCATAACTCCCAAAGTCTCAAATTGCAAGAGCATTTCAAAGGTGTGGTTTTAAACCACTAAAAAATCTATCAATTTTGCTATCATTGTTGATAATAAAACCCGAAGCATACCTTGAAATCCTTGTAAAATATTCTTTGTATGTTTTGAAATATTATTCTTCTTTTTTCTTGAGCTCTTTGAATTATCTCTCCATCTTCGTGCAAAGAGGTCATGGGAAATACTTATTAAGAAAAATTATTTTAAAGTCTTCGTATTCTATCTCTTAAATTTTCTCCCATGGCATGGTGTTCTTAATCAAATCCCACATTGCTCAGCCTCTCTATCTAGATGATAAATGGCTAGTTTCACCTTCTCCATCTCAGAATAGTGAAAAACAAAAAATATATTCTCGATGGAGTTGACCCACTGTTCCACAACAAGTGGATCAGAAGATCCACTAAACAGTGATGGCCGTTGCCGCATAAAACATTCGATAGATAGTTTCTCTCTATTTGGTGAAGGAGGAAGTTCCCCATTATTATGGTTATTGTTCATAACATGAGATAATTGGGTAAGCATATCCCTGATGTTTTAAACTCCACCTACCAAATTATTGGGGTTGTTGTCAGGGAAATCATTGCATTGGCCCTCGTACGAGTTGTTGGCCTAGTTTCTCCTGGTCCCCAACATTTTCTAAAATTTAAAAGTTTAGAACAAATAATAAGCAACAAGTAATGAATAAATTATTCATTTAAACAAAGCATAACATATGGGATCCCTATTTAAAGATTCTTGTATGCATATTTTACTTATCTCATGCTGAAGGTTTTCTCTAGGGTTCACTAATCCGAATTCAAAAATAAACTAAACCTTTCATCTGATACCAACTATAGAAACCCAACCATTTATTATATTTCTATTACATCATTCCAAAGATAAAGAACATAATAGTATTACACATAGAGTATCCAATGGTTTAATGTCTGGGGATAACTATGACCATACATAACAATTACAACATAGAGCATAATTTTTTTCGTTCATTTCTTCTTCTCTAGATTCGTATTGGCACTTGACCTCTCCTTAGTACATGTAGACACCTGAGGATATACATAAAAAGGGATGAGATAGAAGTCTGGAAAAAGGATAGATAAGAACAATATTGTATGGGGTGGGCATATTCATAACGTAGGCAATGAATCATGAACATGAGAGGAAAGATTAATAAGAGACATGAAATGTGGGAATGCATAAAAATAAAACATCATGTATTAGTGGTTAACTACAACATATTCTTTTTAAAAAAGATAGAATATCGTTGACACATCATTTCTAATTTACTCGTCAGATTCATCACCTTACCCAATGCATTGGATCTCTATATAATTACGGGTGCACTCGTCACATTTAAACATTTATATTGAGCTATATTATTCCAGGAAAACACATCACATCATAACATTATCATTTATCATGAATTCCACAATGAACATATAACATAAATGAAAATAAAGAACCCATGTAATGGAATGTATTTCATATCATAAGAACACATTCATAAAAATAGGGTTTCCAAAAGAAGAAGGGAATAACATACATGTTACAAGAACCGTCAATCTTGAATGAGAAGTAAAAGTTGTGTTCTTGAAAGAAGAGTTCTGTTGAATTTTTTTTGGTTTTTCATAAATACCAGTGAAAAAATGAATATCCTAGAAAAGGAAATACAATGTTGAACAGAAATTGTTTATGGAGTAACCATATCAAAAAATAGTGAAAGAGGGAGAACCCAAAGGATGGAAGTTGGGTTTGTGAATTTCCCCTTACCTCTTATCTGAACACTTCATTCTCTTTAATGTAATATATAATTACATTATATTAATTAATTAGAAATTAAATAACCTTTTATACCTTAATAGGGGTAATTTTGTTTTCATTATGTAATTTGATGGGGATTTTGATTAGTTATATAGTCTAAAAATATTGTTTGGGACTGTTCGTTTTTATTGCTTTCTTGAGAGTTTTACATGTATTCATGAATTGAAGATTGTGTAGAACATGGATAAGAATCCATAACATATATTACATGTTATTAATGATATTCCATAAGCTAAAATGGTCTTAATATTAATTACATTTTATACCATGTGTAGGAATTATTATATTGGAATTTAATGATGAATGTTTGGGTTAATTTGGGTGGTTTTTCAACCACAACAAACTTGTTTTGTTTACTCATCTAGTAAAATGTACAAAAGTTAGTTCCAGAACATAAAATAGGACATAATACATATATAATATTTTGGTTCAACAATAAAAATTGTTTCATGACCATGTCTGTAGGTAGAAATGGAAAACGAAAACATGTCATTCTTGAAGGTGATAGAGTAACACCTTACGAACAATGTTTTCTTTTTATAAAATAAAAGGAATAGGAGAAGGGGGTTGGATGGTATAATATCCCATTAGTATCATAACAATCCAGTATATTCATGATATTGGAGTCACCATACCATTTTTACAAATATAGGTTGGTAGAGAATAGGAAAAGGACTTGAAATTGAAAGGTAATTAAAGGAAAGAGGAAGAAAAATTACATCTTGAATCATCCTCTTGAGTTCCTCCTTAAGGGCCCTAAGCATGGTATTTTGATGAGACCAGAAGCTCTTAGAAGTAGGGGATAATATAGGGAAGATTATTGGGAAGATTTTAGATAATTTTTGAATCTTGAGTGATGTGGTTGGGCAATGGGATTGGGAGGGGTTATTTATACATAAAGGGGGAGGTGTTTTTAGTATAAAATATTAAATAAAATAATTTATCAAAAGTTGGACTTGTAATAATAGTTTATTGACATACTAAATCATATATTAATATAATATAATACATTTTTTATTTAAATAATTTTATTACTAAAATTAATTAATTTATTAAAAGGAAAGTGAAAGAAAGAGAAAAAGACACTTTAAGAAATCGCTTTTCGACTTTAGGCTTTGGAAAGTTCTTTTTATGTTTGAAAATTGTGATTATTGCATTTTAAGAAAAAATTTATGAAATTTAATATAATTTTCCCGAACCTAATGTTCTAGAATTTTTATGTCATCATTACATCATTAATGATGCAATTTAGGATACACATATTATGCAAAAAACTATATATTTTTACTATTCACTGAAAGATTGAATTATTTCAGAAAAATCCCAAAATTTCACCCTAACCATATACCAATGTGTAGAATCCAAAAATCACGGCGTGGATATGGTATTTCGTACGTATGCACATGCGGTGATTTCATTTTACATAGGATGGATAGAAGTTGAAATGGGGTTGTTTCATATTTATAATAACATATCAGTATATTAGTGATACTGATGTTATTAATTTATAATGAAACAACTAAATAAGAAGAAGATGAAGAAGAAAGAAACTTGAACGAATTAGTAGAAGAGATTACCTCTTCTTCAACGCACCTCTTTTAAGCTTCCTCTTAAGGAACTAGAGTTGGTCTTTTGAGAAGACAAGAACCTCCAAAATATTTCTGGGGAAGTTAAGAAGAGAAATGGGCTAGGTTTTTCTGAGCATGAAGGCTCAAAATGTTGTGAAGAGGAGAGGGAGGTGGTGACCATTTATAAGGGAGGAGAGGGGTACCTTGGAAAAAACTTAAAATATTATTTTATAATAAAGTCATATTCAGTTTATAATAGCTCCAAATTGATTTATATCAAAGCTAAAGTAGGTATGGGTCGAAATACTCTCAACCAATAGGTTTTATACATGTTTAGGTTACTATTTTAACCTTATCATTTAGATTTAACTCTAAGATAAATAATGTAACTTTTTCAGTGTATTCTTGTTTTCTTAAACTATATTGTTAATAAACTTACTATAACAAGCAAAATGACCACCAAGTGGTTAATTATTTATATATATAACATTATATAAGTAATTTGGCCGAAACTTAGATTTTTTGGAATAGAACAAAAATTAATAATATAATATTTGTTCTAAAAACTATATTATGTCAATTTTGACACTATTTGGTAATTGATTTTTATGAAAATCATAAGAGCATTATTAGTTATAAAAACGTTAATTTAGTAAATAATAACATGTCATATTAACCTAGAAAATTAGTGTAATGTATAAAAATTCTCAAATTACATTTATTTGGGTATTTATTACATTAATTATGTTAATATTTAATTAATAAGGTAATTACTACGTCATCATTGTGTCATAAATAAATTAAAATGTTTAATGTTTAAAAATTATAAATAAAATACCATTAGATATGAAATATTTTTAACTTTCGAATGAAAATTTATATTCGAATTTATCTTTTGTATAACCCTATATTAAAAATGTTTTAGTTATTAATCATTGATTTTAACTCTTTTAACTCTTCTTTAAATAAAATAATAATAAGTGTCCTAATCTAACCCATGATGACCTAAATGGTCATATTTTTTTTCTTAAGGTTTTTTTTGGTCGAATTAATCTTATACAATAGAATTAGGACATGTTTTAGGCTAATAATAATATCATTTTTACCTTTAATTACCCTATTTACTTTTAACCGTGGTAAATAAAAGTAAAAAAGTTACTATTCACCAAAAATTAATTTTATCTTATTGAAGCATATTTTACTCCTTAATATTAATTTTGTCTCTCAGATTTTCGAAATTCAACTCACAAAAGCGGTAAAATTATGTTTTACGTAAATTTGTAAATTCTCCTTAGAGGTGGGTAAAAGACGATGAAAAGTTCAATAAAATTTTTATATATCTAAAATTATTATAAAATAAATCTAATGAATTTAATTGAACTTATATAGGTAGTATGTATCAATTTTGACCAAAACTAAATTTAATTAAAATAAATAATTATTTAAATAAAAATTCGGTTTTAAACTATAACTCAGTGTTTTTCACTATTCATCAAAAATTGAATGTTTTCAGAAAAATACCAAAAATTCACCCTAGGCTAATTTCGATATTCCGAATCCAAAAAAAATTACATTTTGAATGATAAAATTTATTAAATTTCAAAAAGTTGGTATTACTATTTATAAAGACTATATAATATAATATTTTAATAACATATCGTTGTTTAATGAAACTCGGTATTGCGTACAACACACACTATCATTGAAGGTCGCGATTGCGTGTAATGCAACCCAAGTTAGGGTTGCGTGTAGTGCAAGATTCATATGTTTTTGCGTATAATAGAATCCAACCATATTTCATTTATACATTGAATATATATATATATATATACACTCAATGTTGCGTAGAATAACTTCTATCAAACGAACTTGAAATTGTGTGTACCACGATCCAAGAATAGAGTTTCATATACTGAAATCTAATACGGTGTTGCGTATAATGCAAGATAATCTTGGTGTTGAATACAAAAAAATACATCAATGAAATTAAAAAGAATAATTCTCAGAATATCTCGGGTTGTTACAGTTGATATGCAATGTTGAAAATAACAGTTTTTCAAAACCTTTATTTTCTAAAATTATTGTCTATTATGAGACTTTTGATTTTACTTATTGATGAAGATATCCATGTATTAAAAGGGTAATTACATAAACACGGATAATGAAATATTTCCCCATTGAAAAATTGAAATTGTGTGAGGATACCCATGTTAAATAACGAGGTTAAGTAATGTAAGCCCATGAATAATTGTGGACTCCAGAATGAATTGCTTATATGTGTGGTTGTTCTTAATTTTTTTTAACTTTTGTGATGTGTGGAAAAAAAACATCAAGTATTCCAAGAGGGAGAAAAAAATACCTAATCAAGACACATTATAATTTTATTCAAGTAAAATTGTGTGGGTGAGCCAGTGCCACCCAAAGAGGATAATTTATTGACGTGGGAGAGGGGATTCCTTGATTTGCGTGTTTGGGGATTTGATGTGTGATGATAGTGGTGATCATTTTTTTGGGCAATATAACAACACTTCTCTTTATTTGACATTTAAACATGATTTATTAAATAAAATGAAACATAATATAACCCGAAAGATCAACTCTTCTAGTGTGCTTCAGAAATTATGTACATTACATAACAAATAAAAACATGAAAAATAATATATTTATTGAAAACATCTTTAACAAGATCAAAATGTTCCTACATACATAAAACTGCATAGGATATCCAATAGACATACATAAAAAATGAGTGAGCCATAAATACTATCATGGTAATAAAAAAAATAACCTGAAGATGAAAATAAATGTTTGAAAATAGGCATATCAAAAGATTATAAAAGGAACATGAATAGTAAGTTATGATATAGCTTGATAATCATAACATGGGAAATGTGGTAGAACATAAAACAATGTATTATAAAAATTGGTCAAGGTGAATCCTTCCAAGACATCATGGGGGAAAAAGTCAGATAAAGTAATTATGAAAAAACCCCTATATCAACGTGACATATAATGATAAACACCATTACCCAGTGTATTTGAGTAATATATAATTCTGGGCGCACCCATCACATTCATTTCATTCTAATGCTTAACTGTGACACATAGATCAATCAACATGGATTCATTCATGATCATAATTTATTCAAATATCAATGAGTGTGGAATATATAAATTAAAGTCCCCATGAAAATATTTATATGTGTATAAAGGTGAATACCCATAATAGAAAATGGGCATGGTATCCACAACATAATTGTTTTGGAATTAAAGATCAAAATTCAATTTCGGTTGTATAAAAATGTCACATAAATATTTATAATATGGCTTTATTAGAGAAAATTTTTTTATAATAATTTCAATATGAAATGGAATGTTATATGGTCATGTAGATATATTTCACAAAAAAATTAATTGAAAAAAGAATGCATAGCATAATATATAAACATGAAGAAAGAGGAGAGAGGATATAACCCTTACAAAATTTCTGAATGGTAACATGGGTACATAATGGTTCATAGGAGGGAAAATGAGAGTGAAAGGGGCTCTCATAATTTAGAAATAAAATGGGATGTAATTGGGATATGTAATAACATATCCCAACTTTAGAAAATTGAAATTAAAATACATAATATAAAATGAGATCTTAGTAAAAGAGGAGAGTAGAAGATCCCTTACATGAATTTGTGAATCCAAAGGCTTAAAAGGGGCTCATTGAAAGCTTGGTGGTACCCTGGGTGGACTATATAGTGTGAAATTCAGAGCATGGACATGATCCAATGAGTTTTAGTGAAGGGAAATAGGGAATTGGGTGAGTTTACATAGGAGAGGAGGGGGTTTCTTTATTATTTAGGTTTCAAATCCTACATAATAAAATATCCAAAACAACATACCATAAAATGGTTTTTACCATGGATTATACAAAATGGTTTTGGTTTAAATTATTTTAGATGTCCAAGGACCGAGCATATTAAAATATTATCATTGCTGATGTGGATACGAGTCACACTCGTACATAGATGATTTTAAAATTATAAAATATTTTTTAACTCTGGGAGGATTCATAATGGGATTAAAAAATAAATAAAATAAACTTTAAATAACATTATTTTAAATTAAAAACATATATTTAATTACTTATACTATTTATATTAATTATTATTTCACATTTGGGTCACTATGATGTCATAAAATACAAAGTGTATTTATATGGTATTTAATTTTTACCCAGAAATTCGACTCTCTTAGAAAATTATACTGAATTCATAGTTGGATAATTTTAACATACTGATTCTAAAAAATATTTATTATATATATATGATTTTCTAATATGTGAATTACTTCTTTTAAAATAAAAACTTACATTTATTTAAAAATATTTGTTTTTGACAATAACATTTTTTAAACCCTTACAAAAAATTACATTTGACTTTAATCATAATTATATGATTATTAATATTTGAATAAAATTATTTGATAATAATTCATTACTAAAATATTTTTATTTCAATAATCTATTAATTCATAAATACATTAAATGAATTTGAATATTTACGAAAAATAAAATTTGTTGTTTAAAATCATTTATAAAGTAATAATGATAAATATAAAATATATTCATTATATTACAAAAACTAATGTGCATATTTTTATTGATAGGGTGTTGATAAATATCCATTTAATACAATAGTATATGTCATAAGAGTGAGGTGCATGGTGGTGGGGATTTCATTAGGTAGTTCGGTGAATATGGTATGGGCCATGATCTCGATGAGCTTGAACTTATCCCGTAAACCGTTTCACTCATGATTAAGTTATTGGGTCTTATATTAGAATTGGTCAAAGGAAAATCCTTGAAATTTTATCACCATCAGAAGAACTAATAAATGGTATTCATAAGGTATGATCCTACTGATTTAATCCATTACTTCCTCTATCTTTTTCAAAAGGTTTTTTTAAAATCCTATTTAACGTAGTCATGTGATCACTATTAAATGACTAAATTATCAATGATAATGATACTTAATGGGCATCTAAATAAGATTTGATATAACCACTAAATATATTGAGGGTCTTTTATATAACTATATGATATTTAATTAAATAAATAGATGACTTTTATTCATAAAAGTTCGGGTCATTACAATATTCCCCCCTTTAGAAACTTTTCTCCACCATTTTTATTTTCCCACACTAAAATAAATGAGGGTGACTCTACTTAATCACCTCCTCTGATTCCCACATTTCTTCTTCAAACTTTTAGTTTCTCCACAACACATTGACGAGGGACATTGTTGTATTTTGTAGAAATTTTTTATCTGTGATCTAAGATCATCACCAGCTACTCTTAATAGGAAAGATCATTCTCTAATGGTATCAACTTTGGTTTGAGGGCATGTGAGGGGTCTAGTATTTAATTTCTCAAGTGGACTACATGGTATACATCATGTATTTTAGATAGGTTTTTTAAGAGTTTTAGTTGATATTATACTACTTATATTCCATCAATGATCTCAAATGGGTCTATGTACATTGGACTAAATATTCCCTTATTACAAAATTTTATAACATCATCTTATATAGATATGTGCAGGAATACCATGTCTCCAATATCAAACTCTAGGTCTCATCGATGATTGTCAATGTAACTCTTCTGTCGACTCTAAACAGCATTGATGTGCTGCTGAATGGTGTTAACATTTTCCACCATTTCATCAACCATTTTAGGAACTTGAAGTTTATGTTCCCCAACAACATCCCAACATGATGGTGTTATACACCTCTTCCGATAATGTTATTAATAGAGATCCATTTGGATACTCGATTGGAAGCATTTTTTTTGAGATAACATGACCATAGGAAGATGTGGGTCCAATCCACCCTTGAAGTCAATTTAGAATGATGTCAACATTTACTCTAGTGTTTGGATAGTCTTATTAGATTTGACATCAGTTTAAGGGTGATAATCTGTATTTATGTTCAACATAGTGTTTAGAGTATGCTGGAGACTTATCCAAAACATAGATTTGAACATTGAATCTATATTAGACACAATCGATAAAGGTAGTCCATGAAGCCTCCCCACTTATCTGCTATGTATCTGTAAAAGTTGATCAAATTAGAAATCCTATCAAATTGAAATGATGTTTACAAAATTCATAATACAATCCACAAAAACTTATATAATATTGTTTCCTTTGTATGTATTTGGAATATTTGTGACAATGTCCATGGTGATTTTTTCATTTCTGTGATGGTTTGGGTAATGGCAGCATCATCCCCATATAATTATTCCTTTCAGCCTCACGCACTGACATACCTGGCACAATGATGTATATTCAGTGATCTCCTTATTCATCCATTCCACTAATAGTTCTCTCAGAGATCTAGATACATATTTGTGATCCTTGGGTGAATGGAGAAATTCAAACTATGTGAATCATCCAATAGATCATTCGTTAAATCATGATTTGAATAGACACATAGTCTTGACACAAATCTCACAATTTATTCTTCATTAACACCGAACTATGAGGATTTCACTTTACATATAGTTCCCACTATCTTGTAAAGTCCCACATCATCTTTTTGATCATCCATTAACCTTTATAAAAGAGATGGTTAAGAAATAATTTGTGACAGGATCGATGATGTTCCTTTATTTATGATTCCCATATCCATCCTCTTAAAATCCAAGAAGATAATACACTTTTCAATTCTAATCAATAAAAGAATTTATGGGTCCTTTATACTTAGAGCATCTTCCACCTTATTTTATTTACAAGAATGGTAGTAGATTGAGTAGAAAAAAACCTGGATGAGATAAAACCATATTTACAGGCGCATATTTATCCATTTATATGTGAATATATATTTGAGTATATTGTGATAAATATATATCAATCTTATACCCATAAAGATAATTCCACTATATTTTCAACATATAGATTATAGATACCAACTCTAGATCATGTGTGGGATAGTTTTACTCATGAATTTTCAGCCACCATGAGGTGTAGGCAATGATAATTCCATTTTTCATCAACACACATCCCAATCCCTTCTTCGAAGCATCACTGAATATTACCAAAAGATCCCCAATTGTGGGTAGTGTAAGCACACGGACAGTGATAATCCTACTTTATATCTCCATGAATCATTCTTCATAATCATCATTATGTGAAATAATTAATCTTTTCCATGTTATCTTAGTAATATGGTTTTACAATCATGTGAAATTTTTCACAAATCAGTAATAATACCAATATAACCTACGAAATATATGGATATTTGTCTTGGATTTCATCCTCATACTAACATTAATTGATTTTATCTTTGAAGAATCCATATATATTCCATTTCTTGTGATGATATGACCCATTAATGAGACCTCATTTAACTAGAAATCACACTTATTTTACATTTCATATAGCTTATCTTTTTGCAAGGTATTTAGCACTTTGCTTAGATACTCCTCATGACCATCCATGGTTTGGGAATATATTAGAATTTCACCTTTAAATACTACAACAAATTTGTTGAGGTAATATCTAAAGACTATATTCATCATGTCCATGAATATTACTCCAGCATTAGGGAGTTCGATTGACATCACTATGAACTCATATTGCCTATACCTTATACAAAAATTGGTCCTGAGGATATGTTCCTTATTCACCCTTACATGACAATATCCCTACTGAACATCTACCATTGAGAACTATTGTGATCCTTGTAGCTGATTGAACCTGTCAAAAATATGAGGTTGATGATAGTTGTTATTTATCGTGATCATGTTGATCTCACGATAATCAATGTAATGTCACATTAACTCATCCTTCTTTTTAATGAAGAGGATCCGCGAACTCTATGGTGAAGCACATGGTCATATGAGCCATTTATCTATATTCACCTATAGTTGTTTTTCAACTCCTTATGTTCTACAATATATAATCTATAAGGTGTCTTTGATATTAGTATCTCCATGGGTATAAGATTGATGGATAATTAAACCAATCGACTTGGAGGAAGACCAGACAGTTCGTTGGGAAAAACATTATAGTATTCCCTCACAAAAGTAATATATCCAAGGATTTTTCTCTCCGTAAACTCAATCATTTGAACTAGAAATTATTTATCATAGGATAATAATATCCATTCTTGAGATGATGGTGCTAAAGAAGTTTTATACCTCTTCTTTCACTTTTAATTAATTGGGGGTTGATTTTCCACATTGAGAGTGATTTCCTTCTCAGTGAAATTTATGTTCGCTCTATATAGGGAATGAAAATCAATGCCCATAATTTCATCAAATTACACCAAAGTGAGTATGACAAGGTTCACCAAGAAGTTCAGCATAAAAATATTGATATAGGAGGAGTAATATACATTGGAGGCAATAATTTATCCATTTTCCATTTTCAGTGACTTGACTACTTCCATGGTTTTTTGGCGTGTTAAAATAGTTCTACAAAACTTTTGCTATATGAAGGAATGTGTAGATATATATAGGATAACCATAACTATCACTTTTTGGATCTAGCTATACATTATCCAAAATAGACATAGGGATGAGTATTTTTAAAATATTGAACACATAAATGAGAATCCAATAACATTAATGGGAAAAAAATTAAATTACATTTATCTCCTTAACTTATGAGTGTCTAGGATTAAATATATAATATCCGTGGTATATTTCCTAACATATATTCTTATGGTATTTTTTATTCCCTTAATAATGGTTCATAATGAGCTTATGAATTTACCAAATAATATTCCTTGGGAGTATCAAACCAGTTGCATAGTATGAAATGTTGTTGTGTACCGGGCTACAACCAGTCAGGCTCAAAACACCTTTTCAGAGTTATTACCCCAAGGGAAATCCATTTCCGAACCACATCCAGTTCTGTTATCTTGACATTGATTTATTTTCTTGATAAAAAATTACATTATGCTAACAAAAATTCAGGGATGTCTTATTATACTTACTTATACCTCTAAGGAATTTTCTACTGTTTTCTAATCCTAATTCAAAAAATTACTAAACCTCATGTTCATTCTTACTATAATAAAATTTCTCTTTATTTCTAATTATAACATGATTTATTACAAAAAATTAAACTTAATACAACCTTAAAGATCGAACGGTATTGTGACTTAGTGAAATTAGGCACATTACATAAAAAAAATAAAACATGAAAAAACATCTTTATTAAAAACATCATTAACATGATCCAAAAATTCATTCACAATTAACACTGCATAGTCTGAACTCTGAAAGTAGTGAGCTATAAAGACCATTAAGGGAATGAATAAGGCAAAAAAAATGAATATGATAACACATGTTATACAATAGGAATATCAATCGATATATTTATCATCATAATTTATTCCACGATCAATTAGTGTGGTATAAATAAATTTAACTCCAAAATCATTGAATTATATGTGTATAAGGGTGAATAATCATTATATAATTTGGTAATGGTATCCAATACATAATTGTTTTGGAATGGATAATCATGGTGAAATTTCGACACAACAACGACATCACACAAAAATTCATAAACTGGGTTGATGAGAGAGAAATGTGTATCTAATCATTTTGATATGATATGGAAAGTAATATGGACATGTAATGTCATGTAACAACATATGGAATTATAAAAATAATTCTTAACATAATAAATAATCATTAATAAAGATGAGAATGGAAAGAATCCTTACAAAATTTCAACATCGTAGAGGGTGTAAAAAAGGGTACATAGGAGGGAAAATGTGAGTGAAATGTGATATAATAATTTATAAATAAAATTTAAAGTAAGGGATATGTTTATTACTATATCCTAAAAAATGAAACTTTAAATAAAAATACCTATCATAAAAGGAGTGGTTGGTAAATGAGTATAGTAGAAGTCCCTTTACTTGAATATGTGACTCAAAAGACTTGTAAGGGGATTCATGAGAGCATTGGTGAGTCTTGGGGGGACTTTAGGGAGTGGAGGGAAGATTTCGGACATGATAAAATAAGTTTTAGTGAAGATAAATTACGTCTTGAGTGGGATTATACAGGAAAGGGGGGAGATTTATTTATTATTTAGGTTTTATAATCTTTATAATGAAATAACCAAAACCACACACCATCACATGGTTATTTCCCATTGTTTTTATGAAATGAGAGTGGTTTAAATTATATTATAATTCAAAGTGCTGATCTTATTTAAATATTACCATTGAATATGTGGAGGTGTGTCACACTATTAAATAAAATATTTTAAAATCATAAATTATATTAGAACTCTTCATGGATTCATAATAGATTTACAAAGTAAATAAAATAAACATAAAATTACATTATATTTAAGGAAAAACATATATTTGTTCATGGATCCTATTTATATTACTTATTACATTACTTTGGGGTCATTTTAATGTAATTAAAAACAATATTTTTTTGTATGGTATTTCATTTTATCATGAAAATTCATTCGTATAATAATATTATGAAAAAAATCATCATTGGATAATTTTTACATCCAAATTCAAAAAATAATATTAATTTTATCTAAATAATATTAAAAATATGCGAATTTTCACATTTAAAATAAAACCTATAATTTATTGAAAATGTTGTGTTTTTTAAAATACTGGATATAAAAAAATATAATAACTTAAATGAAAAGTGTTTTGATGAAGACTCTTTTGTAGAAGGAATAAATTTAAATTAATGGTGATTTTTAAAGGAATATACTTTTTTAAAATAGTGAATGATAAATTGAATTGAAATGAATGTTTTTATTATAATTGTTTAGTGTATATTTCTTGATGTATTTTTTATGGTCATATATCAGGCCTTTTTATATTTGAGATTTATCTCCTCGAGTTTATTTTTAAGGTATTATTTAGTTTTATACTTCTTTTCCATAGTGGTTTTTGTGTTCCAAAATATTCGATATCCTTAAGAGGTATCTTGTGGGACGGTTGTTCATACCCTTTCCCTTCTTCATTCTAGGTTAGTTTTGAATTCTCAAGGGTGATAATAGTTTTATAGGTATCTAAATCAATGTTACAAGCCTTACTACCTCTTAATAATCTAAAAATATAACTATTGTAGTGTTTGGGGGTTGTTTTGTGGGTTTTTGAGACATGACAGTCATTTCTAATGGCATGTATTTATGGGAGTTTTATGTTTTCTTGAAAATTTCAAATAGTGGGGCATTTTCAATAGAAAGTCATACTGGCAGTATACTTTTTTTCTTCAAAAAATTTACCATGGTGGATCATTTCAAAAGTAAGTTAATTCTTTCATTTTGTTGTTTTTTTATAAAATTTCCAGTGTTGGTTCATCTCCAACTATAGTTTATTCTGGTAATTTTCCATTTCTACATAAAATTTCCAATGGTGGTTCATTTCCAATGGAAGGTCATTCTGACAGTTTTCCATTTTTCTAAAAAAATTACAAAGGTGGTTCATTTCCAATAGTTGGTCATACTGACATTTTTCTAATTTTCCGTGAAACTTCCAATGGTGGGAAATTTAAATCTTTTATTAGTTCTATATGTCTTCTATTTTATAGAAAATTTCTAATGGTGTATCATTTCCAACAGTAGGAAATTCAACCAGTTTTCTATTTTTCTAAAAAATGCCAAAAAAGGGATCATTTCCAATGATATTTTATTCTATAAGGGTTTTATTTTTCTAGAATACATTTAGTGGTGGGTCATTTAAAATATTATAATATTCTAGTGGTTTACCATTTCTCTAGAAAATTTCGATATTTTTAATTTTGATGTCTTTTATAATGATAAAACATGGTTAATTCAGTAATTAATGGGTTTTAAATTTGTTTCCAAGGTGATGATTCACATATTTAATTTATCATATTTTTGATAACCTTTAAAATGTTTAAAAAATGATGATTTAATTAGATATTCTTTATTTTCCAATCTATTCCATTTCGAATAATGATAGTTTTGGATCTGATCCTTCTAAAGTGAAGACCCATCATTCATTAATTCAGTCTTATTCCTTTTGAGAAGGGAGGATTAAAATCCTTATACCCTTGGAGTCATTAGACTTTTTTACTTAAGTATGTTTGAGTTTACTTAAAGAATATCCTCTCATTACTCTCACCCCCTATTTTGGGGCAGTGAGTTTTGGAAAAGGATATTTCTTCCAGGTAAAAATTATTTCATTTCTATTTATGGGTATCATGTAGGATAGTCTTGTTATTTTTATCTCTTGGGAATATAGTTTCATCAGTCTTAACCATGATAATTAACTAATTAAAAACATGGTATGTGGAATAGAAATGCTTCACATGTTTTTCAATATTTTTATTTGATATTATGATATTGTGGTTATCTATGATTATTGTATCAATGAAAGTCATGGATTTTTTTATCCCATATTTTATGTTTTTTATATGTTGTGTTTCCCATGTTTGTGTTATATTTGTGTCTCCACCTTAAAATAATGGTTTATCAGTAATATTCAGTATATTAAATGTATTCCCAATGATCTTATGGATTCTGGGTTAAGACCATTAAATAAAGATATGAAATTGAATAAGATCCCCATTTTCAAAATCTGAAAATGTGTTGTGTTCTGGTATCTGATGTAATGTGTTGAATGATTATGGTTTGTGTGTGTGACAGATGTGATGTCCAAAAACTATGTTGTGAAACGTTTGTGTCTAGTGGATGAGTTTTGGTTGTGTAATGGGGCTACGATTGTTATTATAGTATAGTGGTGCAGTGGGGATGTAATGGTGGTTGTGGCATGGTTGTGAACTAGGGATATGAATGTTGATGTTGTTGTAAAATGTTGTAGGCGTGGCAGTTGGGTTTTTTTCTTGTGTTGTGTGGTTGGTATTGTTATATTTACCCAATTATTAATGGAATTAAATTAATCATAATGATTTCAAATGGTTATATTTTACGAGTGTATTGATGATGAACTCTGTAGTATATGTAGATATTGTTTATATATATACTAATGGGGTTGAAATACGAAAAAAGGGGTCTTCCTAAATGAAATGGGGATCTAATTAATTTTTAGTACATAGATTAAAGAGGTTTATAATGTAAAATTTATTGATGAATATTGAATCCATAAAATGGCCCAAATGCTGAAAATAAAAATTATGGATTATGTTTTCTTTGTGTGATCTATGCATTTATAGGTGGCATCGATTATGTGCATTCAGTGAGATGGTTAGTTTTTTTAACTCATAAGATGGGTCTGTCAGATTTAAATATATATGTATATTTTCAGCATGTTCTTGGGTTTTCTATATGCACCCCACCCTTATCAAGAAATATGTGCTCACACCAACATAATCACGTGGGGAGGGGGGGTTGTTTTTACCAATACCCCAGTGAGAGGATTGATGGTTAGATATCTACTCTTCCATACTCCTTATTCTAGGAGATGAGAAAGACATGCATGGGATGTGATATCTAGAAGTCAATAGTAATATTGTCACGTTTTGATATGATGATATGTTATGACATAGACGTTTTTTGGTAAGATTTGGTGAGATGGTTTACGTTGGGGTTCATGTGTGGTAATAGTATGGAATGCAGTTAATTTCCTTCATGTTCTCGATACTTTATTACTATAGTTATTAGATCGGTAGTGATGTGATGTCCCAGGTGTGTAGGTGCTGGATGTGATGTTTTCTGATGGACTAGATGTGGGCATGAGGGTTGTGATGTGATTCAGAATAGGTGGGAGCACCAATATGTACAACATTGGGGTGTGAGAGCATAAAATTAGTTTGAAAGAGGTAAAGGGCACCTTATCATCGATGCTCTTCATATTATATTACCATTCCTCGATACGTTATATGGAGAGTGTCCAATTGATGTCAACGAGTATCAACCAGGAATATTTTGTTTGCTTTTTTTATAGCAGGCCTTACTTAAATAGGAGTTCACTAGCTCAATCAGTGCGCTGGAGTTCCGTCCTTTAAGTCAGGGAAGCGCTCTTCGGGCGGAGGTCCAATTTTTCTTGTATTCTTTTTGTAGAAAGAATGAATCAACCACAATCCACCAATCATCATATAATAAATAATAGAGATTAGGTGGTTGAATGGATTCCAACGGTACCGGAAGGCGGGAACCCAACTGATCGAGAAATGTGTGTCACAAGCAGTATGCTTAACACATGTATATATTCATTTTGGTTCTGTTCTTTTTCTCACTGGTGTATTAGAATGATCATTTCACTTTTTCATAATAGGATTTAGTTTCCCTAGTTAGTATACCTATATTCTCACCCTACATATATAAAAACTGATTTCAAAATTCCTGGTTGACTATGTAGAACACACTAAACATTTATATTTTAGTCTTTTTGAGTTATTGGTGTGTTTATACCCTAGATTTTATTATTTTGGGCTTTCATTTGGGGAATTTAATATGTGTCAGTTTAATTTATACATGAATTATGGAATGGTTTGGATTTATATTATATTTGGTCATTGAATTTGTTATGGACGATTCATCTTATCTCCCAATCCAATATTTTTATAGAGGGTAATGCCTCCCATACATGTGATTTTTACACCCTCAGTTCTTATCACCAACCTAGGGCCTACTAGAGTTGGGAATCAGTGGTCATCATCATCACTCTCCCATCATTGAAGAATATTTAGTTTGTGATCTGTGTTTGGAATTGAAATGTAACTTTTAAAAATGAAAACATTCTCTTTGAGTCATAAAAGCCACACCGAATGTCAAAATTACATTTAGTTGATTCATGTTCATAAAAAATGAAATATGGATCATTTTTATAAATTATGAAATTAATTAGTGTTACTTTGATTGATTTTTAGTATGTTACGCATATCTTTTACTAAAATGACACTTTTAAATGAAAAAACTCACTTTCAGTAACACCTTCAGTGCTGTGTGTCATATTCATATGTGATTGATTCCTACCCATTATAAATGAACCTTATATCATTTTCCTAATAGAATGTGATGATAAAATCACTCTTTCTTTATTCTGAGTATCTATTTTGCGTTTTTACCTAATGTATCACTTATAAAAATGAAAACATGTGCATTGAGTCATATCATTCACATTTTGTGTCTAATTTAGGTGTGGTTGATTCTTACATGTCATAAATGAATCATGGAATTTTTTCCTGATGTATAGTGATAATTCGTGTGTTTTTCTCTATTTTATGTATTTGACGTGCATTTTGAACTAAACTATCACATCTAAAAATAATAACAAAAATATTAATTCATACTAGCCACACATGTGTTTGATCTGAGTGGGGTTTATTCCTACATATAAAAAAAACACGGATCATTTTTATAATGTATAAATAGAGGGTGAGAGTGTTCGATCAATATTCTGTATGTGACATGATGTGCATTAGTCTGGGACTCTTGGGTCAAGTGCTAAATTTTTAGCATTTTATTTTTATTTACATTAAAGGATTTGAAGCTATAAAAATGACAATAATTTGACAATTTATAAATAAATCTTTATCCCATGTTATGATTCACTATATTACCTTATTTTTTAGGTCAATATCATTAGAGAATTTAGATGACTAAATAAAAAAACTCATATTAATTAGGAATAGGTATTTTATTTTTGTCACTATTAAAAACTCTTCAAATGATACTATAGCTTAATTCATGATAAAAAGATAATTGAGATCTATATTTATAAAAAATAATACTCATCAATATGACCTATAAAAACATTATTACACTTGAGGCGACAAAAAAAATTTCATGAAGAGGTTTTTAAATCGATATAATAATTTTTTTCAAAATACTAGAAAATTTTTTAATGACAATTTCATCATAAAAAAACATTTTTAATTTAGTTAAACCTTTTTAAAAAATAAAAATTACGATTTATATTAAAAGAAAAATAGTGTTTTTTAGTAAACACAATTTTGTTTATAGAAACATGAACAATAGGGGAAAGATATTTTTTGGAAGGTATTCTTTAAGAATATTTTTAATATGTTGTAATTGTATTTCTTATAACCAAAAAACCTTGATAAATTATAAAATCCAGAAATACATTTTTTTAATTCAAATATTAATGTTTATCTTTGAAATATTTTCAAATCTTTTTTAAATGAATCGAATAACTTTCAGTAGAAACATTTTACAAGCTCAGAGAAGAAAAAACATAATAAAAAATGAAACATTGAATGATATATAAGGGATACCTGTCAGATTGTAGAAAATTTCCCTTGAATATTTCGTTTCAATATCCAATTCTGAATCATTGTTTAAAATTTCTAGGTTTTATATTTTAAATAAAACATTAAGCATCTTTCATTTTTTATGTTTTATTAAATGGAATGCTAGATTCGTAAAAGGAATGTTATATAAAAAATTGTCTATTTCCCGGAAGAAAACATTAAAAATGAATTTTTTGTAACAAATAAATCATTATAGATATATAGAGACCCATGATATAAGCAATACATAATTTATGGATACAAACCTTTTAACTAAATCAGATTGAAATATTCCCTTTTATAACTAGCATGGAACATCAATGAGAAATATTGTGCATAGATATACCATTTTTTAAGCATAAAAAACATCCATGAAGGTAAAATTATTTTCAAAATATGACATTATATAAAAAGAATAAAAAAAGTGGTAGTGTTTTAAATAAAATATTTATGGCCTGAAATGTTAAATTACAATAGAGAAAGAACACCTTAAAAATTCATCTTCAAATCATGTCCTAAAAACAATTTATTTCCAAAACCTAAAAAGCATATAGATATTTTTAGAAATAGATTAATGCATTTAAAACATTAGAATATATTTTTAAAAATATTCACTTTATTATATACTCATTGAAATCATTATTTTAGAAGACAAAAATCGTGTACCTATTGTTGATAACATAACCTTAATGAACTATATTTATAGAAATTCTTATGTGATGATATATCCGAAAACTCATTTTCCTTCCACCACTCTTAGGAATTATGGAAAATTAATGAATTTTTATTTTGGTGAAGGGAACATAGTGGAGTGAACACCTGTAATGTTTTGGAAAATCCTTTATATAAGCCCACCTCCACAACATATTCAATATATATATATATATAACCTAATAATGATCTGTGAAATTGTTTGGTGATTTGATGAAACCTTCTAATAGGAATAATATTTCTACTAAATAACTCATTGACCTCTTAAAATATCTTATTGAATTATACCCTACGCATACTTCTTTCTTCAAGGGAATCAAAACATCTCTATACACACAAAAACACACAAAAAACCTATCAGTAACCTTATAATTGTTGCAATGATGTTGAACTTTGTGTCTATTTAATTTTATTGTGATTCCTTGCTCAAGATGTGTAAAAAACTCTATTAATATCTCTACAAATGCATTTTCATTCTTACTAATGAAGGAAATATGATTCTAGTTGCATGCATTGGTATTCCAATATTTGTTCTAGGGAAGAAAAATAGCGACATAAATTATTACTAAGAACCTATGCGAAACATAATTTGATTGTACATTTTTAAAATCCATATTTATATCATAATAAATAAATATATATATGTATGTATTATTTTGATATTCAGTAACAGTTTCATGGATAAAGAGTCAATAATAAAATATTTCTTAATATTTGGTATCCCTTCCACACTATATCACAAGATTTCACAATGCCCCGAGACCCTATGTATTGAATAAATCACACTATTATGGCAAGATGATTCACTTGTGATAAGTGAAACCATAGGTTAAAGATAATGAGGGTGGATGGGTTTGCGTTCACTGGGAATAAGATGATGAAATTCATTATTTTTCACCACATTAGGGTAAATTAGTTTACATTTAATAATAATTCAATATATATTCATAAAGGTAAATAATATTACGTTTACATGATCTAGAAACTAACTTTATACAATTTAGGAGCTGGACCCTTACATTTCATTCAAATTTACCATTGGACCATTATGAAAGTTCAATAAAATAAATATTACCCTTACATGAACACTAATTAACACATATGTATTGGATCAATTAACTCATATGTGATGAACATTACATGAAGAATTAACCGTACATGAGATTACTTCTTAACCTTACACAATTTTTTTTAAACTTGACATTATTTTGACCTGAGATGGGGAAACCCAACACATGGTTTTGAGGGGTTGTGATGGGTTACTTAATATTCACATCTTGTCACTACTCCATTCTCATATAGTTTCCAATAGGTTGTATTCATGGAACAAGAAACAACCAATGAATCCAACATTAGTGAAAATATATGAACCTTATGTAAAAAGTAACATGGTCATTTTAATTTATTACAAATTATTATTAAGAACTCACATAATTAAATAGGATGTATGGTTATGATCATCATACCCCAATAGGGGGAATTTATTACCCAATTCATGACTATGTTATAAATTTCAGTCATGTTCGTGAATCTTTCCAAAATAGTATTACGAGACTGGTTACCCTATTCCAATGATATGATATATAATATGTGTTTATATGAAAAAATTAATATATTATAGCTTCTCTATAAGTATCAAATTTTTTCATGATGCTTTGGTTCAACGATGAATAACTGAACACTTTGGAGTTTATCACCATCCTAGGTGGAGGTTGGTATTGTGAAGTTGGGATTGTAACTCAAATGGGAATCTAATATATGTTGTAGGAACAAGAATAAAAACTAATGTAGTTTAAATTTCCTTAATGGGAAATGTTTAATATTTTATGTTCATGATACAAGTACCAATACATTTATTTGAACATCATTTTGTATGGTTAAATAAGAAAAAATGTGCCTAAAAATGGTTGGTGTGGGACTTACTCATTACTGATCCATAATGGATCATCCTATATATAGGTAAAAATACAATAGAAGTTATTATTAGGTATTATACATGGTAGTAGGCCTATTTGGGATATATATTCTGTGAAATAGATGTCAACAAGAGATCGAGTGGGGATTACACATGAGCTTCCCTAAAGATGTTACCATGTTATGAAAGATGTGACAATATGGGAATTATGTTTGGGTATTATGTTTGAACCACAAGAAAGTGTCCTAAATATCCTAAATTAATAGTAATTACAACCCATATAGTTCATGTGACGCATTTTAACATTATATGTGAAGATCAATCCATGCAATTTAACGTCACACTCTAAGGATGTATGCTAGGATGTTTAAATTCATACAACACAGAATTAAATGGTGATCCCTATGATGTATACGAATTATTCTAGTAGAAAAATGAACTATAATTATAATCCTTTATGATTTGTTATTTTTTTGAGAAAAAATATAATAAAATCATTTTTATTGCATTATATTGCACAACAGGGGATTGAGTGGGGCATATGTATTAGTGGTTCCCTGGTGGGATTCTCATATCATGAAAGAGGAAAAAATAGAGGATTGAGTAGGGATTATACTTGATCTACCCTTTAGATAATACTGGGGATTACTCATATTAGGAGGACCATGTATAATTAATCCAATATGTTCATTTGAACTCATCTCATGGTGCATAATAAAGCCAAAAGGAAGAGTCTTGAATTAAGGCATATAAGGTGATCCATGTGGGGTGATCTCAACGTGAGGAAATATGATAATAAAGTCACAAGGATAGATCTCGAAGAAAATAAATATGACGAAATTGATGGGGGATTCATGAATTGATGTGTTTTTTAAATGCATGAGGAGTATCTCATCTCATATTAAAATCTAGGATAGATGTTGCGACTATAGGTAGCATAAAAAAACTGTCTACCCCAACATGGAAATTATGTGACGCCAATATTTATTTTTTATAGTTGTTAGTAATGGAAGTTAAGGGGCTAGGTAGAATCCCATGAATTAATTATGTAACTAATCCAAAAAAGGAGTGTGTGGGAGAAATCACCAGGAGCTGGACCGATGGTTACCCATGTAAGTGATGTAACATCCCAGGTTTTTGAATCGTGTCGAAAACCACTCCTGTTTTGAATTTTTAAATTAGTGGGGGATCCATTATAATTTTATTTAATAATAACCAAATAATTTGATTTATTTAAACTTTATATCATGTTTTTGGATGGTTTAATAGGCCTAGAGGGAACCTCGGGTTCTCTGAGGGGGTTTCAGGAGTGTTGGAATCCCAAAGGACTCTTTTAGAGTTCCAGCTCAAGGTACATGGTTTAGGGTAAACTGTGTGGCCTCTCCCAGCTAATCGCATTCCTTGATATGGATTTACCACATGGTTTGGGTAAACCATATGGGGTGAAACATGGCCATGCATCCTTATTTGTAGTTTTATAGAGTTATACCACATAGTTTGCGCATGGTTAGAGCAAACCGTAGAATATTTCTCATGGGTAGTTCCCTTAGGTAGTATCCATGCACTGATGCCTATAAAGTTTGGGAATAGTTTGGTAAACCATAAAATATAACTGTGTGACCCAATTAAAGGTGTAAAATTAAAAAAATTTCCCTACCTTAATTTCAATTTTTCCTTTATTCTTCTCCCATGGGGCGTGCATAGCATCCAGAATTCTCCTCATCCTCTCCGTAGCTAGGGATTTCTCTCCATATTTTATCGGTGCTCCATTTTTTGACCATAAGGTGTAATAGAGTCATATAGGTAAATGTTATCACAAAATAGCTTATAGTTCCCTATTATTTATCCTCATGGAGTTCTATTTCAATCTGATATGTTCTACCCTATTTTCAGGGCTGTTGAAGGAAACTTTGATTTCTCTCAAATAGATTGGAGTTAGAGCCTAATATCAGACGTTCCTATGCCTACAAGTACAAGTTAGGTGATATATAAATTTATATTTTTTTGTGGTTGATTTTGGAGTGCATATTTTTTCATGACACTGTGTATTTTTTTGAGAACTTTATGCATGATATTAGATTGGCCATGTGACTTTAGGGGATTCTATTGGGCATGCCGAAGTCTTTTTCTATCATGAAAATCTAGGTTAGAGGACATCACTATTTTGGTGGTTTTTCCATGGGTGTTAATTTAATTTAAATTGTTTTTAAAATAATTTTTTTTCCTTTTGAGTGTGATACATTCAATTATATTAAATTGAATTTTTATGTTTGTTAAGGTTGTATAATTTAATCGTAATAAATTAAATTTATTATTTTAAAATGAATTCATGTGAACTATATATAGGTAATTATATAGATTCATGTGATGAGTCCCCTGAGATCAGGACAGGCTTGGCCATAGGTTTATGTGGAGTAGCCATTTGGATTGAGGTGATATTATTTTCGGGTTGGGCTTTTCCCAAATTACTTAGATGGTACTGACCATCGGTTGGGCATCATGGATGTTGGTTGATGTGATGAGGTCATTAGGTGATGGGAATGGCCCTTGTTGTTGGATGATGAGGCTATTATATTTGATTGAAATGGTTGTAGGGGCATGAGGTTCAAGATTTGGTGTGGCTTAGGTATTTATATAGTGATTATGACTCACCTATAATGACTAATTTGCTGCTTAGAGTCATGTACACTTAGTACGATTCAGGGAAGATGTGGTTTTGAGCAATTGTGTGGGTAGAGCCCCCTAAAATAACATATTAAATTTTTTGTGGGTTCTTACTACAAAAATCCAGATGGAAGGTGAGGAGCCATAAGATGACATTGACGATGCTATCAGTTCGAGGATGAATGGATCACCAATTTGAGGTCATTGAGCCTAGATTTATATTATATGATCAATATATTCATTTCACATGACAACATTCTATGAGGAAATGAAGATTTAATTTGAGGAAAGATATCATTTTTCCTTTGGATGTTATGATTTGATCTGGTACGTATTTTCAAGTAGGGGTATGAGGGACCAGTGACTTGTTTTGGGAAGACTTCAAGATGTCGCAGATTTATTTGAGACATGATGTGTCAGGAGGCACCTGGTGATGAGTTTATTCTTTGATGAGGAACATGATGGTTCACCTATGTTATGAAACATTAAGAGATATCATGGTCCATAGGATACAGATCTCGACATTGGCCGGTGGAGGCGACAGTACCCTGGTGGCATTGGAGCAATGGTGTAGTGTG
Source organism: Viscum album (assembly GCA_963277665.1). Lineage (NCBI taxonomy): Eukaryota > Viridiplantae > Streptophyta > Magnoliopsida > Santalales > Viscaceae > Viscum > Viscum album. The sequence continues at coordinate 649,461,141 of OY728126.1, forward strand.
TGTTTATTTATAAGAACGTACTGATTATTTATTTATTTTATTATATCAGATCTAATAAAACACTAATTTTTGGTTGACAACCTTGGGTGGTATCCCCTTGTGACACGTTCTCACACCCTACACAGGCCCTTTGGGGCATGTTTAGAAATTATGATATTGCTTTCTGGTAAGGGTTTGGGATATGGAGATGTATGGTTGTTGTTTTTGGAATGGATGTTGGAAGAAGACCTTGAGGTATCACATTATAATGAGTTTCTTGTTTTATATTCCATTTATGTTTCACCATGCCTTGTATATATGTATCGTATATACATCAGATGGACCTTTGGGTGACCATTTTTCTGGATATTGATATATATAACTTGTTTGATATTCATTCATTGAATTATATACTACATTTTGTGTGTTTGGAATGTTTACATTAGCTTATTTTTCTTATTAAATTATGCATCCAATGTTTATTTTATATTAATTGTGCTTTTTCCTTGGGTAGGTATGGTATAGGTATGCCGAGTGTTTAATCTTATTCTACATGTTATAAAAATCTTCAGACCATTATTACATCATTAACTGAGGGTATATCCTCCCCCACTGTACCTCTTAATGCCTCATTACTATTTGATAACTTTTTGTGTTTGGAGAGGTTCACCTAGGCCTCTGTCACTGGGTCTAATAATAGTGTTCAGGTGGCTAATTAGGTTGGGGATTCTATAGGTTACCTAGATGAAATAAATATATTATACTAGTCAGCATACCTGAATAGAGATATGTGATCATGAAAAAGAAATGGGATGATATCATTGCATGTACTTTAATTACAGATTAAGCAACTTGGGCACTTATCATGAGTGGAAGTGAGAAAGATACCATCCACCATCAACAATATTCCATAGATCTGTCACATGACTAGGGTTGCATGAATGAGGTTTTGTGACCCATAGAGAGTTAAGAGATCACGTAACTGAATATAGGTAATATGATCGCATGACCACAGATAACTAATGATTATCATGTAAGAATATCAATAACTTAGGTTCATGGGATTTGTGACACAATGGACTCTCATTCCATTAGTTATAGGATTTAAGATTGTTCCACCATTTAATGTTTTGATTGATCCTACCTTAAGAGTGACATATCAGTTCTTCGAGTGAGAGTTTTCATATCTCTCCCCCATGGGTCTACCTCTTCCTCCTTTTATTATCCCATACTTAGTGAAATATAGGGAGTTATTTTAAATGCACAGGGTTTGGATATCTATGCCACATCATGAGGAAAGGGGACAACATGAAAGTTTCTAAGGCAATGAAGACGATCCACCTAATTCATGATCGTCGAATGACTTCAGTCAGTCACCGTACTAAGTCACTTGTCCTGTGTTCTTTGACAAACCATGAAGACCCATGAAAAACCATGAAAAACAACATATCTGGGGTGAATCGCTTTATTATTAGTGATTGTATGTCACCCACATCCTTAACTACATATTTGAGGTGTTTCATGTGACTAAATGGTCATCCTTCTACCACATGAATAGAATGGGGTCACACAATCATGCTATCAAGTCAGTGTGTTGCTTGATTCTATCAGGGTCACGCGATTTCATAACACAATAATATATCCTTTTGGACATATCATGATGTTCATGAAACCCTTATGCTATACTCTTCCTCTACAGAGTACTCAACTTTAAACAACCATTAATTTTGATCCATAAGCCCATTTTGGGACTTCAACAAGTAAAATTAAAACTTCTGAAGAGAGAAAACCCCTGTAAAATGACGTATACACCCTAGAGGATTATTTTATGCGTCCAAAATGTTCTCAAAATATCCTCAAATAATGTGTTTTCTAATTTACACACATTTTTTTAGCAATGTGTGAAATCCACAGTCTATAACAGGAAAGAGGTTCTGATGCCCACACCATTAGATCATGAAATTTTTATGAAATATAATTATTCATAAGTGGGTGTGAACTCCTAAAACACATGGAAATCCTATTTTATAACTCTTCAGGCATAAAAATACATTTTTAATCAATCTCAACTTTGGTTGTTTGAGTGAGGGTCATTTAATGGGTTCTATAGTAAAATTCAAAGCTGAATTTTTTGATTCCAACAATCATAAAAATAAAAACCAAACATATAAATCCATATAAATAATAATAAAAAATAAATAAAAACAACAACATATGAAATTTTTTTGTTACTTTAACTATTCAATGAAATTTTTAATAGTGATTATATTTATTGTAAAAAGAATAACAAATATTGTATTTCTATTCTAAATTAAAAAATTTCATCACACACACACATACATATATGTGTATATATTAATATAATTTAAATCATACATTACATTTAAAATTAGATTACCATTAATATTTATAATAAAATATATTCACTTCAAATTAGTATAACTCACATATAATTATGTTCATTAATATTCCTTTTTTTGAAATAATTATATATTCTTGATAAATATTATATTACTCATAGAAATTATAATTATATTTAAATATACTAATTTCTAATTAATATAACTAATACATATATATATATATATATTCATTTGAATCTAATAATTTATATATCCAATAAATTAGGATTCACAAACTGCATTTAAATTTTATATATTTATATTAAATTGATTATTTATATGCCATAATATATAATACTTCCCTATTAAATTCTAAAATTATCATTAAAAATATTAATTTAAAATTAATATTTTATTAAAATAATATTCATATTTCTTATTAAATGCTATATTACTATTAGTGTTTATGTTTATCCAATAATTCCAAAACACTAGTGATTAATTTTATTAACATATTTCCTGTAAGGTAGAAATCATAATATTTTTATTACAAAAAATTTATAAATTTTAAAATTGGAACATATTAATAATAACATTAGGTTTAATAATAATTTATATACATGTTATTTCATAGAAAAATAATAAATACAAATATAGTTATAGTATTGTCTTTTTATAATATGAATATTTAAAACTAAATTATCAGATAATTTATGGTGTTTGTTGAGAAAATAATTTAATTTTCCGAATGATAATTCAAGATAAAATATAGATCATAGTTTTTTTATTTTGGAAACCATTCATTTAATAATCATTTATATTTTAAAAATATTATACTTGAATCTCAAGATGTTTCATGACATACAATTTGAACTAAAATGACACTTTTAAATGAAAATGTATACTTTTAATCATTTCAGACACATACTGTGTCAGATTGAAGTATAATTGATGGATAACCATAACAAATAAATAATGAATCATCATCCTAATTTATCAGGACAATTTTAGTATGTTAGCATGATGTTGAGGACGTGGTGTGTATTTTGAACTAATATGTCACTTTTAAAAATAAAAAAATGCACGCTGAGTCATACTAGCCACATCATGTGCCAGACTGGTTCATGGCTGATTCTTAAAAGTTAAAGATGTATTATGGATCATTTATATAAATTATGCATCAAATATGTTCTAGTTTGATTAGTTTTGAGTACGAGCACACATTTTGAAAAAAAAATTCCACTTTTAAATGAAACACACAAAATCAATCATACTAGCCAGAACATTTTTCCGATTAATATTTGTTTAATTCGTACACATAAAAAATGAATTGTTGTTTTTATAAAATATCATGAAAAACATGACAGTTTAATTTTTTGTGTATGTGATGTGGTTTTTGAACTAAAATGTCCATTTTAAATTATAAATCAGACTTTGAGTCATTCTATAAGTAGTATATATAAGAAAAAATTGAGATAGATTCCTACAAGTCAAAAATGAATCACTAATAACTTTTAAAAATTATCATGAAAATCCGACTATTTTTTTTTTTCTGATTTTCGAGTATGTGACATGTGTTTTGAACTAAAATGTCATTTTTAAAAATGAAATCCTTCTCTTTTAGTCATACTAGACAAACTATGTATCAAATTTATGCACATTTGATCTCTAAATATAAAAAAAGTATGGATCATTTTTATAAATGATTAATGAAACCCAAGTGTGTTTGAATATTTTGATTTTGTGGCACAAATTTTGAACTAAAAATTTACTTTTAAATGAATAAATTCACTTTCAATCATACCAGCCCCATCGTATATTGGATTTACATGTGGTTAATTTATATACATAATAAAAAAATAATTTATATTTTTCATACGATATAAATACAATTAAAGTGTATTTTATCAGTTGAGAGTATGTGACTCACACATTTTAGTAAAATGATACTTTTAAATGAAAGCATTCACTTTGAGTCATACCAAAATCAATTTCCATTGGATTGATATATGACTGATTCTTACATGTAATAAATGGATAATTTTTTTACTAAATTTTTATGATAATAAAAGTGTATTTTCATGATTTTTATTTTGTGATGTGTGCTTTGAACTAAAATGTCACTATTAAAAATGAAAACAAGTACCATAAGACATATAGGACACACCATGATTTTAATTTTATGGGTCCCATTTATACACATCATAAATAAATTATGGGTAATTTTTATAAAGTATGAGGATAATTCATGTGTGTTTCATTGGTTTGTGTATGCGAAAAACCTTTTGAACTAAAATATCACTTTTAAATGAAAATATAAACTTTCAGTCAAGCCAGAAACAACAGGTATTAGATAAATGTGAGGTTAATTTATAAATATAAAAAATTAATTATTGAAATTTTTAATAATATATGTATATAATTAAATATTATTTTATAATTTTTGAGTATGTGATGCATTTGTCTCACTAACATGTAAAAAAACACACACATTTTTAGTCACACTGGCTACATTGTGTGTCAAGAAGATGTGTAGTTGATTCCAACATGTCACACATGATTTATAGATATTTATTATAAATTATAGAGTCCACCCTTGTTTTATTGTTCTATTTTTTTTATTGTAAACAAAAATTTCAATCATAAATGAAAACACGTACTGTCAGTCATACCATCCTCACCATGTACCATATTGACCTTTGGAAGAATCAGTAATAAATTTATAAAATTATCCCAATGATAGTTGGTAGAAATGTATACAAGTGATAGTTTTATGCCCAAATAACCCACTAAAGTAAATTAAAAAACTTGTTTTCTTATCAGTGAAACACAAGGTTGTTACAAAAATATGTTATTCAAAGAGATTGAACCCAAAAGGGTATGCGTCACATTACTACAAAACATACAAAATCAAATAATAAATGAACTAATACATAAAAGAAATATTAAATTGTACTTTAGTGCATCATACTTTCTAAATAATTTATCAAGTGTTTATTTTTATTTAATAATTTAGTGCAGAGGAAGAGAAAAGAAGTCCACTCTATATTGTTCATGGTCCTTCTTGATGGATAATATAAATTTCCAGTCAGAAAACCACTTCCTATAAACTAATCATTTCCCCTTAGAAATTCAGCGTTATTATCTATTAAAATAATTTAATCCTTCAATATTGACCTTGAACTCTGTGTGGAGTCGTTTTATGATCTTTATAGGCAAAAAATGATGGAAAAAAAGAAAATCTCATATTCATAATCTATATGAAAATTAAATAATGAAGTGGTATATAAAATAGATATGTGGTCACTTCCTACTGGTAAAAAATAAAAAACTATATGTTTTTAATAATTATGAATACAATGTGAGTGTTTTTTCTCAATTTTATGTATTATAGATTCATTTTGGACTAAAATATAACTTTTGAAAATGAAAACACAAACTTTCAGTCATACTGGAAACACCATGTGTCAAATTTACTTGAGATTGATTCTTACGTGTATAAATTAATTATTTATCATTATTATTAATTATGAATAAAATAAGAGTTAGTTTGATAAATTTTGATTTGGTGGCATAGTTTTGAACTAAACTGCCATAGTTAAATGGAAACCTGTACTTTCAGTCAAAATAATCACATTATTTGTCGGATTGACATGCGATTAATTCCAATATGACATAAATAAATTTTGATATTTTTATTAAAATACATAGAAAATCTTGTCTATTTTATCACATTGATGTTGTGATGATTTATAAACTAAAATAAAACATTAAGAAATGAAAACACACACTTTGAGTCACACCAGTAATGTCGTTTGTTAGATTGCAATACAGTTGATTCCTACACATAAAAAAGTAATCAAATATCGATGTTCAAAATCATCATAAAAACATGAACATTTTTTCTTGTCTTTGAGTATGTGATGTGTGTTTTGAAACATAATGTTACTTTTAAAAATAAAAATAAAAATTTTGACTCATAATTTCCTCATCGTGAGCCAAATTGAGATGAATTTCATTCCTACACGTCATAAATGAATTATGAATAATATTTATAAATAATGATAATATTTTTATAATTTATTATGGTTTTTGAGTATGTGACATATATTTTGAACCAAATTGTCACTTTAAATTGAAAATACACATTTTCAATTATACTGATCTCGCCGCCAATTAGATTGAAATTTAGTTAATTTCTATACTTAAAAAATAAATCACGAATCATTTTTCTAAATTATTTTGATAATTATAATTTTTTTTCTTGGTTTTTATTATATACCATGAATTTTGAAATAAAATATCCCTTTTAAAAATGAAAACATAAACATTGAGTCATTTCCACCACACCATGTGTCAGATTGATGTTCAGTTGATTATTATACATTAAAAATAAATTATGGATCATTGTTACAATTTATGAATACAATACTAGATTGTTTGATCAATTTTGTGTATGTGACAAGTCACAAACCAGGTCAGTATGCCATCTAACCTGACACCTATCCCGATCCACGACAACGATCGAGAGGCATTCCCGATCCTCCCCAGATTGGGACATCCGCATGAAAATCATATAAACCAATTGGGAAATTTTTTTCACATTATGTAACTAGGGTCTAAAATACCCAAACAAACATCTTAGTAAGAACAAATAATAACTGAACTATAATGAAAAAAAATCCAAACTCTATACTAGATGAAAATAAATAGAGACTACAAAAAAACAATAACCAAATAAAAAAACTCGTTGTCCATAGGACATATTGGTCACCACCAACCAAAAGATAACCTTGATCCAAAGGTACACACTTAAATGAGAAACTCGAACCTGAAAAACATCATGGGTATACAGATGCTGAGTGACACAAGTATGGTGTGAGAATAAAAATATTATTAGATAATAACCTCAGGATCCATAATTTTTTACTCATGAAAAATCTGATAAAAAAACAATATGAAATACATTTAAAAAATTTTGTTTTATCATTTTAATGAAACAAACACAACTTTCCAAAAATCCACTTTTTAAAAAAACACACACAGTTGTCCATCTAAAATAGTTTCATATTACAAAACATAGTTCCAAAAAATTCCCTTAAAAATCCATAATAGATGATCAGAAAGAGTTATACTGGAGGTAAAGGAAACAAAAAATCAGGCCTAAACTGGTATTGATAATAACCCACATGTAGCTTCAAAGTTAATATAATATACAGATTGTTAATCCTGAGAATTTCCTAAACATTTCTAAAATTAATCCTTAAACATACTAAACTCAAACTCACCTGCGATCATTTGGTGCATCTCCATAGTTAATAATCAACTAGATGCTCTAAACTAGCGAATCTAGTGGAACGTCCCACATAGCTTCTTATATAATCTAGGGGGTACCAACCCATCTAATCTAGGTTGATAAGAGACTTTCACTTGACCCTCGAGATGACACACAATATCAAATGAAAATAATATGTGGTAAATGGAGAGTTCCTCACAAGCATGGCTCAAAAAATGACCAACCACACCATTGTTGTATTGAACAAACACCAAAACCACATAAACGATGGCCCTCTCATAGGAGGCTCGAACATAGAGGTCCCATCACACATCACTTCATCAAAAGTGCCACCTAGGTGTACGTGTCAAATTATCATCATATATAATTCTAAAAACTTCTAAAGGTACCAACCAAACCTCAAAAACAAATTATTTTCACCATTACATTCCCAAGCTTTATAAAATTACAATTGGTCCACTAAACATCTCCGAATCCAATTCTATTTCCAAAAAAATTCCAATCCAAGGTAAAAACATACAACAAAATGAAAGTTTCCAAATATCCCTTTCCACCATTTAGAAACCAAAACATGTTCCAATGTACCAAAAAATGATCATTTTGTAAATCATAACTCAAAAGACACATTTGATATCATCTATGAACTATTTGATTGGAGGAGGATTAAGAATGAAATGAAAGAAGAAGGAAAGTTATTTAAAATCCTAGATTTTAAATGAACTTTTATTTAAAAGACTGTAATTATTTGTGTGCTGATTCATAGTTTCACCTTGTTCACCTATGGATATGCCTACATCCATGTCCATGTCTAAGGTAAACCATAACACATCCCTCGATGATTTTAATGAGTCACCACTTGCATCCTCACCATCAACACAAGCACTAAACTAAAAAACCCACAAATCAAGCATAAATTTCAAATAAACCAAATTTCCAAAACATATACAAGGATTAGAACAACCTAAATACCCCCAATTTAACTTTTATAGGGTAGTTTAAATATAATAAAAAACATTATATATTTACTTTTATAATAAATACTGTAGAAATATTCTTAAAAACTATTTCTAGAAAACTACCACCAATGAAATTCAAAATAGATTTACACTACCACATCATAAAAAAAGAGTGTCACATTGGAAGATAATTTACGAAATATATGACATAAAATGAAATGTTTTTGGAAATTAAATGGATAAAATGACCTACCTCAATGATATGTACAGACCAAGAGACCACTGGGGAAGAAATAAATAAGACAGAGGGATAATCCATACAACGTAACATCAAATAAAAACAAACCACACATAAACCCTAACCCTTATGGTTCTTCTAAGATTAAACCCTACAATGATAAACCAAGAAATGAAGATATAAGGATAATAAGAGAAGAATATTGGTAGAAAAATAAGAGAAACTCGCCTTAGGAACCGTAGAGGGATTGAATAGAGCATGTAGAGCAAGGAAAAAGGGTTTTTGAGACCCCCCTTATGTTATTAGGTTATGAAAAGAATGATGAACCTGATTTTGTGTTAAAAATTAAGAGGGAAAATATGGGGATTTCATTTTTTTAAATGACTTGGACAAGTTGCATGGTTTGGATGCATGATTTTCCAAACTAGGTACAAACAGTGTGCACCCTAATAGAGAGAAGGGAAACCCCACATGGTTTGGATTTATGGTTTGGGAAACTATGATCCAACCATATTATTTGGCCATATTAAATTTAATATCATACCTACATTATTTCCATATTGTTTGGTATAACATTGCACAATCCATGCCCCATGTACATGATATTATCCCCAGGGCACACAGTTTTTCATAGGCCTCAATCGGTTTGACCCAATCCATGCACATGCTAGTAAAATAGAACCATGTAAGTAGAAATTTAAATAAAAATAGATTAAGCCATAATAGGATTCATAGTTCACTCTTATATTATGAAAAAAAACACACATGCCAGGAAGCCACTTAGAATCTCCAAAATTCAAAATTTTTAATAGGGAACTCAACTTGTTCCTAAAACAAAAGAATAATCAAACTGAATGGAATAAAAATAAAAGAAAAACTGTAGTCGTTCTGTGATAATTCACACCCCAACAAACACTATCTACCCCTATAAAGTCACCTAGCTAGTCAATAAATAAAATTCAAGTTCAAAAGTAAATTGAAAATTTAAAAAGCTACAAATCTGTTCTGATATTTCACTTCACAAGACACACCCAACCAGATTTAGGGGAAAACCAAAACAAGGAGAACCATGAAGGGGGTTCTCCATACCATAAGAAACCAAATTTTACAATGACATAACCCCATGAAACAAAACATGAACTAAACCAAAACTTCTACACATATGATAAATAACACAACCAACAGAACTGAGAAATCCAAACCTAACCAAACATAAAGGAAAACCTTGATTCATCACATCCACAAGTGATGATCTTCTCTAGAAAGATAAACAATTAAAACAAAAACCAATAAATAATGGAAAAACATATAAGGATTGTCACCCATAAATTTCAACCACAAAATTATAAGAGTACGGATACACCAATCCCTTTAAAAAGAATAAAATGTTACAATAATGAAGTGGGATACAATAAATAATTGAAAATGAGTCCACTCTGACGTTAGAGACAAAAATAATTCCCAATAACTCTACCACACCCGCGATTAATTACTGTGTGAAGAGATTCACTATGGGGCCTATGGCTATAGCCATGGTGTCTTGAAGCATATGTAACCCCATTTTGAGAAGCAGGCATCCTTTGTTCAAGAATACTTCATTAGGTGATGCTACATACAAAATTTCTCAAAGTGACTTAAGTGGACACATCACCGACAATCCTTCGGAGGGTTACAACAAAATGTATTCAAATTCCCTAACCGACCATAATGAAAGAACACAATAAAACAATTTGGTGAATGAGAATTAGAAAATGATGAAAGAGGATTCTTAGAATTGATATCATCTAACACACACCTCTCACGATATGAGTAAACTACACAAGCTCCAGGAAAGACCAATTTAATAAACTGGTTGATATAGGACTTCACCGTTCTATGACCTTACTAAACACCCAATAGTTCCACCAATTTACCGCATTTACCTTATATGTTATGATCCATTATACTAAAGTGGTCTTAAACACTCCCCTTTTCATTCTAACTGTAAGAGATGTTGGAAAAATCACCTTCCACCAATATAAAATTATAACATCAAATGATCTCATAAAAAATGAAATATCACAGCATTGGGAGTTCCCAATGATTTAAATACACACTCAAATTCCTCAATCTATTCCACAACCTCAAATAGACCCCGATCACCACCAAAAATAAGACAAAACAGATAAGAAATCGACTCTATCACCCCACATGGAGTCTGGGAAGGGTTAAAAATTGGAAAAAACTCACATGAAATCTTTAGTAATATTTTAGAATCTTACACTATACATTATAAAACATAAATCCAAATAAACCATCTAATAAAAACTAAATAAAAATAATATCCCAAACCAAAAACCATGCTCACAAACCAAATATAACAAAAAATAAAATATCCTCATCCAAAAAACCATAATTTAATTTTAAATTTCCAAAAAATATTATTCCAACTCACTTTCTAAATACCAAAATATACATTTCAAAACCAATTCACACACCAAGGCTCATATTTTAAACAAAACTGACCATCAAAATAAATTTTTTTCTTTTTTAAAACCCATTTATCATTTTCCTTCATGGAAATCCATTAACACTAATAAAAATAGAACCAAAACACAACTCGAACAAAACTAATGGGATTGTGAACAAATTGACATGTATAACCCAGAGACATGGTTTATTGAACATTCCCTAAGAATGAAACAGTCACTATTAAGACCTTGATCTATGCAATCATACTCTACACGGGTCACTACTCCATTTGAGACCATAACAGAACACATACTCACCTTAATTGGCATTCCCTATCTAGAAATAAATGAACAATGAATCAAATCCCAGACAACACCTTGAAAATTGAGGATCAGCATAAGGAAGTGTTCAAAAATATCTTCTTACACCTACCTACAATGTTTTTAAAATCCCAATCACCAACCACATAACTCACCAAATAACAATGAGATCCTTTAATACCATTTTTTCATGAACTATGTTGGGCTTCCATCTAACCTGACACCCATCCTGATCCACAAATAGGACTGAGAGATGTTCTCATCCCTCCTAGGCTAGTGACTCTCACCAAGAATAAATGTTAAATCAAGAGGGAATTAATTACCAAATTAAGCATCCAAGATTCAAAATAATAAAATAGATTATGTAGAAAGAACCAACCATAACTAAATAAAAATGAATACAAAAGAGATCCAAATGCTACAATAGTAGAAAAAAACAGATACCACAAATGAAAAATAACCAAATTGAAAAAAAATCAATATCCATGTGACCTCTTGGTCACAACAATTCATAAGACCATCTAGATCCAAAGTAACGCACTCGAACCATAAATATGAACTTTAAAAAAAGAATGGGTCTACTGATGCTCAATGGAACAAGTAGGGTGTGAGAAAAATAGCTCTGTTTGAAATAATTATAGAATCAATAAATATTCATTCCATAAATATTCTATAAAAACTATTTTGTAATACATTTAGAAAATAGGTTTTATCATTTTAATGAACAAAACACAACATTCCACAATATGTTTTTTTCAAATAAACACACACCACATTCATTTTGAAATAGTTTTACATTCCAAAACATAGTTAAAACAAAAAACCAAATTACAAATCCATCCCAGATAATCAAAAAGTTATATGATGAAAGTAAATAAGAAAATAAGAAACTATAAGGTATTATGGAAAATAATTAACATACAACATAAGAAAAAAATAACAACATACAAATAGTTAATCATGGGAATTTACTAAACATCACTAGAAAAAATCCATGGATGTACTCAGTTCAAAATCACCTTACAACTTATGGGAAAACTCCATATTCCATAACCTATTATCCACTCTAAACTAGATAATATAGTGGAACGTCCCACCTATCCATTATGAGAATATAGGGGGTACTATCAAGTCTAATCGGGGTTAATAAGAAACAACCACTCAAAACACTATATGACGCATATGAATCTAATGAAAATAGTAAGCAACGAATTGGGAGATCCTAACATGCGTGGTTCAAGAAAATAACCCACAACCACCATTATTTCCCTTCCCAAAAACTTGACACCTCCTATGTGATGGCCCCCTCCTATGAGGGTCCACCATAGAGGTTCCCATCACATTTCACATCATCTAATGTACTAACTAGGACTACATGTCACATGATCATAAAAATAAATTCTCAAAAATTATCATGGTACCAACCAACCCTTCACATCATATGAGTTTCTCCAATACTTTCCTAAAGATTAAAAAATACCAATAGGGCCTCTAAAAATTTCTAAATCAAATTCCATTTTAAAAACAATTTCTAAGCCATGATCCAAACATAAAACTACACGAATGATGCCAAACAGGCCTTTACACCATTTAAAAACCAAAAAATGTTACAAAGTACCACAGGGTCATAAAATTTTAAATCACAATTCAAAAAACACATTTGAGATCAATATCAAACCATTTCATGGGAGGATTATTATGAAATAAAATAACGAAGAGGGAAAGGTATTTAAAATGCATAATTGAGAACTAACACTCCTTTAGAAGTCCATATTCATTTGTGTGTCTATCCATATGTGAATCTTGTGCACCAATGTATATGACTACATCCAATGGAACTTCCAAGGTAAACCATAAAATACCCAATAACTGATTTAAAGAGTCCCCACATATGTCACCACCCAAAACAAAAGCACTAAACTAAACAAAACGCACACATTCAAGATCAAATATTGAATAAACCAAATTAATAAAACATATAAAATGATATAAACAAAAAACATACACCAAATTTAACATTTAAAGTGTATTTAAAATTTTATAAAACACATTACATATATATATATACATTTAATAAAAACTATAGAAATATATTTGAAACCATTCTGACCAAATTAACACAAAATAAATACCAAAAAAATTTACACAAACACATAATAATCAAGATAATAACATTTAGAAATCATTTATTAATGCTCAATAATTAAATGGAATGTTCCCGGATAAAAATAGATGGAATACCTACCTCAAAGATGTGTGCATGCCACAAGACCTACAAGTAAGGAATAACTAAGACCGAGGGACAATCTGTGCACCCTAAAATTGAATAAAAAAATACCAATACATTAACCCAAACCCTTAGGTTTTGACGAAGCGGAAAAACCACTAAGAGAATCAAAGAACTCAATAGATAAGGAGAAGAAGAGAATAAAATTTTCCAAAAAAAAAGATAAAAACACCTTAGGATCCTTGGATTCAATTGATGAAGGAGAGAAAGGGATAAGGGTTTAGAAGAGCCCCCTTGTGGACGTAGGATGAGAAAAAATGTGGAACCCAATTTTGTGTTAAAACATAATAGGGGAGAGATGGGAATTTCAATTTTTTAATAATCTAGGCTAGGTGCACAATTTGGCCAAAATATTTTTCAAACCCTGTGCCAACCCTGCGCATCCTACTAAAGAAATGGGACACCCCACATAGTTTGGGAAACCATGTTCTAATAATGTTATTTGGAATTATAAAATTAAAGAGCATACTCACATGATTTATACACAATTTGGCTTAACTGTTCACAATCCATGCACCATGTCCCAGACACCATCCTGAACCTGCATAGTTTCTAATAGACCTTGCATAGTTTTACTCAAACCGTATGAAGGATATAATAATAAAATTTTTCAACAATAAAATGAACTAAAAACACCTTCCACCTTAATAAGTTAATCAATTTACCATTAAATTGTGAATGCAAACCACGCACACACCAAGAAGCTCCCCAAGAACTTCAAAACTCAAAATTTCAAACCCTGAACTTGAACTTATCCTCGAATAAAGGACATAGTAACATAAAAGGAAAACAAATCAAAGAAAATTTGTGGTTGGGGTGTGACATGAAAAAATATTTGAACTAAAATATTACTTTTAAATGCAAACATGTACATTCACTCATACCATCCACAACATGTGTCAAATTGACATGAGATTAATTCATACACATCAGAAATGAATTATCAATATTTTTTTAGAATTTAATCAAAATATGAGTATATTTTATTGGTTTTGAGTATGTGACCAATTTTTTAAACTAAAATTTTAATTTTATATAAAACACACACTTTGAGTCATATCAATAATCAATTTCAATATTTATGTGCACTTGATTTGTATATGTCAAAAATTAATCACATTACTTTTTCCTAAGATATCATGATAATTTGAGTGTATTTTCTTGGGTATTAGTATTTGATGTGTGTTTTAATTAAAATTTTATATTTAAAAAATAAAAACATACAATTTGAGTCATACCGTCCAAATTGTGTGTTAGAAGGAAATTTGGTTGATTCCTACACATCAAAAATGAATTATGGATCATTTTTATAAAGTATGAAGACAATTAGAGTGCATTTAATTGGTTTTGACTATGTGACACACATGTTTTACTAATATGCCACTTCTAGTCATAAAATAATTAATGTGTGTAAGATTGAAATATAGTTGATTCCTACACATCATAGATCAATCAGGTATCATTATCTTAACATAATGTCACAATACAAGTGTGTTTTACCTAATTTGAATATGTGACATGTGTTTTTAATTAAAATATCACTTTCAAAAATGAAAATATGCATTTTGAGGCATATTGTGAACACTGTGTGTCAGATAGATGTTGGATTGGATATAAATGTCAATAATGAATTACAAATAATTTTTAAAATTTATAAAGACAAAAAAAACATTTATTATTAGTTTTGAGTGTGTGAAACATGTGTTGATAAAAAATATTACCATAAAATATAAAATATTTTTTTGAGGAAAGGGATAATGAAAACGAGAACAATTCGGGGCTTAGGATGGACGAATAAACCATTTTCCATATTGACGTGTAATTAATTCATATGCATCAAAAATAAATTATAAGTATATATCCTAAAATATAATGACAATATAAGTGAATTTTATTGGGTTTGAGTAAGTGGCCCACATTTTGAATTAAAATGTCAATATTAAAATTGAAAACACACCTTGATTTATATTATAAACATCATGTTTCAGATTGATGTGATTTTAATTTTTTACATGTCATAAATGAATCATGTATTTTTTCTAAAATTATCCTAACAATTAGAGTGTGGTTCTACAATAGTAAACACGTGACATGTGTTTTGAATTAAAATATCACCTCTAAAAATGAATCCACACAATTTCATCTATATTGGCTAAACTGTGTGTTATATTTGAGTGCAATTAATTATTTCACATAAAAAGTAAATTGTTAATTTATACAAAGTATGAATAAAATTCAAGAGTGTTTGGTCATTTTTTAGTATGTGATATGAGGCACATTAGAACTGTATTCCTAGGTTAGGTGCTAAAAATTTATTTTTCTCTTTTTATTTATTAAAAATGTTTTGATGCTAGAATAAATGATCGAAATTAAACAATTTATAATAAAAAATAAATCATATATAATGGTTCAATACTAGCCCAATTATTTTTCGGTATACATCATTAAAGAATTATGATTACAAATAAAAAACTAAATCATACTAATTCTGAATGGGAATTTTATTTACCTTACTATTAAAAACTCATCAAATGGTAATACAGATTCACTAATTCTAAAAATGATAGAACATCCATGTCTCAATTATATATCTTACTAATCGATATTCCCTATTTTTTAACATAGGGTGACAAAAAATATCAACAATTGGTTTAAAAAACTAGATAACCTTTTTTCTCAAAATTATTGAAAACACCTTGAAAAAAGATTCATGAGAATAAAAAATTATTAATTTAGTAAAGATTTTATTTTAATCATAAAATTTAACTTTAACATTAATTTCCAAAAATGGGTTTTAAAAAAACACATTATTATTATAAAAACATTAATAATAGGAAAAATTATTTCATGAAAATTTTCATTAAGAACATTTTTAATATTCAGTAAGTCACTTTCTCATAACCAGACACCTCTGAGATTTAATTAATTCAAGAAATAAATTTGTTTAAAATAAATTAAAAAATTTTACACTTGAAATGTTTCAGAATAAAATTAAATATAAATCTTATAATTTTCAATAATATCATTTTTCTATCTTAGAGAATAAAATCTATAATGAAACCTAGAATATTAATGGATATATATGGGATACTAATCACATTGGGGAAAAGTTTCATTAATGGTTTGGGTTCACACTCAAATCCCATATCATTGTTTATAATGTCTCAATTCCATATTTTTAATAAAACGTTTAGTAGCACACATATTGTTTATGTTTCATTAAATAGAAATATAGACTCACAAAAAAAAAGGTGTGTAAATAATCATATTATTATATGAAGAAACCATTAAAAAGGGAATTATGATAATAAATTCATGTTTTTTAAGAAATACATTCATGGGTTATAAGTAACTAAAAACATTGAAAAAAATCTTATACCTAAATCACAAATAAATATTATCTTTTAAAACTATAATGGAACATCAATGTGAAAATAGTGACTGGCTATACATTAATTTCAGCAAAAACGTCATCCATGAAGATAAAATTATTTTCAAGAGAAGAAATTATTTAACAAAATGAAAAAATGTTTTTGTTTTTTAAATAAATTATTTTAGACATGAAATGATAAATTTTAATAGATTTGAATATCTATAAAAATTCAACTTGAAATCAAAACCTTAATAAATGTTTTATTTCATAAATATCAAAAATATAGATATACATGTTAAAAATCGAGGAATGATTCAAAAACAATAGAATGAATAATTTTTTTAAAATTGTTTCCCTTAAATATATACACTTTAAAAATTAGTTTGTTAATGAAATAAATCAATTACATAATTTTGTTAGCAAAACCATACAAAACACACATTAAAGAACATGATTTGTTTTTTATATCATCTAACTCACTTTCCTTCCACCACTCACTACAACTATGGAAAATGCATGGATTTTTATTTTGGTGGTGGAATATTTGCAGAGTGAACACCTAGAGTGGTTATGATGCCACTTTACATTGTCCAACCACTATTACATTTTTGATATGTCTGTGTATATATATATATAACTACAATAACCTATAACACCCTGAGAGGTAAGCGGTCAATTATAGTGTTAACTTTTTATTTGAATTAGATGAATCTCGTATCTATTTTGTTAGGAACATGTTAAATGTTTTTAATGGAATCAAGAAATTATCAAACACCAATATGTATAATGAGAAAAAAACATTCATGTATGATTATAATGTTTCAGAGACTTGTGATCTTAATAGAATCATATTAAAAACAAAAAATAAATAGTCAATATTGCTCCTTGGATTATTTTTGTAATATACAGAGTGCCTTTATAACATTTTATAGTTGGATTTATAATTATTAATGTTTTCATCCTATTTAATTTTTAGAAATAATAATTATCTTTCCATATCTACTTGATGTTCATGATGGAGATTTTTCAATGAAAATTACCTTACAATCATTCAGTGAAATATTTTCAATTTCTGCTTCCTCTTTTGTATTTTGAATTAACGACCACCATTGATTAACATCTCTTAAGTGATGAGAAACTGCCACGATCACATTCTACCATTTCATAATTCCCAAAGATAGGAATATATTCTCTATGGAAAATACCCATTTATTAGATACAAATGTGTTTGTAGTCCAATTTAATGATATGGATTGTTTTCTCATGATGTTTACTAATATTTTACAATGCATTTTGGATCCGGATTCTCAATATGAGAAAGTTTATTGCTCATAACTTCTGTCAATTGTCCCAGTATAGCTAGATGTTTTGAAAATCTTGTTTTAGCTCTAGCCCCAGCATCATTATCTTGAATATGAGGTAAATTAATACATGGAATATGTGAATTGATATGAATTGCATTCCTTCCTCTAGGAAGAATTTATAAACAATGATATTTACTAGATTATATCATAACATTATGAAACATAATGCATAATATAAAACTAGTAAAACACATAATGTAAACTAAAAATTTAGATATAACTAATAAATAAAACATATGTTTGGTTACATTGGTAATATTTTCAAATCCAATTATAGTCTTATAATCCACTAATCAATATTTTCTAAATTCTTGTTTCCAAACATTCAATTAAACTTCTTCTGATACCAAATATTAATACCTCGACCCCAATTACTCAGATCCAGTTCCTTACATTATTACATTAGAATAGTAAATAAGGATATTTTATCCCAACGGAATGGATATTTTAGTATCTTTGGAAAACTAGATACAATCCTAATTGTTATATTAAAAATTACAATGGAAGACATCATAGAAACTCCATTGAAAAAATATCCATTATCATATATTATTACTACATGTTAATTAAAATATAAATATTTGATTCCATGGAAAAAATAAAACAAAAGAAATGGGTGACCCCAGATGCTTAGTATGGATCATCATATAGTGGAATTTATTATAAATAATAATATAAAATAAGGTTAGGGGAATAAATAAAAGGTCATTTCATTAAAACATATTATTGTGAATAATATGTCAGGAATAAAAGATGATCAAATAATTCAATTTAAATAATAAATTTAAATTGATACTTACATAGGGAGATTATAATACAAGAACCATATATTTTCATATCAATAACTAATCCCATAATGGGGGAATTCATAATGTGATACATCTTAAATATACCGTCAAGGCTGATACCAAGAAGTCTACATAAATGGGTAAGGTCTCAACTATAACGAAGTCTAGTTTGTCTCATGAGAAACACCGACGCATCATGGGGATATAGTGGGCCCCTCCCAACAAATAATACGTCTAATGAATTACTGATATTAAAGTGGTGAAACATAATCAACATATTCATTCATATTGAAATAAAATATGAAATTTAAATTGTTTCCTTAATTAGTAAACAAAAGCATAAACTATACAAAGTAATATGGTGAATGGTATCTAGATATTACATCCCTTGTAAAAATGAATATAAACCATTATATTAGATATTGTTGATGGTATTATAAGGGATAAAAATCAATTAAGTATAAGAAATTATCATAAGGGATTCCCATGGAACGAAATGTGTATCATAATCATGTCAAAAGGCATAAAAACTGGCATGACATATAGGTGTCCAAGGAAGAATGAATTTAAATCATACATAGACATTAATAAGAGAAAAATATGAATAAATAATGATAAATTATTTCTAAATAATTTGAAAACATGTAAAAGAGTGTTTAATAAATTTGACAAATGAGTCGCTTCAGTGAGGTTTAAGGGAAAATATATGATTCTTTAATACAGAAATAGGAATAAGAATTTTCACAAAACTAGAAATGAATAAAGATATTTTTTCATAATAAATTGGGTTATTTAAAAAAAATATGAGTGGATTAAAATATATTATGGGGTGTAATTGAAAATGGATAAAAAATCGGGATGTTTCTTTTAATCGGGATAGCATATCGAGAGAAATTAAAAATGGAATCTAATAAAAAATGTATTTCACTATAAAAGAAAGAATAATTAATCTAGGTACATATGTTTGGAGCACAAACATATAATTTAGAAAGAGTAAATAATAATATTAAATACTTGCATTGGGGTAAAGAGAGAGAAATAGTATCCTAAATAAAAAACTAGGGGTTTGGAGAGAATCACTTATGTCTGAATGTGTTCTGCACTTGTGCTTAATTTCCTGGATAATAAAATTATATTAGTTATTAAATTAATTAAAAACCTATTAAACTTATATATATAATTTATTATAATTTTTTAGTTTATTTATGTACATTTTGATGATTTATAATGTTTATTTTTTTCTGGGAGAGTTAGTTTCTTTGTTTTATAGATGTTTCCCTTGTGTATAATTTTGGGAATTCTATTCAAATTGGAATAAATAATAAAGAAGTGATATAATTCTGTATTAATTATATTCTATAAGTTTATATGATATAATATATCATTTGGTTATATTTTATGAGGATGATTTATTGGATAATCAATTAATGATATTAATTTAATTCATTTTGGTGGTTCTTACAACCATCATAATTTAGTACCATTTCATTTAATAATACATATATATTATTTTTCTTGAAAATTAAATAAGTTATAATACATATATTATAATCTGGTATAACCAGAAATACATTTATGACTAAACATGATGGTGGTAATGAAAAATGAACATTCATCGTCCATGAAGACGGTGAATCGACAGCACATGGGAAATGCTTACATTTTTTTAATTAAAGGAGAGGAGAAGAGACATGATGATGGATATTCCATTAACATAATATTATTATAGTAAATTTAGGATACTGTAGTTACCATTCCACTTTGTATAAAGAAATTTACTAGATGATAAGAAAATAAATGAAAATAAATGAGAAAGAGGGAGTATTTTACCTCTTATGTGTCGTCTCCTTGAGAACCTCTTAAAGGAACATAGAAATGGCAATTAGGTGAGGAAAAAATTATTTGCGGAAGTGGTTTGATAGAGTAATTTTTCAAGATATAAGCATGATCCTTGTATTAGAATGTGCGAGGATAGTTGGAGTTAAGGTTGGTATTTATAGTGGTGGAGAGGGGTTATTTTATTTTATTTAATAGTTTATTATTTTGGATCAAGACTATCAATAGTATAAATTATTTTGACTAAATATACTAACTAGATAATGTGAGTTTGTGATAATGGCCACTAAAATAATCTATGAATCAAACATGACACCAAAATTCATTCATTTACTTATAATGTTAAATAACATAACTTACCATATTTCACAATTCACCAAAAAATCAATTATTTTAGAAATATCCCAAATTTTAAAAATAACAATTTTTCTATATGTAGATTTCAAAAATAGTATCTATTTTATGAAAATAATTTTACAAATATGAGAAATTTAAATTTTTTATAAAACCATCATTTCTTCAAAAAAATAAAGATTTTAAAATTATAATTGATTTTACGACACTTTGAAAAATTAATTAAGGACTACTAAAATTATCATATAATAAGAAGAAAAAAAATAATTTTATGAATATATGTTATGAAAATAAATATTTTTTGAAGAATTATATTAATTTGAAAATTGTAAATAAACATTAACATTTCACAAAAATAACAATACTTAATTTTTCATTTTTAAAACATCTATTTACTAATTCAATGATATAAATATATTATATATTAATTCATAAGATACCTAAATTTTATTTATATCTTCATAGGTGTTGTTACTATTATTTTGTCATGATTACTATTCATATTGGTAATTTTAATATTCTAATGGTTTTGTTAATATTTTATATTATATTTTGGTTTTAAACTTGGTGTTGTGTGAAGCATAAGCTATCAAATATGTTAAATTTAAAAGAGACATACCATAAAATCGTTTGGTTTTTTGTTATATCCTTCATCAAAAAATTCATCCTCCAAATTTATAGAATGTAACATCATAAAAATAATTTTATTTTTTTCATCTTAATTTGGTTTATTTCCCACACCACCTCTTCAATTATATTATTTTTACAATGTAATATTACCAGCCAAGTCATATGATTCATCAACATTTTTTCACAAGTGTCCAACATCTGGATATGTTCTTCATAGTAATATAAATCATGTTCTAATTATATTCCTTCAGAAGTGAGAATATGCATTGCTTCTAGAATGTACTTACATAACAATGATATTTGGAACACATAGTGTACTTTATAAATGAAAGGTGGTATTTCCAATCAATAAGACAAATCTCCAATTCTACCAATATTTTCAAAAGTTCTGATTTACCTAGGGCTCAATTTCCCTTTCATACTGAACCTTATAACACCCTTCTATGGAGATGCTTTCGAAAATACATAATCACCCACTTGAAACATTAAATCCTTGATATGGTTGTTATCATTACTATTTTTCTTACATTGAGATTATTTTATATGAGATTGAATAGTCTTTACATTTTCTTTTGATTCCTCCACATTTTCTAGGCCTACAAGATTCCCTTCACAAACTTCATCCCAATAAGGTAGTGTATAACATCTCTTGTAGTATAATTCTTTATATGGTGCCATTTGAAATGTTTAATTGAAAATAAAATTTTTGTAAAACTATCCAAAAGGTAAATATTGGTCCTACAAACATTGAATTTCATGTGAGAATTATCTCAACATGCCTTCTAAAGTTTGGATTGTCCTTTCAGACTGTCCATTAGTTTGATGGTGATAAGCACCACTCAAACGAAGCTCAGTATTCAAATATTTCAAAATAGTTTTATATAATTTTGATTTAAATCATGGATCATGATCAGAAAAATTGAAATATATTCTTTATGAGGACTTACTAATTTATTAATATCGAGTCGTTCAGGATGATCCATTGGAAAATGCTCCCTTGTAGCAAAAAATACATGAAAATTTAGTAATTTGATCAACAATTACCATATTGCGTCATTCTGTCATAGATCATTTGATAATACAGTGGAAAAATCCAATGTTTTTTCATCCCATTTCCATATAGGAATAGTTATAGGATCCATGACTCCTTTAGGATGTTGTATTTTAGCATTCACTTGTTGAAAAACATAACATCTGGATACATAATGCTCAATTTCCCACTGAAACTTTTCTTTCAAATCTATATACATCTTAGAACTACCAAGGTGAATAGAAAAATTTGAGTTATGAGCCTCATCCAAAAATTTTATTTTTAGCTTGGTTATAGAGGGAAAACAAAGTGTCTTCCAAAATTTCAAAATTCTATATTCATGTGTGATGTCTTCAAACATCCCATCAATATCACCGTAATTTTTCTTTTGAAAATTCTCATCATCATATTGATAAATCTTTATCCATTCCAAATATTATTTTTTGGCCACCATTTAAAAATTTAAGGATGTTTCAACTTCCTTTATAATTTCTATATCCAACATTACTAGATCCATGAACACAGGATTTCTATCAATCTTCATTTTGATCAAACTCCCTCATCCTTCTTGATCAATGCATATACTACCTTATTTTCCTTTCCTATGTGGTAGTTTATTGAATAATCATAATATTGTAGTATATAAAGTAATATACTTTACGTCATGTTATGTTATTTATGTGAGAAAAAATATTTCAAACTCTTATGATCCGTATATATCTTACATATTTCAACATATATATTGTCGTTGTATGTTCAAATAAAATATTATAGCTTCTGACTCAAGATCATGAGATGGATTATTCTATTCATGAGTTTTTAACTACCTTGATTCATAATCAATAACACTATAATTCTATATAAATACACAACCATGTCCTTTCTTCTATTTATAAATACAAATCAAAAATCCACAATTTCTCAATGGTAGAGTCAAGATTAGATAATTCACTAATGTCCTATTTAATTCTTCAAATCATTATTCACATTACATATTCTATATAAATTAACCCCTTAATGAGTAATCTTGGTTAATGGATTAGCTAATCGGGAAAAATTCTGAATGAAACACCGATAGTAACCTCCTAGACCAATGAAACTATGTACCATGGTTATGTTCGTTGGTGTTAGAAATTCTTGTAATACCATTATCTTTGCAAGATCTACTGATATTACTTCCTTGGAGAAAATATAGCCAAGAAGAGAAATAGTTTGAATATAGAATTCTGACTTTCTAAACGTCCTAAATAACTTTTTTCATCCAAGATTCTACAGAAGAATACATGTGTTTTATCATGGTCCTCGTAGATTCTAGAGTACACCAATATATCATCAGTAATTACCACGAAAAAATTTACAAGATATTAATTTAATAATATATTTATTAGATCCATAAAAATAGAGGGTTCATTAGTCAGTCCAAATGACATTACTATACACTTGTAATGTCCAAACCTTGGTTCAAATGTTTTATTTGGAATGTCTTCCTTCTTTATAATCAATTGATGATATCCAAAATGAAGACCAATATTTGAAAAATATTGTTCTCCATAAATTTGTTCAAATAAGTCATCAAGGCAGGGTATAGGATATATTTTAATTATAATTATAGCATTGATCTTCCTATATTCAAGGCCCAACCTAATATATCTATATTTATTCTTAATGAATTGAACCTGAGATCCCCAAGGTGAAACACTAAGGAATATAAACCCCTTATCCCTCAATTATTATATTTGTTACATTAACTTTGTTAACTCCTCATAGTCCATTCTATAGTGTGTCTTTTATATAGGTCTTTCATCAGGTCTTAAATCGATAGAAAACTAAATTTCCCACAGTTGAGGATGTTTAGGTAAATCCTCTATAAATACATCAATGTATTCCTATACAATGGGTAAATCCTCAATTAGAATATCACCCTTTTTTATAAACTATTTTTATATGCTCTTATTCTCCAAGAATCTAATTTAAAAGTGATATTGGAGGTGGGTCTAAATATGACTCAGATGATGGCATGGCCCCTTTAAAGATAATAAATTCCATATCTTCATCATGAATCATAATTTAATTCTTTTTTCATTAATTTTTTGCATTATATTTCGAAATCCAGTCCATTGTATGGATTATATCAAATTGAAAAATATGTATAATAATAAAATTAGTAATTACATCACGTATACATGTAAGAATATGAACTTCATTATATAGCTTCATCAAAATATGGTTTAAAAATTTATTTTTGACTAAAACAACCTTGTTATGGTTATTTAGGAATATGTAAGTTTTTTACAAAACTGTGAATATATAAAAGAATGTGATTAACATGAATAAAAATAAATATTTATCTATGATTTTAGAGATGATTAAAGTACCCAAAACCACATATTTAAGAACTTCAATCTCAACTGTTGTGACTGTATAAGCATGAAGTTGTTCCCTTGGATTTTTTAGGGAAGGTTCCTTTGAAATATATGACATTCATGTGTATAGTGTCACATGCCCTTACAGATGAAGTATTGAACATTGTTGACATCTTTAATTCCTTCGAAATCACAGTTCAGGTGGCCTTTCTTTCTACACTAGTAACAAACTCCCATTCCCAATAGGCATGTTCCATGTTGTTTCCTTCCATATATATTGAATGTTGTAAATTTTATTCTCACATTCTTTTATTTTTCATTATTTCCTTTTCTATAGTACTCATCATCCCTTTTCATATCTTGATTCTATTCATATCGATATGGATTGGAAAATTATTTCTTAGTCTTAGTGTCTCATGATAATATATTCTCATATGACTAGAATGTTTGGGAGACCAGTGCTCTTCATAAAATCATCTTAATACCATAAAATAAATGGTCAATATTTCTCCTTAGATTACATATGTAGTGCACAAAGTTCTTTTCTAAATTTTTAATGTTGTGTCCATACATTGTAACATTTTTATCCTATTTCTTTCTTATACTCAAGAATTTTCTTTCAATATCCTCTTGTTGTTCGTGAGGGAAATATTTTTTCCGCGAAATTTTCCTTAAAATCCTTCAACCGCATATTTTCAATTTCTTCACCCTCCTTTATTATTTGAATTAACGACCACCACTGATTCACATCTCCAGAGAGATGATAAAAATGCCTTGTTAACCTCTTCCCTTTCGTTACATACGAGAGTGATAAATATCTTCTTTATGGAACTTATCCATTACTCATCTATAAATGGGTTTGTAGTCCCATTTAATAATGGTGATTGTTGTCACATGAAGTGTTCTACCATTGTTACACTACGCTTTAGATCTGAATTCTACATGTGAGTAAGTTATTGATAATAACCTAAGTCAGTTGTCCCAGTACAGTTATAAGTTATTCATCTGTAGTTTCAGAACCATGACCAACATCATTATCCTGCATAAGAGTGAAATACCTATAGGGCATACATGTGTTGATACAATTTTCATTCCTTCTTGTAGGATCTATTTCTAAAAAATGACATACACTAGATTATATCATAATATTATGAAATTTAATTTATAATATAAATTTAATGAAACAATAAATTTAAATTGAATATTCAGTTATATCAAATTCGTAATTCATAATCTTGGTTTCTTAGAGAATATTATTAAAGTAATTTTTCGGGTTATATTACCCAAATAAAAGTTTTCATAAATCTATTTTCTAATGTTTCTATTAAACTTCCTTTCATACCAACTATAAGGAAATCAACCCAAATAGCCTGAATCTAGTGACTTACAATATTACAAAGGTATAATAAAAAATGATGTTTCATCTTGAAGGAATGAATAGTTTTGTAGATTTGGAAAACTAGATAGAAACATTATTGTTTAATTACTACTTGAAAAAAAATTAATCATATACACTCTTTTGGAAACAACCCTATTATCCTATATTATCCATCCATGTCAATCTAAATATACTTATTGGATTTTCAGGAATAATACATCCTATGAAAGGGGTGATCACAGATGTTCAGTATGGGTAAGAACATAGCGAATGCTATCATAAATAATCATATATAATATTGAAAGGAGAATAACTAAAAATGCATTCCATAAAAATTTAATCTTGGAAATAATATGTTAAGAATAAAAGTTTTTGAAACAATTCTTTATAAATAATAAAATAAACATGATACTTAACCATGGATATTCTAATAGTCAAATAATCAGATGGATTATAAATAAAAATTCCCAAAATGAGAGAAGAAAAAATGTGGGATATAAAAAATATACCATCAAGGCATCATCCAAGTTGTCAATATAAATGGGTAAAGCCTTTATAAAAAACCCAATATAGTTTGTCTCATGAGATCTATAAAAGAATCAAGGGGCTATAATGTAACGCCCCGACCCCAGTTACCCAAAGTCGGTGCATTACTTCGTAACATTGGCATGATCACAAGAAAGATCAAATCTCGAAAGACCGATTGGTTTAGTAGCCTTGGAAACACTAGATATATTCATAAGTTTTACATTACATCATAAAATGAAAAACTACTACAACAACATATTGTCTCCACAGTCCACACTATAATCCCCTCATAATATCCCTGCAGGTCATTCATAACTTACTTCTTCACTTCCTGGGAAAAATAAAACATAGAAAAGGGGTGAGCTCAAATGCCTAGTAAGGATAACAATATAGCGGAAACTTTCATAAATAAGAATAAACATTTAAGGCAATGTATAACTAAAACAAAAGCCTTTTAAATATGAACTTTCAACATGGTATGGCATAAATAAAATGAAATAATGCCATTTACTTATTCACATGGATATTCTACTAATCGAATAATCACATGAAAAAATCAATAACCACTTTCATAATGTTGGAATGCATAATTCCAGACTATCATAACCACATAGTCAAGGCCTCGTGCCAAGACTACAAATAAGATTTTGTCAAGGCCTTGTGCCAAGACACTAGTTTGTCTCATGAGACCTACCGATGCATCGAGGAGCTATAGCGGGCTCCACCCGTCACTTATTAAGTCCAATGCATTCCCATATGAAAAGGTTTAAACATAACATAAACATTCGTATTAAATATAGCATATGAAATTTCAATAATTTTACCATAAACTATGAATGGAATAAAAATAGCACATCCATAGTCAAACATATCACAAAACCATCAATACAATATAGAAGTATTGTATCATAATAAATCAACTTCAAATAATCTTAAAATCCATCAAAGGATGTTGACGTAGATGAAATCAAAATTCTTTTTAAAGAAATATCTCCTTTTATTTTGAAATCATTTAAGATCCATATAAATTAAAACATTTTCTTTGAAAATATTCTTATAAGCTTGTATGGAAAGATTTGAAGATTTTATAACGGCGTAAAATAACCGCACCCGCCGTATAAGTTAAAAAAAACATTCTTACCTCAATTCTGTCGAAAAGGTTAAAAAGGACCTTGTTTTGAAAACGACGGAAAGATTCCTTTATAAACCTCTTATAAAAAGTCAAACAAGGGTATAAATGACTTTAACCCATATTCTTGTAAATAGTAAAAATGTTTTGAAATACATTTTTATGAAACATGGATGTGGATGATAAAGATATCCCAGTAGATTATTACGTATAAACAACCTCGGATAATGAAGAGATTGTGAAATAACCCTTACCTTGTACTTTTCCTTTGTTGGGGTCGGTTAACCTCCTGTATAATGGTGAAATAATTGTTATTAAATTATAAAAGAATCATATACATTAATATGATATCATATATGATCTTTTAACATCGCTTTATTAATAATATCTTAGTATTATCGTCGTTTCAGGTGATAATCGATTCGTTCTTCTTAAATGTTTGGTTACGTAAGACATGTTTGTAATGGATAGATTAAATATTATTCATAATCAGAATGATATTAACATTATTTTTAACCCTAAAATTAGAATAATACTTGAATGGATACGATGGAGGATGGATCTCACCGCGTTCGTGGAGACGGTAGTCCGTATGTACGCACGAACGCTACTTCCATTTAATTTTTATTTTAAAATAATTGAATCCAAATGATACATAGGTATATTAATATTCCAGTATAATATAATATTTTATATATTTTTCTTAAGTTCATTAACATCATCCTTTATACGTTCCATGTGTGGTATGAACGAGTCATATCATTTTAAGGGGGCGGTAGTCCGCACTTCCTCAAATGAAATTATCGTATGTATATACAACATGAAATGAATAATGGTATGAAATAAAATGGAATTACAGAAGCTTATATATAAAATATATATCATTAATATCATATTTAATTATAGTGACATCATAATGGCCACCATGAGAGGCGGTAAGATGTATTTGAACAATCATCGTTTCGTGAGGCGTTAGTTTGCCATCCACAGAAACATTATGTTCATCATCCATTAGATGGAGTTGTGTGTATGTGTAGTTTTAATCCTTCTAATAACAACATCCTAGTATATTGAGGATACTGGTGTTGTTACAAAATATAGGAAATAAAAAGAGTTTGGGGGTTGGAGAAGCAAAATAAATGAAAATAATTTAAGAGAAATCGTTACCTTT
Source organism: Viscum album (assembly GCA_963277665.1). NCBI lineage: Eukaryota > Viridiplantae > Streptophyta > Magnoliopsida > Santalales > Viscaceae > Viscum > Viscum album. Next base: position 649,490,954 of record OY728126.1, read on the forward strand.
AATTTAGGTAACTCACTTTGGTTGGAACCAAAGGACTTCTTGAAATGCTGTATGCCTAAGGGGAAGCTTCAAGGAGGAGGAGAGGGATGTGGGGAGCTTAGTTGGGCAGAGTTTGGACGAGCCAAGTGGCTTGAGAGGTGTGAGGAATGAGTAGATGGGGTCTCCTTTTATAAGGGAGAAGAGGGGCTCTTTAGGAAAGAGTGAAAGTATTACTTTATAATATAATTATATTCGATTTATAATGGTCCAAAAATCATTGAGGTCGAATATAAGATGACTAATATTCTAAATAACATCAACTAATAATAATTGGACAGGTTTTAGATAATATTTTAATCATTATAATCTTATTTATTTAAATGATTTATTAATGAGGTAAACATTGCATCATTATTGTGTCATTAATAATTTAAATTATTTGATGTCTAAAAATTATAAATAAAATATAATTATGTAGGAAATCTTTTTATCTTTCTAATGAATATTTATAATCGAAAATCCAACATGTATAACCCTATGTAAAAATTGTTCTTTTAAAAGATGTAAGCTTATGCCATTTTTGTATTCATTTTAACTTAATTAAAATAAAGTGTCATTATCTCTTACAATTAGATCAATGGGGTCCCAAAATTGACCCAAAGATGCCCATGGTAGACCATGTATCAACCAATAGGGTTAAGACACGTTTTAGGGTAATTTAGTATTATTATAATATTATTTTTTAACCCTTATTTACCGGATTTACCCTTAACCATGGTAAATAAAATATTTACCACAGTAATTATTCAAAATGTCTAAAAATAAAAGTTACCTATTTACACAATTTGGACATACTGATTCCAAATATGGAATCCATTTTTCTAAATTCAAAACACAGAAGTGGCAGAAATTAATTTAAAATTAATTCCCGCTGTCAAAACAAAAAGCGTGTTTTTAAGAGATAATAACTATCAAAAGATTGACACTTGTTTATGTTCGGTTTAATTGTAAAATTATGTCCAATTACCAACATTATATTAAATGGTAAAAATATATTCTAAATATACTTTAAAACCACTAAAATTCATAATTTATCACTATTAATTATTTTGATTAAAAAAGTTGTTTTTAATTAAAATTTAGTAATTTTCACTATTCATCAAAATATGAAAGTTATCCGAAATGTACCAAAATTTCACCTTAGGCTAAATTAGATATTCCGAATCCAAAAATGAAGTCCATTTTGAAATATAATATATATATATTTTCAAAAAGTAGGTATTACTATTTATAACGGCTAGTTTGATTGGTTATGGTGTGTGTTAAAACTCAAGGCTGCGTACAACACACGCTACTGTATTATTCAAAGAAAGCGTACCGTGGAAGATTGGGATGTTTCATTTTAAATTTTTGATGTCCCCATTTAGTCAAAAAGTTTAAAATATTGTATTTAAAAAGGGTTCACTATTAAAAGTTGATAAAAGTGCAATACTGAAAATGAATTTGTTCTTACATTATATCTAAGAAACTCATAATATGGATTCTAAAATTATAATGATTATATAAAGTTTAAAATTTAGATAATACTATCCATAACCTCTTTTGAATGGATTTTTTTTTGTAAGTCATGGTGTGATTGAACTCAGTGTTGCGTGTAGTGCAAGTTATTTAATTATTTTGAAGAAATAACACACTATGAAATCTTGGGGTGTTACATTCTCCCCTCCTTCAATAAATTGCGTCCTCGCAATTTGAAATTGTTCTTCGAAAATAATAGGTTGAAAATAGAAAATATATTTGTGGGAAAACTCACATCGGAAATTGGGTTACTAAAATTTAGTCTTAATATGAGGAAAAGAGAAATAAAAGGGTCACCACCAAATTATGATCTTGATTAGGAGAACATTGGTGGCAATTTGAGACATATAATTGGAGAAAAAACGTGAATATTTATAGGTAGTGATTGAGGTCATAAATCACAAACAAGTATAAAATTGAGGTCCTTAAATTCATCAATCTATGATGATTTGAAATACCATCGGTTCAACAAAACATAGGGTATTAGGATAACACATTTTTGACGTTTCAAAATATCTTAGTTGAAATCCCACATCGAAAAATGAATTAACGAGGCCTCTATAAAGAGTGGAAAGTATGAATATTACCGAAAATAACACATACTAGGGTTCCATGTAGGAAAATATGGATATGGAAGAAAAATCTAGCCATCAATTATCTGATGGAGAGTGGTAGAGAACATGGCTATGAAAAGGCCAACAATCCTAAAGCCATAAATTATTGATGATTTAAGGTACCATCTAGGAAAACATTTTTGTTCTAATTTGCTTTTCTTAATATTGAGGAATTTTTTATGAGATTGGCTAAGATCATATAGAGATATACTTACTTTATAATTAGAGTTTTATCCATTAATAAATTTCTACCACATACTCATCTTTCACTCTAAAAGATAATAGAATGTAAAAAAAAAATTCTATTTACACTATTCGTATAGGGTTCCAAAATAAACGAATTTATAATTCATCTACATGATATTTTAATAAAAACAAAATTATTTAATCCAGGACATCTCGTGGGCCAGTGGTATGTGATACACCCTTGTCGCCCTTCGGTTGCGGGTTCAAGTCTCACAGCCTTGCCGGACGCGACGGGTTGTCGCCCGACCTCCGGGTTGTCCTTTTATGGAAATCCAAAATAATCCAAACTAGAACTATCCAAAATACTTCTATCCAAACTCACAGTCCAACATTTATAAGGAAGTTAAACATAATATAGATCCTTTTTAACCCGTAATAGCATATGAATACCTTCATCATGTATTACCATATTCCTTATTGATTACATTCATGTTCCCTTATTCCATATAGAATGCTGGATATACTTCATTAATCCAAAAATGTTTTAAAACCCAACAATGATGGAATATAAAAATCATTAATCAGCTTCAAGGTAGTCAATAATATCCAATATAATTTATCCAAATCAATCATGTATTATTCTAAAATCACTACCTCAGTATCAGAACTATATTATGATTGATCATTCCCTCAACCATATATTTTCCAAAAATTTATCCTTCTATTGAGTCACTTTTCTTTGTTCCACACAATATCAAGTCCTTAATGAAATAGTACTGCAGTACAATCCTTATATACTCCATAATTATTATAACAAGTACATTGTTGATACAAAACTCAATTGACATAATCAACATAAGAACTCTAATCATTCCTCTTCATCTGTGGTAGTATCATAACTTGATTATTATCCAATAGCATCATTTGCGGCATAGTCTGATGACTGGGGCATAGGTTTTCGTAGTGTCCAAACTCCTTGCAAATGAAGCATTGTACATTTAAAACCATTTTCTTACCCTTGCAGTCACGTACTTTGTGCCCTTTTCCTCCACACTTATAACAAACTCCCATTCCTTTCAGGCAAGTTCCAGGGTGTTTCTTTCCACAGTTACCACATATGGGAAAATTCTTCTTTTCTGTTTTCCCTTTATCCATCTTTCTCTCTTCTATCCTTTTCTTCTCTTGCTTCCCTTCAAAGCCATAGGACTCAGTAAACTCTTTACTTATCCTATCAATACATGATATTATTTCTTCATATGATGATAATACATGGGAGACTATTTCTCTTATAAATTCTAGCTTAAGACCATGAAAGATATGATCCTTCCTTCTCTTTGGATCATGTGCATTTCCGGAGTTCTCATTCCTTCTACTGGGCGCCATTTCTAAACAATGGCACAAACTAGATCAGTTTATGAATCAAAATACATAATCCCATACTTATAAAACACTTAACATAAATTGAACTATTTATGGATATAATCCATAATCATAATAATGTTTTCTTTGAGGAAGTATATAGTCATAATCCCTTCAAAATGATTTGTAAAGAAAATGAGAGTTATCCTAAGCATATCCCCCGGGAGTGTCGTAACCAAGAGTGCAGCAAGTCCCGTTGTCGTGCACCAGTTCCCGTTCGAGTCTAGCTCAAAGCGGTGTTTTCGGGTTTTACCCCTAGGTATATCTGTGCCAGAGCCGCCTCTACCTGCTCGTATCCAGACAGGGATGTATTGCTCGGAAAACTCACAAAATCTCCACAATACCAAAATTCTAGGAAGTTCTTCTATACTAATCCTCAATGTTCATCTTAGGTCTACGTGCTCTAATCAGAGTTTATCTAAATCTAGCTTCCAAGGTTTGTACTAAACTTCCTCTGATACCAACTGTAACGCCCCGACCCCAGTTACCCAGAGTCGGTGCATTACTTCGTAACATTGGCATGATCACAAGAAAGATCAAATCTCGAAAGACCGATTGGTTTAGTAGCCTTGGAAACACTAGATATATTCATAAGTTTTACATTACATCATAAAATGAAAAACTACAACAAAAACATATTGTCTCCACAGTCCACACTATAATCCCCTCATAATATCCCTGCAGGTCATTCATAACTTACTTCTTCACTTCCTGGGAAAAATAAAACATAGAAAAGGGGTGAGCTCAAATGCCCAGTAAGGATAACAATATAGCGGAAACTTTGATAAATAAGAATAAACATTTAAGGCAGTGTATAACTAAAACAAAAGCCTTTTAAATATGAACATTCAACATGGTATGGCATAAATAAAATGAAATAATGCCATTTACTTATTCACATGGATATTCTACTAATCGAATAATCACATGCAAAAATCAATAACCACTTTTATAATGTTGGAATGCATAATGCCAGACTATCATAACCACATAGTCAAGGCCTCGTGCCAAGACTACAAATAAGATTTTGTCAAGGCCTTGTGCCAAGAAACTAGTTTGTCTCATGAGACCTACCGCTGCATCGAGGAGCTATAGCGGGCTCCACCCGTCACTTATTAAGTCCAATGCATTCCCATATGAAAAGGTTTAAACATAACATAAACATTCGTATTAAATCTAGCATACGAAATGTCAATAATTTCACCATAAACTATGAATGGTATAAAAATAGAACATCCATAGTCAAACATATCACAAAACCTTCAATACAATATAGAAGTTTTGTATCATAATAAATCAACTTCAAATAATCTTAAAATCCATCAAAGGATGTTGACGTAGATGAAATCAAAATTCTTTTTAAAGAAATATCTCCTTTTATTTTGAAATCATTTAAGATCCATATAAAATAAAACATTTTCTTTGAAAATATTCTTATAAGCTTGTAAGGAAAGCTTTGAAGATTTTATAACGGCGTAAAATAACCGCACCCGCTGTATAAGTTAAAAAAAACATTCTTACCTCAATTCTGTCGAAAAGGTTAAAAAGGACCTTGTTTTGAAAACGACGGAAAGATTCCTTTATAAACCTCTTATAAAAAGTCAAACAAGGGTATAAATGACTTTAACCCATATTCTTGTAAATATTAAAAATGTTTTGAAATACATTTTTAAGAAACATGGATGTGGATGATAAAGATATCCCAGTAGATTATTACGTATAAACAACCTCGGATAATGAAGAGATTGTGAAATAACCCTTACCTTGTACTTTTCCTTTGTTGGGGTCGGTTAACCTCCTGTATAATGGTGAAATAATTTTAATTAAATTATACAAGAATCATATACATTAATATGATATCATATATGATCTTTTAACATTGCTTTATTAATAATATCTTAGTATTATCGTCGTTTCAGGTGATAATCGATTCGTTCTTCTTAAATGTTTGGTTATGTAAGACATGTTTGTAATGGATAGATTAAATCTTATTCATAATAAGAATGATATTAACATTATTTTTAACCCTAAAATGAGAATAATACTTGAATGGATACGATGGAGGAGGGATCTCACCGCGTTCGTGGAGACGGTAGTCCGTACGTACGCACGAACGCTACTTCCATTTAATTTTTATTTTAAAAGAATTTAATCCAAATGATACATAGGTATATTACTATTCCAGTATAATATAATATTTTATATATGTTACTTAAGTTCATTAACACCATCCTTTATACGTTCCATGTGTGGTATGAACGAGTCATATCATTTTAAGGGGGCGGTAGTCCGCACTTGCTCAAATGAAATTATCGTATGTATATACAACATGAAACGAATAATGGTATGAAATAAAATGGAATTACAGAAGCTTATATATAAAATATATATCATTAATATCATATTTAATTATAGTGACATCATAATGGCCACCATGAGAGGCGGTAAGATGTATTTGAACAATCATCGTTTCGTGAGGCGTTAGTTTGCCATCCACAGAAACATTATGTTCATCATCCATTAGATGGAGTTGTGTATATGTGTAGTTTGAATCCTTCTTATAACAACATCCTAGTATATTGAGGATACTGGTGTTGTTACAAAAGAAAGGAAATAAAAAGAGTTTTGGGGTTGGAGAAGCAAAATAAATGAAAATAATTTAAGAGAAATCGTTACCTTTAATTTAGGTAACTCACTTTGGTTGGAACCAAAGGAATTCTTGAAATGCTTTCTGCCTAAGGGGAAGCTTCAAGGAGGAGTAGAGGGATGTGGGGAGCTTAGTTGGGCAGAGTTTGGACGAGCCAAGTGGCTTGAGAGGTGTGAGGAATGAGTAGAAGTGGTCTCCTTTTATAAGGGAGAAGAGGGGCTCTTTAGGAAAGAGTGAAAGTATTACTTTATAATATAATTATATTCGGTTTATAATGGTCCAAAGATCATTTAGGTCAAAGATAAGATGACTAATATTCTAAATAACATCAACCAATAATAATTGGACATGTTTTAGATAATATGTTAATCATTATAATCTTATTTATTTAAATGATTTATTAATGAGGTAAACATTGCATCATTATTGTGTCATTAATAATTTAAATTATTTGATGTCTAAAAATTATAAATAAAATATCATTATGTAGTAAATCGTTTTAGCTTTCTAATGAATATTTATAATCGAAAATCCAACATGTATAACCGTATTTAAAAATTGTTCTTTTAAAAAATGTAAGCTTATGCCATTTTTGTATTCATTTTAACATAATTAAAATAATGTGTCATTATAACTTACAAGTGGATCAATGGGGTCCCAAAATTGACCCAAAGATGACCAGGGTCGACCATGTATCAACAAATAGGGTTAAGACACGTTTTAGGGTAATTTAGTATTATTATAATATTATTTTTTAACCCTTATTTACCGGATTTACCCTTAACCATGGTAAATAAAATATTTACCACAGTAATTATTCAAAATGTCTAAAAATAAAAGTTACCTATTTACACAATTTGGACATCCTTATTCCAAATATGGAATCCATTTTTCTAAATTCAAAACACAGAAGTGGCAGAAATTAATTTAAAATTAATTCCCGCTGTCAAAACAAAAAGCGTGTTTTTAAGAGATAATAACTATCAAAATATTGACACTTGTTTATGTTCGGTTTAATTGTAAAATTATGTCCAATGACCAACATTATATTAAATGGTAAAAATATATTCTAAATATACTTTAAAACCACTAAAATTCATAATTTATCACTATTAATTATTTTGATTAAAAAAGTTGTTTTTAATTAAAATTTAGTAATTTTCACTATTCATCAAAATATGAAAGTTATCAGAAATGTACCAAAATTTCACCTTAGGCTAAATTCGATATTCCGAATCCAAAAATTAAGTCCATTTTGAAATATAAAATATATATATTTTCAAAAATTAGGTATTACTATTTATAACGGCTAGTTTGATTGGTTATGGTGTGTGTTAAAACTCAAGGTTGCGTACAACACACGCTACTGTATTATTCAAAGAAAGCGTACCGTGGAAGCTTGGGATATTTCATTTTAAATTTTTGATGTCCCCATTTAGTCAAAAAGTTTAAAATATTGTATTTAAAAAGGGTTCACTATTAAAAGTTGATAAAAGTGCAATACTGAAAATGAATTTGTTCTCGCATTATATCTAAGAAACTCATAATATGGATTCTAAAATTATAATGATTATATAAAGTTTAAAATTTAGATAATACTATCCATAACCTCTTTTGAATGGATTTTTTTTTGTAAGTCATGTTGTGATTGAACTCAGTGTTGCGTGTAGTGCAAGTTATTGAATTATTTTGAAGAAATAACACACTATGAAATCTTGGGGTGTTACATATAATAGGCCCTACCCGATACATACTATTACCAATTAATTCCCATATGAAAGGGGCGAAATAAATTCAATATATACATTCATATTGATATTATCATATGAAATGTATGTAATTTTCATATCAAAAAACATAACCATGAACTATGGATAGTAACATGGATAATGGTATCAAGATAGTATATCCCCTTTCAAAATGATTATAAACTATGAAATAAAATATGATTTATGGTATCATAAGATATAAACCTCAATTATGTATAAGAAATTAACATAAGGGCTACCCATGGAAAGAAACGGATATCATAATCATGTCATATGGATTAAAAAATATGTATATCTTATAGGTGTCCATGGAAGAATAAATTTACATCATAAATCGATATTAATAAGGTAAAATAGGCACATATCATGATAATTTATGTCGAAATGAATTGAAAACTTTTAAAAAATAGTGTTTATGAAACTTAAGAAATGATCCACTTCTATGGTTTTAATGGAAAGTATAAGAGTCTTTAAAGTGGAATAAGGCATAATTATTTTCATCAAAATAGAAATGAAGTAATATATTTTTTCATTATAAAAAGATATATTTTAAAGAAATATCACTGCCTTAAATCAGTTTATGGAGTGAATGTAAAAATGGATAATAAATTGGGATTACCATTTATTCGAGCATTCTTATTGAGAAGAATTAAACCTGGAACCTTATAAAAAATGTATTTCTCCATAAAAGAATGAATAATTAAGCTAGTTAAATATTTTTGGAGCATAATAAAATTTAGTGTGAGTAAATTAGAATAATTAATAATTACATTGGTGTAATGAGAGAGAATGTTTAACCTGAATGAAAGCATGGGTTTGGAGAGAATCACTTATATTATGTATGAAAGTGTTATACATGTGTGTTTAATGTATTGGATAATAATGTTAGATTAATTAATTAATTGATAACCTATTAGAAATATATTAAATTTATTATAATATTTTATGTTCATTTATGTAAATTAAGATGAGTTATAAAGTTTAATGTTTTTGTTCTGGTGTCATTCCTTTCATTGTTTTACAGACTGTTCTATTATGTTTAATTATGGGAGTAATTTAAATTGGGAATAAATTAAAAAAATGAAATTATCTAGTATTTATGAAATTGAAATATTTTAGATGATATCATATATCATATTTTTATATATTATTAGGAATATTCATTAGATAATACATTAGTATAAATGATTTAATTTATTTTGGTGGATTTTATTACTTTCTCAATTTAGTATCATTTTATTTAAAAATTTGTATATATACTAGTTAAATAATATTAAATAATTCCTAATTCACATATATTAATATATTATAACCATAATAATGGTTTTTTTACTATCCTTGATGGAGTTAATGTAGAGTAAAAATTCATCTTCCAAGAAGGCGGGGGATCAACAACTCACAAACAATGCTTAAATTTTTAGAATAAAATTAGAGGAGAAGAGACTTGTTGATAGATATTCCATTAACATAATAAAATTATAGTATATGTATCATAATTTAGATAACATTCAACTTTGTTAAGGGAGGTGAGTATAGGATAAGAAATGAAAAGAAAATATAAGAGAAAGAGGGAGGGCTTTACCTCTTGACTATTGTCTCCTTGAGAACCTCTTTAAAGATAATAGAAATGGTTATATGGCGAGACCCAAAAGAAAAGAATATAGGGAAGAGGCTTGGGAGAGTAATTATTCTGAAAATAAGGAATATATATTTCTTATAATTTTTTATTAGAAGGGTTAGTGAGGTGTACTATTTATAGATGAGAATATGGGTGTTTTTCTTATTATTTTATTCTTTAGTTTATTATATTGGTTCAAAACTATAAATAGTGTTGATTATTGTGAATAAATAAATTATATAGAGAATTTGAGTAATATATAATTTCAAATTCATTCATCCATGACTCAACCATGACCCAAAAATTCATTTATTTACTTATAATGTTAACTATAAAAAATTACTTTATTTCACTATTCACAAAAATTCAATTATTTTATAAATGTCCCAAAAGTTCACCCTTACCATTTTTCAGTATGTATATATCAAAAATAGAATCCATTTTATGAAAAGGATTTTATGAATATGTGAAATTTAATATTTCAATATAACTGTCCTTAATACAAAAATTATTTATTTTAAAATTATAATTGATTTTATGAAACATTAACAAATTAATTAAGGACTCATAAAATTAACCTATATTCTGAAGAAACAAATATTACATTATGAATATACCATATTAAAATAAAATTTATTTTGAATCATTATATTAATTATAAAATTTCATATAAATATTAGCATTTCACAAAAATAACAATACTTAATTTATCATATTTAAAACATTTATTTAGATTTTATATAACATAAAAATATTATATTTTACTTCATAGGAATATCAATATTTTTTATACCTTCATAAGTGTAGTTACTATTCTATTAGATAGATTACTATTCATAATGGTCATATTAATATTCCAATGATTATGTTAATATTTTATAGTATATCATGGTTATAAACATGGTGTTGAGTGTAACATAAGATATCAAAGAATTTATATTTAAAAAAGACATACCATAAAATCCTAGGGTGTTTAATCACATGTATATTTTTTTGAACACTCTTCATATTGGTAATGTCTATAATATCCTTTATCTTGGATACTTTTTCCACCATTTTTTGATTAATGTGACACAAAATTTTATGACACAATTTTTTGGCTTCAATTGTTAAGAAAAAAGTGTTTTATTTACTATCTACCAGGTATAAATTACCATTTATACTCATGAATTTTATGAGAGAATTAAATGTCTTCCCTTTGATGGTACACATTTTATGATTATATGTCACTTCCAGTCCTGAGTCACCTAGTTGATTCACACATAGGAAATTGTGATGCAATACGTACACATATATCACTTCTATTTTCATTAGCTCATTTTTTTCTAATTCTTTATTTACACTATATTTTATATTTATGGTACCATCATTGCAAAATCTCACTGTTCTCTCAACCCTTTGATTAAATTTTTTAATGAATTTTAATTTCCATTCATGTGGGATGAGCATCCACCATAAAGAATCTATGTGCTTCTGTTATTATTATATTTGAGTGATATCTCTTCGAAGATGACTTTCTAAATATTCATCTTTTTCTTCCATGAGATGCTTGATTGGGTGGAGGCATAATAAGGCATCACCAATATTTTTTCAACATTCATGGTTGAATCATACTCATATTCTTCTTCCAGGTGAAAATAATTATTATCATTTGAAATTATACTTGGTTGACTAGTATTAACATGTATCAATGTTTTAAATTTACGACTTCAACCTAAACATTCCCCATAATGAATAGATTATGGCCAATGTTAGAATAGTGATGCATTATCCATAGAAATTATTTATTCAATATAATGAAATTTATCATCTTATTCTATTTTATTGAGTTCCAGAAGCATCCCCATTCATATTTCTTCTTTCCTATTCATAAGAAGACATAGTATATACCAAAAATCCATAGAATTAGTATTTCATTATAGTAAATATATTATCACTTCCATTAATCCACATTTACCCTAATCTTGTATAGGACATTGATCAGTAATAATATTTAGATCATTTATGATTATCATCACCTCTCTTATCTGTATGGTTTAATGATTTTTTGTTAGGATATCAGTAACTATTGTAATATATCAAACTTTCTACTTCCCTTTGTTTTGGTTCATCTCATTTATATCCATTATTGTTTATGTATCACAAGATATTATGATTCTTCCATTAAATTTTGATATTTGAACCTTGAAGGATTTCTATATTTCTTCAGAGCTAAGTTTAACTCTTTCCAAAAGATATGCATATGAAAACCTTCCCAAATGTAATTTCTTATTTTGATCCCGTGGTTTTTATTTAGTTCCCATTTTACTCCTTAAAGAAATGACTTCTTATTCAAATCCCTCGACTATCTTAGTCTCTTCCTAAAATATTTATGTAAGTTCATTAATAAATTATTCATACTCTTCAATAATTTTTTAAACTCTACAACCTTTTTTAATATCTAATGAGTTTTCAAAAGTTTTCTTCCTCTAATTGTAGTCAAACAATATATTGTTCAAGATAACCCACATAATATGATGTCTTCTTCAACAAATATCCATCATTTATATTTTTATTTATTTTAATATCATGATCTATAAGATCAACCTCATGTTTTATATTGATATCGACAACACCATTTGACTAATTTTCTTCCTCCTTCATAGGTTAATTGTTTTCAAATGAAAATATAATTCAATCATAAAAATAATATTTTAAATCTAGATCTACATCTTTCGGAAAGTCTTTCTCCTATCATCCCTTTTTTCAATTAATCTCTTCCATTTTAATTTCTTTCTTTATTTGAATTAACCATTTTACAGGAAACTCCTCTAAATCCTCTGTAATATATTTTCGTCAATTGCAAGGTCATAAAATTTCCTTAGGCATTAATTATATATGTTATCTACTTCACCACACTGAAAACTAGCCAAATGGTGTTGTCCATAAATTTATCCCTTTCCCCTCTTGAATTTTCTATTAAAAAAACATATAATTTGATCATTCAAATCCTCTCCATCACCACTAACATTGAAAATTTCATTTTTCTCATAGATTTGAATGCCATTTTATTTCTTACTTGAATTTATGTATCTTATCATTCAGATATCCTTGAATAATAAATTTTACTTCTTAGCAGATCATCAAGATACATCTTAGATAGATCCCTTTCTTCATGGGTTGTTACTTTTGAATAATACATTGGTGGAAGCATTCTTAGGTCTTTTTGTAAAATGTCAATATCTTTAATTTCTTCCCCAATTCCATTAATTGAATTAAAAAAATTAATAATGTGATTAAAGAGACTATCTAATTTTATTCTATATTCATTTTCAGATCACCAAATTGATTGCGCAAAACATGAATTTTGGCCTCCTTTACATTGTTACCACATTCAAATATATTTTCTTTTTTCTTCAACATGGACATGGATGTAGTGAAACTCATCACTTTCAAACAGTCTTGATCATATAATTCTACAGAAAATGAAGTTTGAGAATTGGAATCTACATCTATAATTTCTGTATCTTTTCTAGTCATCGAAATACCAATCACATATCTAACATGAATCCTTTAAACTATGTCATAGAGACCATCCATCCCAAGATATCAAAAATGAGATATCATTATATTATTCAAAATTCAGAAATTGTTTCAATCAAAAAGGGTAAATCCATCAATATTGATGCAAATATCCATAAAAAAATTAGAGGACAAATTTGACATCTACAACCTCCCTATGATACAACTTGTAATACCCTAGAACACCTTGAGATGGGTGGGGTGAAATAGGGTGTATAATTTCTATTTTAATGATATGAATCTTATACCCAAATTGGTAAGAACTTGTTAAACATGTCTGATATAATCATGAAATTATCAATCACCCATATACACAAATGGAAACAAAAACCAACCATTTTACTTGGTTCACTACTAGGGGATAGTTCAAGGAGCATACAACAAAACTTTTTAGTCGTCCGTAAATCCAATATGATTCACTAGATATATTGGATTAAAAATTATCATACATAGTAACTCTTAGTTAAGAACACTAACTTTATAAAAAAATTATTTATAACACAGTACCTCAATTAGAAAAATTCCATCAACTACTTAATTCTCACTACTTTGGGAGAAGTATTTATTAGTTTATCGACAATGATGGTCATGTTAGTATATTGGAAACATAAGTATTTTTACATAAATACAATAAGATTAATATTTCACCATTTTCTAGAATCATTCTCTTGAATTAAATATATTATTAAAATAGATGCTTAAATCCCCCACTTTGCACAACTATTTTACATTTATGGGCCTCTTACCCATTCATTAAAAAACTCAGTTTTTTGAAATAATTTATGTTTTTTTGTGAAACTAAAACATTCATGTAAACTAAATGTTTCTTAAATATCACTTGGTCTTGGTAAGAACAAGTTATTTAATTCATTAAATTCAATTTTGTGGAACTATTTCACAAAGCAGTGGCTTCATATCTTCATTAAGAGAGAGAGAGAAAGTAAGAGAATGTTTTATAATTAATGTACCCACCAATTTATAGGTTTAGTTTCCAATTTGTGAAACATCCTTGCATGTAAATGACATTTCAATAATATTTCCATGTTTTATAAGTTTCATTAGTTTTTCTTCACCTTTAGCACACAAATCCGTCAATATCTCAAGGGTTCATGCAATATTTATTTTCTTTTGTAACATCAAGAAATTTGAAAAACACTTGAATTAGCCATGTTTAGATGACCCAGACCTAAAAAATCATTAATTTGAAACTCTAGTGTACTCTTTCACCCATTTTCAAAACTATTTTATTTATATAAGAATCATTAATTTTCTAAAAAAACTTTTTTCATCCATAAAATCTTTGGTTCCAATAAATTGAAAAAAAACTGGAAAATTGTTCTACCTTCAACACGTAGGGTACCTACATGTATTTGATCACATGAAATTGTCCACCTATTGTGTATTGACAATAAACTAAAAACAAAACCCATTCCACGATCTGAAAGCCCTTGGATCCAAGAATTACCAAATAATTATTTCCAAACTTATTTGGTTATGTAAAAACACCTTCTAACAGGAATGACTTGTATGTTACATAGATCATTCACCACTTAAAATATCCTGGTGAATTATCTCCCTTACTCATTATACCCACTTACAGAAAATAAAATGTCTTTACACACACAAAACCTATCATTTACCATAGAATAGTTCCAATTATTACAAATTTTGTGTGTATTTCATTTTATTTTAATTCCTTACTCCAGCTATGTAAAAAATCACTATGAATATACCTTCAAATATGTTTTATTTATTACTAATGATGGGGAGGAGGATTCTAGTTGCATGCGTTGGTATTCCTATAGTGGTGTTGTCGATGGAAAATAATGACTTAAATTATTAATATGAACCATTGAGAATTATCATTCGACAGTTAATCTTAAAATCATCATATATATATATATATACAATTATACATATCTTATATTAATATTAAGTAATAGTGTCACACATAGACGATGACAGTGCTATAACATTAATTAATTTTTTTATCCCTTACGCACTATATCTAATCATACTGCAAATCCCACACACCCTCTACATGCATAATGCATATGTTTATGACATGTTCATTCACTTATGATAATCACAGCTGGAAGTTGAAGATGATGGTTGGTGGTGGTTTTGGGTTCACATGGAAGAAAATGATGATGTTGCACATTTTTCACCACATTAGGGTAAATTATTTTACCTTAATGAAGTATCCAATATATATGGGTACATGAAAATAATATTACCTTTACATGATCTAGAATCAACCATTGTGCAATTTAAGAGTTATGACCCAAACACAACTGTCAAATTTACTCTACAACCTTTATATGATTTGAGTAAACTAAATAGGACCCTTATTTGAAAAGAATATAACCCAATATTAGCAGATCCATTAACTCATAAATGATGAAATTTTTACAAGGCATTGGCTATACATGATATTATAACTTACCCTTACCCAACATGGATTTTAACATCATTACATTTTTTGACCTAGGATGTGGTGGCCCAATGTTTTGTTGTTAGGTTTATTTTTGGTTATATAATCTTCTCATAAGGTCACTACTTGTAAAAAATCAAACATCTATGGTATGCTTCCTTCTAAATAATTCAATAGCTTGTGCTACACGCAATTTTGAGTTCCAGCACACCATGACATTTCAATCATCCCGTTTAAGAAGATGTTATGAATAGTATAAAGAAAATTATGAAATTAATGTATTTTATTTTAAGAAATATATTTTTTTTGAATTATTAATATAGAAATTATCTTAAGGGTAAATTTTGTTAATTTTCTAAAAAGATTTAATTTTTGATCAATAGTGAAAAATACTGGATTATTTTTAATAACAAACATTTTCATTTAAATAATTATTTTACATTAAACTTATTATAATGTTATAATAGATACATTATACATATATTTTTCCAATTTAGTTCATTGTATCATTTTTGAAAAATAATTTGATAAAAAAATTTATTAATCTATTGATCGCCTCTTTTTCCAGCCTTCTTAGCCACATATTTGGGATTTGAATTAAACATAATTTTACCACTTATCTAAATTGAATTTCATAAAATGGACATATATGGTTGTAATTATAATGAAAATGGTGGTCTAATAATATAATATATTTTTTGTTGAATAGTACCATTTGGATTTTTTTATCAATGATAAAGGTAAATAGGTAATTAATGGTTATACTAATATAATAATATAATATTGTTCAAAAATTTGTCCTAAATTCCTTGGATACATTTTTATTGACCAAAATCATGATTTTGACGAAATGTGGATTTTTTAAGTCAATTGTGTTATATTAATACATTTATTATATTTTATTTAAAGAAGAGTTAAAAATGTCAAATTCATATTTTATTAACAAAAAATTTTTAATATAGGTTTATAAATTAGATAAATGAGAATATAAATATTATTTATAAATATAAAATTATTATATAAATTATGGTATTTTTTATAAATTCTTTTAAATAATGGATTAAATTAAATAGTGACACAATAATGATGTAATAATTTACTTATTAAATTAAGAATCAATTAAATGATATTTAAAATATTAAAATATAATTTAGCTTAATTAATGACATAAAATAATTTTATAAATAACATATAAATTTTAGTGAAATATTATAAGTACTACTTTGATGTTATCAGGGTGGTTTGATATTTTTAAAAATGAAAATATTGAATAGTATCAAACATGACCTAACTGGATCTTTAAAGTAAATAAAATTTGATTAAAAGATATAAAATTCACAATAATCTCAGGTACTTAAAAATAACTATTATATTGTTAAATATGTCAAAAATTATTTAATTGGGGTTCTTTTGGATTTTTATTTCAAATATATTAACCATTTATTGTAAAAATACCAGATGACACGGTAAGAGTTAAATAGTTTAACTAAGGGTTAATTACAAAAGATAAGGTTAATTTCATGACCTAAAATTGAATAAAAATTATTTTATGAGAATATTTTTAACCATACTCACTTTACAATCAACATAAATCACTTTGATAAATTTGAAATGGAGAAATAGTTTATAATATATTAATATTTTATAATATTCCAAAAGTGCCTCTCACTTATCTTATAAAAAGGAACACCTCGTTCTATCTAATTTACACCTCCAAATCCATTTGTCACAAAAAATACCTATCCAAATATTCCCCCAACATCCCTCAATTCATCTTAGAGGCCACACTTTTTGATAAAATCCATCTTATGAAGTCCTTTTGTGCAAACCTAAAGGAAACTCCCTAAAAAGAGGTAATTATTTTATCACCTCTTTAAATGATATTTTCTTCTTCTACTTACACTTTATATATTGTTTCCATATCAAAATAATAACTACAGTATCATACATATAAAAATATGTTATTATAATCACAAGACAACTATGTTACACATTTTAACCACTATGGGATTGATACCGTCGCTCGTGCGTACGTACTACCTACCGTCTCCACGGTGAGATAAGATTCATTATCTATGATTAACATTCAAGTATGATTATTACTTTAAATATAATGATTAAAAATAATAATTTTGTACATAATTTATTTATTGATAATAATAAAATACGCATAACCAATATGACTTACATGACAAATCAGGAATGG
The DNA here is from genome assembly GCA_963277665.1 of Viscum album. Lineage (NCBI taxonomy): Eukaryota > Viridiplantae > Streptophyta > Magnoliopsida > Santalales > Viscaceae > Viscum > Viscum album. The sequence goes on from OY728126.1 coordinate 649,508,965, forward strand.
GAAAACGAAGCTATTAACACCCAAAAGAATAGTAATACTGATATATTATTAACAAAATGATAGAAGAGGATAATATATGATATCATAAATATAAATATGGTCCTCTTATAATTTATTAACATTTATAAACCATTATATAGGATTATAAATCACCCTCTACTAAAGGAAATTATATGGTAAGGGTTAATTTCACAGTCTCTTAATTATTAGAGATTAGTTATATGTAAGTATCTACTAGGACATTCTTATCATCCATGTCCATGTTAATTAAAATGTAATTCAAAATATTATCGAGTATTTTTTAAATTCTTTTTTACCCATGTTTTAAACTTTACAAAACATTTTTTAAGGAATCATTCCAACATTTTCCATACGAGGTAATTCATTACCTTTTCAACAAATTAAGGAAAGAATTTTTTTTACCTTATACGGGGAGAACACCTATTTTACGCCATTTTGATGCTTTGTCATTTTGAATATTTCCTTAAAATATTTTTAGGTTATTTCCAAAAAATTATTTTTATTTTATAATTGTTTGTCTTCTAATTGATTTCAAAGTAAAAAAAGGGATATATCCCTCAACGATTTTTAAATATTTTATTATTTTCATCTATGTCAACATCATTTGTAGGATTTTCTGCTTATTTGAGGTTGACATATTGTATTACAATATTCCATATTGTATTTAAGGGTTTATGATATATTAGACTTTGTAAGTTCTATGTTTATATCATTCAATATTTAGGGTTAAATTAATAACATTTCATATGATAGTTTTTATACAAATGTTTTTGTTATGTTTCACCCCTTTCAAAATAGTAATGCATTGGACTTAGAAAGTGATGGGTGGGTCTCTCTATAGCCTCTAAATGAATTGATAGGTCTCATGATACAAACTACTACCTTGGTATAAAGCCTTTATGGTATGGTAATGGTCTTGGAACAAGGCCTTGACGATATGGTTATGGTGTCCGGCATTATGCATTTTCTTATTATAAGATTAGTTATTGATATTGCATATATTTATTATAATAGTATAATAACCATGTGAAAGTTTAAATGAAATTATTTGATTTATTATTGCAATATTTTTCTTATGATTATGATCAAAATTCTTGTGTTTCAGTTTTATAACTTTCTTTAAAAGTTTATATTATATTTGATAACATACGCAATATTGATTTTCCTTAATAATCATATAAGATCACCCCATTATTATGTTTCATTTTTCCCCAGGATGGAAAGAATTATATTATAATTGAACTACAAGGACATTCTAAATGATATGAGTGTTTAAAAAGTGGATAATATGTTGTTTTTATTTCATGTTGTAACGTAAAACATATGATTGTATCTAGTATTTCCAAGGTGAGTAAAGTAATCAATTCATCGGAATTTGATTTTCATGTGATCATGATATCTTAATAAAATAATGACTAACTTTGGGTAATAGGGGTTGCTGATTTATAGTCGGTGTCATAGGAAGTTTATTACAAACCCCGGTAAATAGATTTAAAGAAACCTTAATTAGGGAAAACTAACCTAAGATAGACTTTGAAGATAAGTATAGAATACCATCCTATAATTTTGGTAATACAGATATTATGTGGGAATTCCTAGAAAATAAATACCTATCTAGATATGAAAAGTTGACGTGGTTCTTGAAAATATGTACCAAGGGTTGAAAACACCAACAAGGTGATCAGAGCTTGACTCGGGGTAACCTGGTACACGATAATGAGATTTACTACGCACCTGGATTAACACTACTAGTGGATACGCTTAGGATAGTTATTATTTTCATTACAAACCATTATAAAGGTATTATGATTAACTACGTCCTCAAAGAAACATGTTTATTATTATGGTTATAATATGAATAATTTTGTCAATTTTATTTTGAGTATTTTACTAGTTTGTAATTAGGCATTATGATTCACATCCTAATCTAGTGTATGCCATTGTTTATAAATGGATCATAGTGGAAGAAATGGAAATAGTATCAAAGAACATTTTCCTTGCTGGGATTTCCCTTCTATTAAAGATAATGATAGTGGAGTTAGTGATACCACTGGTGCTAAAAAGCATATAACCATACTGGCACAATTGACATAGGTTATAAATATTAACATTACCTATTTCGAGAATCCTAACCCAAAACATAAAGGATAAATGTTAGATCGATTCCTAAGACAATAACCTATAAAATTAAATGGGGCAACAAATCCATTTGTAGTTGAGCAATGGATAAGTTCTGTAAAGAATATATATCTTACATTGAGGAGTAACGAAAGTGAAAAAATTGTCACGGTAGTTTATCCTATCTCACAAAATTAGAATCAAGGTGGTCATTAATATGAAACCTGAAGAAGGATGGAGAAGTAGTAAATATAGAATGGATGGAGTTTAAAATAAAATTTCCTAGGAAAATACTTTCTTAGTGAACAACGATCTTATTTGGAAAGTCAATTAATGAGTGTGAGGAAAAAGAGGATGACAATGTTGCAAATTATAAGGCCAACCTCATAAGGATAGCAGGGATTGTTATAGGCTTCATACGTAACCCATGAAATAATATTGATTAATTATTTGATGGGTTAAAACCACTCCTATAAGGGGATTTGGTCTCACAATATTTCTCATCATACGAATATATAGTCTCATTTGCTATTAAGATAGAAAAGGAATTCTCAAAGTCTTATGAATTTAATGGGAATAAAGAAAATAAGAGGTCTTCTGAACAATATGTGAATGGAAATAAGGGGAATAAGGTAAAACCAACTTTCCACTCTATAGTAATTGTGGGAAGAAACACACTGATACATTCCTAAAGTAGATGTGAGTTTATTACAAGTGTAGAGAAAAGGGTCACTAAGCTCATGATAGAAATTAGAAGATATAAACTTTAAATGTTCAATGCTACCATTATAATCAAATGAGACACTATGAAAAATATTTTCCTAAGAGTCATGGAAATATACCTTAGAAAAGGCCAAGGGAGCAATGCCAAGTATTTACGGTCACAACTAATAATATTGAAACTGCTAATAATGTTGTGGAAGGTACTATAATCATCTCCTCAAATTTAGGAAAAGATTTATTAGATTCTAGATCCTCACATTTCTTTATATCTTCCTAGTGTTATTTAAAAATTTGATATTTCCAATTCAATTTAACATGGGAGTTTTTAGTAAAAACCCATATGGTAAATCTCATTTTAAAAAAAATGTGTTAGCCGGTTCCCATTATAGAAAATAATCATTCATATTCTTCAAAATTTATTATCATAAGTATGGTTGAATTTGATATAATCCTCAGTAAGGATTAGCTATCAAAATATGAAAGGGAAATTTATAGCAAGAAGAATGACGTTACTATTTGTGAGGATGTTGTAAAATCAGTTTTCTTTAGAGTAGAAAAATCACCACCTGATTCTTATCCAAAGCCAACCCCATTATCTTTAATGAATGATATTTTCGTGGAGGCAGAGGAAATAAAATCTAGGGATGAAAAACTAAATATTCAAATTGAATATGTAGTTATTTTATATGAATAAATCAACGTTTTTATCGAAGATTTATCTAGACCCCCCCAGAGAATTTAGTTGAGTATTTTATTGATTTAATACCTAATGCACTACCAATATCAAATATTCCTTATATAATAACCATTGTGGAATTAGTAAAGTTAAAGAAACAACTATAAGAGTATAGTAATAATGGATTTATTCTCGCTTGTGTTTCTCATTGGGGAGCCAAAGTTCTTTTTTTTAATAATAACGATCGATCAGTGAGGTTATGCATTGACTATTGTGAAATAAATTTTATTACAATAAAGAACAAGTTTCCACTACCTAGAAATGATAATTTTTTTAATCAGCTTCTCAGAGCTCAATATTTTTTGAAAATTTACATTCATTATAGATATTATCAATTTTTTTAAAATGAAATTATTCCAAAAATAGAATTCTGAATGAGGCATGGTAATTATGAATTTTTGGTAATGCCATTAGGATTGACTAATGCACAAGCTGTTTTCATGGATCTAATGAATAGAATGTTCAAGGAATTTCTTTATAATTTTGTCATCGTATCAATTGATGATATATTAGTATACTCTAATTTCTATTAATTCCATTGGAGCCAGTTAAAAATTGTTATAAAGACTCTTAAATGAAATGAAATATACTGGATGATTAGTATTTAATGATTATAGATTCAGGAATTTTTTTGGCCCTATTGACTCGAAGTATGGAATCTCTATTGATCCTATAAAGATAGAGGCAATCAAATAATGTCCATCTCAGATAAGTATAATCTAGGTACATAGTTTTATTGGTTTAGTAGGTAAATATCGGTGTTTTTGTCCAGAATTTTCACGATTCAAAAACTTGTTAGCCAAGGTCACTTGTAAAGGCATTAAATTCGTTTCGAAAAAAAGTGCGTATAATGATTTTTAGAATTGAAGAGAATATTTTAAAATTCTCTTATCTTGACTCTACCATCTGGGAATGATAGATTTTTGATTTATAGTGATGCATCAATGGAAGGACTCTATTTTGTCCTTATGCAGAATGATAGGGCTATTTGAAATGTGTCAAGGCAATTAAAAATTCATGAATCAACTACCCAACTCATGATCTTGGGATAGAAGTACTAATCTTTTATTTGATGATATGGAGACACTGTATCTACAGTGAAATATGTTATATATATAATGATCCTAAGAGTTTTAAATATGTTTTCTCACAGAATGAACTCAACAAGAGTCCAAGGAGATGGATTGAGCTACTCAGGGAATATGATTTCATAACACACTACCACCTAGGGAAGGAAAAAAAGTTGGTAAATGCTTTGAGTAGTAAATACCATGGAGTTATAAAATAAATGAGGGTTGAATGGTGTAATATGTTTATGGATATAGAAAAGATAGATATAGGAATTATCATGGAAGGAGAAACATCAATAATTTTCCAAATGGTGGTCAAACCTTCTTTACTAGAATGGATAAACATTTCTCAGTTTAATTATGAAGAGTTTCAAAATAAAATTAAAGCTGGGAATGATTGTAGTTTGATTGAATTGTTATTTGAATATGGTGTTTTGAAATTTGGGAAGAATATTTGTGTTCTTACTATACCTAATCTAAAAAGGAAATTATTTGATGATGCTCATATATCCAATTTCTCTATAAACTTTAGTAGAACTATGATGTATAGTGATTTGAAGGAACATTGTTGGTGGGACAACATGAAGAAGGATATTGGTGATTATGTGTTGAGATTTTTGGTCTTTCAATAGGTGAAGTCTAGAAGAAAACATCATATAGGAGTCATGGAACCTCTGCCAATACCTGTTTGGAAATGGGATAATATTATGATGGACTTTGTAACGGGGATAATAAATACTCCCATAAGAAATAATCCGATATGAGTTATTATTGAATGTCTTACCAAATCAACACATTTTCTTGCTATAAAAAGAGATTTACCAATTTAATGACTGTAAACAGTATGTATTAATGATGTTTTATGATTTTATGGTGTACCAAATTTTGATTATTTCTGACCAAGATCCCCATTTTGCATCAAAATTCTAGAAAAGTATTCAAAAGTCCCTAGATAATGATCTTCGTTTGGGAACTGCATACCAACCCTAGACTGATGGACAACCGAACATGACTATTCAATCCTTAGAAGACATGTTTAGATCTTTCTCACATGACATTTATGGTTTTTGGATTTTTGTATTTACATCTAGTAGAATTTTCCAAAAACAATAGATTTCATTCATGGATATAGATGGAACCATATGAGGTGTTATAATGAATGATATTAAATACACAAAATTTTTGGGATGATGTTGGTGAAAGAAATCTCATTATCCCAGAAATTATTGATGAAATGACGAAAAGGGTAAAACCTATTCAGAGACATATCAAAATAGCTCAAAATATGAAAAATATATATGTTAATCACTAAAGGACAGATATAAAATTTCATGCCTGAGATCATGTCTTCATGAAGGTATCTCCATGGAAGGGTGTCATAATATTCGGTAAGAAGGTTAAATTATGTCCCATGTACATCAGACCATTTAAAATTCTATAATGAATTAGAAGTACTACATAACATTTGGAATTGCTGCCAAGTCTCTAAAAATTTCATGATGTTTTCTACATATCAATGATAATGAAATTCATAGTAGACATGATGCATGCACTCACCTATAATTAATTGAACTGGAACCTAATCTGTCTTATTATGAATAGCCTATCAAAATTCAGGATAATAGAGAACAAATGATGAGAAATCAGATGACTCATTTGGTTATGGTTCTTTTGAGAAATCATAAAATGGAAGAGGTGATGTGAGAACCTGAAGAATGCCTGATAAAGAACCACTCGAATCTTTTAATGAAGTGATATTATAGAAATTTTAAGTATGAAATTATTTTAATGAGGGTAGAATGTAACACCACAAGTTTACATGATATGCTTCCTTCTAAATAATTCAATATCTTGCGCTACACGTAATATCGGTTTCAAGCGCACTATGAACATTCAAACTAGACATTTTAAAAAGAACATATGAATATTATTAACCAAATTATGAAATTTATATATATTTTTTCAAAATATATTTCATTTTTAAATTTTTAATATCAAAATTATCTTAGAGGGAAATTTTGGTAATTTTCTGAAAAGTTTTAAATTTTTATGAATAGTGAAAAATACTACATCATTGTAAAAATAGAATATTTCATTTAAATAATTATTTTACATTAAATTTATTTTAATTCCACAATAGATAAATTATACATATATTAGTCCAATTTCATTCATTGGAATCATTTTTCCAATATAATTAGATAAAAATATTATTAATCTTTTGAATGTCGCTTTTATCTGCCTTCTAGACACATCTATACGATTAGAATTAAATGTAATTTTGCTGAATATATTAATTGAATTTCAAAAAATGGACAAACATGGTTGTAATTCGTATGAAAATTTGGTCTAATAAGATAAAAACAGAATATTTTGAATTGTAACATTGGGATTTTATTTACCACATTTAAAGGTAAATAAAGTAATTAAAGATAAGATTAATATTATAATAATATAATATTACCCTAACACTAGTCCTAATTTCATTTGATAAGTGTGTTTTGATAAAAATAATACTTATGATGAATTTAAAATCTTTTTTAATCCACTTGTGTTAGATTAAGACAATTATTAAATATTATTTATAGAAGATTAAAAAAATCATGTTCAAATTTTAATAACTAATGCATTTTTAATATAGGGTTATAAATAATATAAATTTTATTATAAGTAGAATTTATAAATATAAAATGATTATCTACATAATATTTTGTTTATAATTTTAGGAAATAAATAATTAAAATATATAGTGACTCAATAATGATACATTAATTGACTTATTAAAGGAAAAATTAATTAAATGATATTTAAAATATAAAAATATATATAATTTGACCGAATTAAGGACATAAACTAATTTTATACAAAACATGTATATGTTAGTGACATTATATAAGTATTATTTCAATATAATCTTATTGTTTTGATATTTGTAAAAATTAAAATTTTGAATATTATCAAAATTGACATAAATGATACATTAAAATAAATAATATTTTATTAAGTGTAATAAAATTAATAAAAATTATAATTTTTTCCAAATAAGTTGGATTGTGTAAACTATTTCATTAATGATTCAATTGGGGTTCTTTATACATTTTTAGTAGCTATTTTTACCCAATAATTTAAAAATACATGAAGACGTAGTAAGAGTTAAACTGTTTAACATAGGGTTAATCCCAAATAATAAGGTTAATATTAATGAACTTAACATTATAATAGTAATTTAATGTGATTATTTATATGAATCAAAAACTTATACTCTAAATAAATCACATTTTACCTATTTGAAACCGAAAATCAATATTTAATAAATTAATATTTTAAGATATTCCAAAAGTGACCCTCCCATTTCTTATAAAATGTTACATATCCTTATCTTTAATTAACAACATAAATCCATTTTTATCAGCTAAAACCAATAAATTTCTTCTATAAACTATCGTCACTTTATCATAGAGGCCACAATTTGGTCTTAAATCCATCCTATAGAGACCTTTTGTGCAAACCAAAAGGAGACACTTGAAAAAGATGAAAATGTTTTATCAGCTCTATCAATGTTCTTTTATTCTTATACATCTCCTTTCTATGTTGTTTACATATACAAATAATAACTTCAGTATCATATATATAATGAGATGTTATTATAATCATGGGAAAACCATATTACTCAGTTTATCCATCATATGAATAACAATATCCCCGTGCGTGTGTACGTATGACTTATTGTCTCCACACCATGGTGTAATTTATTATTATACACTACTCTATTTATATAGATATAAAGATGAGTATAATAGAAATAAATAATGAATGTAACATTATAATTATTCTGTATAATTATCATTCCATCCAATTTCATACTATTTAACCACTAATGGAATGATATCGTTGCTTGTGCGTACGTACGACCTACAATCTCCACAATGCCAATAGATTAATTATCTATATTAACCATTCTAAAATGATTATAATATTTATAAATAATGATTAAAATTAATAATTAGGAACTTAATTTCTTTGTAGATATGAATAAAATATACATAACCAACATGAATTACATGACAAAACATTAAGGGAAAATGATGTAGTTAACACATGAAACAAATGTAATACTGAAATATTATTACCTTAATGATATTAGAAGATTGTATATGATATCATAAATATGAATATGTTCTTTATATGATTTAATAACAAGTTTTAACTATTATACATGAGTATATATCACCATAAAAAAAGAGGTTATAAGTTAAGGGTTAATTTCACAATCTCTTTGTTATCTCTGATTTCTTATACAAAAGTATCTATTGGGATTTCCTTATCATCCATGTCCATGTTTTTTAAATTGTAAATAAAAATATTATCAGAAATTTTTTAATAGAATTTTAACCCATTTTTGACTCTTTACAAAACGATTTGAAAGTAATCTTTTTGTCAATTTACAAATGAGGTACCTTATAACATTTTTGACAAATTAAGGAAAGAATTTTTTTTAGCTTATACCGTGCAAGCGGCTATTTTCTGTTGTTATGTTGCCTTAACATTTTAAAGCTTTACCTACAATATTATAAGGTTATTTTAGAATTAAATGTTTTCTTTTATAATTATGCAACATATAAATGATTTCAAAGTAAAAAAGTTCATTTCCCTCAAATCATTTTAAGGAATTTATTATTTTCATATATGCCAACATCATTTGTTAGATTTTAGTATTATTTGAGGATCATTAATTATGATAAAATATTCCATATTGTGTTGAAGATTTTATGATATATTTTACTATGATTGTTCTATGTTTATTATATTCATGGTTTATGGGTGAAGTATTAACATTTCATATACTAGTCATAATATTAATCTTTATGTTATGTTTCACCCTTTTTATAAGAGGAATGCATTGTGCATAGTATGTGATAGGAAGGGCCCACTACAGCCCCTCGATGCATTAGTTGGTCTCATTAGGAAATCTAGTGTCTGGGAACAAGGCTTTGATGGTATGAAATAGTCTTGGCATGAAGCCTTGATGATATTTTTATGATTTCCATCATTATTAATTTCATCATTATGAGATTAGTTATTGATATTGCATATTATTACGCGACTAGTAAAATATCAATGTGAAAGTTTAGATGAAAATATATGATTTATTATTACCATATTATGATAATTATTATATTCAAAAGGATTTTGATTCAGTTTTATACCATGCCACAAAATATTATACTTATTTGTGATGGCTTCTACTATAATGTTTGTCCTTATTGCGCATCTGAGCTCACCCCTTTCATATGATTCATTTTTACCCAAGACATGAAAAATTATATTGTGCTCAAACTGTAGGGATAATATAAGGAATATGAGAGTTTTGAAATGGGATAATATATTGGTTTTCATTTGATGTGGTGTTTTAAAACATATGATTGTATCTTGAATTTACAAGGATACTAATCTGGTCTATCCTTCGGGATTTTATTTTCTTGTGATAATTCTAATGTAATAAAATAATGAATGAAATCTTTGAAACTAGGGTCGGGGTGTTACACTACTATTTTATTATATATTTTCCAACATCATTTATTCATGGAACATAAAACACCTATATATTTCCATATACAGGAAAATAAACAATCCTAATTTCCAAATGTAATAATACATTAGATTTGTTTACCAATGATGATTATAAACACACATTAGTCTAGAATATGGGAGGTTAGGAACATGAAACCTTGTTGGGGGGAGTTATTTCTTACTTATGGACTCTCTTATAGACTTATCTCATGTTCTTGAATCTATTCTAAATCCTAATGTGAGGCTGATTACCTATGTGCCAATAATATGATCTAACCCATTTGTTGATGTAAACAAATATATATATATATATATATATATTATAGGTTCTCTATCATTTTATTATTAGTTAATTATTCTTTGGTTAAAATCTAAATAATTGAACACTTTGGATTTTATCTCCACCCAAGGAGGTAATTGATGTTATGATGTTGGGATTAAACCTCAAAAAGGCACCCTACGTATCATGTGTAATAGAAAATCAAGATTCACATTGTTTCATTTTCCTTAATGGGGCATGTTGTAACTTTTATGGCCATGATATAAGGATCAATATATGCAGTTTAACATCATGAAATTAGGATTACTAATTAAAAGGTATCTAACAATAATTGGTGCATGAATTACACTTAATAAACCCTATATGGTTTATCATGTCTATTGGTAACTGTACAGGAGAATGTTTGATTGGAGATTATACCTGGTAGGAGGTCCATTTGGGATATCTATGCCCTAAAAGGTGTTCTTATAAGAGACCTACTATATATGAAACATTATCTTTACTTGAAATGGTACCATTCCATGAAAGTTATGACAATATGAGAATAATCGTCGGGGTTTTAGGTTTAAACCTAAAATAACATCCTTTGAATCCTCATTGAATATGAATAAAAACATACATAATTTCAGTGACATAGTTTAATGTCATATGTGAGGAAATCTCTATAAAATTTAACATCATATGATAAGGATGTATGTTATGAAGTTTAAATTTATTGGTCTCCTCTTGTTTTAATGCTCACAAATCTTGATTCACTCTTGTATATCATGTTAAAATCTTTTAAATATTGTTTAACCATATTTCATTACATTTCAATATTATTTTGTTTAATGTTAACCCATTATATGAGTATTACTTCTAAAGAAAAATTAAAGATATTTGGTAATGTATGAGTCACCATTAAGGTGAAGTCAAATTCACCACTATTGAGACTAAATTGTCTCACCATTTAGTCTAAAAATTGAAAATGTACCAGTCACTATTTAAATGAAACCATTAATGTGACACCATTGTATAATTCTACTAGTTATAGAATTCGACGAAGTACAAGATACAATTTGAATGAAACTATTGCGAGTGAGACCATTTCTCACAAAGGACATGAAATTGCTTCCGCAACACTGTTACATTGACTAACCGTTTCTGAATTTTTGAAATATATGAGACACTAGTCTAAAGGCACCACATTAAAGTAACGGACTAGTCACCACTGATTGTGGAACCTCTCTTGATCACCTTTCATATAAAACTGTCCCTACTTCACCGCTTACTATGACACCATTCCATACGTAGCCATTTCTTCCTTATTTCAGTTAAATTCAAAATTATTTCATACTATAATATTTGAGTTATTAAATGATACTGATATTATTAATGATATTTTGTAGATATGTCAGTATAAAGTACAAGGTACGAGGTGTGAAAATCATGCTTTTTCATTTCCAAAACACACACACCCTAGGATTAATATATAATGGTGCATGAGATGATGAATAGAAGAGCATAACAAACACCAGACCACACCGAAGAAGATACATGTTAATTCATCTTACTTGTTGTGAGCTAAAGAAGAACTTAGTGTGAACCATCCTAAAAACACCATTGTAGTAAAAAAAATCAAAGAAAGAGAAGGGATATTAAAAACATCTCACTGAACAAGAAACCAAAACAAAGAACTCCCAACACTATATTTTTTACTCTAGTTCTAAATGAGGATCTGAGATTCAAATCTGGTATATTCCAAGAGTCTAGATTTTCATAGAATAACACTAAAATCATTTCTGTCCCTTTCTTATCATAATCAACTCTGTTATGTATCGTTTTACTATTCATATGAGCAGTTTATGTATCTCTATTAAAAAACACTTTGGATCGAATGATAAACTGGAGGATAGAAGATATCCTCTCACTACTACTCTTACACCTTTTTAATCCCACAAATAATTGAGGAAGAGGACTCTATGTGAACTGGTTATATTATGTTCCCAAATATAATTTTATCAGAGGACTAGTTTACCTGAATAGCTTGTATTATTTTGTAATCCCAAATCTAGGGTATGAATCAATGTTTTATATATATATTGGTTTTGGTGGCAGGTGATCCCCAAGTGAAGATGAATAAGACGCTTCTTGAGACTGAACCTATTATTTTTATCCACTTGTTCAAGATCTTTTTCCCTATCATTCATGGTCTATTCAAACCAGAAAACATTACATTACTTTGATAGTTAATCTTAGATAGTGTTAGTTCTATAATTTGTTTTAGTAGAATGATTTCAAATGTTGATGTAACATCACAAATTACATTAACTGAGAATTAACCAACATATGAGGAATATTTCAAATTCATAATTATTTCACAAATCTGTTACTTTTTTTAACTGGAATATTTGATTTTAAATTGTGGGACATTAAAATAAATTAATTTTTAACATAAATTATGAATAATAAATCAATTTACCCCCATCACAAGTGTCCTTATCCATCCAAAATTTAGTATCATAGGGGTTTTTAATCTTCTACTTTCAACATTTTCAAATATTTTTATAAATCTTTTCAATTTTCATTTTAGTTGTGTTTTAAATAATTCTAATTTTTTTAGTTCTCAAATTTTAGCATTTTAAACACATATTATTTATTCATGATTACAGATAATATATCGGAAGGTTATTATAGCAATAAAACTCTCTTTTCTAATGGAAATTATTAGGAATAGTGGAAAATTATGATGAAAATGCATTTATAAAGTATTGGTTTTAAAATTTTTCTTCCATTTTCGATGAATATAATATTCCTTATACTACATGAAATACATGGGATGACCCAATTTATACTTCTCTTAATATTAACTACAAATCTATGAATTCTTTATATTGTTATTAAGGAGATGAAGAATTCAATAGTTCATCTACATGTAAAACAACCCATGAAATAAGGGATACACTAGCTATTTCACATGAAGGAACCACTAATGTTAAGGATATGAGACTTAACAAATATATTGTCAACTATGATAACTTTAAGATAAATCCGGATGAACCCGTATCTAACATGTATTTCAGGTTCAATGAAATGTTAATTACTATGATCTCTCTGGGAAAGGAAGTTACATCTAAAGAAAAAATCATGTGAATTCCCAGTTATCTACTATATAGATGGAGGGAAACAACATTTTCAATAAGAGAATCCTGTGATATTAGTATTTTGCTAGACAAGGAGCTGATAGGAACCATGTTGATGTATGAGGAAGAATTAAAGGTAAACAAAGAAGAGGAGGATGAAACAAATTAAAGTTAGTGTCTTTAAAAACTACTACATCCAAAAATGAAGAAAATGAATGGGTAAAACCTCATTCTGATAGTACAAGTATTAATGATCCACCATCCAGAAGTGATTAGTAAATGGGTAAATTATTCTGAATATTTAAAATGTTTTATAGAATGATGAATTATTATGGAATCTTTGTTATAATGGAAAATATGAAAACCAGGGAAACATGAAAAATAACTGGAAGAAAAATGAAAATACAAATGAGATAGTCTGCTATGAATGTAAAAGAAGAGGACATGTAAAAGTGGAATTTCCTAAGTTAATATATAAGAATAAATTAGAAGAAAATTATAGGAAGTATAAGAAGGAAATTAAGTATACCTAGATTGATTATGATGATAGATCAGGTGACTCAAAATCACGACCTTATGAATAGGATAATAAATCCAATATGTGTTTCATAACAAACGCATCTGAGGAAACCCTTGAGTCTCATCTACAAAATTCTTATTATTCGGGAGATGAATCTGATTCTGAATATATGAATAATTAATAAATGTTCGAATACTTCCCAATTCATAATGATACATTTAATGAATTAAAAAATAAATATAAATTTTAATGAAAGAACATTCTCTCACCTCTACTATTTTATCCAAAATCGTTGTGGAAAAATATAATAATTCTCAAATGCTTAAAGAGAAAAATTAAATTAAACTTTCTAATGTAACATTGAAAAAAGAAATAGAAACTATTACTAATGGAAGGAATAATCATACCAAAATTGATTGTAAAAATGTTTCACTAAAATATAGTACTGGTATCAGTTACCAACCGGGGCAGATGAATCTGGTCAAAACCGATTTTTTGTCAAAATCTAGAAATTCTGTTTTCAAGCCCAAATTTGAAAAATCTATTGCCTATTCCATTGGTAGAGATTCATTTACTGTCTCTATTTTTTCTTGACCAAATATAGTTTATTATTTCAATACATTAGAAAATGTTTATAGGAAAACCATGAATCAAATGTGGGTTCCCAAAGCAATTATTACTGATGTTACTGGACTTGTGAAATTCTGGGTACAAAATATTCAATGGTTTTATACTCTCTTGTTTGGTCTCTTGGTTTTAAATCAATTTGATGTGCTCATATATAAGTATATGGTTCTTGGAGAGTGAATATTCAAGACACATGATAGGGGACAACTCAAGTTTCCAAAATCATGTCAAGATTGATGGTGGGTATGTCACCTTTGTCGACAATGCTAAAGGAAAATTAATTGGCCTTGGACAAATTTGTAGCTCTAATTCAGTTATAATTTCTTAATTATATTTTTAATGGATTAAAATATAATCTTCTTATTATCTCTCAGTTCTGTGATAATGGATTCAATGTTAAATTTGATAATGATGCTTGCAATATTTTTAATAATATAAATGAATTATTTTTAATACTTTTAGAAATAAAAATGTTTACGTTGTTAATTAAGATTCCTTAATTTCTAAAAATGTTTCTTATTTAATTTTCATTCACAAAGAGTATTATATTTCAAATAGGAGACTAGGACATTGTAATATTCACTCACATAGAAAGCTAACACGGAAAGGACTATCATTGGATCTACCAAAACTAGAATTTTCAAATGTCAATGTCTATAATCCTCAAACAAATGTAATCAACCGAAAATATCATTCAAAAAAATTATAGAAGTATAAACTTATCAACCTCTTGAGTTGGTTAACATGGATTTTTTAGACCTTCATGAGTTTCATGTCTTAATGGGAAGAAGATTGCCTACGTTTTTATAGATTAATTTTCGATATATACTTATACTTTCATTCCCACTCACAAAAGTGAAACGTTCTCTCATTTCACTATGTATGCTGGAATGGTAGAAAACCTATGTGGTATTAGGAAAAAAACCATAAAAAGTGGTTATGGTTTTGCCTATGAAAATAATAGAGTTTGAATCATTTTTCTCACAAAATGGGTACATTCATAACATCTCTGCTCATAGTACACCCCAATAGAATAGATATGTTGAATAAATAAATAGAACCTTACATGAAATATCCCAAACTATGATAAGTGATTATGATTTAACTATTTACATTAGGGTTGAAGCTATCAATACATCTTGTTTCAAAATTAGAAGACTGTTGATTAGACTTATCCTTAAGAACACCCCTTATGAGTTGTGAAATAGTAGGAAACCAAAATTTAATTGATTTAATGCTTTTGTTTGAAAATTATATATTCATAATACTAAGTATAATATTGATAAATTTTCATCCAAAAGTTATTAAGGAATATTAATAGGTTACTCAATCTCTATAAGATCATATTATGTATTCAATAAATGAACCAAGAGTGTGGAAGGATATGTACATGTGAAATTTGAGGAAACATATCCACATTAACCAAAGAACTCTCAAGAAAATATTGAGGATGATTTATCGAATATTGAAATAACTACTAAATCTTTTAATATCTCTATTATGAAACCTATTAAATCATCCACTTTTAGAAATTCGCTAGATTCTAGTCATGATGATCCTAAACTAGTTGAAAAAGCTAAAATAACCAACCCTTCTTTTTTCAAGACCAACAAAAACTCTTAAGGACCATACTTTAGATGTTGTAGTTTGAGTCATAGATAATGTATCTCAAAATAAAGACTATCTTAGATACATGTTTTAACATCAATCCTTCGTATAATAGCCTGAACCTAAGAACATAAAGGATGCAATCAATGATGTATTTTGGGTAATGGTTATGAAAGGTTAACAAAATCATTTTGAATGAAATAATGTTTCGAATCTAGTGGATAAAACTGAATTCAACATGACTATAGGAACAAAGTGGGGGTTTAGAAATAAATTTGATGAAGTTGTTACTATTGTAAGAAATAAAGCTAGATTTTTTACACAAGGATATAGTCAATAAGGATGCATTTAATAAGAAGAAATTTTTTCACTAGTTTCTAGACATGAATCCATTAGAATCATGCTTGAATATATATCACTTCAAAATTTCATACTATATCAAATGGTTGTCAAGAGTGCATTCCTAAATGGATATATTTTTTTGGACATTATTGTTGAACAACCCCCGGGTTTTACAAACCCTCATTTTCACTATCAATATTTAAGTTAAAAAAGGCGTTATAAGGTTTAAAATAGACTCCTCGACCTTGATATGATAATTTAAGTACATTTATTATTTTTAAAGTTTTTATGAAAGGTATAACTAATACTAATTTCTTTATAAAAATAATATCTAATGCGTTTTTTTTCAAATCTATGTTGATGACATTATTTTTGGATCTTCAAGAAATTATTTATGTGTTGATTTTTCATAAATTATGAAAAATAATTTTCAAATGAGTTTAATCGGTGAACTCCAATTCTTTCTTTATATCCAAATAATTCAAAATAATGAAGGTATTGTTTTGAATATGAGTAAATATACTAGATATTTTCTAAAAAAATTTGGTTTGGATAACATTAAAACTAGGGATAGTCCTATGAGTGCCACCTGTAAATTGGATATTGATAAGAATGATAAATACAATGATCACACCCATTACAGAGGTATGATTATAAGTATTCTCTACTTGACTACTACTAGTACTAATAGTATGTTTGTTGCACAGTGATAATGTGCATGATATGGTATGATTTTACTCCAATACTGCAACTAATTTGCAAAAAGATATTTTTAATGAATGTGTATTCTTATTTTACAATGATTTATACCAATCACCAGCTGAAAAGTAATTCCAAATATGTGGTGGATAATTTAAATCTATCTCTTGTGCCTAAAGCTTTCAGGAAACAAGTCAGGAAGTTGAAGGATTTTACTCCTACTATTGAGATGTTTTTGAAAAACATGGATGACGTTGAGAACTCCCTAGAGTATGGTGTTGAAATCCTCAAGGATTTTATAAACATGTTAATGACATATATTCATGTTCATATCATAGTAATAGTTTCCCATGTAGCTACTCCACTCAGACATGGCCCGCTTTATGCTACAAATCCTACTTCCTCTATATCTTTTTCTCCTATGACCATGACTCTTGGTTAGGATTTTAGCCAAATCAGACCTGTCATCACTGAGAATTCCTTACCACATTCTTCATCCAGACCAAGCCTCTCCATTCCCTCTCTATTGGCTATGTACCTTCCACCTATACTACATTTTAACTTGATTATCTTAGTAATGCTTGTTATGATAGGGATAAAGGGAAGGTTGTATAATCTGAAGAGTAGTAATAGATGATTTTTGATATGGCCATGATTAATTTTCCTTTTATGATTGTTCTAAACTCTATGAGTATATTCAATGAAATTTTTTATCTCTTTAATTTAATTTTTTTCTTTCATTTAGTGCTTTTTCTTCTTTTTCATACATTATATTTGATAATCCCAAAAGAGGGAGATGAAATGACATTTATTTATGTGATTCCTTGATTTTAGGTCTTAATATCATAAAATATGTTTTATTTTTTAAGAAATATCTTTCTTCCTTTTTGAAATGAATGGCTTGAAAATGCCATGATTTGTGATCATCAAAAATGGGATATTGTTGGACTCCTCTTGTTTTAATGCTCAGAAATCATGTTTCATTTTATAAATCATGCATAAATATTATAAATACTGTTTAAATGAGTTTCATTATGTTTCTATATTCTTACATTTCATCTTAATAAATTCTATCAGTATTACTTCTTACACAAGATTGCCTATATTTTGTAATGTATGATTCCCCATTAAGTTGAACCCACCATCATCGTTGATGTGGCCAAACGGTCTCAATTTTTAGTCTGAAAATTGAAAACTCACTAGACAATGTTTCAATAGCACTGTTACAGTGACAATGTTGTATGATGCTACTATTTCTATAATTCGACAAAGTACCAGACATCGTTTCAATGACATATTTATCAATGACACAGTTTCTCAAAAATGACTCGGCACCATTGTCACAATGTTGTTACATCACCGAAACGTTTCAAATAATTTAAATTGTATGAGACACCATTTTGGAGGTTGCACTTTTATGAAATAGATGAGTCACCACTAACTATGGAACCACTCTTGAATCACAATTCTTATGTTACACTGACAGTGACACCGTTCCATATATAGGCATTTCAGCCTTATTTTAATTAAATTCAAAATTATTTTTGATAGTCATATTTGAGTTATTAAATGATACTAATATTATTAATCTGTTTTTCTAGACATGTCACTAGATAGTATGAGTTATGAGGTGTGGAAATCATGCTTCTTGTTGGAAATAACAGAGACACCCAATGATTAATATCTTATGCTGCACGATATGAATAAGAGAAGAGTGTGACACACACCAAACCATGTAGAAGAAGAGCCATGATAATCAATCTTGATTGATATGAGATAAAGAAAAAATTTGTTTCAACCATCTTGAAAACATCCATGCAGAAGAAACAACTCAATAAATAAAAAGAGCTACGATGAGCATCACATTATACTAGAAACCAGAACACCAAACAAAAGACAGTCTATTTTTGAGTCTATTTCTAGAATAGGACCAGAGCTTCAAATATTCTACATTTAAATAGTCTAGATCTTCATATAAAAACACTCAGAGCACTTCCAATACCTTATTACTATATTATTCTCTATTCTTTACCTTTTTATTATTCCTTTGAGTAGTGTGTGTATCATTATTAAAAACACACAATGTCTCCTGTGCTAATTTGTAGGATACAAGATATCCTATCACTATAACTATCGAACACAATTTTTCTCCAACTTATAATTTTAAAAGTGGTCTCTGTGTGAAATGGTTATATTTTTTCCCAAGTAAAATTGTGGTAGAGTTCTAGTTAACCTGGACATCTTATATACTGTTGTAAACCCTGATCCAGGGTGTGAATCAATCTTGTTTATATATAATTTTCTTTGTAGAACGTGATCACCATGTGGAGAGGACTAAGACTCTGCTTGATACTGAACCTATTGTTTTTATCCACTATGTTCAAGTTTTATTTTCCTATCTATATTTGTTTTTAAAACCAAAAAACATTACTTTTCTTTGATTGTTAATATTTGATAGTGTTTGTTTTATAATTGTTTCAGTATACATATTTCTAATGTTGAACAACCTTTTCAATTTTCTTTAACTGATAATTTATCAATATTTTAGGAATCATTCAAACTGTCAAATAAATAATAAATCTACTAAATTAGATAATTGGCTTGTTTTATTTTATATTGAGGGACTTTGAAATAAGTAATTTTTTAATAGATTTTTTTATAGGAACTCAATTCACCACCCCTGTTGAGTTTCATACTCCAAACAAAAAAGGTCATATTGCTCAAAATTAAATTATGATACCCAAGATGTATCATTATTATTCGAGAAAAAATATCCAATAAACCTACAAGCCTACATGAGTTGGGTTTTGTGTGATGATTAAGAGAGAGAAAATCAATTGGATTTCATTAGAGTGAACAACAGGGGACAAAGAGAAGCTTAAATATTTGTGGTTCCCTAGTGGAATTCCCATTTTATGAAAGGGGTAGAAAAGAGGATTGGGTATGTCTTAGACATGATATTACATTTATATGGTCTTGGGGATTACATGTAGTATGTTTCCCATGCATAATTAATCCAAGAGGATCATATTCACTTTACTCATGGTGCATTATTAAGCCAAAATGATGCATACTTACTTTAGGGAAATTAGGGGAGTCATGTGGAGAGATGTCAAAATGAGTATATATGAATAGAATGATGTGAATATGGATATAGAATCAAGGTAATTATATTTAACTGAGAGGAGAATCATGAATCAAGGTATTTTTGGATTGTATGAGGAGCATCTCAACTCATAGTAAAATCTAGGTCAAACATTACCATAGTAGGTAGAAAATAAAATGTTTAACCTGACCTTAAAGGTCCACAATTTTACTGTTGATTTTTCATGGGTTATAGGGATGGATGAAAAGTGATTAGGTCAAATTCCAATGACCACGCACCGTAATTGATCCCAACCCAAGGGTGTGTGGCTGGAACAACAATGGTATACATCGGTGCGTACCCAGTAAGGTGACCTAGAAAATATGATGAATATCAAGGCGGTTAGTGTAGCTGAAGAGTGTTAGGTGATCATGGAATGGGAAGGTAATGATTGGATTTCATGTACTTTGGAGTGTTACGATATTGCATATTCAAAATGGGACATTTACTCATAAGTTTATTCCATCACATGTTGTGGATCACAAGTCAAGGTCACATGAATTAAGAACATCATGTGAGTGGAAGTGATCACAAAACCATCCAACATCAACAATGTACAGTATCCCCGTCGTATGACTATGGTTTCATGAATTAGGTTGTGTGACTTGGATAATGTTATGTGATCACATAATATTAGAGTGGTACTATGATCGTATAACCATGGTGCCAAAATGATGCTGACATAAGAATAGTCATGGTCAGGGCTCATGGAATTTGTAACACTATTGCCTATCATGACATTGAATTCATGATATAAAATTGATTAAACATTTAATTATCTGATCAATCCTCCCATGATATTTACCTTCTGGTTCTCTAAGTGAGAGTCTTCATATATCTCCTCCATGGTTATTATTTTTCCACCTTTCCTTCTCCCCTCATTAGTAGAATTTGGGGGGTTCTTTTCATGGCACATGGAATCAATATTTATGATGTATCATGAGGAAATAGGGACACATGAATGGCACAAAGGTGATTAAGATCATCAACTTAATTCATGATCATCACATGACTTTGGTGGGTCTACTGACCAAGTCATGCCTCCTGAGTGATTTAAAAACCATGAAATACCATGTATCATGGGTGCATCAGGTGATATCAGGGAGTGCAAACCATATCCTTAATCAAGAACCTATTCTAGGTGTGTTACATAACTTGATGGTAATCCTATGATTGCATGACTGGAATGGGGTCACACAATCACTATATAAAGTCAACGTGTTGAGGGATTATATCAGGGTTACATGATTGTATAACACTACCATATATCCTTTTGGACATCCTAGGATCTACGTGAAATTATTATATTGAACCCTTCCTCCATAGAATCCTCAAATTCAAATGACCATAAATTTTGATTGAAAAGCCCAATTTGGAACTAAAACTAGTGAAATCAAACCCTATGATTCATGATAATCCCTTATATATGGTGTATACACCGTTCAAGGATATTTTATGAGTACAAAATGTACTTAAAAGACCCACAAATAAGGGGCTTTCAGCTTTGAAACCATTTTCATCATCAATGTGTGAAATCTATGGCCTACGCCTAGATGGATGTTATCACCACCTTAACACCAAACTAGAAAATGTTTGTGAAAAGTACACCTTCAGTGTCAGATAATTCCTACGACACATGGAAATCCCATTTTCTTCCTCTGTAGGCATAAAAATTCATTTTTAATCAAACTCAACTTGTTTTTTATGAGTTACATTCATTTCATAGGTTCTATGGAAAATTTCATGGCATGATTTTTTCGATTCCATCAATTAGAAAAATAAAAAATGAACTTATTAATAAATATAAAATAAAAATTATAATAATAATAACATATGAAATTCATTGTTACTTTAACAATTCAATATAATTTTTAATTTTCATTATTTTTATCCAAAATACGATAATAAATAATGTAATTCTATTTGAAATTAACAAATATAATCACATATATATATATGTATATATTAATATGATTGGTCTCATTCATTAAATTTTAAATTAAATTACCATTAAAAATTAAAATTAAACATATCCACTTTAAATTAATATATCTAACTTATAATTATGTTCATTAATATTCCATTTTCTGTAAAATTTATATTTCTTAATAAATATTATATTATTGTTAGAAATTATAATTATACTCAAATATAATCATTTCTAATGAATATAAATCTATTATATATATATCAATTTCAAATTAATACTTTATGTATAATAATATTTATATTTCTCAAAATAAATTTTAAATTTATATTTGTATTTCAAATTGATATATTATATGCCACGATAAATAATATTTCACTATAAAATCGTTGAATTATCATATTAAATATTAATTTTTAATTAATATTTTATTTAAAATAATATTTATAATTTTTAGTAATTTTTCTATTACTATTAGGATTTAGGTTTAACAAATAATTCCATACCACTTATGATTAATTTTATTAATATATAACATATAAGTTCGACATCATAACAATATGATTACAAAATATAGATAAAATTTGAAATTCAAAGATATTAAGAATAACATCATATTAAATAAAAATTTATCTATATATTATTTCTGGGAAATTAATAAAAAAAAATAGTTAATATATTTCTTTTTATTATTTGAATATTTTAAATTAACTTATTCCAAAATATATGCTGTTTGTTGTGAAAATAATTTAATTTTATAGAAGATACCTGATGGTAAAATATATGTCATAGTTTATTTTAATTGGGAAGTGATCTATTTATTAATCATTAATATTTTTAAAAAAATTAATACTTTAATATTAGGATGTTTCATTTTATAGTTTTAAAACCAAAATTTCACATTAAATTAAAATCCCATGCTTTTAGTCATACCAGACACATTGTGTGTTGGATTAATATATTGTTGATTCTTGCTCATATAAAAAGAATCATGGATAATTTTCTTAATGTATCATGATAATATAATTACATTTTCTTGATTTTGAGTTTTTGGTGTGAATTTTGAACTAAAATGTACTTTTAAAAGTGGACACATGATCTTTAAGTCAAACCAGCCAAATCATCTGTCAGACTGATCCATGGTTGATTAATACATTTTAGAGAAGTATTATGGAAATTTTTATAAATTATTATCACAATATGAGATAATTTGATTGATTTTGAGCATGTGGAATATTTTCTGATAGAAAATGTGACTTTTAAATTAAAATGCAAACTTTCAGTGATATTATTCACACTATATGTCAAATTAAAATGTGGTTAATTCCTACATTTCAAAATTAAATTATCGATATTTTTAAATATATATCAATAAAATTCATGTGTGTTTACTCCATTTTTAGTATGTGATGTGGATTTTTAACTAAAATGTCCATTTTAAATGATACCACACACTTTGACACGCACTGGAAACACCATATGTCAGGTTGGAGATCAATACATTCCACAAATTAACCATGAATAAATTTTATAAGGTATCATGACAATATGGGGATTTTGTTCTCTATTAGGAGCACGTGACATGGATTTTGAACTAAAATGTCACTTTTAACATTGTAAATAGGAACTTTTAGTCATAACGGCCACAATATGTGTCAAATTTATGTACAATTGATTCCTACATATCAAAAATGAATTAGAGATAATTTTTATAATTTATGATGGCATCCCACATGTGTTTTACTAGTTCTATGTTTGTGACACACATTTTGTACTAAAATTTAACTATTAATTGAAAATGAACACTTCATGTCATACAAGCCACACAGAATGTTGGATTGACATGCATTTAATTCCTATACATAAATTTTTTTATTGAAATTTTTCTAATAATATAAATACAATTAATGTGAATTTTATAAATTGTTTGTATGTGACACTTGTTTTCACTAAAATGTCAATTTAAATTGAATGCATTCATATTGATTCATACCAGAAACAACATATATTAGATCTATGCATGGTTTATTATTATATGTTTTTAATTAATAATATGCTATTATAATGAATTATTATGATATTAATATTCTATTTTCTCTATGTTGAGTATGTGATGTGCACTTTGATCTAAAATGTCACTTTTAATGAAATTATGTACATTGAGTATTACATGACACACATTGTAATCAATTTTTGAGTGTTTTCATCCCACATTTCATAAATGAATTATATATAATTTTTATATGTTATAAATACAATTAACGTTTGTTTGATTGGTTTTGATTATGTGTCACATGTTTTGAAGTAAAATGTCACATTAAAATGAAATCACACACTTTCAATCAAGATAGAAACACCTATTGTTGGGTTGAAATGATGTATATTTATACACATAAAAAAAATTATTTATATATTTATAAAATATCAATACAATCTGAGTTAATTTTCTTTGTTTTGAGTATCTGATGCATTTTTTCATTAAAATTAAATCATTAAATGAAAACACACATTTTTTGTATCTTCAGCCACACTGTTTTTAGAATTTTTATGTGTATGATTCCTATAATTTGTAAACGAATAGTTGATATTTATTATAAATTAAGAAGGTAATCAATGTTTTTTATATCTATTTTGAGCATTTTGACAAAAAATGTCACTTTTAAATGAAAAATGCACTTTTTTATACCATTCACACCATGAATCAAATTTACATGCAGAAGGAGCCATCATAAATGTATAAAATTACCCCAAAGGGAGTAGGAATAAATTTATAAAAGTGATAGTTTCATGAAAAAATAACCATCTATAGTAAATTCAGTAACAATTGTTTATTATTGAAAAACAAACTAGTTTTAAGAAAAAGCTATTAAAAGGACTTGGACCCAATAGGAAATAACATTCATCACTACTAACCAAAAAAAATCCAATAGAGAACAAAAAATGCTATAGAGATAATATTAAATAGTAAATCAGTGCATTATATTTGACAAAGCCTTCATCATGAATTTATTTTTCTCCATGAATTTTGAGCCTAAAAAGAGTAAAAAAGGCCTCCATATAATTTTAGGGCCCTTGAAGTATAATATAATATCCCAGTTAGAAACCTAATTTTTGTAAACTAATCACTTCCCCTTAAACTTCTAGGGTCATCCACTAAAATAATTTTATCCTTCAAGATAGCCCTTGAACTCTATATGGTGTCCTTTTGTGCTCATTGTAGGTAAAAATACTTGGAAAAAAATTAAAAGGAAATAAACTATTCATGATCTCTATGAAAATTAACTATTTAATAGATAAAATTGATAAGAAAAATAACTAAATAAGAAGTTAATAAAATGATATGAAAATTAGATAAGTAATATATAATGAATTTAACTCTTCAGGAACACCAAAAATTAAAAAAATTACAACCATCATAAAAATTCCTCTCTTCATGATATTTGCAGATATTATAAAGAAATTTAATCCACCTAATATTTTTTTAAGAAATATAGTTCTTCTTTTCAATATGTGGACTATCAAAAATTATGGTAGTAAATAGAAATATGATTAATAAATATTTTAAGAGAATTTATAATTATAATCAGAAATACCTATTTGGGGATGTTATTTTTATTTATGAAAAATGATATCGTTAATGAATTTACAATTGTAATAACCACAATTTTTGTTATTATTTTTTTTCAAGAAACACAAAAACCTTAATAAAAATAATAAATCTACTTTTATAAGGAAATATTATTATATATAACATTATAATTATCAATTTATAAAAATTTATAGTCTTATGTTTCTCACAAGACATCCTCATACCATGATTTGGAGGATAATAAAACATTTCCCTATCATAAAACCATTATCGATAAATTATTATATGGAATGTATAATTTTATTTTTTCTTGTAAATTAATGAATGTAGTGCACTAAAAATTTATAAAGTAAATTATGTGTGGTTGAGTCATTGGTTATATATGATTTTGGACAAAAAAAACTATGGAGTATCCAACTTGATTGCAAAGATATTACAATGATTCCAAACAAATGAATAAGTAATGAAAAAAATGAAAAAGATATTTCATATAATTAGATTGTATATATTTATACCTATAATTTCGGTATTAAGAATAGTATATCACTTGTTAGTTTATTTATATATGGTGTGTCTACTTACACCAATTTTAATGAAATTTAATTTTTGTTTAATGCATATTTCTTATCGAAATAACTAGAGGAATAATGTGTCAAAAAATTCCTTCACGTGGTTTTAAATTTACATTCACAATGTCATTAAATCCACATGGGTTTCCAAATTATAAATTTATATTTTACTTGAACCACACTATCTACAATGGCATATCATAATAATAGTATTGGGTCGATCCCATAGAGAGAGGGAAACATAGTGACAAATATAAAAAAAGGTTATGTCATCCCAATATAATTAACTTGATTAATGTAATGATAGAATAGAAATGTAGAAGAAAATTAAGAAGAATGACATAAGAGAGGGGACCCAATGTCCAAGGGTGGTTTTCTGAAAAAATTTATTCAACTTCACTTGCAAAAAAATAAAATTAAATAGTTATAAAACTAGTAAATTATATTTATAAGAGAAATGATCAATCCCCTATAAATCTACCCTATTATATCAATTCATCATAGAATTATGGACTAAAATAAATAATTTTAATTATTATAATGTTTTGAAAAGAAAACAAAATAACTGAATTCAATGATCATAAATATTTTATCTCAATCTTGTTGGTGTAAATTAAAAATTGAAAACTGATGTTCAATGAATCGGTGATGAATAAAATATATGTGTAGGAACAACATGATACTATATAATTAAATCATTTGTCGAGCGAAGGAAAATTATAATTTATTAGTACAAACCCCCTTTAAATAATTCCACTCTCCCCTATATATTTATAAAACCACAATTTGGTGATCAAAAATTACGGATAAACCAAATTTTCTAGAAAATGTAATAGAATAAAAGAAAACAATAATATTTTTAAATAAAAAACCATCTGACATTACAAAAAAATAATAAAAGGTAAAGAAGTAAATTAAACACCTATCTAAAATAAATTATCCTTGAGAATGAACCCTAGTTGAATCTCTCCACCAATGGTTGAACAATACCATCCTCTTTAAAAAAAAACACTTTTATAATGTTTGAAGTCATCCATATGGTTTATAGGTTCAACCCCCATTAAAACCCCCGTTGTATCCCAAAAATGGCTCTCGTTTCTTCAAATATACCTTATTTATGTGGTGAATGTATGATTTACCTCCTAAATTGGTTGGTGAAAAAAATATATTATTTTCATATGCCAAAAACTATTTATAGTGTAACTGTATGATTTATTTTGTAAATTACATTTGTTTTGCGTGTTAGTCAAAAATTTTAGGACATGAATGTGGTTTTATGCTATAAATGAATCTTACTTCAGCCCTATAGAAGTATTATTCAATCCAGCCTCATATGTAGTAGATTAAGTCAACAACTCTTTCTCAGCTACATCATTGAATTTTTGGGGTCACCCTATACTGCTTCCCCACACATTGCGAAGAGTTCTTGTATTTCTAGAATACTGCATATTCAACTAAATTATACCCAATTCCATTTCAATGATATTATTTCCATTAAAATATAAAAATAATAAAATGGTTTTGAATATCATATTAAATCAATTAAAACCCGATGAAAACTCACAAACCCCCATAAAATATGTATGAAAAATAGAGATATAAAAAACCCCCAAACACAATCTTTTTATCATCCTAGAGGTTAATGTCAACATTAAAAATGAAATATCCATACATTTATCAATATATTTTTTAAGTTATTTTTATATTATAAATAATTTACAATTGAATATTATAAAATAAAAATCATTCACAATAATAAATTCATAAATAGTTCTTTATTTATAATTTTTAATTCAAGTTAATTCCCCTTATCACATACAGATTTTGACCTATAACAAATATACATGAAATTATAGATTTACATAACCATGAATGATTCTACTCAACCAGTTAATTATAAAATTTTATTGCGATGTAATCATACCTCAACAACATGTTCGTAGTCATTGTATTTCATTGAATCAACTTTCTCTGCCCTATAAATACATATTTCACAAGTAATCATAAGGAATTTTCAATTAGGATAAAATGATTATGAGGTCGTGGTTTGGTAGGTGTTGATATTAAAAAACAAGTAATACTAAAATGTATGTCTAAAATATAAATTAGAATACATGATATTCAAAATATAAGATGAATAAAATACTCCTAAAAAAATAAAATTTCATCTCCCACATCCCCAAAGTGAAAAGTAAATACTCATGAATGATATAATCATAATGAATTAATACCCAATCTTATTGCGTATTTTTTCTTTTTTCTCTTGACTATTTTCAATTTTAATATTTTTCAAAAGTTGTACCTAATATTAGTATCACATCCCCCACCTAAACCCAAATGATTTTGAGACCATCTATCTTTTAATTGTTCTTTTTGACCTTCATAGTAAACTACCCATCAATTTCTTTTCTATTTTTAATAAGAGGTATAAACAATAAATTAAAATGATTGAAATCATTAACCTTACCCAACATCCCATGGAAATACCCCTCATTGTCCTCTCAATAAACAACATCATATCTACACTATAAACAACCCCTGCCCCCAAATCATTCATTTGAAAATTATATGAAATAAAAATATCAAGGTAGTAAAGGGAAATAATGAACTGTAATATAGATCAATCATAACAAGGTCATTTATATAATCTATGGGATAATAAGGAAAAAGTGTAGGTGGGTCTCTGTAAAAAGAAGATCATCAATAAATAATTCCTCTATATTTTAAAATGTGAATTTTTTCTATCATATGTTTGACAAAATATTTATGAAATATATAATATGTTTACATGCCTCAATTATCATTTAATAAATTTGTTCAAAAAATAATAATGAAATTTTGGCCTAGAATCCTATCAATAATGATTATATAATATATGTCAATAAGTTCATTTCTTGAAAATTAATAATAAGCTTACTCAATGAAATATTATAGGAATACATATAAAGAAAATTAATCATATAAATAATGATTTTCATGAAATTCCAAAACTGAAGTAAGATTGTGGATTTTAATATTTTATTTATATTCTTTTCATTTATTGACAAAATATTTCAAATTTTCATAAATTTAAATCTTTTTTCCTAAGTTAAATTTTATTCTAGATCTATGAGTATAGGATAAAAATTCAATAATTTTAGTGTGAATTAAATTAATTTCACTTAATGTTACAATTCATAATATTATTTAGAACATATGATAGAAAACCTCTTGATGTGAAAATTTAGGCTAAAAAAGTAATACCCCTCTTCTAAGAAGTTTTCCATTTTTATTTTTCTTTTCCTTTCTCCATCTTTGAATTATTTCTTATATCTTAAATAATCTTTATACGAACTCATAAAAGTAAAATCATATATCATTTAAGATCAAAAAGATAAAGGAACTGGACTTTGGGTGGGTCATTAAAACAATAAAATAAAACTACATCCTAATTTTTTTAATAAAATTTTGGTTCCACGCAGTATAAAGTATTTTTTATGGTCATTCATATTTACAGTTACCTTCATTAGCTAATTGGAACATGATATAGTGATTAAAATCATATATTCACCCACATATGGATATGTTGTTAATATTGGGTAAATCATTACTTCTTGATCCATTATTTATTCTAGATTTATTCTTATAGTGGGTTGTATATTGTGGGAAAATTTAAAGAAAACACTGATAAATTGAATTCTGACTAGATTTTTTAGCTCTACTTCTCTACAACATCATTACTATTTTCCTAATGATAAAATTATAGAATAAATTCTTCAATTTGGGAAACATTTATTCTTTTTCTTCTGGAAATTATTGGAGGGATTTCTATTCTTCCTCATAATCCATAATTCTAGTGAGTTTAGTGCATGGCTCTTTATTTTCCTATTCCTTTATGTTTTCTTCTCCCTTATTAAGTTCAACTTCTTGCATTACATAAAACACCAAATCCTATTTCTCATTGAATATCTAATTAATTATTAACATAATGTTACTTTATTATTATTCTTGAAGTCAAAAAATGTTTTTTTTGTTTTTACATGACTGGTTGTATGCAAAAAAGTGATTCAAGAGGTTATAATTAATCTTATTTATATGTTATAGGTTCATATTTTCCATTATTTATTTCATGGTCTATGCACTCTTATTTAATATAAATCTACAATTCTTATTTTATTACATCTTAATAATTAAAATCCTCCACCTATTACCCTTCTTCATCTTGAAAAACTTTTATCCATGTATTAGATATCAAAGGTAGATTACTTATAATGGAATTTTGAAAAAAAAAATTATTAAGGGGGGCAGTCAAATATCCTCAT
The DNA here is from genome assembly GCA_963277665.1 of Viscum album. Taxonomy (NCBI): domain Eukaryota; kingdom Viridiplantae; phylum Streptophyta; class Magnoliopsida; order Santalales; family Viscaceae; genus Viscum; species Viscum album. The sequence continues at coordinate 649,539,933 of OY728126.1, forward strand.
TATCTAAGTTAGGAATTTTGATCATCAATCATATTATTTAACACAATAATTCAATTTTTGAGTAATATAATTATATGGTATTCCAAGGTCCAGTCATTAGGATGTTGGAAGTCAGATCCGCTCTAATTATACAACATATCCTAGGATCTACCTTGGTAATCATAAAAATTTCGGTCTCCTCAATAAGGATCTTAATAGGTGTCATTCAACTATAAATGTTCGAATTAATCATATTCATATGAATATAAATCAATCCATATTATTTCATGTCATTATTACATGTTAAAATTCAATTTGTCCCATGTGGATGGATACTCATGATATATAATGTATTCTAATGGTGGCACAACATATGACTGATATGAAATGTATTCTATACTTAAAAATACCAATACCTATTGAAGCGTAGAGAATATAAAAATAATAATTAAATCAAAATCATTTATTAAAATCCCTTAAATTAATTGTGATAAAAGATCCTTTGACCTAAAAAATAAATCTTCGGACATTATTAACACTATAATGTTCGTAAAAATTGATTCCAAAATTTGAAATTCCTATGCAGTGATATTAATTAGACATGGAAGTCCAAATTAGAAATTTATATTGTTCACAAACCATAATAATAAAGGCATAACAATGTGTTAATATAAGTTCAATCCCATAGGGAGTAGAGAACACAGTGAAAACACTCATCTAAAGTTTGGGATATCCCAATTTAATTAATTTCATTAAACGAATTACATAATTAAAATATAGTACAAAACAGAGAGGAATGAAATAATATATGGAAACCCATTTCTAGAGATAGTTTTACTAAATAAGATAATTAATCTTCATTTTCCAAATAATAATATTAAATAGACGCATAAACATTCAATTTTATCAATATGAAAAATGATCAACCCCCTATAAATATACCCTAGCATCTCAATTCATCATTGTCTAATAAATTAAAATAACTAATGTTCATTATGATTAGACTATCAAAAGAATATAAATTAGATAATTTTGTATTCAGGAATAAGTTTTCTATATCACGTTGTTGTCTATTAACAATTGACAGAATATGTTATATGAATAAATGATGAATAAAATAAACATATAGACTCTACATGATACTGTTGAATAAAATCATCTCATGAAAAATGAAAAATAATATTTTATTGGCACACACCCATTTAACTGATTCTTCTCCCTATTATGGATTTATCCATCTATCATTGGGTGATCTATAATGATGGATAAACCAAATTAAAGAGATAATTGAATATAATAAAATTATAAAAGAAATAATAGCTGAATTAAACTAAAAAACATCATATTATACAAAAAAACCTAATAATAGTAATAAAGGAATGAAAAGTCCTATATATGACGAATGATACTAAGATCAAAACCCTAGTAATAGCTCTCTACCAGTGGAAAAATAATCTTATCCTTTATGTATAAACCAATATTCTGGTCTAACACTCATTTAAACCCCTGAATTAATCCCAAAACATTGTCTCTGATAACACCCTTTAATTTAATGAATTAATTTTCATTTAAATAAAATAAACATCTTTGATTGATTGTAATGCATGCTATAAAATGATTATATAGATTTATATAAAACACCAATTTATGATTATAATACACACAATAATGAGTTTTAATTTCACTACACATGAAACAATGTTTATCTTATGTTACACAAAATACAAATTCCTTTAACAGCTTGTGTTATACACATGACCATGTCTTACCAAACTAAAATATACTATTAAGAATATTATTATAGTTATCACATAGATTTTAGAATTAAAGTTATGAATAATATGAAAAAAAATAATGAGAATATGGTTTACACTTTTATATTAAAATAATTATTCAATTACCAATTAATTATAAATGAGAGAAAAGGCTACTTGAATATAAAGATATTCCTTTTTATAAATACTATTCTTCTATGCACAAGCACATTTTATCACAATAAACTAAACAAAAAAATTTTGATGAATGATTTTAAGAGAATGTATAAATTATATATTCATTCAACTATTTAGAATTAATCTTAAGTGTTTTCTAGATAAGAGAAAACAATAAATCAAAATTTATGTATAAAATTCAAGTTTTTGTCAGTCTAAAAGGAACTTTTAATACCTTTTATCATCAAACTTATTTTTGGAATATATTTTTATACTATTATATATTATATTTTTAAAAAAAAATATTTGAATGTCGAATGTCAAAATCATCATATGGAGATTAATTGGTATTTTTATGTGAAACTTCTTTTTTTGAGAAGTGGTGAAAATATACTGAATTTTAGTTGAAAAAATGATTTTAATCTAAATAATTTATAATGATAAATAATATATTATGTTGGTTTTAATGTATTATTATTTCAATTATACAAATATTATTCCAATATAGGTCTTTCGAATAAATTTCACATTGAAATTGGATATAACATTTCAATATTTTGACCATTTTTACTTCAAAAACATATTGGCTCATACCATATGTGAGGTTAATATTATATTTATTTCTACCACTTATATGATTTAAATTTCAAAAAATTGGTTAAATATTTTTAATCTGAATAATTTATAATTTCTACTAATTTAAACATTGTTTTTTTACCAAAAATATAAGTGAAACAATTTAAAATTAATTATATTGATTAAGGTAACAACGGGTTAACATAGTGGTTAAACATTAAACATAAGGGAAAATTTAACTATAAAATTATAGAAAAATAATTTGGATTAACATATTTATACCACATACCCCATTTTATCTAAAATATAAAATTATTGGAGTCGCATGATATAAGGGATACTTCTCAATAGTCTTTAGCTTTTTGTATTTACAAGAATGGAACTCCTCCTTCACAATAAAATTGAACTCACCCCTCATTTTTATCACTTATTAAGCAATTTTTCTTACACAACCAATTCCCAAAAAAATCATCCAAATTCCATCCTCTAAACCTATAATCTAAAATTATGGAATAAATCTAACCAAGGAATCTCTTTAGTGGAAAACAAAAGGAGTTACCTGAATAAGAGGTAACATTTTTCAACCTAAATTTTTTTATTAGTTTTCTCATCCACTCCTATAGTTATTCTTATGTAAATCATATATAATAAATTAAGTATCCAATATATAATGATACTTATTTATGTTATGGGTATGACCTATACTCTCACACACTTCCATCAAATGAGATACACAATCTTCGTTCATAGATATGGAGGACAACCTCATCACGAACAAATTTTGATTTTTATTCCATTACCACCTCTAATTGTTAGGAATAACAATGGAAATGTTGTGGAAGCTATGGATTCTATCTCTTCAGGTGGTTGGTTGATGTTCACTCGGGTCACAACTCCTCTAAAACTATGGTGTGGTTCCTGCTCTCAGGCCTCGCCTATCACTTTCAGAGCCTAGATTTCCTTCACACTATCAATAATGCTGTTGGAACCTTTTTTTGTTTAGATGAGCATAAATCTCAACTTATTGATGATTCCTATACACAAATCTATGTGGATATAGATCTATTTTCCTCTTCCTTGATTGCATCCTCTTGAAGGTTGTCCCATTCTCAAGGTGGTAGAGATATTCCATCAATACATGGTGCATTTCTACTCCCTAATCCTATTTCAAGGAAACTAATATTCTCTATACAGGTGCTATCATGTTGGACCTTAGGACATTGTGGTGGTGTTTCTACTCTCATTGACCCTTCATCACACCCTAATGTTTACTCAATTCCCCGTGGAGGGAATTCATCTTCGTCTTCCCCCGCTTATTCTTCTTTCCCACCTGGTGTTTCCCTAGAAGTCCTTCATCTTCCTACTACACCTCCCCAGGTTCATGTTGTTATACTTCCTCTTCCTTCACAAGATGAATATGTGGCACTGCCTGCAATGCTTGATGCATGGCCTCCTGAGGTGCTTCCACACCCCTCTTTGGTTGGGCCCCTCCCTATAATCTTGCATTACTCAATGAATTATTGGTGTTCATGGATCATGTGAATGTTTCTCGAAGAAAGTCCCATCCTCCCAACATTATGATATATTTATAAAAGGAGAAGGAGGTTCTCATATCCATGCATCTCCATCTTTGAGTGATTGATCCTATTTCTTCTTGTTTATCCACCCTCTGATTGTCTAATTGTAACGACCCGAAATTTTTAAATAAATTTTGTTTCCTAATTTTATGTGTTATTGTTATACTCAACAAAATTTTTTTATTTGATAAACATGATTATAATTAAAATGAGATCAGTGGGTTTTGAATATTATATAACCATCGGTCAACATGACCGCTGTGAACAAAATGTTTTGATTATTTTCTCTAAATATAAGTAATCTTGGTTAATTATTATAGAAAGAAGATTCGATGGCCTCACCTAGTAGTCTTGGACCGATCGAAGACCATCTAACAGAGCTTGGGAAGGAGGTAGGACCACTGGGATTTGCTCTGGATCAAATCCAAGCCGAACTTCATCATGTGAAGTTGGAACAAAATCGCCTTCGTGAGAAGTTCAAACTGATAGAAATTACTACTCGGGCAATGTTGACTGAGCCGCCCCAAGCTTCTATCACCCTAGCACACCTTACTCTTAGGTCCTATGCTGGTATTATAAGGTGTTATGTAACGAGACCGTAACTACCTTGTGTAATCCTTGTTTTAAATAAAAATTTGGATTTCTTCTTATGATGAAGTTTATGAATTTTGAAATGACCGGATAAATATATTATGCATATTTTTGATGAATTTTAGAAAAAGGATATTTTAAATATGTTTATGTAAACCCTAAATAATTAAAATGTGTAATGATTTTCAAAAAATGGTCTTCTGCAATTATGTTCAGTACTAAATTTAGAAGTCTAATAAGATCAACTTGATTTTTGATGAATAGTAAATTATGAATAGTGATTTTATGATTAGGATTAGTAATATGACAAATGGATTAGTAATATCACATAAATAATGTTTTAAAATAATCTAGGCACCTTTATTAAGTAATGTGATTCAATAAAATAGTTAAATAACGGTTTCATTAATTATTATTCAAGTATTAGTTTTTTCGGGTGAATAGTGTTTTTTTAATTAAAAATTTAATTAAAAATAATTAGAAAATTATTTTTATCAAAATGACTTTATTTTTGAACTCAGAGCATCGATATGATGTTATGGTAATTTTTGGGGTTTTTTCTGAAAAAAATGAATTTTCGATGAATAGTGTTTTTATTTAAAAATTAAATTAAAAATATTTAGAAAATTATTTTTATAAAATGGATTTCATTTTTGAAATCAGAGCATTGATATTTGGTTAATGTGAAATTATGGGATTTTTCTGAGAAAGTTGAATTTTCAGTGAATAGTAAAAATACAGTTTTAGGGTTTCGGTATGTTTAATGACATCATAACAGTGTCATGATGATGTCATGAGATCTTTTGAGGGTTGGCCGGACAAGGGTTATGAATTATTGTTTTGGGGGCCCCATGTGGCCTAACTCCATGATAAATGACAAGGGAGAGCACGTGGGTTTGAGAAAAGCACATGTGAGGTGTCCCTTGGCCATTAATGCCTTGTCCCCTCACTTTCCCTATAAATTCCAAGCCCTCCTCTCATCCATTCGACTCCCCACTCATTCCCAACGAATTTCTGGTCTCATTACCTCCCAAGGAGTCCTCCCAAGGTGCCCCCAAGCCCTCAAGGTCCCAACCTTTGAGGTTTAAGAGTTACATTTTAAGGTAAGGGATTCGACCTCTCTCTTTCTTTTCAAGTAATCTCTTTTATGTCTTTTCTTTTATACTCCATGTTCTTATGTTGGAGGATGTTCTTTTATATTCATCCTACTGCCTATTTCATGTTCATATGATGAGAGACCCCCCTTTCTCTCATCAATTCGTTTTAAGAATGTTTAAGTGGCGTCGTTAGGCTGCTGAATTTTTAAGGGATTCTTTCACCTTCCTTGTTTTAAAGTTCTATTTTCATTCAAGTCTTTCAAGTTCCTTTTTGTTATATTGGGGAATTATCTCTATATATATCATACTGGACTCTTATGTTCATATGATGATAGACCCCATTTGATCTATTCAATTCAGTATTTTGATGTTTTAAGTGGCGCCGTTAGGCTGCCGAATTTTTAAGTGGTTCTTCACCCTTCTCGTTTTGAAGTTCTACTTTCATGTCAATTATTTCAAGTTCCTTTTTGTTATATTGGGGTATGATCTCTATATATATCATACTTGAATCTTATGTTCATATGATGAGAGACCCCATTTTATCTCTTCAATTCAGTATTTTGATGTTTTAAGTGGCGCCGTTAGGCTGCGGAATTTTTAAGTGGTTCTTCACCCTTCTCGTTTTGAAGTTCTACTTTCATGTCAATTCTTTCAAGTCCCTTTTTGTTATGTTGGGGAATTATCTCTATATCTATCATACTGAAATATTATTTTCACATTATGAGAGATCCTATATGATCTTTTCAAATCATTTTTTGTTGAGGTTTAAGTAACGCCGTTAGGCTGCCGAACTTTCATAAGAGAAATCTAATTTTTTTTCTTCCTTCCATGTTTTTCATTTCAAATGGTATGTCCTTGAAATCTCATTGCCATGATCATTTATCCTTCTTATTCTGTCCATGTACTATTTTATGGGTCATTTATGAATGTTTGACCCATTTTACCTCTCTTTTAATGTCTTCTAAAACCTCGGAACATTGCCGTTATGCTGCAGAATTTCTGTCTCAAAATGTCTATCTCTTTTTCTAAAGTCCTTTTATTTTATTAAGTGAATACTCAAAGCTCTTTCTTATAAAGGGGTATTCACATATATACCAAAATGTTCTATTTTAAATTCTGGGATTTACATACATGAGTCCCACCTTCCTTTTCTGTGGGTTTAAAGTGACGTAAAGATCATGTCTTTAAAGCAGTTTTTAAAACGTTATGATTATGAAATGAAACCCATTTATTTTATGCTATATTGGTTATTTATGAAATTTTTGATGATGATATATGTGGCTCACATGATAATAAAGGAAAATTTAAGGGTGCGCCCTGATAGTTCTCCAATGCATTGGGTAATGATATAACCACTAGAGATTACAATTTTCACGATACCTTGGTGAATAACCTTGGTAATTTTCAAATGACACCTTGGGGATGGACCTTGGTGATATGTTCATGATTGTCTATGTTAAATGATGTATCCACATCTTCAAGTTATGAAAAAGTTTATTTTTATTATGAAATGCATCATGATTTATTTCTCATGCCTTAAAGTTCTTTTCATGTCCTTGTTGAAGTATATCAAGTTCACATGTAAAATGTTCCTCTTGTTTCCCTTACTGGGCCTTCTGCTCACCCTTTCTTTTGATATATGTCCCCAGGTTATGAGATGCAGTAATGAACCTAGGAGGAACTTATGGAGAAGCCTTTCAAGTATTTAAGAAGAATGCTTTATGTAGCTTTCATGTTTTATGTTCCTAGTTTCCAAGACACTAAACCTTAAAGATCCTCAGTTTTGTGTAATGTAATGAAAGTTTATGTTATAAAAAGGCGGGATGCTATAGTTGGTATCAAAGGATGGTTTAGTTATTTGTGGAAATTAGGATATGAAAACTCTAGGAGGAACCCTATAGAAAAGTTTAATATAGGAAATCTTCCTGGTATTTTGGTGAGTATTGAGTAAGGGGTTGCCAAGAAAATACATCCCTGTCTGGATACGAGCAGGTAGAGGTGGCTCTGGCACAGATGTACATAGGGGTAAAACCCGAAAACACCGCTTTGAGCTAGACTCGAACGGGAACTGGTACACGACAACGGGCCTTGCTGCACTGTTGGTTACGACACTCCCGGGGGATATGCTTGGGTAAATTCATAAGCTTGGTATGAACCATTGTTAAAGGAACAAAGATAAAATAAAATAAAGGTTCACATAAGAATATATGATCATTCATAACCTAGATGGGAACCTAGGATATCACAAGTTAGGGTATACCTTTCATATACAAGTTATCCTTTTATGCTTTCAGTTCTTTTTCATGATTATTAGCTAAGTACTTAAGCCCCTAATTATGCTTTCTCTTCTTAGTTAATGGTGGGAAATGGAAGAACATGTTCCGACAACCAATGTGATAGGAAATGCGACGATTTTCGTATTAATATGACAGGGATGATTAGGGGATTAAAATATGATTATTATTTTGGAAGACGTTCATTATTTTGGGAACCATATTTGATCGAGGTAAATAGATTACTACGGTATTTTCATTGAGGAGTAAGGTTGACTTATATTTTGAAGAATCGATGAATTTAAGGTGAACTTATAGTAATTTAGGTTACTTATGGGAATGACTAACCTATCTTGGGTAAAATATGTTTAGGTTAGCTAATTTTTTATAATATGTTAGGAGTGGTTGATGTTGTCTGGAGATGAACAATGAAGTTGTTTTGGAAGACTATGTTATCAAATCCTTATTGTATTTGGGTTTCAATCTTAGTTTGGTTTGTTTTGAGGAATTTTAAGGACCGTTATTTATGGAATGGTCTATGATGAACTTTGGGTAGTACCATGGAACTTTGATGATTTAAAAGTAGTTTCCATTCCTATGGGATTATTTCTTTTTGAAGAGTTGTTTTACCTTAACCTTTCTGTTTTTGGGATAATGTTTAAAGATAGAAGAAAAAGATAGTTAATCTTTTGTAGATTATGCGATTCTATAGAAGATGATTCTTGTGCTTTTATGAGACCATGTGTTTTTTAATTCTCATCATTTGGAGAAAAGATTAGTGTTGGTAGGGACATGTTAAAGGATGAAACTCTACTTGAAGGTAGGTATATTTTATTATGTTTTTGTTCTATGTAGTAAATGAAATCCTCAAAATTATGAAAAGAAACGTAAAAAAAATGTTGTTGGTTTACGTTTCCTACTAGGTAATCAAAGACTGTTTACACACATCATAAGATTGGGATTTTCTCATGGTTAACTTTCTCCTAATCATGTTCTCTATCACTCTCCCTCAGAACTTGACCCTTTGTTTTTTCCTCCATGTCCATGTTTTTCTATATGGAACCCTAGTGTGGGTTAACTCGGGTGACCATTGTACTTCCCTTTCTTTATTTTAAAGTAATAGTTTTACTGACTCCTTTTCCGATGTGGGACTTTCAATGAAATTTCAAAACCCAATTTTAAAATTGTGAGGACGCAATTTCTTAAGGGGGGAAGATTGTAATGACCCGAAATTTTTAAATAAATTTTGTTTCCTAATTTTATGTGTTATTGTTATACTCAACAAAAATGTTTTATTTGATAAACATGATTATAATTAAAATGAGATCAGTGGGTTTTGACTATTATATAACCATCGGTCAACATGACCGCTGTGAACAAAATGTTTTGATTATTGTCTCTAAATATAAGAAATCTTGGTTAATTATTATAGAAAGAAGATTCAATGGCCTCACCTAGTAGTCTTGGACCGATCGAAGACCATCTAACAGAGCTTGGGAAGGAGGTAGCACCACTGGGATTTGCTCTAGATCAAATCCAAGCCGAACTTCATCATGTGAAGCTGGAACGAAATCGCCTTCGTGAGAAGTTCAAACTGATATAAATTACTACTCGGGCAATGTTGACTGAGCCGCCCCAAGCTTCTATCACCCTAGCACACCTTACTCTTAGGTCCTATGCTGGTATTATAAGGGGTTATGTAACGAGACCGTAACTACCTTGTGTAATCCTTGTTTTAAATAAAAATTGGGATTTCTTTTTATGATGAAGTTTATAAATTTTCAAATGACAGGATAAATATAGTATGCATATTTTTGATGAATTTTAGAAAAACAATATTTTAAATATGTTTATGTAAACCCAAAATAATTAAAAATGTGTAATGATTTTCAAAAAATGGTCTTCTGCAATTATGTTCAGTACTAAATTTAGAAGTCTAATAAGATCAACTTGATTTTTGATGAATAGTAAATTATGAATAGTGATTTTATGATTAGGATTAGTAATATGACCAAATGGATTAGTAATATCACTTAAAGAAAGTTTTAAAATAATCTAGGCACCTTGATTAAGTAATGTGATTCAATAAAATAGTTAAATAACGGTTTCATTAATTATTATTCAAGTATTAGTTTTTTCGGGTGAATAGTGTTTTTATTAATTGAAAATTTAATTAAAAATAATTAGAAAATTATTTTTATCAAAATGACTTTATTTTTGAACTCAGAGCATCGATATTATGTTATGGTAATTTTTGGGGTTTTTTCTGAAAAAAATGAATTTTCGATGAATAGTGTTTTTATTTAAAAATTAAATTAAAAATATTTATAAAATTATTTTTATAAAATGGATTTCATTTTTGAAATCAGAGCATTGATATTTGGTTTATGTGAAATTTTGGGATTTTTCTGAGAAAGTTGAATTTTCAGTGAATAGTAAAAATACTGTTTTAGGGTTTCGGTATGTTTAATGACATCATAACAGTGTCATGATGATGTCATGATATCTTTTGAGGTTTGGCCGGCCAAGGGTGATGAATTATTGTTTTGGGGGCCCCATGTGGCCTAACTCCATGATAAATGTCAAGGGAGAGCACATGGGTTTGAGAAAAGCACATGTGAGGTGTCCCTTGGCCATTAATGCCTTGTCCCCTCACTTTCCCTATAAATACCAAGCCCTCCTCTCATCCATTCGACTCCCCACTCATTCCCAACGAATTTATGGTCTCATTAACTCCCAAGGAGTCCTCCCAAGGTGCCCCCAAGCCCTCAAGGTCCCAACCTTTGAGGTTTAAGAGTTACATTTTAATGTAAGGGATTCGACCTCTCTCTTTCTTTTCAAGTAATCTCTTTTATGTCTTTTCTTTTATACTCCATGTTCTTATGTTGGAGGATGTTATTTTATATTCATCCTACTGCCTATTTCATGTTCATATGATGAGAGACCCCCCCTTTCTCTCATCAATTCGTTTTAAGAATGTTTAAGTGGCGCCGTTAGGCTGCCGAATTTTTAAGGGATTCTTTCACGTTCCTCGTTTTCAAGTTCTATTTTCATTCAAGTCTTTCAAGTTCCTTTTTGTTATATTGTGGTATGATCTCTATATATATAATACTGGACTCTTATGTTCATATGATGAGAGACCCCATTTGATCTCTTCAATTCAGTATTTTGATGTTTTAAGTGGCGCCGTTAGGCTGCCGAATTTTTAAGTGGTTCTTCACCCTTCTCGTTTTGAAGTTCTACTTTCATGTCACTTATTTCAAGTTTCTTTTTTTTATATTGGGTTATTATCTCTATATATATCATACTGGACTCTTATTTTCATATGATGAGAGACCCCATTTGATCTCTTCAATTCAGTATTTTGATGTTTTAAGTGGCGTCGTTAGGCTGCCGAATTTTTAAGTGGTTCTTCACCATTCTCGTTTTGAAGTTCAACTTTGATGTCAATTCTTTCAAGTTCCTTTTTGTTATGTTGGGGAATTATCTCTATATCTATCATACTGAACTCTTATGTTCACATTATGAGAGATCCTATTTGATCTTTTCAAATCATTTTTTGTTGAGGTTTAAGTAACGTCGTTAGGCTGCCGAACTTTCATAAGAGAAATCTAATTTTTTTCTTCCTTCCATGTTTTTCATTTCAAATGGTATGTCCTTGAAATCTCATTACCATGATCATGTATCCTTCTTATTTTGTCCATGTACTATTTTATGGATCATTTATGAATGTTTGACCCATTTTACCTCTCTTTTAATGTCTTCTAAAACCTCGGAACATTGCCGTTATGCTGTAGAATTTCTGTCTCAAAATGTCTATCTCTTTTTCTAAAGTCCTTTTATTTTATTAAGTGAATACTCAAAGATCTTTCTTATAAAGGGGTATTCACATATATACCAAAATGTTCTATTTTAAATTCTGGGATTTACATAAATGAGACCCACCTTCCTTTTCTGTGGGTTTAAAGTGACGTAAAGATCATGTCTTTAAAGCAGTTTTTAAAACGTTATGATTATGAAATGAAACCCATTTATTTTATGATATATGGGTTATTTATGAAATTTTGGATGATTATATATGTGTCTCAAATGATAATAAAGGAAAATTTAAGGGTGCGCCCTGATAGCGCTCCAATGCATTGGGTAATGATGTAACCACTAGAGATGACAATTTTCATGATACCTTGGTGAATAACCTTGGTAATTTTCAAATGAAACCTTAGGGATGGACCTTGGTGATATGTTCATGATTGTCTATGTTAAATGATGTAGCCACATCTTCAAGTTATGAAAAATGTTATTTTTATTATGAAATGCATCATGATTTATTTCTCATGCCTTAAAGTTCTTTTCATGTCCTTGTTGAAGTATATCAAGTTCACATGTAAAATGTTCCTCTTGTTTCCCTTACTGGGCCTTCTGCTCACCCTTTCTTTTGATATATGTCCCCAGGTTATGAGATGCAGTAATGAACCTAGGAGGAACTTAAGGAGAATCCTTTCAAGTATTTAAGAAGAATGCTTTATGTTGCTTTCAAGTTTTATGTTCCTGGTTTCCAAGACACTAAACCTTAAAGATCCTCAGTTTTGTGTAATGTAATGAATGTTTATGTTATTAAAAGGCGGGATGCTATACTAATTGTTTTTCATATCTCTCTATTCCTCCTATAAATTATCTATAAAGAGAGTTGTATATCACTTTGGCTTCATGAATCCCCCCTAGTGTGTGATGTGTACCAAATATCAATCATGGTTTCATCAATCTTCCAACTCTAGTAAAAGAATGTCCTATTAATCTTTGGTCCCCCCAACCTTCATCAATGAGTTCCCTCCTCCTTTCAAAATCCTAGGACCTTGAGGCCTCGGTCAAGACTTAAATCCTTGATCCTGAACTCAATCATCACAACCTTTCCTTGATTGTTATCCATGAGCCTAGATAACAATCCTCTTACATTGTGGAGAATTCTCACATGATCAGGGAGCACAAATTCATGAATTCTTACCCCAATAACCATCATATTTAGATAACATGAAATTATACCCATTATATTATCATTGTGAGTGCCTCAGATCAATTCATTTACATCGATGTTTCAGTGGGTAAACAATGGCTCTTTATGACTTTTGTCTATGCTAAATGTGAGAGGCTTTCTAGAGAAATCCTATAGTGTGACCTTTAGTACAATGATCCTGGGGTTCTTCCATGGATCAGGGGAGGTTACTTCAATGTTATAGTTGATCTATCCAAAAATAAAGGTGGAAAAGTTTTCTTGAGGAGGGTGAGTGCTGACAATTCATTATTCCTCTCTCATAGGGGTTTACATAACATGAGTTATTTTGGAGACCATTTTACATGGTGTAGCAACTAATAGGGGTCATCCCTTAAATGGAGTAGGGTTGACCATTACCTATCCAACCTTAATTCCATTTCTTCCTTTCGGATATTTTGGTGAGTCACCTTTCACATGCTCCTTCAGCCCATTAACCAATTCGGGTGACCTGGTCTAACGTTGATAATAGAAGAGATAACTTCATCATTTTGCATAGATGGATATCTAACCTAGTATTTTTCAAAAAAATTGTTGAGTTATAGTGAAATCTAGTTTATGAAAACCTATGTATCAGTCTTCATAACAGGCTATGGAACCAATGAAGTGATCTCCAACCATGGAAAAAGAACCTGCCTCTATGACTTTGTGACATGGATATATTTAGTGATGATGTTGACTAGATAGAAACATTGATTGAGTCCTATGTAGATGATGAGTTGTTTCATCATTTGATCTCAATGAATAATGATATGTATGTGTGGCTTATGGAAGAGGAGTGTCTTTCTCAGGAATGTGAATGAATTAAATGAATTCATGGGGGGGGAATTCCTCATTTATTCATTCATGTATTAAATAGATACAAATCTTTAATAGGCCTAACATAATTCCTGAATATTACTACTTTGTGATTAATTATGATGATTTTCAAACCCTTGTAGTTTCACACTTCCATTATTGTCTAGTCGAGCCAAACACCTGCATGCCTGCGGGTTACACTGATGGCTTCCTAGGATCATGCTTTCATGCTACATGAGATTTGGTTAAGTCCCCCATTACTGAAATAGTCCAATATGTTTTCCTTGGCTACATCCATCCTCGTGTTGCAAGTGCTACCTCCTTGGTGCTTATCCCTAAGTAGAAAGACAATTCCTCTAGGAACCATTATACGTCAATATGCCTATAAAACTTCATGTATAAAATCCTAGTCATGGTAATTAATAGAATAATTTCATTACACATTCCTAGATGGATCTTCAATTAGAATCAAACTTTCTCTAAAGGAAGAACCATCCAAGGTGTTGTTGTCCTTTTTTATAAAATGATGAGTTATTTAAATTGGAAATATCCTCGGTCAACCACTATTAGGATACTATACATGGAAAAAACCTTTACTCATATGGATAGGTCATTCAACGTAAAAGTTATCATCGTAATGGGCTTATCATATCACATTATTATTATTCTATTTCACTTTTCTTCTTCTACCTATCTTTCCATTTCATTTATGGGAAAACCCCATGGTTTCTTCTTATTAGTGGGGGGTTTCACTATGGAGATCATTTGTCTCCCACCATCTTCATTGTGATGAAGATTTCATTGAATAAGAATATTAATAAAAAATATCTAAGAATGAATAATCCTTTAGTTTATATTCTCGAATAACCTACAAGGCCTCTCCAACATCATGTATGTAGATGAAACCATATTCATTACTAATGGATGTAAATTCCCTATCCATGGACTCAATAGAGTGGTCGATGTCAATTTCCTTTTTAGTAGGTAGACGGTTAATTATGGAAAGAGTTGAGTTTTTGTTTCCAACTACTGTAGTGAGGGGAGAACCAGACTCATGGAAGAATCTGTTGGATTTAAAAGGAAGAGTATACAAATAGAATACCTTGGTGTCTCTAACTATTTATGTCATCTTCAGGTCTTTAACTTTGATAATGTTCTAAGAAACATCACCAACTAGATCATGATCAAGAAAAAGATCTAATTCTCTATAGGGAAGGATAACGCTTATCAATAGTGTTCATTCCTCCACCATCATGCCTGTTTGTTTTCTATTATCATGGTCCTGAAAATTGTTGTCTCTAATCTGGAGCAGATTTTGTGTGCCTTCATAGGAGATGATAATCTCAAGGGGAAGCACCACTTTGCCTATAGTACAAGACTGATAATGTTGGTTATGTTTGGAGCTGTTGGTGTTCGTAGGATTTCTGATATCATGCAGGAGATGCATTCAAATCTCAGATAGGATTTCATGGGGGGATGTAACCTATGGGAAAGATTTAAGGAATATAAATATAGAACCTCCCATATACTTCAAGGGAATGTCTTATATCTTTGGTACTCAATGGGTCCCCTTATTTCAAAAAATGAGAATAATGTGAGGTGGATTTGTATCACCCTCGGTTCCAGGTATGTATCTTTTATTGACTTTTTATGTGTATAATGTGCATGGGAGATGTTGGGAAGAGGTTGGGGGAGTTTGGAATGGTTTTTAAAAAGTTTGAAGTCTTTTATAAGGGATAATGATTTTAAAACAGTTATGGGAAACCATAAAGGTTCTCCAGGAAACCATGCAGTGGGAGACAATAGGCTTCGTATGGCCTGCGCTCTATATTCCAAACGGTGCGAGGAAATGATGTGGACCCCTCCTTTTGAGATAGTGTCATGCACACAGTTAGCACATGGTTTTCCAAACCGTCCCAACTAACCATGTAACCACTTAAGAGTAGGTTTTTTAAATCTGATCTCCCTCAAGATTGAACTATTTCTCTCCAAATATTCTCTCACTTGAGCCACACTTGGTATTTTTGGTTCTCAAGTGTTGGAAGGGATCTCCCATACATTTTGGAAGAAAATCAAATGGGTTTTGAGGCGGGTTGTATGTTGTTTCTCCTAGGTAAGTCTCTACTATTTTTTTCTCTTTGATTTCCTCTAGATCTACTTTTCTCCCATTCTTGGTTTTTAAGATCTACATCTGTTGAATTTTTATATTGGGTTGTTTTTCCTTGGGTGTTGATTTTATGTTTTTTTGATGATATGGAAGGGTATATATAGCGGTTGTAGTGGAGACTTTTCCCGGATTTTGGGTGTGGTTGCTTGCGAGTCAAATTTTCCAGAACCCTAAAGGAAGGTGGCTTCAATCATGACTCTGCATTTATAGAATGTGAAGAGTTATTACAGGTAATTTTTTGTTCAGAATTTATTGTGTTTTTATGTGTGAAATTGGTTGGAAATCCCTTTGGTGATATTTTGGTGGATTTTTAGAAAAAGTGGGGCTATGGGGTGAAATGCTCTTGTTGTGGATTTTAAAATGGGTTTATGGGATTGATTTGTGAAAATGGTTAATGGAAAAAGGTTTTCAATAAAGATGCTGTTTTATTGAAATGTTGTTTGGAATGTAAAATTATCAAATGATGGTTTCAGTAAATGAAAGATTAATTTATGTGGATTGGCATGTGATGTAAATGATTAGTTACATGTTGCGTGGCCTTGGGGGTTATATACATGGTTATGGCTTGTTGGACCGTTTCGTAGAAGTGGGTGGTAAGTAACACTATTATAAGGGGATGTTTTGTGGATGGAAGGGCCACCATAAAAAATAAGTGGGAGGGGTGTAACACTAGTTGGAATGGGTGAATGGGTTGGATGGAAGCTCCACCGTTTTGGTTGTCTTATTGCGTATTGATTAACAAGATAGAAGTTATTGTGCTAATGATAAATGATGATATGGATTAGGGAATGATTGTTTGAATTTCCCTTTGGTTTCTTGGTTTGTGTGAGGTATCTTGGTTAGGGTATGTTTTTATTATGGTAATGGTTTCACATGTGATTATTTTATATAAAATGATTTATATAAATTTTCTAAAGGTTTTATCATGGTTCCATGTATAGTGAAGTCATTTTGAGAAAACCTACTAAGTATTAGTACTCATCCCCTTCTTTAGAACTTTTTTGATTTTTCAGATGTCGTATTCTAGGACATAGGTAACGGTAAAGCATCTCATTGATAGTGGTTTTTGGTGAATCTTGGGAGATGTGGGGGTACTTGGAGCTTGGAGCTTAGTGTGGGTTTTGGAGAGTGTCTTGGTTTATTATGGGTATCTTATTTAGTGTTCTTCATATTATTCTGATATTGTGTTTGGTTGTATTGATTTTTGGGTTGTATTGAGAAATACCATGGTTCCATTTTGGTAATGTAGGAGTTGGTTCTTTTGTTGACATGAATCATGTATTTTTTTGATAGTGGATCATTTGGTTGGTTTTTTCTCTACGGAAAATCATTCCCTGGTTTAATATTGAATCCCTTGACATTTATTGCTAGCCGTTGGTGCCTTGGGATCACCGCTAAAGGCCATGTAACGTTTCCCCGCCCTCTAAAGCCAATGGGATGGGGTTGTATGTTACAAGTGGTGTCAGTTTTTTTGATCCTTGGATTTCAAGTGAGAGCAATTGTTTGATCCTTGGTGCTGATCGTTAGACTTAGTGTTGACACTCGTTTGTGGTCTATTCTTTGATTCAGGATGGTAGAAAGGAATAGGATTGTGATAACATTGAAAGTATATCATAAATGGATGTTTCAAACCCAATTATTTTGAACTTCATCTTACAAGGGAGTTGGGTACATAAGTGTTTTGGAGACACTTATAGGAAATGTAAATATCATTGTCGTGGGTATAACCAATGAGATGAGCATGGCATTCCTGATAGCAATGACTTCATATAGGGATTCATATTTCATTGGGGTATAATGATCTATGGTGTGGTATGAATGTGTGGATTTGAAAATTATGAATTGGGTTTCAAAATGGAAGGATTTGAAACATGGAAAACTACCGGTATTTTGAAAATGGGATGATTTTCAAAACATGGTTGATTTTTTCAAAATAGTGTAGAATTGGAAATGTGAACTTGTGGAAAGCCTGGTTGTGATAGTTTTTATGTTATTAAATTTGAAAATTTTATACCCTTTCCTATTAAGGCAGTGATACTAATGGTTGTTTTGGTCTTGATAGAAATGGAACCATGTAGGCATTATAGAGACCAACTGGAGGATGTTGCTGAAAATGTGGTTTCACCTGAGCCCCAAGGGAACTAGCAGATAGTGAAGATTATAGTGCAAGATTTCCAAGAAGTGGAAAGTTCACATAAAGTGGATTGACCTAGGTATGTTGATCATATAGTTATGTTTCAAAGGAATAATCCACCCATCATTAGGGGTGATTCAATGATAGAGAGGGAAAAAGCGTGTCTATATAGAATGAATTAGATATTAGAATACTTGGGAACACTTGTACAGTTGAAAGTGAACCTAGTCATGTATATGTTCAAAGATATTTTTCTTCAGTGGGTGGATTTGGTAGTCCAAGCTGGGATAGAAAATGTGTGACATGGGGGGGGGGGTGGGGGTTGAGGAATTTTTTATCAAACAATTCTACCCTCATATGTTTATAATCCTGTGTACAGTGGATTTATTTAGTTTGAAGCATGGGAACATGGAAGTGATAGAATATGCAGCTATGTTTATGAACTCAGTACAGTTTTCACCCATGGTGGAGGGTAGTGCATCATTGAAGGAATAAATTTTTGAATCCAGGTTGAACAAGAAAATTCGTTCAAAGATAGCAGTGCTGTCTATAGATGAGTACACAGAAATGGTGAATCGAGCTACGAAGTCTGAGAAGTATATTGTGGGGGATACAGGCAAAGGTGGAATGTTGGTACCCATAGGGAATAGTGGAAACTTGAACACTGGGTTCAAGAAGAAGAGGGACACTTATTTCCAATGTGAGAGTACAGTTTAGAATCCAACAACTGGATTAGTGAATATTCCTCTGAATCCTCAGAGTAAATCATGATGTTTTCAATATGGTTCTACGAGCCAAATCAAGGTGTATTGGATGACACAACCTCAAGCATGTCATATTTGTAAGAATATGTTGAATCTACAACGTTATTGTCAAAATTCTCAATGGTCATGTGTCCATGACACTCCTCAAGTGTCGCAGGGGTCTTATTCCAGAATGGGATGGGTGTAGCAACAAACCCCTTGGTATAAAAGTAAAGTGGGTCATGCTGATTATCAGAAAACCATGATGCCTCAATAGGGTAATAAAGAGAAGAGCATGGAAAGCAAGTGGTTTTTGGAGATGAACAGGTTGTGTTGTATGATTAGTCAGGACCATCCATGGTGCAAGGTACAGTTCTTTAAAATTTCACATTGATTCATGCTTTTTTTTATTCCGGTGCATCACATTTGTTTATTTCTTCTCACATTGTTGATTTTTTTGGCTTAATGGTGGAAATGATGCCTTATTTTTTTAAACGTCAAACTCCTCTAGGTAAAAGAGAGTGTTGAGATTTCATCTGTAGAGCATGTATCTTAGTTGTGGATGGCATCAAATTTTTGTGGGATTTATTAATGCTTGAAATGGATTCTTATTATATAATCCTGCGAATGTATTAGTTGAAAATATTTAAGGCCTACATAGATTTATATATACAAAAAGTTAGTTTTGTTATGGAGTTTGTTGATAGACAACTCTTTAGAGGAGATAAGAGTGAAATTCTAGGTGCGACAAATCTGTTAGGCCCGATTGTTGGCTCGATCTCATATCTATTAAAGAATTCGTTATTAGCATTGGTGTATGGTGATCATAAGAATGTTCTTCTAGTAGTTGTGGACCAGTTTAGGGATGCCTTTCCTAAATAATTCTTAGTGTTTCTACCCATGAGATAATTTGAGTTTACAATTGATCACCATTTGAGGACCAGTCCTATCTCACTTCCATCTTACTGAATATAACCAGCAGAATTGCAAGAATTGAAGGTGTAGTTGGATGAGCTAGAAAACAAAGGGTTCATCCGGCCTCACACGTCACTATGGGAATCACCTGTTTTGTTTTTTAAAATGGATGATGGAACATTATAGCTCTATGTTAATTATCACACACATAATTAGGATACGATAAAGAACAGATATACACTTCAACACATTGATGATTTTTGACCAGATGACGGGATCTTAGTAGTTCTAAAAGATTGACTTGAGATCAGGGTATCACTAATTGCGGGTGAGGAATAAGGATATTCTGAAAACAACTTTTAGAAGTAGATATAGCAATTATGAGTATGTGGTTATACCATTTGGTCTAATGAATTCACCAAAGATGTTCATGGAATTGATGAAATAGATCTTTTAGAGATATCTAGATTTTTTTGTGGTGGTATTTGTTGAAGATATACGGTTGTATTCGAGGAAAAGGATAGATCATCAGCAGCACATGGCCATTGTGTTGGGCATCTTGAGGGATCATCTGTTGTTCACCAAATTCTCAATGTTTGACTTTTGGATATAGGAGGTTCATTTCATTGGACACGTTATTTTTGAGAGGGGAGTTTTTATTGATCCAGAAAAGATAGAGGATGTTACCGCATAGAGGCCACCAAATATTTATTTTGAGATTCAAAGATATCTTGGTGTAGCTGGGTATTATGGATGTTTTATTGGTGATTTTTCACGATTTTCTTCACTGATGTGAGCTTTGAAAAGGAAGAATGTTCCATTTCAATGGGATGAGAAGTGTTAGAAATTTTTTGAAGAGGTAAAGGGACACCATACATCAACAACAATCTTGGTTTTTTCAGAACTAGGGAAAGGGTATGTGGTGTTTTGTGACACATCAAGATCAGGGTTGGGGTGTGTTATCGTGTAGGGGAATCATGTGGTTGTGTATGGATCATGGTAGATTAGGTTCCAGGAGAAGAACTACCCAACACATGATTTGGAGTGAGAGGCAGTGGTTCATGCTTTAATGATGTGGTGTCATTATCAATTTAGTGAAAAATTTATAGTGTTTATAAACCATAAGATCATAATGAATATTATCTCACAAAGATATTTGAACATGAGGCAAATAAGATTGATTGAATATCTAAAAAAGACTGATTTAGAAAAAATTTACACACTGGTTAAATGTAATTCTGTGGAAGATGCATTATGTAGTAAATCATAAGCTCAAGTGGTGATGATAGTATTGGATTAGTGGAGGTTAATGTCATTCATAGCCAACATGCGGTTGGAATGTGAGGACCAGAGTGACAGAGAGTAATTATTTCCAGTTTAATTAGTTCCTAACTTGTCTGGTATTGTTAAAGAGGCACATGCATTGGATTCTAAGTGTATGACGATGAGGTCAAAACTAAATGGTGGGGACACAATTGATAACTGGTAACTGAATAGAAATTCAGTCCTATGTTTCAGAATTGGATGGTGGTTCTAGTGGCATGTTGGGAATAATTTCTCATGGATTATCATCATTCCAGGTGGTCTTTAAATTCTGGAATTCAAAAAATGTATAAGTCATTGAAAGAGTAGTTTTGGTGGGCTGGTATGAAAAATGATGTGGCCAGATTTGTCTCGAGATGCTTGACCTGTCAGCAAATCAAGGCAGAGCATCAGCGACCAGCAGGCATGTTATAGTCATTACCTATCCCAGTATGGAAATGGGAGCCAACAGCAATGGATTTTGTGATAGGTCTCACAAGAACAGTCTAGAAGAATGATTCCATATGGGTGATTGTGGATTGACTCACATAGTCGGCCCATTTCATCCAGAGTTGTGAATCTCATATAGTGGAGGATATATCCAAAATCTATATCCAAGAGGAGGTAAAGTGGCATGGTATTCCATTTTTGATTCTATTAGATAGAAATATGAGGTTCACATCTCGTTTCAAGCAATCCATACAGCAAGCCCTTGTAATATATTTTACTATGAGCATGATGTATCATCCACAAATGGATGGTCAGTCTGAGAGGAAGATACAATCCTTAGAGGATATGTTAAGAACTTTTGTGATGAATTTTTCTAGTTCATGAGTGGATAAATTACAATTTTTGGATTTCTCCT
This sequence comes from Viscum album, assembly GCA_963277665.1. Lineage (NCBI taxonomy): Eukaryota > Viridiplantae > Streptophyta > Magnoliopsida > Santalales > Viscaceae > Viscum > Viscum album. The sequence continues at coordinate 649,561,928 of OY728126.1, forward strand.
ATAATAACAGTTATCATGATTCGATAAATATGGCTCCATTTGAGGCTTTGTATGGGTGTACGTGTTGTTCTCTACTTTGTTTGGTGGAAACAGGTGAGACATTTAGGATCGGACCGAGCCTTGTCCAAGAGACTATGGAAAATATCAAGTTGATCAAAAAGATGGTGGAGACAGATCATAGTCATCAAAAATCTTCTGTATACCATCACCGACGATCGTTGTTGTTCGAGGTGAGTGATCATGTGTTTTTAGAATATCTTCAGGGTTGGTACATCGTCTATTTGGGAAGCAGGGTAAGTTGTCTCCAATGTATATTGGACCATTAAGGATATTGTAGAGGATTGGAGAGGTGGATTATAATTTGGATTTTCCACCATGGTTTAGTGTGGTGCACAATGTGTTTCATGTGTCGTAGTTGAAAAGGTATCGACTGGATCGTGACCATGTGATTCATTGTGATCATGTTGAGCTACAACTAGCTACTTATTTGGTGCACATGTCAGTGTGAATTGTGGATAGGCATAAAAATATCTTAAGTGGTAAAAGAATCAGTTTAGTTTGTGTCTTGTGGCAGCATTGTCAAATTAAATTGGAGGCCTGAGAGCTGGAGGAAGAGATGGTCTAGCAATGGCCCATTCTCTTTTAGTAATGTGATGGTTTCCTACATTCTAAGGATGGAATGTCCAATGGTGAGGATAATTTAGCACCTCCGGATTGAGGTATATAGAATTTTTATGACTTTTTATATGTTTAAAGTTCATGATATGATGTGGGAAGAGGGTGGGAGAGTTTGGAATGGTTTTGAATATGTTTTGAGGATTTTCTAAGGGACCACGGTTTGCACACGGTTAGGTGAAACCCTGCGGGTTATCCAAGAATCAATGCAGGGGGACATAGTAGGTTTTTCATGGCATGTGCATGGTTTTCAAAGCTGTATAAGGAAACCGTGTGGACCCCACCTCTCGAGATAGTGGTGTTCACACAGTTAGTGAACAATTTTCAAAACCGTGTGGACTAACCATGTAGCCACATAAGTGTATGGTTTTTAAATATCGGATCCCTCAAGCTTGACCAATTTCACTCTAAAGATTCTCTCACTTGATCCTCACTCAGTATTTTCAGTTCTCAAGGGTTGGAGGGGCTCTTCCACTTTTTATGGAATCAAATTGAAGGGGTTTTAAGGGAGTTTGTAGGTGGTTTGTCTTGGTTAAGTCTCTTATCTTGGTTTCTCTTTGATTTACTCTAGATTTACTTTTCTCCCTTTCTTGGAATTACAGATATACATCTGTTTCATGTATATCTAGGGTTTTTTATTTGCTTGGGGGTTGATTTTATGTCTTGTGGATGATAGGGATATGGATATAGAGAGGTTTTAGTTGAGTGTTTTCCCAGATATTTGGTGTCGTTGCTTGTGGGTCGAATTTGTTGAAACCCTAAAGGTATGTGGATTATCTCTCGACTCTATATTTATAGAACATGAATCATGAATATAATTATGTTTTATTGTTAAAAATTATTTGTGATTTTTATATTTTAAATTTGTTGAAAATACCATTGGTGATGTTTATGGGGATTTTTTAGAAAAAGGGTGTTTTTTGTGGGGAAATTCTCTTATTGTGGATTTTAAAAAAGTTATTTTAAAATGGGTTTCAAGGATTGATTTATTGAAATGGTTTATGGAAAATGGTTTTAAATAAATATTTTATTTTATTGAAATGTTATGTGGAATGTAAAATTGTCTAATAGTGGTTTCAATAAATGGGTGATTTATTGAAGTGGATTGGCATGTTATGAAAATGATTATTTTCATGTTTGGTGGCATTGGTGGGTTATATTCTTGGTTTTGTCTTATTGGGATGTTGTGTGGAAGTGGGTGGGAAGTACCAATATAATAAGGGGATGGTTTGTGGATGTAAGGTCCACCATTAATGGATAATTGGGTAGGGATTACCACTAGTGGGAATGGTTGAATGTTTTGGACATAAGCTTTACCGTTTTGATTGTGTTGTTGTGAATTTCATTGTAAGATATAAATTGTTGTGATAATGTGAAATAATGAGATAGATTATGGAATGATTGTTTGGATTTCCCTTGGTATTTTTATTTTGGGTGAGGTTTCTTGGTAAGGTATTCACTTGTGATTATATTATATAAATGGATTTTTATATATTTGAAAACAATTTTATCCTAATTGCATGTGTAGGATGTCAATTTGTGAAAACCTATTGAGTATTAGTACTCACCCCCTTCTTTGGAACATTGGTGATTTTGTAGATTTCCTATTCAGGGACACATGTAATGGTAAAGCATCTAATTTCTAGTGGTTCATGGTAATTATTGGGAGATGTGGTGGTTCTTGGAGCATGGATATTTGCATGGAGTTGTGGAGAGTGCCTTGATTTATTTTGGGTCTCTTGTTTATTATTTTTCATAGAACACTGATATTGTGTTTGGTTGTATTGGGTTTTGGGTTTTATTGTGTAATATTGAGGTTCCATTTTGGTAATGTATGAGTTGGTTGTATTATTTACTTGCATCATGTAGATTATTGATAGTGAATCATTTATTTGGTTTGGTCTCAAGGGAAAATTGTTCCCAAATTTTTTCAATAATCCCTCGGTATTTATTTCCATCCTTTAGCGTGTTGGGAATGTCACTTAAGTCCAAGTAACATCCCCCCTTTCAATCCAATGGGATGGGGTGTGAAGTTACAATATTGTTGGGCGGAGACATATCGGTTTTTGGATCCATAATTGGATATGGAACACCCTATATTTCCCTGGCTATCCCACCACAAGCATCTCCTTCATTGAAGCATGTAGATTTATTTTTCCCATTAATTTCATGATAGATAAAGACAAACAATATCTCTCAGACTCCATTGATCCCCCAACAGACATGGATTTTTTTGTTTTCACCAGTTGAAAATCTGGATCCTTCTTGGTTAATGACTATCTCAAGCAAGATCACCCACCGTTGGATAGAGATGGTTAAAGAGAGAGGCTTTGGTGAAAATATATCCACTCCAAACTGAACTTCCTTATGTGTTAGATTTTTAATAATTATCTTCCCTCATATGAAAGCTTGTAGAACTAAAGAATCCCTCTCATCTCTTGGTTTCAATGCTACAAGACTCACAACGTGTATTGATTGTGTCATGTCTTATTCCAATGTTTGTGATAATAGTAGTTGTGGTATAGTCTAGGTAGATTCATAGGTGTTGGGTATCATCCCATTTTGAGCTATAATTTATATTCTCTCAGGTTCCTTGTGGTTGTTTCCAACTATTTTTACTAGAAAACTAGATCCTTCGTCTTTAATGTGGGATACTGATACATATGGTCTTCCCAAAACAAGGCATTATTTAAGGGAATGCAAGGCTTTATGAATGCTCATGATTTCTATACTAAGAGATATTTGGCTGATCTGATTCACCAAGTCTTGAACAAGGCCACATACCCTTCCTTAAGTTCCCATAATTTTACCAGCACTCTTAATGCCTCTCTCAGTTCCTTCCACCTGACAGATGGATATGATGGCACCAACATGCCTTATGTCTTATGCTCAACACTGATGGATCATGTGTTGCGGGTGATATGCGGGGTGGAGGTCTCATCCTAGATAATATAGGCTCAGTTATTATCATGTTAACTCCCTCATTTGTCTTGGGTGACTCACTCTAGGTATATGTGAATGCACTGCTCACTACCAGTGCATTTTCAAAGAGATTAACTTCAAGTTGGAAGAGTTTTATAATAAATAATTACTTTATTCAGCTATCTACATGGAAACATCTATTCTCCAAGGAAAATCACATACCATCATGATTGGTTAAAAAATATGATTCTTGTAGGCAATCTCATTTCTCACACATGGACGGAGGGTAATAAAGTGGCTGATTTCTTTATCTCTTGGGGTTTTTCCTTTGTTTCATTTTCAATTTTCTTATGTATGGTCTCATTGCCCCACGGTGGTACTATTTTGTGTTACTAATGACTCTTTGGGTATCCACTACTATAGTACCCATTGAGTGATGGATCTATCCTAGAACTAGCATGTGGGTCAATGTCCTATTATCCTTAATAAAATCATACGTTAGTTGTTCTTTTTATATAGTAGGTTTGAACAAGTACGACGATAGTAAAGATTTAAAGCAAGGGTTTTCTCATCTCACATTAATTTTTTTGATATATATGCTATATTCACCACCTATTTTTTAGTGTATATACTTCAAATTGAAATGTGATTTAATTATTTGACTTTATTTAATGATATTAAATGTTTCAATTGATGTTATTATTTCATGGATATTATGATTCAAAAGTTGCTTGAGTAGTAAAGGGATTTCTAGTGTCACCTTTATTTCTATGAGACTTATGCCATATTCACTAATAATGTATTTGTTACTATATATACAAACGTATAATTTGTTATATGATGAATTTATTTTCTTTAATGATATTAAAAGTATTAATTTATGTTATTCTTTCAACGATATCATTATTTAAAAGATACTCTAGTAGAAAGGGGATTTCCATTCTCACTTTAATTTCTACGACACTTATGCCATATTCCATACTCATTTATTTGGTGTGGCCTATTTATTTAACTAGGACATGTTATATCATAAATTTTATTTAGCCTATTTCATTAAATGTTTAAATTGATTCTTTTATTTTATATATCTAACAATTCATAAGTTACTCAAGTAGTAAGAGATTTCCATCTCACAATTTCACACCCGTGAGACACATGTCAAATTCACCACCTATTTATTTTATATAGGGTATATACTTCCCATGAATGTATTTTATGATTATTAAAATTAAAATTATTTTTATTTATGTATCCATTTTAGGTTCTATATTTTATGGGGTTTAAAGTTCAAAATCATACAAATCAGTATGGAAATTTTGTCATAATTATCCTTCTTTGAGGCACATATTATTTTATGCACCAATACTCATTACAAGATGAATATACTACCCATTTGACATTTTATATCATTTATATAATCAATTTCATCATATTAGATGCGCTATTAATTTTTATTCTCTCATGGGGATTATGATTCATCATTACCAACGTTGTAAGAGATAATTCCTATAATCTCATCATTTATCGGGACTCTTTATGAATATTATTCCATCGATGAAATATTATGAACCATATCATAATAAATCCAATCAATTTATTATCCTATTTTTATTTATGATATATCAATTTAATGTGACCATTTTCCCCTCTTTGGTACTTAATACATTTAAGACAATGTTTTTAAGAAAATATTACCTGATTTCTCTATTCGGTCCGAAATATATGTTATTCAAAACAAATATTCTTTAAAAAAGTGTTATAATTTTTATTAAATGATAAAATTATGCTCATTGTCTTATAAAATAATTTCAAAAATTTTTAATGTTGTCAAAAGCATTTACAATGGGTTTGAAATATTTCTTTTCATGTTTTCAAGCTTAATTTAAAAGAAAAAAGGTGTTCAAAATTTTTTACAATTTAAAAATAATTTTTCAAAGTGGAAATGATATTTAACACAAGAAACGTTTTAAATTATTTTAAAATATTATATCATATGTTTTGAAAGTGGTTTTCAAAGAAAAGTATTTTGAAAATTTTTTAGTTCCAAAAAAATGATTTATAAATAAAGGTTATTTTACATAATAAATGATCCAAGTGATCTTTCAAAATTATTATCCAACTAAGATGACATTATTTGATATAGGTTATTCATTAATAGGGATATTGTCTATGGAAACAATTATTATTCTAATTTAAATCACTATTTTTACGATGAAAAGTTCATTATAAAACCCATTCTCTTACAAGGTTTATACCATGATGAAACCCAATTCCTTTCATCGGTTATACTATGATGAAATGATTATTAATCCATCTATTTCCCATAGGTTATGATATTTTGTAATGTTTTTAATTCAAATTTAATTTTGTGGTTTCTGATATGATTAATTTTTATGATCCTATTTAACACATAAATATGTGTTTCATTATGTGGTTGGTGGGACCTATATTTCCCTGCCTTTGCATTGGGTAATGATGAGTGATATATATTCTAAAATTGTACATAGGTTATATCCCAATCATGAAAATAAGTAGGTACACGGTTTTTATCCCAATCCTTAAAAGACTTGGGTATATGGGTTTTATACATGCCCGAAAATAATAGGGTGTATGGGTTTTAGCTCAAACCCAAAAACAAGAGGATACATGGGTTTTATCCCAAGCCTAAAAAAAGTTTATATATGGCTTATAAACCCATACCAGAAAAAATGGTACAAGTGTTGTTATCCCATGGATGAAGTAGGTTAATAGGTGATTATCCTAAGACTAACATCTTATGAAGGTCCTTGTGGGTATCATTAACATGATATTTTCTTTTCATATGTGTATTCCAAAAAATCATTATCTTATTCCAATGTTATGATCTCATGGACTATGCTCTTTTATTTATTTATGATTCATGTCTTTGGAACTTCCAATCCTTACATATCTATTTTATTTACCCTTATCGAGCATATAAGATCACCCTTTCTTATGTTTAATTTCATCAGGTTATGAATAATTGTTTTATGTAGGAGTACTGAATATGAATTTCTTTCTGGTAAACATTGAGGATCCTTCACCAGCATAGAATATTGTTCTCCAAGTTTCCAATGACACTAAACTATTAAGGACCTAAGGAAATTAATTTTGTAATGTGATGAATATTCATATATAAATTATTGATTTTCCGTGTATGTAAATCCTTTATCTCTATTGTTAGTATCAAATTCAAGGTTATGTAAACCATTATAAATAAATATGGGAAAACTCTAGTGGGACTCATAGAGATATTTTTATGAATATGTTTCGTGAAATATCTATGGATAAGTCTATGGTTTATTCAAAGTGTTGGAAAATGTCTTGGATTTTTTGAAAATGATAAATTGAGTTTTTTAATGGAAATACATCAATGTCATGATTCTACAATTGGATGTGTCATTGGAACAGATGTACATAGGTGTAAAAACACTAAAAACACCATATTTTTTTAGACTCCATCATGAATTGTTGTATGAAAATAGACCTTACTTCACACTTGGTCTGCCACTCCTGGGGGATATGATTAGGAAATTCACAAAACTATTTACGAATCATCATGAAGTATTTAAATATAACATGGATATGAATTACTGATGATAAACATATGGTTTCTTATATTGAACATGTAGGTAACCTAATTTATACATATTATAAGTTATTTTCATGATTATTTAGTTTTCCTTGATGATAAGTTTTGATCACACTATGATTTATGATTTCAGTCAATGGAAAGTAGAAGAAATTGGGTTATCATTGAAAGTGATGGATAATTTTCTGATGAGTATCCAAATGGGATACTTAAAATAGTGATGGATTTTTATTATGCCTAATTAGTTTTCATATAACATTAGTAAATATGTGGGCCCTAACCAATTATCAGAATCACAAAAAATTAGAAGGAAATTATTTTCTAAGAGATCGGTTGTTGGTAAACCTAGAATAAAGAAGATACAATTTCCTATATGTAAAGAATGTGGGATGAATCATTCAAGTGAATGTCTCAATGGAATGATGAGATGTCTTATGTATGGTGGAGAAGGCTACATAGTATGTAATTTTCAAGGAAATATGAAAAGATTATTTAATTAAATGAATGGTAATATTAGTCTCCCAATGTTATTTCCAATAGATTAACGTCTTAAGTGTAGAAAGTGTGGGAATTATGAAACTCGATGTCAATAGTGTAAATCTAGTGAAGTAAATTATTAGGGTTGTAAGAGTAATTATTTTACTACTAATGATGAAGAGACCAAAAATGTAATATGAATGGTCTCTTCTGTTCTAATAGTATTCTTTATAAGAGTGATTAAATTTGGTTTGATTAATGATAACGAATGATTCATATTTATTATTTTAAGAAAAGGGTATTAAGGAACAGGATGAATAATCATTGTTAATTGTTACAAATGGAAGTGACATGAATGAAGTATTTATGTTTTGGAATTCAAATATTATGTTATACGAATCATGAAATATATAATTTTTATGTACATGTGTTTCATTATGGATATAAAAGGATATATAAAATGGTGCTGATAAAATAGAAACATTATTTAATAAAAATTTCACATTTTGATTAAGCTAAGGCGACCATTTTTTTATTTTTGACATTGAAAAAATTGTGTTTAGCTTGGATAAAGAGATGATTGATTTGGAAAAAGTAAAATGGATAGTATATAAGACCACAAAATTGATAACGGATTTGTTGAAAAATGGTTTCTGTTATCATTGATGATGTTTACAAATTTTTTGATTTAAGAAATATATCGAATAATCTTTGGAATAAGAAATAATTATTATTTTCAATAAAGATTTATGTTAATTTATGTTATTACCATGTTTTAAGAATAAACATGACATAGGTATTCACATGTTTTATATATGGAAACAAATAGATACTTTATGATATATTGGGGATCAATATAAAACAATTTCTAAGAAATTTAGATAACTTGTTTCTAATTTTTATAATTTCAATTTCTAGGAATGGTTATAAGGTTAACCTTTTATATAATGGTTGAATTGAAACCTGAGATGTTGTTTTATATTATAAATTATTATTTCAACACAAGAGGATTTATTCATATATTATTAACTATTATAACCACTTTGATTTGATGATAATTGATGATATATGGAATTATTTATCATTCAATTTAGGGATCTCATGATATCCTAGTGGTTTAGGAATGAAAATGTCACCTTTATATCTTAAAGTAAGAGATGACGTGGAAATTATTCAAGGAACAAAAAAGAGTGAGATTTTTCTTATGATTTCAAATGAAATCATGTATGTATATATTCTTCTGAGAAAATATTCAAATTTTGGAAATGTTTATTGAAATAATTTTTTCCTATTATTATCATCTTTATTATATAAATGAATTCTACATGCCTAATTTTAATACAGTTTTATGGTAATAAAAATAATTTAGATCACCAAAATTATTTTGATCTGTGGTATTTAAAACTCTCTAATGTTATTTAACCCTTTTTTCTATATCCAATATTTACTTCACACCTATGTTATCCTATGTGGACACCTAGTTATGGTTTACTTTTGGTAACCGTTAGGTATACAAAATTTCCTTTTTAAATGAATTTTTAGTTTTAATTTTTAAAATTTGGGATTTTATGAAATTTAATATAATGCATTAAACATTTGATAACCTATATAAATTTATTGGGTGAAATTTGTTTTATGGGTATAATGTATTACCTCGAGTTTTATGAATCATTTTTTTTTTGAAAAAATTAAATTTATTTGATGGCTTATGTTGCATTATAAATAAATTTTGGATTTATTTATATGAAACACCAAGTTAATATTGTTCCACACGAAAAATATTTTTTTTGATTTCAGCACAATTAACACTAAGTTTTTGTTGTGTTACACACAATACCAATTACTTCGATATCTTTCATTACACACAACACCAAGGCCTACCGAACATCAATATGCTATGAATAATCTTATTATAGTTATCACCTAGAAATTATAAAGGATTTCATGTATAAGATTAACTATTTTATGATTATATGTTTTAATAATTTATATTAATATAATTATTGTGTTACCAATTACCTAAAAATGAGAATAAAAACTATTTTTAAACAAAGAGAAGAATTTTCTAAAAAATAATTTTTCTATGATTTTTTATATCATTGTAAATAAATAAAAAATTCTGGTGAATTATTTTATTGTAATTTATATATTATATATTAAATTAATCATTAAATATTTATTATAGATGTTTTATAGACAATAAATAAGAAAAAAATCCAATTTTTGACATAAAAGGAAATATTTTTCTAAAAGTCATTTTTACCACCTTTTAATGTCACATTTATTTTAGAAATATATTTGGAAAATTTTTATAAATTATATTTTAAAAAATATACATTATATATAAAATTGTAACTTTAAATTATCTTAGTTTCAATTTTCAGTATTTTTGTGAGATGTTTCATTTTTGGATGAATAATGAAAAAAACCGAATTTTAATTGAAAACAGGCAATTCATATAAATAATTTATAAAGTTAAATTATAATTTCAGTGTTTTTAAAATTATAATTATTTCAATTTTACATAAATTAATAAAATTTATTTCATTGGAATTAATTTTATATTAAAATTTTACTTAAAAACATTTCAATATTTTAAACATTTTTTCTTTAAAAACTCATTGTCTTATCCAGTCTATGGGATTAATTTTAAGATAATTTCTACAAATTATGTGATTGGAATTCGAAAAAATAGATTACATTTTTTCAATCATAATAATTTATAATTTATAGTATTATAAACATAGTTTTTGAAAAAAAAATATTAGTGAATGTAATTAAAATTAATTACATTGATTAAGGTAAAAGTGAGTTTACTTAGTGATTAAAAATTAATCAAAATAAAAAAATGACCTATACACAATTACAAAATCTATTGGATTCCCATATTTCAATCATGTCCCCATTTTATAATAAATGGAACATTAATGGAGGTACAATATGTAACGGAGACCTCCCAATAATGTTTACATTTTTGTATTTACAATAATGCCACTTCTACACTAATATAAATGGGAACTCATCCCCTCACTTATTAACCCCCATAAACACATTATATATTCCAAATCATTACAAAATAAGATCCAAAATTATGTTCTATCATCCTATAATCGTTAACTTTTTCAGAAAGGAAACCATTGGAACCCTTTAGTGTAAACCAAACAGATTACCCTGAAGAAGAGGTAACATTCATCAACATGATTTTTTTGTTTCCTTCTTAAACTCCATAGATTAATCTAATAACAATATTATATAATAAAAAGATTATAATAAATACACTTGTATTTTTTATGTTATTTTTAAGACCTAAAATCTCACACACTTCCATAAAATGGGATACACATTCATCGTTCATGTGTACGGTGGACTGCCACCTCACAAACCGATGTTATTCATTCATCCATTAAACCCACTAAAGGTAAATAATAATGATGTAATTAATATTATTATATGATATATATGATATTTAAGATATATTTATTCTTATTTAATTATTATACAACACATACCTTCATTATTTCAATTTTTGGGAATATGATATCATCGTTTGTGGACATGTGGACTATCGCCTCCTCGAAGTGATGTGATTCATTCATGATTTAAATGGAATGTATTGCAAGTTTTGTTTTAAAAAATATGTGGTATATATGAAATAGAAATTTTAATGGAATGATCGTTTATATATATATCATTTACTTTTATTTAATTCAATATGATAAGAAAATGGAAACAACATTCATGTACACATATGACATACTATCTACATGAATAGTGTTTTTCATTTCCTATTTATATATATTGTATATTATTATAAAAACATATATAAAAAATATATATGATATTTATACTATGTTCAACATTATGGAAATAAATAAATCATGATCTAATTCAGAGTAACAAGAATAACAAGTCAAAACATGTACGAAAAATAAAGCAGTTATTTCCAAAAACAAAACATTATCATGAAATTGATAATAAATAAGTAATTTGAAGTAATAAGTAAATAATATATAGAATTAAATATATGATTATTATTCTATGACATATTTATAATAAACATGTAATAAACATACATTAGGTTTTGACATGTACGATGAGAGCCAAGACTTAAGGTAAGGGTTGTCTCATCTCACTTTTATTTCTATGTGATATATGCTACATTCACCACCTATTTTTACTGTGTGGTGTATATAAATACCTATGAAATGTTATATAGGGAATTTAATTTATTTAATGATATTAAATTTTTATATTGATTTATAATTTCAAGGATCTCATAATTCAAAATTTACTCAAGTAGTAAAAGAATTTGTATTCCCACTTTTATTTCCACAGGACATAACCCATATTCACCACTCATTTATTTTTTGTGGTGTTTATAATTCTCTATGACATGTTATATCATTAATTATATTTATTTATTTCTATTAAATTTTTTAATATATTTATTTATTTCATGGATCTCATGATTCAAAATTTACTCATGTAGTGGGTGGGGGTTAGTCTCACTATTATTTTCACTGGACTAATTCCATATTCGACACTCATTTGTTTTGTGTGGTGTATATACATACCTATGACATGTTTTAAACTAAATCTTATTTATTTCATGATATTTAAAGTTTCAATTTATTATATTCTTTTTTATATCTCATTGTTTAAAAGTTACTCAATTAGTAAGGGATATTTGTCTCCCTTTTTACATCAATGAGACACATGCTATATTCACCACCTTTTTATTTTATGTGGTGTATATAATTCCCATTATTTTATTTAATTATGATTATAATTAAATGATTTGGAATTTATGTATCCATTTTAGGATCACTCTTTAATGGGGTTTACATTTCCAAAGTTACCAAATTGGTAAGGGAATTTTATCTAAATTTTCTTTATTTTTGACACATGTTATGTTATACACCTATAAGTTTAATATTCATAAATTATTATGAAACAAATCTCTTTTACAAAGGTTATTATATTATTGAATATTTATAATATATATTTAATTTTATAGTTTATGATTTTATGAAATTTTAAGATATTGTTAGAGACCTAAATATTATCATAATTATATAAATGGAGAGACCTATGTCTCCTACTAATTCAATGGGTAATGATGAATGATATATAAGATAAAAGGGTACATAGGTTATTTCACAAGCTCATGAAAAAGAGGGTAAATGGGTTGTATCACAATCCTAAAAACAAAAGGGTACATGGGTTGTAGCCGAGTCCCAAAAACAATATGGTACACAAGCTATATCCAAAGACCAAATACAAGAGGGTACACAATTTGTATCCCAAGCCTGAAAATAAGAGGTTATACGGGTTATATCACAAGGCCAAAAAACAATAGGGTATATGGGTTGTTATCCCAATACCAAAGAAGTTACATTGGTGATTAACCAAAGAATAACATGTTATGAATGTCTTGGTAGGAATCCATGAAATATTATTTTCTATGATTATCATTATACGAAAAATTATATTCATTTTTCCTATGTTATGATCTCCTAGATTATGCTAATTGATTTCTTTAGGATTCATGTGTTATGAACATCAAATCATTATTTCATGAATTATGATTAAGATATTTAATATTCAAGATATGATATTTAAATTCTATTTTCATGATTTCATACCCTTATTCCCATTTTATGCTTACATATCTCCTTTATTTACCCTTACCGAGTATCTTAGATCACATTTTATTATGTTTAATTTACCTCGGAAATAATGAAAGGCTTGAAGTTGGATTTTTAAATTGGAAGATCTTTTTTAGAAACATTAAATATCATTCACCAAGATAGAATATATTGTCCCATCCTTCCAAAGAAATTAAGATATTATTGTCCTTAGGCATGAAATTTTTTAATGTGATGAATATTCATATAAAATGTTTTAATATACATGTATGTCAAGTCTAGGTTACTATAACTCATGTATCTATTGATATACTCCATATACATGGTGAAAGTATGATTTATGTCATGAAATTATTGGCAGAAAAAAAATTATTATTTTCACATGACATGATCATTGTAAGTTGAATGTAAATGATGTACCACATAAGTTCCTTATTTCCTACATAATACTCAAAAATTTTAAGGTTTCAACCTTTTTTTTATGTTGTAAATACATTATGATTCATCCCTATAGATCACTTCTTCAATCCATCCACCAATGTAGAAGCGTGAGTCATCTGCAGCTTCTCACCATTATCCATTATTTTCCAACGTCGTGTTATTATTCTCAAACATGTGGAACAATGTTTCCACATCTTTCTAGATTCCCAATTTTTCCAAGAAATTGTCTCTAATTATATAAAAATGATGGTCCTACCATAATAATATAAAAATAATAAAATAGTCATGAGTATTATATTATATAAATTAAAACCCAATGAAAAAAGTAACAAACCCCCTTAAAATATGTATAATATATATATATATATTATATTATATTTCTCTTTTTGTTTTAGTGATACAAATCCATTTAGAAAATATGAACATTATTTGACTCTAATTAACATAATATATCTACAGTTGGAAAAAATAATTATGAAAATGTACCACATGTATACATTAAAAAATGAGGCTCCCATCTATACATGATTCAGAATTTTATTTAAACTCTCAAGAAAAATCTTGTCTTGAATGACCTCTCTATAAATTTGTTCATAATATTCAATATAGGTTATTATTTTAATCATTAAACATTTTATCCCCAAGAAATTGTAATGTTAGAAAATGCAGTAATTGAATTGGTTGGATACATGTAATATAGAAAAGTATTTTTGATTTACTATTCAATCCAATTGATTTATTAATTTGTATCTTCTTTTTCCCAAACCTTTCCACCAACTATAATAAAATTCTTTAGTTAAATAATTTTTTCATTAAATTTTAAATTTTTTTTAAATAAAATAAATTGTAAAAGGAATTCTTCATTATCACCATGATTCATTATAATACTGAACAAAAATTATAGTAATGTTACAATAATAACTTCGACTATATGAACATCCAGATCATTAAGTGGAATAAATAGATAAACACTGGGATAATGAGCTACACGAATTCCTAGTCTCACATGATATTTTAAATGTTTTTTGTAATATAGAATACCTCCTAGAATATTGAACATTTTACTCTATAGAATTATGTGATGGGTGGGTGTTGAGACATACAAATAAAATTAAAATTTACCTTATGTAATTTTGTAACCAAGAACATATCAGTATTTCTACAAATTATATATAGTAGAATTAGTTGTTATAAAACTGATTACATTAGGTATAATAGGCCATTGAGGGGAATGGATATCCTTCAATATTGGTGGGAGTGTCTCTTCATGTAGTAACTTTTTTGTGTTGTTTCTTATACTAAATATAAGATAATATACTTGTATAATAAGTGAGATTTAAAATTAAAATTTTATTTTAAATAACGTTTTTGTGCCTTCAAGTCATTTATTTTTTTATCTACACCCCTATTCTTTCGATTTATAAAACTTTGTTCATGGGGACACTCTAAAACATGTACCTCTAACATGACCATATTATTTGACTGCATCATGGAAACTATATGGATATTTTCATCGAGTATAAATAAGGATAATTATTATGACTAAACTAGATACAAAATATAATAAAATAAGTATACATTGTTAAGTTGTACTAATCTTTAGTGGATTTAATTTTTATTATGTCTCACTTACACATTGTTCCCATATTCGTTTTTTGTTTTCATCTTTTATGTTTCCCTTTTTTATTTTTATGATACTTCCCTACAACACATATTGTGGGTAGTAGGTGATTTTAGATTCTAATTCATAAATATACATATAAAAAAGAAACATAATTACATTTTTTAATATAGAATAAAATTATTACTATTGATATGAAATAAATACCATTTTTTTAGCTAAAGCATTCCCTATCCTTGATTTATATATGTCAGACGTATGTTGGTTGACATGCAGTCTTCTTATCTCATTACACTATTGTTATTTCATAAATTAACAATTATAAATCAAAATTATTTACACACGTAATATCAAATATAATATGACCAAATAAAAAATACTCAAAATGATTCCTCCTCAAAATGTATAAATAAATAATTCCATGTTTCATTGTTTCTAAAATGTTCATACCTGGTTGGTGGTTGGGGATTTAACTTCCACACAAAATCGTTGAGAATTTTCCTTATAATAAGTGTCATAAATAATCTAAGACCCTTTTAGGTTACCATTAATATTAATTCCACTCAATAATCTTATACTATAAATTTAATCTACAAGGCATAATGAATAGTAAATCAATCACTCATTTTTTAATTTTTTTATTAATGTTTAAAAAGTATATCATAATGGCACATTAATGTTTGAAAAAATTATTATCATCAATTTTAGAACAATATTTTTCTTTATATCTATATGAATTAGATGCATTCATGTATTGAACCCAATGTAACTAATGAAAATGGACATGTTGGGGTCAATGGGGTAGCCGTGTGCATTCTATTAAACCATGAATTTTAGTCCCATTCATTTCAACATACTAATATTAGTTTATAATATATCACCAGAACACTATTTTATTTTCTAAAAAATATCTTTTCTACCTTTTATCATTTCATCAATTTGAATATTTTCAATATATTAATCTGTAAGATTTATAGATTAACATGTTGATAAATATATTTATTCATAGGATTGGTAGCATCAGTATGTAGATAAAAATATTTTTTCCTTGGAATTAATTGCATCGGAAATTAAAGAATCCCATATCAAAATAAGTAGGTGAAAAATTAATTTAGATTACATAAATTAATTAGTAGCCACATAATATTGTGATGAAACACATTTTATATAAAAAAATTAACTTAATCATCGAAATATCTCTTTTTATTTAATGTATGAATGAATTTATCTCCTCTATATAGTATCTAAATACCCTCATTGTGGACTCCATTTAAATATAGTAATCTTTCTATATCAAGACCACAAAATTATGGTTCTAACATCCTAATGAAGGTGTTATCATCAATGGAAATATCATTTTACCTTTTAGTGGTTTTCGGTGATAATAGAACAATTGATCAATATCAGTTTGTAAAATCCATGACATAAAATAATTTTACTACTTGTGATGATATTATAAATGTTTTTTCCTTAAAACCATCCATAATAACATTCACATTCATGAATTTTAATTAATGAATTTAAATTGCACACATATCATACATCAATTAGAATAGAAAAAATAGGCAGTTGGAATGTATTATAATTTAAATCCAATATTTATTGATGATGAAAAATTATGACATATTTATATAAATTGTATTTATGTACTTAATAATAGATACATTAACCACTTCCACCATAAGAGTAAGTACGCCATTTTTATCACATTTCATTCATATTTTTCCTTTTTATAGAGTTTATAATCAGTAAATAAATAAACATTATAAGATAATTCCTGTACACTTCACTGTCTTGCTAAACATTAAAGTTATTTTGAAATCGAATTCATATTTTCAGTAAACTCCATAAAAATATAGTCTAAAAAAGTTCATAGAAACTATTGATTATATGTATTTAATATCTATATTTTATTCCATTATTTATTTAAATGACTAAGAATTAATTTTTGGGTTTCATAATATAACAGAAACTCAACACTATTTCTTAAAATATAAAGGTTAGTATACATCTTCTCTATAATAGAAAATAGAAAAATAAAATTCTTCAATAAATTCTTTCATACCTTTGGGGCCTACTATATTGACATTTTGGGGGAATAATACTATCTACAATGGATAGGTAGTCAGTGTTGAATTCAATGACTTAAAAATATATTTGTCTTCAATAAATTTTTTTGGTCAACACTGATTTTTCATGCACACATTCAAAATATTTATTTATCATTTAATAGGTTATATACAAATGTAATATAAAATAACTCATAACTATATCTATATAACTAATTAAACAATAATTTAATCCATTATATCAAAGAATAATGTTGTGAAAAATATTTCGAATTCACTTAATATGATAGTAACTTCCTTTTATATAGTTATAAACTTCTTGGTCTATAAATATACTACATATTACTTTGAAGAAGAATAAATTATTGGTTATTATGTGTCAAATATTTTTAATAAGAATGTATCACAATCCATAGGCATTAAATATTTCATTAAAACATGATAATCAAATTATTTTAGGTCCCTTAACTTCAAAATAGTAATTGAAATTAAATTGTTTATATTTTATGAATACCCCTTTAAAAACATTAAAAAATTCAGTATGTTGAAAAACTAAAATATCTCTTACATGGAAATATTTTAGGCTATAATTAAATGAAAAGTTATCCTTTCACCCTTTCATTAACACGTCTCTAATCCTCATTTAAATCATGTTCAACCTATCCTTAATTATATTATTTGTTTTTTCAAGTGTGTTTAGTATCATTACAATGGAATTATAACATATATTTTATTCTACTTTTATAAAATCATGAAACTGAATTAAATAAAAATAATTATATTATGGTAATTTAAGAAAATTTAACCGAATTTCCACTCCATTTACAAATGGTTTTTCAAAAGTGTTTTACAAAAATCAATGACAATATCCTGTACAACTAAAATTATTTTTCATTTGGTAGTGGACATGGTGTTGTACTGTCATCTGAATTATAATTGAATAATATCTTCTAGGATTAGTATTCATGATGACGAGGTAAAAATTTATGATATCCTAGAAAAAAATATTTTAGGGGAATTTCAACATAACTAAGTGTGTACCTTCTTTACGAATAGGGAACCTTAGAATTCCTTTAATGACATACCTTAACAAATTTTTATAATTAGTAATGTCATTTTATATGTATTACAACACAAATATCATTTTCAAATATTTATTTCTATGATTATCATACAATGTTACACTAAAATACCATATTAATTTCATATCATTGATAAATGGAGGTAAATAAACATAAATAACATTACCCAATTATATTGGTCCTAATATAAATGAAGATAGAATAATATATTTCTTATTCATTAATAACCAATGTGGAATGTTATAATTTAAAAATATAACTAACCAAGTATCGTGGGTGTTACTTTGTCTATAAATGTTTATCATTCCATATGTAGACAGTGCACAATAATGGATTCCTAACTCAATTCCAAATTCAGGATGCTCATGATAAATTTTATTCCATGAGGTAGAGTCCATCGGGTGATAATTATTCCTTTCTTAAATTATTATATTTTAATTCGAAATTAATTTCCTTGTATCATCCTCACTTCTATATAGGCCTCTAATCCATATAATGATTATAATTAACCATACAACTTTTAAATGAGTAGATTCATTTTTTATATAGATCCACACCATAATTAGAGTAATTTTTAAGTGATTTATTGTTCTTTTGAAACAAAATATATTCATTTTGATTGGAATTTATCCTTTTAGAGATCCTACCCGCTAAACAAAACATTTTCTTAGATTCATATGTTTAAAAAATTAAACTCATTATATATTGGTAGAATATCATTTATGAGAACAAGTTGGTCTCCATCCATTTGATGTCATATTCAAAATTATATAGCTTCAGTATGGATGAAAATGTTGTATATCTAGTACAATCGATTAAAAATGGTGAATTTTCATATCTCATTAACTTCACAAATTGATTTGGATAATCATAATGTTCTTCTTCAACTATCACTATCATTTAATCAAAATTATACATATCATTATTTACACTTTCAATCATATCAGACGATCTGTAAACCATACTGATATCTCCATCATTATTTACTATTGTAATCATACCATATGATCCACAATAGCAATGTTAAATTAGTATCAAAATAAATTTCTTCCATTAGGCCATGACCACTGATCACTTCCTGGACTAGTGGATTCCTTACAAGGACTTAAAACATACTTCCCTATATAGCAGTAGCTTCCAACTAACAAAAACAATATAAGTTAGTACTGTGAGGAATAAATACCACCATATTAGAGTTCATAATAATATCTAAAAAAACATATTATGAATAATAAATAAATAGATTAATTTAAATAAATAAGCAATAAAAACAAATTATATCAAATGCCTTTAGAAGAAACCCATCATATAGAATCATAATCATGTTAGCACACATTAATTGATCTTCCATTGGTTCAATCAGAAATATAAATAAGAAAAATTCATGTTAAAAGATCTAAATTCTATCATCAAGACATATATCAACCTATTATTTTGTTTATCTGAGATATATATATTAATTATATATCTTTTGGCCTCCCCCCCAACCTTATCCTATGAACAATGAGACTTACTTAGGTACCCAAGTGACATGGCTTCCCGAGGTGGGTGTGAGCAAAAATCAATAGGGAATCACCAATGTGGTCCCATAAAAAAAATTAAATGTTATGAATACTTGTGATATGACTAAAATACATACATATTTATATATTTATTCCACAAAATCATATATAAATAACCAATTTAGATTATAGAGTTCACACATGAAACCCCGATCAACCCAATCCTTCATTGAATACAGATTAAGTTTCTCTTAGAATATCACACAATGATGCTAAACAATATCATGGGAAACAACCAATTCCTAGGAGTGTGTCATAAGAAATATGAAACACCCCCATATGCAACCCACCAACTCGATCTACGGTGTACCCTACATGGAAATACACCACCTAGATCCCAGAATGTGTCTCTCCCTTCAATGTATCATATGATGAAGATCTAGGAAGTATCCTACCAAAAAATCATTCAAATCAATAAAATTACAATAAAGGAATTTTTTCATGTCCATGGGTATGGATACTATCTATAAATCATCACATCATATGATTACATGTGTGTGCCTCTATCTACACAATATCCCATGAGATGAGTCTTGGGGGGTAGTCCTCCCCACCAGACATCACATCATCCAGATCAATGGAGTCTATCCAAGGAATCCTAAACCATTATCTCTATTTCTTGATGTAATATGTTTCCCATCATATGAATCAAAGGAGTATTTCCAAGGAATCATAAGCCATTGAATTTTTTCATTTGTGGACTATGGATCGTACTATAGTGATCCATGTAGAATATAACATACATCCAAAACCATCATATCTATGTCTCAGTGGATTTTTTATCCTGTGATATGGATATATAAAGTGTTCCCATGGAATCCCAAACCAATTGTTAAATTCATGCTAAATAAATGGATCCTAGGAGGTTATCCTAGTAATTCCATGTATGTCAATACATCTCTATGGAATTCACATACCACCAACAACATCATGTTTTATATTCACCACAACATCCTTTAGATCACATTATCAATATAGGTTATAAGGTGAAATAGATAACCATCACTACCCATTACCTACATGCACACTATCCAGGGGTCACCATACACTAGAAAACCCATTGAGGTCCCCTAAGTCACATTTCAATTGGGAAACCTCACCTAGGATCCTCTATCTAGGATTATATATCTTAAGCTAATGCCCATCACTTAGAGGGTATAAAGTCACTTGATATCATTATATCCATATTGAGGCCTCACTGATCTCATTATAAAATATCACAAAATAATACAACATCAATCCCATTCCTTTCCAAAGTAATCAATGATTTTCCCTCACACCCATTTTATCTATATGATTCCTTAAGGTTTACCCAATCAAGTAGCATGTATCAGGGTGTGAGGAACACTCAACCCATGATCATTTCAATGTAATAATTACTGTAAGGATCCTCATGATTCTATCATGGACTATTCATACTACTCATTACCAATTAAATGATTTCCTCTATAAAAAGGCATCCAGGGTGCACAAGGGTCCATTATGTCCCATGGAACATTCTTCATTCATAGAAATTAATTTTTACAAAATACATAATTTTATATCAGAGGTTGTATATCCTCATTGATGATACAACCTATCACATGCAATACATATAAATAAACTCATAATAACAATTTTTTCTATGAAAGGGACCACCTAAAACATATATAGAGTTATACCCATTTAAAAGAAACTAGACAATCCTCACTAAAGCTCATTCAAGCATCAAAACAACTCATAGGAATCTATATAATAATGTATCATCAAATAAATAATTAAAATTGATTCATAATTAATTATTATATTAATTTATAACAATTTTTAATTATTTCAATTTTAATTAATTAGTAATAATTCCTAAAATATCATCTGATTTGAATCACACACTGAAATCATGGGAAATTTGATTTAGAACACTCCAGGAACACCAAAAAACCTAATACCCAAACACCATCATTAATCATATTTAATTTAATCAATATATTTATTAAATTTAGTCCAAACCCCTTGAAAAAATATATACATGGATATACCTTCATCAAAATGGTATTTGGAAATGTGTGATCATCGTCATAGTTCATCCTTTACCCATCACATGAGAATACCCCATCATATTGAATTATTTACACTATTATTTTAGGGAAATTATCTCCCAACCCTAACAATGTTTCATGAAATTAGAAGAAGTGACAATATGGGGAATACAAGTGAATGAGAAGGAAGTTCAAACCTCAAATAACTATAAAATGCTAAATAAATCACATAAAAACTATCCCATTTCATGGATGATTCAAGAGAGAAGAGGGGGAGGTCATCCAACTTGTGAACATGTGAGTATAAGAGAAAAATTGGGATCAAAACATTAAAAACCAATGAGGAATAAAATTGGAATTTACCCTATAATTTAAAACTGCATAGGGAAAATCCTATTTCACTATGAATTTGTCCATGATGTAGTGCAACTCCTAGAAACTCTAGAGATCACAACATGACCGAGAGCATAAAAAACCCTCACCCTAATTCATTTTTTTTATCGGAATCCCACACCCAAACCATCCCCACTGAAAGACCCAATCATAGATTGATACTTTATTTTGGGATTCCCAGTTGCCACACCCAATAATGTTCCACCATCTATGTTTCACCTCACCCATTCCTCACCTAGAGGCTACCCAAGAACTATAGATATCTCTATAGAATGGGTCTCTTCTTAGATACCATAATGGACAAACCCATTTCACCATAGAATAACCCAAGCCTTGGTGGTCTCTAGAATCCCTATGTGCCTCATGAGCCTGTTGAATATTCTTCATAGACCCTATTACCATAAGAAACACCCTTTAGGACTCAATACAAGTACAAAAACCATCTCCCCTACAGTTAAGAAATAAACAAAATTTAAAACTTAATCTGATACCCGTCTCTTATATGAACCATTATCTAGAAATCAAAAAATCCAATTCCCTTGAAATTTCACGATTTGTATGAATTAAATCTTTAAAACATCCCCATTATAAAACCTCTCTTACATGAGAATCGTCAATGGTATTTCTACCATTAACTGGGATCTATCATGACCATCAAATCATAACCAAATCATCGTGTTCTACCACATATCTCCAAATGAACTTCCATTGAGAAAACCCCAAAACGAGACACACAAATCAGCAAAGATAGAGCCTACAGTATTAACCATAAATAAAACACCTAGGAATGAATCCATGACACCAATCCATCCTAAGACACCAAAATTTGATCAAACAAATCATCATTAGGGTTATGATTGACACCACTATAGGTCTTAGCTCATACATTCCAATTTCTAGTCATTGTGCTCCTCACCATTGTAATCACCTACCAAAACACATTATCAATGGTCCAACAACATTATTAATGTAGTTCTCATCTAATTGTACCCATTTACACCTAAAATAAATAGTTATTCCTCCTCTATATAACTATTCTAAAAAATATTTGGATTCACCCATAGATGTGTCATCACATCACTCGATCCAAATGAATTAACTCCCATATGAATCCATAGATTATACAAATACCCCCAAAAAATATTGAACATCACTTATAGTGAAATTCCTGGGTTAGATCCTTGACCATCCAAAACAATCGGATGAACTCACCTGAGAACTGAACCACCTCTGACCCGACATACCCTTAGAAAAAATTTTGGTTTTCCCCAGCTCGATGCCAATATTTGGATGCCACCAAACACTATACATAAATATTCTAGTATTCACATGGGTCTAGAAAAACTAGATTCACCTAGTCCTTAGTATATGAGCTCTATTTCGACCATTTAATGAAATGTCTCATGTATCCACAACCCGATCTATATAATTTTATTCTTACTTGATTCAAGATCCATCAATTACTCTACATAATGATTGGATCTTTCCATCTCACTCATAACTGAGTGCCAATTTGAAAGATCAAAAATCCCCATTCCCAAATCATGGAAATTTTATATTTGAAACTCAGTAAAACTCTATCCATAATGAGTGTCATGCTCTCTAATGAATAATGTTTCACTCCCCACTTTAATGATTAAAAAATCCTACTCCTTTAGTCAAAAACCATAAAAGTCCACTACAACACATGTGTCACTCATTCCAAGTCATTCACATTCATCCATCACCTCTGACACCATACCTCCTTGAGAATTTTTGTGGAGGAAAAACATTTTGTAAACTATACATTAACCCCAAATCCATGACTAATTTAAACTCTCATAAAATAGATATCTCTCATCCGTAACAATATTTGGGTGATTAATACCATTATAATTTCATTAAAAAAATTTGTCATTATCCTGCACATGACCAATAATCAATAAATATAAATTTAAAATGACAACTACATGTAATGAGAACATTATATGTCAATTTTATCCAAAAAAATAAGTTTACATTCTAGTAGAACCCCAATCATGGAAATCAAATCATGACCCCATGAGTCACACATCATTATTCCCAGTCTCACAAAAAACATAATCACTATATTTCAATCACATCTATCTATAAAAAACCTTGGTTCTCCTTTCAATGTTAGAAATTTCACCCCTGCCATGGTCTATCACACATACTCCCACAAACTGATGTCATTCAAAAATTAAAAAGCATTCATCTACACTTTTTTCTACACTACTCGAAAACGCCATTAAAATATATAGGTCTAGGAATCAGACTGATCTTGCAAGAAAATCACATCATTGATAAAAAATTCCCTATGGTTCATTACGTCAAATTGGTTTATGGAATATCGTAACCTATACCACCTACTCATATAAATCTCACATGCATTGATCTCATTCAAAATCATCCATCAGTGATTCACACATCTAAGGAATTAATAATAGTTTTCTATCCCTCCTTTCAATATGTCCATTTATATCATGACTCATAAGATCTGTAAGACCCATCCCATTTATCCTGATATGCATATCAAAACAATATTCTATTTCATATAATCCTTAATTCACATCTAGACCCATTCACAAATCAGGGGAAACAAGTCTCTTTTCCTATCCCAAACATCACATTAAATATAACCTGGAAAAAACCCAATCTAGGGTCACACACACATCAAGAATCATATAACACATCATTTTCCTACTAGGTAACCAAATCTCATGGGGTACCCACATATGTGACATCTCCATCAAGAATCATAATCTCAGGTAAATTCTCATCAGGCTTCTACATATGGGTGTCACCCCTATAAGATCACATTCTCATCTAGATATATATATATATATATATATTATCATCATCCTACCATGATCTATGTTGTGTATTCTATAGTTGGTTTCTTTAATTATGCACAATTCCACCAAGAAGATATATGGGAAAACGACATATAGGTTATTGGTTACATTTTGAAAAACAAAACATACGTTTCATTCAAAACTAGTGTCAGAGCCACCCACAAGGGGTATATGACTAAGCATGAAATTATTTTTCAAAATTACTAGGTTCACTACACATTGCTTACACAAAGGTAGTACATAATATTCATCATCCTACATCTCATTATATATCAGAACAATTAGAAAAAACTATATCATAGTACAAATGAGTAAAATTAAACCACTATTTCATATGTGAAAAAATATATGTTTTTAAAAACATTTTAGTCAAATAAACCCAGTCTTTAATGATATAAATCACAAAAGCCATATTTTTCTCATGTGAATCCTACAAGCCAAATATACTCCATGAAAATATGCCTATTTCATCATGAAAATAGATAATAAAACATAATAAATCATAATTATCAAAACTAAAGTGAGTCATGCTAATAAAAAATTATATATCTGTAAAGTCAAAAACCAATAATAGCTTCCCTATATCCCTGGTAACATAGAATCCCCAATAAAAAATATTTTTTCTATGAACCATTTTGATTTTCATCATATGTTCTAACACATAACTATTTTTTATCAAGATATTCTCTAAATAGTAAGATAATAAATAAAAAATACATGATATCTTTAAGAGAGAATAATTTATACCACATTGTAACATATGCCATTTTTTATGGCCATTGAGTGATTCCTAGACTAATGGTGTCTCTATAGGTACCTCAAGTGTGCCTCCTCATATTCCAGAGTCTAATTACTAGAGGTGAGGGTCTAGGTTAGTACCATTTGGAGACCATAAAACCATATAAAAGTTCACAATAACAAATAAAATAAAACCAACATCATCCATCATAAATAGATATATTACAAAAGGATATAAAAAATAAAAACATTATATATAAAATGAACGTATAAGCTGGTAGTCACAAAGACTCAGAATCCTGATAACACACAATAGTTGATCATCCACTTAGATGATAACAAATACAAATAAGAAAAATATAATTTAAAGTATCAATATTATATCATTAATCGATAACTTCACATAGTATTCAATCTATCTGAGTTATCAAGCTCAATCATACAACATTGGGCCTCTACCTAAACTTAACATGTGAATAATATGATCTGCTCAGGTAACTATGTGACCTCGATTCCTAAGAAGGGTATGATTTTAACAAAACTAGGATCCACTAATGTAGTCCCATACATAACTAGAAAATTTAGTTTATACATGTGATATGCTCAAAATAAATAAACAAATAAATTGTGTAAGTATAAATAAAAATATATTTTGAGTCCTTGGGTAATCACGGGAATCATATAACAACAAAAACATTCTCTAACTAGTTATAGAATTTCTTTGAGTATGTCACATAAACATGGAAAACAATATCATGTTTAATATCTGATTCCTTGGATTATTTACAAGGAAAAACAAATCTTTCCCATTGCATCCCATTACCCAAAACTGGGGTATAGTCTATAAGGAAATCCATCATTTGGAGCATGGGGTGCGTCTCTACATTCCATGTATCATATCATATGGATCCAGATAAATTTGTATTAGAAAAAAATTATATATATCAAGGCCATTCCCTTGAAGTAAGAGACATTTTCTGAGTCTTGGGATGTGGGTCTCCACTATAGGACATCACTCATCCATAACATGGGGTGTGAATATACTTACTAGATATCATCTCATATGAGTCCATGGGTGTTCATCACCTACCATAAATCATATCATATTGATCTATGTAGTATGTCAAAGGTATACCAAACAATTGTATATGTATCTCATTGGACTGTGAATTACACTGTATAGATTGTAGAAGTGTATACATGGCTTCAAAAACCATCATATCTATGTCCTAGTGGATTTTTAATCCCACCATGTAAATCCAATGGGTATTTCCCATGATTTACAAACCATATTATCCATGTACTTTTGGAATTCTCAACAAACTATATATAACTCAGAAGTATGTACAAGGTATCTTAAACATTGTGTTAGTAGTAGGCTTAGACTCTAGATCATTGAAGTGTGTCCTAGGAATCCCGTGTACCTCAATATATCTCAGTGTGTAGTGCATCCTTACCATGAAATCTCATGTCATAGTCATAATAAAATCCATGGGATAACAACACAAAATTTAGGTTTTAAGGTGACACAAATGGTCATCACTACCGATTACCAGTACACATCCTCTATATGGGTCAACAAATACCAGGGCACCTACTGAGGTCCCTTAAGTCACCTCTATACCAAGTACCCCCACAGGGGTTCCTCTATCATTATCTTATATCATAGGGAAACAACCATAACATAGATGGTATAATTTACCTCAGTATTATCACAGTCCTACGAAAGAATCACTGACATCCTAGAAAAATATTGTAAGGGAGACCATGTAAATCCCATTCACTTCCAAATAAACCCTTGGTGGATCCTTACACTATGTCTACCAATCAATATCCTTAGGGTCTACCCACCCATGTAACCACATCTCAGCATGGGATGAATATTCACCACATGATTATCTCACTATCTCAACTATTCTGAGACACCTCATGGTTCTATTACAGCCTACTCAGTCTAGTTATTACCAATCCAATTTTCTCCTATACAAGAATGAATGCTCAGAACCTAACACTATTTTAAGTATGTCTCATTTATTTTTTAAATTATACCCATCATGTTTACATTTATCTCATGGTATTTTTTTATCATCAAGTCCTTGTCCATCAGTGACCGCAAAAATCATGCTAGTGTACATGGTTCCATTATAGCCCATGATACTTTATTCAGTCTTCGTATTTCATTTTAAAGAACTAATTATTTTTATATAATGGGTAAATATTTTTTAGTGGATATAAACTATATCACATCTCATTCATATAGAAAAATTCACATTATCCAATTAGAATGTTTGAGGGACCACCTACCTCAACTATGGAATTATTTTTATTTTAAAAGAACATTACCATCCTTACTGAATCTCATCCAAGAATAACATTGAATCCACAGATCTTATCTAAAGATTTATAATCTAATAATTAATTATAATTAATTATAATTAATTATTCATATTATTTATAACAATTAATAATTTATTTAAATCTAAATTAAATAGGCATATCAACTATAATTTCACCAGAAATCAAAAAAAAACTCTAAAACCATGGGAAACAAGGTGTGAACTACATTGGAAACACCTAAAAACCTTATAAACTATGTTAAAACATAAAAAAACAATAATTCCACTAATATTTTATTTAAAATTATTATAAAATAATTTAAAGAACCCATATAGTGATATACCATTGTGGAAACAAAGTATGGTGATGTGTGATCATCGTCATAAAATATCGTATACCCATCATACACAACATCCCCATCATATAAAATTATTTAAAACATCGTGTGATGGAAATTTTCACCAAACCCTAACCTAGTTACATGAAATTTAAATAAGGGAAAAAGCAAGAATAAGGGGAAGGAGAAGGGATATTTCACCTCAAATTAACATGAAATGGCCAGTAATTTACATAAAAACCTCCCTGAGTTGATGGAGATTTGAAAGAGAAGCGAGGGAGGTATTATTACCCATTAAAATAAATATATAATTGAAAAATAAATCTCGAACATTTCTTAATTGATGAGAAAAAATTGGGAATTTCCATCAAAATTTAAAAACATGCATTAAAAAATGGCATGCACAGAAACGTTACTAATAACACAATGCACCTATTAGAAACACTTAAGATCCTATCATACTAAATACCTTGTGTCTCTCATAACCCAAACTTTTAATTTATGATATTAATCCCACATACACACCATACCTACCAAAATTTCCATGCCTAGGGTGGTATGATTTAATGTGATTCCTAGTCTCCATGCCCAACAGGGATCCCCCACGATGGTTTCTCCATACCCATTTTCACAGGGAGGCTTCCCAAGAATAGTAGGGAGATCTATGGTGTATGGATCTATATGGTGAACCAAAATGACCAAACGTGGGGAACCATTGTGTAGCCCAGACCATGGTGGCTAGCAGGTTCCCCACACACATCTTGGGCCTCTTGAATCCACTCATTAGCCATTATCTACACCAGAAACACCTCATTATCCCTACTAACTGTTTAAAAAACATATACCCTTGGGGGTAAAAACATTTTAATGTTGATATTATCCCAAAATATCTCCCAAAACATATTCTCGAAATCAGATATTCAATTCCCCAAGAATTCAACAACCTATATGAAAATGAGTCTTTACATATAGATACATTTAGTTCTTCCCCATGATAATTCCAAGATTAATATGTTATTCTTTTATGATAAATCAATTGTTCTTAATGGTCCTCTAGAAAAGTTATTTTTGAATAAAAATAACATTAAAATGGATGAATTATATGAGATGGATTTTTTTATGCTTTGTTTTAAAATTAATGAAATCTTTAACCCTATCTTTATAATTTTTTGACATATGATTTACATTAATCCATTTTTTATTCAAATCCATCCTATTTGTTTAAAATTTTGACATTTTTTATAATAAATAGATAAATATATATATGTTATGATCTTAAAATTCTAAGAGATTATTATTTACACACACAGTCAACATATTTGTTAAAAACTGTTATTATAAAAAACAAATTGTTATAATATATAAAGATGAATAATAATATGAATAAAAATAATAATAATACTTATCCTTTTGTTAAAGAAGTCACATATTATTATACATTCTATATTTTTAATGGATTCGTAGAAGGAGATAATTCACTCTCTGTCACTATTAATTTTCAATAAAAACCCATGGATTTCTATATATGGATAAGTATTAGGGTATATAAAATAATATTTCACTATCAAAACATATATGAAAAAATAATAATTATTTTTATCCTTGTTTCTATAGTTTTTAAAAAAATCACAACAATTGATGTTAATATATATGAAATTTTTTAAAGATATCATATTCCATCTGTAAACTATAATCCTCCAAGAGATCTCTATAAAATTCATCTTTTTAGCATATCATCAGGATGTGTGAACCTCTGTTTCATTTAATGTTTTGGTTTTTTTTCAAATTATTAATTTATTATATGTTTTAATTCTTTTATATTTACAAAAAACACATTACAATGAAGGTGTAAGGTGTTACAACCCATTTCAAATACTTCAACAAATAATTTATCAATCATTTAAAAATATCATAGAAAAATTGCTCAATTTAAAATTTATATAGAATTATTAAATTTAGAGAATGAATATTTAAGAATATTTCAAATAAAAATCCTCATGATTAATGAAAAGTACTCACTCACACCTTCATTATCCATAATAGTTGACTTTACCACTACCAAAAGCCTTAAATTTCATCAAATTTGAGTAATGGTACTACCCTTTTACCACAACTGGGCCCGCCAACTCAAGGCGAGCATCACATTCCCCAACTGGGACCATGTTAGCATCATTTCAGCTCATATCCAAATCTAGATGAATCAGAGGTTCGCTGAGTTCCCCAACTGTACCATGGGTACAACCACTGGGCATCACTCGCCTATTACCATAGGGGAATATATAGTATTAAAATAAATAATAATATTTAGGATATAAATTAAAAAATATCAAAAAATGAATAAATAATATTACTTATGTAAATAAAAAAATATTTAAAAATAACAAATAATATAAAATAAAAAAATATAAATAATATTTTAAATGAATTAATGTTAAAAAATAAATTAATAAATATTAAAAAAATCATTTAAATAATATTTTCATAAAAATATTTCAATAAAAATTTATAAATATTATTTTTGTAAATTACATAAATATTAAAAATGTTAAATATTTAAAAATAAATAATGTATAAATAAATATTTAAAATAAATATATATAAGGTAATGAATTTATAAATCTATTCCTATATGATTTATAAAGGCATGAAGGTTTATAAAGGGTGGTTATTGTTTTTACCCATCTGAATTTATATTTCTATTATTGCGGTTTCTTGGTTTGTTCTTATGGTCGCTTAGTTTGTTATTGTAGTTGCTTGGTTTGTTATTATGGTAACTTGGGTTGTTCATACTGTAATAACCCAAAATTTTATAAATGAAAATTACCTTTTATTTAATTTATATAGTATAAACCTCATAAAATCACAAAGATAACATAATATAAACATTATAAATGAATAATAAAGGAAACAATAAGTATTTCTATATATTATGGATCATATACCAATGGAATAGTAACTTTACCTTTAGAATAGTAATATGATACTAATGAATTGTAAACAGACTAATAGAATTGTAACCTCAACCCTAAAATCATAAATAACCTTTATCCATCTTATAAATTAATGTATTATATCATAGTATAATTGTGTATAAGTTTTAGAAATCCTTAGTTCAATTTTTACATTTTTATGAAGCATAAGTGTTTATTTTCAATTTAATAATTAACATAATGTTTTGAAGGAAAAATAATTTCCATAAAATGTATTCAGGAATTAATATTTTGTTTTCTTATGAATATATGATAATTTATAAGACCTGAATTAATTTTTCAAAGTGTTATAAAATAAGTGTAATTTTAAAATCGGTATTTTCTACGTAAATGATGATTTCATTTAAAAATTAAATTTATAATATTTATAAAATTATTTTAAAAAACGGTATTTCATTTTATAATTCTACACATTGAAAAATGGTTTGGATTAATTTTTGATATTGTTCTAAAATAGTTGATTTTTTTGAATAGTGAAATACAGTAATTTAATGTATATGTAAATAAATGAATTTTTGAGTCATGCATGAGTCATTGATGATGTAAATGAAAATTGGAATGAACTAACATTAAATAATTACTATATTTTGTCAAATGAATCGCCGTTATTTTTTTTTGGAGAAAAATAATAGACTAATGAATATAATAATGACAAAACACCCCATCTCTTCGCCTATAAATACCCCCACTCGCCACCTATTCTCCTCACACCTTTAAACCATTGATCATTGTAAAAATTATTATCAAATATATTCCCTAGAACCTCCCCATATCCTAGTGTATTTTTTTTCAATGAAAAACCAAAACTAATAACCCTAATGATGTTCTCAAGAAGAATGATTGCTGAGGTAAAATCCTCTTTCTTTTATTTTAATTTCATTTCAAGTTATTTTAATTTCATATTATATACCGACATCCCCTCATCCAAATGGTATGCTATCTCTATTAAATTATATATATTGTAATTTGTTTATTGAAAATTGAATAACCAATCATCATTTCATTCCCCTCTCATTTTTTTAATAAAAATGATAAAGTCATCCGTGATATGTTATTTTATCACATTCAAGGATGAAAAAGTTTCCAATTTACATTAACTCTTTCAAGGATTTTCATAAAACCATTTTATAGTTTAAAAATATTATTATATATTTATTACATCAAATTTAATATTCCATAACCATTTTATTTACATAATATTAATTGATAAAACAAAACTAGTTCGTGATGATTAAAACGTCAAATTAATGAAAATGAATATCATCAATATTTTTTCAAACAACTCATAATAAAATATGGAACCAAGATGATATTAAGTCCAATTTATTATTATTTAATTTCATTAACAACATATATTTTAAATTATTTATGAAAATTCTAATTTTAAATTATTATTTGTACGTGTATACAAGTAACAGATCATGAAAACAAAAGAAACAAATGCTCCGGAATAATAAAACTATATCTAAAAACCCATAAATTGGACATGAATGTAATAAAAAATTAAAAAACAAACACATATATAAATTATTATTAATTAATTAAATAATGAATTTAATCTTATTATCTTGGACATTAGGGTCAAGTGCATACACTTTAAGAGATAAGGTAAGGGTTTCTTCCTAAACCTCCATTTGCCTTTATGTTACACTTTCTCATTATTTAACCGATTTTAAATATTCATTAATTGTATAGAATTATTATAAATTCTATGTATATGTTCCAAAAATATATTATCATATCATTTCAATCCTTATTTTTCAAGGATATACTTGTCTTAATAAGGTTCTCGTCCCAATTCTTCCTGATAAACAAACTCGATTAACAGGAACTTCCAAATTTCTTCCCCATTTCCAAATACAACACATAATAAGTTTAGAGCGACCATTATTTTTATAAAATCAAATATTTTTTCATGAAAAAAAGAAAGTTGATAATTTATGATTTTATGTAATCAAATATTCATTTTTCGGTTTAAATTATCATTAATATTTTTCTTTAACTACACTAAATAGTTTAATTTCAATAGTTTATTAGCACATGTGCCTTAGCCCTATTGGTGAGGTATCCTTAAGTGCATCTAGAAGACCCAGGTTCAAAACTAGGTAGAGGAATATTTCCTGGGGTACAGTAGCAGACACAATAGCAGTGCTGTACATTGTGCGGGGTACTGTTACAGAACTGTACACTGTACATGTACTGTAGCAGAACAATACACTATATAGGAAATGTAGCAGGCACTATAGAATCCACTGTAGCAGGTACATTTTGGTACTGTAACAGCTGGAACAATTCAGATTGGGCCATATATTTGAACTTGGAGTCTTTAAGGAATCCCGACCACCCAAGCCTTCAGGTCAGTAGGGATTTTGGGCCACCTTTAAGGCCTTCAGGACACCTCAAGTCCGTTGGGCCACAAACAATTTCCTCAGACACACTACAAATAAAGAAGTATCCCCAAAAGAGGATTCAGAGTAAGTACACTCACCAGAGTAGAGCCAAATGGATTTATATATTTGAATACCATTGATATTAGAGGATTTAAATGAGTATTATAGATCTCATTAAATGGGAACTATATGAAAAAATAATAATGATCAATTAAAGGAATGGTTTACTGTATTATTTTTATAGATTTTGAGAGATTTCTATATAGTGTTTGAAAATATCATATTTAATATATTTAAATATTTCTCATTTTCATCAATCTATGATGATATAAAATATTGTTATTGAGAATCTGGAGTTATCATCTATTGACTCAAGCGCCTCATTCTCATGAATTATATGCATGCTCATCATCCTTCTTTCTCTATCTATTTTCAGTAGTACATTAGGGAAATTTAAGGAGGATATTATTATAACATCTTATTATTTATATATTTTTGTGTTTATTAATTAATTTAGTCCTTATATTTGTGATTTCTATTCTATGAAATTAACTCTCTCTTTTTTATTTTTGGCACAAAATGATATATAATCTTTTTATGTAGGGGATCCTAGTTCTCTAGTTATTCAAGAATTTATAATTTTATAATGATTGATTTTTACATTTTGGCTGATGGTATAGACCGACTAAATATGTTAACTAACATGAACTAATGAAATAAAATGGGAATGGTTTATTCACATTTGTTTTCTTGATCATTTTAAATTTATTATGATAATTTTCCTACATTGTATTATTTATAAAAGTCACTATTATTGTTCAATCCTTATGTGTCATTTAACATCGGTGAAATGAGAATGTTTTCTATGATTTATGGTTTGAACTCAACGTTAACAAAAGTATTATTACTAATATAATATTAAATTATTGATTGAATCTGAATCTGAAAATTTATAATGAAAATTTACAAGCATGATATGAGGATATTTAATGTAATCCCTCTTTAAATCAAACTATATTAAATTTTGGAAGATGGTTTTTTGTCTACTTGGGTTGGTGTGAATTTAATGTTTCTATGTGCAGTTATATGGGTTTGGTGGGGTTTTTTTAATGATGGTGGTGATTATGTTGAATGTGGCATGTGTAGAGGATGTTGGGTTATGGATCTTAGATATGAGATATGTGATGGATCGTTATAATGGTTAGATAATTGATATTGATGTTCGATTGTTGAGCTATTATGTGGACCATGGCATGTAGTGTAGCATTTTTTTAAGACAGTTAGGTTATTATGTATGTATTTCTTATAGTTTCTGGTAGCTATGGTATATGGTTAGTAATGAAAAAATCGCAATGATATGGGATATAATTAAATAGGCATGGGTTGAATTAATAATATTGTATTTAAAAACTGTTTGATTAAAAATAAGAATGTTATATTGAAATGGGTAGTGGTAGAAATTAAGCACCATGTGGGATTATGAGGAAATTTTCAATAAATATGGTATTTTATGATTACTTAGCTTAACATATTTAGAAGTATATAGAATTTTCAAGTTGGATGAAGTTTTAAATAAGGATGGAAGTTGTGGGTTGTGTGTCTGTTTTATGTTGTGAGTTGTATTTTGTCATGGAAGAATCTAGAAGAGGAATTCTGGGGTGATGCAATTTTATTATGGGTATGTGAACCCTTAGGATAGGTATTTCTTGAAGAATAACTATACTTGTATATTTATGTGGCTTCTAATTTTAGACCACCAGATTCAAGTTTTTCTTCCTAATATCCAATATCAGTTTTTGATTCTAGGTGTTACCCCATTCTTCAATGGTAGATATGATAGATCAATTTATGGTGATTTCTAGATAATATTTCTCTATTGGTGGAGATTACTAGAGATAATTTCTATGTAGGTACAGATTCCTAGAGATAATGTCTCAGTCCATGGCGATTCTTGGAGATTATGACTCAGTTGGAGGAAATTCATAGAGATGACTGATTATAGGTTGGTTGCAGTAGTTAATGAATTTCATGGTGGGGGTCATTAATGGTAGGAGGGGTGAATGAAGTTGATGTGCTTTATGTTGTGACACTATAATATCATGGATATGAGGCAGATGGATAATGATGAGGTAGTGAAATCAATTGATCACTGGCGAATTATTTTTGGGGAACACTAAATTCTTTACATTGATATTATCATACGACATTGGGTATTTCATTTAGCGAGTGATTGTTGGTGAGGCGAGGAAACATTAGTTGACTTATTTAGATTCTTTTTGGTTTTTACGTGCATTCACTAGAGAATTAGTATAATCTAATCATATTTTCAGGTGTTTCCTTTGGTATGATCATACTGAGTATACATGTTAATCTCACCACATGTTTATATAACTGTAATTAGGATTCTAGAATGGTTTAAGAGAGTGATCTAGATATTATTATTTTTAGGTTTGGTGATGCTGTAGATTTTATACCTTATTATTTCTCCCCATAATATTTTATTTATAGGAATTATGAGATTGTGACTAAATTATATTTACAACATGGTGATTATAAGTGGATTTCATAATACCTTTGGTCCTTCAATTATATTATGAGGGTAATTCCATGAATTTTTTGTTTTATACTAATCAGTATTTTCTTTAAATGGGGTCATATTTGTGGTGGAATTCGATGGTTATTACTATTATTCACTTCCATCCTCGAATGGGTACTATTGGAGGGGTGGGGGTTATTGTAGAGAAGAATAAAAGTTAATAATTGAGAGATAATTGAATATTGGGGTTAATCACATATGATGTTTTTATGGTTGGGTAGAGAAATTATGTATGTTTATCTTATATTTTGATATAAGGAAGGCATAATATATTGGACATAGTATATTAGGGTCCTCTATGATACGATACACGATCCTTAAAATTTATAAACAAGCTAAGATAAGTGACACTTCTAGGTTGTTAAAGACCTAGGAGAGGTAAATGCATCATGTTGTTTCTATTATGATTTAAATGAGAGATGATTGGAATTAAAATAATCATAAATTAATAAATTTAAAAAAAATCATTCAACATGGATTAGGGTTTCATTTGTGTTTTATTTCGAAAA
Source organism: Viscum album (assembly GCA_963277665.1). Taxonomy (NCBI): domain Eukaryota; kingdom Viridiplantae; phylum Streptophyta; class Magnoliopsida; order Santalales; family Viscaceae; genus Viscum; species Viscum album. Next base: position 649,599,195 of record OY728126.1, read on the forward strand.
ATGACTCTTGGTCATCACATGTGATCATTTTAAAAAGAGTTTCAATATACTAATCTTGTCATGTTTATGATGATCAATCCATCTAAGGAGGATGATATGTGGAATAATTAGGTACATTATTTCCATAATTATACTATATAAATGTTTGAGGTGATTACATTTGATCTAGAGATAGGGTGCTGATTTTTGGTGCTTGAGAATAACTTTGATCTAATTCGGGATCGATCAATGTTCGTTGTTCAGCAAGTGAATAGTCATATGTAAGGGGAGTAATGATAGTTGTGTACTCTATATCAAATAGATTTAAAATATATTTATGTTACATAGGATTATTTCAATAATATGTTTTTTCATGGAATTCCTATCATCGATGAAAATGGTTATAAAGAGTCATAATCGTGTGTCCCTTTAGAAGCGGATCTTGAGTGTATTGGATATTGTGATCAGTTTTCAGGACCTTATACACTTCTCATTTGATATTTATCTCAAATGAGGAGTATTTAGTTTGTCATCCTAAGGCGGCGTTGTTCCCAGTGGTCCAATATAAAATCAAACCATTTATAGTTCCAACATATTTAGAGGTACAAAAAATGTAAAAGTGATATAGATGATACATTCACTGAGTGGATTGATTCAATATAGAATTCAGTATATTTTTCAAGGATTATAGCATTAAGTAAGGAATTGTGGACAACATAGTAGTTGAGTTCTGATAGATTATTTTCCAACCTCTATAATCTGTTTAACATTACTATAGGGTTGATAGTTCTTGATTTCCTTCTATATGATTTCTATTTTCATGGAATTTCTAAGGGGATCGGGTTTACCATTTGTCACTATGACCAACTGATTAGGATGGTTAGAATGGTATTTGATGTAATGTTCATTTTTATCTATATAAGAATCATTTTACTCTAATGACACATTAGTGGTAGGTACCACAAGTGTTAGTTCAATGTCTAGGTTAGAAGGTTTATGATCAGTAGATTAAGGATGGAAGTTGTAGAGGAAAACCCCATGATGGTACACATCCTTCAGTACCCAGACCAAAGCATGATTGCGGAGGCCCATAGTAGTGATTTATAGGATCTAGTCATGAACAAATGCATGGTAAGGAGGCACCAGGACTAGAGGGGACAAAGTATGTGTGAGGAATGATTAGTTTAATATATAATTTTTTGTGTTATTTGATTATAGATGTCCATACTCATTTGTTACACCTACTCTATTCCATATATTAAGACCAACATGGAAGTGTATTTCAGTTTCCCAATTGTTATCCATGCCATTTGAAGGTTATTATCAGTTGTTTGATTTTTTATGAGGGTGTAAGTTGATGATGTGTACACATAAATAAATAGATGATATATTCTTTCTATACATACAAACACATGATTTAATTCCTTTAATGGAATAGTTATATTTTATTTTTTTGACAGTTGGTTTCCTCTTTACAAAGGTTTATTATCTAACAAAAATGGATAGTGTCTAGGTTTTTTTATAAATTAGGGTTGTCTAATAAGTAATAGGTGTGTGGAGCCACTACTTTATTAGTAGGAAATTTTTTTAGTTGACCATTGTGGATCTTATGCCCCCTTTATAAGAATTTTATTAGTTGTAAAATAATGTCAATATTTTGATAACGAAGAAGTGTCTTGGACATTAAATGAAGATTATGAAGATGAGATGTTAATTACGTTTGATTAGGAATCAATGATTATTAAAAAAGAGATCCCAAGAATTATGTCACATAATATTTTTTAAATTTTGATTGTGAAAATATTCTTGGATGAGGGAAAAATGAAGGAATAAAATCCTATGTGAATAAAAATAGATGATTGAGCATTGGATTCACATGGTAAGTTCAGTGATCATGGGCCACATGGTAGGTTAACTGGATAAAAACGAGGAAAACAATTATATGATATAAATCACATAAAATAATGTTAGCTTGGTAGATGGATCTACCATGTGAAAGGGACCATATGATGTAAAGGAGACCAATAGCATAGAGAAATATAGATATACACAATGAAGAATTACATATAAACCACATGAAGACATTTAGACTAACCACATGTTAGGAATATCAGACACATGAGTTCATCATACCACGTGAATAACTCAGATCATGATAGAAAAAATGAATACTTGATATCAAACCATCAATGAAGAATAATAAAGGAGTTTATTGATGAAATATAAACATTCATGAAGAGAATGACAATGAACAATAGAGTAGATGCGATAATATAAATATAGTTAAGAAGATTAATATATGGGTACCGATTTTAGTATCTCTAGATATGAACATTTCTGTATATGAAAATTGCACATGATCTATATATGTGATTATTTGTATACAATAATTCACTATGGAGGAAATTCCTGGAATATACAAATCCACGAATGGAAATATATAAAACTATGTTGAATATGATGATATATTGCATAAAAATATTCAAATATTAATATCAATATATTTATCATATTAATTATTGCATGATATATTGTGAGTAAAGATGACTCAAATTATAATAATATGAAGTAGGAAAGGGGATAATGTAAATTAAAAACATTGAATCTATGACTTATCAGAGTAACTCATATACCACGTAAGCGTAATCTCATATTATAATGAGCTACATCAAGGTCATATGAAAGAGTTATGAGCTTAGTTAAGATAATAAGTATAGGGTTTAAAGTAGATATACTTAAATATAAGCTCAATATATTTTCTAAATTTGTACATAATGTTCATATATAAAAATCCGGGTTTACCAAAAGGGTGTATGGGAATTCATTTCCTACATATTAAATGAAAGAGATAATTTCATTGATAAATAGTACTACATAATTCAAATAATTATACATCCTGATAATGTTAATAATGATGCTTGAATGTGATATATAGAAGAATATTAAAAGAGTAAATATGTAAGAATAAAGGAGAAAACAATTCCTTGGATGTAGATTGAAGGATTGTAGTATAAATATGAGAATCTGTATATCTACCTTATGTATGGAAATTTTAATTACGCATCCTTAAACATTATATATTGCAGATAATTTAATCTATAATTAACAATATTACACTCCAAATTATATTTTTTTATTAGTGTTTTATTAAATCATGACAACTCTTGTATAGAAAACCATTACATCATAAGTGAACACTTCTATACAATATCCATTTCTTCTATAAAACATGGATAAAAAATATATTTTCTTTCAAAGACTAGGTAAATTATTATAAAACATGAAACTAGAATAAAAAATATTTATATTAATCCCTATTATGATCATCTAACTCCCATTGATCACAATTAACACCATAGGATAACCTGAGGAAAAGATAGGAAATAGGGTTTAGATAAAAATTTGAGTAAGGGAATAAACATGGGGTTGAATAATATCATAAGACATAAAAATTGAAACCAGATGACATATATTCAAGGATCATGAATAAAAATACCAAATCCCAACATATAAAACATGGAATCATTGGGTCATGGAAATATAGTAATGTGGATGTAACATGCAAAATGACATAAACATTTGTCAAGGCTAACTACCAGGAGTATATCACACAGTGTATAGATTAAATAGTTAGTTTAGGTTTACTCCCTAATATAATACATGATTTATAAAGAGACTAAGACATTACCCAATACATTGGAGTTTTATTTGGGTAAACCCATTATAACATGTTCATGCATATGTGTGACACATAAAGAATCAAACAAAAGTAACAATCATAAGGATTACCCATGGAACGAAATGGGTATCGTAGTATTTTCAAGAGGGATAACCAATGGTAATATAAAAATAGTAAAAAATAGTACATTCCTAGTAAAAATGATCATAACCCAATTAATAAAATATATAATATAGTATTTTATGATATTAACATCAATTAAGAACAAGATTTATCAAGGATATTGTCATATATGAAAATACAATAAATGAAACAATTAGTAAATGTTTGAGGAAAATACCCTTTAACATTTTGAAAATTAATTATTTTTAATATTTTATGAGAATATAAAAGATAAAATTTTCATTGAAAATAATCAAATAACCATGTAAATAAATTTCAAAATTATTATGATAACATTATGGTTGGAAAGGATGCCCACTTTGTATAAGTTATAAAAACATTCCTTCCATATTTTTTCGAAAAATTCTCAAAGAACATTGTTTAGAAAATGAAAATTGTACCTTTAAAACTAATTTTTAAATTATATAACATTAAAAAAAATTAATTTAAATAATAATTGCAGAAATTTTTTATTTTTTATATAACATGGTCATGGAATAAAAATATATTTTAAAGGGAAACTATCAAAATTTACTTTTTTAAAGAAAGCGCCTTATAAAAATCCAATCATAGAAGTAAGAATTAACAAAATGAATAGAAAATTTTTATTCACTATAAATACACATAAAAAAAGTTGAAATAAAATTAAATTTATTAAAAATTTATTTAACTAATAATCTTAGTAATACATAATCATGGAAGTATAAGTTTAACCCAAAGAATTAAAATTGGGTTAAAAATTAACTTTCTATTTTTTGAAATCCATCAAATAGTATGCCCCATAAAAGTAACATTTTTCAAATAAAAAATAAAATATAATTAAGACAATTGGATTAATTATATGTTATATAAAAGGTTAATATATACACCACATATATGAAATATGTGGTGAATAACACATATATCTCACAGAAGTAAATGTGAGACGAGAACCCATTACCTCACGCATATCCTTTGTTTTTAATACATTAAGCTCTTTTATAATGGTTTAAAGATAGTTGTTAACTCAATAAATAACTAAATTAATATTTATAATACCATATTTTAAGATTTTATAAGATATCATTACCATTCCTTAAAAATATTTTATTATTTTCATGGTTTCTGGTACATATGTTCCATGGTTTCATGATTGGTTAAGTCTTGTATAATTATTGGTATTATTATAAAATTGAAACGAAACTAAAAAGGTGTTATCAAGTGGTCTTAATGAACTTTTAAATGTTTAAATTTCCCTATATATTATTTTTATATATTTCATGATAATGATTCATTTGATTAAATGATAATGATAAATGTTAAGTTTATTTTGGCGGTTTTTTCCAAACACCAAGATATTGTTTTATCTAATTTAATAGTATGTCTTTATTAGTTCTAGAATTTTATGTATGTTATAATATACCTATTTAAATCTAATTTATCCATAATTAGACTTTTATGACTACTTATTAAGGTGGTAAGGGAAGATGAAAAATCATTATCCCTGATGATGGTTAACCGCCATAATTTAGACAATGGTTTCAGTTCATTGAATAAGAGGAGATGAGAAATGAAATGGATTGAACATAATACAATGGAAAAATATAAATAAAATATATTCATCTTTCTGGATTAATAATTCCTCTACATATGATATATGTGAGTAGAAAATAGAATAAAAAATAAAAATAAGAGATGTTTTTTGGGAAAATTAACTCTTGAATATCACATCTTTAAAGGATCCCTTAAAAACATGGAAATAATATTTTATTGTGAATCATAGAAATTGGTTGTGGTAAGAGTAGTTACTATATATTTTAGTAGATATTTTATCATATTATAGTATTTTTCGGATAAATGGGGTGGTGAGTGTGGTATAAAAATGAAGATGAGTGGGTTTACATGATTAAATAATATAATTTTACAATTAAATCCAACCACATTGTGGTGACATTAATTTATGTGCATGTGGTTGACAATTAATGTTTCAAATTATTTATAGGGTTAATAAATACCTCAATACCCATTAAATTATATATTTTTTATGTACTTTAAGCCATTACCTTTTAACTTTGACCCGTTTCATTATTTAACCAATACCATTAAAATATATCTTTTTACCATGGTATATTTTTAGGTATAATGATGTAAATGACCTTAATAAATTATTTGAAACAATATATTATAAATATTAAAGCACTTTTACCAAATTAAATTCATATAATGGAAAAAACATATAATTAAAAATAACTCTGCAGACTGAATGAGAAAGCATGAGTATTTTTAGAGTGAAAATGTTCAAAAGTTTGAAATGTTTTTATATAAAATTTAAAATTTAAATTCGTTAAAATAACCTAAATTTGATTTATTAATTTATAATTTAAACTAATTATTTTTAAAATCAATTTAATCTATAATTTAACTATATTAATAATTTTGACAAAGATGCAGTTTTCACTTAAAAATTTATATTTTCCACTATTCGGGAAACCAAAATCTCCAAAAAACACCAAATTTTCACCATTAGATAATTTTGATATTAATATTTAAAATATAATGGTATTTAATTCAAATAAAATTTATTAATGTTTCAAAATTTTGTTAAAAAAAGGTGCTCTATTCAAAGGTCGAAACTCTTCCTTTTAGAAAAAAATATAATATTTTATTATTAAAAAATGGATTTATTAATATCTTAAGACTATAAAATGTATTTTATTAATTTTATTACAATTTTTTTGAATATATAAATCATAAATTTCCTTACTATATTTTTTTAATGGTGATTAATTTAATTTATTAAGTTAACATTCTATTATGGCCATGAAATCGTTTTTTTAACAGAAACACATCATTTATATTAAATTAGATTTTATTTTCATATATAATTATTTGGTAACAAAATTATTCAATTGATAAAAATGTGTAAAATATATTTTCACAATTTTTTCAACCTTGTTAATTCCAGAAAATCCAACAACTAGGTGATACCTACCACATTAAAATAATAATATTTTTTCATTTGTTTATTCACGATGTGGTATATCATGTATGATATTGGACATAGTGATTCCTTTTAAAATATCAGGATGTTAAATTCTACCCTCTTTAATAAATTGAGTCCTCACAATTTCGACTTGGGATTGAAATATTATGGGTTTGTCTTTTCAGAACACATGCGTTTAAATCCCATATTGTATAAAGGATCAATAAAATATCCTTTTGAAAATATATAAAGTAAAGTATGAATGTCACCTATCATAAGATGTACAAGGGTTCCATGGAGGAAAACACGAACATGAAATATACAACTAACTTTTATGTTTTAATGTATATTGATAAAGAGAATTTTCATTTGAAATTTAACCATCAGAAAACCATAATTTATGATGGGTTATGATGTCATTGATTCCTTAATTGGAAAAATAAATGGATAACATTTCTATTCAAAAATATTTTTATTAATATTTATAAATTATTTAAATACCTATAACAATAGCATAATTAAATATAATTACACGAAATTTAGAATTTAATCATCACATGTTCTCCAAATGTTGAGTATTTGGGATGATTTTTTTGTACCTGAATAATTAAAATAATCTTTTATTGATCATAGAACCCACAAATGTATATCTATCTATTTATATTATCATTGTGTAATAACCAAACCAAAATGGTTAGTACATTAGAATGTAATTATCTATGTAGAATAATATTTAATGTGTTGAAAAACTACTTTAATCTCAATAATTCAATAGTAATACCCGAAGTTAAATATAGATTATTCAATAATTAACTGTCATTAAATTTCCTCAAAATAATATAGACTTAAATTGTACACCCAAAAATAAAATTGATTTTATCACATAGTCTTACAATATAAATTTAATATTAATCTTCAAATAATATCAATCACTCATAAATTTTTAGAGAAAAAATTAATTTTCCTAATCACATAATAATTATTATATACTAATCATTTACATAAATAACCCGAATCACCATAAATCATATATGTTTTGAAAAGATAAACCATCCATTATTGTGTTTGAATAAAATACCATAGAATAATATTTATCTAAATCATATAAGGTTCCCAAAATAATGAACATCCTATGAAATAACATTAATAAATTAATCACCAAATCATTTTCTTATGCCATGGTTATCAATACAATAGTCATATATTACAAAAATGAAATTAAAAATTATCCATCATATAGTTTAATAAATAAAAATAATTTTTTTCTAACACGAACATCATGTAGGATAGTGGTAGGTGATACTCCAATGTTTCCCTTCTATAGTGGGTTCGATGCCTATTGCCTTTCAGGATGAGAAAGGTTGTCACCCATCTTGTGAGTTTTCATTTTTCTAAAACTATATTAATATAATAATTATATAATTATATAATGATACCAACATCTTCAAAAATAACATTAATATATTTTAACATCCAAAGTTATCTCAAACCTTTCATTTTTCTTCTGAAAAAGTAAGAAACCATAATTTACTCAAATTTTGAGATCATATAAACCAAAAATAATTACTATTACATTAAACACATGTGTACAAAAATTAAATGTATTTGTACTAAAATAACTTTTTTGATATCATAATATTAAGGGTTATACATTTTTTAAAATTTATCACCATTTTATGACATTGCAAATGTACCAAATCCATCTAACATTTGATTGAAAATTTATAAAAACAAAATATTCTATTGAAAATTTATTAGGCATTCCATGATTCCAATAATATTTTTAAAATACCACTATATAATAAATTTTAATAATCAATACATAAACAAGACCATCATTTAACTTTCTAATTAAAAAATTAACTATTATTTGTCTTTTTATTTTGTCATAGTTTACCTCTAAAATGAAAGATATGAATTATATCTTTAGTATTAATTAATATAATGCCTAATATTTATAAATATATTAATGGTTATGTTCATAAATTGAAAAGATAATTATTCATAAAATAAAATTTTAATATGATTAACTAAGGTGTTATATATAACTCAATCACAATTAAATTATCCAAATGTTCCCTCATCATCAATACATTTATACATTTAACAATCCTTAAATCTATTATAAATCATGAATCTCTTATATTTACACATATTAATTATTCAGAGGTATTCTTAATCCCATATCCATTACTTTATATCTTATTCCTCAATACATCTTTCCTATAAGCAAAAATATAAATCATGTACTAATATTCGTCAAAGTAAAACATTATCTAAGAAATAAATCATAGCTTTCATATGTCATTTTCAGTTTCCTCATATTCAATTTTAATTGCAATAGGTATAAATAAAAAGTTATTTATACCATCTTGTTGATCCCATTAATTTTCCTTCTTACTATTAAATTGATGATAATAATAACCATACTCCTTAAATTTAAAACATTAAATGGTTAATTCATAAATATCCTTATTCACATTCATGGAGATAAATGAAAAACTTATTTTCTCTTCACAGTTTATTTCTTTAAGACAACATTTACCACATATAAAACATCTTACCATCCTTTTATGAAATATTCATATATGATTATTTCCAATTTCATGGCACATAGTTCGTTGAATATTCCAACCCTTAGGATTTTTGTCACATGTACATTGGTAAAGCATTATTTCTATTATATTTAATGCATTAGGAAGCCCTCCATGTTTCAAGTGGTCAATCATTACTCCTGATAGCTAGTTTTAAATAACCAAAATCATGCATATTATATTTCCTACTTCATTCGGTTTCTCATTAAGAAAAACATAACATTTTCTATCACATTCATTTCTACTTTGGTGCCTTATGGATCCATCCCATTACTAAATGAAAAATTTTCAGTGTGAACGCATTAATAAAATCATAATATAACATCTTAGGTGGAGGATAGAAACTATGATATCCTTATTCATGTTATCTTAATCTCATTACATTTTTCGAAAATAACTATTAATATCCCATAATATTATAACCATTTTGGTTATATATGACCTGTAACTAATTATTAAACAACATCCTAACCTATAATTTTATCAAAACCCTGGTCTCATACCAAATACAAGGACCCAACCTTAAACATTACATATTCTAGTGAATTTAAACTATAATTCACATTATTACACTCCCAATAATATTTTTTTTATAGTTTTAGATAATTAAGAGAAATCTTATATAGTAAACCCATACATTACAATTTAACACTTCTATATAGTATCAATTTCTTCTATAAAACAAGGATTGGAAATTCTTGTTAATTTTGAATACTATGTAATATATTAAAAAGCATGAAATTATAATAAAACTAATTTTATATATACCCATTATTATCTCTAAACTCTCATTGACCTTTAATAACCCCACATGATAACCTATAAATCGACCAAAACATTGAGATAAAAATACAAGTGAATAATCATGGGGTTGAAGCATATCATAAGAGGTAAAATGAATAACATGTTGACATATAATCACATCTCATGAATAAGAATTTTTAATCATAACATATAAAACAAAAAATCAAATCATCAAGAAAATATAATAATGTTGAAGTAATATAAAACCTAACATAAAATGATTCAGGGAAAATTACCAAGACTATATCACATAGTGGATAAAGTCCACAATGGTTTTAGGTTTACCCACTAATCCTACACATGATGTCTCATGACATTAAGGAATTACCCATTCCATTGGAGTGATATCTATATTCACCCATTATAAAATGTTCATGAATATGTGTGACACATAAAGAATCAAACATAAGTTACAATAATAAGGTTTACCCAAGGAATGAAATGGGTATTGTAATATTTTCATGAGGGATAACCAAAGAGAATATAAAAATGGTACCAAAATAGTACATTCCCAGTCCAAATGATCATAAAACATATAATAAAATATAGAATATAATATTATAATATATCATACTCAATTAAGCATAATATTAAAAAATTATTACTAACATATATGAATATACATTAAATTATGTCATTGAAAATTAATAAGGAAAATACCCATTTCAATTTTAAAATTACTTTTTTAATATATTCTTACAAATATAAATGAAAACATTTCAGATAAAATAATCAAGAAAACTTTTAAAGAATTTTTTAAATCATTAATGTGACATAAGAGTGTAAATATCCACTCACATAGTATATATTAAAAAACAATCCTTCTGTATTTTTTCAGAAAAGTCTCAAAGAACCGTGTTTAGAAATTGAAAAATATACCATTAAAACATCTTTAAAAATTAAAAACATGAGTAAAATTAAATTTAGATTATCATTGTAGAAATATAAAAAAATTAGAAATAATTTTTGAAAACATTTTTATTTTATAAAATGATAGTTTTTAGGATAACTTTTCTAAGATAATTTGTTTATAAGAAATTATATATTAAGTATCATATCAATGAAGTGGGCATTAAAAAAATGAGTTGAATATGTATATTCAGTATAAATCCACATAAAAAAATTTAAAATAAATCATAATATATTCAAAATAAATTTCATAAATAATCATAGTATCACATAATCATGGCTGTATATGTTTAACCTAAAAAATTAATGTTGGGTTAATAATTCCCTAACCACTTTGTAATCAGTCAAATCATACGACCCATAAAAGAAATAATTATAAAAATAACTTTTTTGATACCATGAATATAATTATATTCATTATATTATATATAAAATGGTATTATATACAACAAATATATGAATTAAGCAGTTAATAAGAAATATATCTCACAAAAATAAAAGTTATATGAGAAACCCTTACCTCATGATTCCCTTTAGTTTTTCATACATTAACACTTTTTATAATGGCGTAAATAAAATTAGAAACTGATTTAATAAACATATTAATATCTATAATTCCTTATGTTATTATTTTATATGAAATTATGACCCATTCATTTATAATAGTTCATTATTTTCACGGTTTTGGCTGTGTTCGTTACATGGTTTCTAGATCGTCTCACTTAAATAAAATTATGGATATTCTTATAAAATGGAAATAAAACTCCAAAAGTGAAATAAAATGGTATGAATTCACTGGTTGAATTTTAAATGGTTCTTTATATCATTTTAATTTCATTCATAAGGATTATTAATTTGATAAAATTTTAAAAATAAATGTTTAGTTTATTTTTGTGATTTTTCTAAACACCATAAATTAGTTTTGTCTTATTTAATATTCAGTGTTTATATTAGTTACAAAAAATTATAGAGTTTGTAATATATGTATTTAAATATTATTTAACTAGGAAGAAACTTTCATGACTAGGAATTATGGTGGTAATTGAAAAAAATATTATCTATGGAGATGGTTAACCGCCATAATTTTGAAAATGGTATAATTTCAATGAATAATAAGAAGTGAGAAATGAAATAGAAATAAAATATTACAATATAAATATTAAAATTGTTTAAATAAATTATTATGGAGTTATCATGGCTTTATGAATGAAGGATTTTGGGGGAATCTATATGATGAAATGAAAATAAGAGTGGTGTTTTGGTAAAATTACCTCTTGAATATCACCTCCTTAGAGGATTCCTTAATGGCATTGAAAATGATATTTGGGTGACAAAATTAGAAGATGGATGTGGTGATTTTGGTAATTATATATTTTGTAAGATATTTTATGAGATTAATGTCCTTTAAGGATAAATGTGGTAGTGAGGGTTGGTATTTATACTTGAGGAGGGGTGGTGTTAAGTGATTAAAAAATGATTATTTTATTATCAAAACCAACTATATTTGAAGTGAATTTAATTTAAAAGAATTTCATTGATAATTAATGTTTTAAAGGATTTTTAGTGTCAATAAATTCCTCAAAAACCTATAAATCTTTTATTTTTTAGTTATTTAAATCCTTTACATTTTATCTTTAACCTATTTCATTATTTAACCTATATCATGACAAATATTTTCTTTTTACCATCATTTATTTTTATTCCTAAAAATGTAAATGAAATAAATAAATAAATTTAATATTTTTATTAAAAATATGGAATCTATTGTATCAAATTTAATTTTTATAATTGGTAAATTTTTTTTGTAAAATTAATCCCACTTACGGAACAGCAAAGAAGGTTTTTTAATGTAAAAATGTTCAAGATGTTTAAATGTTTTTACATCAAATTTCTACATGTAATTGATTAATATGACCTAAATCGGATTTATTGATGTATAATTTAACTAATTATACTCTATATATAGTTTTAAATATAATTTTCCTATATAACTAAATTATATAAAAATACAGTTTTCTATGAAAATTTATTATTTTTAACTATTCACCAAAAATTGACAATTATCCAAAAAATAGAAAATTTTCATACATAGATAATATTGATATTAATATTTTAAAAAAATAGTTCATTTTCTCAAAACAAATTTATTAATGACTCAATATTTTGTTTCCAAACATGTGCGTCGTTATAAGGTGGAAAAAATACCTTAAAAAATAAAAATATTTATTCTAAAAAAATGGATTTATTGTTATCTTAAGTCTTCAAAACATATTTGGTGAATCTAAGAACATTTTATTGAATATATATCATATAAATTTCATTTATATATTTTAAAAATAGTGATTAATATAATTTATTAGTAAAAAATTCCATAGTTGGAATAAAAATAGTTTTTTTAATAAAAAAATTTCCCTTTTATTAAAATAAGTTTTATTTTCATTTATAAAGAATTGGTAAAAAATAATTCATTTTATTAACAATTGTTTCATAATTTATTTAATATTATTCATTCTCATCCATCCAACGGCTTGGTGATAACTATCACATTAAAATAATAATATTTATTCATTTATTTAAGGTCAATGTGGTGTATATTGTATATATTGAAAATATTGATTCCTTATCAGAATATTGGGATGTTACATTCCCCACCCTTTAATAAAAATTTTCTTTTAAATTTTGAATTTAGTTCAAACAACTATGAATTTTTACATTTCAAAACACCTTTGATGAGATCCTATATCATAAAAATGATCAATAAAACGTGCATTTTAAAATAGAGAAGAAAAAATAAAAAAGTCAACATAGATTACCCATACTATGAGTAAATATTGAAAAACCTAAACAAGGAATTGAAAACTAACTCTCTAGTTCTAATGAAGAGTGATAATGAGTATGGTCCTTAGAAATTTAACCATAAAAACCCATAAATCTATGATTGGTTAAAAGGACATTGATTCCTTGTTAAAAAATAAAATGGTTAATGTTTTTGTTAAAAATCATTTTCTTAATGTGTTGGAATTATTTTTTGACCAATAATAAAAACAAAATGAAATATACTTACTTAATATTTATAATTTCATCCCATATTCTTTCATAATGATGAGTATTGAAGATTAATTTTTCTCACCTAAAACATCAAATTAAATTCTATAAATCATAAAATCCATATAAGAATATTTATCTATTCCGATTTTCATTATTTATTTACAAAAATATGTTCATTATAATATAATGTAATTATCCAAAAATTATAAGCCTTTAAGTGATGAACAACCTCTTTAATCTCAAAAAATTGACAGTAATACCCAATGTTCCACATATATCAATAAACAATTAAATTTGCATAAAATTTCAAGAAAAATTCTAAACTAATAATTTAATACAATAAATTAGAAGGATTTGATCATATAAAATTATAAGATAAATATAATATTAATTTTTAAATAATATCAATTTCTCTTAATGTTTTATAAATAATTAATTTTCTTAATCACATAATATTAAAAATATACTAATCATTTCCATAAAAAAACTAAGTCACCATAAATAATATATTTTTACAAAAGATAACTCATCTTTTATTTATTTAATGAAATCCCATAGTTTTTTTTGAACATAAACATAAATGGTTCCCAAAATAGTGAACAGCCTCTAAAATGACATTAATCACTTAATCACAATTTTTTTATTAACATGGTTGTCATTATGAAAATAATATATTCCCAAAATGAACATATATTTTATCCATTATATATTTTAATAAATAAAATACATTTTATACTAACTAAGACATCATGTAGGAAAGTGGTGGGTTGTTCTTTCTTGTCTCCCTTTAGTTGTGGTTTCGATCCTCACAACCTTTTCAGACGTGATGGGTTATAACCCATTATATGGGTTTTTTTTTCTAAAACAATGTTAATATAATGATTAAAAATTATATAAATGTCACTAAAATTATATAAAATAACCTTAATATATTTTAACCACAAATTTTACCTCATACCATTCATTTTTAATCCCAAAAAGTGATAATTCATTATTATCTCAAATTCAATGATCATATAATAAATAAATATACCAATTCAATTAGAAATATATCCACCAAAAGTAATGTAATTTTTCCTCAAATATCTGTTTTCATATCATAAATATATGGATTACATGTACATTAAAAATTATCACCATTTTACCACTTTTAAAAGGAATCAATTCTATCTAACATATGTTTCTAAATTTACAATTTTTTTATTATATAAAAATCCCAAGGCATTCCATTATCCAAATAATAATTTTAAAAAACCAACATATCATAAAATTAAAAAAATAAATATGTAAAAAAAATTATTTAACGTCATTATTAAAGCATTAATCATTCTTTTTTTCTTATTCCATTTTAATTTAGTCCTACAATAAATGAAATAAATTATATATTTATTAATCATCATTATTAAACCTACATTTTATATATACCATTAAAATTATATTCATAAAATGAAATGATTATTATACCTGAAATAAAAATTTCACATGATAAACATAAGGGTTAAATATAACTCAATCTCAGAGAAACTCTCCTAAAGTACTTCAATCATAAAAAGAAAATTAATACATTTAATCATTTAATCATATTAAATCTACCATAAATATTGAAAAAATTATATATAGTCATATTAATTTTTCAATGTTCTTATTAATCCGATAACCATTACATTCCTTCTTATTCTTCAATACATATTTCCTATAAAAATATAGATGATGTCATAATATTAATCAATGTCAAAATATGAGCCAAGAAATCATTCAGACATTACAATTTTCTTTTTCTTTTTCCTAATCATCAATTGTAATGGTATTTGATATTAATATTTTGTTATTTATATCATCTTTTTGTTCCTATTTTTGAGACATATTACTAGGAAATATATGAGAATGATTACAATAATTCAAATATTTAAGGAATTAAATTTGTAACTTAGAATGATCTTCTCTCTCCATCAAGGAGGTAATTGCACGATTTCTTTTTTACATCACATTTTATTGCTTTATGGACTTCTTTACCATATATTAAACATCTTCCATCCATTTTATGACATTTTCTTATATAATTATCTCCATAATCATGAAGCATTGGTCATTAAATGAATTAAAATTTATTATTGTTGTCACCTTTACATACATTGGGATTAATTTCACTCATATTTAATTCATTAAGAAAATATCAATTATTCATGTGGTTAATCTTTAATCATAATTTATGGTTTAAAAAAACCACAAGAGCTCTTATTATAGTTCCCATTTCATTCAGTTTCTCATTTAGAATCCCATCCCATTCTCCCTCACTTCCATTGATACTTTTGTTCCTATGGGATCCATCCATTTACTGAAACCCAAAGTGTTTGTGAGTACATAATAATAAAACCATATGATAACATATTATAAAGAGGTCAAACACTAATATATCCTTATTCATGTTATCTTAAACTCATTAAATTTATCAAAAAAAAACAATGATTCTCCCTACTATACTAACCAATATGGTTATATATGACTTGTAACTTATTCCAAAACAACATCAAAACCTATAAAGTTTTATAAACCCTATTGTGATACCAATTCTAGGGTCCCAAACCTAAACATTACATATTTGTGTTAAATTAAAATATAATAACATTGTTAAACTCAATATAATATTTTCAATTAAGAGTTTAAAATAATCAGGAAAACTCTTACATAATAAACTCATACATCACAAGTGGAAACATCAATACAGTATATATTTATTCCATAAAACACGGATCAAAATTTATAGTGTATTTGGAAGACTTGGTACATTAGTAGAAAATTTTAATCAAAAAAAATTATTTTGATTAATCACTATTATTATCTCCTTACTGTCATTGAGATTCACAACTCAAAAGGATAACTTGAGGAAAACATTGAAAAAAGGGTTGAGATAAAAATATGAGTAAAGGAATAAACATGGATTTGAAGCATAGAATAATATGTATAAAGAATAACATGATGACATATAATCATGTATCATGAATAAACATATGGAATCATAGCATATATAACATTGAATCATATGGTCATGGTTATAAATGAATGTATAAGAAACAAAAAAATTAACATAAACATGAATCAAGGATAACTTCCATGTATATATCACATGAATAAGAGAATCTATAATGGATTTTGGTTTATTACCAAATCCTATAGAATATATTTCATGAGACTAAAACATTTCCAAAATTCAAGGATTCACTATATGGGAAAACCCATTATAACATGTTCATGCATATATTTTCCACAAAAATAATCAACCATAAGGAAAAATCATAAAGATTACCCATGGAATGAAATGGTTATTATAATATTTTAATGAGTAATAAAGAAATGGAATATGACAATGGAATCAAAATAGTACATCCCGAATCAAACTACTAATAGGAAATTAAAAAAAATACAGAATATGGTATCTTAAGAAATCATCCACATTGAAACAAAATATTCAACAAAGGATGTTGACATAGATGAAAATACATTAAATGATATATTCTAATAATAACATAAAAATATCATATATTCATGAATATCTATTTATCAATCCTTGATGGATGAATGAGATGATGATAAAATTTTAGAATAAAATAAAATAATGTAGGTGCTTTGAGAAAATCACCTCCTTGAAAGATCCCATAAAGACCATATAAATGGTATTTAGGTGAGATAAATAGTAATTAGACTTGCTGAGAGTTTTTCATAGAGATTTTTTTATATATTTTAGGAGCTTTATTGGTTTTTAGGAGAAATAGAGTGGTGAGGGGTGATATTTATACTCTAGGAGGGGTGGTTTTATGTGATTAAATAACTACTGTTTTATAATTAATTTCAACCACCGGGATATAGAATTAATATACACATGTTTTGATTATAATTAATGATTTTAAATGATTGTTTGGTCCCATAAATACCTCAAAAACATTTGAATTTTTGTAGTTTTTAGGTAATTTAAGCCATTACCTTTTATTATTAACATATTTCATTATTTAACCAATACCACATTAAATATTTCTTCTTACTAGGGTAAACTTTTATGATAAAAAATTAAAATGCACTCATTTCACAATATTGACCATATAAATAATAATATGGTATAAATTATACCAAATATAATTCATATATTTAGAAAAATAGATTTATAATAAATATCGTAGATAGAACGAGAAAGTGTATATTATAAAATGAAAATGTGCACTGGTTTTTAATGATTTTATATAAACATTCAAGGTAAAATTGATTAATATTTCCTAAATTGGATAGATTTATGTATAATTGAAAAAATTAGACTTTAAATCCTATTTAAAATATAATTAGACTATATAAATAAACTAGTAAAAAATACAGGTTTCAATTAAAATTCAGTACATTCCTCTATACAACACAAAATAAATATTTTATTGAAAATTTCCAATATTTCACCCTAACATAATTTCTATATTTATATTTATAAAATTATTCTTTTACAAATAAAATTTATAAAAGTGTGAAAATTTACTTTTAAAATAGGTGCACTATTAAAAGATAGAAAACTTTACATATATAAAAAATAAAACATTCATGTCCTTAAAAAATGAATTTTCTCTTATATTAATCCTAAAAAACATGTTGGATGAATTTAAATTTCTTTATTGAATATATAAAATATAAATTATAATATTATATTCCCCTAATAATGATTTATTTAATTTATTATAATATTATATTTCACTAATAATGATTTATTTCAAGGTGATCACTATAAAACTAAAATAATTATATTTAGTTGTTTATTGAAGCTTCATGTGAGGTATCATTGATGATAATGAATGTATTGATTCCTTTTAAAATATTACAATATTTAATTATTCACCTTTTAATAAAATTCTACAACATAATTTAATCTTGGGATCGACATACTACAGGTTTAACATTTCAAAATACCTTTTTTATAATCCCGCATCGTAAAATGTATCTATAAAACTTAAAATTAAAGAGAGATAAAGGAAAGTTTCAAGGTATCCTAATACAACACATATATATATTCTATATAGGAAAACCTGGAAATAGAGAGAAAACTAACTATCGTGTCTAAATAGATAGTGATAGGGAGCATGGTCATTATGAAGTTAACAATCACAAATCCATAATTCTATCATAGGTTAAAAGAGAATTGATTCCTAAAAATGAAAAGAAAATGGATATCATTTTTGTTCAATAATCCTTTTTTTAATGTTGAGGAATTATTTTACTACATATAATAATAATTTAAGGAAATATAATTACTTGAAATGTATAATTTCGTCATAATATTTTCTCTAAAAAATGACTATTCAAGATGATTTTTTATAGCCGAAGCATAAGATTAAACATCTACAGATCAAAATATCCAAAAAATAATACCAATATATTCCTCCTATCATTAGTTATTAAGAAATAAAATAGTACATGATATTTAAATTATCTAAAAATAATAAGATGTTATTAGAAGAAAAACTAAATTAATATACAAAATTCAATAGTAATACCAAAAGTTCAACATAGATCATTCAACAATTAACTATCTTGAAAATTCCTCAAACTATTCTATACTAAAATTTGATACCAAAATATAAGATTGATTTTATGACATACCCTTACAAGAAAAATTTAATATTAATCTTAAAATAATATCAATCAATCTTAGAGTATCATACTAAAAAGTAATTTTCCAACAAACATAATCTTCATGATATACTAATAATTTCAACAAATAGCCAAAATCACCATAAATCATATATTTTTCCAAAAGATAAAACTTATTTTATTTCTCAAATAAAATACCATAATAATATATTTACCTTTATCATATATGGTTACCAAAATAGTGAACATACTCTAAAATAACATTAATCACTTAATCACCAAATAATTTTCTAATCCCATGGTGATCAGTACAATAAAAATTTTATCCCAAAATAAACAAAACCATTGTCTACTAGATACTATAATAAAAAACAATTTTATAATAACCATGAATTTTTGAAGGCCAATGGTATGTGATTCTCTCTTGTCTCCCTTCAGTTGTGGGTTTGATTCCCGTGACCTTGCCGGACATGATGGGTTATCATCCATTGTGTGGGTATTCTTTTTTATAAAACTATATTAATATAATAATTTAAATAATATAAAAATGTCAAAAAAATCATAAAAAATAACCTTAATCTATTTTATTATCAAATGGTATCTCATATTTTTCATTATTCATCCCAAAATGAAGGAACCCATATTTACCTCAAATTTTGAGTTCATATTAACTAAAAATAAAACCAATTACTTTTAACATATGTCCACCAAAATTAATGGAATTATAACTTAAATAAAATTTTTCATAATAAAAAATTTAAGGTTACATGTAACTTAAAAATTAATACCTTTTACCAAAGTTCATATGTATTGATTCCATGTAACATATGATTCCAAATTTATGAAAATAGAATCCACTATAGAAAAATCCTTTGCCATTCCATGTTTACCATAATATTTAGAAAGTACCAGTATATGAAAATGTTAAAACTAACTAAATAATCACCCCTTCATTAAACTACTTTCTTAAATCATTAACAATTATTTTTCATCTAATAATTTCATACTTTGTTACTACAATCATATATATTAATAATATCCTTATGATTCATCAATATAAACCATAAAGTTTATCCATAAAATTAAAATTATATCCATAAATGAAAATATATTTATTACTCAAATAAAATTTTCACATGATGAATATAAGATTTAAATATAACTCAATCTCAATCATTGTCTCCCAAATCACTCTCGTAATCAATAGAGTATTAATATATTTAAACATTTAATCATCATTAAATTTAAAATAACTCTTGAAAACCTTAAATATTAACATATTAATTATTAATTTTTCATACTAATCCCATAAAAATACATTTACATCTAATTCATCAATAATTCATTCATATTAAAAAAATATGAATCATGTCCTATGATTCAATAATTTCATAACATGCGGCAATAAATAATTCATACCATTCATATGCCTTTTGTAGTTTCCTCATGTTAAATTATAATGGATTTATGTTTTAATAAATATTTATATATACAATACTGATGATCCCATTCATGGTCATCCTTCAATTTAAATTGATGAGAATAATTACCATAATCCCAACATTTAAAACATTAAATTGGTAACCTAGAAAGAACATATTCCTCCTTTATGGAGTTAACTGAATAATTATTTGTTTCCTTCACAATTTATTACTTTATGATCTCCTTATCGACATATAAAATATAATCACATCCTTTAAGACATTTTACTATAATATTATTTCCATATTCTTGACACTTAGGTTATTGAATAAATTTAATTTTATGATTATTGTCACATGTACATCCATTGGGCTTTATTTATCTCATATTTGATACACTAAGAAACTCACCATGGTTCATGTGGTTAATCATTACATCTGATACCTAGTTTAGAATAACCACAATAGTTCTTATTACATTTCCCATTTCATTATGTTTTTCATTCAGACAACAATATCATTTTTTTCACATCCATTGTTACATTGGATCATGATGTATCCAACCATTTACTAAAAAAATGTTAGTGTGAACTTATCATTAAAATCAAAATATACCCACATATGAGGATAATAAACACTAAGATATAATTATAAATTATATCTTAAACTCAATAAATTTTTCAAAAATAATTATGAATCTCCCTTCCATTCTAAACATTATGGTTATATGTGACTCGTAACTTACTCTTAAATAGTATCTTACCCATTAATTGGTCCAAACCCTATAATGATACCAAATATAAGGACCATGCCATAAACAGTACATTTCTACTAAATTTAAACTATAATTCACAATATTACACTCTGATGAATCCTTTCCATTTTGAGTTTTAGATTAGTAGAACAACTCTTACATAGTAAACCAATACATCACAAGTGTACAATTCTATAAAGTATCAATTTATTCCATAAAAAACGATACAAAAGTCTAGTGACTTTGTAAGACTAGTTAAATTATTAGAAAACATGAAACAAGAATCAAACATATTTTTACTAATCCCCCTTATGATCTCCAAACTCATTTTAAGATCTTATTACTCCATACTATAACCTGAGGAATAAAAATACAAAAGGGTTGAGGTAAAAGTCCCAGTAAGGGAATAGACATGGGGTTGAAGCATAACATAAGAGTTAGAATGCATAAAATGATTACAGATAATAATTGATAATGAATAAAAATATGGAATCATCATATATGTAACATGGAATCATATGATCATTGAAACATTGGAATGTTGGAAAAACATATAACATGACATAAACATGAGTCAAGGAAAACTGCGAAGACTATATCAAATGGTGAACATATCCCATAGTGGATTTAGGTTTACTACCTATACTGTAAATAGTGTATCATGAGATTAATAAATTACTCAATTTATTGAAGCACAATCAGTGCAGGTCCATTATAATAGGTTCCAGCATATGCGTTCCACATAACAAATCTAACATAAGGAACAATATTATTGATTACCCGTGGAATGAAATGTGTGTTACAATATTATCATATGGTATAACCAAATGGAATATAAAAATGGTGTCAAAATAGTACATTCCCAGTCAAACTAATCATAAAATAGTTAATAAAATATGGAAGATAGTAATATATGATATCAACCTCAACAAATAATTATATTCATCAATGGATGTTGACATATATTAAAATAATTTTAATGATACCATTGAGAAATTATTGAGGAAAAACCCATTTTTATCTTTGGAATTTAATTATGTTTAAAATTTTGAGAAATTATAAAATGAAACAATTTAATTTAAATTAGTCATGTATACTTGTAAAAGATGTTTTAGATCATTAAGAAAACATGGAATTGGGAATATCTTTTCATGATGTAAAATATAATAAACATTCCTTCTATATTTTTTTCAGAAATTTTTTAATGAAATTTTTTTTGAAAATAAAAAAATACAACTTCAAAAAAAATTAAAAATTAAAAATTTAGTAAAAATGAATGTAAATAGTAGTTTGATAATATTAAAAAACAATTTTTGGAAACAATATTAGAAAACATAGTCATAAAAGAAAAATAAATTTTTAATTGGAACTTTCAAATGATAATTTTTTAAAAGAAAGTCCCTTATAAATATAATATCGTTCAAGTGAGAATTAATCAAATGAATTGAATACATGAATTCAATGAAAATTGACATAAAAGAAGTTGAAACAAAAAATAACATAATAATAATTCATTTCAAAAAAATTCTTAGTATGACATAATCAAGTAAATAGATGTTTTACCCAGTGAAAGTAAATCGGGCCATAAATTAACTTACCAATTTGTAATCAATCAAATTTTAGGCCCCATAAACTTAAAAATTGTAAAATGAGACATTTAATACCATGATGATAATTATATTCATGATATGTTACATCAGCGGGTAGTATATACACCACACATAAAAAATAAGTGTTAAATAAGACTTATATCTCACAAAAGTAAAAGTGAGATGAGAAACCCCTACCTCACACTTTCCTTTAGTTTCATATAATTTAAACTCATATATAATTGTTTATAGAATGTTATTAGAATATCCTAGAAGAATAATAATATTTATAATACCTTATGCTATAATTTTATATGATCATATGGCCCATTAATTAATAATATTTTATTTTTTCATGGTTTCAGGTGCATCTGTTTCATGGGATCATGATCGGTTTACTTATGTATAAATATGGATATAATTTTAAAATCAAAATAAAAATAAAAAAGATAAATAAAAAAGTATAAATTATATTTTTATGTGTAAATGGTCTAATATATCATTTTTTCTTTCATGATTATGATTCATTTGATAAAATGTAATTGATAAATATATAGTATATTTTAGCGGTTTTTCTAAACACCATAGATTGGTTTTTTATTATTTAATATTATGTGTTTATATTAGTTAAATATCATTATATAGGTTATAATATACCTATTTAAATAATATTTAACCATAATGATACTTTTATAACTAGATATATATGAGGTAATGGAAAATGAAAAATTATTATTTGTGGAGATAGTTAATTGCCATACAATTTACAATGGTTTCATTTCATTTAAGTATATGAGATGATAAATGAAATAGATATGATTTAATCCAATATAAACCTAAAAATTGCGTATATAAATGATTATTTAGTTATCATTTCTTGATGGATGATGGAGGTGAGCATAAAATAAAAGATGAAAAAAATATAAGAGGTTCTTCGAGAAAATCCCCTATTGAATATCACCTCTAGAAAGGATCCCTTAAAGACATAGGAAATTGTATTTAGTTTTTACAATAATAACATGTACATGATGATAGTGTGGAAGAGAGTTGTTGTAGATATTTTAGGAGCTTAAAGTGTTTCTAAGAGAAATGTTGTTCCGAGGGTTGGTATTTGTACATGGTGAGGGATGGTTTTTAGTGATTAAATACTGATTATTTCGTAAATAAAGCAATCCCCATTTAGGTGGGATTAATATCAAATATTTTTTATGATAAATAATGTTTTTAAAAATGATTACGATCAAAAAATACATCAAAACCCCTTTAAAATTTTTAGTTTTTAGGTATTTTAAGACTTTTCCTTCTATCTTTAACTCATTTCATTATTTAACATATACAACGATAAATACTTTTTTTACCAGGGTAAAATTTTATGCCTAAAAATTTGAATAACATTTATGAATTATTTGTACATTATGACTGACAATCATTTTTTTAAAAATTATCAAAAGCCGGTTTGAGGGAACTGGTACCCAAACATTCAAACACAACATAAACGAGAAAACCACAAACACATGAAACACAACCAACATAGACTTACACATCATAAAATACATAGTCATATCCACATCCCAAGCCGGATTCATCCTCACCGGTAACCGAAGCCGATTCCCATTCTGGCGACCTCCAGAAACTTGCACATTGTACCCGACACCTGAGCTATTCCAGAGCTGGTTGATCTGATGAAGTCCCCTTGATCGACCATCCCTTCTTAATAGCCAATGTCACATTTCTATTCTTTTTAGAGGTCGACCTAGTCTGCATCGGCCGTGGAAGACAAGAGTAATCTCTCCTTGGCCGCCTTCGTGGAGTATCCGAAACAGACCCTTCAACTTGAGCAAGAGGAGGTTACCCACCTTGAACTACATCGCTGAATGAACGAGCAACCGAGAAACTCAAATTTTCTTTACCTCCCCTAGAGATCCCTTATCCATTACCGAGATGATCCCCCAAACCCAGACTAGGTCTCCCATTGTTTTTCACCCTCTATTGGTCTGGAGTAATGTTCTCCATCAGAGGAAGGTGTACACCCTCTATAATCACATTAACCACAGTTACTGCAGAAGCCTCCTTTACATCACCACTAGTCTGGATATCCGGACTCTTATCTATTTATTTTTTTAAATTCAATTCACCTAATTAGAAAAATTTATATTTATAATTAATCTTGTAGATAAAACGAGAAAGCTTGATTTTTTAATGTAAAAATGTAAAAATGTTTAAAATGTTTTTATATAAAATTTTAATGTGAAATTAATCCCAATTACCTAAATTGGATTTATTGATTTAAAATTTAACTAAAAAACATTAAAATAAATTTATAATATTATTTAACTATTTAAATAAATTTTATAAAAATGTGGTTTTCAATTAAAATTTAGTATTTTCCAATATTCATCAAAAAGTTTAAAAATCCTGGACTAATTCCAAAATTTCACCCTAAAATAATTTTGATATTACTATATCAAAAATAATTTAAATTTTTAAAAAAAAATTATAAAATTTTTCAAATTTAGTTATAAAATAAGTGTTTCATTTAAAGGTTACATAATTTTATTTTATAAAAATATAACATTTTAGAGCTAAAAATGGATTTATTCTTTTATTTATCATATAAAACTTGTTGTATTAATTTAAAAACATTTTATTGAGTATAATCGTTGCAAATTTATTATAATATTTCACTAATAGTGATTAATTTAATTTATTATGTTAAAATTCCATTGTGGGAAAATAAATTGTTTTTCAAAAAAAACCATTATATTCAGTTGGTTTTTATTGTCATTTCTAATTAACTAGTATCCAAAGATTCATTTGATGAACATGTTTAAACGATATTTTCATAATTTATTTTTTCTTATTCAATCCCTTTATTCCAATAGTTAGGTGATAACAACCACAGTAAAATATTAATATTTTGATGTTTTTTTAAAATTGATGTAGTGTATCCTATATGTTTTTCAAGAGTGTGATTACCAATAAAATATCAGGATATGACACAAAACCATGATTAATGATAAATATATTAGATTTAAAAATACAGTTCTACATAAAAGTGATATGTTCATTATTAAAAAGATATATCATGTTAAAAAATTCAAAATTCAAATACTTAATAAATAATGAAGTGGAGGGATTTTCTGGAAAATCCTGTGTAAAAAATAATGTATACAAAATCGACATGAAACAATGTTTAGGGAAAAATTTATAATCATTGGATAATCATGGTGAAGAAGGTGGAAAATATAATAATGATGGAGGAATTTAAAAATTGAAAATGATTGGTCTTATTCATATGAAGTAATTTAAATGTGACGGTTATTTCAAGTGATAAATATGGATGTAATATAGGTTTTAAAGATGATGATGTGTCCATGATAATTCTACCATTTTACATGAAGTTATATCCAGTTAAGGAATAATTTTATTATTTATGTTTTTGTGAAGAACATTTTCATTAATTATAGTCATTTTTATTGGATCTGTTTACATGGTCAAATAAATACATGAATTGATGATAAATAGAAGTTGTAACTGATGCTCTAAAAAGGAATAATTCTATAGTTTTGAAAAAATTTAATATTTTTGACACCCACAATTTATTTTAATGGTATGACATGTAACTAAGTGTTGGATTCACCAAATAGTTGTTTGGGATACACACTCTAACTTTTCATGAGACTATATTGTAAAGATAAAATGTTCTTTCTAGCGGGTTAGGTGATTAAGGAGAAATCAAGTTTAAACCAATGAATTTCCATCTCACGTTGAGTGGCGATCCTTATAGATTGTTGATCCACTTGTGTATGTATATTTGGTTCTGCAGTATGAAAGAAAAAAAATAAGATTATTGTGAATAAAGATACCAATTATATATAACTAGTGATATAGGTAAATTTAAAATGGATAAGAAGTATAAATTGGATAAAAATTCAGCTACATTTATTCACCCCCTCTTAGTGAAGTATTTATCCCAAACTAGTCCTCATAATTTTTTTCATAGGGAGTTTCACTTTTTATTTCATTCAATACATTTAAAGTTTTTATATGTTGATGATTTTATATTTCATTACATTTATATAATGAAGTGAAGTTATTGTGAAGAATTATTCAATTTTATTATAATTCAGTTTCTACCAATACTTTTATCAATATGAAAATAATGGGAAAATAATATAAATGAAGTTTTCTTGTTTTGTAAAAATAATAATAGATTTCAATTCATACAAGGTTAAGAAACAAAAAAGTTATATTTTTCATTTATAGAGATGATCATGTTGTTCATTTTACCTATATGGTTTTGGAAAACAATTCCATGTCAATAAGATCATGGAATTCAAATGATCCTAATGTGTGTAAATGATATTGTGAGAATTTTACACCAGAAGAAGAACCACGTGGAAGTTATCATTTTTCAATAGATATTTATATGGATACATTAAATGAAATGATGCAGGAATTGCCCAATAATTTTTTTCATTAATTTTGGGGATCCATTAAATCGTGATAAATGAGATCACCCATCAAGATGAGAATTTAAATGATTTAGATAAGGGATTATAAGAAAAATTCTATCTATTGTGAATATCTCTAAAAATGTTGGAGCCAAAGAAGTTATGAATATATTTATTAAAAATATGTTCCTCATGTTTGAATAAGAGTAATTCAATGAAATCC
Organism: Viscum album; assembly: GCA_963277665.1. Lineage (NCBI taxonomy): Eukaryota > Viridiplantae > Streptophyta > Magnoliopsida > Santalales > Viscaceae > Viscum > Viscum album. The sequence goes on from OY728126.1 coordinate 649,627,392, forward strand.
AAGAAAAGGATTATAGAAAAAAAAGTATAGAATATGATCTATGCATTGGAAGGAAATTTTAAAATTGACATTGATTTGATGAATGCACAAGTGGATATTAAATCCTAGAAAATCATTGTGCTTGATACAATGTTATAGGGAAAACATATATATGATAAAGAAACTGAAACAGTTATGGAGGAAGTTGAATAAAAAATAAATTACAATTAGGATGAATGATTTGTTATCAATATGAATAATCTCTTTCTTGATGTTACATTATAAAATGTGATAAATTCGTAATCCATGTTATTATATAGAATCGATTAAAGATGACCTTATATCACATGTATCTATAAATTGAAATTTGATTCTTAAAACCTCAATTATGTTATTTTAATATCACAAAATTGTATAATGATATTTAGAAGATGTCCTCAATGACAAATAATCTAACATTCATACCTATTTTTAATGATTTTCAAAAGATATTTACAAGGCAAATTCTTGTTTAATATGAAAATATTGACAAGTATGGATAAAGAATAGATAATATGATCATACCACTATTTATATGGTGTATGGATTAAATTTTATGAATGATGGTTACTTAATAATATCTGAAATAGTGGGGGAGAATATGAAAAAATAATTTGACATTTTTTCATAAAAATTATGGACAACCTGTAGTAGATAAGTAATGATCAAGGTTTATGTGGGAGAATATCCAAAAGAATGTGTTTTTTTGAGTTTAAACATATGATACATAAGAACACGAATTGGTCAAGATGATGAGAGGTTGGACTCATCAAACCCTTTTGGGGGGAACTATAGTCTACTCAAGGACTCTCTTTATTGATTTTAGATATTTTCCTTAATCTTTTTTAATTAATTATGTATAACATAGGCTTCCCTTAGAATTTTCAATCAATTATTATCATGTGTGAAATTTAGAATAATCCATATGTATTCAAGGATCTTCATTAATGGAGACATCTATTTGTATTCGAGGATCTTTATAAATGGTATTATCTCATATACTATTTGGATATTCTTATAATCATTGTTATGGTGATACTGGTTTTTAAGTCACTCAGTGGGGCACTCCGGAATTTATTATCATCTACGAAGATGAAAGTTTGTTTTTATATTAGGATCATACCTATAAATAGACTACCTCTATGTCCTATTGAAAGAAATCAGAACCCTTATAGTTCGTTTCCACTTCATGGGACACACTATACCTTTTAAGTTCATGTGATGAGGACCTATCCATGAAGTTTAATGTCTTATGGTAAGACCATCTAAGATAAAGATACTCAGTCAAGGTTTTGTGAGGGGATTATGCCTAAGTATCCCAAGGAACATGGAATAAATATGGGTTTCCATGTATGATTAGACCCTGTTAGGAAATATGGTCCAAGAAGAACATGGTTGATTTAAAGTGATGGGTTTAAACCTTAGGTAGGCTTCCTACATATCTCATTTGGATGGGAATCAAAGCCCACGTATTTTAGTGAGTCTCGTATGAGAGTGTAGTCCTTTGAGAGAAATTATTTTGTGCATAATTCATGAAAAATGATGTCTTGGTGATTTGGGGTCTTAATTTGGGAGTTACTCCTAAGAAGGATGCCCAGATTAAGGCAATTCGGGTTGTATTCCTGAAGATGATATCCATTATGCTCGAGACATGAGAAGGCTTCCTACATATACCAATTATGATGGGGATTGGATTTCTCACCATTAATTTATAATGGGTGTTTATGAAAATGTTGTAATCATCACGAATCTTCAATCCCACATGATTCATGCTCAGTGTGAGAAACAATAAGATGTGAAAGATTCAACAAATGCACCCACACTTTTCCTTCTACTCTAGTAGAAGAGGACATGCCTACAAAGGTGATGGTGGACGAGGACGAGGCGATTAGGGAAGAGGGTGAGGAGGTGATCCTTCCCTCTATTTTCTTTACAATAGAAAAGGGTCCAATGTAAAGAAAGGGTGAGGGTTAAGAAAGTCGAGTGGTGAATGACTGCAACGTGATACTTGAAAGGTAAGGGTATTACATAAGGATGGATACGCTAAAATAGTACCTAGTACAAGAGAGAGACTTCTCCTTTTTTTCAAAATGAAAAGTTGGTGTAAATCGTACCTTCCATTATAGAGACATGAGGATATTATTTTTAGAGATGAGAAGAGGTGGTCAGAACACAAAGTGAAATTATCTAAACTAGGAACATTCCAACACTCGTCCTAGGAGAAAGGTCCATGTGATTACGGATATAAAAACCCACAAACACTCTATGATTCCTAATCACATTGTGAAAACAATGTGGGAAACATATAACTATGAATATACAAACCCAAAAAAGAGAAACAATGATGTGACTTTTCCAATGGTTTGATAAGTCAGGAGGTTTTGGTGGAGGTTTTAACATAATCCATTTCAAACAAGGGTTAAAATGAAGAAGAAGCCTTTTCATGAATGGATTTAAATAATACTTGATTCCTTATAGACTGAAGGGATTAGGTTAATCAAAGAAGTGTGCCCAAGTAATTATGGGCATGCAAGTAGGCTTGTATGACCTGAAGTTCACTTAAGAGATTAGAAACCTGGATGTTAATAAAAGGGTGAGACTTTACTCAACCCTTTAATAGTATTCTCATGTATTCCCAAAAGTGGGGCACTCGAGTTCATGTGAGCGGAATTTGTGGCACTCAAGTGTTTCTGACATAGGGAGGTTAGGCGCCTTTGGCAGACAAGCATTATGGATTTAAAACACTAAAGGGACTTATGTACTATGATCCTCATGAAATTTCTTAGCTCTAGGTGTTAATGAACAACCATGAATGACTCTAAAGTCATTGGAGATGCAATGGGAAGACTAGAGCAGCAATTAGGCTTCAGGGAAATTTGTTCATACAAATGAATACCCAAAGAATCTATTTATATGAAAATTGGAGTCCATGGGTGAAATAGTGGGGGTGAGCAAAGGTGGGTTGCATGCCCGAATTGGGTGCACAAGTACCTTAATGCCAATAGATCCATGGCTTCACTAAGGCGATCTAATTTTAAATCCATTACAAATATTGATTTTCTTCATGTGTTTTTCCTCTTTTTTCAACAACATTTCCCTTTTTCACTTTATAGACTATGTGATGGAACATAGTGTCAAAAAAAATCCCCCCATCAAAATGGGATTCGGAATTAAAAGAGGATCCTATACTAAGGTAAAGTCGTGAACAAGAAAAAATGGTTTTTTAGTGCCCAAGGTTATGGCAAGAAGGGTAACTCACATTGCTTATACATATCGACTTCACATCCATGAAAATTCTAATGACTTTATGAAATTCAGCTCATGGTGTGAAAGTACTTTTCACTCTGACGCTCGTGTTTGATCGTGATTCATTTTCATGTATTTCACTTGTTCTCCATAACCAGTGAACCAAAGTTGATCACCAGTTTCATAATTTCACACCATGTTCAGACATACACGCCTTATTTTCTTTGTCAATTTTTCTCATTTAATTATTCAATAAATCAAGAATTAACATAATTTAAAGATGATTTTTGATCTCTTTTGCAAGTTCAATGGCTCCCAAAATAATTGGAACCATTGATGAATTGACCAGTAAGTGAATATATGATATAATGATGGTTGTCAGTCATGAATAATTTGATGTATAGGACACCACACCCCAGACTTTCAAAAATATCCGAAGAAACATCACTTCTATTTTCCCCAAAGAACTTATTTTCCTTTGTATAGTCATGGCCATTTGCAGGATGTAATCATTCCAGACCTGAAGAACTATATTCCACTTTCTTGGTTTCATAAATATACCAATTTATCATCTACCAATGTTTCTAATACAAGATCATACATTAACACTATGACAAGAGATAAGGCACATTTAGTGCATCACATTTTGTGTGCATAAGATTTGAAAACACATATACCCAAGCTACGAATACACTGTTATTCATCCATATTTTGAGATTCTCAGATGTATCAATCAATAGGATGTAAGAAAAAATTGAGTTTTCCACCCATGAGGGGGTAATAAACCCACATGGATGTGGGAATATTGGGTGCGCAAGACATGTGTGGAATTTATAGATGACATAAAAGGTGTTGCGATTTATGAGGCTGTATGGATCAGGAAAACCTATGTGTATATGAATGATGACATCATGATAGAGGAACCAATCTGATGGATCCTAGAAACTAACTTCTTCAATTTGACACATGGAGAAGTATGAATCAGTTTTTGGGATGTATACAAGATATCTGGAGCACCATTTCTTGGAGATATGTATGTTGAGTTTATTCCACCCAAGGTGACATAGAATAACTCCGAATGGACACCGGCCTTGGTTTTTTAGTTATTGAAAATATTATATAAACTCAAGAATACGAACACAAAGAAGTCCTACATGAGAAGGGATATTAATCCAAGGGATTGGATGGAAATATTCCTTGTATAGAAGAAGGAAAATGTTTCCACTTTCACATATCCAACTACCTATCCAAAAGGAAAAAAGAGAGATACACCAGAAAATTTTTGTCTAACATTAGAGAAAGGAGAGTTTGACAAGTGGGGATATGAAGTCAATTCCAAAATTCAAGCTAAGACACATCTTGTAGGTTTCCTGGCCATGTGACTCAGCATGTATCTATTACTGGTTTGAGATTCTAAGGGAGGAGTAAGACCAGAAAAATTTGTTATCACGTCCTAGATGGATGATAATGGAATGGTAGGATTTGGTTCAATTATTTTGGAAAATATTCTTAGGAGCTTACTATATATTAATCGAGGGACGACTCCTTTCCAAATAGAGATATTGTTCTAGGTGTTATGGTTGTGGATCACTACTCATTTCAGAACTTATGTTGTGCAATGTGGATTAATGGTCTTTGGATGTTCATTTTGACCATATATTCGTGCATTCTTTGGTATTTCACATATTTCTTTGAATTATTATGATAATAAGGCTGGGATGAGTATGTATAATTAATTTCTTCAGTTCTCTTATAGGAATATTCCTACGAGGAAATTTTTTGATGATGAGACAATGATTTTAGAGATGAGGGGATATATGTTACCTTCCAGGGATGACATATTGGCCACCAGGATTGATGGGGAAATAATATATGAGGCCTATTCTCAATATATATTTTCATGTCATTTCAAATTTCTGCAAAAAATACTATATCCCTTCTCGTGCCTTTCATATTAGTGAAACATATAATGGTTTACTAACAAATATGGTTCCTGACAACTATAGAGAAGATAAAGGGAAATATTCCAATTACCATATGCTAATACAATAAGATGATTGACTATCGGTTACACTGAAAACTAGGTCATATCATACCTTTAAGGGGTGTTAAACCATGTTGTCCCTCAAGTGGGGATATAGAGAGGTAGTATGAAGGAACCCTTTCATTTGGAAGGTAATTATTCGTCATTAGGGGATGACTCATTGTAGTCAGAGAGTGGAGGTGGTGAGGCTCCAAGCTCACCAAAGCAACCTCATGCAAGATATAATCCCTCTGTCAGAGTTAAGAGATCCACCCCATCAATCCCTACTAAGGATATAATTAGGCGTTCTAGTCTCCATTATTCTGAAGAGCGACAGGTCCCTTTTTCTCATCCCCCATTTGTGACTGTAGAGATTGGGAAGAAACTTAAATCCAAAACTGTATGATCCTATTCACAACCTTATGGAATGTACTCTGAATATATACAACCAGAGTTTGTTTAAACATGGAATAGTTTTCATTGTGATGCTGAGACCATGTGGATATATTTATGTTCGGGGTTGCGTATTCTAGGAATAGTGGATCTACGAGCCTCTTATGATGTTTTATTTAACGAATATCCTAATGAAGTGAGAACATATATTGAAGAACCGGAAATGATCATATACACAAGCAAAGAATCATTTCCACCCCAATGTGGGTGAAGGAATTGAAATATCATGGTACCACTCATGGTATTGACCATTAATTAGATGAATAATGGCCTGATTTTGATGATCCCAAAGATGTAAGTTCCCTTTTTCCCACATTATCTTATACTTTTCAATTTGATTTTTGTCAAAGAATTGTTACGTAGGGGAAATAACATTTTAAATATAATTTGGCTAATGTAAAATCATTTTAAATTCCATTTCTACAATATATCCTTATTGGTACTACTCTTGGAGCTACTGGTTCACCCTATTAATCAAGAGAGATATATTTGGGCCAACAGGCCATGGAGGATGATTGACAAAGGGGGTTGCAATCTTAAATACCTATTTTTGGAGATTATGGTGCAAGTAATCCTAATTATGAGACGAAACAAAAGCATCAATAAAATAAGATCACGGTGAAATGTTTTTTTAATAGTAGTAATCCTTCCTAATTATCATTAATTTATCATTATTCAGGAATAGTGTTTAAACATCTTGGAATTTAATGATCTTCTTCTATTTCTTCACGTGAAAAATTACCAACAAACTTCAAGAAACTATGGAGGGTGATTTTGAATAGGCACAAATTCATGCTAACCCTATGGTTCCTAAAGAGGCATTGAGTCCAAAGGAACCAATGTCACTTCTCTACATTTATTCAATACCTACTATAAGAAGAGAGAAGACCTCTTGTAAATATGAAATGCATTATATGAAACATAACGTAATTACATCTGATTTCCATCCTCTGATACTTTATGTTCATCACATGCACTCGAAAATCCTGCAATAACTGATACTGCCCCACAATTGTTGCTGAGGAAGTTATTCAGGGTCAAAGGTTTTCAGGTGAACGTTGTGAGGAAACCACGCTGAGTGCTACTATGTGTGAGACTAACAAGGGATTTGGTATATAATTATATGATATGATTTACCATGGCATTCCTTTTGAAGAATTATTAGAACATTTTAATATAACAAATTCTTTACATGATTTTGTTGTTCCTTGTATAGAAGCAATTTGACATGAGTTTTCATTGTTACTCCAACTAATCTTCCTATGATAAAATTTCTAACCATGATTGGTTGAAATATATAGTTCCATAAAAAGAAACTGATGATGTGTTTATTGCTGAATGAAGCGTTGACATTAATGTCAATCCTACCATATTAGAGACATTTGATCAGGTGAAGCATGAGATATAAAATCATCCTAAGATTCATTTAGAGGATCCTGAGAAAATTGAAGAATGTATTCCCCACCCAGAGACATCATCCAAAACCATTGAAACTGAGAACATTGGGGTGGAGTCATCTGCATCTTGAGACCTATTGTTAGGTAATATATTATAATATTGTGATTGTTCTCTCTATTTTTATCCCATGAAACTAAAAATAACCAAAAATTTTAATTCATCATATTGGGCTATCAACATCAATGGATAGATCTAAAGGGGAAGCCTCAACATCAACAGAAACCATATTGGGAGGTGAAGCAACCACAATCAAGGAAGGAGGAGAACATGGCTCTTCATTAAGTGCATTAATCCTAGAATATGTTCCTTTTTATGAAAATGATTTTGAATCAGGAACAGAAATGGAAAAGTCCCATTTACTTGCTCATCACATGGCATGGAAAATATATGTGGAAGATAATATCTGAAATTCCCCTTAAGGAACAACCTTCAAGAATTCCTTGACATTCATCTCTGTTCATTATACTTGGATTTTTTGGTTTTGAATACTATGAAATTTATACTACATTGAAAGAGACTATCCAAAAAAGGGAGCAATAGCATAGTCTTCAACAAGATCTGATAAAAACTAAACTTTTATCAACACTAATGAATTCCACGATACGTTATCCCTAGCCGAGGCTAATCATACTGCAATGTTGTAAGAAGAGAATAATAACATTAATTAAAAGATATTTTAGCTACTGCATCATCAACAATAGTTAGATATTATCATAGGGGAGCTTGACCATCTTCATGACTAAATAGGGGAAGTCTAAAAGGATGGTGAAAACGCCATTGCAAATTCTACCAAATCACTTCTCCATGCTGAATTGTACGAGAATGGTCGACAAATGAACTTCAACAGGTAGTTGATGGGGATCAATAGGTCACTAACCAAATGTTAATTTATATAGAAAATCTCTTGCGTTTTATGACAGAAGAGAGACTCCAGTTTGGGGATTCTCCTCTGTGAACTTTATATACTCCAAAATAAAAGCATTTCATCTTTAATCATATGTGTTTTCATTTTTTTCATTATTTTTTTTACCTAATGCAATAGACCTAGTAATCGTAGTTTTATTTTTACTAGGGTTATATAGAAAACCCCCAAAACATTGTATATTTTGACATATTATTTCTCAATATTACCTAAACCATAAATAAATGTATGTTTAGTGAGTTGGGACTTGAATTTTGTTCATTGTGCCCTTTGTGGGTTTCTAATATGGTGAGTATCACATATCTTCTTATTACATGTTTAGATACATGAATTTTTTCTATAATGGGTTTTTTTATGTCTAATAGCTTTAACCATATATTTTAAAATTAGATCCCAATCAAGGCAGAGTGGTTATAAATTTTCCTTGTTTTCTATAAATAATTCCAAGGGGAATCTTGAGTATTGAATTTTTTGGTCACCAAATCCAAAACTTGTATAAACATAAAGGAGGTATCATCCAATAATATAGGTACCGTTATTTTATGAACACGTTATGGGGGTTTTATTATGTAGGGCCAATAAGGGCATATTATGCATAGGCAAATAGTGGCATCTTTTGACTGACAGACCTATTATGCAGGCAAATTTTATGCAGGGCCTCTGGGGAAATGTAATGAATAGTCAAGAAAATGATATCATAGAAATTTAAAATTTTATTATCGATAGACAATGGAAAATAATATGTGGGTGACTCAAGGCCACAATTTGCGGTTTTCTAAGGAAATGAATTTTATGAATAAATGGTTATCTATGCCGACATATGTCATGGATATGAAAACAACTTCTACAAAAATTTAGGGTATTAGGAGTGGATAAAATTTGTCAAATATGGGGATTTCAAATATCATGCTATGAAGTTTTTTTTCTCATAGTTATGATATTATACTATGAATTTTTAAGTCATGTTGTGAGGACATTGTACTGTACAGTTTTAAGTCTTGTAGTGGGGATGTTGGGTGGATTTAATTTATGGTAATTATCTTTTACAAAAGGCTTTAGGCTCTATAATTTACTGTATACTTTTATTTGGAAACATATTACCATGTTCATGTATAGAAAGGAATAATTGTAAACTATGATTTCGGAATTTCTAAATCAAAAGAATGATAAGGGAAATGGGCTAAAGGCATTAGAGGGAGTATTTTCTAAGAATAAAGTTAACATTATTTGACAAATCTGTTATGGGGGTTGTATTTTGTAGGTCCTCCAATGGAATATGATGCATATCCAAATAGTGTAATCTTTTGACTAACAAGACCATTATATTGGAAAATTATGCTAGGCCACCAAGGGGAACGTACTGCACAGTCAGGATAAAGAGCTCTAAAAATGTTTACATTCTATTGCGAAAAGATGAAGAAAGTTTATGTGGGATTCAAATTTTCCGTATCACAATGTTCAGTTAATGGACAAAGGTACCTGAATATTGAAAAATTATTTCCAATCATGATTTTCAATGAATTATAAGAATATTATTTCTAAAATGGTCTGACCCAAACATAGTAAATATAGTGTTTATAGTTTTAGATCATATGATAATGACCATAATGGAAAGAATAGATGATATGTGGTCAAATGTTCCTTGGTCATTTAATATTTCTTTTAAACACATGGAGAGGGATATGTGTAAATCATGGTCTTTAAGACTTTTAGATCGACGAAATGTAATTGGAAAAATATACAAAGATAAATTCATTAAAATACAGATTCTTGTAAATTATCATCAACGTCGAAAGGGGACTAAAAACACAATAACCAAGAATGATGTTACCATTATTTGAAAAACCCATTATGAGGGTTATAATATGTAGATCCATCTGGTGAATATACTGCATATCAAAATAGATTCATCTATTGATTGTCATTCTTGTTATATAGGCAACTTATGCAGGGCTACCTAGGGGCACATACTGTAGTGTCAGGAAAAATAGTTCTCAGATATTTGGAACTCTATCAACAAAAACCATATGAGAATTATTAATATATAAAAATATTTGATATTATGAGTGTGAAATTATAAAGGGTGTAATTATCAATGCACATGAGAAATATTTGAATCGATATTGGCCTTGAGTATGGAGTTCATTACGTTGATATGACTCATATGTAAAATGTGGACATTTCATGTTTTCATTGTAGGATTTGAAAGGAGAAGACCCAAAATTATGATTCCCACATAGATTGTTAATTGTGTGTGGAAGATAGATAAAGAAATATCATGTGGACAAGATAAGGAGCTAAGCACTAGTTCTTACTACATATCTCAATGAGAATAGAATCAAGACATACATAGTTCTTTGACTGCTTTTCCTTTTAATTTTGTGCAGCGAGGACATTATGTTGTGCAGTTTAGAGTCATGTAGTGAGGAAATTAAGTGAATATTACCTAAAATGGGAATATTTCGGATGGACCAATAAATTAAACATATGCGTCACTACGTATATCATATGGATGAAAATCAACCCATATATTGTTCTTTGAACATTCCCTATGAAGGATTGATTCATATATAGGGAAATAAGGGGGGGGGGGGTTGTGGATGGGGCCAAGATTGGAGATCCTGGTTTCTATACATATCCCATTAAAATGAATATCAAGTCAAACGTAGTTATTGAACATTTATTTCCCACACCAATTGAGATTGATACCAGATGTAGGTGCTTTTTACACATTCTGGGAGATCATTTTAAACATAAACCATTAAATTGATTAAAGATAAAACCATGTATTTTAAAAGATCACTCTTTATAGATCAGGTTTATATATAAGAGGATAAATGGGAAATATAAAATATTGTGGTTTTGGATAGGCCCAAGATTAGATATCCATGGGTCTTTAAGTGTCCCATTGAAAATGAAAATCAAGCCACACATGGTTCTTGAAATGAGGTCCCTATGAAAATATGTTTCATAAATAGGGAGAAATTAAAATCATGTGCCACTAAGGATTATCAATGACATTAATGATGCTTTTATATGGATTCTCTTAATGCGAAATAGAGAAGACATTAACCATACATTTTAATGTCGTGTAACGAGGACAAATGATGTCATGCACTTTAACATCATGCGATAAAGAATAAGTTGCTACTCATTTTATCTGCGTGTAGCATGGATTCTTGTGGTTGTTATGTAGCTTAATGTCTTGTAACTAGGACATTGTGATATGCATTTTAGAGTGAAGCTGTGAGAATATGAAGTGTTTACAGTTATACAAAGTACTTCTTTAAGAATATCACATTTTTTGGAGTTGTAATAACATATCCATACATACTGATGATGTATTATGCTCCATTTGAGTAGACCTTATGTATGGAATAAGGTATTTCCCACATTGGATCATGCTTTAGAGGCTTCTTTATTGGTATCATTTGAGTCTTGAGGACCAGTTCAATTCTCCTTGATGAAATGAGTAGAGATGGACACTCTTATTAAAATATTGTTCTATTCTATTCTGATATATTTATTAATGATATAAAGTGTGCCGTATTTTTTCATCTAATCATTCCATCTCATCAAATCATTTCTAAGACATTTCAACAGTAGATAACTGATCACATATTGCAACTCAGAGTGAAGGAAAATGAATTTCTATTTGAAAAACTACTTCTGTGTCGTACACTAATGAGCATGGAGTTTCCTAATTGGCAGTATGGGTAGTAGTCTAATAAGCCCATAATGCATGAAAAATTTTATAAGGACAAGATTTCTTATCTTTATCCAACATCATCTGTATTATATTTGATAGGTTCTTTTTTAAAATATTTATCTCTGCATTGTCCACTACATGATAGCAAGATTAATGGTTGAATTTGATAATTTTCGCCTAATATAACTTTTTTACCTGAATAGAATATAAATTAGTGATGTTGTCCATCAATATAGTATGAGGGACACCAAATGTAGTGATGATGTTAGTTTTGAAAAAACTAATAATTATTTTGGCTCTAAATTATTTGAGAGGTATTACCTTATCCCATTTGGAGAAAACATCATTAGTAGTAAGAATATACTTGAACTTCTTAGCCGTAGCTGAAGGTTAAGGTCATACTATATCCATTCCCCATGCAGAAAATGACCAAGAGTATTTAGTTGTATGTAACAACTCTGAGGGTTGATGAATGAAGTTTGCATGCACTAGTAAGGGATGGAATTTCATGGAGAAACTCTACAATCCTAAATCATTGAAGGCCAAAAGTACCCAAGCATTTGGATTTTATTAGATAGCCTATGCCCATATTCATGAGAACCACAAGCTCATGAATGTAATTCTTTCATGACAGCTGTAGATTTTTCTCCCTCAATAAAACTGAAGAGGATTCCATCAAATCTTTATTTGTAGAGGATATTTTGGTGATCTAGATTATTATAAACAGTTAAATTTGTCAATCTTTATCGAATCTATTCTTTTTCAGCTCTATCCGGTGGAAGTGCTCCATTTTATGGTATTTCAGGATGGGTGTCATATGTCCTATGGTATGACCATATGGCTCATAAATGTAGATAATTTCATTAATTTAATCTATTCTAGTGTGAAAGAAAGCTGAAACCATATGATAATGGGAAATACTGATTATTCTTTCATCATGGTTTGGATATTTCAGGGATGTGGTAACATTAGCTTGGGAATTTTGTTATCACTGGACATAAGAAAATGTTGGCTCTAAGGGAAATTCATCCATTAAACCTCTCACATAACACAAAGAGGGAATAAATCTTCTTTTTCTAATAGCATAATCACCATTGATTTGTTTGATTATGAAATTTGATTCACCTTTCACTTTTAGGTGGTTCACTTATACAAAGAGTGCCTATTACTGTACAGTGATGATAGCTTGATGTTTTTCCTCATTGTTGTTACTATGTTATGATAGTATGAAGTAATAAGAAAAAACTTCCTATTCAGAGGAAATAAGTATAATTCCCAGCCCATATTTTTTATTTTACATTTTTCCATTCTCTTCCTTGTTGGAGTTCAGGGGAGTTCAGTATTAAATGATGTATCATCTACAAATGGATGTTCAGCAAGGAAACCTACCAAACCTTGGCCTTTTATTACCTTATGTGGAACAAAAATAGATATCAAATTATTGAAAAATAACTTCTCATTGTTTCAAACTCCCTGTAAGAATTAGATTATTGAGGATAAATTCGAGCAGGTTATTGAAAGACACCAATTGGGCCTCGTGATGTTGCAGGCAGTGCCTCAATTTCGGAACTACAAATATTAATTCCAAGAAGGACTTCTCAATACATGAATATCGAGTCTATGTGTCAAGAATAGTTTGACTAATATAGTAAAGGCTACTTTCATTCCCAATATCATTATTTTGGGAAAAGAAGGCACCCAATGATCTATCTAAAGCTGTCACAAAGAGAATAAGTGTCCTTCCTTCCAAAGATGACATTATTACTGGTGGAATCAATAGATATTTCTTCAGGGTATCAAAGGACTCTTGGTAGTCTCTAGTCCATTGATAGATGACTCTATTCTTCATTAATCTGCTGAATGGTAAACACTTTCCTTCCAAATTGGTGATAAATCACCGAATATAGGCCAACTATCCTTGAAGTCCTCTTAATTATTTCAAATTTCGAGGAGGTGAAATGACTAGGATTCCTTTTGTATTCTTAGAAACAACTTCAATTCCACAATGGTGTAAAAAGAAATAGAGAAATTTCATGAGGTTACCCCAAAAACACATTTCAAGGGATTAATCTTCAAACTATGTTGCCGTAGTTTATTGATTATGATCTAAAAATCAGTCAGCTAATCAGAACATTTTCTGGATTTAACTAATATATCATCCACATAACATTTCACCAATTTTAATAATAATAGTTTAATCAAATGTTGTATAACATATTGACATTTTCCACCTGCATCTTTAAGCCAATGGGCATGAACCGATAGAAAAACACACTTTGAGGGGATCAAAAGGCTGTAGATTCTTCATCCTCTGGGACTATTCATATTTGATCATACCCAGAATAACCATCTTTGATTGAATGCGCATCATAGCCAGCTGTTGCATCAATTAAAATCTCTATGATCGGAACATGATAGTCATATTTGGGACAATGCTGGTTTAGATCTTTGAAATCAATGATAACTCTTATTTTACCATTCTTCTTTCTCACTGGGAAAATGCTGGAATACACTTGGGATATTGAACCACTCTAAATAATATATCATTAATAATAAAATCTACTTCATCTTTAATTTTAGAGGTGTGATTAGGGTATGTTATTCTTACTGCCTTCTTGAATCCTCTGTGTTCTTATGTCAAACCCAATTTATGAGTGGATACATCTGGATTAAGGTTTGTAATTTATGTATCGTTCCAGGAAAATACATCTTGATGTTTCTTTATAACTGATGTATATATCTATTTCTCTTCAGAAGACATAACTGCACTAATTAGAGTGGGGTGTGGATTTTTTCTATACCCAAATTTATATCTTTGAGATTACCTACAGGGGTGGAGACACTTTCTTCAAATGATGGAGGAGTGTACCTGATATCATCATCATATTCTTCTTTACGTGTCACTTATTATGTTTCTAATTGCATAATTGGTAATGATGTAAAACATTCAATGATACGGTAGGAGTCAGTATTTGAACATCTAGAAGGAGAAGCACCCATTTATAACCCTATTGATGATTAAGGGTCTTACTAGAGAATTAAAGAGGATATTATGGGTTAGAAATCAACATCATTGTCTTCCTCTATAATTTAAACAACTTCTTCTAGACTAATTGATGAATAAGAGACCTGATAAAGTTCAATGGATGAAATAATGAAATTTCCATTGAATATTTCAAAACTTCTTGGTAAATCAACAATTTCTCCAATGTTTTTAGGCTCGATTTACACAATTGACATTATGGGGGTCACTAGACGAGTGCTCAGATTTGGGTTTATCGTTTTAGTTTGATTTATAGGAGACACATAATCTATACTAAAATGTTTTAATCTGTTTGCTGAGATATTTTCTAGTCCATTCTAAGCATTTATTCTCATTACATTTTTTGTCCCGATCCTTTATACTTTTGTGTACTAAAATTCCGCCTCAATATAATGAGATTTACACATTTTTAATGGATCGTTGTCACCATAAAATGTATTTATATGACCATTTAAATACTAAATGATACATTTGTGGTACGATGATGGAATGGATGAATGTTGATGTAGAAAAGTCCTTCCTTGAATAATGTTATAAGTTGTGTCCTGCCGGACGACCATAAAATCTGAATTAGACACAAGATATCAAAACTGAGTACTGAGTGTAATCATTCCCAAAGGTTCTTACACATTCTCTTCATAACCTTCCAACATCAAAGTAATAGTATATATCTCTGATTCAGTAAGGCCCAATAAATGAAGTGTACAAATAGGAATAAGGTTGACTCCAGAGCCATTGTCAATAATGGCTTATCAGATGACTACATCATTGACCCCACCAAATATATAAAAGGGACTAATGTGTCCATATAAAACATAATCTTTATCTTCATCTATAAAATATATAACTGCATGAAAGTATGCATTATAATTCTCTATACTATAAATTTCAGTAGTAGAAACATCGGTTTCAAACTCTTGAGGACGTGACAATGTCTAAATAATTGATTCTCAATGATATTTTTACAGATTCAAAGCATCCAAAATCAATAACGTGGACGGTAAAAGGGAAATATATTTCAAAACATAGTACTTTTGGTCCAGGGGTCAGTGTTTCCAAAATGGAGATGTAGTTTCACATGTCCCTTAGAAGTTGGCGCTCTAAATGTAGATGTACCCTGTGTTGGAGAAGCACCTGGAAATACGTCTGGTTTTGGTAGATTAAACTGACTTGGTCTATGTAATTTAAAATATAATTATGGTGTTACATCTAATTGGTCCTCCAAAATAATCATATTAGTACTGATCCTTTCATTTTAAGGAGAACATCTTTGTTATTGTTGAGATCGCTGATGGGATCTCCCACGAGTATCCATTGCATATACGGTTTGGGCAGGGGTAGAGTTAAAATAGTGGCTTTTAGAATACCCACATATTCCCCTATATCCTCGACCGTGGATTATTACTCTAGTTCCATATTTAGGTAATGGGAATTTAGGCTCATCATAACCAGAATAACAATTTTCATAGGATTCTGTTAAGTGAATAATATTGACAGAACCAATGATAAATTCTTCATCTGATGAATATTCATCCACAGTCACATAAATTTTTTTCCATATCATAATCTTGTCTCTTATCACTTCTCCTCTTCCTTCAGATCACATCTCTTCATTTATGATTGACCATTTGTGGAATGATATTTTGATGAAGGTGGTTTTGCTATGGTGGGAGTGGAAAAATACATAATCTATTGTTTCAACTATGTTTTTCGAATGGAATGAGTTTGGTTGATCATTTTCTTGGTCATCCATCCATTATATTTATTTAAAATTTTACTTTTGACTTCCTTCCATTCGCTTTCTTCCTCTGGATCAGTATCAGTAACAGATGCTACTTGAGCTGATGAAATTTTCATCACCACTTGTCTGGATTCTACCATTTTTTGTAGGAGGACCATGAAAACAAAACACTCATGAATGAGATTCCCCAACATTTGGTGAAAAGAAAAATAATTTGGATGATCATCATATCCTTCTTCTTTTTTTGGTTTCTTGGTCCATGGAAACTGAACTAAATTATTTTCCAAAGCTTAGATGAAGTAACCATGAAACTATTCATTCTGAAAAGAAAAAATTATTTCCATTAACTACTACAATTTTCTTCGACATTTATCTTTTTTATCATATAGATGGTGTCGTGATGGCTACTGATGATTGGGAGGAGGAGCCCTACAATATGAGGAAATTTTTGATGTGGAAGCAGGTGCATGTGTTTTCTTGAGGGTGACTGTAGCAGACTCTTATTTCCCGGTTGACCTTCCCATATCTGATTTAATTAAAAGAGATTTATCTTTATATTCAACATCAAATCCTCCAAAAATTGGGAAATTGAAGCAAGGTCTCAAAAATATCTTATGTATTTCACAGTGATTAGTGGTGTGCGTAACTCATCACATAGATTTCCACACAAATTGGCCGAAAATCTTTTTAAGGGAGTGCCAAATTTAAGGAATGTGATAATCATTTCTATCGCGCAAAGAAATATGATAATCTTCCATTTTCCCTTTGTTTTAAATTGGTAATATAAAAATCTATTTTCGTCTGCGATGTTCAGCTCAATTGAATAAGGAATTTCTGATGGAGATCATCCCATCCAATAGTTGATCAATATTGTAAACATGTATAGAGGAAAACTTCTTGTCCCTATCATTTGAGATTTACTACTACTTTTTGATGATGAGACCCCATCATGGGATCACAATGAGAAAAAAATGCGTGAATTGTTATTCTAGATTTCCAGAACTATTAAATATTGGGAATGTAGTATTCATAATGTTTTTGGGGGAGGGATTATATTCACCAATTTAGGGTAAGATCTCTTTTCTAGATCTACTGGAACACGCTGTTCATTCATTTCTTCCAATCAAGCTGTTAATGACTCATTTGGTTTCAAAAAAAAATCTGGGTAATATCTAGATGAAGTGGTACCTGGACAACTTTAACAACTAGAGCATGGACAAGTGGAATGATTTGAAAAAACCACTAGTGGTGGTGCTTTTAGTATTTGTATTGAATAACCCATAAGGAAATTCCTTTAATGATTTGATTGATCCTACCATAATTATGTAACCAATGGAGGGAATTAATTATTCGCATATGTAGTTACAATAAATCCTATTTGCTGAAGAGATTCTATAGGATGTGCAAGTTGAGGATATCCCTGGGGAGCATGTCTAGCATAAATGCTGCTTTGATGTAACTCTATATTGATCCTTTTAATCTATTTTATATCCTCTTATTACTATGAAAATATTTCATCAAGTGAAAAATATTGTCCTTCCCCCATGGAAAAGTGAGATGTGATATTACTTTTGCCATACCCCATGATAAATGCCTTCAAAAGGGGCTGGAGTTGGTTACCATAGGGAATAACTAGATTATGGGTAAGACTCCGATTTTTTGTATGTACACCTTCCACATTTCCTTCAATGTGTACTGTATTTTGGATAAGAATTTCATATTATGATTCCCCTAAATTGGACTCGTTTTTTCGAGGATCTTATGGAATGGTATTAATTATATTTACTGATTCATAATGCATTGATGGAATTCTATCAGTATCATTGTAAGATCATCTTCTTCTTTATCTTAAATGAGACTATGTTCTCCTATATTCTATATTATGTGGAATTTTTTGGTGGATAGTAACATGAAGGTAATCCTTGGATAGTTCAGTTGTGCATTCTCTTTGTGGTTTTTAACCTGAGTAGGAGAAAAGTGACTTTCATTGAGGAAGGGATTATAGATGTGAAAAAACCCCTACCCATATAGGCAAGGGATAATACTGTTATTCTTATTCAAAGCTTAGAACATTGTTAATTGAATTCAATGGTTGAATTAAATAGGACACCAACCCTGCGGGCTGGGGTGGCTCTTGAACTACTATAGCTATGATTCATGCAGTCGCCCTTCTAATTTTGTGAATTTTGGTTTAGATATTGGATGGGCGCATTATTCAACAACAACTCAAATCACATATTTTGGAAGACCACTGTGACATTTCTAAAATTTGCACCATATGATGGCTGAAATCCCATATACAAGAGGTTAGCATAAAATTATCAGATGCATGATGCAAAAGTATATCGATGCTAGATTTCATTGGGCCTACCTCTAATGAGATCTAGTTGAGGCCTGTTAATGAGCGTATACTTGATTACACAAAAAATCTATTGATTTTAGCCGTTTTTGTTCAATAAAATTACATGATACCACTTTTGGAATGCTTTGCTAATTTTAGAGGTAGTGAAATGCAATTCCCTGTGTGTACCCCCATCCTCTGACACGAACACTGGATGGGGTATCTGAAATTAACTGAAGTAACCTCTTTAATACATCATCGAATTCATGCTGAAGTATTCTATGATTCTTTTCATCCAGTTGATGTTAATAAACTGAGAGGGATTCCATGATTATTTGGGGTTGCAACCCTTATATTATCATTACATGACTTTGAAATTCATCATATGGTAATACCATGGTTGTTAAATGATGTACAGTCTTCCATAAGTTGATGTGGAAATCATGAATGCAATATTCATCCATTAATTCTGGAATGTTGTATTAAGAATCTTCTAAAGTCCAAAAAATGATCGGTACATCTCATTTAGCCATTTCTTTTCATGTTCAACATATCTTCATTTTCATTCACAAGAGGATTTTCCACTTGGTCTGACCAAAGTGGAATCTTATCAATTGTTTTATTTAAAAAAAGGAATATGTTGGTATTTATTTTACTATATTAGAATAAAAATGACCATAGGTAGGTTCAGAGAATGACCTTTTCCCTATGATTCCTTCTAATTGAGAAATTATTTCAACTGTTAATGAAAACAATCAGACACGACTGGCCTTGTGTTGGCTAGTTCCTCGAGATAAGAGGGCCTTTTCATTACTACATTATCTAATAAGGAATTATATTGACAATGTGAAAAAATATTGTGGGTAGAACATTCACAAAAAATTCCATCATGGGGAGGACCACCATGGTGGATTACAAAAATGGATAAATCCTATTTTTTCCTTAGTCTTCAATCCACATGGTGGGTTTTCATGGATCTTATTCGAAGATAGGCTCTCTGGATTGATCAAATTTTCATAATGCTAGACTTCATGATGATGTGTCTGATGGGGAACATCAGAATTTCTGATACTACTCCAATATTTTTTAAATGATATGGTAAGATCATGAGATGAAACAGATAAATGTTTGAGGGCTTTAAGATCTCCGACATTAATAGGAGACAAATCACATATTGGATATTGATTATCCAACCATGTTTTGCAAGTCTTCTTCTTGGATGGGGTCCTACACTTAGTTGGGGCCACTTTCTAGGAGAAGTGGTTATCATTGGAAGGTATTTGTCCATTCCTTAGTCTTTTCATCAAAATGGGATAATTTTTAATAATTGGAAAGGGTCTATGTTCACAATCTTGTTTTCCACATTATATGGGGGAGTATGCTTCATAAGCCTCCTGGACTAGAACACATGTATGTATCTTCTAAGGTATGGAATTATGATGTGTCATCCGTGATGTGGGGACATAATTATGTGTATGTAAACCTGATATTACTGATGTTATGGTTATGATAATCTGGAATGATTCCAAAATATAGGAAGGAATTTTTGTCCGCCATTTCACCATTTCTAAGATGTTTTTGGTGAATTCCGCGGCTGGAATGATGATATATGTCTATTCTATATTTGGAGTAGGTTAATGTAACTACTCTTATTATAATTTTTCTATTAGTGGATACTGACAGTACATTTGTATGGGGGCAGAGAGTTGAGTCTTCCCCAGGATTGCCGTCAGAGCTTTCCATCTATCTTATCCCAGTGCTTCCAAACAAGACAGTTGGTAGGGTTGATGAATTCCGGTAGGTGTATATGCCTGCTAGATATTTTCCTTCATGCATGGTAGACAGAATTATTTCTATACTGGTAAACAAGGCTGCTGGAAGAATTGGTTACTGTAAGCAGATGTTTATTCCTATTTACCAGTTTTCACCACATTTGATTGGTGGTCTTTCATACAAGTATCCAGATGATCATACTGACTGGATGATAATTTTTAAATATGTGTACATGTATGTTCAAGGAACTCCACCATATTTAACTTGAGGGATTGGTGGGTCGCTGCCAGATGAGTCTGCTGGGCAGCAGACATAGGACATATGAGTGTATGTACCCACTCATTGTCTTTCAACATCTTGGGTTTATGGACTTATTCGGAGGGGAAAAAGGTAATAACCTGCTCCCTTTTTGTCAGACGTTGTCCCCACGAGTTTGTCTTGCACACATAGGATTGAGGGACCTGGGTTAATCAATTGAAGCCAACACCCTCATCATGTTGGGGGTTCACTGCCGTACAATTTTGTCGGTGGTGATTATTGGTGGGAGTCCTTAGGAAGGATCCCAACATTGTTTTAATTTAGTCAATGAGTTGCATCTTGATCCAAATCCCATTAGTAAGGGAGGGACTAGTTGTTTCATTCTGAGGATAAGGACCTGAAATAGTTCAAGATGGTGGTTGGCACCATCTGCTACTTAATCACCAGTCATCGCTAACCGGACGATAGAGGGTTGTTTTTTACCTGGACATCTTGTCGGGTAGCCTTCAAAGATGGTATAGTACCTTTTTTTATGGTATTCCCTTACCAATACATTAGTGACCCAACATCGAAGATGCTGATTTGGTGATGACATCCTTCCAGTGGATGGGGATCCAGCTTGAGAAACGACAAGAGAATTCACGGATGAAAACATGAAGGAATCCATTTTATGTGAAGGGAGTTCTATGAAAATCGATAGAAACAATAAAATCCATTAAAACAAAAATATTTAAGATGAATACATGAATTATTGATTCCTTTGTCCATCCTTCCATTATCAATTGATAGGGTCATGATATGTGGGTAACAATATTAACATGGTTATGGATTCACATTGGGTTCACCATTTTTGATTCACAGTTCCCCAACTAGAAAATGGAGCTAGTCCCACAGACCAATAGGCACGGTTCTGTGGCCTATATCCGCGGTTATAAAAATGTGGCTATAGGCCTATTTTTCATTGTCTATAACCATGGTTTTTAGAACACTGGAAATTGCCTATGGATATTTCCAAGGTTTTGTGGCATATAGACACTATTTACAAAATCGAGGCTATAGGCCAATTTTTTTTAAGACTTATAGCCACGGATCTCCAAAACCGGGGATATAGGGTTCCCGCACTTCCGCGGGGGAAACAATTCCCGCCAAAAAATTGGAGGGAAGCCCTATCACCACTATTTTGAGGCTATTACCAGTGTTTTTATTTTTATATAAATCATAATATATATATAACCGAATTGTGGTGTGGTGTTGTGGTAAGTGTACTGGATTGCAAAGTGTAGGTACATGGATTGAAACCTACTGGTTAAATTTATGATTTAGGCTATTTCCACAGTTTTTTGAGGCTATTTCCATGGTTAAAAACGTGGATATAAGTCAACCACCATGGTGGATAATTTGGAGGCCTATTTCCACAATTTTCCAAATCGTGGCAATAGGTCGGGACATACTGCCACGACGATAGCATCCATGGTTGTCCAAAACCGTGGTCGTAGCCTATGGCCACAGTTTTGGGGCCTATTGCCCTGATTTTGAACCGTGGCAATAGACTTTTTTCTAGTTGTGTTGCTTCGAATGTGTGTTCTATCTAAGAATCTCTTCCTCTAGATGGTTTCCATTGTATTTGTTTATATAACCAAAAACATCCAGTAGTTCATTATCCATAAGGGGCATTCTTTCCAAAGGTATGCATCCATTGAGTTAACCTTATGATACATAAGAACATCCATTGGTCGAGAGAAATTTAGGTCGAACTCATCACACCCTTTTAGGGGGAGGGAATTATTGTCTACTTCGGGTCTCCTTTTATAGATTTGAGATATTTTCATGAATTCTTATTAATTCAGCAAGTATAACATAGGTTTACCTTGGAATTTGAAATCAATTATTATCATGTGTAAAATTTTTAATCTTACATATGTATTCGTGGTTCTTCATTAATGGAGAAATCCTTATGTATTTAAGGTTCTCCATTAATGGTATCCTCTCATATACTATTTATATATTCATTTAATTATCATTATGATGATACTTGTTTTAAATCCACTTAGAGGGGCACTCTAGATTTTTTTATCATCTAGGTAGTTGAATGTTTGTTTTGATGTTTGAATCATACACATAAATTGGCACCCTATGCATCCTTATGAAAGAAATACAAGCCATCATATTTCTATGCAACTTAATTGGACACATCATACCTTTTGAGGTCATGTGATAAGGGCCTAGCCATACATTTTAATGTCTTGTGGTAAGGACATATAAGAAAAATATTCTTAGTCAAGTTTTGGTGTGGGACTTATGGTTATGTAACTCAAGGAACATAGAATGAATATGGGTTTCCAAGTCATATTAGATTATATTGGGAATATGATTCAAGAAGAACCGGGTTGATTTGAAGTGTTGTGATGAATCCTCAAGGAGACATCCAACGTATCCCATTGGGATAGGAATCAATTCCTCCATAGTTTAATGAGTCTCATAGGTGAGTTTTTTCCTTTATGTGAAATGATTTTGGGATTACATCATGAAAAGGATGCCTTGGTGATTTTAGGGAATAATTTGGGATTTACTCCTAAGGAGGATGCCTAGATTAAGGGAATTGGGGTTGGATTCTTGAATAGGATATCTAGTGATCTTGGGACATGAGAATTCTTCCTTTGTATCTCAATTATGATGGGAATTAGAGTTCCCATTACTCATTCACCATGGGTTTTTTTGAATTTTCTATCATCATGAATATATCATCCCATGTGAGTCATGATCAGTGTGAGAAACAAGATGATGTTAAAGATTCAACAAATTCACTCACACTATTCCTCATTCACTTGTGAATGAGGACACCCCTACAACAGTGACTATGGATGAGGGCGATGTGACATGGGAAGAGGACGAGGCGAACTTCCTTACCTTTTTTCTCGTTACATTGAAAAAGGGTCCAATGTAAGGAAGGAGTGAAGGTGGAGGAAGTATAGAGAAGCAATAATGAAACCTCCTACATGAATGGTTATGGGTTTTCACTAGGATTTATTCCCTAAAATTTTTCCTAGTATGGGAGGGAGACCTTTCCTTTGTTCAAAAAGCACATTTGGTGTAAACAATACCTTCCCTATAAGAGACATAATGTTCCGGGTTTTGGAGATGAGAAGGGGAGGTCAGAAACCAAACCATAATTCCCCAAAATGAGATCATCCCTACACTATTCCTAGTAGAAAGGTCCATGTGACTGTGGATATACAAACCCACAAGAAATCCATTAATTCTATCCCCATTGTGAAAAAATTTGGGAAACCTCTGACAGTGGATATACAAACCCAAATAGGATACACGATGATGCAACATTCCCAATGTTTTGAAAATTCACAATGTTTTGGAGGAAGTTTCAACCTAATCCCTTTCATATAAGGGATAAAATGAAGAATAATCCTTTCTATGAATTTATTTGAAGAAGACTTGATGGCTTCTAGAATGAAGAGAGTTGGTAATTCGATGAAGGGTTCCCAAGTAATTATCTAGAACACAAGTATTGGCGTGCAAGTAGCCTTGGGTGACCTGATGTCCACTTAAGTGATGAACAACATGGATGTTAATAATTGGGAAATACATTACACAATCCTTTGATATTGTTCACAACTATTTCCATAATTGGGTCACTCAAGTTCCTATGAGAGGAATAGGTGGTGTACAAATGATTCTAATTTAGGGAGGTTGGGTTCCTCGAGTGTGCAAGTGTTATGGATTTCAAACAATAAAGGGAATTTAGTTCTATGATCCTCCTTCAATTCCTATTCTATAGGTGTTAAAGAACAACTTTTATGTTTATGGATGTCTTGGGTGAAGCACTAGGGCGACCAGAGAAGCAATTAGGCTTCATGGAAATTCATCCATACAATTGAAAACCCTAAGGGTATATTTATAAGAAAATAGGTGACTCGGGGTGAAATGGTGATGGGGAATGGAAGTACCATGTAGGACAATAGATCCTTTTCATGAATAAAGCAATAAAATTTTCATCCCTTTTGAAATATTGATATTCTTCATGTGTTTTCCCCTCTTTTATCTAAGGCATTTCCCTTTTTCACTTTTTTGACACTATGATGGAATGGAGTGTCAACATGGACATTACATGATGGGTTTCAATGTATCCTTATTCAATTTAGTCATTTTCCAATAGATTTGGAGATATATATTTTGATTAAAGAGGCATAATAAAAATCAATTTCCAAATGACAAGAAGAAAATATATTTGAATAAGTAGAATTTCATTAGATGTTTTCAGAAAATAAAACTCTTTCCTTAAAAAATAACAATGCGGGAAATGTGAGGAAGCTCGAAATTATGCCCGAAATTTTCTAAATATCCTACCATCACTCGATTAAAGACTTATGGGAATAAAAAATGGCTCATACATGAAGGGTTTTTAAAAGAAAATATCTTCACACAATAAGATGAATATGTAAACAATACCATGTTGATTAAAACCATCTAATATCCAAGGAGTAGATTGGATATCACAAAGGGTGGATAATATTGATTTAGATATTCATCTTAAACATCATATTAATATTGAGAAGTAAGGAATATCCATCATATTCCATTAATCTTTTGTGTGTGTCATTTGTGAATAAATTCATGGTGTTGAAGGAGAAGTATTCTCTCTTGGAGAGAACATGATATAGTTGATGGGCTATGAACACTAGTTAACAACATTAAAGAAGTCCCCACCTATGATTCATCCTTTAATTGGTATAATATGAAATTTGATAAAATTACCATCTTTGATAAACTTATATTAGGCTATCAATACTAGATAAACATTATATAATTTACCATATAGGTTTAATCTTACATTTAGAATTATAAAGGAATGTACATAAGAATATCCCCATTGATTCTAATGTTAAATTTTTTAAATCTCAACATCCAGATTAAGAAGATATATTTTAGTGTATTCTCAATATGAAACAACATGTGATTGATACTTTTATTAGATAAAACATTATTAATACAATGATTAGTTTGTCCTTTTTGTGGGTTAAAAATGAATAATGATAAAAAACCACCAAAATTATCCATTTAATGTAAAATTGATTATTTTGGAATGTTCTTAAATTACATGTCATCAATTAAGTTTTTATCATTTTATTAGATAATGAACAAGATCATTGTCTAAATCAAACCCCATGTTTCTACACCAATAATTGCTCAAGTGGTATTATAGAGGAATTGTGTAAAAAATGATACCAAAATCCCCAGTAATTTTTATTTATTATTAATATGGGCGATATATTTTGATATTATGGTTTTATTAGAAATATGGAGAGATATAATGAAAGGGATTAAGACATATTGAAATATCATTTTGAAGGAATGGATATTACAAACAAAGACAAAGTGGGAGTTTTTGAGCCCACTATATGTTAATTATAATTTTTGTAATTGAATTTCAATATTTTGATAATGATGATGTTTATTCTATATTGAATGAATAACGTTATAATGATGTGTTGTTTTTGAATGACAATGAATCCATGATTATTGAATAAGATATCCCAAAATTGTGTCGCATTATATTCTGAGAATTGAGATTGAAATAAACATATTTATGAGGTTATAAATTATGAAAAATATCCTATATGAATAATAATATAAGATTGACCATGATCATCACATTATATTTCATGTTACTATGGGACTCATAGTATGTTAACTATCCATAAGTAAGGATATCTAACTACACAACATCAATTGAAAAACTGGATGTTCACAAGGTAGATTAACCTACCATGAGTAAGGTATAATATGAATTAAAGTTAGACAAATTTATGAATAAATATAGACTTAACATACAAAGGATATATGATTTAATGTTTTAAGAAATTCAGATTGACCACAAAATGGGATGATTGACCGCATGTTAGGATGGTCAACCGCATGAGTTAAAAAACAACATGAAGAACACTGAACAAAATATCAATGATAAAGAATTTATAATGATCCATTAATAATGAATAATAGATCTTAATAATACATAATTTACATTAATTAAGATAATGTTGACGAATATAGGATAAGTAGAGACAATATGAATTTAATGAAAATGATCAAATATGGGAAACTAGAGGAGGAACCCATATTTGAATATTTGTAAATATGAAAATTTCACATGATCCATGTATGTGATTATCCATATAAAAAAATTCAAAATGGAGGAAATTAATGATATATAAGAATGTGTGAATATATATCTACATAACTATACTATTTTTGATCATTTATAGTTCATCGATCTTTACATATTTATATCATGATATTTTCTATTGATATTATATCAAGATATGATGTGAATTAATATTACTCAATGTAGAACAATATTGAGAAGGGAACGAGAATACTTTTTTTGAACTTCAAATTCATGACCTACGTCATGGTAACTCATACATTATTGAAATGTAATCTTAGATTACAATGAGGTAAATCATGGTTATTTAGGAGCATGGAGAGATATTTCAAGATAAGAAATAGAAGGTGCTTAATAGATCTATATGATGAAAATATCAATATATTTTTACACTACAACATAATAGTTATATATAGAAAATAAGTTTACATAATGGTAGTGCTGAACTTTAGTACCTACGTTATGAATGAATGAGGTAATTTTGATGATGTATGGTACACTGTTCTTCAAATAATTATGTATCATGATATTGGTCATAATGATCATTTATAATTGATATATGTATATATATAGTAAAATTAAAAATGAAAAAATAAATAATATATTAAAAGACAATGTATGGGAAGCATATTGATGGATTACAGATATATGTATATAAATTTGCATAAAACCCTCATGTATGAAAATTCACATTGATAGATCAACATATGAGATTTTCTAAAGGACTTATACCTAAAATTGATGTCCTTTTTTATTAAAAAATAGATATCATGATAATAAATTCATGATTTAGGTAATTTAATGAAGAAAAAAAGGGGAGGTATTTTTGGCATAATCTTATGATACTAATAAAGCAATGATGATTTACATGCATGCCCATTTATATGAATCTATAATAGAATGGGATTATGATGGAAAATTAACATGAAATACATGAATAATGGAAGAATTATACTATTATAAATGTATGTTTTTATGCATACATGGTGATTTTAAAGTGAACAGGATTTCGTGGGATGAATATGGAATACAAGTTTGAAGGAGGATGAATATGATTTTATAATTATTAATGTTTACATGTAGTTACATTTACATATGGAATAAATTTCTTATATAAGTTTTCAAGAACACATGAGACAAATCTTTAGTCACTAGTATTTCTAATTTTGAGTTTTATTTACCTTTATGTGAATTCTAGGATTTATTGGGTGCCTAGGGTCGAAACCAGGAGTTTTGGGGGAGATAGACTAGGGAAAAAGGTTATCACATGGTTTTCCAAAACCATGAAGAAATCATATGAGGGGAACTATATTTTTTTAGAGTTTAGTTTCACATAGTTTTAGAATAGTTTCACAACAATACAACATCATAGGAGAAGTCATGTGGGATATTTTGGGTGGTTAATTGAATCATCATGGTTAGAATATGATTTTCCTAACCATGTAGCTGAATCATGTGACCCTATCCATATCATTAAAAATGGTAAAATGAACAAATTTTTCCTTTTGTGTTTTTATATTTTATTCTAGTTTTACCTATGTTAAATGCATCACATCCTCCCTTAGTTGTTGAACTGCCCCTCCTTCCTTGATAATTTTACCTTGGGTTTTTCGAGTTTTTTTCTTGAGATATGTAGATTTATACTCATTTTCTTCATTATATTCCACTGATCAAGTCTTGTCCCTCCATGTTTATCGAGATGTGGAACCATAGGTGTTGGTTTGGTGAAATTTAGGAGTTTTATTGGGGTTTTTGTTTCAATTTCTTGTGGATTTGGGATGTGAGGCATTTTTCTACATCTTCAATTAGTCTTCATCAAAGGCGATGATTTTTGACTGAATTTGAATTTGGTGTCTCTATTTAATGACATTTTCAATGGAATATATATTAAAATTTATAATGGACATAGATTTTTATTTTTTATATTTTTATTTAAATGATTTATACATGGTTTATATTTCTTGTTTGATGTATTTCATGGATTGGATTGGAAATTTTAGTGTTTAAAGTGGGGATTTCCAAATGGTTGTGAGTTGTATGACTACAAAATGTTTGATAAAATGATTCAAAGTGGTTTTAGTGAATTTAAAATGGAATAATAAAGTGTTTTCAGAAATTATTATACCTTATAAAGTTTTTTTTAAATTGGGAATGTTTATTTATAAATTCTCCTATGTTGTGGATTGATTATTATGGTTTATTTCATGTGATATGTTAGCATAGAGTATCACATTGGTTAATCGGGGTCTGAGTGAGGGGTTTGTTGAAGGGACCATATGTTCTTATAGAGGGAGGCCAATGTGAAACTCGATTTGATTCTAAGGGGTCGAGTGAGCATTTGGGTAGGAAGACTCTGTGAAATTTCATTTTGGTTCCAGATAGTCCATGAGATATCTTTGAGTTGGGAACATAGAATACCATTAGAGATTTTACTACCCAGCTATCTGGAACACTGGATTACTCAACCATGTTAGACTTGGTTGTTTGAGACCTAGGTTCACATTAATCATTCGATATTGGATGATATTATTCATTCCTTTGATTAGTGACATTTTATGTGACGATATGTATTTTTCCCATTTGTTCAACATCCACTTATATTGTTATATGATTTTTATTCAACGATAAAATTGATTATAAATATTTTGTATGTTTTGTCATTTTTTTCCTCATATATTTGTTTATTTACATGATCCATGATTTGAAATTATTTCTTAAACCAATGTTTGGCATAACAAAGAAAACCAAATAGATCCTGAAGGATTACTTAGAAATAGTATATTTTCAAAATGACTATAGTTTTAATTTTTTTTTTCAAACTAGTTAATTTTTTTGTTAGGGTAAATTACTTAAATATATTCATGTTGAAATCCTATTGGTATTTTCACCTCACACCCTAAATGGGCCCTTTTTGTCTATTTATAGATTTCATTTTGTAGGACACATGTACAGAAAAGGGAACCATGTTCCAAGGTGTCTTTTCTTGATAAATGAATTATAGTGTTTTGTATAGGAGAAATGAACATTAAAGGATGGAATCATGTGGATTTATTTTTTATTTTTTTACATGTAGGTTTGTACATGGTACTTATTTGGAATTGCACCCATTTTTTGGAGTTCGGGTTGTTCATTTTGAGATACCACATATACACATAGTTGTAGAATATTTTTACATTAATGAATCTCATTGTTTATGATATATTACTATCTTTTTATATTGAATATGATTATATTTATATTTCAATATCATTTTATGGATGGTTCATTCCCATTTACGAGTGGTTAAATCAGTCCCAGGTGCTAGTTGGTTATGACCAATTTTTGTCGTCAAATCATGGTGATCAGGTACGCACTTCATCTTATGTGGAGGGTTTACTCAGGTGGTGAGTTATGTTAAACTAGTTTGGTTTGTTACAAAAATTCATCAATTGATTTTTATTTTGGAATCAGTGGGAGTTTAGATCCAGGACCATTGGGAATGAAGAGGTAGGAATGGGACGTTCCAAGCCATCTATTATATGTGTCTAACCTCAAGTTTCCATGGGTGGTTTGTGATTTGGGTTATATTTTGAACTTATTTATTGGTTGGTTTTAAGAATCGTTTCACCTTAGTTGGATTTTATGGTGATTAACATATAGAGATATTATTATGGTTCTTGTTTTTGGTGATTTCATGTTACACTGTTGTTGAAGAAACTTGTTCTTTTGTATTATAGATAATTCATCCAAGAAATAATTTTTCATGGAATATTGAGGGTGAGGTGGAGAGTATCCCATCTAAAAACCCATTTTTGGTTCTGAATTTGGAAGATTTAGTGATTCATATGATCTAATCCTTGGGTCAAGTGGGTGGTCCAAATAAAACATGTTTTGTTGACCAAGATCATTAGTTTTCAAGACCAAATTTACCTGTGTTTCAGGGATAAAAATAAATTAATGATTATAAGTAGTATTTGGATTGTATCGAAAATATCATGCTGTTATTTAAGACCAATGAGGCCTATAATGTGGAATTTTCCATGTATGTGATGTAAGGACCAGGTAAAAAGTAGTGGGATCCAATAGTGATTTCTGGAAAGTATGAGGATCTAAATTGGACAGATTTCGAAGAGGAGTTTAATTGGTATTTCTACCTGGTGACCTTGATAGTGGAAATGGATAGTGATTTTATGATTATAGAGAAATGTTATCATTTTGTGATGGATTATATTGTTATATTAACTATTTTTTCCATCTATCTTCAATTCCTTGTGTTAAAATTTCTCTAAATTCTTGGTGTTTTGAGATGGGATTCAGGATAGATATTAGATCAACTATAATTTTTCTATATCTATATAGATTTACCATTATATTTTTTAAACAATAATAAATTATTTAATTACATAAAATTTCACTTAATTCAAACTAAAATATCAATAATTCCAGTGTCTTTGGTAGTTATTGTCATTGCATTTTAACATTAAACATGAATTACAACTTCTTCATTGAAAACTTATTTAACATGCTTCAGCTTAAAACTACATTGGATAACCTAGGTAAAGACATAAGGAAGGGTTGATACATAAATAAAAGTAAGGGAGTAAACATGTATTTTCATGAATATAATAATAAATGTTATGTATGTCATATCAATGAGGAATAAAGGAACATTGGCTATTAAAAAATTATATAGCATGATAATCACTACATGGGAAATGTGGAAACAACATAAAACACTACAACATAAACATAGGTAAATTCTAAACTACTAAGAATTAATTGTGGAAAAAGTACCATAAAAAAATTACGCATACTACTATCCCCACATTATGTATCATGATACTAAACGTTACCAAATTAATTAGAGATATTTATAATTCTGAGATCAACTTTAACTTTCATTTCATTATCATGGTTAAGTGTGTCACATAGATCATAAAACATTGATTTATTCATCATAATAATTTCTTCCATTATCAAGGAGTTTTGAGTAAATATATTTAAGTACCTAATAAAAATGTATATCTACGTAAATCTGAAACCCCTAATAAAAAATTGGTACAGTATTCACTAAACAATTTTTTTGGCATGGTAAAGTGGGGTGAAAATTAGGTACCATAATGACATCAATTAGAAATTAAAAAATGGGTTGATAAGATATAAATGGGTCTATAATTATATGAACATGTGGTGTACAGAAATAGAGACATGGATGAAAATGTCCACAAAGACTGAATTAGAAAACAAGAATGCATACGATAATAAATAATCTTGAATTAAAAGAGAATAGAAAGGATGGTTACGAAATTCCAACATAGTAATGAGTGTACAAGAGAGGGATTAATGAGAGATAAATGGGTCTTTCATCAATTATAAATAATATTGTAAGTATGGTGGAGGTTTGAAAACATTCCCCATCATTAGTCATTGAAAATAAAAGTGCATAACAAGATAAAAAGACATGGATAAATATTTGATAGGAAAGAGTACATACTTGTGTGTGTGGATAAAAAGATTGAAAAGGGGATTAATTAGAGATTGGGGTTCCTTGGAATTATTATAGAGAGGTTGAGGTCAATTAACTATGTTATAAAATAAATTTTAGTGAATGGAAGTGGGATATTTGGGAGGTTTATATAGGAAATGGGAGAAGAACTCATTAATATGTCACAAACCTAGGTTTTGGAATCTATATAATCAAATATTCATTACCACAAAACCTCACATGGGTTATTCCCATGTTTTTTTCCAAAGTGGAATGTTTTTCATTATTTTATTCGGAAATGGGTCGAAATTATTAAAATAATTACCTTTCTTATGTTTAGGTGAGTAACAATTTTAAATAAATGAATTTAAAACTATAAAATATATTAATTGTTTGGGAGGATTCATAAAGACTTAATTAAAATAATAAAATAATATTAAATCACATTATTTATTGGGAAAATACATATTTGGATGATTTTAACCATTATTGTATTTATTACATCATTTTTTGAATAATTTCGTTGTCATATAACACACCATATATGTATGCAGTATGTAATTTTTTCCTGAAATTTTGACTATCACCAAAAATTATGAAAAACCCATCATTGGATAATTTCAACATTATGACTCATAAAATAGTTTTTATTTTATCAAAATAATTTTCATAATATGTGAAATTTTAATTTTAAATTATTATTTTATATTTATAGAAAAATTACAGGTTTTTGATAATAACAGCTTTTATCCCTTATTAAAGTACATTTTATTTCATAAAAATTATATGACCATTTATAATTAATAAAAAATATTTAATAATAACAATTTTTTAAAATAATATTTATTTCATAAATCTATTAATTCAATAAAATTAACCCTTTAATTTTAATTTAATTTTACTCGAAAATATAATTTGAGTTTAAATTAATCAAAAGAAAAATCATTTATAATGTACCAAAAAAATCAAAATAAAAGGATTATACTATAAAATATAAAAATTCATATTTGTAATGTCTTGATACATATATATTTATTACACCACCGTACACCCAAAGAGTAAGGTCTAGGACTGTGAAACATTCATGGGGTCGTTCGGTGAACATGGTTTGGGTCGTGATCTCAATGAGGTTAGACTTCCCCTGTAAAAAATTTCTATCATGCTTATGTTGTTGGTTCTAAACTTGGTCTTGGTCAACAGAAAAATCCATTTATTCTATCTACCTTGGGATCTTGGAAAAATGGGATTCATAGGGTACAATCCTACTGGATTAGGCCATTACTTCTGTTATCATTGTCAATTTGATTTTTTAAAAACTTTTATTTATACAAATCAGGTGATAACTATTTAATGAATATATTATCAATGGAAAATATTCTTAATGGGTTTTTAATTCAATAGGATATAATAAAACAAAACAATTTCAGGTGTTTCCTATAACCATATTACTTAATAATACATTTAATTAAATAAAAATGGGAAACATAATTTATAACATTTATGGTCGCTACAGTCTTCCCCCTTAAGAAATTTCAACCTAAAAATATCCATTTGACTCGTTAAAAGTATTATTAAATCTTTTTTTCTCACCTCCTCGAGTTCCCATGTCACTTCTTCCAACTTTTGGTTTCATCACAGTACTTTTAGAAGGTGCATTGTCTTATTTCGTAGAACTTTTTCTCCACGATCTATAATCTAAATTAGCTACTCTTTATAGAGGAGATCATTATCCCATGGTACTACATCTAGACTTAGTACATGTGAGTGTTTTGGTATGTACTTTCTCAAGAGTGATACATGGAATACATCATAAATTCGATACGGGATAGGTGGGAGTTCATGTCGATAAGTCGCCCCTCCGATGTGATCAAGGATCTCAAATGGGATGATGTATCTTGGACTAAGCGTTCCATTCTACCCAAATCTCATCAATATCATCCATGGAGATATGTTGATGAATTACATGTCTCCAACATTAAACTGTAGTTCGCATCGATGATTTTCAACAAATCTCTTTTTTAAAAAATGATCATCATTGATATGATGATGAATGATCTTAAGCTTTTCCACAATTTCCTTGACCATGTAAAGACCTTGTAGTTTTAGTTCATCAACATTATCCCATCATGTAGGTTACCTTCCCCACTTCCCATAAAGGGCTTTATAGGGATCCATTTGGATGATCAAGTGGAAGATTTTGATATATGATAACTCAACCAAAGTGATATGTTGATCTCATCCTCATTTTAAGTCAATTGAGCACGATAGTAACATGTACCCAAGTGTTTATATGTTTTTATTTGAGTGTCCATCAGTTTGAGGGTGAAATGATGTGTTGAAGTTCATATCAATATTCATAGAATATATGAGACTCCTCCAGAACATAGAGGTGAATCTTGGATCTCGATCGGATACAATCGACAGTAGTACTCCATGCTTCATGGCCACAACCTTGATGTATATTCATGTAAGTAAATCCAATGAGAATTCCTCTCATTTCTAATGATGTGTGCAGTCTTTGTAAGATGATCCAATAAAACCAATGTAACATTATTCCCTCTTGATGTCTTTGTTAAACCAGTTACAAAGTCCATGGTATTATTTTATCGTTTTAATAATGGTTTTTCTAATGGTTGTATCCCCCCCTTTATTTTTTTCATTTCCTATTTCAATTATTGATATACAAGACATATTGATTTATATTCTATTACCTCTTTCTTCATATTGACCCACCAATAGTGTTGTCAGAGATCTCGATACGTATTTTTTATTCCTGGGTGGACAGAGAAGGTTTGGAAATGTACATACCCCAACAAATCCTTCATTAAATTAGGTTTTTATGGTACATATAGTATTGAACCAAATCTCAAAACTCCTTCATCATTAGAATTAAACTCCAAATATTTCCCTTTACTTATACATTACACATTTTTCTTAATTCGCACTTCATCTCATTGAACATCATTAATCCTCCCCAAAAGAGACAGTTGGGAAATAATTTATGAAAGTATTAATGATGGTCCAAACATTAGGATTCTCATGTCCATTATTTATAAATATATAAAGATCAAATCCATCCCAATTCTAATTAATGATAGATTTTCTTGATCCTTTCAAATTAGAGCAACTAACACTTTATTGTCTCTCCCAAGATGGTAGTTTATTCAGCAGACATATTCTTGGATTGTCTATAACCATATTTATCTGAAAAAATCCATCTCTTTCTCTTTGAATATATACTTGAGACTCTTTTTAACCATATATATTACACACTTCTCTCGAAATAGAGAATTCAACCAAATTTTTTATAGATAAAATCATTTCAGACAACTTTAAATAATGGGTTGTGTAGTTCAATCCATGATCTTTGAACTTCCTTGAAGCATAAGTAATGACTGTCATTTTTCATTAACAAAAAACCAATTACCTTCTTTTAAGAATTGCTGAATACAGTAAAAATCTCTCCACTTATGGGTAGTGTGAGAACAGGCGCAGGGATAATCTTCCTTTTCAACTACTTGAAGATCTCTTCACATTCATCATTCCATGAAAAGATTACAAACATCTGAGTTATCCTTTTCAGAGTTATTAAAATCATGGGAAATTTCTCACAAATCGTCGATAATACACAGCTAACCCAATGAAACAATTGATATCTGTCATAGATGTTGACCTTGGCCATCCTTGAATTGCTTAAGTTTTTTAAAGGTCCAAATATAT
Organism: Viscum album; assembly: GCA_963277665.1. Classification (NCBI taxonomy): domain Eukaryota; kingdom Viridiplantae; phylum Streptophyta; class Magnoliopsida; order Santalales; family Viscaceae; genus Viscum; species Viscum album. The sequence goes on from OY728126.1 coordinate 649,663,739, forward strand.
CCCATTTATTGTGATTATATGCTCCAAGAATGATACTTTTTTCAACCTGATCTTTACTTCATTTACATTGCATACAAATTCTCGTTTCGTAAGGTATTTATCACAGTATTCAATTTCTTATCATGCTCCTCCTTGATTTTGGATTATATTACAATATCATCTTTAAAGACTACCAAAATATTTTCAAAGTAATCCCTAAATACATTATTCAACAATTTAATGAAGATTTCTAGAGAATTGGTGTGTCCAATAGGCATTACTAGGAACACATTGTACCCCTACCATGTATGAAAAGTCTTCAAGGGGACATCCTCATTCTTCACCCAAACTTCGTAATATCATGAATGTAGATCCACCTATGAGAGGTATATTTCTCCACGTAGATGACTAAATAAGTCATCAATCTATGTCATAGGATATATTTTCTTTATCGTGATATTGTTGAGCACACGATAATCGAAGAAAAGGTGCATTGACTCATCCTTTTTTTGATGAAGAGGACTCGTTCACCCCATGAAGAATTACTTGGGCGTATGAATCCATTATCTAGAATCTCCTATAGTTATTTATTCAACACCCTATGTTTTACAAAATCCATTATATACAGAGTTTTATATAATGGTAATGCCCTTGGTAAGAGCTCGATTGAAAATTCAATATCTCAATTTCGAGTAAGACCATGTAATTCTTCAAGAAACACAGACTACTATAGAAAATGACTATAGTAGAACTAGAATTTATAAACAAAAAAAATTCACTGATAAATTTCATTTTATCAGTGCTAAAATATGCACTGATTAAGGAATCCCTTTATCAGCTTTAAAAATAGCACAGATAATGGTAACCCTTTATCTGCTACTCTTTTAGTGGTGATAAAAGGTATCCTATATCAGCGATTTATTTTTATCACTGATAAAAGGTTCCCTTTATCAGAAAAATTTAGTACTGATAAATTTTCCCATTTATTAGTGATTGTTTAGCTCTAATAACATTGTAGAATAAAATGAAAAATTATTCAAAGAAAAATAAAATGAGTAAATTAATAAACATATGAAAAAATTTATTAGATAAATAATTACTAATGAAAATGAATAAATTTATTACAAACACACACACATATATATATATATATATTATAAATATTAATAAATAATATATATTAAATATAGATATATAAAATGAATAAGTATAATATATATATTATGTTAATTAAAAACATATTAATATCTTTTTTATTTTTAATCTTGTTCGATTCATCAATTTAACATATATAAACTTTCATGTGTTGTATTTTTTTCTTATATATATATATATATAGGTTAACGCATTTGTATACACAAAAACACAGACAAATATATTTATATAATATATAGAAACATATACACCTAATATTTAGGTAATATATTCAAAGTTTAGTATATTTTATAATTTCATTACAGCATGATAAATTTAATATATATTATGCCTCTAATCATTCAATTTTATTTATTTATTTTAATTATATAGTTAGGATATTCATTTTTAAAGTTGTTAATTTTATATTTTTCCTTTTTATTTTATCATTTTCTATTATATGTATATATATATATATTTATTCACTATGTTTTAGTATTTTCAATTTGTATTTATCCACTTCAATATATATATATCTGTATTTTTAAATAACATATATTTAATTAACAAAACATATCCATTTTTTCTATAATTTTTTAGGTGTACTCATTTTGAATTATTCAACATAACTAATTTTTAAAATTCTTTTATATAAGATTATATATCCATTTAAAATGTTATAAATATATTTGTAAGTTAATATTTATAAATAAATAAATATATATAAATATTTATAAATATATATATATATATATATATATAAATGTAAATTTACTATATTTATAAATATTATAAATATATAATTTATATATTTAAATGAGTATTTATAAAAATATATATAAATAATAATATATAATTAAATAAAAATAAACATATAGTGAATTTAATTAAATAATTATAAAATTTATAATAATGTTTTTTAAATAATTATAAAATTATAATGATTTTTTATAATGAATTTTAAAATTATAAGTAAGAAAATTTTATTAGTGCTAAAAATACACTGTCAAAAAATATATTTATCAGTGCTAAAATGATAGCGCTGATTAATATGCCCATTATTAGCACATTTGTAGTGAAGATAAAGCTCAAGATTTATCTACGCAAAAAAGCACTGATAAATATCCATTTTTCAGTGCTTATAAATTTAGCACTTATAAAAGGGATCATGGTGAATGATTTTCTAAAATCGATCTTAAAAGTATCCCCAATATATTTAAAAAACCCTAACCATGACTAAGTCACTTGAGATTCCCAAGCTCTCATAGAACTCCACTTTTTCTAGTGAGACTCCTCTAAATTCCCTCTGATTAATCATGGCGAGAATCCATAATATGTTAATTCTTACCCTTATTAAATCATTATTTGTTGTTTTGGGTTTTGCGTTTTGTGTTTTTGAGCTGTTCATAAACATGAAAAACTCTCTATCTCTTTTCATTACTTTGAAAATATAACAATTGTGGTTCTATTTCATCATTTTTCTTCATTCATTTATATTTGACTGTCAAGCCCATTTTTCCATAGAGAAAAACCTAGATGGTTTACTCTCCTCTCGAAATTAACAAAGTGACCTCTCACCCCCCTCACTATTATCTTCATTTGAAAAATATTTGCTTGCAATACATAGGTAGTTTCTAAAATTGAATTCATATTATATACTAGATTATAGATTCTAAATTAAAAATTATGATGTTTTTATGGATCCGGTTATACCATGTTGTGGCTCTCATTTATGGATGATGATCATATATGGACCGAGGTATGTATAATAAACATTAAAACATGTTTTGTGGATTTTGGTTATTCTTGTAAATTGTTAAACCATGAAATGAATTATTTAGATTTATGATTTTTATGAATTAGTTTGTATTGATTTAATAAAATATTCAATTAAATATTGACATTGAAAATTTATTTTAGTGAAGCATGTTGTGAGAGTTTTGTTTTGTTTTTATTAATTTTATATTATTATTAAACTTTTACCATAGAATATAATGAGAAATGGGGAATTTCTTTTGTGAAAAAATTATTGTCAACAAATTTTTTAAACATTTATTATACTATATATACTTTAGAAATCACTGGGTAAATATACTTAACAATACTAAACAACATTGAAAATGTGTATTACCCAAAGCTATGTGAGTTATCCCTGGCTGGATAGTCAATCCATAAAATTATGAGTTGTTATTTATTAATATATTTACAAATAAAAATAGATAGATAATTAATTCATAGGATAAAAAAATAATATTTAAAATCATCTAACATAGTTAATAACCATAGAGGGAACAAAAATTTATTAAATTATAATTTTTATGGTTTGTATCTTTATCTCATATAAGTCATGTAATTTTTTATCCATATCCGAAATCAAAAAACAATTATATTGAATTTGTTAATATCCTTGAATCCTAAAAGTAAATTTAAGATTATAAATACATTTATCATAGGCCATGACATATGAACCATGTATATTTTTGTGGGGAATTAAACTTATGATATTCTATGTTTTAATTTTGGTACTTATCCTAAATGATTTCTCTTAAATTATAATTCATAAGGAGAATCATTAATGGATTGATACCTTTTTTGAAACACTCAATGAAATAATTACACTAACGTGATGAAATATTTAGTTTCCATGAGATGGTGGTCAATTCTCAAGTCACTCTTTATTAAATGTATAGTATCATATAATGGGATATGACCCATATTGTAATTATCCATAAGTCTCATTCCCTATAGAAACCTCTCTTTTTATTTAATTGTTACTTATCACTAGGTTAAAGTGATAACACTCCTTTGGTGATCATGGTTCATCAAGAATATTTCTGTTCTTGAAGGCTAGTTTAATCTCCAAAAAGGATATAATACTTTGTTTTGGGGGATACCTCTCCCCAATATAATATTTTACAACTGTTAATATAATTATTAGTAAAAAATTAGGACATTACAAGATTTAATAGTAGATATAATTCAATCTATGTGGTATAATATTCAATGATAGGAAGTATATATGGTTCTTATAAGATTTTTTTGGAAATATATCATTATAATACATTTATTATTGAATTGAATATATTCTTGTCATTTACATGATTAAATAGATTCTGGATCAATACCAAGAATATGCTGAAAAATTTACCGTTAAAAGGTTAGTATGATGATTTATTAATAATATAGTGGATTAAAAAAATAAACAAAATTGGAAGTTGAGGTATCCTTGAGTAGAAAGAAGTGATTTCCAATGTTGGTGTGGTGAGATTAATTTCTTCAAGACCATTAGAGTGTAGGTATTCTAATTTCTCATCATTTGAGGAGACCTTTTGAGTGATACCATTAATGTAGGTTCCTATGATAGTTTAATCCTTAGATGCTTGATTTTCTTCCTTCTCTTGATGATGGATTGGAATCCCTCTTTTAAACTTCCTACCATCATTGGGTTTCCAATGTACATTAAGGACATACCTCCTTAATAGTGATGGGAGGAAGACTAGTTTGAAAGAGGGAATGTGTAGTCTTAAATCCTTCATCAAGACATGGAAGAAAATCAAGTGTCTAAAGATTGATTAAATAATTGTAGTGAAGGTTAGTTATACTATATTATTGAAGTATTATATATTTCTTTAAGATAATAACAATTTTCATGCAGGATTCATGATATTTGGGACTTTTATGCATGAAGTGTATTTCATTTTGGATATTCAAGACAAATTAAATGTCTTTCTACTCAAACTGACAATGTATTTTGAACATGATTATGTTTTGAATCTTGAGAAAGAACACACAAATTATGATGAATATTTGGAATTATTTTGGGATAAACAACATTTTGATGAAAAATATTAAAAAATCAAGAACAAAATAGCATAACAGTTCTGAATATAATTCTCAAGTCAAGAAGTCAGGGTATAAAATTTGATGTTGGTTAGAATCAACAGAGATAACATATTGACCCGAACAAGTCAACATTCATTCGTTATCTTGGTGTCCCAATGAGGATGACTATACAAATTGATATTGACTCGTGGAACTATGTCTAATATATAACAAGGTAAATCCTTTGGAACGATCTAATGATAATGTTACAATATAATTTCTCTATTTTATAGAAAAATTATATAATGAAACAATGATTTAGTTTTCATTATTCCTTGATGAATTCATTTATTTTATAATATATCTCTAAAATATTTGACTAAATGTCTTTTTTAAAATCCTATAAAGGAATAAAAACTCTTCTATCAAATTTACATATTAGGGATGCTATGGGGAAAATACAGTCGCACCCACCACTTTGCTTTGAACACATTATATAGTAGAAAAAATTGAATGCTTTTAGGAATTTTTATAATGAGAAATCATTTCAGGGTTACCACAGTAGTTAATATGTTATTTTAAATTTTTTATTTTGTACAACATGATTTAAAATTGATAATTTATGAAACAAAGAAAGAGTGATGAAAATAATTAACGTCCATTAAAATCATCTTACACATATCCCAATGGTAGGATGTGGTGTGATTTATAATCAAGAAATTAGTATTTATTTTAAATCAGAAATAATTTTTTTATTATGTGATATAAAAAAACAAATGTTCCTTTTTATATATGTAGATTTATGAATAAAAATATTAATCTACATTCTTCTCACATCATGTGTTATGGAAGAAAACACATGCAAAAAATGATGGTATATTTTCTGATGAAAGAAAAAAAGAAGTATGAGAAGCATGTGTAAGGATGACATAATTATAATTAGGTATCATTTACAACAATAATATATAAAAATAAATAATTTCATATTTTTTATATGGTTTTGAAACATTAATCAGTAATGTCCTTACAAGAATAAAAGCTACATTCTATAGCTTTGAAGGGGCCATAACAGTATGGTCACATTTGAGGATTAGGTTTTAGAGTCTCCCATCGAACATATATTGAGAATATAAAATCACAAGAAGGTACATATAATATAATGATCTGAATACATACCCAAACAGAATCTCTCTAAGATATTATTTTTCAGCTTGGTTTGGAAAAATAATGTATATAAAAGATCAAATACAAAGGGTAGTATAGAAAATATCTGAACATGAACCAAATAATCTAACTAGCTTTGAGGAAATTTATTCCCCCCAAAAATATAACTTACCAAGGAAATAAATTTTTTCAATACACATTCTCCTAAATGACAATGAAAAAATCTCTGATAACATCATATTACTAAAATTATATAGGGTTCATTTTTATGTTATCTTTATCTATCAACACAATCATACCTTCGTGTTGTGATGGGTAAAGTGTGTAATATCATGGGAGACTAGATACACAATCATCCACTCTATAAAATTCACATAAGATTGGGTATTGAGCTAGCTTATGATTCAAAAAATATGTTTCATGTTCTACTTGACGGTCCAGATATTACAATGGTTTAATCTATTATTGTAGCATTCATACCTGTCATCTAATATTATAAAGATACATTAGGTGCATATTTTTCAACTTTTTTCATTTGAAAAACATTTAACAGTTGATGATAGAAGGTCTGATGTGAGGTATGATATTACATAGGGATAGAGTGGTAGAGAAACAAAAAGTTGAATAAGGAAATCTAGTGAATAAACCAAGAAAAAAATGACCTTTTGAGAGTAAATTATCCCCTCCAGTTATAGAGAAATATTTATTATCATTACAACTTCATGTAGAGACCAACTTTAAAGATAAAACTATGCATTATATTGAATATATTGAAGAAATATATGGAAATTAATTGATATAAGGAATTAATCGTGAGACTCTAAATGATATTCTCAGGAAGGAATGGTTGGGTATCTGGGTTTTGAAAACATACATAAGGAACATTTTCATAATACATATTTCAAAACAAAGGATCTAAATATGTTTATTAATGTTAATAACTATTCATATTTTATATAGGCATTTATATTACAACTATATAAAAGGAATATTGTGTGAATCAAAATTTATATTCATTAATCCATGTATCTGTTCTATGATAGAAATAAATTTTAATGAGGAATAAATTAATAATAAAAAAGATGAGTTACTCAATGTTTTTAAAAAATAAAAGTTAGACATTAGACACTTTTTGATCCAAACAAATTAAGGGTAAAACACTACGATCTAATCACATAAAATATATTTTTAATATTTTTATTTACTTAATTGTTTCGGTTTTCTTGGAAGCACTGCATGCTGATAGTAATCAATAAGGACACCCTAAAAATTTATTTTTTGGATTCGATGGATGGATTTACATCAAAATGAATAGAAATTTTATGTATTGTGAATATGTAACACAAAAAAATCATAATTTTATAAATAAAATTAGATTTATATTTTTGATATGTATTTTAAAGAGATTTTTTATTAATGGGTGATAGCTAAATACAGGCTAGATCATGGAATTAAGTTGCTGTCTGAAAAACTAAAGCCTATAAATTACTAAAAATGAAAACAAATTAAGGGGTATATATAAATATTTAAATATCATAAGTTGTCTACAAAATTACATATTTTGTTCAATGTATTTTCAATGAATGAAATAAGGTAATTAAATAAATTATGGATATTATGTTTGAAACTTTATGAGAGAGATTATAAATCATGAAAGGATAATCATCCCGTAAAAGCTAATTTTAAACATAATTACAATTTTATTAAATATAAATCATAATCATTTGTTATTCAATATTTTATTAGAAAAATAAATATTTAAGAGAAAATAGTTACTCAATCGAATAAATCAATTTGTTTTTAGGTGAGTGGGAAGGATAATTTTGTTTATAATGTATGCCTACAATATATTTCGGTGATTACCTGCTTTGTATGTGATCTGGTGAGAGTTATGAAATTAAAAAGATATTTGGGATGTTAAGAAGTTGTGACATAATGGTTTTATTTTATTTTTATCTCATTCTAATGTAGAATAGTAATGTAGGAAATATATTTTGTTGGGCAAAAATCCCTCAAGGAATCATTGAATCATTATTTAGGTGATTTTGTTTGTTGACAAAGTGGACAATTGTGCTGTGATTATTGACAAAGAAAAACAATGACATACAAATTTGTTTACAAAGGTTATTTTATGGTGGAATGTCGAGTTCAAGATCTATGATCAATGATACATGTTTGATTCAAGAACTTTGAAAAAGGAATGGATGATTTGGCGGCGGTAAAAAAATAACAAATACAAGGTGGCACCGTTTTTCAGTGTTTGCCAAATTTTTGGGCCTGAAAATAGACAAATGGAGACAAGTGGTTTTTGGAAAAGGGACTTACACACCGTGTACTTAAAGGATTGGAAACTTTCATGCAATATGTTTTTCAAGATCATATCATCAAAATATGGAAAAGGTATAAGGGTCTTGAAAATATTGGGTTGGTTGCGCAGCTGACTTGCGCGCTGAATAACGGACTTGTACGCCGGTGCCTAGGAGGATTGGAAACGTGCGCACCTGTTGTTTTTCAAGACCAGAAGATCAAAATACGGCAAAGTAAAGAGGTTCGCACAATTTTGGAAGTGTGTCGCGCAAGTGAATTGCAGGGGCAGAGACCTGCGTGCGGAGACTTGCATGCCGAAGGGAGAGTTGCGCGTCGTCGCGCAGGGTGGTCAAATTGCCTATAAATACTGGACCACCCCTCCTCATTTTCATAATAGTTCAAAAATTTGAATATTCAGAGCTCCCATTGCGCAGGTGTGGTGGTCGCGCATGTTTTGTTGTGTCGCGCAAGTGGGACTTGCGCGCCAGTGTTGGAAGTTGCGTGCCAAGTGGTACTTGCATGCCAATATTGGTTTGGGCGTAAATGGGATTGAGTCGCGTAGGATTGGAGTTGCAGAGGCTTCTGTCATGCAAGTGTGGAGGAATACTTGCACGCCTGTTGTGACTTGCACGCTGATACATGCGCGCCAGCTAAGAATTGTGTGCCTGGTAAGGTTGATTCCACAATAGTGTTTTCGTGCTACGTGGAAGCGGAAAGAATGCCCGATACCTTCGGCGTAAAAAGATATTCATCTATGGGTGAATGTTGGACTTCAACAAATCATATACATATACAGAAAGATGCATTCCTTCATGAAAATGATGATACCTATAGTTCTATAAACTGTGAGTGGATCCTTTCCAGAGGAGTGATAAAAAGAAGAGGAAGAAGGTGATCCTCTACACCGGTAGTGAGCCAGAGAGAGGGAAACAGGGAGTGAACCTTGGGAAAGAAGTGATCTGACCATAAACATTGTAAAGGTAGTGATCCTGGGAATAAAAGTGATCTACCATGATCCTTTTAATCCACAAGTGTAGAAGTTTGGTAGAATTTTGTACGACCGACAACCTGTCAGCGTATGCTCCTTGGACGTAACCCTTAGTGGTTAACCAAGTAAAATTGTTGTGTCCTATGAATTTTGTACTTTTTGTTTATATTTTGAAACATGAAATTGAAGGAAGGGTGTTTTTATTAATAGCTAAACAAGATCATAACGAGCATTAATTTTAAATTATTCATACCTAGATTCACCCCCCCCCCTCTCAGGGTATTCAACCTTGTGAACCTAACGATTGGTATCCGAGGCAGGTTGATATTTGTTCTTCTCTCAATGGAGGTCACTAATCATAGATGGATTCCGATATTCTATGGATGTAATTTTTAGATATGGAATAATTTAATTCAACACTATTTCCAATCATTGGGAATGGATGTGTTTTCAGTAGCTATACATGGTATGACATCTGATATTACTAGTGGTTCATTATCAGAAGCTGAGCATAGGGAGTTGGATGCTGATGCCAAAGAAATAAATTCCTTAGGGGGATCCCTTTCCGATCCCATCTATAATAAGGTTATGTAATGAAAAATATCACATGACATGTGGGAAAAGATTTTGAATATTTATGAAGGGGATACAAAGGTCAGAGAGGCAAAGGTGCAAGTGTTTTGGAACAAGTATGAAGTTCAAATAATGAACCCGAATGAGTTTGTTGATGCATTTTTTGACAGGGTAAATGCTGTCGTAGAATAAATGTGTCGTTTTGGTGAGATTATTGAAGACATTAAAATTGTAAAGTGTATCTTGAGAAAACTTCCACCTCGGTGTAATCCGAAAGTTTCTGTTTTGGAGGATAAAGACCCGAAAGAGGTGGCATTGGATAACCTTCACAACACTCTTGTTGCATATGAAATGAGAAATGATGTTAACAACACTGTGGAAAAGGGGAAATCCAAATATGTGGAATTTAAGGCCATGAAGAATATCACTATTTAGGATTCTCAGGAGGAAGAAGAGACATATGAGGTGATGTTATTCCTTTCTTCAAATCTTCAAAGAAGAAAAGGAATGTTTAAAGGGAAACTTCCACTAGCATGCTTTCAATGTGGAAAGGTTGGTCATATTGCTGCAAGATGCCCCAAAATGTTTCAATAAGTAAATGTTGAAGATGAAGTTGAAAATACCAAGAAAAAATATTCAGCCTATATGAAATGGAAGAACCAGTTCAACAGAAATTTCTTCATGAAGAAGAATCTTCTTTTACAAGAAATAGATAGTTTAGATGAGTCTAAGGATGAATAAGTTGAAGAGTTTGAAAATAGTAAATATCATGGAAAAAATTCAATGGTGTTGTTCATCGGTAGTTCTCAGGAAAAGGAAGAAACTGATGTTGGAGAAGAAGAAGAAGAAGTTGAAGGAAGAGTTGATATGGAAGCTGAATTAGAAGTAGCTCTTGAGGAGATAGATGTTTGGAGAGAAAAAATGAAGAAAGCCAATAATGTTGTTCATGATGCCTAACTCTATATGAAACAGCATGGAGATGAGAAGTCTGAGTTGATGGAAGAAATTGAAAAACTCAAGTTATCAAAACTAGAGAACTCAGAATCAGTTAGTGAGTATAAGCTAAATAATGAAGAACAGAAAAGGGAGATCGATGGATTGAAGAAAAAAGTGAAAGAACATGTCAAGAATATCGAAGGGCATGAAGAAGAAGTTGTTGGTATATAGAGAAAAGTTAAATAGCAGGAAAAACCCTTGATTCTTAATACATTCTTGGGAAAGTAGATCATTTTGAAGACTGAAAAGATGAAATAGGATCCTAGTAGTTCAGTAGGAACGAAGTAGTAATGGAGCTCAAATGTTAAGGATAATTAAGGGATTGATCAGAAGAAAAAATCAGTGGAAATTGAAGTCAGACCGCAAGCACCTATCCCGATATTGAAGACTGATTTTGGAACAAAGAAAAATCATAATATTCAGAGATCCCAAGGGGAAACTCAGAGTGTTGAAGTTTCATGAAGGAATGCACCATATATCATGTGTTATTGTTGTGGGAAGATGGTACATTCATAGTATGTGTGTTCCATAGCCAAGAGATATCAAAGGGAACAAGAACAGAGGTGGAATCCAAACAGAGAACGGTTTTCCAGAACATATATTGAAGGACACTGTTTTTCATGCGGAGGATTTGGGCACATGGCTAGGTACTACACTTCGACCATTCATAGAAATGTGCCTAAGAAGAATCAAAACATGCGTAAGTAGTAGATCAAAAAAATGATATGTTATCTAAAAATTCAGAATATATTTGCGGCTTTGCATGATAAAGATGCTCCATCATACTCTGAAAAGAATAGAAGTCTCAGCCCATGCCGAGTGTGAAAGAAAAAGTATGGACCAAGAAGAAGAAAAATGAGAAGTTCGTGGTGGCAGAGTTTTCCCTTAAAGCATCAGATCGCTCGGGTGTATGGATCCTTGAAAGTGGTTGCACATCTCACACGATAGGTAATAAGGATCTTGTTACAGGCACAAAATATGGCAAAGAAGGAATTGTAAAATTTGGAAATGATGAGGGCCTGAAGATTGTTGGCTTTGGAAAATCCATGTTTGGGGGAAAAGAATTGAAACATGATGATGTCTTGGTAGTAGAGGGTCTATTCATAACGTGATCAGTGTCAGTCAACTATGTGACTCTGGGCATTCTATCTGATTTACCATGAAGATGTGTGTTGTGGAAGGAAATGATGGAGCAGTTGTTCTGCAAGGAAAAAGGACCAAGGGAAATCTTTACCTTGTAGGTGGGGAAGAATATACGTGCTTTTATCCATAGAGGAAGAAAAACAGATTTGGAATAAACGACATGGTCATATTTGCCAACCATCTATGGAAGATCTGGTAAAATGTGATGGTACAAGAGATCTTCCCAAACTATCATGTGATCACACTCATACGTGTGATACTTGCCAACAAGGGGAGATCATCATAAAAACATACAAGCCAAAGGAACAGAAATCAACTGGAGTGCTCGAATTGGTGCATGCTGATGTATGTGGACCTATATCACCACGATCTATAGATGGGAAAAGGTACTATGTTCTTTTCATTGATGATTATAGCAGAATGGCCTGGGTATTTTTCATTACCCATATGAACAAAGTGTTAAGTTGTATAAAGTAGTACAAGAGGGAATCAGAAAAGATGCTTGGGCAGAAAATTCTGAGGTTTCGTACTAATAATAGTACAGAATTCACAAATATTCAGGTTGAAGACTATCTCAAGAAACAAGGGATAAGGCATCAAGTTTCATCAGTGAGAACTCCCCAATATAATAGAGTGGTTGAGAGGGGAAATCATATCATCAAAAAAATGGACAGAACAATGCTTATTGAAAAGGACCTACCCAAGAAATTTTGGAAGCAATCTGTTTTGACATCAGTCTATATTTCGAATAGGTCTCTGTTGTGTCCAAAGCAAGGGAAGACTCCTTATGAAATGTGGTACGGAAAGAAGCCAATGCTGAAATACTTTCGAATATTTTTGAGTTAGTGCTTCATTCTCAACAGAAAAAATCATATGATGTTTGAGTCACGAGGAGATTATGGGATATTCCTTGGCTACTCAGGGAAAAGAAAAGCACATAAATGGTTCAACAAGAGGCTGTGAAAAATTGTTGAGAGCAATGATGTCACTATAGTTGAAAATGAACAGAATAATCAATGACCCAGTGAACAGTTTTTGGATGAAAGTGATGATGAGGTAAGAAAAACAGGGGGATCAGGAGTGGAAGAGACTGACTCAGAAGAAGATACTAATGATGAACAAGAATGTGTCAAGTCTGTGTCCGCAAGAAAGCTAAAGAGTCGACCTGAAATTGACAGGTAGAATATCATTGGTGATCCGACAACTCTAGTTTAAACTAGAAGAATGAAATCATTACAGAAAAAATCATTTTTATCTCAGGTGGAGCCAAAATGTGATTCTGATGCAGCTGAAGATGAAAACTGAGTTCAGGCTATTAATGAAGAGCTTGATCAGATTGAGAAGAACCAGACATGGGAGATTTTTTCGAGCCTAGTAGATAAGAATGTCATCGGGACTGAATGGTTCTATCGCAAAATGATGAATGAAGATGGAACAATGATTCGGAACAAATCATAGCTAGTGTGCAAGGGATACTCCCAGATAGAGGGAATAGATGTTGATGAGACATTTGCACCGATTTCAAGGCTGGAGACAATCATATTATTTTTGGCCATATCAGTGCAATGAATGTTCAAAGTGTTCCAGATGGATGTAAAATCTGCATTCATGAATGGGGTTCAGGAATAGGATGTGTATATTGAGAAGCCAGATAGTTTTCTCATTCATGAGGATGAGAACAATGTTTGCAGGCTGAAGAAGGCGTTGTTTCGGCTGAAACAAGCACCAAGGGCATGGTACTCAAGGCTTGATCAGTATTTTAAGAAGCATGGTTTCCAGCGTGGAAGAGTTGATTACAATTTTTATTTCAGCATCAATGGTAATAAAAAGATGATGGTGTTGTTTTATGACAATGAAATAATATTTGGGGGATTAGATGAATCTCAGTGTAGACAATTTTCCGAATTTATGAAAAATGAGTTTGAAATGTCAATAATTGGGGAGCTAACGTTTTTCATTTGTCTACAATTGACACAAGGAAGGAATGGAACATTCATTTGTCAATACAAATATGCCAAGGAGGTTTTAAGAAGGTTTGGAATGGTGAATTCCAAGGAAATGAAGTCTCTGGTTGCTACCCGGATAAATTATCAAAAGATGAGGATGGCAAGGCAGTTAATATCACAGAATAAAAGAAAATTATTGGAAGTCTATTGTACTTAACATAAAAAAGGCCTGATATTGTTTTCGCCACATTCCTAGCAGTGAGATAACAGAGTAATCCTAAAGAAAGCCACATGCTTGCAGTGAAAACAATACTTCGGTATATCGAGGGCACAATTGTAATAGCCCGAGATTTTATGAAAAATATTATTTTTAATTTTATTAATGTCTTGTGTTGTACACTACACCAAAAGGATCTTGCACAACACGCATCCTTGACTTGCCTTGCATTACACGCAATCACATCCTTCCTCGATAGCGTGTGTAGTACGCAATACTGTGTTTCACGAAACAACGATATGCTATTAAAATATTATTAAAACTAGCCGTTATGAATAGTAATAACCACTTTTTAAATATTAGAAATTTTAGATCTCAAAATGACTTCATTTTTGGATTCGGAGTATCGAATTTAGCCTAAGGTGAAATTTTGGTACTTTTCGGATAACTTTCATATTCTGATGAATAGTGAAAATTACTAAATTATAATTAAAAACAACTTATTTAATAGAAATAATTAATATTGATAAATCATTAATTTGAGTGGTTTTAAGGTATATTTAGAATATATTTTTACAATTTAATACAATTTTGGTCATTGGATGTAATTTCACATTTAAACCAGACATAATCAAGTGTCAATCTTTTGATAGATATTGTTTCTTAAAAACACGCTATTTGTTTTAACAGCGGGATTTAATTATAAAATTAATTAATGCAACTTCTATGTTATTAATTTGGTAAAATAGACTTCATTTTTGAATTCGTAATATGAAATATAGCTTAGGATGATATTTTGGCATTGTTCTGAAAAACATCAATTTTTTATGAATAGTGAAACTACTTAGTGGTAGTTAAAAAACTGAATTTTTCATAAAACTTAATTTTACCGCTTCTGTGAAAGAAATTTCAAAAATCCGAGAGACACGGTTGATGTCAGTAATTAAAATGAAGTTCAATGAGATGAAAATAATTTTTGGTGAATAGTAACTTTTTACTTTTATTTACCACGGTTAAAATTAAATAGGGTAATTAAGGGTAAGAAAGATATTAATATTACCATACCACATGTCCTTATTCTATTGGACAAGTTTATCTCAACCAAAAACAACCTTAAGTGTAAAATATTATCATTTAGGCCCACTTGGATTAGATTAGTACATTTATTATTATTTAATTCAAAGAAGAGTTA
Source organism: Viscum album (assembly GCA_963277665.1). NCBI lineage: Eukaryota > Viridiplantae > Streptophyta > Magnoliopsida > Santalales > Viscaceae > Viscum > Viscum album. The sequence goes on from OY728126.1 coordinate 649,679,200, forward strand.
AAAGATTTAAAATCAATGTTTATTTACTAAAACATTTTTAATATAGGGTTGTACATAAGATAAATTCGATTGTGAATATTAATTAGAAAGATAAAAAGTTTTCCTACATAATGGTATTTTATTTGAAATTTTTAGACATCAAATAATTTATTTTATTTACGACACAATGATGATGCACTAATTATCTTATTAATGAAATATTGACATAATTGATATTATAAATACCAAAATAAATGTAATTGAAGACTTTTTATGAATTAAACTAATTTTCTAGGTTACTATGATATATTATTGTTGATTTAAGAAACTTTTTTCTAACATATAATTCAGTTATGACTTTCACAAAAATCATATATCAAATAGTGTCAAAATTGACACAAAATAGTTTTTAAATCTAATATTATATTATTAATTTTTATTTTATTCCTAAAAATCTAAGGTTCATCCAAATGACTTATATAAGGATATATATATTAATAATAAACAATTTGGGGTTCGTTTGGCATATTATTGTAAGTGTATTAACCATATGGTGTAAGAAAACAAAAAGACACGGTAAAAGTTAAATTATTTTACTTAGAGTTAAATCTAATTGATAAGGTTAAAATAATAACCTAAACTTGTCTAAATCCTATTGGTTGATAGTATTTAGACCCATCCCCACTTTAGCTTCAAAATAAGACCCTTTGAAACCATTATAAACCGATTTTTACTTTAATATAAAATAATATTTTGAGATATTCCTAAGGTGCCCCTCTCCTCCCTTATAAAAGGGAACCTCCTCCCTCTTTTTCCTCAAACAACTTTGAGCTTTCAAGCTCGGCCAAACCCTGCCAAAATCTCTTCTCCAATTCCCTAGTATCATCCTAGAGGTCCTGGCCTTCTTCAATGATCATCCTTAGTTCTTTAAGTGGAGGCTAAGAAAAGGCGCGTTAAAAAGAGGTTATATCCATTACCGATCTTTTTCAATTTCTTTCTTCTTCAACTTCTTCTTCTTTAGTTGTTTCATGATAAAGTTATAAAATAAGTATTTATTATATTCTGATATGTTATTATAAATATGAAACAACTCTAATTAACCTTCTATCTATCCTACGGAAAAAGGAAATCACCGCGCGTGCGTACGTACAGAATACCGTCTCCACGCCGTGGTGTAATCTATTTTCTGCCACCACATTAATTGGATGGGTATAATGGTGTAATGAGTAACTACATATGATTACTATAAATTTATATTCATACTGAAATAGTATACATACACTCCAACACAATTCAACGACCATGGGAACGATTTCATCGCTCGTGCGTATGTACGGACTACCGTCTCCACGACGCGATGAGATTCATTCTCCATGTTAACCATTTAAGAATGATTACAAAGTATATATAAGAAACAATAATGAAATATATGACATTATAAAGCTACTGGATTTATGTATATATATATATATTTATGTCATCTACTTACTTCCATTCAAGACAATAAGGAAAGGAAAACAGCGTTCATGCGTACGTACGGACTACCATCTCCATGAACGGTGTTTTTCATTTCATTTATCTATCTATTATATATATATATATATTGAATATATATGATATATAAATCATATTTTATATTCTGGAAGTAAGTAAATCATGATATATGTAATAATAATTTCAAGAACAACATGTCAAAACACCTATGATAAATGAAACGATTTTACCCAAAACACTTCTTTAACATGGAATTTACAAAAGAATGTGTAATATAAAGTCATAAGTGAACCATATATGATATCATAACAATGAATATGATTCTTTAATAAGTCAATGACATTATTTAAATCATTATACAGGAGGTTCAGACACATACGAAGCAAATCGGACCTAAGGTAAGGGAAATATCACAATCTCATTTTTATCTGAGATTGTTTATTCATAAGTATTTACTGGGGTGTATTTTATCATCCACATCCAAGTTTCATAAATATGTAATATTATTTCCATCCACCTACAATTTTTTAAATCCATTTTTACCCTTCGGTGTGTTTTTAGTAAAAGAAATGAAATGAATCTTTTGTCGTTTTTCGTACGAGGTACTTTTTGACTTTTCCGACAAAAGTACGAAGAATGTTTTTTTTAACTTATACGGCATGAATGGATTTCTAAAACATTATTTCCAAGAAGTTTCCTTTAAAATTATTCAAGTTTATTTTAATCAACTTCTTTTAGTTTAAAATTGAATGACATGTTAAGAAAGGAAAGGTGTTTTTGAAGAAGAAAGGATATTTTCCTCAAGAATGGAGTTCAAGTGTTTTATAAAAATTATTTTCCATCTAAGATAATAAAGGGTTATGCTTTTATCCCTTTGATTTGATTATGTTGTGATGGAATTATTTTTATGAATTCCTTTATCTTATATTAATTGTTTTATGATGTCATGATGTTTAAGATTCCCATTTTTATTACATGGGTTATGCAATGATGTATGATTTATGATTTTGTGGCACACATAAGAATGGTTTCATTATGAGATGGGTGGGACCTATATCTCCCTCCAATGCATTGGGTAAAGATTTTATATCTCATGAGATAGACATGGCTGGAATGGTAGGTTATACCGGTTCAGTGAAATTGGACTGAAATGAGGGTGACTCGGTTCAGAAATGGACATTGTCCACTAAGATAGTCTTGGCAATGAGTCTTTACTAACGAGAAATGATTATCTATGATTATGTGTGTATTCCACAATGTTTCATGTTTTATGTTATGATTATTGGGATTTCATTTCACTACTATGATTTATCCCATGTTATGAAATTATGCTCTCTTTTGCAGGTTATGATTTCCAAAAGTTATGTTCTTATGAATATGATGTGATTGATTTCTCTTTCGTTTACCCTTACTGAGCATTTGAGCTCACCCTTTAATGTTTTCTTTTCCCCAGGATATAAAGAAAGGTTTTAGGTAAAAAAAAGTAAGATCGTTATGGGAGATATTGAAGATCTTTCACCACGATTAGAAGATTACATTCCGAGTTTCCAAAGACACTAAACTATTACGATCCTTGTGTCTTTTTTTTATGTACTAAGTATTCCGCAAAAGCAATGTAATGTTCATGTACGTTAAGCTTAGGGTCTCTATAGTTGTTATCAGAGAATGGTTTAGTCAACCTTTGGAAACTAGTATGCGAAAACGTTAGTGAGATCCCTAGAGATATTTCTAAGGTATGTCTAGGGATGTCCATAAGGTTAAGTATACATATAGGTTATAGTACTAGAATTACGCTAACGATCATAGAATTAAACCTAAGATGTTAGATTTTGAAGGTACTCCCCATTTATTATGTTGTTTTCACTAGCATGATTTTTGCCTCTCACGCTATTCTTTTTGGGTTTTAGACGATGGCTGGAACCCGATGGAACCGTGTTGATCAATGCAATGGACAATGTAATGATTGTACTCCTGAACAAACAAATTTTATGGGAGATGGAGTGAAAAATCTTATTGCTATACTTACACAAGCTATGAATCATTCTGGACTTCCAAATGAGCAGAGAAGGGACAAATATTCTATTGAGTCCTTCATGAGGCAACGTCCACCTTCTTTCAGTGGGTCTTATGATCTACTTGTTGCTGAACAATGGATCAGTACCACTGAAAAGATATTTTCAGTTCTTCAATGTTCTGAGCATGATAAAGTTATCTTAGTAGTATATCGTTTGGAAGGTGAAGCTGATCAATGGTGGAATCTTATAAAGAATACGAGGCAAAGATATGAAATTGAGTCCATGGAATGGGACGAGTTGAAGAACTTGTTTTTCAGTAAGTACTTCCCTCGTATTCTTCGAACAAAGATGAAAAAGGAGTTTCTTGAGCTAAAGCAGAAGGATGATGAATCTGTTGGTATATAAGAAGCAAATTTTGCAAGACTTGTAAGGTACGCTTCTGGTATTATCATCCAACCTGAAAGTAAAGTTGATCGATTTTTCAGTGGCTTAAAACCAAGTCTTCGAAGGGCATTAGCTATAAGAGACTTCAGTTGCTATGAAGAAATTGTGCGTTGTGCTATCAAGGTAGAAATGGAAGTTGGTGTTACATATCCATCTCATGGTTTTGACAAAAAACGAAAGATGGAGTTCAAGGAGAAATCTCAGAATAATGGTGAAAAGTAGATGAATGTTTCCTTATGCACAAAGTGTTGAAAGAAGCATGGTAGAGATTGTCTTAAAGGGAATAGAAAATGTTTTAAGTGTGGAAAAGAAGGTCATCGAGCAGCTGAGTGTCGAAGTAATGGAAAAAGGTTTTCTAATGATGTGAATAAATCAAACACTGTCGAGAACGCACCACCAACACTTCAATGCTTCAAGTACAAGGAAATGGGGCATTATGCTAATAAATGCCCTAATCCAAGGGTTAGTGATGATCAACCTGAGAAAAAACTGAAGGCAAAGGACAAAGGGAAGTCACATGTGATCACTATTGGCGATGTTGAATATGACAACGATGTGGTAGAATGATTAAGTGTTTATGTAATGGGATTCCAAAATATTATTGTATCATAAAGTATTGGAATATTTATGTATTGGTATAATGTGGTATTCAAAGTGATTGAGATATTTTTGGAAATAAGATGATATGCGCATAATGAATGGAAAATGAGAAAATGAAATGTTTAACAGTATTCATGAACTCATGATTGATATAAGGACTAAGTGATATCATGGTTTGAGTATATAGAATTTTGAGGATTTTGGTATGTGGAAAGTGTTAAATTTTACCTTCATTCATGTTTTCACTATGGTATTCAAGAGAATACATGATTAAGGACTTTGAATGTTTGGAATGTGACCAACAAAACATATCTTATGATATATGGGGATCGACGATGGTGTTAAATCTCTGGTAATCATTTTCACTATGTTATAAGATTGGACTGCAGTATTATGGATAAGCCTAATGATTGGAATGGATTATGTTGGAAATAAGTTAGTATTGTTTAAGGATCGAAGTTCTCTCGATATTATTAATGGGATGTTATAGTAATATAGTTTTAGAAAAAGAACAACCTGCAGGACAGGCAACAGCCCATCGCGTCGGACAAGGATGTGGGAATCGAACCCACAACCGAAGTGCGACTGGCCTTTATCGCCAACCACTGGCGTACAGGAAGTCCCTGTTTATTAGAAACTAGTTTTATTATATTAAGCAGTATGATATATGAAGTATAAAGTCCATTTTAGGAACCATATATGATTAATATCACTATAGATCGACTTATGTATATAATTTTTGCTAACCTTTTGTTTGAGACAGATGGAATGACCCGTCATTCTATCACATGATCTGCTAACACTTCACGAATAACAAATTCAACTTCATTTATTTAAGAGATGAAGTGGAAATTGTTAAATGCACGAACAACAGTGAGATTGTACCAAAATAAAGTAAGTATTTATTCTAATTCAAATTCTTTAACTTTAGGGAAACGATCTTGAAAACCAAAAATGTTGTCCTAGTGATCTTATATCTGATGAATCAGATGGTACCTTAGATCGTCACAAATTTATGGCTTTGTGATTGCTGGCTTTTCTATAGCCATGTTCTCCACCACTCTCCATCAGAACATGATGGTTAGATTTCTCTTCCATATCCATATTTTCACCTATGTGGAAACCCAATGATTAGTTTATTTGGGTAACCGTTACATTTCATACGTTTGTTTTTAAAGATTGGTTTTGATATTCCTTTTTACGATGTGGGTTTTTATTAAAGAAACTTTCGAATAGTAAACAATTTATAACCCCGACGAATTTCGAGTGCGAAATTCATTTTAAGGGGGGTAGAATGTAACAGCCCGAGATTTTATAAAAAATATTCTTTTTAATTTTATTAATGTCTTGTGTTGTACGCTACACCAAAAGGAGCTTTCACAACATGCATCCTTGACTTTCCTTGAATTACATGCAATCGCAACCTTCCTCGATAGCATGTGTAGTACGCAATACTGAGTTTCACGAAACAACGATATGCTATTAAAATATTATTAAAACTATCCATTATGAATAGTAATAACCACTTTTTTAATTTTAGAAATTTTAGCTCTCAAAATGGACTTCATTTTTGGATTCGGAGTATCGAATTTAGCCTAAGATGAAATTTTGGTACTTTTCGGATAACTTTCATATTCTGATGAATAGTGAAAATTACAAAATTATAATTAAAAACACCTTTTTTAATCGAAATAATTAATAGTGATAAATCATTAATTTGAGTGGTTTTAAAGTATATTTAGAATATATTTTTACAATTTAATACAATGTTGGTCATTGGATGTAATTTCACATTTAAACCAGACATAATCAAGTGTCAATCTTTTGATAGATATTGTTTCTTAAAAACACGCTATTTGTTTTAACAGCGGGATTTAATTATAAAATTATTTAATGCAACTTATATGTTATGAATTTCTTAAAATAGACTTCATTTTTGAATTTGGAATATGAAATATAGTTTAGGATGAAATTTTGGCATTGTTCTGAAAAACATCAATTTTTGATGAATAGTCAAACTACTAAGTGGTAGTTAAAAAACTGATTTTTTCATAAAACTTAATTTTACCGCTTCTGTGAATAGAATTTCAAAAATCCGAGGGTCACAGTTGATGTCAGTAAGTAAAATGTTGTTCAATGTGATTAAAATAATTTTTGATGAATAGTAACTTTTTACTTTTATTTACCACGGTTAAAAGTAAATAGGGTAATTAAGGGTAAGAATGATATTAATATTACCCTAACACATGTCCTAATTCTATTGGACAAGTGTATCTCGACCAAAAACAACCTTAAGTGTAAAATATTATCATTTAGGCCCACTTGGATTAGATTAGGATATTTATTATTATTTAATTCAAAGAAGAGTTAAAAGATTTAAAATCAATGTTTATTTACTAAAACATTTTTAATATAGGGTTGTACAAAAGATAAATTCGATTGTAAATATTAATTAGAAAGCTAAAAATCTTTCCTACATAATGGTATTTTATTTGTAATTTTTAGACATCAAATAATTTAATTTATTTATGACACAAAGATGATGCAGTGATTATCTTATTAATGAAATATTGACATAATTGATATTATAAATACCAAAATAAATGTAATTGAAGACTTTTTATGAATTCCACTAATTTTCAAGGTTACTATGATATATTAGTGTTGGTTTAATCAACTTGGTTAGAACATATAATTCTGTAATGACTTTCACAAAAATCATATATCAAATAGTGTCAAAATTGACACAAAATAGTTTTTAAATCTAAAATTATATTATTAATTGTTATTTTATTCCTAAAAATCTAAGGTTCGGACAAATGACTTAGATAAGGATATATATATTAATAATAAACAATTTGGGGTTCGTTTTGCATGTTATCGTAAGTGTATTAACCATATGGTGTAAGAAAACAAAAAGACACGGTAAAAGTTAAATTATTTTACTTAGAGTTAAATCTAATTGATAAGGTTAAAATAATAACCTAAACTTGTCTAAATCTAATTGGTTGATAGTATTTCGACCCATACCCACTTTAGCTTCGAAATAAGACCCTTTGGAACCATTATAAACCGATTTTGACTTTAATATAAAATAATATTTTGAGATATTCCTAAGGTGCCCCTCTCCTCCCTTATAAAAGGGCACCTACTCCCTCTCTTCCTCACACAACTTTGAGCCTTCAAGATCGGCCAAACCCTGCCAAAATCTCTTCTCCACTTCCCTAGTATCATCCTAGAGGTCCTGGTCTTCTTAAAAGATCATCCGTAGTTCTATAAGTGGAGGCTATGAAAAGGCGCGTTAAAAAGAGGTAATATCCATTACCGATCTTTTTCAATTTCTTTCTTCTTCATCTTCTTCTTATTTATTTGTTTCATGATAAAGTAATAACATCAGTATTTATTATATACTGATATGTTATTATAAATATGAAACAACTCTAATTAACCTTCTATCCATCCTACGGAAAAAGGAAATCACTGCACGTGCGTACGTACGGAATTCTGTCTCCACGCCATGGTGTAATCTATTTTCCGCCACCACATTAATTTGATGGGTATAATGGTGTAATGAGTAACTATATATAATTATTATAAAGTTATATTGATACTGAAAAAGTATACATACACTTTAACACAATTCCACGACCATGGGAACGATATCATCGCTCGTGCGTACGTATGGACTACCGTCTCCACGACGCGATGAGATTCATTCTCCATGTTAACCATTTAAGAATGATTACAAAGTATATATAAGAAATAATAATGAAATATATGACATTATAAAGCTACTGTATTTATGTATATATATATATGTATGTCATCTACTTACTTCCATTCAAGACAATAAGGAAAGGAAAACAACGTTCATGCGTACGTACGGACTACCATCTCAATGAACGGTGTTTTTCATTTCATTTATCTATCTATTATATATATATACTGAATATATATGATATATAAATCATATTTTATATTCTATAAGTAAGTAAATCATGATATAAGTAATAATAATGTCAAGAACAACAAGTCAAAACACATACGATAAATGAAACGATTTTACCCAAAATGCTTCTTTAACATGGAATTTACAAAAGAACGGGTAATATAAAGTCATAAGTGAACCATATATGATATCATAACAATGAATATGATTATTTAATAAGTCAATGATATTATTTAAATCATTATACAGGAGGATCGGACACATACGAAGCAAATCGGACCTAAGGTAAGGGAAATATCACAATCTCATTTTTATCTGAGATTGTTTATTCGTAAGTATTTACTGGGGTGCATTTTATCATCCACATCCATGTTTCATAAATATGTAATATTATTTCCATCCACCTACTTTTTTCTGAATCCATTTTTACCCTTCGGTGAGTTTTTAGTAAAAGAAATTAAAGTAATCTTTTGTCGTTTTTCGTACGAGGTACTTTTTGAATTTTCTGACAAAAGTACGAAGAATGTTGTTTTTAACTTATACGGCATGAATGGATTTCTAAAACATTATTTCCAAGAAGTTTACTTTAAAAGTATTCAAGTTTATTTTTAATCAACTTCTTTTACTTTAAAATTGTATGACATGTTAATAAAGGAAAAGTTTTTTTGAAGAAGAAAGGATATTTTCCTCAAGAATGGAGTTCAAGTGTTTTATCAAAATTGTTTTCCATCTAAGATAATAAAGGTTACTGTTTTTATCCCTTTGATTTGATTATGTTGTGATGGAATTATTTTTATGAATTCCTTTATCTTATATGAATTGTTTTATGATGTCATGATTTTTAAGATTCCCATTTTTATTACATGGGTTATGCAATGATGTATGATTTATGATTTTGTGGCACACATAAGAATGGTTTCATTATGAGATGGGTGGGACCTATATATCCCTCCAATGCATTGGGTAAAGATTTTATATCTCATGAGATAGACATGGCTGGAATGGTAGGTTATACCGGTTCAGTGAAACAGGACTGAAACGAGGGTGACTCGGTTCAGAAAGGGACTTTGTCCACTAAGATAGTCTTGCAATGAGTCTTGACTAACAAGAAATGATTCTCTATGATTATGTGTGTATGCCAAAAAGTTTCATGTTTTATGTTATGATTATTGGGATTTCATTTCACTGCTATGATTTATCCCATGTTATGAAATTATTCTCTCTTTTGCAGGTTAAGATTTCCAAAAGTTATGTTCTTATGAATATGATGTGATTGATTTCTCTTTTGTTTACCCTTACAGATCATTTGAGCTCACCCTTTTATGTTTTCTTTTCCCCAGGATATAAAGAAAGGTTTTAGGTAAAAAAAGGAAGATCTTTATGGGAGATATTGAAGATCTTTCACCACGATTAGAAGATTACGTTCCGAGATTCCAAAGAAACTAAACTATTACGATCCTTGTGTATTTTTTTTATTTACTAAGTATTTCACAAAAGTAATGTAATGTTCATGTATGTTAAGCTTAGGGTCACTACAACAATGGATTTCGGCTTGACATATACCGAAAAATCTCAGACAGAGTTATTCAGATATACTGATGCATACTAGTATGGTTCATCGGATGATAGAAAATCATCATCAGTTGGTGAATTCTATCTTGGTGGATTTTTTCTTTGTTGACTTAGCATTAAACAATATTTTATTTCATTGAGCACCGTAGAAGCTGATTATATTGTGGCCACTCAAGAATGCACACAATTATTGTGGATGAAGCCGGATCTTGACTATATGGGAGTTGAAGTGAAGTCTCCAATCAGAATCTAGTATGATAACTCAAGTGCTATAAATCTATGAAAAAATCCCATCCATCAGTCAAGGACAAAGCACGTTGAGATAACGTATCATTTTATCAACGATAAAGTTGATCAACGAATCATGAAGTTAGAGAATGTTCCTGCAGAACTACATGTTGCAGAAATTCTGACAATGGCCTTACCCAAGAAATCATTTTAAAGGCATCGACTGGCTCTTTGAGTTCAATCGAGTCCTCTCACTTGAAATAATATGGATGTGGAACCCCCATCTCCCTGTGGTATGATGTGTTTTTTCCTAATATAATGATATGTTGTCTCTACTCTATAACAGACTACAAAGGAGTGACCTTTGGTTTTGTTGAAAAAGGGGGAGAAAATAATGATTGTTCAAGTGGGAGAAAGTGTGGTTATTTGAGAAATCGTCATTGATATGGGGATAAGCTGACAGGTGGAGCATCTAGATGGGATAGTTCAAAAATATAAGGGGAGCAATGAGGAATGGTGGGTGTTTTAAATCTGACGATGCTAGCAGTGATCGATCAAAGAATAGATATCATGAAAGTTGAGGATCGTGATAAAAGTAGAAGAGTGGTGTTGGAGAGTGGTATGAATATTTCCAAAAATTGTTATCATTTTGGTAACAATTGGTATCAATTTTATGTCAACAGTTGGTGTTAGAGATTAAGTGATTCATTGAAGAACATTGCATTTACTCGTGTTTCTCACGTCGAGCATTGCTCATGCAGGATTAGAGAATGTGTTGAGTAAATCCTTATCGCTATCAGGAATCAGAATAGGCAAATGGTGGCTAATGAAGCAATGATGTATCTTTTTATGGAAGAGTTTTCAACAAACCCAATGGGGGAGATTGTTGGGAAACAATCCCTCAATGCATCATTAAAGCATATTTGAGGTGGTTGTGTTTGTTGAAAAAGTGGACAATTGTGCTGTGATTGTTGACAAAGGAGATTTTATGGTGGAATGTTGAGTTTAAGAGCTGTAATCAATGATTCATTTTTGATTCATGAAATTTGACACACGTAATGGATGATCCGAAGGCAGTACAAAAAGAACGTATACAAGGTGGTTCGTGCAGGTGACTTGCGCACCGAAGAATAGACATGCGCGCCTATGCATAGAAGGATTGAAAACTTGTGTGCCTATTGATTTTCAAGACCAGAAGATCAAAATATGGAAAAGGAAAGAAGTTCATGCAATTTTGGAAGTGGGTCACACAAGTGACTTGTAGGGGTAGAGACCTGTGCGCCAAGACATGCATGCCGAAGGGAGACTTGCTCGTCATCGTGCAGGGTGGTCAAATTACCTATACATACTGGACCAACCCTCCTAATTTTCAGCAGAGTTCAACACTTTGAAGATTCAGAGCTCCCGTCGCGCAATTGTGGTGGCCACGCAAGTGGTGGTGTGTCACGAAAGTGGTACTTGCACGCTAGTGTAGGAAGTTGTACGCCAAGTGATAGTAGCACACCAATGTTTGTTTGGGTGTAAAGGGGATTGAGTCACGCAGGTTTGGAGTTGCAGAGGCTTGTTTCGTACAAGTTCTGCGGAAGACTTGTGCACCAGTTGTGACTTCCGCGCCGATACTTGTGCGCCAGCTTAGACTTGCGCACAAAGTAAGTTTGATTCCCCGGTAGTGTTTTCGTGCTGCGTGGAAGCGGGAAGTTTGACCGATACCTTCGGTGCAAAGAGATATTCATCTACTGGTGAAAGTTGGACTTCAAAAGAGAATCTATATGTAGATAATGATGCATTCCTTCATGCAAATGCAGAGACCTACATGTCTATAAACTGTGAGTGTATCCTTTCCGGAGTAATGAGAAAAGGAAGAGGAAGAAGGTGATCCTATCCACCGGCAGTGATCCAGAGAGAGAGAAACATGGAGTGACCCTTGGGAAAGCAGTGAGCTGACCCAAAACATGGTAAATATATTGAGCCTAGCCATTGAAGTGATCTAGCTCGAATCTTGTAATCCACAGCTAGTGAAGATTAGTGGAATTTGGTATGACCAACAACCTGTCGGTGTATGCTCGTTGGATGTATCCCTTAGCGGTGAACCAAGTAAAATTGATGTGTCAAGTGCATTCTTTAAATTCTGTTTATATTGTGCAACATGAAAGAGAGAGAAGAGTGTTTTTATTAACAGTGAAACAAGATCAGAATGGGATTTATTTTTAAATTAGACATACCATGATTCACCCCCCCCTCTGGGTATTCAACCTTGTGGACCTAACACATTTGTTTAGAGGTTATGACCAATAAATAAAAAAATTGATGGGAAATAAAAAAGGTAGATACAGAGGAGAAGGAAAAGGTAGAGGCGGATGTGAAGCTGAAGGCCGAAGAATAGTTGGATTTGGAGGCTATTGAAGAGGATGAGGAAGAGGCAATGAATAGGTTGAGACTGAGGCGGAGGAGGATAAAAAGCGCTGCCTTGAAAACAATAAAATTGTTTGTAAATAATGTAGAATAAGAATCATACAATAATTTTTTTAGAGTAGTTGTGTAAAATTTCAGATAACACTTTTCACATAAGATAAGATCCATTGTGCATCTTTCTGGATTAAAATTATATTTTTGTAAAAAATAGATACGACATACTCAAAAATGAACTAACACATCTGAGTTGTTTTGGTAAATTAAATAAATGATCCGTACATTATTTTTGCTATGTATGGATCGCCTTCACCTATATAATATGAACTTTATGATTGGTATGACTCTAAATTTCCATCATCAATTTAAAATTGACATTTTAATATAAAAAAGTGTTAGTCAAAGAAAACCAAGAAAATAGACTCAAATTGTCTTCATAATTTGGGAAACCGATTCATAATTCATTTTTGACATGTATGAATTAGTCTCAAGTTAAACCCACATAAGATGCCACATGTATGTCTAAATGTACATGTTTCTAATTTTAATAGAAATTTTAGAAAAAAAACATGTGGCATACTCAAAAAAGAGGAAACACATTCTGATTGTTTTTTTAATTTATGAAAATGATCCATGAGTCATTTGGGACATGTAAAATTCTGAAACAGATCAATACAATGCACTATGTGACTATTATGACTCTAAATTTATCTTTTTTATTCAATTTTGACATTAATTTTAGCGAAAAAAACAAATGAAATACATAAAAACTGATAAAACACATTAAGTTTATTTTAGTACATTTGGAAAACGATTTATAATTCGTTTTTTATGTGTAGGTATCACCCTCACCTCAATCTGACACATGGTTTGACAGATATGACCCCGTGTGTTCGTTATCAGAATAACATTTACAATTTACTAATAATAAATTTCACTCACTAAAAATTGAGAAAAAACAATTAGAATACCTTGATAATTTGGGAAAGTGATTCATAATTTTATTATTATTTGTATGAATCAGTCTCTTGGGAGAACCCTGGGCAATCCCACCTTTATGGATCAAAGTGTGTGTTTCCAGTTTAAAAATACATTTTAGTAGAAAACATATATGGAATACTCATAAAAGTGGAAGCACATTCAAAATGTTTTGATACATTCAGAAAACAATCTGTGATTCATTTGGGATGTGTAGCATTCTTCCACAACTCAATATGATGCACATTGTGACTGGTATGACTCCAAATACGTCATTTTTTATTTAAAATGGACATTAAATTTTGTGAAAAAACAACTGACATACTCAAAACCAAGAAAACACATTTTTATTTTTTGGTACATTTGGAAAAAGATCCATACATAATTTATGATGTGTAGGGATCAACAACACCTCCATATAATGTATATTGTGACCATTATGACTCCAAGTGTTTCTTTTAATTGAAAACTAACACCAATTTTAATAAAAAAAACAACTGACAGACTCAAAACTAAGAAAACGCAATATGATTATATTTTTTCTTTTGGAAAACGACCCACAAGAAATTTTTGACATGTAGGTTTTAGTTACACCTGAATTAAACTCACATTATGATGGGTAAGACTCCAAGGGAGCCTTTTTATTCAAATTTAGATTAATTTTAGAAAAACAAACTGACATACTCTACAATAGTGTTTTCTTTTATTCTTGTATTTATTTTGGAAATTTTATTATGTTTTAAATTAATTATTTGTATCTTATTATATTAATTTTTGTTGTTGTTTCTACTGATGTACTGTGTTGTTACATCACACTACACCAGTTTCTGGGTGTGTAGGGTGATACTGCATTACACTCTAGTTTTCGCCTTTATCAGCGCTACTAAAGGAAATGATAAAGCTACCATTTATCAGAAATTTTCAAATATCAGATAAAAGACACCTTTATCGGCACTGATTATGTATATATTTATCAACGTATTAATAATCACTAATAAATCATACATTTGTCTGTGATTTTAAAAGAACTCATAAAATTATGATTTATCAGGTCTTTTATTTTCACTGATAAATATTCCCTTTATGATTGCTTTTTTAGCACTAATAAAAGCCATGGACATTTAACTACACTAGGGTAGTCAGCGCTTTTATAGCACTGATAATGGATGATTCTTGCACTGTTAATGGTGTATTTTGTCGTAATAAAATCATCATATTCCCTTAAAATGGTATTCTCTTCAAGGATAACTCTTTTATTACTCTCAATAATTTGAGCTAGATATTCTTTCTCATAGGGATATAATATCCATGCTGGAGATGATGGTGCAAAAGAAGAATCAACTTCCTCCTTGTATTTTTGTAGAATTGGGTGTTGATTCGCAATATGGAGAGTTATTTCCTTCTTGTAGAAATTTATGTGGATCTATATAATTAATGAAAATCCCTAACTAGAATTGAATGAAATTCCACCAAATGCATTATAATACGGTTTTTTGGGAAGCTCAGCCCTTAAACATTGATAGGGGAGGAGTTATGTACTTTGGATGTAATAATTTCCCCAATTTCCATTTTCACTAATATCTCTACTTCCAAACATTGTGGCGGTGTTTGGATAGTTCTACTAAAATTTCATGATATGAAGGAATGCATAAAACCAGAATCAAAAATTACATTTGATATTCTTGAAGGAATAACTAGTATATCAATCTCTACTTCATTGTTAGGATTAACATCATTGGTAGTGATGGAAAAATATCACCCTTGACGCCTTATAGGTTGTTGGATTTCTCTAAAAAATCCAAGGCTTAGCACATTGGTTTAAAAAGATCCTCAGTTACTAAAAGTTTTATTAATGGAAAATATGCTAATGAGTGATTATATCATTTATTTCCTATGTTTTAGTAGATGTTTTCTACTTCCAACAATCACTAGCTAATTTCCCTTCCATTATACACCAATATCATTTTCTTGTCCACTTTAGGAAATATCTAGGGACCTTCTTTCTGCACCTTTGACAAGTGGGATGTTTAAATTTCATTTCACCATTAGATATCTATATCAAACCCCCAGAATTTATCTTTTAAATCCTCTTATTATCTCCGTGATACTCCTAGGATTCACTGATCTAAATTTCAACTTTGAGGGCACATCATGAAATTTCCTCATAGCTATCAAAGAAATTGATCACAAAATACTTCTATAGATTAGGATTTATCCCTACAAAGAAGCAGTCAACCTTACTCTATGGGGTAATGAACAAGACAGAGGCATATCATCAATGTCTTCTGATATTTTCCTTGTTCACGCTGATAGATTATTCATATTTTTTCTCGAGGGAACGAAAATAACATTCCATTTTAAGATGGAGAGTGTGAAGAAAATATATATCGCAAAAATTTTTTTTGGTAATTCATCTACACCATTTCTTAGATCTCATCATCAGGATTTTTATTTTTTATGATTTCCTACCACTGATTAGCTTCACAACCCATATGAAAAAAACCATCATAACCTTCTATTGTCCCAAATGTTGAAGGATAGAGAATATCATTTCATTGGAGTGGATCCACTATTCTACGATTAAGGGATCAAATAACCCATTGAAATTAGGATACCTTTGATGTATGAAGCTCTATATTGGGTATTTTTCATTATTATTGGGGTTTAGACACTCCTATTGATCTAGGATTCTATTCATAACATGATTCAATTAATAGAGTATCGTCATAATTTTTTTGATTTTTGGCTCCCATCGGGTTAGGCATCTCATTGGGGCAGTCATCACCCCGGTCTTCAGATTTATTATTTACCGGCTAACACATATTTCCATCCATTGGATAGAATAAAAAGAAAATTAATGATTCATATTTTTTACATTGAATTACCTAAATGATAACATAATGACTTTAAAGAGATAACTTGGAACATACATGTATTTCCTTAACTTATAGATTTATAGGCTTCCATCTTTATTAACCATAATCTATTTTCTAACATAAACTCTTATGGGTTTTTTATTGTTTACCACCATAATAATGGTTCATAATTATCTTATGATATCCAAAGAATATCCCCCGATAGTTTCAAAAAAGGTTCACAATAAGACCTATTTTTGGGTACCAGGTTACCCCGAGTTAGACCTATAACACCTTGTATGAGTTGTTACTCCTAAGTACATATGTCCCCAAACTGGGACCACATATAGTATCCATAAAGTCATATATTTTATTCATAAACCGCTTACTATATATTAACCAACATTTTGTGATTTATTCTTATACTTAGACTTATCCATAAATATTTTTCAAGAGTTTTCATATCCCAATGCCTAAAATAACTATAATTTCCCACTAATACCAACTATAAAAGAACTTATCTTCATTAAATATTAATAAAATATTTAATTACATAAAATTATACTTAATAAATATCAACATATTGAAACGTATAGTGTATTTGGGAATGAGGTACATTTCATAAAAAAAATTAAACATGAATAACCACATCTTTATTCAAAACTTTTTGCACATGCTTGAGATTAAAACTGCATTGGATAATCTGTGGAAATTCTTAAGGAAATGGTGATCCATAAATAACATTAAGGGAATAAACATGTAATAACATGAAGATAATAATACATGTTAGACAAGGCATATCAAGGAGGCATAATGGAACATGAATAATAATGCATGACATAGTATGATAATCATAACATAGGAAATGTGGAAATAGCTTAAAAAATTGTATCATAAACAAAGGTAAAGGATAAACATACAACAATTCATGTTTTAAGAAGTCCCTTAATGGAATTAGTTATACCACTATACCAACCTTACGTATCATGATAATAAACATTACCCAATTCCTATATAATTTTGGGTGCACCCGTTATTTTAATTTCATTCTCATGCTTAAGTGTGCCACATAGATGATAAAACTTGTATTAATTCATCATGATAATTTATATGAAGATCAAGTATTTTGTAATATATACAATTAAGTACAGAATAAAAATTCATATGTTCATAAATGTGAACACCCTTGATAAGAAATTGTTATGGTATTCACTACACAATGGGTTTGTCATTAAAAATTGTGGTCAAAATTCTACAGCATGATGACGTCACATAAAATTTAATAAAATTATTTTATGAGAAAAAAATGGGTCTATATCAATTTAAACATGATGTGGATAGTAATAGGTTTATTGGAGGACATCTCCATATAGACATAAATTAGAAAAAATAAGTCATATGATAATAAATAAGCGTCATTAAAAATATAAAAGAAGCTATCCTTATGATATTTTGGAATGGTAACAGGTTTACATGGGATGGAATAATGGGAGAGAAATGGGTCTCTAATAATTTATAAATAATAAGGGTAGTATGGAGGAGGTTTTATAACATACCCAAAAATTAGTAATTAAAAATAATAGGGAATAACAATATAAATAAACTTGGAGAATGATTAGAAGGGAATGACACCTTACTTGAGTGTGTTGCTTCAAAATCATTAAAAGGTGATTCATGAGATCTTGGGTACCCTTGGTATGATTCTAGAGAGGTAAGGGAATATTAAGGACATGATAAAAGGATTCTGAGTGTAGTGATGTGATAGTTTTGGTGGGTTTATATAGGAAATGAGATGAGAATTCATTAATATTTCACAAACATTGGTTTTGGACTGTATATAATAAAATATTCAAAACCACAAACCCTCCCATCGTTTTTACATATGGGTTTTTAAAAAGTGAATTTTTTTCATTATATTATTAGTAAATGGGATGAAATTAATAAATTAACTCTCTTGATTATGTGGAGGCGAGTCACACTTTTAAATAAATGAATTTAAAACTCTAAAATATATTAATGGTTTTGGAGGATTCATAAAAGATTAATAAATGTAATAAAATAAACATAAAATCAAAATTTTTAATTACTAAAACATATATTTGATCTATTATACCCATTATTATTTTTATTACATCATTTTTGGGAAATTTTGATGTCATAAAACATATCGTATATTATTAATGTATTTATTTTTAACACAAAAATAGTACTATCTCATAAAATAATGATAAATTAACCTTTAGATAATTTAGAAATTGTGATTCGAAAAATAATATTTATTTAAAAATAATAATTTTCTATATATATGAATTTTTAATTTAAAAAAAGATTCTATATTTATTAGAAATGAGTGGTTTTTTTAACAATAGAAGTTTTTAACACTTATAAATAGTACATTTCATTTGATAAAACGTATATGACCATTTATAATTAAAAAAAATTATTAAAATTATATTTATTTCAAAAATCCATTTGTTCATCAAAATATAACCCTTAATTGAATTTCAATATTACCAAAAAAGTATAATTTCTATTTAATTGAATCAAACTCAAAATAATTTATAAAGTGAAAATTGAAATAAAAATTAAATAATTGTTCTATATAATATATATTATCATACTATGAAGGTATTGATTCATATACCATTATTAAAATAGTATACAACCTAAGAGTAAGGCGTGTCAAGGTGATACTTTCATGGGGCCATTCAGCGAAATTGGTTTTGGTTGTGATCTAGTTGAGCTTGATCTTCTCCCATAAATGGTTTTACTCATGCTAAAGTTTCCAGATCCTAGATTGGGCTTGATCAATGTAAATTTCCATTTATTATATCTCCCTCATAAGCTTAAAGAAATTGGCCTGATATGGTACAATTCTACTAGATGAGTTCATTACATACTTTATATGTGTCAATTGGATTCTTTAAATACCTATATTTATATTAATCATGTGATCAATGATTATATTATCAAAGGTAAATATTCTTAACTATCATTTGAATCTAATTAGATATAATAAAACAAAACACATTCATGTGTATTATGTAACCAAATTACCTATGAATACATTTAATTAAATATAAAAGTAAAACATTATTTATAACAATTGAGGTCTTCAAATACTAACCTATTTTAAGGTGGTGTACAAGGAAACAACAATAGAGTTATATTTAACTAGAAATATAAGTATCAATGCTTTTCCTTTTATGGGTGGTAGCCAAAGTTCTTCAATACAAAATTAGAAGTAGGATCAGTTTTAGACAGGTAGTGGTATGAGTGTCCAACATTCTTCAGGATGAACTTCTATGGATCCTTTGGGGCATATAACAATTGTCTATTATCATCTTGGGAAGGAAGGAAACCCTAGTTAAAATTTTTCATAGCCTCTAAGGATGTGTCACTAGTGTGAAAAATCTGGTAATATCTAACACATTTGTTAGAATTATTCTTGTGGGAGTGGTGTAGGATTTATTTTCTTAAAGGAATCTCAGGTATAAACAAAGGCTTCCAAGGGTGGAGGTTCTCATCCTCATGGAAAGGGGGATTCTCACAAGGGTAAGAAGACTTAAGGTGGGTCTGATCAATGGATATTCAATTCAATAGATGTCATACCATAGGAATCATATTTTGGGTTAGAAATTATTCGAGGAACATTTTTTTCTTCATCCATGGTATTAGTTTTGTTTGTAATATGTGCATCTAATTATTTCATTTAAATTTAGTTCATTTATTCCTTGGGTATATAAGATGAGTTTATTCCTTATGTTATTAATTTTCTAGCAGTATTATGCTGAAATACGGATAAAAGTTTTAGGATCCATGAGTTTCATATTATGGTAGTTGGTATGGAGGTTATATAGTAATCCCTTATTTTGGACATGGATGTGATTGACCTCATTATCCCCACAGATTGGATGATTAATGTCAAGGTGGTAGTATACGGTTATCACTATAGGGTGAATTCCTTACTCATGATGGGATCATTCTGGTATTTCATGGTGATTGGGATCCATGATATGGTAGGGTGGGAACAATTATTTTTGATTTTGGGATGATCTTGTGCCAACTATCCTAGTTTTTTCATGAGGGTGTTGAACAAGGTTTTTTGTGTGTACGTACAATGATGATGAATAGTTAATAAGAAATTTTCTAATATATTTTTTGAAATTTTACCATAGTGTGAGATATATTTCACCATAAAACATCTCCACAAGGCAATCCTAATTTCCCTCATATTTTATGGGATGGCTGCTACAGAGCTAAAGGATTTGAACTTTTATCCATGGGATCTTGAGTGAAATGGTTTTTTCTATAGTATTTAACATTGTAATTTCTTAGTGATATTTTCAATTAAGGTGGAAGGTATCCTTTGATTTTTAATTGACTATTGTATGATTAACTACGTAAAAATAATGAATAAATAAATATTGGACAAAATTTATGATTTGTTAGACCGTCTTAATGGCGCCCATTATTTTTTGAAAATCGACCAAGGATTGGGTTAAAATTAGTGGAGTCTCATAGAATATGATGTTCCATATACCACTTTCTAAAAATGGAAAATATATTAATTTGTTTTTTTGTTATGTCATTTGGTATTACTAATTCTTCAACCATTTTCATTGTGCTAATGAACTAGATTTTTTTTCACATTTTTGAATCCTTCTGGGTCATGTTTTTAGATAAAATCTTGGTATGTTACCTGATATAGTGAGGCATGTAGACCATCTTGTGTATTTTTTGGTGTTTTTATATATTATCTCCAAGATTATAAATTACACAAGTTCTATATTTGTATTTAGAAAGTTATGTTTCTAGGTAACACGATTTTCAAGGAAATAGTTCCAGTGGATCCAGATAATGTTCAAGAAGTTATGTATTTGAAGAATCAGAAGACATTTTCTGATATTTATAACATTCTGATTTTTGATGAGTGTTGTAGACTTTTTTTGGAGCTTATCTAGGCTAGATTTTACCATGAATACATTTACTATGAAAGTGTTGAAGTTTCAGTGGGATGAGAAGTGATTGGGTAATTTTGAGGAGTTGAAAACCCATTTGAAATCCAATCATATTTTAATACATTAATAGACTGTTAGAGATTATGTAGTTTATTATGATGCTTCTGGTGTGGGTTTGGGGTATGTGATGATGCAGGTTGTCCATTAGGTGGCATGTCGATTGAGGAAGCAATGACCACATGAGTAGAATTTTCCCACCAATGGCCTATAATTGGTTGATGTTATGAATGAGCTGAAGAAGTAGTGATACTACCTTTTTATGGAGTAGTTTACACTTTATTCAGATCATATGATCCTAATGTATTGTTATAATGTGATGTACTTGAACCTCAAGATAGGAATTAGGTGGAGTACCTTTAATTATTTGAATTTGATATTTTACATACACCTAGGAATAGAAATTTTGGTTTTCAATTAACTAAGTTGGAAGATTCAAATAATTTCTATTTGAAAATCAGTGGATGATTGGTATCTAATGATATTATTTGATGACATGGTACTATATTTGGATGAGGATATAAGGTAGGTATTCTTATCTAGTGTGCATGTCACACCATACCCCCTCGATTGAGTTAGAAGTGAGTAAGTATCCAACCCTTAGTTCATGTAGATTAGTTATAACATAAATGGTGATCCCTCACTTGATTGGTATTATTCTCATAATGTATTATTTCTCTTATAAATGTTGATGAAATTTCAATTCAGCTTGAAGTAGTGGTTGAAGAAAGAGTCACATAATTCAAGACGGACCATTCACCTTAGGGTGAAAAATATGTTTTATTCCTTGAGAGGCTGGTATTGGTGGATAAGGATAAGAAATGATGTGGTGGAATTTTTTCCACATGATTGACCATTCAATAGGATGAATCCAAAGAATCTGAGACCATTTTGTTTTTTGAAGATACTCTCTATGATAGTTTGAATGTGGGATGTGATCTCCATGGATTCCTTGATTAGGATACCTCATAGATTGAGTGGTAAATATTACATATGGGTGATTTCCGATCATTTGATTAAATATTCCCATTTTCTACCCATTAGGGAGTCGATGAAGGTGGAGGAACTAAAATTCCAGTTTTTTTAGAGATTTTTTAGCTTCATTAAGTTGCCTCAGCAATAGTGTTAGACCGAGATTTCCATTTTACATATCACTTTTGGAATGAACTGTAGAAGTCATTGGGTACCTATTTGAGGATGGGAACTACAAATCTGCCATAAATTGATGGACAGTCTAAGTGGAACATCCATAATCCTCAGAATATATTACGGGTGTTTGTGCTTGATTTTGAGGGTTTGTGGGAAAAGAAATTTCCATTAGTTGAGTGTTTATATAATAATAGCTATTAGTCACTAACTAGGATGTCCCCATTTGAGGCATTGTATGGGTCACTTTTCAATTCCCCATCATGATGGGTTGAGGTGGGTTGGAATTTTTTTGGTTGGACTCAGCATTATATTGGATATAACAGAGAGAGTGAATCTAATTTTAAAAATGTATAGTGCCAGTTCATAATCACCTGAAGAAATTTACTGACTATTGTAGTGTCCCATATCCGGATTCCAACCAAAGGTCCTCAAACTCAGTTGGACATATGGATTTAAGAGTATATCCCCAAATTCCGGAGGCTACCAACTAGTAGAGAGGGTATAGTTGTGATAGTGGGGAAACTATGCCCTCATTGGTAGAGTATAATATATTATTATACAATAATATAACAATAGAGGAAGAAGTAATACCACCCAATAGAAGTAAATAGCAGAATACTGATAATATAAATAAGCAGATGTCATATCATAAAAAATGATGTTGCATGTTACATATTCTAGGAAAATAGTATAAATAGTTTACACTATTGTTATACAAAATATAATTACCAACAATACAAAAATAAATAAAAGAAACAAAAATTCATCACAAGCCTTGGCTTGATCTGATGCAATTATGCTCCTAAAAAAATCAAGTACATGTATAAGGGTTATTTCCCTTATCGACATGTATAATAACATAAACTATTTGGGCCCATAAAAATGACTCAAACATGGTGTGAGACTAAATCCTAGTAGGAAACCACCCAAGGTCGGTGCTAGTCTATAAGTGAATATATATATCAGGTGGTGTGTAATAGGGAAAGAATTAAACTATGAAGTACTGAAATTAAAAGAATCATACAATTACTAGTTTCCATTTACATTAATTTTTTGTTTATTAGAAATTTAGTTACCTTGAATTATATAAGTCTCGAGATCCTTTATTGGCCTGATGATCACCATTCAAAAGTAATCCCATAAGATGTCCCAAAAGACGATCTATAGAGGTATAAGTGAATAACGAATCCGAGCTTATGATTTTTCCTGGAAAACACATTATAAGTTATTTCCATTTTATTTTCAAATTATATCTAAATGTCATCTATTGACATATAAAAAACTAAAAACAAATCATTTCCTTCGAATCCCTCATTGGATTCTAGGATCACACAAATTTATAGAAATATTCCACTAGCAGGACCACAACATTCGTGGCTCACTCATGACATAACCTGATAATACCCTCTTTGATTCTATCCATGGCCATTTGACCAAGGACAAGGTTCACCCATGGTATAAGGTGAATAGTCATAAGTGATCAACGTTTCCTTTTAACCTGAGGTTATGGTTCACCCATTTACATTTACCCCTCTATCATTTCATATATGAACAACACATGTAATTAAACTATTACATGGTTCAACATTAATAAACAGACATGGGTGTTACATATAACAAACATATAATGTAATTTAATCAATTACACAAATATATAATTAAAAAAATCACATGGGTAGGTTCACAATTGGAGAAAAACATTCCACGTTTTCTTAAACAGACATAGGCATAACATAGGGCAAAGGGGAGAATCACAAATCCGAAACCCTTAGTCCAAAAAATTAAAATTTAACAAACATTTCAATTCAATTTAATAATAAAAACCATATTTAACAACCTATGAATAGAAAAAAAGCCATGCCTCATAGGAAATCTTGGAAAAATATCCATAAACGGTTCTCAAAGGGAAACACACCCATGGGGTAACCCAAATTCAATATAAACAACCTAATTCATTAATAAAATAAATGTTTCAATTTCCAAAACATTAATAGGAAATAAAATATTCCAATTATCAATTAAGGTGATTCCCTCAAATGGGATCATGGAACTCTATCATATATAAAAAAATTGACTATTGGAAAAATGCACGAGACAACATACCTCATACTTTTATGACCCTCCTTCTCCTGCATCGGGCTTTTATTCAACCTAAAATGGAGTAGATCTAAAAAATGATAAAAAATGATCAACCAATGATAACTCAATCGATAGAAAAAATCCCAAATAATTTTACATGTATACTTAAGAGCTTACTGATTGGGTTCTGATTCATCTGAAGAAGATTAAAATAGAGTGTAGATGGACAATCAGGAGGAAAAATGATATCTTGGTGCGACTGTTTATCAAAAGTGAAAATCCATCTTTCTATCTGAAAAAACCATTGGGTACTTCCAAATAAAATATTTTTACAAAATACATGGAGTGTACTTTTAATATACACACCAAGTGTATTCCTTTTTCCTCCTTTCCTTGACTACATTTCCATGTCATAAAAAAGGCATGTCAACATTTATATACGATGTGTATTGGGATTATATGACATGTAACCCTCAATAATGTAGTTCTATAGTCCTGCATTTTTCCCTTAACCTCTTTTTCTCCATTTTTTCTTAAATAAAAACTAAAAATAAAAGATCTTTATCTCAATGGGAGAACCAGTTTCTGACAAACGTCCCCCTGAACGAAATTATTTCCCGAATATCCCTTCCAAGAGAGGTGAAATAATGACCTCATTAGCCCATACCCAGTTGTCCACATGGCCTCAAGCACATTTCCCCAAATTCCAGAGGTTTCTAACTACCAGAGAGGGCCTATGTATTGTAGTGGAAAAAAATTCCATCATTGGAAGTGTATAACACATCCAAATACAATAATATAACATTAGAAGAAGCAGTAATACCATACAATAAAATATAATAGTAGAACACTGATAATATAAATAACCAAATTTTATAGCATAAAAATATGATATTCAAAGTCACTTGTTCTAGGAATATATCCAAAATAGGTTACACTAAATTAATACAAAATATAATTACAACTATAAAAAAATGAAAAAAAATATAGAACCATCCCATGCCTCGACTTGGTCCAATGCTCTCTTTCTCGTAAACTACAATCAAGTACCTATAGAAGGGTTCATACCCTTTTTGATATCCGCAAAAAAATTCTTTTGGGGAAAATAATCATAACCCAAATTGGTTGTGTCACTAAATCCCAGTAGGAAACCACCAAAGTTCTGCGCTAGTCTATCAGTGAATATATATAACAGGCAGTGTGAAATAGGGAAAGTTTTAAATGAGGAAATAATCAAAAGTTAATAGTCATAAAAGTACTCATTTCCATTTAAATTCATTTTACGTTCATTATAAATTCAATTACCATGAATTATATAAGTATCAGAATCTATCCTAGGCCCGATAATCCCTGTACCAAAGTAATAATAGAAGATGTCACAAAATACCACGTAAACAAGTATATGTGAAGGCTGAATCCCATATTAGGATTTGTATTTCCAAAAGTATCATAATACATTCCATTCAATACAAAAATTATTAATAAATTTCAACTCATGTGATATAAACGACTGCTAATAGATCTCATCCTTAGGATCCCACATTGGATGCAAGGTTCGCATAGCATTTTTATGAAGTCTCAATAAACCCAACAACTATATTCATGGATAAATCATGAATTAACATGATAATACCCTCTTTGAGTCCATCCATTGTCTTATAACCAAGGCAATGTATCAGTCAATGTCTAAGGTGAAATAATTATATGATTCAGACCATTCTTTTTGACATGATGCAATAGATCACCTATTTATTTTTACATTTCTATCATTTCACCTAAGAAGAAACACATGTAAATTATACTATTATAGGGTTACACATTAATCAAATAACATGTGTGTTTCATATAACACCCATATCGTGTAATTTAATCTTTTACATGGATTTATCATTAAATAACTCTCATGGGAAGGTTGAAAATATGATAAACAAATTCATGGAATTCTAAAACAAACATAGGAATAACATGGGAGAATGGGAAAATTCACTAATATAAAACCATTATTCAAAAAAAATACAATTTAACACCATTCAATTCCATTTAATAATCAAAACCATTTTTAGCAACCCATGAAGTGAGAAAAAGAATGACTCAAAGGCAACCTAGTCCAAACATCAATAAATGGTCATAGAAGGGAAAAACACTTTCGGGGAGGGCCTAATTCAAGGTAAATAAACTAATTCATGAATGATAACACATATTAAATTACCTAAACATCAATAAGTAGAAAAATTATCCCATTATCAATTAAATAAAGACCCTAAAATGAGTTCACACAACATTGAAATATATAAATAGGTTGAAAATTAGTGAAAGGCATGATTCCACCTATGTCACAATCATATGACTCTCCTCATCCAGCATCAGGCATTGATTCGACATATAACAAAGAAGATCTACAAAAAAAAGTGTAAAAACACAGACATTGATAAATTGATTTTGAGATGAAATCAATAATAATGGATCATGTAGAATCAAGAACTTACTGATTGGGTTCCATCACATCTAACTGCATTCTAAACGGAGTTCAGATAGACTATTGGGTGGAAAAACATCTTTTGGATGCAGCTATTTGTTGAATGGGATGTTCCCTCTGTTCATCTTATGAAACACATGGCTACTACCTGCTTTAAAAAATATTCAAAATATATGGTATTTAATTTGAATATAAACACCTTGTATATTCCATTTTCCCTCCTTTTTCTAAATTAATTTTCACATCATAAAAAGGCATTCCCATATCAATACATGCAGTATACTTGGATTACAAAACATGTGACCCTTAGTAACATTTTTCAACATTCCTGTATCCATCCCTTAACATATGTTTCTATAGTTATTCTTAAATACAAACTGAAAAGGAAATATCTATAGCTTAGAAGAAAACCCAGGTTCTTACAACTATAATCTTTATTTGTTAGAGTTTCGTATTAGTTACTAGGTGTTTCTATGGGTATTAGTTCAGTTGGGTAGTGATCATTTACGAATTTAGGGAAATTTCATGCCACATTTAGTTGGTAAATTTCATATTTGTGGAGAGAAATCGGATGGTAAATAATCATCTTGAGCTTCTATTATGGATGACCTCGATTTATGATGTCTTCCATGTTTCCCAACTAAAGTGGTACCATCCATAACCATATCAAATGATCTAGAGGGAAAATTTGGATTTAGATCATAATGACAACATGGTGGACCGTTCTATTTATATCATGGATATTCATAATAAAGTTCTCTATATGAACATAATCCCATCGGTCTGTGAACTCTTAATATGTTCTTGAAATATTTAAGAGACATGAAAGAATGACAATAAGGTAATGAACTATTGGCCTCACATGGTTTCTTCTAGTGATGTATTCGGACATTCTAGGTGTAGAAGGTGGTGTCTTGGGGAGTTTTTGACCCCTTATAAGTCACTCTAATGTCTATTTTTAGTTTTATTTATGTTTATATGAATCATAGTGTTCCTGAGTGATGAGGGTAAAAATCGGGAGTGTTGGGGGATAAATACCTATGTGCATGATTAGTGATTAAGTTTTTTAAACCATGAAGAAATTGTAAAAGGGGTTTTACATTTTTTGTTTCATGACCCTCTCTGCAAAAATATTTCCCTCATGGGTCGGTAATGTGAGAAAAGAGATAATGACACCCTGAGGCCCACCTTTAGTAGGCGTCAGGTTGGTGAATAACATCGAGGGTATAAAAAACACATAGACGGGAAGCATTACCCCCTAAGGGAAAAATTGTGAAAATAGATATATGATAGACACCAAATAACTCCTGCTAATACTAGATACAAAATAGACCCATGTAAACAAATGTAATGTCTTGTAAAACTGAAATGTAATCTATTAAAACTAATAAAATGTAAAATGGATGCGGCCACAATTCCAGAATAGATTTTTCAAAACCTTGGACTTGTAGTTACTAGCATGTTCTCCAACCTTCTCCTTGTGACCTGAAGAAGTATTTGTATAACTTAGGGTGAGTATAATAGTATACTAATTAGGATCCTCCCATGAGCCTCTCAATCATGATTAATGAAATCATGCTAAAGAAATGTGAAAAAAAACTAAAACTAACTCATAAAATAAATAAGTATTCTATGTTCCCATCCTCACCATGAATATTGTAGCCAAGTATCATGTACAAGTACATATAATATAATAAAAATATCAAGATTAACATGCTACTATTACCCCACTAGTTTTCCACTTTTCCCCAATGTCGCACGTCCTGAGTATCACTTTCCAAAAAAGGCTATACCGACGACACCTAGGTGTAGATCCACAACATGAAAACCATGAAAATTACTACCACAACCACACAACCAAATGTAACTAGGTTTTTCTTGGGAGCCACCATAACCCACCTTATATGTTATATTCAGTACTATACCTTAAGCCATTACAACCCATACACAGAGTAAGGACCCATAAGCCATCACATCCTATACACGTTATACCTATAGTATAACTTATGAATATATTTCCATGATATATTTGTGTGAAATAATCACAATCCATTACATCCCTACACACACATATATGGGTAAAACTAACCATTGTGAATACTAGAACATGTAACTATAAAGATAAGAGATCAAAGCCAAACAGGGTAGTCATCCATCCTTCCTTCCACTAGGATGTTGGGTAAATCACCACTCAAGGCTCAGAATCACTAGGGAGTTAGTTTCCCAAGCTGAAAGGGTGGAGTAGTGTATAGAAACACAAAAAATACATGGTATAGTATAACTCACAACCACACTATGAAAAAACCTACTCTTAGACACAACTTCATTTAATGTCTCTTGGACTCCTGACTACACTGCCCAGAATAGATATCCTATAAGCACACAGCCATTTATAGTGATTCATTAGGTCATCTTATCCATTTTAATTAGTTTCACGTTATGTTATTTATTTCTTCAACCATTAATTAACTATTACAATTTCAATGTTAAATTTAATTAGCATAACAGTAAGTTCCATTCCCTCAAGGAATTACCACACCATGTCCACGGTTTCTCATAAGTATAACCTTAGCATTACATCCTAGAAAGATCCAACCCCATGGGTTCAACATAATTTATTATTTTAATTAAAAACATTATAGTTTTCCATAATTTCATCTATTCTAGGAAAGAATTATATTCTACCAAGCACAAGGGGATCAACATGGTGAGTATATGAACTATTCTTCGTGTCTTTTCCGCCTATAGTAGGAGCAATCCCATTTATCCTTGTAAATATAAACATGTAAACCATGAGGCATACCCCACACATCTTCATATATTTTTAAAGGAGGGTAAAAAAGACAATATTAATCATGTATTGGGGGAAGGTAAAATAGATAAAAAACAATTGGATAAAAAACAACCACTTTCACATTGATTGGTAAGGCCAGCGTCAACATGTACCATTATCCTCGATGTCCTACCCGACACCCACATGAAAAACCCAATACATCTCGCCACTCTAGTCATCAACTACTACCACCTCCACCACTAGGCCTATTTACCCCAAAATACCTCAACAAACCTCCATGATCATCCCTATAAGGCTCAAATCACATCACAAGAAGCCAAAAACAGACAATATATCCACTATGATCTTGGCCCTAATCAAGGAATTCATCCTTCAGACACAACTGTTCATGTTATTTCACAAGAATAAGGTTCTTGGCCATTACATGAAAGAGGGAAACTCAGAAACCTAACAGGATTTATATTTTAACACAAAGCATGTTCTTTATTCCATCTTGAATTAACTCATTCAATTAAACATGCATAACATCATCTATTTGATTATCATCAAATAACAATAACCACAAAATAATTCATTAACCATTCCTCTTAATCTTTATACAATTAATTTACAATTAGTTCTATATTTACATTCTTTACCAAATTCAATGAAGAAAAACGTGATAAACAATAAAAGTATACATGTCACACTCTTTATAAAATCAAAAATCAATATTATAACTAAGTAATTGATACAAATTCTTTAATCTAATTCAACGTTATTTTGTAAAATATAGTTTCATCTAAGGGATAAACAATTCTAACTCAATAATTTCATGTAAATAAACCGTGGAAGCCTTAAATCCCTTAAATCAAAAGGTTTCTAATGTTATTTCCATGATAATGGTCCAAAAAAGTGCATACTGATCACCTCTCCCACAACAGTTATATCAACCCAAGGACGACATGACCCAAATACACTAACCAACAACTGGGAATTGTACATTAAAAACATGGAGATCACATTCAATCACATGGAAAAGAGAAATGGGAGGAAATAGATCATGGAATCTAGAATAAAAATGGTAGAGTATTCCTTATATTGGGGACAGATCAAGACATCCATGTTACAACAAACTATGGGGTACATTTGTAGTAGGGAAACTCTAAGAGTAAATGATCCATGGATAGTATTTTAATCATAAAAATCTTATGGGGAGGTCGGTTTGAGCGCCTCCTTCCAGGGGAAAACAAAATTGAAGAACAATGGAGGAAGATATATCACCCTTTTGAAAATATTAACAGAGCGTTGATTTATATACAATTTATATTTTCCTTTAAAGGCTGATCTTGTCAATATTATGCCTTCTGACCAAGTAATGTCAATCATACCCTTAGAAAATTTTGAATAGGAGTTATGGGATTTGAATAAGCCTTAAATCCCTTAAAACAAGGCTTTGAATGCATTTTACATCAATGATAATGTCATATGGGATAAACTATAGAAAGTTGGAAACAATGTACACCTACCAATCTGGAAACATTATACACCTATCGATATATGAAATACTGATAGATGACCTATTGAAAGATGACCTACTAATATATGACCAACCATCATGGAACACTATTCAATCTACCAATATATGTTCTACCATCTTTGAATCATTATTCAAACTACCTATAGATGACCCACCGATAGATGAACTATTTTCCTTGAAAAATTGTTCAACCTATCGATTGATGGCCAACTGATAGATGACCAACCATCAGGGAATTACTGTTAACAAAACTAGAAATTTAGAAAAGTGTTAGAATTAAGTCACCTTGACCTCCCAAAACACCTCAAACAATAGATTCTAACAATGGAATGCACCAAAGAGGACTATATTATTTCATTTTGATAGTGTAGTTTCACATAGTTTGAGCATGGGTTTTCAAACCATGTGACACACTTGGGGAAGTTGTGTTTCTGGTTTTGGGAGAAATGTGGCACCCTCTTGGTCGACACATGGTTTTCCAAACCATGAAGCCAGACCATGAGACCCTTAATAGCACATTAAAAATAAAGAAAAAACTAAATTTCTCCTATCATGTTTTTAGTTATTTTTCCTCATTTTCCTCCTTAAACATGTGAAGCTCCTCCCTCCTTGGATGTGAATCTCTCCCCATTCTTCCATGGTGATTTGATCATTGATTCTTGGTGTATTTTCTTGAGTTACGTTGATTTATCCTTGTTTGATTCATTATCTCACCTTACTCAATATTTATTCCACCATTTTTATAGAGATGTAGAACCCTAGTGGTGGTGTGGGATGCATTTAGGGATATTAATGGGGTTTTAGTTTGATTTGTAATGTTATAGGTGTGTGAGGCCTTATTATACTTCTTATGGGTGGTCTTTGTAAATGGCGATAGATTTGGACCAAATTTGAGGTAGGTCTCTCTATTTAATGGTGTTTTCCATGGAATACCTTAAATTTCTAATCACCTTTTCTTTTTATTATTTAAATTTCAATTTAACTGATTTATGTTTGGTATGTATTCTATATTTGATGAATTTAATTATTTTTTTAGAACTTTTTTTGTTTAATGGGGGGTTCCCCAAATGGGTGAGTCTAATATTCCACCAAAGGGTTTGATAAAATTGATCAAAGGGGTTTTTGGGGGTTAAATTGATTTTAACTTGTTTTTGGAAATTATTTTACCTTTGAGAGGGTATTTTGCTAAATTTGGAATTCTTTTCTATGAAATTTCATTTATTATAATTTTATTTTTATGGGTTCTTGCTTGTGATGGGATAGAATGGAATAGCATGTGGGTTAACAAGTGTGTTTATGATGTGTTTTTTCAATGGAATGTGTGTTCCATCGAATAGAGGACCATACGGGCCTACATTTTTTAGGGATTCAGTGAGCCTTTGGGTAGGAATATTGTGTGAGATTCCATGTTGGTTGCTGAGAGACTATGTGAGATCTTAGAGTTCAGGCCAAGGAAGACTGTGAAATTTTCCATTTATTATCTAATTAAAATACATACTCACCCACATTGGACATTATGGTTAGTTCCCTTGGAGAAAATTACTATTTACAGATTGGTTGATATGAATTATTCATTTTATTAGTTCTATTTGATGTGATGATATGTATTATGTCCATTTGTTCAAAAAAAAATTACACTGTTATATTTTTTTTGATTCTTTTCTCAAATTTATTATTATTTTTTTGTTATGTTTGGTCATGTTGGGACTCATTGATTTTTCTATTTATGTGATCCATGAATGGAAATAATTTTTCAAAACCATGTTTGGTTTCAAAAAGTTAAACCAAAGGGATTTTTGAGGTTTAAATGGAAATATTATATTTTAAAAGTGATTTTAGTTTTGAAAATGTTTTAAACTGCTTTATATTTTTTAATGGATAAATGAATTAATTATATTGATGGTGGTATCATTGTTTTTTTAACACACCCTGATAGGGCCATTTTTGGGGTTTTACATACTTCATTTTGCATGACATAGGTAATAGAAAGGGCACTATGTTCTAGGGGTGACTCTTCTGATTATGACTATTCATTGTTTTGTAAAAAAGAGATAGTCTCATAGGGATGTACTCATATAGAGATTTATTTTCTATTTTTAACCTTTTGGGTTCTACATGGTACTTTTTTTTGCATTGAAACCGCTCTTTTGAGTTTGGGTTGTTTTTTTCTAGATACCTTGTATATTCTTAGTTGTTGTATGTTTTTACATTTTTATGTGTCATTTTTTGTGGTTTATTATTATCTTATACTATTTACATTATTGATATCGATCTAGCTATCCCATTTTATGTATGGTTCATTCCTGTTTACTAGTGGAAAAACTATTCCCATGTTTTAGTTTGTTATGATCAGTGTTTGTCGCTATCCCATGGTGATTGGAAACACTATTTAGGCTATGTGGTGGGATGACTCAGGTGATGAGTAAGGTTAACTCTAGTTTTTATATTAAACCATATATTATAATTTTAGGGATTTTAATTCAAATTATTTACATGGATTTATAAATACTATACATATTAATAAATAATAGATATAATTACTGCTAATACATGTTATCATCATCATATATATATTTTTTATTTTAATAATATGTTAATAATGTTTTTATTCATTGATTGAATTATTCTATCTACTAATAAGAATTATAGAAATGATTCCATTCTCACTTAAATAAATACTATGTGTTAAATCTATTAGAGAAAAAAAGGAATCCCCTAAAAACTATGGGTGCAATAAAGTATGAGATGAAAAGAAAAATAGGGAAGAAGAAAAGTTGAAAAACATAGTGGATAAGATAATGATGATGTTCATAGAAAAATAAGGAGATGTGTAGTTTGATATTTTTATAGGATTAATTTGAAGAGTAATTAAATTTATATATTCAATATAAGTGATTGTGTGTAATATTGTGCAATGAAAAACCAACTTTCTATTGTGTATGAGAAAAAAAATGCAATAAGAAACACATATTAAACAAGAAATAATTCTTGATTTGTTGATAAAATTCTTGTTTTAACTCTTATAATTCATTGTAAAGGCATTATATATAGCGAAGTGCAGTATTCTTGAAACAAGTGCATGTGATACACACTCTACACTATTAATGGTCTATATAGTAAAGATCACAAGTTGATTCTATTGGGTTGTGTGATCATGGTGGAATTAAATTAACACCTAGGATTATCCATCTCACACTGAGTGGTGAACCATGAAAATTTTTATTCCTCATGTGTGTGTGTTTGGTTTTGTTGTGTGAATGTGTAAAAGTAGTAAGAGATAGAACAAATAGACCTTGTCACTTTTTATGGTCCAAAAGTCTATGGCAAACACATGAAGATGGAGGTGAATTGTTTCCATTTTAAAATTTTCACTATTTTGTCGCTTAATAGAATAGGATGATAGAATAGTGTTTCTATTATGAAATAATAAGAATTGGGTAAAAGTATAAAAATAGAACAGAACTTTCTATAGTGGTTTAGGGAATGAAGATCCCCTAGTCCACTCCACCAATCACCCTCACTATGGGCATGGTGAATATCCCTAGTCAGGTACTCCTCTCGTAAGATCAATCAACAATTGGGTCATGTAGTTGTCACCCTTACAAACAAGTCTAAAAATAGAGCCTTTTGGTTAATTTATAGGGAACCAAAATATCCACACCTTAGCTTGATAAGCTAACACTATATCACGATTAAAACTGACCGGATGAGACAGAAAAGAATCAATTGAAATTTATTTGAAAAAACAGTTTAAACTTCATAGTTGTAGTAGCACACAACTGACAGAAGATTGGTATTTTTCTTTAGAATAATAATAATATTTGAAATCTTTCTGAAGAGATCCGGTTTCCCAAAATATATTCATCTTTATGAAAAAAAATTAGCATCACACTTCAAGATTTAACATGTATATCTCCAAAATGTATTCCTTGTTTTTGAGATTATCAATCCCTATAGAACTGTAAATTTACATTCAAAATAAAAATAGAAGAATAACAATTATCAAATAAAATGGAAGAGATCCAAAATATCCTACGCAGAAGGATTTACAGAACAATATATCTCATAGAATAATTTCAAATCTGTAAAAGACACCTGATAAATGGAGAGAATTAAAATTAAAAAATATAGCTCAGAGTAGTCATAAATTCCCTTAGGAATAAGAGAAAAAATATCTAATTTAAATGGCTCTTAAAATAATTTTCGGTGAGCTTTGAATCCAACAGAAATGAGCATTAAATTTCCCTAATATTTCACAATTACAATTTCATGAAACACCAATTATATCATAAATTAATATCCCCAGTGTTGAAAAGTAAATCGTAAGGTTCCATCACATAATGAAAAAACACCAAACGTTGGGTTCAACTATATATATTTAGTTCTTCAAACATAAGGATGAAAATTGAGGTTTGAATAGAAAATTAAGGTTGATGATCCATACATTTTCTTCTAAAATTTAGGGTTTCATTCATACATAGGATCCTTTAACAATAATTTCTCTTTCACAAATGTAAGGTTTGTTACAAACAATATTTTTTTAAACCATACATTTCATTCTACATAAGTTTGATAAAAAATACGTGTTTACCCTTTTCCATAATATTTAATTCAAACATAGGGTATGTTACTTATACAATGTTCCTTAACACAAGGATTGAATAGTGATACAAAAAATGAAAAATCATGAACAATGTTTCCAAAATATTCTTCAGAGAATTCAAAACACTTAAACAAATATTTCTCAATAATATATAATTGAATATTATTCTAAAATAATACTAATAATGAATACAAAATTCCTGAAATACACTTAAAATAATATCATTAGAAAAACAAACAAGGGTATTTGTGATCATAAAAATCAATAATATTTATAGTGTATTATTGAGACAATATTACATGCCCAACAATATCCCCCTTTTTGATGATAACAAATCCCATAAATTAAAACTATATATGTAGTATGATAATTTAGAATTTTTTAATAATATAGTGAAATAAATTCAATTTGAATGAATTATTTTGATGAAATAAATGTTTGTGTTTATCCAAATTTCTTCAAAAGTATTTCAAAATTTAAAAATTTAAAATAATGTTGAAATTTTGTGTTTATCCGAATTTATCCCCCTTCTTTTGAGGTCAAAAATAAAGTAAATAAATATATTAAGGCACATTTAATGTTGGATATATTTTTAAGTGAATGTTACAATAAATTGATAATGATAATGAATACTGTATTTTTTTCTATTAGAGAAAAATAAAAATAAATATAACAATAAAGTTCAAAAAATAGAAATGAAGACAATTTAATTGATTAAAAATGAACAAAAACAATGAAGATGTGACTAATAAATTTAATATTAACTTGTCAAAATGAGGATAAAAGTATGGTTATGGATTGGTTTCTGATAAGGTTAAAAAATGATAAGGATTGGTTAGATTGTAATTTTGAATGGCTTGAAGCATCTCCTTCAACTCAGCTATCTAGAGCCACAACTTTTGAAATAGACTATAACACAACTTAGTTATTAGAATTATATAATCGTGATTAAAATAAAAATCATCCACTATATTAACTTTTAAAAAGTCCTGAAATCTCTGCTATTTCTTTATAAAATTTTACAACATTTCTGTAAAATGATTCAGTTGAAATTTGAGGTTGGGTTCACTCTGAGTCTGTTGATCAATTATAAATTTTTGATTTTCCAACAAAAATGACTGAGGAGAATTGTTTCATTAAAGGTCAGGATGAATAGAATTTATATCTTCCATATTAGATGTAATGTCCTGAAATCATATAATAAAATCTAGGATGGTTTCCTGAATAGAAGTAGATGTACTGACCTGATTTAATGAACATATCACTGATTCAAACTAACTTCTCCTATACCAATTAAAATCTATAAAATATTTCTTGAAGATTTCTTTAGATAAGATCCTCCCAATCTCATTTAACATTTCTCTCTTGAAGACATAAAAATCACCTTCTATGAATAGTATTATCATTATGTTCCTAGATATTTTTCTTTTAATTTTCATGATCCTTCAAAAATGTGTAATTCTCTTCCTAATACTTGTAATAATTAATCTTAATTTCTTCAACTTTATGATACAATGAATCAGATATTCATTCTTATACATTCTTTTTATGATCAGCAACATTAATAAAAGGATTCTATACTGATCTCTCCTCATATTTTTAGTGTAAAATGACTGATTGTCATGTACTTCAGTCTAATATCCCAAAACATGACCTGACTATTCCATATTTTGATTCATAACCACATATGTAACATTAGTTACTGATTTCTATACAAATTATTCTTATTAAGGAGATTATTTTGGAGTAAATTCTTCTTGAATACTCACCTAGTATTGAAAATTCACTTTTACTTGATAACTGAACAGAGGTACAACAGGATGACCTCTAGCTTGACTATCCATTAGTATTTCTTCTTTAGGAATCAGTTCATCTAAATTGACTTAACATGTTTATTCTCTAGATGTCAGCACTTTCTTTTCAACTTGTTAAACAAATCATTTTCTAAGTTTCAGAAAAAGTACCTCCTGACTTTGTTCTTCCTCAACATCCTCTACATTGGTATTAAACCTAAGACTTTCTTAGATGGCTGAGAAACTACATCATTTTGAGATTTAGAAACACCCTCCATTTGAACATCTCCCTACCCCCCCCCCCCCCTGAGAAAAAGCTCTTGAGAAATGTTCATCTTCAACACCAACTGGTAGAATCCATCCTTTCACTCTAATCCATAAAAATCGTAATTTCTGTAGAGTTCCCATATTTAAAACATCGCTATGATGACACTTCAGCCTCAAATATACTAATCAAATCATATACGTTTTAAACATATTCTATAGATTATATATTCTTAAGGATAAAAATTAATACTAGAATCTGATTAACATCTATAAGGAATGTATCAAAACTTATACCATGGTAAATTCAACTTAATGATACATAGAAATAAAAACATGATGCACATATCATGGTACAAAATTTTCATCATCTCAACCATCCATGGAGAAATACTAGTCTAAATGAATATAGCCATGATTTTATGATCTTCCTCTAGTTCTTATACAAACATTTTCATAATGTGCATCGAATTAAACCAAAAAGACCTAATTTCTTTGGATGAGTGGTTCTTTTCTCTAATCGATTGACGATCGAAGTGTAAAATACCTTCATGAGGGCAACGCAAGATTTTTGAAACTTTAGTTGATGAAATATAAAGATTATTATCTTCAATACTCCCAAACATCATAACCCTAGAATTCAAAAAATGAACTATAAACTCTAATAAAAATAGTTCAGTTATACCATATTGAGAAATTTAGAATTGATGTCATTGAAATAAGAATGCATCCCTTGAAATGATAATGCTTATTTCTGGAGAAGATTCATCAAATATATACAATAAATCCAACCACTCTCCCTTGAAGTATTTTTATGCATGTAAAACATTTTTGCTTTTGATCGCTAGTGTCTCATTCTTCGACTTGATGGTTTTTGTTACTTCAAAAAAAAAATCTTAAGGTCTGTGGTTTTTGGATTTTAGGGTT
Source organism: Viscum album (assembly GCA_963277665.1). Lineage (NCBI taxonomy): Eukaryota > Viridiplantae > Streptophyta > Magnoliopsida > Santalales > Viscaceae > Viscum > Viscum album. The sequence continues at coordinate 649,718,345 of OY728126.1, forward strand.
TGGAAGGAAAAATAAGGATTTCATTTTATACAAAATGGTTTTTGTTAATGAAGGGTGTGGAAGACGAAGTGTTAATAACAGGTGACACAATTCCACATTACACATGTCACATATTAATTATGACCAATATGTGATTAATTATGCGGTGTGAATAAATTCAAGATTAAATAAAATAACTAAAATATATTGAGACAAAAATATGAAAAATAAATTAGATTTACAGTAAAAAACATAAGAGAAGATAAAATAAAATAAAATATAATATAATATAATATAAAAAAATGAATTAAACCTAGTTCCCCCTTTATAAAATCAAAATCTACAGTGGGAAGTGGTTTAGTGAAAATATCAGCTAATAGATATTTATTATTAAAAAATTCTAAAGATATATCTTTTTAAACAACTTGATCCCTTAGAAAATTTTTTCTAATAAAAAAATTATTTGTTCTAGAATGACTTATTGAATTTTTTTGAAATATTTATAGCACTTGTATTATCACATAAGATAGGTGTACTACAAAAATTAAGTCTAATGTACATCAGTGTGTTTATCATCCACAACACTTGTGTACAAAAACTTCTTGTAGATAAATATTATAATTTTGCGGTTGATAACCAACTGAGTGTTGCTTTTTAGACGACCAAGATAATACAAATTTTCCTAAAAAGGTATAGGTTCATAAGGTAATTTTTTATCTAATCTTCAACCTCTATAATCTATAACTGAATATAATATTAAATTAAAATTAGATGTTTTTTATAAATAAGAGATTGAATAATAGTTTCTTTTAAATATCTAACAATCCTTTTGATAGAAATAAGATGTTCTTCTTTAGGATTTGTTTGAAATATGGAACATAAACATACTGAAAAAAAAATATCAGGTCTTCTAGTTGTAAAATATAATACACTACCAATCATACCCCTATACAAATTTGTGTCCACTAGTTTTTAATATTCATCCAAATCAAGTTTTATATTAGCACACATAAGAGTTGAATATGGCTTGTTGTTCCCAAGACCGAATTTTTTCAATAAATCAGTGATATATTTTCTTTGATTTAATTCATTTCCATAATATTTTTGATAAATTTGATTTCCTTAAAATATATTTAATTATCCCATCATTCCCATATCAAATTTTTTTTGCATGATTTCTAAAAAATCATTACAATTTTTCTATTTGTTGATCAAAAAATAACATCATAAACATATATTTAAACTAATAATAAATTATAATGATCTATTTTCTTTAAAAGGGTAAGATCTTCCAAACCAATAATAAAACCAATTTTCAAGAGAAAATAACTTAATCTTTTGTACCATGCTCTGGGTGATTGCTTAAGTCTGTAGAGAGATTTAGTGAGATTAAAAATAAAATATGGTTTTTGAGAATTTTCAAAAACTAGAAGGGTTCTCAACATAATCATCTTCCATTAAATAACCATTTAAAAATGAATATTTGAATTCCATATGATATTATTTTAAATTCATATGAGATGCATATGCTAAAAGGATTTTATTATATTCTAGTCTAGCTATGGGGGTAAAAGTTCAAACATAATCTATACCTTCTTCGTGTTTATATCCTCTAGCTACTTTTCTAGCATTGTTTCAAGTTATAGTCCCTTGATCATCTTGTTTATTTCTAACGACCCATTTAGTTAATATAACTGGATAATTTGATGGTATTTCAACTTATTCCCAATCTTTATTTCTTTAAAACTGGTTAATTTCTTCTTGCATTGCTAACATTAAACATTTATCTTCCTAGGATTTTTCAAAATAATTATGTTCGAGTTTCATTTGAATGGATGATAATTCTACTCGGGTATCGGTATTTCTTCTAGCCAGTATTCCTTTGTCTATGTATCCTATAATAGTTTCTAAAGGTTGATCTTTTAAGGTTCGTGACTATCTCAGCAGAACAACTTTAGGTTCATTAGTGTCATGTTCTTCTGAATTGGATTGAATTTTATTTTAAAATTCATTTATCAGGTTTTCGAGTATCATATTTTCAAAAGAGTCAGAAAATTCCTTGGTTTTATTGTTCTCTTTATTAAATGGGTTATTTTGATCAAGCTTACCTAGAAATTATTCTTTAACAATCATTGATTTTTTATTAAATACTCTATAAGCATTAGAAGTTTTAGAATATCTTGAGAATATTCCTTCATCAGCTTTTGGATTGAACCTACCAAGATTATCCTTGGTGTTCTGGATATACACCATGCCTCCAAAAACATTAAAGAATTTTACCATAGGCTTTATATTATTCCAAAGTTCATAAGGTGTATTTTTGAAAATAGGTTGAATTAATACACTATTTATTATATAAAAGATTTTTCATATAGATTATGCCCATAGATAGGTATGAATACTATATTCATTTAATATAGTCCAAGCCATTTAATGAATAGTATTTTTCTTATTTCAACAATTCCATTTTTTAATGTGTTCTTGGTGCAGAGAAGGTGTGTTTAATACCCATTTTTGATAAAAAAGAACATAATTCTTGATTCTAAAACTCTCCACCATGATCAATCCTTAATGAAATTAGTTTAAAACCTTTTTCATTTTGACATTTTTTCTAATAACAATAAAAAATTGTAAAATATTCAATTTTTAGATTTAAAAAATAAACAGATGTAAATCTAGAATAATCATCAACTAAAAAATATACATATATTTTTCTAGAAAAATATGCTACTCTAGATGGTCCAAAGTTATTTATATGGATAATTTATGGCTTATTTAATGTAGAAATTTTGTTAGCATATTTCTAGAATGAATTGTGTTGCTCACCAATATAGAATGCATCAAAGAATCTATCGCTATCAAACATGAGATGAAGTCCAAGGTGAAAACATTATCTATTTTGGTTGCTCTAAATTTAACCAAATGATCATTATATATAGAACTTGAATTTTAAGAAAAATAAACATAGTATATGTCATCATAGAGTTGAGAGATACTTATCCGATTATGATTCAATAAATGTACATACAATACGTTAAGGATTGAGAGAAAATTTTGATCTCCAACTATTCCAAGTCTAATTATCTTCCCTTTAGCATTGTATCCAAAGGTTACTAGACCTCAATCAAAAAATTTCAACATATTGAAGTTCAATGGATTTCTACTCATATGTATGGATAATCCAATGTTCATATACCATATGTTTTTTCATTTTATGTGACCTGTTACATTTAAATGAAATTCAAACCAATGTTTTTTTTAAAACCCATATCTTTCTGGGTCCAGAAGTTTTAGCTAACAAAAATTTAGGAATCCACATCTGCATTGTATTTCCTTGATTTATGTCATTGACATTGATAAATTATTTGAGATAAAATCCTTTTTAATTCCTCATATTTGACGATTTCTCAAATGATAGTTTTTTTTGTTATAAGTTCTTCTATTCCAAAAAAATGAAAAATATAAGATTTTGTAATGGGAAGAAATAATTCTTATATATTTTGGAATCTTCACCCTTACCACCTATTCGAAATCATTCCTTTTTAATGAAATTTTTGACAAAATTTCATTTATATTATTATCTCAATTTGTAAATGTATAATAATCACTTTTATAAGTTTCAATTTCATCTTGTAGTATTTTAGTATTTTTTAATGGATAGTAAAACTTTTAGTAGATGAGATAAATTTCACAACTAACTTTTGATGCTATTTCAGCAAAGTATCCCTTTCTACTAAAATAGAATTATTAATATTATATATTTATTTGGGTTTCTTTTATAAGGAGTCATATCATTCTTATACCATAGTACAATAGGTATTCATTTTATCATTTGAATAACAAGAATAATAATCAAATGAATAGTATTATTGTACCTTATCTTATTTATCCATAAATCACATAGTAGCTTTCAGATTTGATTCTTCCTTATCTGAATCAAATATTGATGATTAGTTAGAGTCTTCATTAACACTCCAAGTAACCTTCACAGCTCTTTTCCCTCTATTTTAATAATTTTCATTTTTCTGAAACTTCTTTTTTTTCTTTCTCTTTTCACTTTTTATTTGTGTATAGTCAGGAGTTATATGTCCCAAAAAAATTTCAATTGTAGAATCTAACTTCCCTTCACTCTTTCTCATCCTTTTTAATGGATTTTATTAATCCTATCATCATCCTATAGAACATGCTGAAATTTCTAGCTAGTTGAGTCTGCTCAATTTCAGAATCTGATAATCCTAAATTTATTTCTTCTTTGACTTCTGGTTTCATTTATATGTTCTTATTTTGAGATATTACCTTTAATGTAGTGTTATAATTTTTCACTAGGGATTTTTTATCTTAAGCATCATATTTCATTCCAGATTCATCCACCATTAGGGTTCTAATAAATTATCTCATTGTCATATTCTTGATAGGTTCTGATTAGCAGATTGTAGCTGAAATTCCATTATACTGATTATGCATAATTCTTAGTACCATAAACACTTGATCAAAAATTTTGATAGGTTCACCTAAGGCTATAATTTTTTTTCAATTCCATTGATCCTTCCATTCATTTGAGTGATGCTTTCTCTATTAAATTTTTTTTATGTATCAAATTTCAATTTTGTTGTTGCATTCCTCAGTTGTCTTACATTATCTTTATCTTTATAGGAAACTACAATTTTCTTCCACATTTCATATGCTATAATGAAATTTGAGGCACAGTTAAATTAATCTAGTATAAGACCACAAATGACAACGTTCATAGGTTTAGAATTCATGTCATAGTCAGCCTCTATATCAGCAGTCTGGGCTTTGGAGTTTTCTTGGATTTCATAAGGATTACCGATCATTGAGTATACTGTGAATCCAAGATTTTTCAAATAAATTTTCATACATTATTTTTAGAATCTATAGTTCTCACTATTTAAATATTGAATGAGAAACATTGACATTACTTATTTGGGATTCTCCATTGATCTTCGTATTAATATTTTGCTCTATTTTGTTAGAACCAAATAAAATCTACAAAGCCCAGCCTCTAATGAAAAAAGTTAGGATGGAAAGTCTATGTCACTAACACAAGAGGGGTGTATTTTGTCCATTTAAAATATTATCAATTCTACTGCTTAATTATAAGGGATGATATAGAAGTGTTTTTTTTGATGAATGAATAAGAGGTGGATAAAAGATGAGAAACAAAACATTGTTGTTTATAGTTATTCAGGGCACGATGATCCACCATTCCATTATACCAATCACCATTTCTATGGCCGTGGTGATTTTCTCTAGTCATATTCTCTTCTCATAAGACAGATCCATGACTGAGTAAAAGTAGTTTCCTCCCATACAACAAGGATAAAAATAGTGCCTTATGGTTCTTTTATTGTGAAAAAAAATATTTACAACATAACATGAGATGATGAAACTCCATGATGACTAAAACTGAGCAGTTGGTACTCAAAAAAATAAATTGAGATTGATTTGATAAAATAGTTCAAACATCACAGTTTTTGTAACACACAACTAACTGAATATTGGTATTCGTCTTTAGAAGAATAATTATCATTGAAATATGTATGAAGAGATCTGGTTTCACAAAATATCTTTGATTTTTTGAATAATAAAAAAAAGGAGCATCGTTATACCAGTTTTCAGCATGTATATCTCTAAAATGTAGTCCTTGTTTTTGAGATGCTCAATCACTATAGCAATACAAATTAATTTTCAAAAAAATCTGATGAATAAAAAATTATAAACATAAATGAGAGAGATGAAAAATATCCGATGTAGAAATATATATATATATATATAACAATATATCTCACAACATAATTTCAGATATGAAAAATATTCTTGATAAATCAAGAGAATTCAAATTTTAAAATAAATCTCAGATTAGTCGTAACTTCCCTTAAGAATATGAGAGATAATAACTACTATAAACAGAAATTTAAATAATTTAAGATGAGATTTGAATCAGTCGGAAATTAGCTTTAAATCTCCTTGATATTCTGTAATGACTATTGCAATAAATTATGATTATATTTTTAATTCGAATATCCAGTGTTGAAAAGACCAATGTAATATTCTGTCATATAATGAAAAAACACCAAATGTATGGTTGAACTACATAAAATTCATTCATGGAACATAAATTAGAAAATTTAAGGTTGATCAAATAATTAAGGTTGATGATCCATATATTTGATTCTCAAACGTAGGGTTCCAAATGTACGTAGTGTTATTTAACAATACGTTTTCTCTTTGACAAATGTAATGTTTCATTCAAACATAATGTTCCTTAACCATATGTTTCATCAAATATAAGGTTGATAAACCATATGTGTTGATAAATTTCTATATGAATTAATAAAAATGTAGGGTATTTTCCTTACGTTACATTCCTTAGTGTAGGGAATGAACAATGACTCCTAAAAACAAAAATCAATGAACATTGATTCCAGAATACGCTTAAGTGAATTCCAAACAAATTAAAAAATATTTCTCAAGAATAAATAATTGAATATTTTTCCAAAATAATAATTATAAATAATATAAACTTCTTGAAATACACTTAAAACAAGATCATTTTTAAATGAAACAAGGTTATTTGTGAAAATCAAAATCAATAATATTTATAGAGTATTGTTGAGACAATACATGCCCAACAACATTAACAAGGTATATAAGGAAATTGACAAGGGAAAAAATTATAAATTGGATTAAAAGTCACTAAAACTAATTCTACCTCTATTAGGGTGGTCCATATAAAAAACAACCCCATATGGGGGATTATGTAACACCCCTATATTTTACAATAATAAAAGATTGTTCGATAGATTATATGATATGCAACACCGAGCTTAATTAAACCATGATATTCTATTAATATATTATTTATTTAACATAACCATTGAAATTTTTGAATGAATAAGAATAAAAATTGTAACACCCCAAACTTCTACGATACGCTTCTCTTTGAATAATGTGATAGCGTGTGTTGTACGCAACACCGAGTTCTAACACACCATAACTAATCAAACTAGCCGTTATGAATAGTAATACCTAATTTTTGAAATTATATATATTTTATATTTGAAAATGGACTTCATTTTTGGATTCGGAATATCGAATTTAGCCTAAGGTGAAATTTTGGTACATTTCGGATAACTTTCATATTTTGATGAATAGTGAAAATTACTAAGTTTTAATTAAAAACAACTTTTTTAATCAAAATAATTAATAGTGATAAATTATGAATTTGAGTGGTTTTAAAGTATATTTAGAATATATTTTTACCATTTAATATAATGTTGGTCATTGGACATAATTTTACAATTAAACCGAACATAAACGTGTGTCAATCTTTTGATAGTTATTATCTCTTAAAAACACGCTTTTTGTTTTGACAGCGGGAATTAATTTTAAATTAATTTCTGCCACTTATGTGTTTTGAATTTAGGAAAATGGATTCCATATTTGGAATCAGGATGTTCAAATTGTGTAAATAGGTAACTTTTATTTTTAGACATTTTGAATAATTACTGCGGTAAATATTTTATTTACCATGGTTAAGGGTAAATCTGGTAAATAAGGGTTAAAAATAATATAATAATAATACTAAATTACCCTAAAACGTGTCTTAACCCTATTGGTTGATACATGGTCGACCATGGGAATCTTTGGGTCTATTTTGGTACCCCATGGATCCACTTGTAAGTGATAATGACACTTTATTTTAATTAAGTCAAAATGAATACAAAAATGACACAAGCATATATCTTTTAGCAAAACAATTGTTACATAGGGTTATATAAGTTGTATTTTATATTATAAATATTCATTAGAAAGATAAAAATATTTCCTACATAATGATATTTTATTTATAATTTTTAGACATTAAATAATTTATTTTATTTATGACACAATGATGATGCAGTAATTACTATAATAGTGAAAAATTAAAATAATTGATATTATAAATACCCAAATAAAATATAATATGAAACTTTAAATGAATTAAACTAATTTTATAGGATAATATGATATATTAGGATTGATTTAATTGACTTTGTTCGAAGTAATCAATCTGTTATGAGTTTCACAAAAATCAACTATTGAATAGTGTCAAAATTGACATAAAAGAGTTCTTAAAACAAATATTATATTATTAATTGATATTAAATTCCTAAAAATCTAAGGTTCGGCCAAGAGACTTATATCATGATTGTTTCATCATTAATGGACCACTTGGGGGTCTCTTGGATGTATATAGTAAGTTTATTAACCATATTATATAAAAACACAAAGAGACATTGTAAAAGTGAAACTAATTAACTTAGAGTTAATACTTAAAGATAAGGTTAATATAAGTACCCAAACCTGTCTAAATTCTATTGGTTGAGTGGTTTTCGACCTATCCCCACCTTAAACGTTTAATAATCATCTTTGGAGCCCTTAGAAACCTAATATGAATTTATTATAAATTAATATTTCTAGCTTTTCCAAAGGTGCCCCTCACCCCTCTTATAAAAGGGCACTCCTCCTTCTCATTTCTTCACACCTTAAAAGCCTTTTGGTTCGGCCACACTCTGCCCAAATACTCTCCCAACATCCCTCACTACAACCTAGAGGCCTTAGTTTGATCAGAAAGCCAACCTAAGGAGCCCTTTTGATCAAATCAAAAGGAAGAACCCGAAGAAGAGGTAATGATTTCACCACCCTTCTCCAAGTTCATTTCATCTTCCACTTCTTCTTCATTTGTTCTTACCATTATAAAATAATAACTCCAGTATCTCACATATACTGTGATGTTATTATAAATATGGTACAACCATATTCAGTATTCTATCCACCCTTTTAATAACATGTCACCATACGTGCGTACATACGGCTTACCGTCTCCACGTTGTGGTGTAATTGTTATTCAATATATTATTATTTGGATGGGTATAATAATGATGTGTAACTCATGTAAATAATAAATATAACATGTTAATGATTCTGTATGTATGATATACCATCCATTTATATATTATTTTAATATCAAAAGAATGATATTGTCGCTCGTGCGTACGTACGGACTACCATCTCCACGAACGCGATGATATTCATTCTCCATCGTATCCATTCAAGTATAATTATCATTTGATGATTTAAAAATGATGTTTAAGGACTTGATATCATTCTGGATATGAATAATATACAACCTATCCTTTACAAACATGTCTTACGTAACAAAACATATAAAAGAAAACAAGTAAGTTAACACCCGAAACGACGATAATTCTAAGATATTATTAACAAATCAATGTTAAAAGATCATATATGATATCATATTAATATATATGATTCTTGTATAATTTAATAACAATTATTTCACCATTATACAGGAGGTTAACCTACCCCAACCAAGGAAAAGTACAAGGTAAGGGTTATTTCACAATCTCTTCATTATCCGAGGTTGTTTATTTGTAATAATCTACTGGGATCTCTTTATCATCCACATCCATGTTTCTTCAAAATGTATTTCAAAACATTTTTATTATTTACAAAAATATGGTTTAAAGTCATTTATACCCTTGTTTGACTTTTTATAAGAGGTTTATAAAGGAATCTTTCCGTCGTTTTCAAAACAAGGTCATTTTTAACCTTTTCGACAGAATTAAGGTAAGAACGTTTTTTTTAAACTTATACGGCGGGTGCGGCTAATTTCCACCGTTATAAAATCTTCAAAACTTCCCTTACAAGCTTATAAGAATATTTTCAAAGAAAATGTGTTATTTTATATGGATCTTAAATGATTTCAAAATAAAAAGAAATATTTCTTTAAAAAGAATTTTGATTTCATCTATGTCAACATCCTTTGATGGATTTTACGCTTATTTGAATTTGATCTATTGTGATACAAAACTTCTATATTGTATTGAAGGTTTTGTGATATGTTTGACTGTGGATGTGCTATTTTTATACCATTCATATTTTATGGTGAAATTATTGACATTTCGTATGCTAGTTTTAATACGAATGTTTATGTTATGTTTAAACCTTTTCATATGGGAATGCATTGGACTTAGTAAGTGACGGGTGGAGCCCGCTATAGCTCCTCGATGCATCGGTAGGTCTCATGAGACAAACTAGTGTCTTGGCACAAGGCCTTGACAAAATATTATTTGTAGTCTTGGCACGAGGCCTTGACTATGTGGCTATGATAGTCTGGCATTATGCATTCCAACATTATGAAAGTGGTTATTGATTTTTGCATGTGATTATTCGATTAGTAGAATATCCATGTGAGTAAGTAAATGGCATTATTTCATTTTATTTATGCCATACCATGTTGAAAGTTCATGTTTGAAAGGCTTTTGTTTTAGTTATACATTGCCTTAAAAGTTTATTCTTATTTATGAAAGTTTCCGCTATATTGTTATCCTTACTGGGCATTTGAGCTCACCCCTTTTCTATGTTTTATTTTTCCCAGGAAGTGAAAAAGTAAGTTATGAATGACCTGCAGGGATATTATGTGGGGATATGAGTGTGGATTATGGAGACAATATGTAGTTGTAGTAGTTTTTCGTTTAATGATGTAATGTAAAACTTATGAATATATCTAGTGTTTCCAAGGCTACTAAACCAATCGGTCTTTCTAGATTTGATCTTTCTTGTGATCATGCCAATGTTACGAAGTAATGCACCGACTCTGGGTAGCTGGGGTCGGGGCGTTACAAAAATATTATGGAAACTATTTATAAAGTTATATATGATATAAATTTATTTATAAAGTCATAATAAATAAGTACTCATTTTTTAGTAAAGTCATTTTATGCCTCAAAAAATACAGTTTGTTCAAGAATGATTTTTATTTCTTTTGTATGAGGATAATATAATTAATTTATGAAACATTTAATAAAAATATTTTATAATAATGAAATAATTTTGAAATAAGAAAATCAAAATTTTTTAGGGTGAAATTTTATGATTATTTTTGAAATGATGGATTATCTAGTGAACGGTAAAAAATAACAACTATCCATGTAGTATTTATTTATTTATATTAAATAATGTTATTTAAAAGTCACGGTATATTTTTTGTTTAATATTAAAGTGAAATATAGACAATTTTATTAATAATAGTGTATTTAATTTCATTTAAATCTATAATTTTCATTATTTTGGTATAATCTTTGTTATTATTAAAAACACTATTTTCTGAAAATTGTTTTTATGTGCGTAATGTTTAGCCGTTTTAATTAATTAAAATAAACCTCATTAAATAATTATATAAATGAAATATATATATATTATATCTATTTATTTAATTTAAATTTATATAATTATTATTACTATTTATAGAGTTAATATAAAATCATTTATTAATTGTAAAATGTAGTTTCTTTAAAACCCCACTTTTCATCATGTTTTAAAAAATTATTATAAAAATCATTTATGCTGCTTATTGATATTAAATTTTTTTAATATTGATTCCTTATTTTTAATCAGCATAATTTATATTATTTATTATGGTAAACATAATTCTTGGCCATAATGAATAGAATAAAAAGAAAAAATTTGTCGCTATAATAAATGGGTAAATTGTTTTAACCAAGGATAAAAGTAAGTGATATAGCCAAAATTTTCAAATTAATTCTTATGATATGAATTTATTTTGAAACTTATCTCCTTATTCTCAATATTAAATTATTTATATGAAAATGTTCTATGAAAATGAATTATGAAATAATTTAACAAATGAAAAAGACAAAATGCCACTTTCTCACTTTTAAATATATCTGATCAATTCTCATAGTGAAAAAGAAATTTTTGAGCAAATATAAATGTTTAGTTTGATAATAATGAAATTATTTTTATTATTTTTTAATTTCTAATTTTTATTTATTGAATTGTTACATTAAGTTATTATGATTCCCCAACATAGTATTTGGTCAATTAAAAAAACTAATAAAATAAATGACTATAGAAATATTAAATGTAATATAATTTGAATAAATTATTATGTTACATGAATTGTTAAGTAAACATTATATATTATGGGTGTTTAAAAATATTACATTCAAAATAATTTTTTTTATTATCACTAATGATAAATTAAATGTAAATTAAAAAAAATTATTTATTTTTTATGAAAATAATATTTTATTATGTTATTTTAAAATAATGAAAAACATTTTAAAATGAAAATTTGGATAAAAAAATGTCTAAAATTTCATCCTTATACAATTTAGGATACAATTTCCATCTTATAATTAAAATAATAACACATAATGTGTGAAAATACGTAACAACAGTTAAGATTAAAATATGTTAACTAAGGGGTTAAACCAAAAAAGAGTTTTTAAAAAACCAATAAGAATTATAAAATTTTTATTTTTTTAATGGTATTTAAATCTAATCCTACCATATCCTTTAATATCTATCCATTTTATACATCTTTATATAGAATTAAAAATTTTAATTCTCGTATGTTAAGAAATTTTATGAGGGCCCCTTCCATCACTTAAAAAAGGGAATCTCCTATCATGCTTTATTCATAATTAAAAATATGTTAGGTTCATAAAATATCAAACAAAATACCTTAATTACTTACTTTACACATTATAGGGGCCTTATTTTGATAATAAAAAACTTTTACTAAGGCTTTTATGTAATCCTAAACAGGTTTTCCGAAGAAGAGGTATGTTTCCCAAAGAAGCCTTTTTGTTTTATTTCTTATTCCACATAACTAAAATATTATTAAAATATGATGATAAAATGTATTCATTATATAACACATAATGATATTTTATTATTTTAATTTAATAACCCAAATCAATATTCTACTTTTGAAAATTATAAAAATAACCATTATTAATGTGATTGGAGGATTACTGCCTCACAAACAGATATAATTAGTTTTCCATAACCACAAATCACTTTTAGATATAATGATGTATTTAAATTTTGTATATATACAAGGTATTTTTTTAAAATAATTATAATTCTATAAAATTAATATAACAAATATTTTCACACCATTCAATTAATTGAAAAATGATAATGTCGTTCTCTCCTACGTGTGGATTACCACCTTCATGAAGAGATGAGATTAAGTTTTCACTACTATATAACATGGATGGTATATATTATTGTAGTTAATAAAATAATATGATATTTATGATATAATTATAATTATTTTAATTTTAAATAATATTTACCTTATTTCCATAGTGTTATATTAAAAATGAAATTGTTACTCATGTATACGCATGACCTATTGTATCCATGATTATAACAATATTCATTTTTTATAACCTTATATCATGGGTGGTTATAAAATTTTAATTTATATATAAAAACTATTTTTATTTCATGGTTATTATTATATATATTATGGATTAAGTATCGTATTGACTGTAGTCATCCTATCGAAGGCATTTTGGACACATAATTTGAATGTCATTAAAACATTTGATGAGACCTTAAGTAATTGTACGTAACAAGGTGATAAATAAAATAAATGGAATATTAAACATGAACAATGTTCTTAATCAATAGAATAATTTAAATAATTTATTACTAAGTATTATTATGAATGTATGTGATGAATTGGACTCAAGGAAATGGATCTCTCAAAACCACCTTTTCTTAGAATTATGACTATTATCTATTAAACTCATTATATATATCTCTTTCATGTTGTGGAATGATTTGAAATTGTGTATTTTTATCTCTAACAAGTATACCGAAATTATTATACCCTAATTTTATGGGGAAACTCATTCCTTATATTTTATTATCAAATTCATTATTTAAGAAATTACTTTTGATTATGACTTGTTGAAAGATTATGCAACCCATTTTCTTTTCATGAATTATTCTTATGTTTAGGATTCTGGCTTTATTTCCTTTTCCTTATAAAAAAATGATAATGTTATTATGGAAAAAACGAAATAACATTAAACGGATTGGGTAATTATTTTGTCTCATGAGACTTTATTTATGGTAATTGGGAGTAAACCTAATTTTTTGTAGGACATTATCCACTATGTAATATTGTATATGAAAATATCATATTCTCATGTAAATGTCATGTTATATACTTATACGAGATTTCATATGTTTCTATTTATTTATGATACTATGTTATTTATGTGATGATTTCACATGATTACTCATGATTATTCTCTTTTATGATATCATGTTATACCTTTTCCTTACACATTATGTTTCATTATCATGTTTATTACATTACTGGAATTTTTAGACAACCCCATTCCGTTATGAATTCCCGAGGTTATCCTATATGGTTTTAGTAAAAAATGAATATCTATTTTATATAAGGAGAATAAAATAATTATTTCATTTTATTATTTCGTTTTGATGCATTATGAACCAACTCATCCAAATACATTAGGACACATAATTTTTGAGTTTCAATTATTGAATATTTATATTAAAAATATTGTAATAATGTAAAAGGCTTCGGTCTCTACTGATTAGTCTATGTGAAATTTGAGTCTTTTTAAGGAATTTTTATATTTATTCCTTTATGAGGTTATCCAGCTTCCCCATAGACATGAAATCATGATTGAGATATATTTTATACTGGGTGATTGTCTGATTTTGATGGATCCTTAATTAATACTACAGTTGGATCCATTAGAGTTGATGATTCCAATTGGTTATCTAACGTAGAAGTGTTTTATCTTTCCTAGTGTGTTACTGTAGATATCTCCCATGTTTTTATAAAATAGTGTATACAATATTCTATATTTGTTTATATACTATTAGAGACTGAATCAGGTAACAGTCAAAAACACAGTTTCCCCTCCAAAGGATTGATGATATGTTTTACTAGTTGATTAGAGATTTCATGTTTTTAAAGATTATTATTTTGACCAACGAATCATTTGATGAGGATGAATTATTATATATTTTCAAGACTAATTTTATGTGTTTTTATAGGCACTTTGAGTACTTTGTTATATTTTTCAATGTCTTGAAAATGGTGAATGTTTTATTGGGGATTGTTAAGTCTATATTATATGAGTTCTTAGACTACATCATAGTCATGTTCATAAATGAATTCCTTATATACTCGAGGTCAGAGAAAGATCATCCTCGAAGCCTTAGATATGTTTTATAAGTCTTTTGACATCAGCAGATCTATATAAATCTATCCAAGAGTTTTTTATGGATATATGAGGTACACATTTAGGGATACATGAAGTCCTGATAGTGAGTAGTGGTGGATACATTGAATATTTAGGCCATTGTGTCATGTATAAAACTCATTAACTTGGTGAAAATTTATTTCTCTTTTTCTCTATTTGTGTATAATTAAAGGTTCATATATGAATTTTATTAGTTTAAGGACCTTATAATATCACTAAAAATGACATTATAGGATTTCATCTCAATTGAATAGTTTCTGGTGACATTTTAATATCAGAAGAGTTAGTGATCAATGCTCATATTCACTTACTTCCTATAGATGGTGTGATGCTCACTGTTTTTTATGCATCCCATTTGGAATTGAGGTAAATCCTGATGCACCATTGATGAATTATTTATTATGGTTCTAGATTTTACTCCCCCACAAGAATGAAAATATGACCCATGATTTTTAGTTTGAATTAGTAGTGCTTTCCATAAAAATATTTCAGCATTATCTCATCAAGTACTTCTTTTTTTCTTCATGGATCATAGGACCTCGAGGCATGTTTTATTTCATCATGATATGAACCTATGACAGTGTAGTTGGATGAATTTTCTCTATGAATATGAATATGAGATATAATTCACCTAAGAGAAATGAAATTTAATGTCCATTGTAATATTTTAAAATGCATATAGTGAAGTTATGCAAGAATATAATGATTATTGGAAATAGATAGTGTAGCAGAAAACATTGCATCTTAGTAAATATGATATTGATTGAAAATGTGGCCTATATCAAATGATGGTGAAACCTTCCTTATTTCCACAAGTGTATTAGTGTTAATAGGGAGATTCATAGGTAGATGCAATGATGGAATTTTTATTTTATGAATAAGCTCATGAGGGGTGATTATAGGATAGCCAAAAAAAAAATTTTAGTGGACATTGTTTATTATATTGTTATTGTATGAGGAGGTTCTCTATGAGTTATATAGATAACCTTTAATAGAACATATATGTATTTATAAGATGTATCATTGCTTCAGGATATTTTTTATGGGGCTCGGTGTAACGACCTAGAATTATATCAATGATATTTTCTTTTTTATAATAATCTCATATAGTATTAACCACATAAAATACACAAAAAACTTTATAAATCCATAATGAATGAAATAAGATTCTTTTTTTGAGAATTATGGAGCCTATACAAATGGAATAGTAACTTAAACATTTGAAAAGTAATATAACCATTATGTATAGTAAACTGGACAACAGAATAGTTACATCAAATATAAAAGTATAAATAAAATTTGGTCATGTTATAAATTAAAATATTATGTTTTTATATCATTATTTATGTATATAAATTTCATAAAAATGATAAATGAATTTTTGGTATTTTTGTAAACTGCAAATATTTATATAGAATGTTTTAATTAATATAAGGATTTAAAAGAAATGTTATTTTCATAAAATAGACTCATAAATTAAATTTTTTTCTTATGATTATAAGTTAATTTTATGAGACATTAATTTATTTTTCAAATTTTCATAAAATCAGTTATAAAAAGAAAACATGTATTTAAAAAATGGTGATTTTATTATGAAATTAAATTTCTCTTCTATAGAATTTTTTTTTAAATATGAGTTATTTTTTGGATTCTACACATTGAAAAATGGTTAAGGTTATTTTTTTTATTTTTCCAAAATAGTTGAATTTTTGGGAATAGTGGAATACGATAATTTAAGGTATATGTAAGTAAATGAATTTTGTAGTCATTATTGAGTCATGGTAGATGTATGTGGACATTTATTAAAAACCACAAGAAAAATTTACTATATTTAGTAACAATAATCAAAAATATTGTTTTTCTTGATAAAAATAATAAAATAATGAATTGAATAATAAAAAAAATATGCATATCCTCCACTATAGATACCACCCCTCATCACCTCTTATTCTCACACATAAAAATCATTGAATATTACACAAATAATCCCCAATAATCTCCCAAATTCTCTACCCACATTTACATGATTATTTTGTCTCAAAAAAAGACCAAAATCAATTCCCCTTAAAAGGTTCTCAAGGAAAGGAATTCAAGATGTAAAAACCACTTTCTATTTCTTTTAATTTATTTTAAATTTATTTTATCTTATTATAATATGCTCAAATCACCTTATACAAGTTACATGATAAATCAATTATATTTTATATACTATAATTTTATTGTATTATTGTATCAGCCCATTATATTTTCTCTTTATCTCTTTTTTTTCTAAATATGAAAATATCGTCTATGAGGTGTTGATTTACCGCCTTCATGGATTACATGTTTTCATTTTTAAATTATTCCTTCAAGGAAGGTTAGAAAACAATTTTCATGGTTAAATAATATTATAATAAATGTAATAGAAACTATTAGATATTATATTACTATTATCTATATATGATATTAAATAATGAATTAAAACAAGCACATGATGATTGAAAAAACTCTAAATTAATCAAAATAATTATCATTAACGTTTCATCTAATAAATCATACTAATTTATGAAAAAAAACATATATGTTCATTTAATATTTTGGATGTTAGTTAATAACTAATAATTTCAATTCTAGAAAAATATCATAATTTTAGATGATTTTCCATACATGTATACCAGTGAACCAATCATGAAAACCACGGAAACAAACACCCCCAAACGACGAAATTATAACTTATAAATCACCAGAAAGGAAAAAAATGATCTTAATAAACTTTTAATTACTAATATAAAGATAGAAAAGGTTCTTAATTAATTAATTAATTAATGTATTTAATATTATTATCCATGACATTATGTACAAGGGCAGAACACTCTCAGGCATAAGGTAATAGATTCTTTCTGAACCTCCATTTTCCATCAGGTTACATTATCTATCTTTACCCAATGTAAATGAAAATGATTATTATATAATTCATATAAACTATGTTTATATGTTCAATAATCATGTATCCATATTAGTTTATCATTATATTTTGGGATATACATTTTTTAAAAATTTTACCTTCTCAATTCATTCTGTTAAGAAATCCTGAATGGCCTGAAGGACTTCATTTTTATTTTATTATATATAATCCCCATTTTATGGGTTTAAGGGGAACCCGTACATGACCCGTAGGCCCAAGGAACATGGCCCGACTGACTCGCTTTACATGACCCAAATGCCCATATGCATACCATGACCAATACATGACCCATAGGCCCAGCCCACTTGAACTGCCCCTCCCCAGATTCTACATCATTTGATCACCTAGCTCCCCACCTTGCATTTCTGATCAGCTAGCATTTCCCCAAACAAATATGGATGATGACTGGTCTGGATGGAAACTGCCATAGCCTCTCATTCTTTAAATCTAGTTAGCTCTGTATCTGGTGGCTGCAACTCATGTTGCTTTGATCCTCTTCTGGAGCATGTTCTATGTGAACATGAATACTATTTTACCTTATTAATTTTCATGTATGATATTAATCCTTTATTTCAGGGACATCATTATGATTTTCCCTTTTATTATGCATCTTGACATGATTATGATACAAAATTATTTCAATGGGAAAACCTTATGTTTATGTATGATTACTTATATATCATTCTTCATGTGGAAAACATATTCATGAAGAAGTTATGATGGGTATTACAATATATCACTCTAATTCATGGGGTAATGTTCTTTCTCATTTAACATCATGTGAAATGGTCTTGTTGGAATGCCTGGAATCATGCTTCATGTGCAATATTCACAGGGGTTAGGATTAACTCATGCTCTATGTGAAACAGTCTTGGTGGTTACCTTTGAATCGGGATACTACCTATGAAATGAGCAATGAATCTTTCTTATGTCATGTTGAATTCTTTTTCACATTTATATGATTCAATTATTATGTGATCCCATGTTGTATATGTCATATTTTAATATGTTTATTCATGTTTCATTTATTATTATGTCATCATGTTATGCCTTCTAACCCATGTGATGTGCCTCATTCATATGTTTTTCACTTTACTGGGTTTTTTTAGATTATTGATCTATTCATGTACTTCCCCAGGTTATCCTCTGTAGAGGTATGGGTTCAAATGGTGTTAAGAAGATTATATAAAGATGAAATAAAAGATGTTTTTTATTTTTGTCTCTAGTTATTAATTTTATATACCAATTCATCCAAAGACACTTGAATTTATAAATATTGGCGTGTAATTGATGGTTATTTATTCTTGAAATCATGTATTATTATGTGTAAAAGGATATAGTACCCATAGTTTGTATAATAATAGGGTCTAGTTATTTTTTAGATAAGGACCAGAGAACTTTAGTAAGAACCCTAGGGATAATTCTATCACCATTGATAACCTAAATTGAAACAAATAGAATCATATATTAGGCTCTAATTTTTATTTGCATGTTTATCCTTCTATATTTAATATTTTCTTTTTATATGCATGTTATCCATGTATTCAAACCTTGAACTCTTTTTTAGTTATATTATAAAATGAAATTTCGAGGGAGAAATTTCATAAGGGGGGAAGAATGTAATGAACCAACATTCTATCAAGGATTTCCACTTCCTATAATTATATCATATATTATATATCATATAAAAAATAGAAAAAAAATGTTATAAATTAATAATGAATGAAATAAGAGTCTTTTTCATAAATTAAGAAGCCTATACCAAGGGAATAGTAACATGACCTTTGGAATATTAATATACCCTTTATGAAGAGTAAACTCAACAATTAAATAACATCCTCAACTATGAATGTATAAATAAAATTTTGGCATCTTATAAATGAAAATACAATTTATTTATATCATAATTCAAGTAAATAAATGTTTTAAAAATGATAAATTAATTGTGGTGTTTTTATAAATTGTAAATGTTTATTTACAAGTTTATAATTAGTATAATTATTTAAAATTAAATTTATTTTTATAAAATTTACTTGCAAATTAATATTCTATTTTAAAATAATATTTAGATAAATTTATGAGACCCTAGGTAATTTTCTGAAGTGTTATAAAATCAATTATTATGTCAGGATTGTTATTTTAAAAATAAATAATTATTTTCATTAATAATTAAATTTGTCATATGAAGAAAATTGTTTTCATTAAATGATGTTCATTTTTTAATAATAAAAATTTAAAATTGTTATGAGTAATTTTTTTATATCTTTATAAAAAAGTTGAACTTTTGGTTACTAGTGAAATACAGTAATTTACAATATAAGTAAGTAAATGAATTTTGGTGTTATGCTTGGGTAATGTTTGATTTTATTGGACATTGGTTTGAAATAACATGAAATATTGAGAATATGTAGTCATAAGAATCAAAAATAATTTTCTTCTTGAGAAAAATATTATAATAATGAATATAATAATAATAAACACCCCTCTCCTCTACTATACATACCACCTCTCACCACCTCTTCTCCTCACACCATAAAATCCTGTACTTTTGTCCAAATTCTTCCAAATACTCCTCCAAATTATCTACTCCATATTCAAGATCCTTTGGTCTCAATAAAATTCCAAAATAGATTCCCTTGTAGAGGTTCACAAAGCGTGGAATTCCAGAGGTAAAAACAACATTCTTTTTCATTGAATTTATTTTCAATTTCTTTTATTTTCTTATAATCTCCACAACTAACCTTATAAAAGTTACATGATAAATTCAATATATTTTATATAATTTAATTTTATTGTGTTAATGGAAAAAATAGTCATATTTTCCTTTTTATTATTATTTTATTATTAAAATGAAAATAGCGTCCGTGAGGTGCTGATTTACCAACTTTATTGATGGCACATTTTCATTTTTAAATTCCACCTTAATGGTTGGATCCAAAAAAAACTCTGGTAAAATTTATTATAAAATATTTATTATAAACTACTTATTTTTTTGGAACTAGTATATATTCTTGATATTAAATAATGACATAAAACTAGCTGGCGATGATCGAAAAACTGCCAAATTAATCACAACGATTATCATTAATGTTATATCTAATGAATCATCATAACATATTAAAAAATTATATATAATAACATTTAAGATAATTTGATCATTAATAACATACAATTTTATTTATGGCCAAATATTCTAATTTTACATGATTTTTTCATACATGTATACAAGTGAACCAATCATGAAAACCAAGGAAACAAATACTCCCAAACAATGAAATTATATCTTATAAATCTAAAAAATGACATAAATGAACAGAATAAAATTATAATAAATACATTTAATGTATAAAATTCTCTGAATTAATTAATTAATGGATTTTATTTGATTATCTAAGGCATTAAGTACAAGGTAAAAACACTTTTAGATATAAGGTAAGAGATTCTTTTCGAAACTCCATTTTTCATTTGGTTTACTTTCCCTCTCTTTACCAAAATTTAAATATTTATTATTTTTATATTATTATTATAATTTAATTTTATATGATTCAAAACCTTTTATTCAGATAACATCATCCTTAGTTCTCTGGATATACATTTATCAAAAAATGTTTCTTTCTTGATTCAACCTTTAAGAAATCTTGGTTAAAGGGAAATTCTAGATTTCTTATCCAATTTAATGTGATCTCCGTAATATATTTAATCTATCATTATTTTTATAAAATCACTCATTTTATCATGAATAAATATATTGGTTCATTTTGGGTTTTATAAAAAACAATTATACATCTTCTTTTTTAACAAATCTTTAATATTTTTGTTAAACTACACTAATACGTTATATCTTTTTAGTGTTTCCTAAACACACATTTTAAATGTTTTAATTTATGTTTGAAATAAATTTTCATTTAATTTTCCTATTATAACTTGTTAATGTTCATGTATGATAGATATACTTTATTTCATGGAAACCATTATAATAATCCCTTTTATTATGACTCTTGATATGATTATGATACCGAATTCCATCCACAGGTAACCCTTATGTTTATGATTGATTCCTTATGTATAATTAGTCATGAGGAACCAATATTAGTGAAAATGTCATGATTGGTGCATCCATATTGTTCTCTAATTCATTTGGTAATGTTTAGACTCATGAGAGGTCAGGTGCAATAGTCTTGGTGGTTAGCATTGCTTTTGTTCCATGTTCAATGATTATTGTTGTTATCCTTAAATAGTGAACCATGTGAAACACACTTTGTGGATAGACATTAATCATTTTACACTGTGAAATGAGCATTTACTCATGCTTATGTGATGTTGTATAATATTTCTACATTTTTATGAATCCATGATTATATGATCCCATGTTCTATAAGACACGATTCCATATGTTAATTAATGATCCATGCCTTTTTATATCACCTTGTCATGCCTTCTATTCCATATGTTATGATTTATTCATATGTTTACTCCCAAAATGGGATTTTTAGATCATTTATTTGTTTTTTATGTCTCCTGGTCATCCAATGAAAATGTAAGGGCTAGAAGGCTGTTAAGATATCATTATGAAGTTTAAATAATAGATTTTTTTGTTTTGGTATCATGTTTTCTTGTTCCTTGTAATCTACAGGAACTATAAATTTTTATCCTTATCTCATAATTGATGGTTATTTATGCTTAAAATCATGTTATAATATTTTTAAAAGTATAGGGCCGCTAATGTTTGTATGATAGCATGGTCTAATTATTTTTGGAGAATAGGACTAGAAAACATTGTTAAAAACCAAAGGTATATTCCTTTCACCATGGATAACCTAGATTGGAACACAGGGAATCACATATCTGGATATACTCTTCATTTATAACATTATCCTTCTATGTTTAATTTATCCTTCTTATATGTTTATTAGCTACGTTTTCAAACCATGAAAACTTTTTACTTAGAATGTAAAACGAATATTTGGGGGAGAGATTTCATATAGGGGATTATAAAATTACCCATAATTCTATCAATGAATTTTCCATTTTTTATAATTATTTAATATTGTATTAATCACATAAGGCATAAAAAATTATAAATTAAAATTAAATAAAATAATAGTCTTCTTTAGAATTTAAAGAACTTATACCAATGGAATGGTTGAGTGAACTTTAGAATCGTAATATGAACCCAATGAATACGAATCCAGCCAATATAATTTTACCATCACCTATGAAAGTATAAATAAAATTTTGGCATCTTATAAATGAAAATAATATATTTTTATATCATATTTCAATTAAATAAATGTATTAAACATTATTAATTAATTTTTGGTATATTTGTAAATTGTTAATTGTTATTTACAATTATATAATTAATATAATGATTTAAATAAAAATTTATTTTCATAAAATAGAATAATCAATCACTATTTTTTCATATGATTATGAGATAATTTCATGTGACCTTATTAAATTTTTCAATGTGTTATAAAATCAGTTATAATTTGAAAATTTGATTTTTTCTAATAAACGGTGACATTATTTAAAAATTAAATTTCTCAATTGTATAGAATTATTTTCATAAAATATATTTCATTTCATTATTCTACATGTCGAAAAATGGTTAGGGTGAATCTTTATTATTGTTTAAAATATTTGAATTTCTACTGAATAGTGATTTACAATAATATACGGTATGGGTAAATAAATGAATTTATGAGTCACAATTTAGTCAGGGATGATGTTAGTGGAAATTGGTTCCAAATTACATGAACATGTTACCATATTTAGTCAGAAGAATAAAAAATATGGTTTTTTATAAAAATAATAAAACAATGAATAGAATAATAAAAAATGAACACTCACCCCCACTATAAATACCACCCTTCACCACATTCTCTCATTATTCATTAATAGCCTTTAATCATGTAAAAATTATCCCCAATACTACTCCGAATTAAATCCCTCATATCTAGGACCCTTTGTACTCAAAAAAACTACGAAACTCAATTCCACTCTGGAGGTTCTCAGGGAGAGGAATTCCAGGGGTAAAAACCAGTTTATTTTTCTTGTAATTTCATTTCAATTTATTTAATTTTATTATTCTCTCCAAAATTACCCTAATCCAAGTTTAATGATTACTATTTTATCTCTTATATACTAAAATTTTATTATGTTAATGGAACTACCCATCACCATTTCTGTTTCCTTATTATTTTATTATAATAAAGAAAACATCGTGTGAGTGGTGCTGATTTACCACCTTCGTGGACAACATGTTTTTATTATTCAATTATACCTTCATGTGTGGTCATAAAACCATTTTTTTGGTAAAAAATATTATTATATATTTTTTATAAACTGTTTAATGTTATGTAACAATAAATATACATGATATTAAATAACAAAACAAAACTTGTTTGTGATGATTGAAAAACCGCCAAATTAATCCAAATGATTATCGTTAATGTTTTATCTAATGAATCATCCTCATATATGGGAATAAATTATATATTAGACCATTATATATTATATATTTTCATTAATAAAATATATTTTCAATTATGGGAAAATATTCTAATTTTACATGATCATTGATACATGTATACTAGTGAACCAACCATGAATAACAATGAAACAAACAATCCCATATGATAAAATTATATCGTATAAATCACCAAAAAGGTCATAAATGATCTGAATAAATTTATAGTAAAAAATATAAATGTATAAAAGGTTATGAATTATTCAATTAATTTATTTAATTTTATTATCATGTACATTAAGTACAAGTGCAGTACACTTTCAGATATATGGTAAGGGATTCTTGCCAGAGATCCATTTTTTCCTTTTGGCTACGTTCTCTATCTTTACCCAAAAGAAATTATTAATTATTTTTATATAAATATTATAAATTATGTTTATATGTTCCAAAATCAACTATCCAGATCAGTTCATCACCTTTTTCAGGGATATTCAGGTTTTAAAAAGGTTCCCTTTTCAATTCGTCCTATTAAGAAAGATCGATAAAAGGGAACTTCTAGATTTTTACCCATATTAATTTTCTCTCAATAATCTATTTTAATACAAAATTATTTGTTATAAAATCACTCATTTTATCATTAAAAAAATAATGGTTAATTTATAGTATTATAAACAGTTATACATCTTTATTTTCTAAATAATCGTTAATATTTTCCTTTAACTGCACTAAAATACTTTATTTTATATAAGTTTCTTAAAAACTCATTTGATGTTTTTTATATTTAGTTTGACATAAAATATAATTACATATGACTATTTTAACTTATGAATTTCCATATATGATTTAAATCCATTATTTTATGGACATGACTATGATATTCCCTTTCATTATACCCCTTGACACGATTATGATGCCCAATTACTTCTAGGGGTAACCCTAATGTTTATGTTTAATTACTTATATATTATTATCCATATGACACACATATTAAGAAAGATGTTATGATGTGGTGAATAGATATCAGTCTAATTCATTGGGTAATGTTTAGTCTCATGAGACATCACGTGCAACAATCTTAGTGGTTAGCATTGACACATGCTCGATGTGAAATGTTCATAGCGGTTATCCTTTACACATGCTCCATGTGAAATGGTCTTGGTGGTTAGCCTTGACTCATGATTCTACATGTATAATGGGCCTTGAATCATTCTTCGGTCATTTTGTATGATGTTTTTTCATTTCTATGATTCTATGATTACATGATCCCATGTTATATATAGTATACTTCAATTGTTTTATTCATGTTCCATGAATTTTTATGGAATCATGTTATTCCTTATAACCCATGTGTTATGTTTTATTCATTTTTTATTACCATAGTGGGATTTGTAGCTCATTAATGTTTTTTTATTTCCCCGATTTATCCTATACAGATTTAAGGACTCAAAGGGTGTTAGAAACTCATTATGAATATAATATTAAATATGTTTCTTTATTTTGGTCTCTTGTTTGCATTTTTATGTACCTAGTCATCCAAATATGTTAAGCATTATGATCCTAGTATTGTAATTGATAGTTATTTATGGTTAAAATAATGCAATAATATGTGTTATAGGATATGGTCACTATACATGTGATAAAAAAATATATAGGGAAATTAGTAAAATTGTTTTTAGTCTACAAACAGGTGAAGGTCAAGAACCATGTTTTGGGTAGATTGTAACACCCTTTGGATAATATCTAATAAAATTGATAAGAAATCGTAATGGCTTTTTTCACTAGGTTAACCTAGTATTAGGGAGGATGTAAGAATTCAGTCCTCCAAAACCTAGATTCAACAGTTATATTACATTATTTTTACACAATACAAGAGTCCCTGATGGTTCCAATAATTTAGTAGCCTTTTATTACTTGATACATAGATCATTTTTTACATTAAAATTTATAAAATAAACGACCACATAAATATACCATGAAAAAAATATTATCCCTTCTTGCAAATCCTTGGAAATTACAAATAGTTCCCTTCTAGTTTTCTTGGGGGAAGAAAACAGATTAAGGGTGATCATTGATTCTCAGTAAGGTTAAGCATACAATTAATTCTATGATAACATTATAATGGAATAAATAAAATGGTAAAGGATAATAAATGATTAAAATAATTCCACAATAACTGAAAAATGACGGCATACTATATTAATGATAATAAATTAAAACATGGATAATAATTATCTATATCACACTGATGGAATGCATAATATTGTACATCATAAACATATCATCAAGACCTTATTCTAAGAAAACATTTATAAATATGTAACGAAATGACCAATTTCCACGACAACGGTCTCATAAGAACTACCAATACATCAATGGGATATATATAATTACGTCCTCCAATCACAAATTAAGTACAATGAATTCATCATATAGGAAAATGAATAAACAATATATAATCAACTGTTATAATTATCATTCATATTGTACTAATAGTATAAATATTACTAATAGTTTTCCCTATGTCAATAAAATTGAATAAATAATAATAAAACATCTAGTGAAATAATATGGATGGTTAAATAATATATAATAAATATTCCTATGTAATCATTAAATATCTATATTAGAATAAAAATTAGAATTATTTTCAATAGTTCCCCAATCAATAAGTGTAATTCCCATCTATGTAATAATCCATCGATAAACACCATATTGATCATGGAGTATACTATTATGTCAATAATTTCCTTGATAAATTAATGTATAGAATATTGGTGAACACCATTCACTTAATGAAATGGAAGACATAGTATTGAAAAAAGGAATTGAAAGATAATTTATTCCTATTTATAGTGGATGTTTAAGAATGTAAAAGACAATGATTGATCACATATGATATTGAAAATAATGTTACACAATTTATTCAGAGAAAGAATGTAGTTTATTAAATAATAAAAAAGCAACATATAAACTATGTGGTGTTATCAATGTTAAAGTAAATACTATTATCATGGAAACAAAGTTAATTTAGTAGAAATGGGTAAAGTAAATTTTGGGGTAATCAATATAATATAATAATTGAGTTCTGTAGTTTTCTTTGGCATGATACCCTATAAATGGTAATACAATCATTCATTGTTTTTTTCAATATCCTTTGAATTATCAAAATCATTTATCCTAGAAGTTTCTGGCTAGGTATGTAGCCTTAGGCCCACTCATTATGATGTGAAATGAATGTTGAGTCGAAACTATACCATACTTTTAATATAGGTTACCTATATGTGCATCAGTTCAATAACCACATCTATTTGCTTGTATCTATACTATGATGTCATTACTAAGAAAACCACACATTCTTTACTATGTCATATTTTTTTATGGAATTATGAATTATTTGGAAAATGATTTAAAGAGAGGGAACAACATTATTGATATATCAAATTGGTGATAATTACATATAACGTTTTATCATGATAACATTATAATAATGGTTTGAAATTTAAAATGGAAGTGGTGGAATGAGATAACTTATGTTTTCGTAATAATGTCATTGTATAAAACATCTAATGAGTCGGTATAAAATTTATGTCATAAATAATATATCTAATTGGATAAAATAATATGAGATTAATATCAAGGAAGTATTTGTAAATATTATTATAACAATAAAATTTCAATTAAAAAGGTACGATAAGGATTTAAAACAATTTTTTTCTATGTCACTTATTATAAATTGGGTGTAATACTTAAAAAAATAGATATAATTTTGGAAAATTTATAATGGGATAGGGAATATAACATCATGATAAATTTCTTTTTGGGTGTAGTCTTAAGTGATAATTCTTGGTATTCAGTTCCTTTTATAGGTGAAAATGAGGTGTTTTTTCTTAGAAACTCAAGTTAGGTAAGGGGTAAGAATGGAATCATAAGAGTTTTAGTGGGGTTAGTTGAGTTTGTTATATAAATAGTAGGTGATAATTTTTTTTATAAATTTAATTTCTAATAAATAATTTCAAGAAGGCTTATGTTTCCATTTAATTATTAATAATTTGAGATACCTCATTTACCCAGTTTTTCCTTTATTAATATTTATTTAAAATTAACAATAGTGATTATTTTGTTACAAAATTATAAGACATATCCTTTTAACAAATTTTGAAATTATAAATAAAAATTTGGACTCCATTTAATCTAATTAAATTTATGTATGTGTGAAAATTATCTTATATATAAAATCATAACAAATAGGAAAAAATTATAGAAAAATTAATTTTTATATTTTAAGTGTAATTATTATTATTTACTATTATTGATTAATTAAATACTTGATTAAATATTTGTTCATATGTTTTAAAATAAAATTATATTTATAATTTAGAATATAATAATCTACTTTATTTTGGAAGAATTTATATAACTCTTATTAAAATAAGTCATTAAAAAAACCATTTTAGATTTTTTTTTGTGGTAATTTTCCATTGAAGAATGTAATTCATTCCCAATGCATAAATATAATAGTGTACTTGTAATATATTTATAACCACTAATTATAAATATAAATTTAATTTTATGAAAGAAAAATTAATATTTATTGGAAAATTGAATTATAACATCAGCATGTGAAGAATCACTTTTCTTTAAAAAGCGTATTTTTAATAATAAAAATTATATTTAGGATAAAACTATAAAAAAATTATATTTTAATGAAATAATTTTTTTATTATATATAATTTTATTTGGTTTTAAAATACATCCAAAACTTATTTTTCTAAAATGATATTTAATTAAGAGAATTGAAAACATTTTATTTTATTGGAAGGTATTGCATAAATTCATAGGTTTCCTATATTAAGAATAATATTTTGATACATATTGTTTTAATATTTAAAAACATAATTGATCAATTGAAAGGGTATAAAAAAATTATTAGTATTTTCCTATAAAGTTATAAAAGTTATAGTTTTGGAAAAAAATTATTTTTCACTACTCACCTAAAAATTAATAATTTTTGAAAAATATAAAAAACTAACTATAAGATAAACTTGAATATATTAATAAAAATATCGAATCAATTAATAAAATTTAAATAAAAATATTATTATTTTTATATTTAATAATAATAGTGAATAAAATATCATTAGAGTTTGGGTTGTTCAATTGTTTTGGGATGTATTATTTACTTACTATAGTAGGGTATCGAGTATTACATCATTCCCAAAATAATATCATCCAGGAAATTAGGTACATATTAGATACTAAAAAACTATTGGTATTCCTTTGTTATAGATTATTTGGGATCCAATTTTTCCCTCTCTAGTTTGTGATTTCTCTAAATGATTTTCTCCTCCCAAGTTGTCAAATTCCACAATAATTTCTCTCTACTGTCAAGAATCGGGAATTTCTATCCATTATATGCTACATTAGATTCAAACTCTATTCCCTCATATATTTGTTAATGAATTTTATATGTCGTGTATTTCCTAAACAATGAAATTCATAAGATGTCATGTACTTTAGAATTTTAGGGTGTTATAGCCAATCGGTAAGAAACAAATCTATTTCTATCTAGAATTTCATGAGGTCCAATTTACCTAAGTCTTAACATCCCATTTTAAGTAAATAATATTCCTAATTTCTATACTGACACCTATAGGAATGTATGACACCCACTTGAAATTATAATTCTTTCCTTTGATTATCATCACAATTCTTTTCTCTAATTTGAGCTATTTCCAATGATATTCAATAGTCCAAACTTACACTGTGGTCTCTTCTAGAAGTTCTGATCTTACTATCTTCATTTCTCTAACTTCTTCTAAAAATAAAGAGTAATACATATTTTCATATAAAATTCATCATACAGTTCAATATGGATTCCAAAATGGAAACAATTTTTTTAATGAATTTCCACCATAAGTATATATTGACCCCATGAACCATGGATTCCAGGATGGAAAAAATTAGAATAGATTCTAATGTATGAATAATAATTTCAAACATCCTATCACTTTGAGGGTGATAGGATTTTCTTAAATATACTTTGTTTTTGTGATAATTTTAAATAATCTTATAAAATTTTTATATAAACTAGGGGTCACAATAAGATATAATTAGTAGAGGTGGCCTGGGAAGTAAAAAACATTCACTGATATAGAGCATGGAAAGGCACTCAAGGGGATGTACTTCCATTACTAATAAGAAATTTTCAGAATTGGTAATTTTATGAATGATAACCACTATAAATTTTTTATTATTTGGATTATTTTTATGTCCAGTGAAAAATTCTATTATAATAGTTTCCAATTTGATTATAGGTATTGTAAATGTTTACATGACACCATTATGATATTTTATTTTATCCTTTACCTACAATCACTAAAAGAATCAGGCTGTATAGTTCATAATATCCCAATTCATACCATCCCAAATTTATTTTCTCATAAATTCTTAAATGCCATTATTCTACTATGATGTATATTGAAACATGATCCATGTGCATCATCTAATAGATCCCTCATCTGGTCAATTATGGTGGGAACACATAACCTATTTCCAAACATCAAAACTATATATTTATAGATGAAATCTATAAATTTCCCATCATTCACTAATTTAATACTCTATTTATATCCTTATCATCCTATTAGGACTTCTTTATACTTTTTTATTAAATATGGTTTACCAGTTTATTTGAAAAGGAATGATGGAACCCCTTACCTGAAAATTACCATATCAATTTTTATTAGATCCCCTAATATATGATCCTTATTAATCCTCATCATTGTAGGAACTGCATGTTCCCTCATACTCAATGCATCAACCACCCTCTATACTTAATAATGTTGGAATTTTATTAAGTAATCATTGTCCCTGAGTAGTTACAACTATATGATTTTCCTAATATTGAAATATTTTTTGGTGAAAATATTCCTAAATATTTAATGTTTCATATATATGTCAAATATTTCCCTATAAATATAGTGTCCCTATATCATAAAGGAAATAATTATAGATTCCAACTCAAGATCATGAGTTGTATAATTTTTATCCAGAGAAATTAAGTGCCTTTATTCCTAAATAAACAATCTATAATTTTGACTAAGAAAAAAATAAGTCATTTCTTTAGTATATCACTATATATTACAAATACCTTCTTTCCTGATGGTAATTTCAATATCTATGCATTAATAAATCTACTAATCATCTCTTAAAAAATATCTTTAATTTCGTAAGATAATGGTAATTTTCCCCCATTTTATGACAATTTTTTTAATAAGTTGTATAATTGGGAATGTTTTTAAACAAACCACTAATAGTAACATGACAAACAAAGGAAATTATTTATCATAGTTATATTCTTATTTTAAGAAATTATATTAAAACATTTCTATTCAATGTATCCATAAATATTCCATCCTTAGATATAATATAAACATGAAATGAAACATCATGGAGCTCAAATTCACACATATTAAATTTTCTATATAATTCAATTTCATCATGGGACCCAAGAATTATTTATAAATGGATCTCATGTTCATCATATATTTTGAATTATATCAAGATATCGTCAATGAATACTGCAATGAAGTTATGAAGAAATTCCATGGGTAATATATATTTTTTGAATCCATAAAAAATATGGTTCATTAGTCAATCTGAAGGGAATTAATATAAACTCATAATGTTTATATCTCTTATGAAATATCATTGTAACACCCCTGACCCAAGAGCCACTAAACCAGTGCTCTAATCCGGGTCGTTTCATGACCTCAAGTGGGCCTCCTCGTATGCTAGAGGTTTCTAACTAGCTGCGAGGGTCTAAAAAGTCACGTGGGGAGACTATTCCATCATTACCAAAGTAATCCACAATAGAATATGTGTTAAATAGCAGAAACAAAAGAGAACAATCAAAAACATGCATACACATCCAACTCCCAAAACTGGGTATAACCATATACAACAGTAAATATTTCATGTCATACTACAGTGTCAAGTGAACAAAACCCAAAGGAAAGTAAAATTGTAGAATCCCCAAAATGGTCCAGCCTCCAAGTCTGGAACCTTACCCAAACATGTCCCATGTCCAACTCAACTACGTAGCATAGGGCCCTTGCCCTTATCTTGACCTGCAAGCATGAAATCAGCTCGGGTACCAAACAGTGGCCCGATCAGGGTGTGTGTATAACTCTGTACGACACCACCAATGGTGTCTACAAAATATCAATAATGGTAGATCGTGCATGAAAATGATAAAAATGGAAAATTAAAGGCAAAAAATTTTAATAAGTCATTCTAAGCATTGTTCCTTTTATTCATACTGCCAATGAATTCAAGTTCATCACTCAGGCATTTCATTATTCAATCTCCCATTTTTATGTTTTCAATGGATTAGGCATATTCAATGTTCTCATGAATATGAAAATACAATCAGGCCCTATCTCACTAGGCATCACATTATAACAATTTCATAATCCTCACCTTAAATCCTTAGACCGGGTGGAATGCAACCGTTAATGGAATAAAACACCATCCCTTCCCTAACACATGCATTTAGGGGAGTAGCTAGAACCTCGGTCCAACTCGACCCGTGGGAATAGAACATAAAGTAAATACACCACTCATCCAAGCCATCTGCACATGCTTATTTTTCATTCACCTCCAAAACACAATATCACAACAACATAGCCAACATCATTTAAAACATCACAATAATCTCAATAAATGGTAAAATAACTTATTGCCTCAATCCATTAACAAATTCACCATTTATATTAATTAACCATTTATCCCCATTTCCCATTTCACATTCTTATCTCGCTAAGGATATTCACGTAATAAGATAATCCATTAGAAACTTCCCATTAATCCATTTACCCCTTTTTCATGCAAACCAAACCATCCCTTAGGCCATTACCCAACCTAAGCATATTATAAAACACCAATTACACATACTTCAAGCATATTAAAATCTTCATCATGGGATAAATGTTCATACACAATAGCAGCACTTACTTAACTGACTCTAGATTCGGGAAATCGTCACACCCCATGGGTGGCCGCAAAATAGGTTGCATCATACAACATGCATACCATAGGGATTGTGAGGGTTTCATTAGTTTTTTTAGACACCCAATGAAACAAATCATCTCAAAGGTACAATGAACTCATCAAAATATGGAATGATATAAATTCTATATGCAAAAATCTACACAAAGACCAATGGATATAACTATCAGACCACTGAACATAAATCCATTGGCAGACGCACTCCCAATCAACGCCGTACATCTCGATTAAACCAAACCTAGAATATTTACCCTAAAACTCACTAAAAATGTAGGGTTTTAGAGTTCTAGATGGAGATGGAAATGAAATAGAAACCCTAAAACAAAAGGAAAAACAAGAGGGAGATTAGCCTTACACGGATCTGAAATACAGAACTGGCAGAGCTCCAAATAACTTAGTAATGACCGAGATTGATCCTTTGGTGATCTTGTCTATTTTGGTTCACTCTTAGGGTTGATAGGGTGGAGTTGGAGGAAAATACCAAGTGGATTATAAAATAACGGTGTGGCGTTTTTGTAATTTTTTAATGGTTTCTAGGTTACATGGTTTAACCCCAGAGTTTTCCAAACCATGCCAAAACCGTGATGATGCTTCTATCCCAAAGCGCCCCTTGCACTGTTTAGCCACATGGTTTGGAAAACTGTGCACAAACCATGTAGAGACTACGGTCTAAAAATTTTCTGCTTGCACAGTTTACCTGGGCTACCCATACAGTTAGTACTAACCTTGCATAGACTGTGTGACTAGCCCAAAAATCTCATTTTCTCCTTTTTTTTATGCCCCTAACCCGAAAACCACCCATAATCCTTGAAGACTTTTTAAAGAACTAAATTTTCCAAAATAAAGGGAATAGAACTGATATGTAAATATATCATTCCTCATATAGAAATCAGGGAACTTACGACCTCCCTGTTTTATAAAATCTCGTCCTCGAGCCTCTCTTCCTGACCATCATTGAGTTTCTAAAGAAAATAGATCAGTCCACTAGACCCATAAATCAGATTATCATTCTCATGATTCCTCTTGGAAATGTCCATGTTTCCATAGTATAGGAATAAGGGGCACAACCATACCCCGCCAAAAATTCTCACTATGATCCACAATATGAACTGGGTGCTCCTCAAAGGACACATCAGCCTCTATCTTGACATCCTTAACATTTATCACATGAGATGGTCTTGGGTGATAATATTGGAGTTTTGAAACATGTAAAAAATCATGCTTCCCATTATACTGGTGTGGAAGAACCAATCACTAATCCACCAGTCTGATCCTCTCCAAAATCTAAAATGTGCCCACATATCTAAGCACTAACATATCCTGTTTTCGAATTCAACAGTGAACCAACCATGGAGACACCCGAATAAACACACTATCACCCACCATGAACTCAAGAGATCTATGACGGCGATCATCATATGACTTATTCTTACCCTGAGCTATTTCTGTATTCTTTTGATTCAAATGAAGCTTCTCTAACATGTACTACACAAGACACAGCCCTAACAGCTCAGACTCTCTAGCCTCTAACTAACACAAAGGAGATCTACATGGTCTCCCATGAAGTTCCTCAAAATGTGTCATCTAAACTGTAGCCTGAAAACTGTTGTTATATGAAAACCCAATAAGCAACAAGTGATTATCCCATGATCAACTGAATTCTAGAACACATGCTCTCAAAATGTCTTCTAAGACCTGAATTTTACGCTCTAACTGCCCATCAGTCTATGGGTGGTAAGCCGTACTCAGAAACACCTGGGCACAAATAACCTTTTGTAGTCCCTTCAAGAAGCACGAGGTGAAACATAGATCCTGATATGAAACTATAGTTCTTGGAACACCATGAAACTATACTATTTCTCCAAAATACATTTCCCCATAACTGGTGGATTGTATAGGAATCTTGAATCGACCAAAAAATGGTCCACTTTGGTCAGCCGATCTACCCCCACCCAAATGGTATCATTCTACCGAGGCATACTCAGATGACCCGTTATGAAGTCCATCGTGACATCATTCCATACCACTATGGAATAGAAAATGACTGAAAAAACCCAACTGGGCACTGATGTTCAACATTCACCCACTAACAGGTAAGGCATCATAAAACAAAACCTATAACTTCTCCCTTCAATCCTGACTGCCAAAACTACCTATGAAGGTCACGGTACATATTAGTCAATCCTGGGTACACTGCCCACTTTGATGCAAGTAACTCACACATCAACTCCTCTCATACACCTATCATAACCACGAGATGAGCATGAGCATAAGAAACTCCATCAACACTGAAGGTCCAACTAGAAGGTGACTCCCTACCTTTACGACTTTCCTTTATATCCAAACAATTTTTATATACCAACTAAATTTCATTAACTCTTCTCAAAAGAATGGAATAAACTACTATAGATTCAAGGGTCATATGCATGTGTGTAGTGACCCAATCATGGCATACATGGACATTAAATTACTTTTTCAAAATACTTAATACATAAAAAATAGACACCAAAGGACCGTAATAGTTTAGTGTCTTTCAAAATTTGGTACATAATCTACTAATCTTGTTGAAAGATCTTTAACATCTCCCATAAAGGTCTTCCCTATTTGTTTTCTAACCTAAAACATTTCTTTATATACTAGAGAAATGAAACCATATGAAGGGAGAGATCAAATGCTCAGTAAGGGTATGCATGGAGAAAATAAAACAAACCATATACATTTGAACTTAAAAACCTGAACATAATGTTTAAACATCATAATCCTAATCAATGACATACAAAATGATAGTACGTAAGGCCTAGATCATAATATAACATAAATCATGATAAAAAACATGGGAATAAAACATGTAATTGTGGAAACCATTATGCACTTGTTATTATTTCCATAGTAGCCAAGACATTGCTGCCAAGACAATATTAGTGGACAAAGTCCTTTACTGAATTGAGTTCACTCCTCGTTCTAGTCCTGTATCACTGAACCAGATTAACTTGTTGTTCCAGCCATGTCTATCTCATGAGATATAAATCATTACACAATGCATTGGAGGGAGATATAGGTCCCACCCATCTCATAATGAAAGCATTATTACGTGTGCCACAACATAAACATAAATCATTCATTATAACCCAAATAATAAAATGGGTTTGATAAACATCATCCCATCATAATAAAATCCATATAACACAAATGGATATCATTTCATCATAAGAAAAGTGAAACCATGTAAATTATAGAGACATTATACACATATGAAATAATGTCATATTAGATGGAAAATGGTTTTGATAAAACACATGAAATGAATTCTTGAGGAAAATATCCTTTCTTATTCAAAATCATTTTTTTTCAAAATAACATGAAATTTTAATAGAAAAGCATTTTCATTAAAATATTAATGAAATCTTGTAGACTATGCTTTATTAATAAAAGGCATTAAGAAAACGTAAAAATCTGTTCATGCCGTATAAGTTAAAAAACTTTCTCCTAGTACTTTTGGTGGAAAAGTCAAAAACGTTCCTCATATGAAAAAAAAAGAAATATTCCATCCATAGTAGGTGGTAAAAGGAAAAATTGGGGAAAAAGGATATTAAAAATACATGAAAACATTTTTAGAAAATATGGTCATGGATGATAACAATAACCCCAGTAAATATTTACGAATAACAATCTCAGATAAGAACGATATTGGAATAGTTATCCCTTACCTTAGGTCTGATATGCTTCGTACATATCCGATCCTCCTGTATAATGATTTAAATAATGTCATTTTCTTATTACAGAATCATAATAATTGTTATCATATCATATATGGTTCACGTATAAATTAATATTACCCGTTCTTTTGTAAATTCCATGTTAAAGCAGTGTTTTGTGTAAAATCGTTTTATTTATCGTACGTGCTTGGACATGTTGTTATTGATATTATTATTACATATATCATGATATACTTACATCCAGATTTTAAATAATGATTTATATATAATATATATTCATTATATATATATATATAATATATAGATTAACAGAATGAAATACACCGTTTATGGAGACGGTAGGTCGTACGTACGTATGGACGTTGTTTTCATTTCCTTATTGACTTGAATGGAAGTAAGTATATGACATATATATATATACATAAATACAGTAGCTTTATTATGTCATATATTTCATTATTATTCATTATATATACTTTATAATCATTCTTGAATGGTTAACATGGAGAATAAATCTCATCACGTCGTGGAGACAGTAATCTGTGCGTACACACGAGCGATGATATCATTCCCATAATTATTGAATGGAATTGGAGTGGATGATATAATATCTCAGAACTTGTATCAAGTTATCATAATCATATATAGTTATTCTTTACACCATTATACCCATCCAAGTAAGGTGGTGGTAGAAAAAAATAATACACCACGGCGTGGAGACGATATTCTGTATGTACGCACGCACGTTGATTTCGTTTTCTGTAGGATGGATAGAAGGTGAAATGGGGTTGTCTAATATTTATAATAACATATCATTATATTAGTGATACTAATGTTATTACTTTATATTTAAACAACTAATGAATAAGATGTTGAATAAGAAAGAAATTTGAGAGAATTGGTAGAAGAGATTACCTCTTCTTCAACGGACCTCTTTTAATCTACCTATTTCGGAACTAGAGTTGGTCTTTTGAGAAAAACAGAACCTACAAAATGTTTCTTGGTAAGTTGAGAAGAGAAATGGTCAGGTTTTGGCCGAGCTTGAAGGCTCAAAGTGTTGTGAAAAGGAGAGGGAGGAGCTGCCCTTTTATATGGGAGGAGAGGGGCACCTTATGACAAAATTAAAATATTATTTTATAATAATGTCATATCCGGAATATAAAAGCTAAAAGTTGATTTATTTTGAAGCTAATGTGTATATGGGTCTAAATCCACTCAACCATTAGGTTTAAGACATGTTTAGATTAATATTTTAACCTTATCATTTAGATATAACTCTATGTCAAACAATTTATGTTTTACCGTGTGTTCTGTTTTCTTACAATATATGGTTAATAAACTTATTATAACCAGAAAAAATAACCCCAAGTGGTTCATTATTAATATTTATAACCTTATCTAAGTCATTTGTCTAATCCTTATATTTTTAGGAATATAATAAAAATTAATAATATAATATTTGTTTTAAAAACTATTTTATGTCAATTTTGACACTATTTGGTAATTGATTTTTGTGAAACTAATAACAACATGATTATTTCAAAAAAATGTAATTAAATAAATACTGACATTTCATATTAACCTCTAAAATTATTAAATTTATAAAAATTCTCAAATTACATTTATTTGGATATTTATTACATTAATTATGTTATTATTTCATTAATAAGGTAATTACTGCATCATCATTGTGTCTTAATAAATTAAATTATTTAAAGTATAAAAATTATAAATTAAATACCATTATATAGGAAATAGTTTTATATTTATAATGAATATTTATAATCAAATTTATTTTGTGAATAATCCTATATTAAATATATTTTTGTTATTAAACTATGATTTTAACTCTTTTAACTCTTCTTTAAATAAAATAATAATAAGTGTCCTAATCTAATCCATGTGAACCTAAATGGTCATATTTTATTCCAAAGATTTTTTTGGTCTAATTACACTTATCCACTAGAATTATACATATCTTAAGGTAATAATAATATCATTTTTACCCTTAATTACCCTATTTACATTTAACCGTGGTAAATAAAAGTAAAAAGTTACTATTCACCCAAAATTATTTTAAACTTATTGACCCACATTTTACTCCTTGATATTAACCATGTCACTCGGATTTTCGAAATTCAACTCAGAGAAGCGGTAAAATTAGGTTTTATGTAAATTTGTAAATTCTCATATGAGGTAGGTAAAAGTTTGTGAAAAGTTCAATAAAATTTTAGATATCTAAAATTATTATAAAATGACTCCAATGAATTACATTGAATATATATAGGTATTAGGTATTAATTTTGACCTAAAATAAATTTACATAAAATAAATAATTATTTAAATAAAAATTCAGTTTTAAATTATAACTCATTGTTTTTCACTATTCATCAAAAATTGAAAGTTTTCAGAAAAATACCAATAATTCACCCTAGGATAATTTAGATATTCAGAATCCAAAAATGAAGTCCATTTTGAATGATAAAATTTATAAGATTTCAAAAAGTGGGTATTACTATTCATAACGACTAGTTTATATAATATTTTAATAACATATCATTGTTTAGTGAAACTCGGTATTGCGTACAAAAAACTCTATCGTGGAAGGACGCGATTGGGTGTAATGCAAGACAAGTCAAGGTTGCGTGTAGTGAAAGATTCATTTGTTGTTTCGTATAGTAGGATCTAACCATATTTCATTTATACATTGAAAATATATATACTCAATGTTGTGTAGAATAACTTCTACCAAACGAACTTGAAATTGTGTGTAACAAGATCCAAGAATAGTGTTGCGTATACTACAAGATAATACGGTGTTGCATATAGCACAAGATACTCATAGTGTATCGTAAAACAAAATACATCAAAGAAATTAAAAAGAATAATTCTCATAAAATCTTGTTTTGTTACATTCTACCCCCTTAAAAAGAATTTCACCCTCAAAATTTGTCGGGGTTTTAAATGGTTTACTACTTGAAAGATTATTTCATAGAATCCCACATCGTAAAAAGGAATACTAAAACATAATTTTATAATGTGATGTATGAAACATATCAGTTACCCAAATTAACTCATCACTAGGTTTCCACATAGGAGAACATAGGTGAAAATGTGGATATAGAAGAGAAACCTATCCATCATGTTCTGATGGAGAGTGGTAGAGATAATGGCTATGAAAAATCCAACAATCACAAAGCCATAAATTTGTGATGATCTAAGGTACCATCTAATTAATCGGATATAAGGTCACTAGGACAACATTTTTTGTTTTCAAGATCATTTCCCTACAGTTGAAGAATTTAAATTAGAATAAATACTTACTTTATTTTGGAATAATATCACCATTGTTTGCGCCTTGAAAAATTTCAACATCATCTCTTAAAGAAATGAAGATGGATTTTTTGATTCATGAAGTGTAAGAAGATCATGTGATAGAATGATGGGTCATTCCATTTGCCTCAAATAAAAGGTTTTCAAAAGTTATCAAATATACATAAGTCCATCTATGGTGAGGTTAATTGTATATGATTCCAAAAATGGACTTATAATTCATCTATCATACCGCTTAATAAAATATAACTAGTTTTTACTAACAATGGACTTCTTCTAGGCCAGTGGTATGAAAAAAACGCAAGTTGCACTTCGGTTGTGGGTTAAATTCGCACAGCCTTGTTCGACGCGATGGGTTGTCGCCCGTCCTGTTGGTTGTCTTTTTTCTAAAACTATATTTTTATTACATTCCATAAATAATATCAAAAAATGTTCTAGCCTTAAAAAATACTAACTTATGTCTTGAATAATCCAATCCAATCCTTTGTATTATCCAAAATACTTCTGTCCAAGGTCATAGAATAATGAAAAGAATTAATAGAAATTTCATCCGCCAAGAATGTGAAAACCATCATTTATCCCTCATATACCATACGATATATCTTGTGGTCACATTACATACATGTGAATACCATAATCATGTATTCTCTTGAAATA
Source organism: Viscum album (assembly GCA_963277665.1). Classification (NCBI taxonomy): domain Eukaryota; kingdom Viridiplantae; phylum Streptophyta; class Magnoliopsida; order Santalales; family Viscaceae; genus Viscum; species Viscum album. Next base: position 649,759,670 of record OY728126.1, read on the forward strand.
CCCATTGAACATTAGTGAAAACATGAATGCAGTCAAAATTTAACACTTTCCACATACCAAAATCCCAAAATTTCTATATACTCAAACCATGATATAACTTTGTCCTTATAACAGTCATGAGATCATTTCATTTTTTCTTTATCCCTTCATTATGTGCATATCATCTTCTGTCAAAAAATATTTCAATCACTTTTCATGTTTACCGGTACCATATAGTTATTGAAAACCAATACATAGATATTCCAAAATTCCACGATACCATAAATGAGATTCCATGATACTATTTTGAAATCCCATTACATAAACACTTAATCATTACACAACATCATTGTCATACTTAACATCACAAATAGTGATCGCATGTGACTTCCCTTTATCCTTTGAATTAATTGGTTGCTCATGTTGATAATCATTAACCCTTGGATTAGTGCATTGATTAGGATAATGCCCCATTTCCTTGAACTTGACACATTGAAGTGTTGGTGGTGTGTTATCTACAGTATTTTCATTATTCATGTCATTAGCTACCCTTTTTCCATTACTTCAACACTCGGCTGCTCGATGAACTTCTTTTCCACACTGAAATCATTTTGTAGTCCCATTAAGACAACCTCTACCATGCTTCTTTCCACAAATTGAGCATAATGAAACATTTATATTCCTTTCACCATTATTCTGATATTTCTCTTGAACTCCATCTTTCGTTTCTTATCAAAACCATGAGATGGATATGTAACACCAACATGCATTACTGCCATGATTGCACAAAGCACAATTTCATCATAGTTACTGAAGTCTCTTATATCTAATGCCCTTTGAAGGCTTGGTTTTTAGCCACTGATAAATCGATCAAATTTATTTTCAGGTTGGATGATAAAGCCAGATGCATACCTTGCAAGTCTTGTTAATTTCGGTTCGTATAGACCAACAGATTCATCATCCTTCTGCATAAGCTCAAGGAACTTCTTTTCTATCTTTGTTCATAGAATACGAGGGATGTACATACTGAAAAACATGTTCTTGAACTCGCCCCATTCCATGGATTCCATTTCATCTTGGGGCCATGTATTCTTAATTAGAGTCCACACCTAGTCTGCTTCACCTTCTAAATGGTAAATAGCTAAAATGACATTTTCATGTTATTGACATCGAATTATGGAAAATATCTTTTCAATGGTACTGATCCATTTTTCTGCAAAAAGTGGATCAGAAGACCGATTGAATGATGGTGGACATTGCCTCATGAAGGACTCAATAGAATATTTTTCCCTCCTCTGCTCATTTGGAAATCCAGAATGATTCATAGATTGTATTAGTATATCAATAAGATTTTTCACTCCATCTCCCCTAACATTTGGTTTCTTGGGAGTAAAATCATAGCATTGTCCATTACATTGATCAACATGGTTCCTTCAGGTACCAATCATAACCTAAAACCCAAAAAGAACAGTGTGAGAGGCAAAAATCATGCTAGGAAAACGACATAACAAAGGGGGAGTACCTTCTATATCTAACATCATAGGTTTAATTATAATATCATTACTATAATTCTAGGATGATAACCTATACTTATACTTAACCTTAGTGACATCCCTAGACATAACTTAGAAATATCTATTGGGATCTTACTAAAGTTCTCGCATCCTAGTTTCCAATGGTTGACTAAACATTTACTCTAATACCAATAGTAGTAGTTTGGAATTACTTCTAGTGGACTATAATTCATACCTATCAGAGCACTCCATGGGTGGCTACACCCCCTGGGTGGGACACACCACCATCTCCAGTGGTAGCCATTTCCTCATGAATCCCTTGGGCGGAGAGTCGTGCTTCGTCCAATGCAAACATGTGAGAGTTCCCAAGGATCATATTCATTCTTACCTCCTTTGCCTCTAATACCAACAGTAGAGACCCAATCCTGGCATACATGGACATTACATTACTTTTTCAGAATACTTTATACATAACAAAAATAGACACCAAAGGACTGTAATAGTTTAGTGTCTTTGGAAACATGGAACATAATCTTCAGATCTTGGTGAAAGATCTTCAACATCTCCCATAAAGGTCTTCCCTATTTTTTTTCTTACCAAAAACGTTTCTTTATATCCTGGGGAAAATAAAACATATAAAGGGTGATCTAAAATTCTCAGTAAGGGTATGCATGGAGAAAATAAAACAAACCATATACATTTGAACTTAAAAACCTGAACATAATGTTTAAACATCAGAATCCTAAGCAATGACATAAAACATGACAGTACGTAAAGTATAGATCATAATAGAACATAAATAATTATAAAATAGTATGTGAATAAAACATGTACTTTTGGAAACCATTAAGAACCTGTTATGATTTCCATAATTGCCAAGGAATTGCTTCCAAGGCCATCTTAGTGGGAAAATTACCTTACAGAATCGAGTTCACTCCTCGTTCCAGTCCTGCATCACGGAAACAGATTAACTTTCCCTTGCAGCCATGTCTACCTCATGAGATATAATTCTTCACCCAATGCGTTGGAGGGAGATATAGGTCCCAACCATCTCATAATAAAATCATTTTTAAGTGTTCCACAACATAAAGATAAATCATTCATCATAACCCAAAGAATAAAATGGGTTTCATAAAAATCATCCCATCATAATATAATTCATATAAAACAAATGGATATCATTTCATCATAAGAAATGTGAAACCATGTAAATAATAGAGACATTATACACATATTAAATAATGTCATCTTATATGGAAAATGGTTTTGATAAAACACTTGAAATGAATTCTTGAGGAAAATATCCTTTCTTCTTCAAAATCATTTTATTTTCACAAAATTCCATGCAATTTTAAAAGAAAAGGATTTTGTTGAAAATAGTCATGAAATCTTATAGAGTAAGCTTTATTAAGAAAAGGCGTTATGAAACCATAAAAATCCGTTCATGCCGTATAAGTTAAAAAAACATTCTCCCCGTACTTTTTCCGAAAAAGTCAAAAAAGTTCTTCGTATAGTAAACAAAAGAAGGATTACTTCAATTATATGTGGTAAAAGTTCAATTTAGGTAAAAAGGACATTAAAAATATATGAAAACATTTTTAGAAAACATGTACATAAATTATAACAATAACTATAGTAAATACTTACGAATAACAATCTAAGATAAGAACAAGATTGGAATAGTTATCCCTTACCTTAGGTCCGATATGCTTCGTACGTATCCGAACATCCTATATAATGATTTAAATAATGTCATTGACCTATTAAAGAATCATATTCATTGTTATGATATCATATATGGTTCACTTATGACTTTATATTACCCGTTCTTTTGTAAATTCCATGTTAAAGTAGCGTTTTGGGTAAAATCATTTTTTTTATTATATGGGTTTGGACTTCTTGTTCTGGATATTATTATTACATATATCATGATTTACTTACATCAAGAATGTAAATAATGATTTATATATCATATATATTAAATATATATATATATATAATAGATAGATAAATGGAATGAAATACATCATTCATGGAGACGGTATGACGTACGTACGAATGAACACTGTTTTCCTTTCCTTATTTACATGAATGGAAGTAAGTAGATGAAATATATATATATATATACATAAATAAATTAGCTTTATTAAGTCATATATTTCATTATTATTCATTTTATATACTTTATAATCCTTCTTGAATGGTTAACCTGGAGAATAAATCTCATCGCATCGTGCAGATAGTAATCCGTGTGTACGCACGAGCAATGATATCATTCCCATAATTATTGAATAGAATTGGAGAGGATGATATAATATCTCAGAACGGGTATCATGTTATAAGAATAATATATAGTTATTATTTTCACCATTATAAAAATCCAAGTATGTTGGTGGTATAAAAACATATTACACCACGGCGTGGAGACGGTATTCTGTACGTACGCACGCGCAATGATTTCGTTTTCCGTAGGACGGATAGAAGGTGAAATGGGGATGTTTCATATTTATAATATCATATAATTATATTATTTATACTGATTTTATTACATTATAATGATAAAAATAATGTAGAATAAGTTGAAGAAGAATGAATATTGAAAGAATTTGTAGAAGAGATTACCTCTTCTTCGATGCACCTCTTTTAAGCTTCCTCTTAGGGAACTAGAGTTGGTCTTTTGAGAAGACCAGAACCTCCAGAATGTTTCTAGAGAAGTGGATAAGAAAAGTGGGCAGGTGTTGGCCGAACTTGAAGACTCATTGTGTTGTGAAGTGGAGAGGGAGGTGGTGCCCTTTTATAAGGGAGGAGAGGGGCACCTTAGGAAAAACTTAAATGATTATTTTATAATAAAGTCATATTCGGTTTATAATAGCTCTAAATTGATTTATTTAGAAGATTAAGTGTGTATGGGTCGAAATCCTCTCATCCAATAGGTTTTAGAAAAGTTTATGTTACTATTTTAACCTTATAATTTAGATTTAACTCTTAGTTAAATAATTTAACTTTTACCATGTATTCTTTTTTTCTTACACTATATGGGTAATAAACTTACTATAACAAGCCAAACGAACCACAAGTGTTTCATTATTAATATATATAACCTTATATAAGTCATTTGGAATAAATGTAAATTTCTAGGAATAGAATAACAATTAATAATATAATATTTGTTTTAAAATCATTGTTATATCAATTTTGACACTATTTGGTAATTGATTTTTGTGAAAATCATAACAGCATGATTAGTTCAAAAAAATTTAATAAAATTAATAATAACATGTCTTATTAACCTTGAAAATTAGTGTAATTTATAAAAAGTCTAAAATTACATTTATTTGGGTATTTGTTACATTAATTATGTTAATATTTCATAAATAAGGTAATTACTGCATCATCACCGTGTCATAAATAAATTATATTATTTAATGTATAAAAAATATATATAAAATAAAACTATTTTGGAAATTTTTTTAAATCTCTAATGAATATTTATTGTCTAATTTATCTTTTTTATAACCCTATATTAAAAATGTTTTAGTTATTATACTTTGATTTTATCTCTTTTAACTCTTCATTAAATAAAATAATAATAAGTGTCCTAATCTAATCCATGTGGACCTAGATGGTCATATTTTATTCCTAGGGTTGTTTTTGGTCGAATTAAACATATCAAATAGAATTAGGACATCTGTTAGGGTAATAATAATTACATTTTTACCCTTAATTACCTTATTTACTTTTAACCGTGGTAAATAAAAGTAAAAAGTTACTATTCACCAAAAAAAAAATTATCTTATTGAACCACATTTTACCCCTTCATATTAACCATGTCTCTTGGATTTTCGAAATTTAACTCACAGAAGTGGTAAAATTATGGTTTATGTGAATTTGTAAATTCTTTTAGGTGGTGGGTAAAAGACGGTGAAGAGTTCAATAAAATTTTTATATATCTAAAATAATTATAAAATTACTCCAATGAATTACATTGAAATTATATAGGTATTATGTATCAATTTTGACCTAAAGTAAATTAATATAAAATAAATAATTATTTAAATAAAAATTCGGTTTTAAACTATTACTCATTGTTTTTCTCTATTCATCAAAAATTGAAAGTTTTCAGAAAAATACCAAAAATTCACCCTAGGCTAATATCGATATTCCGAATCCAAAAATGAAGTCCATTTTGAATGATATTTTTTTAAAAAATTTCAAAAAGTGGGTATTACTATTTATAACAGCTAATTTATATAACATTTTAATAACATATCATTGTTTAGTGAAACTCGGTATTGCGTACAACACATGCTATCATTGAAGGTCATAATTGCATGTAATTCAAGCCAAGCCAGGATTGCGTGTAGTGAAAGATTCATTTGTTGTTTCGTATAATAGAATCCAACCATATTTCATTTATACAATGAATATATATTTATATATATAATCTCAATGTAGTGTAAAATAACTTCTATCAAACAAACATAAAATTTTGTGTGACACGATCCAAGAATAGTGTTGCATATACTGCAAGCCAATACAGTGTTCCATATACCGCAAGATAATCTTGGTGTAGCGTACAACAAAATACAACAAAGAAATTAAAAAGAATAATTCTCATAAAATCTCGGGTTGTTAAATTATGCCCCTCATGTACCTCCAAATGCATCCCCACAAATAAGGCCATCATCACCCACTTAGAACTGGATTCCTGAACAACTTGATTCTGAGCCTTTAGGTTAAGAGAATCAGCGATACTATTTCCTTTTCCCGGAGTGTAATCTAATTCAAAATCAAATGACTACAAGTACTTGACCCACCATCGTTGTCGAAGAATCAAATCACGCTGAGATAAGATGTATCTGAGACTTTTATGGTTGGAATACACCATTAATGGTTATCCCAACAAGTGATGCCTCCAAAACATTAAGGCGGAACCACAACATCTAGATTAAGGTCATGAGTAGGATAATTTCTTTCATGTGGCCTCAATTTTCTTGACCCATAAGCTACAACCTGATCATCTAGCATCAACACTGCCCCATGTCCAACACTAGACACATTTCAGAACATCGTATACTTCTTACCTGGTTCAGGTAAGATTAAAATTGGTGCGGTGGTCAACCACTTCTTCATCTCCTAGAAGACATTCTCACAAGCCTCCGACCAATAAAATTTAACCCCTTTCTTAGTTAGGCCTGTGATTGGTGCTTCCAATCGAGGGAAATGTTTAATAAACATTCAGTAATAACCATCCAAACCCAGAAAAATCGGAATATTAGTGATGTTCTTTGGCTTCTCCCAAGACAACATAGCCTAAAACTTTTCTAGATCCACCAAAATGCTTGGCTTACATATGATATGTCCCAAAAATTTCACCTCATCAATCCAAAATTGACATTATGATATCATAGTGTAAATACAATTCTCTATTAGTGTACTCAAGATGATGTCAAGATGTTTGGCATGATCTTCATGAGTTCTAGAGTACACCAAGATGTCATCAATGAAAACAACTACAAACTGATCCAGATACATGTGGAATATCCAGTTCATCATGGCCATAAACACAGATAGTGAAATGGTAAATCAAAGAATATTTACCAGGAATTAATACAACATGTACCTTATTCAGAAATCTATAAAGGGAATGTCAGAAGGTCTCACCCTCAACTATTGGTATCCCGATCTCAAATAAATCTTGGAATACACTAAAGAACCTCTGAGCTGATCAAAAAGGTCATCAATTCTAGGAAGAGGTTATCCATTCTTAATTTTCATATGGTTCAACATCCTATAATTGAAATATATCCTCAGTCATCCATAATCCTTATTATCAAACAACACAGGAGATCCCCAGGGTGATGTACAAGGACGTATAAACCCCTTATGCTCTAAATCCTCCAACTAAGTTTATATTTCTTGGAGCTCTACTGGCACCATTCGGTATGGTGCAATGGAAACTGGCTTTTCTCCAAGAAAAAATTCAATCCTAATCTCAACATATCTCTCAGGTGGTAACACCGAGAACTCAAAAAGAAACACATCCTAAAATAGGTCTGTAAGAAAACGGAATCCAGACTATCCTTTAAGCACAAAATCTCTCATAAGGCATTCCACTTGGGTTTTGATCTCCCCCATCTGATGGAGTAGTGTCCATGAAGGACCCGCTCGAGTATCTCACTCACCACGAAGGACATGAGTGCTCCCATTGAGCGATGTGAATGTTACGTGATGTCGGTAACAATCAATATGGGCCTGATATTACACCAACCAATCTATTACCAATATTAGGTGAAAACCTAGCAAATCTAGGAAAAAAGATCCCACATAAAATGATACCCACAAATCTCCACAACATAACCCTTACACTGCCTGATGTCCTTGACTCGCACTCCTAGGAGAGTATCAAGTGACATTACCCCACGTGGAGTCTCTATGGTTAATCCCAACTCAACAACCAACTGAGCAAAAATAAAGGAATGCATAGCACATGTTTCTAATAATGCAATAGAAAATGTTGAATCATCAAGAATCATACCTCAAAAAATAGATGGTCTTGCCTCAATATCTTTTGGTGTAGCCTGAAATGCATGAAGTTGGACTTCCGCTATACCTTGGGCATTATCTTGAGTACCCTACAATGCACTATTATGTTGGTAAGGGTGATCTCCCCGCAGAGTTCCCCATTCACCGCCACTACAAGTAAGGCCCATGGAACTCCAACTGCCTACTTGATATGGGGTAACCAACCCCCTACCTACACTCTACATCTACCTCAAACCTCCATCATTCCCTAACTATCATGGGTTCCTTCAGAATATCTACACTTGAACTAGCCTGGAACTCCCTTGACACTCTCTAGGTGGGTGGGGACACTGGTCATGCTTGTTCCCCGACCTTCCACACTGAAAATAGAATACCTAGTCACCACCCTGAGAAGAGGAACCCCTCTTTTTTACTGCTATCTATGCTTCAATCCTGATGAAGGTTTCCAACGTGGTGCTTTCTACTATCAGAATCTGCACCACTTGTTCACCCAGATGGCACCACAGGTTCACTACATGAAGCTCGCTATAGATTTCTTTCTGAGATAAGGGACTGTTCCATCACATCAACAAACTTTTTTAGAAGAAATATGGTCACATGAGATCTGATCTCATTTCTCAGCCCGTCTTGGATGTGTTCCTCCACAACTGCCTCATCCCCATTCAACGTTGGAATGAAGCATCTCAAATCAGTGAAACGACTATCATAGTCCATCACCAATATTTTCTCTTGAGTAAACATCATGAAAAATTCAGCCTTCACCTGCCTATAGGTATTTTTATATAAATTCTCAAGAAACTCTTCCTGAAATGATTTCTATATAATACCCTCAGCATGCTATGACTAAACCATAATGTCCCACAATCACATTGCATTCCCCTCAGCATACAGGCTACTAACTTGACTTGTTTCTTGAGAGGAGTCTCTAGATGGTCGAGAATAGTTTGGATGGACTCTATCCAGAACTCCGCTACTTTTGGCCCACCCTCCCTGGTGAAGTTCTGAGGGTGTTGTAGCTGAAACTACATAGTCAGCTAAAACATGCTTAGTGCAACCCGCCCTAGGTCTCGTTCCATCATCTGCATAAAACAAGAATTGTTCTTATTGAACTGATCTTCCATATATCCTTGTACCACCATGTTCTCTTGCTCCACTACTGGAAGAGAGTTCTTGGAAACATCCTCATATCGTCCAACCGGAGCACGTCTTCATGGTGGCATTTCTCTACAATGCCCAATAGGAGCTTTTGAATGGAACCATAAGAATTTTGTGATATTGAAAAAATATAGATAGGATTTTCACTTGTAGTAACCATTCTTGTTCGTATAAACTACCCAAAAGAGCCTACTCGTGAACAGATCAATACCCTCGTCCATCTCCCTAAGTACATGGCCAACACAACATCTAATTATTAGGGTTACAATCCTTATCTTTTACTCCCATTTGATCCATTTTCATATTCTAATTTACCCCAAAAAATTATTCCACTTTTACTACATTATAAAAACCCATTTTCTGATTACTACTAGACATTTTAACTTCCCCTTTTAACTCATTCATAACATTTTATTGGGCATAATTCCTTACTTTTAAAATAACATATGCATCCTAACATTTATATCTCTCACACCCGTCCTATGTTTCTGCCTGTCATGTTTCATGTCACTTTCCAACAAGTGTGTCTAGAATGAAGCCTAAATTCCCAACATCATACCTTTTCATCCATAAGAGAAATATCACAAAATCATCAAATCACACAAAATGTGCATCACCCAATGGTAAAATATCATCAAATGTAACAACACACAATAATATCAACAATCATTTCCTAAGGTGACTTGGGTTATTCCCCCATACATGGGTTAACTACTCCCAAGCACAAGCTCAATACCAAGGGCCGACACATTCTTAATATTCTATCAACCATCCCAAAATAGTATGGAAGAGGAAAGAACTACTCTGAGACCACTTTTTAACGTCCCCGACATGGGAGCCACTAAATCAGTGCTCCATGCCAGGTAGTTACATGACCTCAAGCATGCCTCCCCGTACACCAGAGGTTGTCGGCTAGAAAAGAGGGTCTAATAGGTCACGTGGGTAGAAAATGAAATCATTACCAGATTAATCCACCATAGAACATTGATTAAATAACATATACCAAAGGTAAAAATCAATAACTTGCATAAACAACCAAATCCCAAAACTGGGTATAACCACTTACAATAGAAAATTTGTCATGTCATGCTACAATGTCAAGTGAACAAAACCCAAAGGAAATAAAAATAGTAGAATCCCCAAAATGGTCCAGACTCCAAGTCTAGAATATAACACCGTAGAATGATAAAGGGTTAAATGAATAAATGATATTACTCTTTTCCACGAGCTACATCCTCCTTTTTAAGAGCCTACCTTATTAGATCTCAATAGTTAAGCGTGCTTCCCCTAGAGTAGTGACCAGGATGGGTGACCTTTTGGGATGTTTCCCCAGGGTGTGTGTGGGTGAGGACAAAGAACACTGGGAAGGAATAATGATGGCCTATTAGGAAAATCATTAGTCAGATAACCTATTCGGGCATGTGGGTGGGCCCCAGGGTGGGGACCACATTTCTGTAGGGAAACTGGTGGGCGGGGCCCAGTTGTCACATTTGATATCAGAGGTGGTACCCAGCCTTATGTTTGGTGCAATGCCTGGGTTGAGATTTAGGGCCCACAAAGAAGACATTGTTCTCTATGGGGGTGATTGTAACACCCCAGAATGATAATTGGTTAAATGAATAAATGATATGGCTCATGTCAATAAGGAGAACCTTCCTTTTTAGAAACTGAACTGATTAAAACTCCATATTTAAGCATGATTTACGTAGATTAGTGATCCTAATGGGTGACAGTCTGGATTTTTTTCTCATGGTGTGTTTGAGTGAGGAAAATGCACACTAGGAAATACATGTTTTGGCATGTGGGGACAATCATTTGTCAGATGACCTGTTCTGGCACTTGGGTGGGCCCTTGGGTGGGAACCATGTTTCTGTAGAGAAACATGTGGGCGGGGCCCAATTTTCACATGAAACATCAGGCAAACATGTCCCATGTCCAACTCATCCACCTAGCATAGGTCCCTTCCCCATTACATGACTTGTAATCATGAAATATGCTCAGGTACCCCACAGCGGCCCGAGAAGGGTGTGAGTATAACTCACTAGGACAACACCAACGGTGTTTAAAAATATCCAGAAAGGTAGATATTTCATGCAGATAATAAAAATGGGAAAATAAATATAAACAATATAATAATTCATTCTAAACTATGTTCCTTTTGTTTATACTTCCAATTAATTTAGGCTCAACACATAGCCATTTCATTATTCAATCTCCTCTTTTTATGTGTTTAATGGATTAGGAATATTAAATGTTCTAAAGAATGTGGAAATAAAATCAAGATCTATCTCACTAGGCATCACATTATAATTATCTCATAATCCTCACCTAGAAGCCTTAGTCCAGGTAGAAAGCAACCGTTAGGAGAATAGAACTCCATCCCCTTCACTAACTTGTGCATTTAAGGGAGGACATAGAACCTCGACCTAACTCGACCCATGGGCATAGAACCTTAAGTCAATACCCCAATCAGTCAAAACATGTGCACATTCTTATTTATCCCTCACCACCAAAAAACCATTTACATCAACATAGCCAACGTCATTTTTGTAACAACCCGGTTCCGGAAGCCACCCATAGGCTCCCCATTCTCGGTTTGTCACATAGCCTCAAGTGCATTTTCACAAACTCCAGAGGCTTCCAACTAGTAGTGTGGTCCATGGGATTGATAGTGGGGAATTAACACCCTCATTGGAAGAGTACATAGAAAAATTAAACAATGCATACTATAGAGGAAGCAGTAAATATCCAACAATAGTAAACGATGGAAGACTAAAACAATAAACAACTGAAGCACACATATACATGTGAAAATGATGCATGATACATATGTCTAGGAAAGCAGAAAAACAAGTGAAATGTTAATTCCAATACTAAACCAAAGTAATAAAATAGATAAGTAACTCCTCATCATCGCAAGCCTCAACTTGGTCCCATGCTCTCTAACTCCAATTAAATCAAGTACCTATAGTTGAAGGGTGCTTTCTCTTTTCTATACCGGCAGTAATATAATCTAGATGGGCCCAAAAGCATGACCCAAACGGGGTGTGAGAATAAATCACAGTAGGCAACCACCTGAAGATATGTGCCTAATAATCAGTGATTATAAGGAAGGTAATAGTACAGTAAATAGTAATTAGTAAATAGTAAACAGGATGATACACAATAGTAATCAATCCGCTGATCAACAAGGAGCAGTGAAGCAAACTGCTAACCACAAACTAGAATCCCTCTGGGAAGTACTCACAGCCATTCCCTCTGGTCTTATACAGGACTTACCAACAACCCTTTGGGCAGTACACTTAGCCTAACCACTCTAGTTTGGTCATTCTAAATTATAAGTCTCTCTAACGAAGCACACTCAATCAATTCCCCTTATAGTCTAAGGTTGTCAGGGACTCCCTCAGGAAGATCACGCAGTATATTCCCCTTATAGCCCCAAGGTCTAGAGACTCTCTGAGGAAGATAACTCAGTCAATTCCTCTTATAGACTCAGGTCGACCACAAACTGTCTAAAGAAGCTCACTCGGTCAATTCTTCATATAGCCTAGAATAATTTAACGAAAATTCAAATAAAACAAGGACTATTTGAGGAAGCTCACATGGTCTACCCCATATTGTCTTTAAAGCTCAATACTCTCTGAGGAAGCTCACTCGATCTATCCTTTTATGGTCTATAATATCCAAGGCTCTATGGGAATCTCACTCGGTCAATCCCCAATAGTATATAATTTCCAAGACTCTCTTAGGATGCTCACTTGGTCTATCCTTTTGTGGTCTATAGTATTCAAGACTCTCTGGGAATCTCACTCGGTCTATCCCCTATAGTCTATAATGTCCAAGACTCTATGAGGAAGCTCACTCGGTCAATCACCTTATAGTCTATAGCACCGGGTTCTCATGGCCATGTGCATGTTAGTGTATAATAATGCTATATGGCCAAATTAAACGTACAAAGGTACTTGGATAACTAGTCTATAGCATAACAATCATGTCAGGGAATAGTACTCCATCCTACGTTCGCAAGGCATGGAAAACAGGTATAATGGCCAATGGCAGAACAAGACTAAAAGTTCGTAAATAGAACAAGAAATAGTCAAAACATCCAATCAAGGTAATTATACTCATACATAACCAAATTAACTCTACATAAGAATACATGCAAGGAAGGAAAACAACAGTTGTAAAACAGTAATCACGCAATACCCCATTCAAGGGTATTGTTGGAATTTGCACATATTACTCAAAGACTCTGAACGGAAAGGCAAAAAATACCAACCTTGATTATAGGAGATCGTTATACTTGAACCACGAGGATTGAATCTCTTTATAACGTCGTAGATCTATGAAAATACACAAAACATTAAACCCATGATAACTTGAAAAAAGGAGGAATCGAAAAACGATGCACTAGATGAAGGAAATACTTACAACTGCGGTTCCAACACAATCAATGATGGTCGATTCAGAGGAAAGATGGAGTCACAGGGATTCAGAGATGTTTCGTCATCTTATGACATCTCTCGGTTGAATGGGACCTAGAACAAGATGATTTTGGTGGTTAGACGCGAGCTCGGTCCGTTTAATGAAAAAAATGAAAGTACAGGGCGTGTAATTTTGGAGTACAATACGTGTACTAGGATTTTCCATACTCCGCTTTAAGTGGCCTCCAAATCACCCCACACGACCGTGTGTATGGCCCAGACATTGGTAGCACATAGCCTCACGCGGCATCGAAGTACACACTGTGTACATATAAAGTACACGATGTGTACATCAAAAAATTCTAGAAACTCATCTTTTATTAAAAACCTCATAAAAAGGAAAAACATACCTGAAATTAAGGTCCAGGATCTTACAAACATCCCCCCTTAAAGAAATTCATCCCCAAATTTCCCTAGCGAGGCATGGAAGAAGAACCCCAGATAGCTCCGGCCGCTGCGATCGTACATTAGCCTCTCTCTCCCATGACTCGTCACGTACTCACTCGTGATGCCATAGCACCCATACTAGAGGAACAGACCAGACATGGAGAACCTTCATACTATGATATAAAATATGGATAGGATGCACTTCAAACAATGCATCAGCTACGAGCTCAACCTCCTTAGGCAGAACGAAATGAGATGGGTCTGAAAAGTAATGTCGGAGTAGAGAAATGTCGAAGATGGCGTGCATAGCTCGATATATCTGAGGTAACCGCAACCGATAGACAACCGAACCAACTCTCTCCAACACCAAAAATGGCCCAACGTAACATGGTGAAAAATTACCCTATCATTGAATCTACTTGGGTCCCATCCACAGTGTGACATGCAGGAAAACCTGATCCCGACCTCGAACTCTAGAGGTCAACTCCGCTGATCAGCATAAGACTTTTGTCGAGACTGTTCCATAGCCATCCTATTCTGAATCAACTCTATATACTCTGAGGTCTCCTGAACTAGACGAGGTCCCAGCATAGTTTCCACTCCTACCTCCAGCCAACATAAGGGTGATCGGCATGGCCTACCGTACAAAATCTCGTAAGGTGCCATCTGAATAGTCACCTAAAAACAATTGTTGTAGGAGAACTCCACAAGAGGTATAAGCTTCACCCAAGAACATCCAATGTCCATAATTCAATATCAGAGCATATCCTCAAGTACCTTAATTGTATGCTCGGACTGTCCATCTTTCTAGGGGTGGTATGTTGTACTTAAAAGTACATGTGTACCCAAAGCCTTCTGAAGCCCATACCAAAACCGAGAAGTAAAACGTGCATCCCTGTCTGAAACAATAGAGTGTGGAACTCAATGTAGACGTACAATATCTTGGATGTACAACTGCCCTAGCTCCTCAACACTGAAGGTCTCCTTGATCAAAAAGAAGTGAAAAACCTTCATAAGCATGTCGATGACAACCCAAAAAAATCATTCCCTCGAGGTGACCTCGGTAGCTCGGTCACGGAGTCCATTGCGACATCGTTCCACTTCCACTCTAGAATGGGTAACTGCTACAAAAGACATGTTGTTCTATGATGCTCTGCTTTCACCTATTGACATGTGGAACACCTCAAGGAAAAACCAGAAACATCTCTCTTCATACTTGGCCACCAATACTGGCATTGTAGATCATGATACATCTTGGTGATGCCAGGATTAACAGCCCAAACTCTGGAATGACAGTCATGCATCAGCTCCTCACGTATATCTGCTGGCACCCATATGTCTCCCTAGAAACGCAAGATCTCATCCTCGCCTACTGTCCATCCAGGAAGAGGGTCCTCTCCTGAAACACTCTCCTGCTGGACTAGGCCTTCTGAGCCTCATAGATGCCTCATCTGTACCTGATCAAGAAGTGTATAGGTAACAAATACAGAAGATAGAAAGGCCTTCCCCTGTCTATCATGCTCCTCCAATTGAATCTCAAAGAACATATCCATAAGCTGCCACTCACTTCTAGCCTCTTGAACTGCATATATCTGAGTTATCCTGCTCAATGCATCAGCCACTGCATTGCCCTTTCCCAGTGTATAGGCACGCTCAATGCCGAAGAACTGAAGATACTCGACCCACCTGTACTGTCTCAAATTTAGATCACCCTGAGTGAAGATGTACTTGAGAATATTATGGTCGGTAAACCCCACCTAGTGCTCTCCCAGAGGATAATGTCTCCGACAGTGTAAGGCATGAACAATTGCCGCCAGTTCGAGATTGTGTGTCGAGTAGTTCCTCTCATGTGGCCTCAACTGCCGAGACCCGTACACAATGACTCCATCTCCCTGCATAATCACAGCTCCCATACCGATACCTGAAGCATCAAAATAAAAGGTATACCACTTTCCCGGATCTAGAAAGACTAGTATCGGTGCTGACATCAACCTCCCTTTTAGCTCCTGAAAGGCTGACTCACAGGAGTCTGACCATAATAAATTTTCCACATTCTTGGTCAGACCTGTTAGTGGTGCTGCAAGGCGTGAAATGTCCTGTATAAAATTCCTGCAGTATCCATCCAGTCCTAGAAAACTCCGCACCTCAAAGACATTCTTCAGCTCCTCCCAGGAAACTAGTGCTTTGACTTTCTATGGGCCTACTAATACTCCTATCTCTCATATAAAATGGCCCAATATGTGAATTTCATCCATCCAAAAGTTGAATTTCGAGAGTTTATCATAAAGATAATCCTCTATCAGTATACTCAATATGTTTACAAGATGGGTAGCATGGTCATGTCGAGTGTGGGAGTACACCGAGATGTCGTCCATGAAAACCAACACAAAAGAATCTAAGTATGGATGGAACAATCGATTCTTCAGTGCCATAAAAACTACAGGCACCTTCATTAGACTGAACGACATAACCATATATTCGTATAAACCATACCTTCTACAGAAAGATTTAAGAGGTATATCAGATGGTCTAACACGCAACTGATGATAACAGGACCTCAAATCAATCTTTGAGACCCCTCAGGCTCCATGATGTTGATCGAAAAGTTAATCTATCCTCTACAAGGGATATCGGTTCTTTACTGTCAACTGGTTTAGCTTCCGATAATCCACACACAACCTGAGGGTACCGTCTGACTTCTTCGCAAATAGGGAAGGTGAACCACAAAGAGATGTATTAGGTCGGATGAAACTCTTTGCCTGCAACTCCTCCAACTGCTTCTTGAGCTCTTGTAACTCAAGTGTAGCCGTCCTATAAATAGGAATGGACACTGGTTCCGCTCTTGGAATGATCTCAATAGAAAATTGTACCCCACGCTCTGGAGGAAATCTTGAATATCCTCTAGAAATACCTCCCTGAAATGATCCACCACAGGAGGAAAGTCTAACATTGAATTCCCTTGGTCATCTAGATAAATAATTTCAATATAGGATGTAACTCCTTCTATCCCATGATGCTTGGGTCCTGCTCGAATCGCCTGGACATCCCACTCACCTCTATGAAGAAAAGATCCACCCTCTGGTGATATGAAACTCACCATGTGTCAATAACAGTCGACGACTTCTTGAAAGGGAACTAACAATTCCATTCTGAGAATGACATCATATCTCGTCATCTCTAGGACATAGGGGTCCCATAAGAAGTGACACCCTGCAACCTCAAGAGGGAACTCTCTGCACTGACGTATGCTAACCGTTATAGTTCCCAAAGGTGTGTCTAGTGTCAAAGTTTTGGTAGAGGAAAATATGCAGAGCCCAAGGATCTCAACAAGAGCAACATAGATAAAGGTAATGGAAGCCCCTTTATTGAAAAGGGAAGACGATAAAACTGAGGCTACTAAGATTGTACCTAGAACTGTGGAAGGTCCAAGATCCTACTCCTACAGGGTCTACTCCATCACAATAGTCTAGCCTACTCCACAACCCTATGTCCCTACCTGACCACTCTGAGCTGATCCGCCCTGCTGTCACAGATAGACCGGTGACTGACCACCACTTCCAAGACCTCCACCTCAGCCTGAATGGCCGGAAGAACACCAGTTCCCAGATTGGTGAGAAACTAGTGGTGATGCTTCCAAACGTGGAGTCATGGAAGAACTCCTACCACTAGCTGTAGTTGAAGAGATCTGACAAAAATGTTGAAGATGGATCATCATTCCACAAGATCAGCACACCATAGGGTCTCTATGGAATTGAGTCTTAGTATGCCCGCTCCTCCCGCATTGGTAGAATACTACCTAGCTGCCCGAAGATACATTCCGCCTACTCTGATATCCTTGAGCAGACTCCCGGGGGTGCTTCATACTATGAGTAGGAGGAACACAAGCTATGGAGGTCGAACCACACTAGCTCACTACTCCAAATCCCTCAGATTTCGCTCCTTGATTAGCACCTGGTTGACGATAGATGATATCGAATTCAAACTGAAGTTGTTCACCTGTGAGAAGATTTCATGCCTTAGAACATCCTTAAACATCTGCACAAGGAAAAACTCATCGCCTCCTGGAATAGGCGTGAAACACTGCAGCTCAGTAAAGTGAGACGAGTACTCCATAACAGAAAGAGAACCCTACTCTAGAGACTTAAAAACCCAGGCTCGATAGGCCCTCAAGGTCTCTGGGTAGAAGTAATCGTAGAAGTTGCGCCGAAACTCATCCCAAGTCAAACTCTATTGTCACCCTGACTGTGACATCACCTCCCACCATGTATTGGTGGACTCTTGGAGCATATAGGTTGGGTTCTTCACCCTATTCTCTGGAGGTTTCTCCATATGCACGAATATTTTCAGCGTGGACTCTTGAAATGAATCGGCAGCCTGAGGTCCTCTATCCCCTGAGAAAGTAAGAGGGTGATGCTACTGAAAAACCTGCGTTAACTCTGCCATCGAAGGGGCAGGAGATGACTCTCCCTGGAAGGTCTGCATCATTCTCATAATTTCTTCCCCAAACTACACATCGACACCAACTAATGGTATAACTACTAGTGCCAAGGCTGGCATAGCGGGAGGATCTTCAAGATCTCCCTGATCGGCCACATCTGGTGTTAGATCACTGTCTGGTTGCTGACGTACAACTAGAGGACATCTCGGTGGCATAACTCTGAAAATTCAAAAGCATACCTTAGATCAGGATTATCAAATACTAGGAACACAAGAGTACAATAGGGGGATAGGATAAGGAAACATTCATGTTTTACAAAACATTACTACACAACATGTATAAAAACTACATGGTGTGTTCTGTTAAGCCATTCACATGGGCCTGTATTTCTACCACAACTGGACGTGTAATGCCCCAACCACATGGCGTGTTGTCCCCACACACGAGGTGTACTTGAACTCTATTCCCTTTCCCGAGTCTCCTTACACGGCTAACCTACACGGTCCTCTTAATCCTAGAAAAAATTTCGTGTTCATGAAGAACATGACGTGTACAAGAAAATGTTTCGATGACCCGTGTTGTTAGTTACACGGCCAGCAACATGGATCACACTTACACACCGTGCTCCCAGAGAACACAGCGTGTACATGAAGGTTTTTCCCAGCCCGGGTTGTTCATGACACAGCTGGGTACTTATGTTATATGGAACAACGTGTGATAAAAGGATACGACGTGTAAAGTCAAAGATTCATCCATCTATGTCGTTAGTCACACGGGTAGAAACACGGTCACTACAACATGGTGTGGACTTACTGTACACGGCATGTTCTTGAAGATTTTTCACAACTCCGTGTTTCTACACACACAGTCAGTGACACGGTTTAAAAACTACACGATGTGAATTAATAATGTACACACCATGTATTCTGGCTTTTTCCGGGATGTATCATCGAAACAACTCTGAAGCCCAGAAAACATAGAAAACAAGAGTTAATATGCCATATTCCGATCCGTGAGGGCCCATACTGCCCATGAATCAGAGCTTGGAATCTTATAAAAGTTATAACAAGGAAACCCGGAAATGATCCACCATATTCTGATCCATGAGGGCCCAAAACAACTCAATAACTAAAGTTTGGTGCCCATTTATGAAAAGTAATATACAAACAAATCCTCTATCAAAAATCAAAGATTATATCAAAGCATCTATCACAATAGCATGCATAATCTACAAAATTTCGATCACAAGAACATGAAATCACTAACAAATCCTAGATGGCATGGAAGGAATGCCAGACATGTGATTTCTAACAAGTGCCTATATGATGCATGAGATGGCATACCCTCATCTCATCGGGTTGCGACAGAAATAGAACTACAATAACAACAACGGTAACAACACAAAGTATCTGAATCACCCAATGGTGAAATCATATCAACTGTAAAAATTGAAAAACCTAAAAAAAATTCAATAATCGAGGTAGATTGGGGTTTCCCTGTACATGGTTTAGCTACTTCCTAGCACAACTTATTTCCAAGTACCTATTCCGTCCTATCCCTGGATATAGGCTCCAAACATTAAGTCAAGAGAAAAGTGTTCCTCTGATACCTCTTTGTAACATTCATGTTCCGGAAGCCAACTAGAGGTGCCCCATACCTGGTTGGTTACAAGGCCTCAAGTTCATTTCCCCAAACACCAAAGGATACCAACTAGTAGTGAGGGCCTTGGGTGGGATTGTTGGGAAACTATCCCTAATTGGAAGAGTACATAGTGGAAGTAAACAACAAATACAATAGCAGAAGATGTAAATATCCAACAATATTAAACAACAGAAGACTAAAATAATAAAAAACTGGAGCACACACACAAATATATGAAAATGATACATGATTCATATTTCTCAGAAAGCACCCAAACAAGTCACAATGTTGAATACAATAAATAACCAAAGTAAAAAAAATAGATAAGTAACTCCTCAACATCACATGCCTCAGCATGGTCCCATTCTCTCCTGCTCCTACGCAATAAATTACCTAATGTCGAAGAGTTCTTGCACTTGTCTATAACTATATAAATATAATTAGTTTCGGCCCAAAAGCATGACCTAAATAGGGTGTGAGACTAAATTCCAGTAGGCAACCACCCGAATATTTGTGCCTAACAGTCAGTTAGTATATAGTATATAATAGTACAATAAGCAGTAAATAGTAAATATTAAATAGGTTGATAAAATAAAAACATTCAACAGATCAACAAGGAGCAGTGAAGCAAACCGCTGACCACAAATAAGAATCCCTCTAGTATGTACTCAAAGCCACCCCCTCTGGTCATATCCAAGAAGTACCAACAACCCTCTGGGAAATAAACTCAGCCTAACCCCTCTGGTTTGGTCATACTAAATTATAAGACTCTTTGATGAAGAATTCCCAGTCAATTCTTTTTATAGTCTAAGGTATTCAGGGACTCTCTGAGGAAGATCATGTGGTCTATTCCAATTATAGTCCCAAGGTTTAGATACTCTCTAAGGAAGCTCACTCGGACAATTCCTCTTATAGAATCAGGTCGACCACATTCTCTCTGAGGAATCTCACTCTGTCAATTTCCTCTAATATCCTGGAATGGTTTAAGGAAAATTCAAACAATACAATGAATCTCTGAAGATGCTCACTCGATCTGCCCCCCTATAGTCTATAATTCTCAAGACTCTCTGAGAAAGCTCACTTGGTCTATCCTCCTGTGGTCTCTAATATCCAAGACTCTCTGGGAAGCTCACTCGGTCTATCCGATATAGTCTATAATGTCCAAGACACTCTGTGGAAGCTCACTCGCTCTATCCTACTGTGGTCTATAATATCCCATACTATATGGGAAGCTCACTCTGTCTATCTTCTATAGTCTATAATGTCCAAGACTCTCTGAGGAAACTCACTCAGTCTATCCCCTTATAATATATAGCACTAGTTTCTCCCGAAACCATGCAAGTCAGTGCATTATAATTATATATGGAAAAAGAAAACCTAATGATCTGCTTGGCTAACTAGTATACAGCATAACAAGCATGTCATGGAATAGTACTCCATCCTATGGTCGTATGGCATGGAAAACTGGTATAACAACCAAATGCAGAACAAGACCAAAAGGTCATAAACATAACAAGGCATGGAAAAAACATCCAAGCATAGAAATTATCCTCATACATAACCATATTACCTCTACACAAGCATAAAATCAAGACAGGAAAACAACATGGGTAAAATAGTATTCACAAAATACCCCGTTCAGGGGTATTGGTGGAAATTTTACATAATACTCAAGTACATTGAATGGAAAGGAACAAAACACCTACCATGATGCTAGGAGATCAATATACTTGAACCAAAGGGCTTGAATCTCCTTATAACATCGTAGATCTATGAAAATAAATAAACAGTTCAACCCATGATAACATTCAAAAGAGGTTGAATTTGAAAAAAATTATCTATAAGAAGGAATAGGGTACCACTATCGTTCCAACGCAATCAACGATGGTCGATTCAGAGGATGGATGTAGGCATGGGGGTTTGGAGAATTTCAATCATCTTACCACTTCTCTCGGTCGAACAGGACTAAGAAGAAGACGATTTGGGTGGTCAGACGCAAGCCCGTTCTTTTTAATGAAAAAAGTAAAGTACATGGAATGTACTTTTGGAGTACACAACATGTACTAGGCTTTTCTGTACTACCTTTTAAGTGGCTTCCACATCACCCCACACGATCGTGTGCGTGGCTCGGACATGGCCAGCACATGGCCTTGCATGGCATCGAAGTACACGTCGTGCACTTCAAAAATTTCCAGAAACACTTCTTTTCTAAAAAACATTAGAAAAAGGAATAACATACCTGAAATGAAGGTATGGGTTTTTAAAATTTACGACATCACAATTATCTTAAAAAATTGGAAAATAACTTATTACCTAAATCCATTAACCCATCCATCATTTATGTTACTTACCCCTTTATCTGCATTCCTTATTTTCCATGCCAATCTCACTAAGAATATTCAAGTAATATGCTAATCTCCTAGAAACTTCCAATTAATCCATTTAACCATTTTTCATGCCAAACAAACATCCCCTTAGTCCATTAACCAACCTAAGTGTATTACAAAACATATATTCAACATCCTTCAAGTATATTAACATATTCTTCATGGGGTCTATGTTCTTGCACAATGACCTACCCTTATATAGCTAACTCTGGGTTTGGAAAATTTGGACACCCCATGGGTGGCCCCATAATAGGTCGCATCATCCTCATTGCTTCCCATAAGGATCATGAGGGATTCATTAGGTTGTTTAAACACCCAATGCAACACATCATTTCAAAGGTACTAAGAATTCATCAAAGGAGGGAAATAAATAAAACCCTACATGCAAAAATCTACTCAAAAACCAAGGGATATAACTTTTAGACCACCTACATTAAATCTTTCAGAGGACACACTCCAAATTGAAGACTTAGATCTCGATTCAACCAAACCATGAACCTTTACCCTAAAACTCCATGAAAAAGTAAGATTTCAGTGCGTTAGATGGAGGGGGGAAATAAATAGAAACCCAAAACCAAAAAAAATAAACTGGGAGATTAGTCTTATCCGGATCATAAATTCATATCTGACGACACTCCAAATGGAATAAGAACCAAGTATGTTAATCTCTGGGAGCTCATGTATTTTTGGGGTCTCTAATAGGGATACATGGGAGGAGGGGAAGGAAAATTCTTAGTGGATTATAAAATCTTAGAGTGGAATTTTTTTAATTTTTAATGGTTTCTGGGACGTAAGTTCTACCCACACGGTTTTCCAAACTGTGTCGAAACAGTGCATATGCTTCTGTCCCAAAGAGCCCCCTTGCATGGTTTACCAGCACTGTTTTCCAAACGGTGCGGAAACCTTGCAAAGGTTACTGTCTAAATTTTTTCCTTTTTTCCAGTTGACCATGCTACTCGCATGGCTAGCACTAACACTGCACAGACCGTGCGACTTTCCCAGAAACACCATTTTCCCACTTTTTCATGTCCCAACCCTAGGAACACCTTCGGGCCTCATAAATAACATTGGAAAGCAATTAATTTTCTAAAATACTGGGCTTAAACATAGATGTAAATAAAAAATACCTTATAGTTAAATTAGGGATCTTCCAATCATCTTCGGAATATATTCCTTTTTAATACATAACTAATGGAAATTTGATCTATTGTAAATCCTTGAAAAATATAGAAATTTTTAATGTTGATCAAACAAGTCGTCAATTCATGGTAAAAGATAATTATATTTTCTAGAAATGACATTGATCACACTGTAATTGGTGCATGGTCTCATAGACCCATCATTAGTTTTCATGAATAAAATATATGGTCCCTAGTGTGAAACACCACAAGTATATAAATCCCTTATCAAATAAATCATTTATTTGTTTCATAAAATATACAAACTCAATTTTTTACAGTATATTTTGGTTTTATCATACATGTATTGAATTAAGAATGAGATCAATGGAAAAATTAACTTTATAGTCGGGTGAATGTGTATGTAATTAATTTAGAAATAAAGCTATATAATTTTGTATAATGGGTACATAATTTATAATTGGGATATATTTAAAATTAATAGTTATTTTTTTTCTATTCCTCCACTCCCATAATCTGATTAATGAATTCTATTGGAGTAGGGTCTAGGAATGTAACTTGAGGTGATGTCTATCCCTAAAAAAATTGGATAATATACCCCTTTTAGAATATTAATATCCCCATATAATAAATAAATTATTTCTTTATACAATAATATAAAATAAACACCAATCATTAAGTCAAAATAAACAATTAGTATAACAATCTTATTTTTCACTAAGTATTATCTATGCATCCTAATAGACACAACATGTTAAATCAGTAATAAAAGAAGAATTAGATGAGTATTCTTAACTAAAAAAACAATTCAAAGAGTATTAGGGGATTATTTTATGTACCCAGTTAAAATTCACAAATATAGGTGCGTATAGATCTGAAATCAAATAAGTAATTCACAACATTGATTTTAGGGTCAATGCACCTACTATCACGTGTGCGGGTACTTCAACCTTAGATTTTGGGATCATATAAGCTCATAATTTATCCCTTGTCCTTTTTGAGGTAAATTCCATTGATTTTTGGGCCATTATTTTGTAGAGTTACTGATCTACTTATAATTAAATTATTGAACCTCAATAACTTCTTCCATGACTTTCAGTTTACGAGGTTGATGTTATTTTTATTCTCACTTGAAAAAACTCCTATTTCCTTCAAAAGACCCCCAATTGTTTCTTTCCCCAATTATTCTATATTGAGAATTTCAATCTTCCTTTATCCTCATTTTACATATTTTTTTCCCATGGTGCTCAGCAGACCTCTTATTCTAAATATTTCATTTAAAGAAATAAGTCATTGAGTGTTCTTTTATTTATTAATTACACTTGAGACTATATTATTATACATTAAAAAATTATCATATATACAAACACCCTTAAAAATATTATGTTTATAACATAAAATAAATTTTCAATTTTGATTTATTATTTTCATATATATCCCAAAATATGCTTAGCTAAATTCATATAGTTATCCTTACACTCATCAGAATTTTTCTCTTCAATCTATAGTATATTGAGTAATTATCCTTTAATTTCATCCCCTTTTCATAAACAAATTATTTTTCATAAAAATATCACCTTAAAAGTTTTCTATTACATCCATTATACCTATACTTCATCTTTAGTGTTCGGAATATGTGACCACAATTGATCCAAATCTTCTTTTAGATGATATACCATCATGAATTTTTTCTACATTTCACTAATT
This sequence comes from Viscum album, assembly GCA_963277665.1. Lineage (NCBI taxonomy): Eukaryota > Viridiplantae > Streptophyta > Magnoliopsida > Santalales > Viscaceae > Viscum > Viscum album. The sequence goes on from OY728126.1 coordinate 649,785,047, forward strand.
ATTAGTGTGTGATAAATCTTTTTTTATAATTAATCCATTTTTATCTACCATTGTATTAGTAGTTCTGTCGAATGGTTCATATTGGTATCACATGATTTATTCTAACATAGTTATACCACATTATGGATTTGAATGTTACTCTATATGGCGGTGGTTATTTTTCATAACCCAATTGAACATAAATAATATGATTTTTATGGGACCATATCCATCTATAGACTGAGTGACTTGTTCAAGTGGAACACAAATATATAGATAATAGGTGTTCATATGGTTTCCATTACTTTAATTATTTTCCATTCCTCACAATGGAATACACAAATCTATCACATAATATTGAATTTTAAAATAAAATCCCAATCAAATTTACTTGGAAAATTTCCTTAAAATCCTAAAGGGATTCCATAATATTTTTGACACTAATTTGGTTCGTTGAAATCTTTTCCCCATGGTTTCTATTATAATTCATCTAATTACAACCATAATAACACAGTATCTATAACCTAGAGATAATATTTCTGTCACATTACTGGTATATAATAAAAGAGTTATTGAAAGATCTCAAAACATTATATCTATGAAATATTAGATACATACATTATTTAGACATTAAAAATGAAAAAATATTATACAATATAAATCATCAACGAGAAAATTATTATACCCTCTATTGGACCTATTAAAATTACACATATTTATCATTAAGTATTCCTAGGGGAAGGAAAAACAAATAATAGTGATCTCAGATTCTTATTAAGGTGAAGCGTACTATAAAACAAAATCATGACATAAGAATGGAATAAATAGTGTTCAAAAAGTAAACAAATTATCAGAATATTTCTATAACAAAAATCAAAATGAGGGAATAATATATACATGATAATAAATAAAAACATGGATAATAATTACTGATCTCAAAATGATGAAATGCATAATAATGGAAATCAAAAGCATACCTTCAAGGCCTTATACCAAGACATCATATATAAATGGGTAAGACATATTCGAATACCCTATCTAGTTTATCTCATCATACCTACCAATGAATTGAGGGTATTTTTTTAATTGGTCCCCATCCCCTACTTTTTAATTCGAATACATTCATTAGATGATAATATGAATAAAGAAAACATAATAAACTTATTCAAAAATTAAAAAAGTTGGAATAATAATATTCCAAACAAAAAGTCATTTCTCCATGCTAATAAAAGGTATAACATGATCAAAACCCATCCATCAAAAGAAGGATAATGACTAAACAATACATAATAAGCATTCTGGCGAAATTAATAAACACCCATATCAAAATAGAAAATATACATATACGTAATAGTTCCCTAATAAAAAATTATAATAGTTTTATATGTAACCATCCATCATCTAACACTATATATACATGGGTATTTATTTAAGTAAATAATGTCCCCAATCAATCGATATATAAAATCTAGGTGAACACCCTTCAATAAAATAAAATGAAAAAGATTAATTTCTAAAGAAAATGCATTAGAAGAAAAGTTATTCCTATTCCTAGTGGATGGTTAGGAAAGAAAATGATAGTGATGGATCATATATTTGAATGAAATTAACATTATATAATCCATCTAGAGAAACAATATATATTATTAAATATTAAATAATCAATATAGAAACATTTTCATATTCTCATTGTAAAATGTAGAACCATTATCAAATAAATAATTATAATGTAGTGGGGAAATTTACATTAAATGTGTTGGGTTATAAATAGAATATAATATTGATTTCAATAGTTTTCATTAGTATGAGACCATAGAAATTTTATAGAATATTGTCATTATGGTTTTTCAAGAGAATGTGATTAACAAAATTATATCCACCAGAAGTGTTAATATTGATGTACAGTCATAGGGCCACTCATCATGAACTAGATTTAATATTCTGTTGAAACTAATCCATCCTTTTATGGTGATTTCCCCTAGGTGAATTTGCGCCTCAACTACATCCACTTGTTAGTATGATGATATGGATATCATTTCTCGGAAAACAACACTCTCTTTACATTCCCAAGTTTAGGAATTTTATGATTATTATGATGGATTAAAAAAAGGAATTAATTAGAGGAAATATCATTGTTAATATATCCAATGGGTGAAAATTCCATATAATTTTAATCATGGTGATATTACAGTAATAGTTTGTAATAAAAAAATAGAAGGGTTGGAATGTGAGCCCTTATGTTGGCATAATAACAACACTTTAAAAAGGTTCCAATGGGAAAGAATAATTTTTTCCACATTAAAAATATCAAATATGAGGTAATTCCATGAAATTAGAATCAACCAAAAATATGGAAATAAAATTATAAAAAATTGATTTCATTTTAAAAGGAAAGAGGGGGATTAAAAAACTTACTTTTCTAAGTTTATTATCCAACCTTATGAGGAATCCTTATAAAAATAGAATATTTTTTAAATGAATTTAGATCATTTCCTTTTCATTGTATTGACATAATATAAAAGGTTGGTAGGGATCTCCTTTTACACATGCAAGACAGGGGTTTTTCATAGAAAATAATGTAAAGAATATGGTATGAATAATATCACCTAGTTGTCACCAAGTTTAGGTTAGTTTTTTGATTTAGGTGGAGAAATCATAGATGAGATATGTGGTTATGACTTTCACACCAAAAAATAATTTCTATAAGGTTAAATTTCCCCTTTAATTATTAAAAATATGAGATACTTTATTTTCCTATTTTTACCTTTAATAATCTTGATTAAAAATTAACAGAGGTAACTATTTTCTTATTATAAATATAATATGACCCATAATACCTAGTATTTATTTTATTAATATGAATTTGGACTCTATTAAATTAAAATAAAATTTTAAATGTAATGAAATCTATAACAACTCGGGTTTTGGCCCTGTTAGAGTTTGGAATATTATTATAAATAATTCCAGAGCTAGGCCCAAAAATGTCGTGTGATTCTGAGGCCCAGTGTGCCCAGGATTAATTTCATAAAATTTATTAAGTTTTTTATACTATGCATGAGGTGAGATTGACTTATCTCTTAAATGGTATCTTGCATCACAAATCTCAGGGCATGATTGCGTCCGGAGTGTGTCGTTTACCTTATGCGGGGTGTAAAAGTTGCGAGTCTCGGACTGCTGTGAGAGAAGTCACGAAGAGGAAAAAATAATCATTTTGAAATAATGACTTAGTGGTTTTTATCATTGGAGTTCTTTTCAAATAACATTCAAATGAAGTCTCAAAATAGAAATCCAGGACTTCTGTTGAGTTTGAAATGGGGTGTTTTTTTAGGTGTGATATAAATAAGTAGGAGAAAAGGTTTTGGAATCTGCGACCGTCGACAGAGTTTCAGTGAGTTTATATAAATTCACTTAAGAGTTGGAATTAAGGGGGAAAACATAATTTCCCTTATCTCTCTCTTTCTCTCTCAAATTTTTTGTGGCGTTAGTCACTGTTCTTCACCGGATTAAGAAGAGAACTATGACAGATCGAAGTGGGATTGCGGTGGGTGTGTCGCCAACAACAAACTGTCAGATTGAGGTAGGTTTTTCTTTTGATTTTCACTCCTTCATCGATTTCATAAGTTTTTGAAAAACCGTCATGTAAATTTTATAATTTTAGAATTAGGACGATGGCCCAACGAACATTTCCATTGTCTGAGCCCCGTTATAAATCCCATGTTCAACGCATTCTTTTCCATTCTTCATCCGAATTTTCAGATGCGCCAATCGACCGTAGGATCGTTTATAATAGGTAGGTGTTTCTAGGGTTGTGTTGCTGGGAACACAAAGATGTATCCTGATCTGAAATAGGTCTTCCGTTCGAGTTTCAGTGGTTCACCAAAAGAACCACTAGGTCACCACCGACAAAAGTAGTCGGCGGTTACGCACGGAGGATGCGGTATGTCGCACGACGGAGCATCTTTAGAGGTGCAGTGTTAGCAGAAACCAGAGGTGGAGCATGGGTGTGTGGTGACATTCAGACGAGCGGTTACCGAGGTGGTTTCAAGAGTCATATGGGGAAGCTAGGAGTGTGACGCTTAGGAAAAGAGCAGGACAAGGCCTCAGCATGGCACAACAGGCAGGGGGGCCACGCGGAGGTGCGGTGGGCCGTTGGGAAGCGGAGTGGGTATCCCAGATGGTCATGGCATTGGAAATCGGTGTTACGGAGGTGAACTCATCAGGCGGGAGTGACCGATTCATCCTATTGCGGTCAGGGGGAAGCCCCGAGGTTAGCGCCTCAGGGGGATCTGCGGACAAGGACCCACATCCTGGGGGTCATGTTGGTGTGGTGTGCGGAAAGAGACAAACCACATGGATGATCTGATTGGAAGAACTAGACCCTCGAGTCTGGTGGTGTAGGAATGGGTCGTGGCCAGCATCCCACATTGAGCTACGCCGAACCCACAGCTGGGCCACATGCCGGTAGTCTGGACTGGGCCGGCCGAGATAGACCGGCCAAATTGGGTCACTTATGTTCAAAGGGTCGTGTCATCTAAACAACGCGTCTGTTTGATGTGTGGGCAGCGGACATGGGTTTATCTCAGTGAGACGGACTATTTTATGTGGGTTTTTTGGTTTTTGAGTTCAGTAATCAAAGGTGGTTGATCCGAGATTCTTTAATTTACTAATATTGAATTGTTATTAAAGCTTGCTACAGATGTACATCGCGAAACGGACGTCAGATTGATGTGTTGTTAGTGGCGTTGTGACCCTTTTCCTCGTGTGGACTTTTTCAGAAGATCATTTGAGTGTTCAAGAAAAAGACAAGGTGTGGGCCCCATAAGCCCCAGTTTCCATGTTTTACGGTGATATGACACTTTTTCACCTGATATCCATTTGCAGTTTTTGACCACACTTTTTTATGTTTTCTTTCGAGAGGATTGCAATGGTGAAATCTGCAGGCATAAATTTGGGGCTAGGCATGGGGCCCACGAGATGGCTTCCAGGAATACACTGCGTTTTTAAGTCTTATGCTTTATATGTCCATTCAGGGAAAATTAATATCCCACCACGAATGTTTTTTTTGCGTAGATCATGATGGTGGCCCCGATATAGGCCTAGGAGGTACTCAATGTGGAGATGATGTGGGTCGCTTGGGTTTGCAACATTTGTACAAGCAATGGTTTAGTGTACTCTCTTGGTTCATTACTATGAGGGTTCCTGTGGCATTTTGACCTTAATATAGGTTCGTGATCCTCTCAATAGGTTGGTTTTTTGATAGAGTTGTGGCATGCCTCTGGTAGGTTCGAAACATGATCCTCTAGCTTCGCTTCTCTAGATCAGGATCTTGGTATCAATGTGACCTCTTATCCATAGGTGGCGATCCCTTATATAGTAGGTTAACCCCATAGGGTTTGAGGAATCATCAAGAATATGATCCCCTATGCAGTGGGCCGTTCATTAGGGTTGTAGAATCGTCAGTTAAATGATACCTTACTCAGTGTGTGGTTTTAGTAGGGTTAGTGCATCGTCGGTTCGATCCCCTACATCACGAGTTATACCCGATGGGGTTTCTAGAATCGTTATTACCATCTTTGCACGGGTAAGTATCCTCTATCTTGGTGATGTGATCTATGAAGCATCTGATCGGGTTGTGGTATCCCCGAGTAGTTATTGGGAGTGATCCCCTATCTATGAGATCTACGAGTTTCCAGAGTGGGTTCTTTTATCAACTAGAGGATCCTTGGAGTTATCCCCTATCCAAAGAGATTGGTATTTTTTTCATTGTATTACAATGAGCTCCTCCGTGATGATATTTGACGAGCATATACCTCTCAGATGAGTGCCATCTGGGATGACAGAGCTTGTGGAGTGTGCTCTCCTAGTTAGGTACCCATCGCAGGTTATGAGGTTGGAACCTCCTGATTCTTGGTGCATGAAATGAGTATATCTAGTTGTTCATGGTATATGTATGGGAATATACTTGTTTGGATGTTCATGGTGTATGTATGGGCATACTTATGATCTATGCTAACTCGTCGTGTAATCTGAGGATGGTCTTGAGATGGGGTTTCCCTCTCATTTGGGTTCCCTCTGGATGGGATGAGCTGACTATTGTCTTGCAGTTGGTCCCATTTATTTTTGGTCTTTTTGGGGTGCCTACTATGTATTTTATATACTCACCCCTGCATGCAATTTTCATGCACATGTTTTTGTCTTGTGCAGACCAAATGCCTTTCAACAATGTTCCAAGAGGACCTGGAGCAGGCGGAGCTTAGTGAGCGAGACTAACAAGGGTGTTTACTGGATTTGTGTCTAGAAGCATACCGGCCAGTGTATTTGGTGGTGTTTTCCCTTCTTTTATGTAGGTTGGATGCTTGTGTAGTTTTCATTCGATGGGACTTGTTTTTCCCTTTTCTACTTCTGTTGCACTCTAGTTTAGGATAGGTGCATGCATGCATTTCCTTTTCAGTTTTTATATATTTATATCTACACTGTTGCATGGAGGTGTGTGTGGGTGTGTGTATTGAGGTACCATATGCTAATGCTTCCCATGTGTGTGATGGACTACTCTGTGCTAGTCTCCATCCCCCTGGCCTATTGCAGGTATGCTTGGGGAGTTACGTCGTGAGCCTCATTAGGTCGGGTCGTGACAAAATCATCTTTATAAATAAAAAATAAGGTTAATAAAATTTTAATTTTATAGAATCATATCATCTAATAGATAAAGTGTTTTTTTATTTTTATTTCCTATAAAATTTTAATATAATTACCTTTTAAGTATATTTTTCATATATTCAAAAATTATATTCGACTCATAATTTAATATATATATATATATATATTAATTTATTTTATTTATATAAAATTTATATAACTCTTAGAAAATTAATTATTTGAAAATAAAAATATTACTTTTTTTCATTATAATAAACCATTAAACTAAGTAACTTATTCTCAATGGTATAAAATTATATTAGACTTCATACATAATTTTTCCAAAAAAATTATCAATATAAATTCCATTTTATTAAATAAAATTTATATTCGTACGAAAAATTAATTTTAACATTTGAGTGAAAAATATATTTTTCCATGTGTATTTTTAAGCATAAAAATTTTGTTTAGGAAAAAATTATCAATGATTTTCTATTTTCAATAAATAAATTGTTTCATTAAAAATAATTTTTTTTTCTTCAAAATCAATCCAAATCCATATTTTACGAAAATTACATTTAATTAAATGAATTAATTTTTTTTATTTTATCATAAAATATTAACTTCATAGGATTCATAAATTCAAAAATGTATTTAAGAATGTCCAATTTCACACATTTAAAAAATATTTAATCAAATAAATGTTTTTAAAAATTTACAATTCTTACAAATATAATCTTTTAAATTTTAAAATTTTGATAAAAGAAATTATTTTTTAACATTTAACAAAAAATTAATTATTTTATAAAAACACCAAAATTCAGCAAAAGATAATTTTTACATTATTAATCCAAATATGGAATCATTTTTTCAAATAGAAATCCAGAAATATTAGATATTTAATTTTTAATTATAATCATTAATTAATGTTCATTAAAGTATGTTGTGAAATTGTTTTACGAAGCAATGTTTACATGCTATTGTAGGGTCTTAGGTATTATAGTGGTTATGAATTAATTTTTTAATTATAAAGAAGAAGATTAAATTTACTATTTGGAAATTGAGAAATCACGTGTTTTGGTTGTTTGGTGTGTAAATAAATGGATGAGATAATGATAATATTTCGGGAACCAAAGGAAATTTTATTCGATCTAGATGCTCACTTTAAGAAACATGTATATGGAGAATTGAAACATGCTTTCATCACTTAGTTACATCATAGCATTGATTTCCATCCTCATATTTTTTAACACACAGAGTGTACAAACCAGACATTGGAAGATATGTTGCATGCATGTATCATAGATTTATATTAACCATGAGAGAAGAAATTCCCCTCGATAGATTTCAATTATAATAATAAATATCACTCTTTTAATAGTATTCCTATAGTCATGGGTATATAAGGGAATACTTATTAATCATTATTGTGACAAAATGAGGTCGGGGAGATAGTAGTCCATGGCCTCGATGTGGTGAAGAGCACAACCGAGAGTATTCAAATGACATGTGAGAAGATTAAGGTGGTGTACGATCATTAGAAATAATTTATTGATTGAAGGAGTAGACCCTTGGAGTGTTAATATTGGAGAGAATTTATTCATGATATTTCCCATCATAATGATATGTAAAGGTTTGTCTCTTGGAGTATTTATTCCCCCTATTTTTTGGGACTTTCGAGGTGTTAGACCACATAGGTGAGGTGGAATAATATATGGAACTTCTATTATAAATGGATAAGATCCATGTTTTGTTCAATGTTCCCCACCATTATTAGAATGTTCACAATGACTCGTATGTCATCAACAGAGGAGAGTTATATATCATTGAAAAGGAAACCTTTATTGAGAGGTCAGTTGAAATCTAGGATCATTAGAAGAAGTTTGTTAATGGGTGAGATGTTTATTTACTTAGTGGATTATGGAGGTGTGGAATCTAGGTGGTTAACTCATGGTTGTATAAGTTATATATGAATTCATAATATATTAGGATGTTAGATTGTTGATCTTATTTGTGTTGATACTTTATTTGATCCATTTATATTGATTTGATGTGTTCTAATTTAGTTTATTTTATAAAATTACTTATGTTTATTAATTTAATTATTATTTATGGATTTAAACCCATAGTAGAGCTATCCTTCCTAGGAGAGTGTCTTTGGATACTATTTTCACAAGATTTATGTCTTTCTCTTGTGATAAGTGTGTTGGCACCAAAATATTTCATGCAAAAAAGGGACAGAAAAGAAGCCTCGCGCGCTGTCGCGCGAAGCTCTAGTACGAAGCACCCAATGAGCATCGAGCCCGCCATGAAGCATAGGAGGCAGTATTGCTCCACGAACGCCCTGACGTTCGCGAGCCCACTACGAAGCACAGGAGGTGGCAACGCTCTGCGAACGCCCTAACGTTTGCGAGCCCGCCGAGAAGCACCTGCCGACCCTTCGCGCCGCGTGAGATCTACTTCGCGGCGCCCCTTGCCTATAAATACTGGGTTCCCCCTGTTCCCAACAGATACACAATCCGACCTTTTAGCTTCTCAACTCCCGAATCGTGAAGCACCCTTCACCCCGTGAATCATAAGCTCCGTGAGGTATTTTTACTTCACGAGATGCATTTTACTTGTCACGTTTTGAGCCCCTCTTCCGAGAGGGATTCCCTTCGCGAAGCCAAATGGCATTCGCGGAGGAAGGGGATTCCCAAGGGAACTCGGGAAGCCGCGGAGCATTTATGCTTCGCGAAACACCCATCCTGTACTATTGATCCACATACTAAGGCAGGGTCATTGCATATCGCAAAGCACACTGCCTCGCAGCAACTTGCTTCTTGAGGTACCTCTGCTTCGCGAGGCAGTGCTCCACGAATACTATTCCACTTCACGAAGAAACCCCCATCCACACCTCTGCCCCATGCTAAGGCCAAGGCACTACACATCGCGAAGCACACTCATTCACTTGGCAATTCCTCTTCCCGTGCGATCCTCCAGGTTTTCACGATGTGATTTCAAAGTCCCATGGACAACATCACCCGTAGAGTTTCTTCCCCTAATGCTTCATCGCATAGGCACGCTAACGGCTATTGCTTTTTCACATAGCCACACTAACGTGGACCCCTCGATGGTTCGCTCCGTGACCCCCTTTTACCATAGCCTTGCCAGTACCTTCTCTCTCCCAAAGGAATAGAGGGTACTGGTTATGTATGTCCTAGGGATGTGGAGTAAACCCACCTCATCCGATATACAGGACGTTAAACTGGAAAGCACCTCATCTTAACCACATTCCATTAAAATGTGATCTGGCCCCAAGCCTCGCATGTAGGTTCCCCCCAGCTCAGACATTTTTTACGCCACCCGTCTCCACAGAGACGGGGTCACCCCCTCCACAAGGGATGATATCCTCCTTCTCGAAGTAGCATATTCCCATGAGAGAAGGGCAACCACCTTGGTGTAAGCCCCTAGACCATCTTGCGGAAGGTAGAACCCATGCACCTCTGTATTTCCCCACTGCCAAGGTTAGTGGAGGGCGGGATAGGGAAAGAGGAACCACCTGTCCTTGGTCCCATATCCCACTCTCACTACACTTTGCCACACTTTGGGATTCCATCCTGGAGTAAATCCCAGCACCAATGGGCCACCTAATGCATAAGCCCCTCGTTGTTTCTCACGGACGCACCCTTCGCGACGTGATCGTCCGGTCCTTACTGCCTCTTGTTTGTCACACCAAGTATGACTCACGTGGGATTAGAGTGAGAATCGGCCATGGAAATTCCCTCATCCATCATGACGTTAAACTGTATTCCCTCATCCAGTATGACGTTAAACTGTATTCCCTCGTCTAGCATGACGTTAAACCGTATGCCCCCATCGACCATGATGTTAAACTGTATGCCCTCGTCCAGCATGACGTTAAATTGTATGCCCTTGTCCAGCATGGCGTTAAACTGTATGACCTCCTCCAGCATGACGTTAAATAGTTTTCTCTCGTCCATCATGATGTTAAACTGTATGCCCTCATCTAGCAGGACGTTAAACTGTATGCCTTCATCCTGCATGACATTAAACTGCACACCCTCTTTGAACTACGAGGTCTTTGATCCATGTCACGACATAGTACGTAGGAAGCCTCCACGAGGTTCAAGACCACCCGTCATTTCTTCACGTTGAGTTCTGCCTTCATCTAGTATGATGTTAAACTGCATTCCAGTCCGACGGAAAGCTGTTGTGACCACCCAAACTACGAGGAATTTGATCCATGTCAATGCATGGTACGTAGGAAGCCTCCCTGATGTTCAAGCCCATCTCCCATCGGACCAAGGTCCCTTCCTCACGTCGGTTCACCAACACCCACCCTCCGGACTACGAGGACATTGATCCATGTCAAGGCATGGTACGTAGGAAGGCCCCTTGAGGTTCAAGCCCACCACTAGTGGACCCCCGGGGCCACCTTCACGTCGGTACACCAACGAAGCCCCTTTGAACTATGAGGACTTTGATCCATGTCAAGGCATGGTTCGTAGGAAGCCTCCTAGAGGTTCAAGCCCACCACCCATTGGTCATTGCGACCTTCTTCGCATCAGTTCATCAACACCCGGGCAGCCTAGTGTGTAAGTCCGACACCATCTGGACCAAGGTCCTTGCTCGCCTCGGTTCGCTGACACACCATCCTGAACTACTTGGTCCTTGATCCTTGTCAAGGTATGGTAAATAGGAAGACTCCATCAGGATCAATCCCATCACCCGGTCATTCTGACCTCACTCACGGCAGTTCACCCCCGTCCCGCATGACGTTAAACTGTAGTCCACATTCCATCCGAACTACGGGGACTTTGATCCATGTCAAGGCATGGTACGTAAGAAGCCTTCACGAGGTTCAAGCCCACCACCAGAGGACCCCCCGGGTTCGCCTTCATGTCGGTTCGCTGACAATGCCCATCGGACCAAGGTCCACCTTCACATTAGCTCGTCGGCACAATCCCGAACAACGCAGAATTTGATTCCCTGCCATGGGGATACGTAGGAGGTCTCTTCGAGGCTCAAGCCCAACTTCACTGTCGCCCTTGCGATAGTCCCATCTCAGTCCCCCTCCGCTTCATCCACCTACCCATCATCCACCCTGATTCTCACCTGGACCGTCATATCCCAAGGATATCATGTCGTTCTACTCCTCTTCACACCATTCAGGAAGCCGCCCATGGGTTGGATCTGATATCGGCATCCCTTTCATGGGAAATTTGTCAATTTGATTCACTCCAGCTAGTGTTTTGATCAGGCTGACCAGTCTCCACTGGACATTAAACTTGCGACCTACCTCGTGATAAACATGAGATGCCTTAGGAAAACCTCGGATGGCACTCCCTTAGAGTAACTGTCTCCGCTGGATGTTAAACCTGCGGCATACCCTGTGTCAAACATGGGATGCTGAGTAAAACCATAGATATATTCCTAGGTCGTATGATTCCCCGTGCTCGATGTGGGATGCCTCGGGTTTCCATGCCCTCAAGAAGCCCCATGATAAGGGAAAAAAGATAGACACACCAATTCCCTAGAATAAAGACATGCTACTGATGCCTTGACATGACTACTCCCCCGACTGAAGGTTGTTGCCCTGACCGGACCCTTTGGAATGTCGTGACAGAAGTAGTATAATTAACCGGCATCCATGGAAAAATGGCACTGGAAAGAGTTTCACGAACAATGTATTAAATCTATGAGGAAGACCCAAACTAGGTGACGAGTTCTGAGGAGGAATCCATAGAAGGAAGAACTGACATCCCATCATCACGGTTTCGATCAAGGAGCAGACATCCCTCAATAAGGAGCGGATGTCGCCCGCCTTTGGAAAGTGGGAATACGGGGAAACAAGCAGCGCGTCCTCCGCAGATGGATGTGCATGCCCCGACGAAAGCATCAGAAACAGAAATGGTGAACCCGAGGTGAAATTATTCTCCTCAAAGTGGAGATTAGTAGCATTCGAGACACCAGTATATTAACGTGTCACTGGATCCAGATATCCAATGTCGGGTCCCGCCAGGCAAATAGCGGGCCTGGCGTGAAACTCACTGGAAGTTGGGGCAGTAGAACGTGGGGTATTCTATTCTGCAACGTGCTAGTTTGGATCCTTCTTACAGACGTGATGAATATAATGACGTTGCGGAACTGGTTGTCGATCCTTTTCCTCATAGTGCTGATGAGTTTTATCTCTCCATTTCCCAGGAAACGTGTTGAAGCTTTGGAGATGCGATCACCGCCTGCTCGCTTACGCAGAGGTAGGGTCAATACGGCACAGCCACCCCGTATGGCTCCGCTGCCGCCACAACGACCTCTACATCCGTGAATACGGGGCGCCCACGTCCCTTATCCCCGTCAGAGATCATCCAGCTAAGGGTGATCAAAAAACCTTGTACGTAGGTACAAGGAGGAAGGGGTTATCCCAACTCGGGATATAGCCCGCCTGGACCTAGATTCATCCAGGCCCCGCCATCAACGCCACCCTCAAAGGCCTCGTGGGGAGCCCCTTCTCCCCACCCCAACGATCAATAATTTCGGGAGCTTGTCCCTGGAATGCCTCGACGACTTCTCGCCTTACGCTGATGAGTCGGGTGATGTCCGGATCGGCCCACTCAGATTCCCATGTCAGGGGATCCAAGCAAGGGCTCCCACCTGAATGCATCAGCGCCGCCGACCAGCTTCGCCCGAAGAGCAGGTAAGCTACACCCCTGCACCACCTGCGCCATCCCGTCCTGACCCGACGTCAGTGCTGGGCACGAGATGAGGACGCTCGTCAGGTGCATCAACCTTAACCGCTAATATGGCCCAAGCCACCGTCGACGTGCAACATGGAGTCCCTGTATACCCTGAGCAGGGCCACTCCTTCACCCGACCAGGACCGAGGCTCCAACCGCCCATGAGCAGGTTGGGTTGGCTCTCGGGGTTACATGACTGAGTGGTGATCGCCCTGAATCAATTCTCGGTAATGTCACCCCGTACGGGGGGGCCTCCCCTTACCACTATTCTACATAGCGTGGGCCTCCCCCACTCTGAAGCTCCTCATGGAGACTTGCCTCGTGCTACCCCCATCATGAAGAAAGACCTGCCCCGCGGCAGTGACGCTCGGCACAGAGACCTCTCCCGCGCCCACCATACAGGGTGTGGAGACCCTCCTCCTTCCCCCGACCGTTAATATGAAGGTACTACCCATCCGGTCCCTCTCCAACATGGGGGTACTCCCTACATCCACTTTGCAACTGGAAAAGATCCTCCTTGCCCCAACAACTCCAGGAGTGAAGGCCAGCCTCGCTCCGCCCACGCGGGTACTGTCCATGGAGGCCTTTCCCATGAGCCCTTCGACATTTTACCTGGTGCTCCTCGCACCCCGATTATCTCAAGACGGAGCCCTCTCCGCCATGGTGTCAACGCTACCCCGAGACCACATGTTGAGGATCAAACGTGTCCCGAAAATCCATCTGGGGGCAGGAGAGCGGGTCGCCGCCGCCACAAGAAGAGTCCTAGGAAGGCTCGGGTGGAGATCAGACCTGCTCGTTTCTCGGACTCTAGAGCGGAATGCGACTAGGCGATGGACCCTTCTCCCCACTCCTCCGTGTCAAGAACTGGGGCAGGGACCAGGCGCATCAGCCTCATTCTCCCAGAATGTGAGTTCCACCGGATTCCCACCTCCCTCCGCAAGTACATCCAGGAGGAAGAAATTGTGGAAATGTCGCCAGTCCCAACTGTGCAATCACCACTGTCGTCACTAGAAGAGCCCTCTACCTATACTAGAGATCACGAGGATCTTTTTTGGGGACCAACGACGGTAGAGAAATAGAATAACCCATCATCGGTGGCCACAACTCCCGCGCCAGAAGCTATGGCTATCTGCCCATCATATCGTGATATCATGGTCAGGTCACCTCACTCTTCAGAGGATGGCCCGGACTTCGGTGGCTAGTCAGCTCATTCGTCGTATTCTCTGCCACCAAGTTTACTATCCCAGCGGTCCGCCTCAGTACTGATACCGGTCCCTCAGCCGCCCCTGGTTAACGAGTGGGGAAATACAAGGCCAGACCCCGAGTCTAAACCCAGGAGATTCTGGAGCATTCTCGCAGCGGATCACTTCCTAGTGAAGTTCTGGCCGATGGCAGCGCCGAACATTCATGCACCAGAGTCCCTTACCCCAGAGGATGTGGGGTTCTTTTTCCGAACCCTATGGGAGACACACATCAGCCTGCGTTACGATATGGTGATGTACCCTAGGATTCGAGAGCACATTGAAGAAATCGGCGAGCAATGTCGCCTGATCGATTTGGCCGCACTCGCTGTGGCCCAGCACCCTGAGTCAGCAGGCCATCAGAGCACCCTTCAACATAAATGTGTTCAGAGTTTCAAAGTACTCTGCAGAGTCATCAGGGAAGCAACCCCCCATGTGCAAGTCAGTGGCTGGGACCACTATGATGCGTTCCTCTTCATCCCTATCTGACGACATCCCGATTCGTTATGCAAATTTGTGGACATTACCTTAAGAGGGGTCGTGGTCCACATGGCTGACGTAGTGGAAAAGGAAGACGAGATTGAATTTATCACTGGAGACTTGCCCCCCGAGGGTGTACCGCCACTATTGGACCCATCAGGGAGGATTACCCATCCGGAGAGGAACCTTCTAGTCCTCCCTGTACCCACCAAGTCACTGGTACTCAGTCGAAATGCCGATAAGGGTAAGGAGTAATTCAGAACTATCAAGCACTCCGACCCATCTGCCTCTATACAGAAGACAGATGAAGATCCCAAGAAGTTCGTGTTATGCTAGCAGCTTGCTTAGCAGAAGAGGCTGGTTGACGAACTCTTGGCCGAGCGCACTGCAGAGCGGTGACCTGACTATGGTAATCCCAAGCCAGGGCAGTAACAATTCCTCACGGTGAGATGCCTCCGGGAAACCCTGATCATGCTACTTCCATAGACAGGGAAAAAGCCAGAACATACCGCAAGAGGGCGTGATACGTCTCGCTAAACCCTCCTGAACGACGGGGCAATCTGAGGAATTCAGCTCGGGTTCCCCCAATCGTCCCACAGGCCGTTCCGCCAATCGCTCCACGAGCCGCCGAAGCCATTTACTGTGTCGAAGAACCTAGAAACTCACTTTTGATTAGGGATCCCTGTCAAGAGAGGGACCCCCACCCGGATGATCTTATAGTGGCACTCATCGACCGCCTTGATGCATTGGAAACGCGACAGGTGGCGGTCCCACTGGATGGAAAGCCATATCCCGCGTGGGTGGATAATATGCCCACACCCCCTGGTTTTGGGAACCCCACTTTCTCAACCATCAACGGGACAGGGGACCCGCCATAGCAGTTGGCCCACATTTCTTCTAGGTGTGGCCCCATGCTGGGGACTCCGACCCAGAAAGAAGCCACCAAGCACCGATGTTACGTACAAACATTGGAGGGCCCCACAATCGTCTGGTACAGCCAGCTCCCTATCAGATCAGTGACCAGTTGGGAGGATCTCCACCGGTAGTTCCAATACCAATTCAGCTCCACCACGCAAAAGAATAGAATTGCAGACCTCTTCAAGTGAAAACAACGCCTTTATGAGCGAGTCGTAGACTTTATCATCCGGTGGAAGGGACTTACATACTCCCTCGACATGAAACTAACTCAGAAGAAATTACTGATGATGTGTATAGGGAACGTTAAAACGGAGCTGGTTCCTTCCCTGATCACTTAGAACTTCCCTGGAGGGTTTCGAGATTTTTCATATAAGGCTCAGCGCCTCGAGGAGGCTCTGCAACAGGCTAGTCAAGCACGTTTGCTGCCCCCTGTGATCCCGGCCAAGAGGGCTGCCAGCGCCGAACCCGCCGCGGTCGCCCAAATAGAAGCCCCCAGGCAGTTGGAATTACTGCTGGTGGCACCATCCCCGCAACCCCGCATAGGTCCTCCAACTCAAGCGCAGACTCCTGCCCAGCAGCGACCGCCTCAGAATCGACAGGTTCCCCCGCTCAATACGCCACCACCACCTAGGCGAGACAATCAGGCGCCGCCTCCCGGTAGACCCCTCCAGCCCCTCATCAAGGCCAGGACCCCAGGCCCCCCTATCCAGAAAGAACGCACCAGACTTATTCGTTCAACAAAAATCAGGACCCTAGCTACTTTCGAAGTGCTCTAGAGCAAGGGATTGTGCGCCTACCCGAGCGCAGAAGGCCGACAGAGGTGAATCTCACTGATCACCCCAACATCTGTCCTTATCATCGGATTCTGGGGCACACCCTCATGCAATGCTATGTGTTTAAATACTGGCTTCAAGACCAGGTCAACAAAAACATATTCAGGTTCGGCCCGACACCAACACAAGTACCAGTAGTCTTTGTAGGTTCAGAGATTGGTAGTGACAGTGATGGCGAGTGGTAGCATGTTCCCAGTCGTGGGTCCCAGAAATACGATAACTGTGTGGGTCGAAGAACTGTCGCATGTGCCCATGGTATCATTCGGGCATGCCTAAATCAGCCGGAGCCTTCGGGGGAAGTATTCGGTACCTCTGCATCATCTTCATAGGAGACCTCTTCCCAAAATGGCAAGCATCGACGACGTAAGAAGAAGCAACGCGCTTCACCACTGCCATCGTCATCCCATACTCTTGGAGACTTTATGCCCCTGGAAATTGGGATTCCTCCCAGAATCCACCCGGTAGTGGATGAATCGTCGAGCGACAGCCATGGGTACGCTTCGGTTAACACTGTGGAGCTGGTAAATCCCTATATGACTCCCGACGAAGGGGAACGCTAAGAGAGCCTCCCCAACGTCCCCAGCCGATGTCAACGTCAGCGTAACCAAAACCACGCCGGTCGTCGAGGCACGTTAGTGGGCACTTTCAGCCAGGTCATGTAAGCTACTGAGACCAGACAGCAGGCTCAGCGCATAGCTCGGCACGCCCAACCCCATCTGACGCCCTCAGCTCTACCTCCACCACCGTTTGTGCTACTAGATCAGGAAGAGCTACCTCGTCTGTATCACAGTCAGTCTTTCCCGACTACAGGCTACTCTCTGCTATCTGATCCTAGTCCAGTGACTACTCTCTAGGCTTCATCTAGTAAGCAGCTGGATGTACCTAGCACTAGCCAACCACTGGTTCAATCGGCAGGACCAGCTATGCCTCCAACTGACGAACGACCACTTTTAAGCAGAGGTTCGCGCTTGGCACGAATGTATGATGTCCTGAAGCACTTTTCCGACATTCCAGTAAGGCGTTCTATCCATGAGGCCCTTCTCCTATCGTATGAAATGTGTGATTCACTTGCTGAGGACCTAAGGATCCCCCTTCAGTTTGAGACGGAGGTAGTAGCTGCGGAAGCCTTCAACGCTGAGACAATTGAGAACGTCGAATGCCAGGTAGTTATCTCGTTCTCCGGTGAAGATGATTACCCTCCCATACAGGGGAATATTCACCAACAATACATCACTAGCCACTTAAATGGCATGGAAGTCTGCCGCCGCCTCATTGACATAGGTTACGGGATCAACCTAATCCCGACTCAGACACTGCGAAAGCTAGGTTTGTCTGAATATGATTTGATGCCCTCCGACCTTAGAATCCAGGGGTACGACATGACCGAGCAATCCCCAGTCGGAAAGATCCTCCTAAAGACCCAGTTCGGTGGCCTAATTTCCAGCACCGAGTTCATTGTTGTCTCTCAGGACACCGCTTACAATGCATTGATGGGTAGGCCATGGCTCCATCTGCATGCAACGATCCCTTCATCGTATCACCAATGCCTCAAATACACCCTCAATGGTCGAGTAGGCATACTCCATGGAGATGCGTCTCCTTTTGCCTCTTTTGAATCCCTCATTCTTGATGTCGATTATTACAAGAGTAGGGATAAGCAAATTATAGTAAGTGAGGATGAACCCGTCTCGGTCACAAGTGATCCCTGGGCAGGCATGGATGATGCCTACATTTTCCCGATCCATCGATTGGAGGCCATGATCTCGGACATGGGGCAGTGTTTCATTTTTTCGGGTACGCAAGGAAGACGTGTTCCCATGTCCAAGCGACGATAGAAAATCACCTCGTACTCCTACACTAACCAGGCTTAGGTGATCCTAAAACCTCCTACCCCTGTGCGGTACTGGAATCTCAAGCTTATGACAATGGAAGTACGTCATACGTGTCTCTTCCACAGGGCTGGAATCAACCGACTCGGGCCGACCTGTCACCACAGCTTTGATGTCAACAAACGTGGCCCCTTGAGCCGAAGTCCAGATGGTAGAGGATCGATTGCCTTCATTGTTATGGTCTTAGTGGCGAGTGTGTCTCCTGATACGATTACCACTACTTCCCATGTTGGCACCATCTGCCCCTCAGGGTGTGATAGCTCAGAAATATTTCCCTTTGCGGGGAACCCCTCCACTGGTGGATAGGAAGAACTGGAGGATGATCCCCCCACCTTCGAGGAAGGAGTCTCTACCACAGTTGATGAACTGGTATAAGTGAACCTTGGTAGCAAGGTAGATCCGAGATCCACATTGATCAGTGCAGCCATGTCCCCCGAGGAGCAGCAGAGGTACGTAGAATTTCTCATGCAACACTGTGATGTGTTTTCCCGGAGTTACAAAGAGATGCCAGGACTAGATCCCCAGGTAGCCGTTCACCTCCTAGGCCTCCCGTCAAACCATCGCGGGTTTAAGAAGCCCCCCAGAAAGATGCACCTTTATCACGGTGCTATGGTTGAGGCTGATGTTGACAAGATTATCAAGGCCAACTTCATTAAGGATGTCCAGTACCCCAAGTGGTTTGCCAACATTGTGCCGGTTCGGAAGAAGAATGGCCAGATCAGGGTCTGCATCGACTTCTGCGACCTCAATCGTCACTGCCCAAATGATGAATTTCCCCTCCCGGTGACCGAGTTATTAATTGATGCTACGGTCGGGTTCCACGCCCTCTCTTTCATGGATGGGTATTACGGGTACAACAAGATCTGGATGGCCCCCATGGACGAGGAGTCAACTGCCATTAGGGCCCCCCAAGGTACCTTTTGTTACCAGGTTATGCCCTTCACCCTGAAAAAAGTAGGTGCCAATTATCAGAGGGTCATGCATCGCATATTCTGGCCGATTCTTGGGACACTGGTGGAATGCTACATGGATGACCTAGTGATCAAATCGCACCAGCGACAGTACCATCTCAAAGACCTTGAGAAAGTGTTTGGTATCCTCTGTTCCCGCCACCTGAAGATGAACCTGTTAAAGTGTGCCTTCGGGGTCACCTCTGGGAAGTTTCTTGGCTTTGTTCATAGATACCGAGGCATTGAGATCGACCTAGAGAAGATCAAGTCCATCAGCCAAATGCCTCCCCTGAGAAATATTTGGGAACATTGATTTATCTAATGCCACTTAGCCTATATACGCCGATTCATCTCGAATCTGGCCGGCAAGTGTATTCCCTTTTCCTTGCTCATGAAGAAGGGCGCCACTTACGAATGAGATGAAGAGTATCGGAATGCCTTCGAGGAAATCAAGAAGTATCTACTCCAACCTCTGGTTTTGATGCCACCCATCTCCAGAAAGCCGCTGGTCCTTTACGTGACCGCCCTGGAACAATCCCTCGGTGCACTGCTCGCCCAAAAGAATAATGAGGGTATGGAGAACAGTCTCTACTATCTTAGCGGCATGCTTCTCGATAAAGAGATCAGATACTCCCCTATCGAAAAGGACTACCTTGCGCTTGTTATTTCCATATAGAAGATGCGGCATTACCTGCAGCACCATGAGGTGCAATTGGTCTCTTGGGTAGACCCACTGAAGTACATCCTGAACCGCCCCATGTTGACTGGCCGACTAGCATGGTGGGCGGTGATTCTCCAGCAGTTTGATATCCAGTTCGTACCTCAGAATTCCATTAAAGGACATGCATTGGCAGACTTTTTAGCATCCCATCCAACCTCCGTGGATCAATCCTTGGACCTAGATTTTCATGATGAGACGATCTTATCAGTCGATCGTGTCATCCCATGTTGGCAAATTCACTTCAACGGTGCCTCCCAGAGCCCCACTGGTAGGAGGCTCAACGATCCTAAGCTCAACAGAGTGGGACTGGGTATCATCTTTATTACCCTGGCGCAAGCCGTCCTACCATACTCGTTCCTGATGTCAGAAGGTTGTACCAACAACGAGGCAGAGTACCAGGCTCTCATCACTGGCCTCGAGTTGGCCCTTGAGATTGACCTACCCCACCTACATGTGAAAGGAGATTCTGAGATGTTAGTCAAGTAGTTCAATAGTGATTATGTAGTTAAAAATCCGGAGCATGTGACATTACTGGAGTGCACCCTCCGCCTAATCGCCCAGTTCTCCTCTCGGCCAGAGGTCACCCATGTCCCTCAGTCACAGAATGGTCGAGCTGACGCTTTGGTTGGCTTAGTTTCGTCGCTCGCCGAACCCAAGCAAGATGATTTGATCATACATGTGGCACACCAGAGAGTCATTTCCCCCATCACCCAAGAGGTCAATGATAGCCTACGGGTAAGTCATCTCACCACCAGGCCCTCTATGTCAGGGGTCCCAGGTTCGTCAGACACAGTGGTTGAAGCCACTCCCGACTGGAGGGCACCTTTTGTCGAGTATATCCAAAATGGTTGCCTCCAAGACGACCGGGCCGAGCGCGAGCGAATACGATGCCACGCGTTGCAATTTACCCTCCATAGTGGTCCCAGGCTTGAGTAGATTTTCTATAAGTGGAGCATCGATGGTGTTCTCCTCCGTTGCATTCAAGGAGTCAAGATTTCTCAGGTTATGCAAGAGGTCCACGCCGGTTTCTGTGGTTCCCATCATGATGGGCCAAAGATGTCCCATCAAATCCGGAGGTTTGGGTACTTCTGGCCCTCTATGATCCATGATTGTGTCGAGTTTTCTACGAGATGCCACAAGTTCCAAGTTCATGCCAACTACCTGCCTCGGCTGCCGGAAACCCTCCACTCCACCAGGTACTCTTGTCCGTTTGCAGTGTGGGGACTTGATGTAGTGGGACCATATCCACCAGTGGCATCTCGCCAATGTAGGTTCATCCTAACTGCTACAGATTTCTTCTCCAAATGGGCAGAGGCCATTCCACTCAAAGAGGTCAAGGCCCGTTCCACCGTTGACTTTGTGAGCTCCAATATCATTCACTGGTTTGGGGTCCCTCACGCTGTCCTCACCGATAACGGCACCAACTTCTGAGCGGCTGAGCTGAAAAAATTGTACGCCAAGTACAATATCTATTCAAACAACACCTCCCGCTATCATGCACAAGCAAACGGGTATATTAAGGCGTTCAACAAAACCCTCTCTAACATTCTGCAGAAAATTGTTGGTCAGAACTAGAAAAGTTTGCCAGAAAAGCTCCCCAATGCCCTTTGGGATTATCAGATGACGACTCGCAACTCTACCCAGGTAACCCCATATTCCTGGTGTATAGGGATGAGGCCTTCCTACCCCTTGAGATCTATCTGCCATTGTTACGCACTGAAGTCAATGACCACCAGGCACCAGATGAGGTGGTCAAAATCTGTCTAGCTGAATTAGACGTACTGGATGAGAACAGGCTTCGTGCCCTGCACAATCTAGAAAGGCATCAGAATAAAATAGAATGGCCTTCAACAAGAAGGTTTTCCTCCGTTCTTTTCTACAGGGCAACCTAGTGTTGGACCTTTGAGCGCCAATGATCCCCAGTAGGAAACCCCCCAAGCTAGAGCCCAAATGGGAAAGGACTTATATCATCTATAAGGTTTACCCCAACGGGGCATACTCCTTGGTTACCACTGATGGTGAGCGCGTAACTCCTCCCACCAATGACAAGTTCATCAAGCAGTACTTTGCCTAAGAATCTTTTTTTTTGGTTTGAAATGACCTTAAAATGTACGGTCATACACGACCTTAAACTGCATCTTCATCCTACAAGACGTTAAACTGCAAAATGGTCCGAGCTCTATGACCTTAAACTAAGATCTCCCCCCGTCCTTACTGCAAGACGTTAAACTGCAAGCTAGTCAGGCCTTCCTGATCGAGGTTTAGCCTCAGACCCCCTGGCCTTCTCAGGCCCCTTGGCCTCCTCCTTACTGTAGGACGTTAAAATTCAAGCCAGTCAGGCCTTCCTGACCAAGGCTTAGCCTCAGGCCCCTTGGCCTTCTCAGTCCCCTTGGCCCCATCCTTACTGCAAGATGATAAACTGCAAGCCAGTCAGGCCTTCCTGACAGAGGCTTAGCCTCAGGCCCCATGGCCTTTTTGGGCCCCCGGCCCAGGTCCTCTCTTATGGGATTATGTCCTCATTAACATCAGTTTATTCGATGTACTATACACCTCCCCTCTTTGGGGGTATATTACTCCCCTCCTTGTACCGCATGACATTAAACTGCATCTTGAGAACTACGTGTGGCTTGATTCCCATCCTCATGGGATATGTAGGATCACCTGAATGTCTTGGATTCGGGTCCAGCCCCTTCTCTCGGGAATTTTCATCCCACCTTGGCCCTTGGTTTACCCTTCTTCCACGAGGGGATTATATGGCGTGGTACGAGATTATGACCTCATTCACATTGGTCTTGTAATAATCACGCTATACACCTCTCATTATCGAACTGTTTCATCGACCCTTTCTGATGGTTCCCCAATGTGTCTATGGGTACTCCGGTTTATTACCTGGAATACAAGAATTTACTCGGACAGGTCCACACCCGTCTTCTAGGCATTGCGTATCACTTCATCAGGGCTTCAGTCATCTTTCACACATGGTGGGACCCCCAAGAATGGCCTAGATACTACTCCCAAAGGCTCTCCTACCGTTACGTGCCAACGCCCCCGAGGGTTTTGGACATCAAATCGATAAAATCCCGTGTTGCGAATATGGTCAGTGGTTGATGCTCGTTTGTTGTTCCCACTTCATGCTAACATGATACAGATACCATTTTCTGCCACGGTCAATAGTTATTCTCCATCGCCACGCCAAATCCCCATTATGACCAAAGTGTCGGGTACACGATTCACATCCTTCTTCACTTCATCTTGTCCAAGTAGAGTTTCTATGATCTTGTTACTACTCCTCAGTGTGAATCTGCACGTTACGGGGACAAATACGTGTTAAAGGCGTCCTTCGAGGCTCTCTGCCGACTACCCTTTGATGGATGCCCAAAGTATTGCGATAAGGATTCCACCCCCCTTGTTTCCCACACCGAGTTTAACTCACATGGGCTTAGGGATCGGGTTGACATCTGCGCTTACTCAGGAAGTTGTCACCCTTCATGGTCCGAGCTCTAAGACCATAAATTGAGATCCATCTAGAACTACGTTTAGCTTGATTTCCATCCTCATGGGATTTGTAGGTCCGCCCGGATGCCTTGTCTTCAAGCCCATCCCATTTGGGGAGCTAGTCTATCCCCCCTCTTTTAACCTCTTTCCTCTAATATAGGCCCCTCGGCCTGATGTATCCCTCTCGGAGTGGCATACAGTGTGATGTGGGATCATGTCTCCATCAATTGTGTTTCATGACACTGCGCACTTTCCCCACCTAGCATCGCATCTGCTACGTCTGCGCTACATGATGTTAAAATGCATGCATGGTCCTGTAACAAGACCCTAAACTGTGACATTATCGTTCTAGCCGCACGACGAAAAATGGAACTGCATTGTGATGAACTCATTGTAGAGGACATCACATTTAGTATTGGTCACGTTCCATGTCATTTTTCAATGCCTATCACAGATTGAATCTTTTGGCGACACCAGGGCCTGCTACCCTAGGCCTATCGCATCACAAAAAAAAAACACTCACCTTAAAGGACAAACAAGATTTACCAAATTCCACTTATTTTAATGCAAGGGCCACGCCCGCACTCCCCTTTTCTCCCTAGAACTGGTACCCTATCGTGCCACCATTCAGAACTACGTATGGCTTGATTCTCATCCTCATGAGATACGTAAGAGCACCCGGGCACTTCCCCGCGGGCCCAGCCTAACCTTTGTGTTCGGTCCCTCGACTCGAGAATTTCCCCAGATAACACATGGTAAGTAGGGATTTGGTCCTCATTCACGTCGGGTTTTGTAACCACCTTGCCTTGTGTCCCCTGCTCCCCTTACCCATTCATGTTCCGAGTTCTATGAACATAAACTAAGACTCCGTTAAGAACTACATGCAGCGAGATCCCCATCCTCATGGGTTACGTAGGAATACCTTGGAATTTTTCTTTGGGCCCAGCTCAACTCTCGTTTATGGTCCCTCGACCTAAAATTGACGGAGAAGCACATGGTGGTCGGAACCTCCGGTTCCCATTCATGTCCGGTGTCTGAGATACCCCACCGTGTGCCTCCCATGTTTCCCCCCTCCCTTTGTTCCTAATTATACGACCCTAAACTAAGATCTCCATATTGAAAAGGACTCTGCTCCCTCTATCTAATATGTCTCGTTGTCGAATTCAGATGTTTTTTGACAATGAGCACGAAGTGTAGAATTTTCATGGGGACATTCCCCTCATCCCATGACCAATCTTCGTGAGCTCTCTATTTGGATCTTCATCCTCTTCCACATCCAAAAGGACCCTCAGACGACATGGATACTAGGGTTAAGGGCTCTCCATAGATGCTGGACCTAAGGGCCCTCCAATTGTTTTAGTCCAACGTGTCTAAGGATCTTTGACAACATTTGTGACATGGTCCCATTTTTCGAACATGGTCAATAGTCAACCCTCATTTGTTTGTCCCCATTCTTGGCTAACGCGATATGGACGCTGCATTTTCACCACGATTAACAGTTATCCTCTATCGTCAAGCGACACGATTCAGACATTTCCACTTTCTCATGTTCAAGTGTAATTCCAACATATTCGACTCCATCTCTTCACGCATCTAAGTACGCCACATGGGCATGTTAGTTCCATGGGGCTGGTATTCACCAAGTGTCTCTCCACCCTAACATACCCTTTACTGTGTCGGGAAAGTCCCACCACTACTTCTTTCCCACACCGAGCATGACTCACGTGGGCTTAGTAGTTTTGGCAGGATGTGTACCAACATGGCCAGGCTTCTCATCGTCCTGCATGACGTTAAAATACGCTTCCAGAACTACATATGGCTTGATTCCCATCCTCATGGGATACGTAGAGAAACCCTGGTATTTTTACTAGGGTCCAGCCCATAGAAATCATTAATCCCATCCTTCCCCTTTCCGTCCCCCTGGTCGGAGCCCTCGCTAGAGAGGCCCTATCCCAAAGAAGGAAGGATCCATGACCAAACTAATGCGCACATCTGGCGTACTCCCACCACGGTGGTGTAACTACCTATGTGTTGTATTCTATTCAGACAAACCATCGCTCCATATTCCACGCCTTGCGTACCCCTTTTTCAGACCCTTGTCCCCTTTCATGTCTGAATGGACCCCCTAACGGCCTGGTCTCATGCCGCATCAGCTCACCTACCATCCTGGACCAACATCCCGGAAGACTTGTCATGTTTGGAAGGACCCCCTAATAGTATGGATTCTCGACCTAGGGTCTTCTTACAATCATGGGCCAACGTCCTGAAGGATTGACCGACAACATTTGTGACCTGGTCCCGTGTTTCGAACATGGTCAATGGTCGACCCTCATTTGTTGTCCCCATTTCAGGCTAACGCTGTAAGGATATCGTTTCTCCGCCGCGGTTAACGATTGTCTTTTATTTTCACGCCATCCCTGCAGTGTTCCGAATCATAGGATTCATGATCCACACTTCCCATTTCCATCTGTTCAGACTAATTTCAGCACCCCTGGCATTGCACCGTTCGTGCATAAGAGCACGCTAAAGAAACGGTAATTCGACTATTCTAAGGACCTCCTTCTTTGGCCAGGCCTCTCCCACCTTCCGGAAATCCGAAATGGTTATCCAAACCCCGGATGCCCGAATCTTGTTTTCCACTCCCATGTTGGGAGGGATGATGAGGCAACTATCTCCTGTTTCTCACACCGGCCCTGACCCACGTGAGCTTGGGGAATTGACGCCGGACGTCCCGCCAACATTATAGGGATGTAATGAACAAATGAAAACAGTGTAAATCGTGCATACTGCGGTATTCAAAAAAATTGATGCTCGAAAGTACCATTAAAAGGTTTTTAATTTGTTACAATACCCAGGAGTCGACTCCCCCCATGTATGGGTTTACCCCGTCAAAAGAACATTGCAGCTCCTCCCACCTTCGTCTTGTGACGTCCAAGGCTTGTTGTCGCCGACTCAACTCCCGCTCCTCCTCAGCAGTGGCGGGGCGCAGTCCGTCAGCCTTGGCTCTGGCCCTTTCTACACCACCTTGAATGGCAACCATATTTTAAAAGCCTACCTCATATTATCTTCTGCCTCTGCCAGCTGGGCCTTCAACCGTGTGATCAGCTCAGATTGTGCATTAAGAGAGGCTGAGTGCTCATCTTCCCGGGTCTACATCTGTTGGACCTCGCTTTCTGCCTCATGGAGCTTATGGATGGTGGCCGCCTACCTCCGCTGCCAGCCAACGCTAAGCCCGCAATCATACTCTCGGGTCTGCTCGGCCATGATATCTCAGACGAGTGCATGAGGACGTTGGGGATCCACTCCCCCAGCGCACAGTTCGCGTAGCCACGAGCGAAGACTGTCCATTTCATTCACCCATAGTGTTTGGGGGGTGTCCTTGATGAAGCGTGTGATCATCTTCCATGATCAGCGGAAGACTATGCTGTTATCCTCCTCATCGGAGGCCGTTTTGTACCAGTCTACGCGATTGGCAGGCTCGTACGTAGGATACGCCCGCAGGAAATCCTCAGCAGGATCTACATCTGGTGTTGAATCCGGGATG
The DNA here is from genome assembly GCA_963277665.1 of Viscum album. NCBI lineage: Eukaryota > Viridiplantae > Streptophyta > Magnoliopsida > Santalales > Viscaceae > Viscum > Viscum album. Next base: position 649,812,470 of record OY728126.1, read on the forward strand.
ACATCTGGCGCCGAAGCAGGAGTGACGGGACATGGGTCGGCTGATTGATCCCCGTCATCAGACTCTACTTTAATAACCTCAGGCACGACCCTGCTGGTGGCCCCACCAGTGATAGTCCGTGTAGTAGCTCGGGGAGATGGGGGGACTATCTCCACCATCACCGACATGCCCCTAGGAGGGATACCGCCAGACATCCCAACTAGCCTTGCTGCATCAGCCCATGCCAGTCGAAGAACTATACCATAGGAAAGGGCACAGATGTTAATTGGCACCATCTACATGTCACAATAATGAATCCAGTAGAGGAAACTTACGGAGATCGATCTCCTGGTGCTTCTCTTGAGTCGATGCTGATGGGACCCTGAGGCGTGGCCCTCCGTATACTGTTGGAAGGTCTAGAGATTCCTGAGGATCCACCATGGGTCCTTTACCCCACCAGACGTAGAACTGGACGCAGCCGTAGGCGCGGATTCTGAAGGTCTTCCATCGTCGCCCGCCAAGGGGCGAGAGCAAGGCCTACGAACATGTTCTTCCTGCATGGTTCAAATATCGGTGAGAAATTTGTGATGGCCCGATAACAGACCATGAGGAAAGAATTTCGGAATGCTACCTCGAGAGCCTCTGGGAAATCATTAGAATCCGAGTCTTGGCCTCTAAATTCACCCTCCTCTAACGGGCTCCCTCCATCATCCCCATGCTCCCGAAAGTAGTCCTCTGATTCTCCCAGCAGGGGGAAGTGCTCCCTCAGATCGGTAGCTGACATCTGTGGGGGGACCGTCCTATCCAGCAGTACCCTCACCCGGTCTATCATTGGATGTGGGACACCACTAGAATGAACGTAGTCCTCCAGTTCATCAAAGTATTGCTCTGACTCCACTGGAGACGCCATGAAACCTGCCCAGACTGGGCCTATGCCCGGTAACTCTATCCCGAGGCGATTCAAGTGAACCAATATCTCAGGTGGACTAAGGAATTTCCGGTTGACATCCCAAATGTTCCAGGCCTCCGGGAAGTCGGTATCCTCTGCCATGTTGATATGACGCAGCCACTTACCTGGATCCTGAGTGGATATCCTATGAAATCCCCTCAGCGGCCGCCCCTCCGGATGGCCCTTCTCTTCCGGAATCACCGGATCCGCCACTGCTGCCACACACTCGGCTTATGCGGGTCCCACCGCCACGGCATCCCCGCCACTGCGAGAGGCCCTTGCTGCCCTCCGACCCCGACCACAGGATAGAGGAGGCCCACCATCACTAACATGAATAGTTGGCTGCTTCAGCATCTCCCCCAGATTAGCATCCTCCCAGCTAATAGAATAATCCCTCACCAATCCGAAAGCGGTGGTGGATGGAGGCAATGTGATTCGCATATTCCCGTCTTCCCGCGTGAACATGAGCCACAACTGCCCCATCACACACTGGTTCTCCTCGTGACACACCTCCCAGTAGGCCTACGAGGTCATCCACTGGAGGCACCAGAACTACCTTGAAAATCGATGCGGGGTGTACGGTTCATAGAGCGGCTCATGATCCACTCGTGCCACCAAAACTCCACCTCGAAAGGCCAGAAGATAAGCCCGGTTTTCTTCCGTTCCCTACCCGTCATCAGTGAGTTTCCCCATCGGCAATGGGAATGGGTGGAAGTTAAACTCATCCACCCTCCACACCCGGTTCAGCACCATCGGCACGGTTAGTTTAAATGGTAATCTCCCAGCCGCATTCAGAATGGAGGGGCAGAAGTTTGATCCCAGCGGCGAAATAGGGTTTGGATACTCATAGATCCCCATGATGTTTGTCGCAATACACCCATACAGGAGGTGGACGGGCCCACATATCCTTAGCGGATTTTTTCCCTCTCTATCATGCTGCAACATCCTCTAGAGCATGGCAAGCATTGGAATCCCCAGATTGACACGCTGCCCCATGGCCAGCATGTACGCCATGATAAACTATTTGGGTTGCACCCCCATGCTGGTATCCCCCACCGGTAGGATCCAACCGCAGATAAGGGCTGCAATGAACCCCACCGGCCTGACTATCAGCTTTTGTTCAGTGCTGATACTGAAACCCCAAGTCTTCCATTGGCTTTCCTCCAAGGCCTGCCAATACATGTTCTCCTAACCCCGTTGAGCTGCCTTCGGACAAGTTCGAGGCCTCGGAGGGAACTCTCTATTTTCCGGGCAATTCCGGAACCGATTCAACCACTTCTTAATGTGGACATCTCTCACCGCTTCCTTGTCCTCTCCAGGGACCAGTGCCATCAGCACTGACGCCAGTCGTGGAATCTGCTCCATATCCTCTGACGCACTCATGACATGGAGGAACTCATCATACATGGCCCCCAAGATCATATCCCCCGAAATCTGGTGGACATCCCACAGGTTGATGCCCACCTCCCCTTGATGCAGGTTAAAATTATTGGTCCTAGATGACCATCTGCTCAGCAGCTCCGGCATCAGCTGTTTCGGTTGGTAAATGTGGAATTGGGAGGCCCTTGCTGCCTCATAAAAACCCACTCTCCTCAGCTTGACCCCAAACTCATCACAAGAGGCGCCTACCCAGTAGGCCCATTCCCAGTCATTAGTGATGTTGCTGCCCTGGTGCAGGTCCCACTCATCAGACCACCACTTCTTCAGATCCTGCAACGCCTCCTTCAGCATGGTACGATATAGAGGATGGAATGTCTCCGGTTGCAGTGGAATCACGTCAATATTTTTCACATGGTTCTAGAGATAGTTGGCGGTGACGGGTGTGAAATCGTCACGTGCATGACCATTGGCCACCCTGAACCACTGGCGTTGGCATGGCATGCTCCTGAACCAGCAAGCTGGTTCGTCCCTACTCGCCTCAGGGATGAAGACGTCATCCCCCAGCCCGAAGCCATACAACGGTATTTTCTTGCACTGCGGATAGTTCTTATGACCCTCTGATAGCAGTTCTGTCAAAGAGGTATGGTCCAAGTGGCTTCGGACCATCTCCCCAAGGCCCAGACAGTTGGCCATCTCATCCCTCCGGGCGGCGTCTGAAGCACCCCCAACACAGCTTCTCAGTAGGCCATTTTCGGTTTCGTCACAGAAACGAAATTCTTCAGGCCCGATCGTGAAGTTTGCTCGCGAAGATCTCTCACGAAGCCTGGCCGCAAAACCAACCCACAGAGTCTGGCCTTGTTTGGAAAAACAGAAGTTCGCTTGGCGTGGTCGTGGAGTCGGAGACTCGCAGTTTTCCATGAAGCTCGAGTCGCGAAGAACAGACGCGATGTACGCGGATCTTCACGAAGTTGAGAGCGCAAGAGGACAAAAGTCGCGAGAAGACAAAAGAGCGGTCAACCCCCCTATTTATAGGCGGCAGACCCGGAGCTTCGTGGTGCATCCCGCCCGCACGGAGCATCGCGGCGCGTCCCGACCGCATGGCCGCCGGCAGCACGGCGGGCCCCTTTGCGAGGCCGCATTGTGAACCGCCGATAATTTTGGCGATTTTCCCTCAGACTTAAACCCTTCGTCCCTCCGCGGATCCATGTCTGAGGGGGGCATTTGTTGGTGCCAAAATCTTGCACGCTAAAAAGTGACGGAAAAAAAGCCTCGCGCGCTGCCGCGTGAGGCTCTGGCATGAAGCACCCACCGAGCATCGAGCCCGTCGCGAAGCACAGGAGGCGGTAACACTCCGCGAACGCCCTGACGTTCGCGAGCCTGCCCCGAAGCACCCGCAACCCCATCGCGCCACGTGAGCTCTACTTCACGGCGCCCCTTTCCTATAAATAATGGGTTCCCCCTGAGCCCAACGAACGGAAAATCCAACCTTTCGGCTTCTCATCTCTGTAATCAAGAAGCACCCTTCACCCCAGGAATCATGAGCTCCATGAGGTATTTTTACATCGCAAGACGCCTTTTCCATGTCTCTTTTTGAGCCCCTCTTCCGAGAGGGATGCCCTTCGTGAAGCCTGAGGGGATTCGCGGAGGATGGGGATTCCCATGGGAACCCGGGCAGCCGCAGAGCATTTATTCTTCGCGAAACAACCATCATGTACTAGTGATCCCCATGCCAAGGCAGGGTCACTGAATATCGCGAAGCACACTACCTCAGAGCACCTTTCTTCGCGAGGCACCTCTGCTTCGCGAGACAGTACTCTGCGAATACTATTCCACTTCGTGAAGCACCCCCCATCCACACCCCTACCCCATGATAAGGCCAAGGCACTCCACTTCGCGAAGCACACTCTTTCGCTTGGCAATTCCTCTTCCTGTGCGACCCTCCAGGTTTTCACGATGTGATTTCAATGTCCCACAGACAACATCACTAGTAGCCTTGCTTTGCCTAATGCTTCTTCGCAAAGGAATGCTAACGGCTATTGCTTCTTCGCATAGCCACACTAACGTGGACCCCTCGATGGTTCGCTCCGCGACCCCCTTTTACAATGGCCTTTCTAGTACCATCCCTCCCCCAAGGAACAGAGGGTACCAGTTATGTAAGTCCTAGGGGTGTGGAGTAAACCCACCTCGGCCAAGCTGCATGACGTTACACTGCCAAGCACGTCATCCTCAACACATGATGTTAAACTGTGATCTGGCCCCGTGCCTCACACGTAGGTTCCCCCCCAGCTCGGACATTTTTTACGCCACCTGTCTCCACAGAGATGGGGTCACCCCCTCCACAAGGGATGATATCCTCCATCTCGGAGTAGCATATGTCCATGAGAGAAGGGAAACCACCTTGGTGTAAGGCCCTAGCCCCTCTTGCGGAAGGTATCACCCATGAACCTCCATATTTCCCCACTGCCAAGGTATGTGGAGGGCGCGATAGGGAACGAGGCACCTCCCATCATTGGTCCCAAATCCCTCTCTCGCTGCACTTTTATGCACTACGGGCCTCCATCCTGGAGTAAGTCCCAGCACCAATGGGCCACCTAATGCATAAGCCCCTCGTCGGTTCTCACAGACGCACCCTTCACGACGTGATCATTAGGTCCTTGATGCCTCTTGTTTCTCACACCGAGCATGACTCACGTGGGCTTAGAGTGTGCATCGGCCATGGGAATTCCCTCGTCCATCATGACGTTAAACTGTATGCCCTCGTCCATCATGACGTTAAACATTATGCCCTCGTCCAGCATGACGTTAAACTGTATGCCCTCGTCCAGCATGACGTTAAACTGTATGCCCTCGTCCAGCATGACGTTAAACTGTATTCCCTCATCGAGCATGACGTTAAACTGTATTCCCTCGTCCATCATGATGTTAAACTATATGACATCGTCTAGCATGATGTTAAAGTGTAGGCCTTCGTCTTTCATGACTTTAAACTGCACACCCTCTTTGAACTATGATATCTTTGATCCATGTCATGACACGGTATGTAGGAAGCCTCCACGAGGTTCAAGCCCACCCGTCATTTCTTCACGTCGAGTTCTGCCTTCGTCCAGCATGATGTTAAACTGCATTCCAGTCCGACGGAAAGCTGTTGTGACCACCCGAACTATGATGACATTGATCCATGTCAAGCCATGGTACGTAGTAAGCCTCCCGGAGGTTCAAGCCCATCTACCATCGGAACAAGGTCCCTTCCTCACGTCGGTTCACCGACACCCACTGTCCGAACTACGAGGACATTTATCCATGTCAAGGCATCGTACGTAGGAAGCCACCTTGAGGTTCAATCCCACCACTAGTGGACCCCCGGGGCCACCTTCACATCGGTTTTTCGTCGAAGTCCCTTTGAAATAAGAGGACTTTGATCCATGTCAAGGCATGGTACGTAGGAAGCCTCCTAGAGGTTCAAGCCCACCACCTGTTGGTCATTCCAACCTTCTTCACATCAGTTCATCAACACCCAGGAAGCCTAGTGTGTAAGACCCACACTATCTGGACAAAGGTCCTTGCTCGCATCGGTTCACCGACAAACCATCCTGAACTACATGGTCTTTGATCCATGTCAACGCATGGTACATAAAAATCCTCCATAAGGTTCAAGCCCATCACCCGGTCATTCCGACCTCACTCACATCGGTTCACCCCCATCCTGCATGATGTTAATCTGTATTCCTCATTCCATTCGCACTACGGGAACTTTGATCCATGTTAAGGCATGGTACGTAGGATGCCTTCACAAGGTTCAATCCCACCACTAGTGGACCCCCAGGGTTCTCCTTCACGTCGATTCGCTGACAATGCCCATCGGACCAAGTTCCACCATCACATCAGCTCGCATACACCATCCCAAACTACGTGGACATTGATTCCCTACCATAGGGATACGTTGGACGTCTCTTTGAGGCTCAAGCCCAACTTCACTGTCACCCTTGAGATAGTCCCATTTCATTCCCCCTCCGCTTCATCCACCTACAAATCATCCACCCTGATTCTCACCCGAACCGTCATATCCTGGCGAGATCATGTCATTCCTCTCCTCCTCACAACATTCAGGAAGCCGTCCATGGGTTGGCCCCAATATTGGCATCCCTTCAAGGGATATTCGTCAATTTGATTCACTCCAGCTAGTGTTTTGATCAGGCCGACACGTCTCCGCTAGACGTTAAACTTCCGACCTACCTCGTGATAAACATGAGATGCCTGAGGAAAACCTCGAATGGAATGCCCTTGGTGTAACCGTCTCCACTGGACGTTAAACATTCGGCATACCCTATGTCAAACATGGTAAGCTGAGGAAAACCTTAGATATATGCCTAGGGCGTATGATTCCCCACGCTCGATGTGGGATGCCTCAGGCTTCCACACCCTCGAGACACCCCATGACAAGGGACAAAAGATTGACACACCATTTCCCCAGCATACAGACATGCTATTGATGCCTCGACGTGACTACTCCCCTGACTGAAGGTTGTTGCCCTAACTGGACCCTTTGGAATGTCCTGACAGATGCAGTGTAATTAACCGGCATCCATGGAAACATGGCACTGGGAAGAGTTTTGCGAACAACGTATTAAATCTATGAGGGATACCCGGAAGAGGTGATGAGTTCTGAGGAGGAATCCACAGAAGGAAGAACCGACATCCCATCATCCCGGTATCAATCGAGGATCAGACCACCCTGAATAAGGAGTGGATGTCACCCGCCTTTGGAAAGTGGGAATGCAGGGCAACAAGCATCGCGTCCTCGGCAGACGGATATGCGCACCCCGAAGAAAGCGTCGGAAAAAAGTGTCATAATTTTTAGTTGTTTGGGCCACTCTATTTGATTATATTTCATAAAATATACTATTTGTACATTGATTACATTAATATTTGATATATTAAATATTACATTAAGAGTCATATTATATATTGTTCATTGATCTACATGAACATTGTGTTATAATGTCTTAGAGTAGTTGTCACATTGATAAGGTCATAACAGCTTTCCGCTATGATGAGAACCTTGATGTTCTATGAAAAGATTATTAATATAATTTATTATTTTGATAACGTACTATTATGGAAACATAGTATATAGAAAGTTAGTTGGAATTACCCATTAGAAGATAAGATGTATTCTCATGAATTTCAAACATGGTAATCTCTTAGACAAGAAATTATGATAATAGAACCACCAGTAAGAATTATGCATGTTTTGGATTCATCAGATATTCCTCTATATTTGTGTGTTTAATAGTACTTATAATTTAATATTATCATTTATACATGTCACAACTCACATACATTGATATGCGGAAGAAAAATGTCATGACATATGTTGGCAGGAATTATGGTACATTGGGTTAATCATGAATGACAAGTTATTAATTGATAATTCAAGAAAGGATTTTCCCATACATATTTATGGAAGCTCATATCTCAGCCCTTTTATTGAAATTGACCAATTTCTGTAAATTTCATGGCCAGGGTGTAATGACGAGTTTATATCAGATAATCAAAGAATTATGTATCATGTATATAGAATGATGACACCATCATGAAACTTTCTTGATGAGATTATATGACAATGGGATTATATTACATAGTGGTTGTTCATATGTGGTTGTAGTTTTTTTTACTTTATGTTCTTTATATTGGATGACTTAACCCATTTCTAGATAGTAATCATGGACATTAGAAAAATTTGCCTAGTGCTGACAAGAACGAAATTCTAAAGGGACACACACTAAGTGATTATTATGGTCTCGATTAAATTCAATTTTAATTTAATTATTGAAATAATTATTATTCTCAAGACTGAGAAATAATTTTAGTTATGTTATAATGATCATATAAATTAAATAAATATTTATTCACTAGATTTTGAATAAAATATCTTTCTTTATTTTAGTGAATATTTAAAAAATATTTATTTAATAGCTTGTGAATAAAATATTTATTCAATAGAATTAAAGATTTATTCTAGAGTTCAATAAATACTATAAGAGTTCTACAGACCAATATAGTGTCTGGTGATAAAATAATTATTCACATGTCCGTAAATATTATTTTATGATTTTGGGAAAGTTGGGAAAAAATACTTTTATTATTATAGAGTGGAATCGGATTTCATTTATGATTATAATTATATTTAATTGTTGCTGTAAAATTACATTATGTAACTAAAATTCAAGATCTTTAAATATGTGAGCACATCTATTTTCTAATACTTTTGAAACAAATTCGTTGTCTGGGAATAGATAATTGTTGCGCACAACGAATTCTCCCGTGACTCCTCCTCCTCTCTCTTTCTCAAGAATTAGAAACACAAGAGAGAATTTATTCAACTATGAAGAATGCGAGATAAATAATGGACAATGAAAGACATTATATTCCCCACAGTAGCCCTCAGAGAATGAGTTGCATTATTCAAATACCATTGATACATGTTTGGATTACCGCTAAAAGAATTCTACCCTTGGATTCTCTAATGTTCAACAATGGAAATATAGAAGGGCCATATAAGATGATCGAGATTATTCTACGGAAAGAGGTCATAAGACCAGCTAATTATATATTTAGATATTAAAAAAATTATTTATAAATTTGATATTTAGTATCCTCAATCATGGTTTTTGGAAGTGATAATTAAATGAAATTTTTATATATCACCCCCAAACGCATGCTTTTACTGTGCCTAGAACCAACAAGTGGTATCTGAGGGTCATGTATAAATTTATAATTATTTTTTTGATAATTGATTTATGAAAAATTTTGGTTCGATATTTTTCATGCTATTTTATCTTTAATACAATTTTAATTAACATGTTATCGATAAATTAATCATGTTTGTTCAATGTTAACTTTTCTTAAGGGTTTAAGAATAAATGAAGAAAGATTGGTGATTCCATAAGGAAGTGCCAAATCATTGTCTTGTATAACTAGATTACCTGTCGTGCGGGTGGAGAACACACTATATAATAATTCATAATGTATCTTGATGCCCCAAGTAATCAATTACTCATGGTGATTTAATTTCACACTTCGTGTTGACTGAGCCGACCTTGCACATGAAAATCAGATATTGGGTGTGTAATTGGTATGTACACACCATGTATTCTGGAGAAGTCTACACACTGAGGCCCGAGGATTGTGACTTGGATATACATAAACCATGGTACATGGTGTGAAGTTGCATGTACATTCTATGTAGTATCCCATTAAAGGAAAAAAATTAATTTTACATTAATTTTGAAATGTCAGAATTAAAACAATATTTTATTGATTGACTGATCATTACGTTTTTGACAATTTAATAATTATTTTAATGAATTTTAAAATTCATAATTAATTTATTATAATAAAAATGACATTATTAGCTCTGCCATTTATTTTCAATGAATAACATTAATTATGGGTATCTCAAAATAATTTCGGATTATCATTAAGATGAAAGGGAATTAATTAATTAATTAATTATCTAATAAATGAATGTAATTTTATCTTATGTATTAAATGAAAGAATAAATGAATGATAGTTGTTTACTATTGCATATTCATTGCATGTGTGACCATTAATGAGATTGACCACGACCTATGTATGTGTTGGAATTTATTTGATTATATTTAATTCATGTTTTCAAAAATATTTAATATTAAATTAAGATATTTTCGGAGAGTCGTCCATCCCTCCATTATTATGTAAGACCGTCATATTGAAGGATATTTATGTAATTATCTTTAACAAATACATTGGTTCTCCTCAATTTCATGTGTGTAATAAATATTTGTAATCAATGAAGCATCCCACGTCACATGGGTATGATTTAAGATGGAACAATAATGATGCCATATTGGTGATAAATAGGTTGAATTATGGAGTGTTGTAGCTAATTCCATGTCTAATTCGGAGAGTTATTTCCCCTAGGTGAAAGGTTGATTTAATGTAAACTTATTAAATCAACCACTAGATAACCTCATGATTGGGTTATTAAATTAATTATTTATTTTATATCTAATGAATTGAAATTATATTTTTTTGATTCAAGACCACAATCACATAAAATAATGAATTAATATGAAAGGTTATAATTTAAATAAAATTGATTATGCATAATTGTTTTATCCAAAAATTGTAAATTAATTAAGTAAAAATCCACATAAATATTAACAAGGCATGTTAATGGTAAAACATGATAGAAACTTATGTATAATAAAATAAAATCCCTCAATATAATATTAAGTCAGAATAAGCCTTATGTTACTTGATTTTGAACAAAACCCAATAAAACAATATGTTTGATAAACCCTTTTTGGGACACATACTTTTATAAGGGGAGTTCTAGTGAATTTTTTATATTGACATAACCATTTTAAGTCAAAAGGATTATCCCTTGATAGACATGGTGCAATTTAGAGGCAAGTGTGGAGAAAAATCCATGTCAGGATTTCTGGATTGGTGAGTCAACTCAGTGGATCAAGGAGTTGCAAGCATGTAGTTGGAAAAGTCATTCCTACCTAAATTCCTTCAAACTACCTTGACAAACCATTTTTTGGATTTTGTAATTGGGAATATGGATCCTTACCACAATAATGTCCTAACATCTAGGCATTCCATGATCAATGGTGAGTGAAATTGGGAGTTGATAAAATAGTGGGACATTTAATAATGTCAATTAATTATTTCTCACAAAATATGTAATCATTAAAATTACAACTAGTTTGGTATTTTAATTGTTGAATAAAATTAAAATCTCACTATCCATATCATCCATGTTGGATAAAGAAATTCACCTCATGGGAAGTAACTTACAAGAGTGGTTTAGATGACTTTGGGATTTTCTATTCCAAGAACATAAATCTTACACACTAGAAAACTCAATGCCTGATCCGCCAACTTATGAGGGGAGTGTTGAAGAGTTCACAGTCTTCGAAAAACACCTGAATGACTGGGTCAGTGTCCAATGTTTAATACTTTTATATACATATAGTAATCTAATGAAGTCTCGTGAAAATATGGAAATGTAAAACATGCTTGAGAACTAACGTGGTCTTTACCAGTAGAGATCTAGACATGAACATTTTGAAATTTACAAGGTGCTCTTTAGTAGTAAGATTAGATAGGGATCTCAAACTAGGCCTTACACATTCATTCTCATTGGCTGCATTGAGTGCCTAGAGGTTCAATGTCTTAAAATCCCTAATGAAATTGACATGAATCTCATTCTAGAATCAATCGAAAAATGATTCTCTAGTTTTATAGTAAAATTTTATATGAACTAAATTTAGAAGTATCTTTCTGATCTTATTATCCTCCTTCACTATATATATATTGATATAATGCCAGAAAAGACTTCTATACTTATATTGAACAAATGGAAAGGGAAAGCGGATAGCATTAAGCCCATAGCTTCATTACACCCTTCAAAGAAGAATAATATCCTAGGGGAAACAGGGGAACAATATGAAATATATTTCCCATGTGGAATGAAGGGAAACTGGAAGAAAAACTACACCAGAATAAAGAATTAAGTCGAAGCTTCATGTGCGTTTTTTGAGTGAAATTTATCTAATTCTACAAATTGGGTATTATATACAACTTGTGGTGCTCCAATACGCCTTAAAATATAGTTACCAAGTATATTTAGAAAAAGTTACATAGGGGAGGTACATCTATGAGTATCCAACAGATAAAAACATGTTTCTATAGCTATTGGGGACTACCACCTCACATTACCAACTGGAATAATCGTGGTTTTAAGGGGTTTTTATTATGTTCATTAAGTTACCAAAAACAATATTTTTATATCCATACTAGATACATATGGATTCAATTAAAAAATTTAAAATAAACGTTTATTTATTTTATAAATATAGTACTTTTTATGGTAAGCACATTTACATAACAGTCTTCATGTGTTTGATTAAATGACCCACGTAATGGAAATCAATAATGAAGTTTCTTCAAATGACTCATACCACTTCCATATTTGGAATCAATATCTAGGTCATGTAAATGAAACACTCATGAAAAAATTAAATCACGATGGATATTTAGAATCTTTTGATCCAAAACCACTTTTTGTATGTCACACAAATTTACAAGGAAAGATGGTCAAACCCCTATTTAGTGGGAAATTAGCTTCTTTAATTAATTCATACCAAGTTGTGTGGCCTATTTACTATTGAATCATGGGGTGGGTACTCATAATTCATAAAAATTACTTGCGGTTTTAGAATATTTGGATACCTTTACTTAAAGAGGTATAAGTCAGATTCTCTTAATATATCCAAGTAATACAAGAATTATGTTGAGAAATAGATTGGTAGTAATATTAAGAAACTATACTTAGACCGAGGTGGATAACATCTTAATCAGGAAATCATGGATTAATTATGAGATTTTGGGATCATATCCCAACTCACTCTTCCTTACACACATCAGTGGAATAGTGTAAGTGAAAGGAGAAACCACACCTTTTTGAACATGGTGAGATCAATGATGAGTCATGCAAGTATTCCATTATCCTTTTAGGGATATGTGCTACAGGGAACATGACACATACTAAAACAAGTACTGACTAAATAAATAAATGGTATTCCATAAAAATTTTGGAGGGAGAAAATACTTGTTAGTGAGTTTACATTGTGGGGAAGCGAAGTGTTCGTTAAGGCCACTTCAGGTAACAAACATTCACCCCAAGGAACAATGTGTACCATTATAGAAAACTTGAAGAAAACAAAGAGATATTACCTATATGTCCCCTCATATAAAAGGGTATTAGTGAAAAGACAACCATATTTCTTTAGAGGGACAACATTTACAAAGGTTATAGTGGGAGTGAGATAATGTTTGCAAAAGTTGGGGATCAAGGCACACAAAACATGTTATAGGATTTGATTCCACAAAGACAGATGTCAAAAGAATCTATTATAGAGACACAAGAACTGCATAGGATTACAAGATAGGTTATAGAACCAAAAGGTATATATTTCTAATTACCGAGGATGGTTCCTCATTATTATTTGATAATAAAGATCCTCTAAAATACAAGGATGTAGTAACTACAACAGATGTTTCCAAGTGGTAAGAATCCATGAATTCTAAAATGGATTACATGGACCAAAACCATATCTGGATTTTGGTAGATCCACTAGTTGATCTAATTCGTGTTGTTTGAAAATGGGTATTCAAGAATAAACTGGACATAGAAGGACAAGTTAGTATCTAAAATGCATGAATGGTTTCAAAAGGGATTAAACAACATTAATGTATGGACAACGATGAACCATTTTCAACATTTTCAAGGAAAACATCCATCATAATTATTCTTACCATTGTGACTTACCATGACTATGAGATTTAGAAAATAGATATAAAAAATCCTTCATTTACAGGAACCTTCAAGAAAATTCCTACATGACACAACATGAAGGGTTTGTGACTCTAATGGATTCCAATAAAATATATAAGTTATAAAAATCCATTTAGGGAATCAATCAACTATCCAGATAATGTGAAATTAATTTTCCTGAATCAATACTGGAATTTAATTTTATAAATAATGAATGTGTGCGTTGTTACTATAAATTATTTAGTGGGAGTGCATTCATTTTTTTAATAGGATATGTTCATGACATATTACATATTGGAAATGAAATACCAATCTTATTGTCTATTAAGACATGGTTGAATAAATGATTTTCCATGAATGAATCAGGAATGGAAACATATAATCTTGGGATCAATATAAGGCCCCAGCCTTAAACCTTACTTAATATTGAGTTATTACAAGATTACACATTGAAGATCTTTTCAGGTTTAGAGTGTTAGAGAATTAGATCATAAAACATGCATTACATCCCATATTTAAACAAAGTGGTTACAATAAAAGATGGTATTCATTTTTTCCCGTCACTAGAAAAATATTTAAAACAAAACATGGATTCTTTCTTGACACTTCCTTGACACTATCATCATATCATGTACCCTTCCCTTGACCTGTGAAAAACATTTCAAAAACATGGGATGAGCATAAAAATCTCAGTAAGGGATATAAAAATATGGAATGGAAACATGAGTACATGTACACATAAGAATCAATGAAATCAAAATCTACTCATAAAACATAAGCACTTTAACATACCTCATCAAATCATGAATAAATCATAGAAATCATAAGACATAAAGGTAACTTGAGGAATTCATAAAATTATTACGTAGGGAGTAACCCTCTTGGATACGTTTGGAATACCCATCATAGTATATTCCCTAAATCTCTTTGGATAAACCTTAACGTTTAACTCCTTTGCGTTACCCAATGCATTGGAGAGCTATATCGGGCTCACCCGCCCTAATTTTGTCATGGAACCACCCGTCTTCATAACAATGCCCAAGAACCATAACATAATCTTATCACATAAAACATGCATAACAGAAACATAGAATTTCCACTTTTCAATCACAAGATCACAGTACAACACATTGATATAAAAACATTATGAAAATAATTTTCAATACCAAAATAAAAGAAAAGTATAACATGGAATTTATTTTTTTCTTTAAAAAAAATGGGATGGCTTGTAGAGGAAGCCGAAACCCAAATAATGGTCATGGCGGCGGAGAAGTCATTTTTGCCTCATATGTACGACAAAAACATTCCCTTTTGTCGTTTAGTAAAACACTTCGTATAAAAAACATTCATTTTGGATAAACGTAAAAGTCAAAGGGGTTTATACACCGTATAAAAGAAATTTGTGTACAAAATATGCCTCAATGAATGGAGATTGAGACGAAGTCCCTTACAAAGATAATTTTTTAAATAAAATACATCTATTATGTGTATTCAATATAATTACACATAATGAAAGTACAAATACAAGGTAGGACATAATAATATCATGACATAATTTGAAAGTAGGAGATTAACCCAAAGAACTGAAATTGGGTTAAGAATTTCCCTTACCTCGTATCCGACTTGACTTGATCATTATTTAATCTTCTGAATAATAAATTTGAGTTAATTTTTACTTGTTTAAGAATCTTTTTAAAGTTCGTTATTCCTTTTATATCACTTATTTCCATGTCATGAACACTATGTAATTATTTAAGTTAATAACAGTCATTTAAACGATCATTGGTACTTGAGACAAAAATAAATTCTTTATAATTACAAGTTGTTCATGTATCAATTATATATAGAGTTATACTCATGATGTAGATATCATATATATCATATATATCCAGTATATACATGCATTTATAATATTACATAACGTTTAGAGGTAAGAAATGAAATGCACCTTTCATGAAGACGGTAAGTCGTACGTACGCATGCATGCTACATTCATTTCTATTTCGTATTTTATGGAATGGAATCATATTGATATAAAGGTATATTATAATTCCAGTATAATATCATATATAATACAATTAATTAAATCCTTTATACATCACACATATGGAATTAACAAATCAAATCACTTTGAGGGGGCGGTTGTCCGCACTTCCTAAAATGAAGATATCGCGTTTACCCATAATGGTAACCATAAAGGTATGCCATAAATGAAAAATAAAGAAGATTAAGTAAAACATAAACATATTATATATCATATATAAATATAGTTTCATATTAATGGCCACATTTGAAGGTGTTAAATGAATATTGAACAATCATGGTTTCGTGAGGTAGAAATTCGCCATCAACGGAAACAGTATGTTCTTTAACCATTAGATGTAGGTGTGTGTAAGTGTAGCTCGAATCCTTCTTATAACAACATACTAGTATATGTAAGGTACTGGTGTTTTTACAAAAGAAATGATTAAAAAGAGTTAAGGGGTTGGAGAAGCAAAATGAAACATAAGAACACAAGAGAAGACACTAACATTAAATCAAGTAACACTTTTTTATTTGAGATCAAAGGCTTCCTTGGGAAGCGTTCTGCCCAAAGTGAGGCTTCAAGGAGTTATAGAGGAATGTGGAGAGACACAATGGTCATGTTTTGGCCGAGAAAAAGGCTTTGGAAGTGTGGGTAAGGTGGTGTAGGTGGGGTCCTTTTATAAGAGGATAGGAGAGGCACTCTTGGAAAGTTATAAAAGGCTACTTTATTATAAAATTATTTTTGGATTTTAATGGTCCCAAAATTATATATTTAGAAGATAAGGTAATAAGAGTTCAGAATCCAGACATCCAATAGGTTCTTGACATGTTTAGGTCTTAGATTTTACATTATTTTTTTCATTTTATTTAAATCGTTAAATAACGAGGTCATCGCTGCAACATCATGGTGTCGTAAATAATTTGATTTATTTAATGTCTAAATTTTTTTAAAAAAATATCATGATGTAAGAAATAGTTTTAGATTTCTAATGAATATTTATAGTCAAAAATATTACTTGTATATCCCCATTTAAAAATTGTTTTAGTAAAACAACTCATGTTTGTGACATTTTAATTTCAACTTTAAATAAAAAGCATTAATGTCTTTATCATACCCATGTTGCTCCATGGGGTCCCAAAAATCGACCCATGGATTTTATTGGTCGGTCATGACACATCCAATAAGGCCAGGACAAGTTTATAGGTAATTTCATTTTGTTAAAACATTATTTTTACCTTAAATTACACTAATTACCACTAATCGCGATTAAAAACAGAAAAGTTACTATTCACCAAAAAATTATTTTAATCCCATTGAACCAGATTTTACTTCTTAATGACAACCATGTATGTCGGATTTTTGAAATTCAAAACACAGAGGTGGTAAAATTTCATTTAAACGAAAAATCAGTTTTTTAAGTACCACTTAGTGATTTCACTATTCATCAAAAATTGAAGTTTTTCATAAAAATACCAAAACCACACCCTAAGCTATATTTGATATTCAGAATTCAAAAATGATGTATATTTTACCAAATTCAAAACTTATAAGTTACATTGATTAATTTAATAATTAATTCCCGCGGTGAAAACAAATAGCATGTTTTTTTGAAACAATAAGTATCAAAAGATTGACACTAGTTTAAGTCAAATTTCAAAGTGAAATTAATTCCAACGACCACTATTGGATTAAATTGTAAAAATATATTCTAATTTAACTTTAAAACCAATTCAAAAGATAATATAATCATATAAATAAATTCGATTTAAAAGAGGTTTGGAATTTAAATACAACATTTTCACTATTCATTATCAAATGAACTTTATCGGAAAAATTCCAAAAAATTATACAATGTAAATTTCAATGACCCAATAATAAATTAAATGTTTATTTTAACAAATAGAGCTTATAAAATTGTCAAAATTTTGATTTAAAAATGGATTTCCATCAAAAGGTAGAAAAACAATCTTTTAAAAATAGTACTGTATTCAATGCTTAAGATTGGATTTATTCTCATTTTAAGCCTCTTAAACAATATCTAATTTATAAATAGAGATATATAAGAATATATATTATTCATTACATACTTGGGATGTTACAATCAAGATCCATCATGATAGATCCATGAGGTTTCTCATCCTAATTCAATGTGCATACATTGATAGGTTACTAAATATTCTTAGTATGGAACAATCCGAGAGGGGATTATTTTTAGAATTAAATATTATTCATCATTCTATGAAAATGTGTACTTAGAACAATGAGGATATAAATATAATGGTAAACATTCCATATCCATAATCAATTGGATCAGTCGTGTATGTTATGCTATGAACTAGGCTAGATGATGCCTACACCTTATGTGTGGTATGTAGATATCAAGCTGATCTATCAGTCTAATTTGGGATGTAAGTCAAGACTATCCTTATTTATTTAAAGCATAATAATGATACATTCATGGTTTATAGGGGATTTGTGGAACTATTAATCATAGGATTTAAATATGAGAGTTTCTAGACATAGAAAGATGACCCAAAGTCACAAACATAATACATTATCACTTTGAATGTCGGTTTTGTGAGCTGAAAGAGATTAAAGTAGGCTATGGCTGTAGATTCTATAGTAGATTCAGAGTATATTTTAGATTACAAAGAAGTTGAATAAGCAGTTTGAGTGTGAAATTTCATCCAAGAAGTTGAGGTGGTGCCTTGTAGAAAAGATCCCATCACAATCTATTGTGATAATATGGTTGCAATGGATATCGTATAAGAGACAAGGTCACATCAATGGATAAAGAAAATACATCAGATGTATCATCTCTTGAGATAATTTTAATAAATAAGTGATGATTTAGTTATTAGTTTTTATGTAGAAGACAATGTAGAAAACCCCTTTACTAATGCCTTGACTCAGTAAGAAATATGATTATCATGTGATGTCTAGCTGACAGAAAGACATATGTAGTTCTCTCTAGTCAAAGTGAGAGTATGATAGAGTTGGTGTCCTAGAACCATATATTTTCACAGTGATCACATTAATTGTGGATATAATATATATTAAATAAAACTTCTTATTACATATAGTTCATTTTTGTATGTGACCATATTATAATAATGACATAGAGTATATGTCGCATTGATATGGTCATAGTAGGTCCCCAATATGATGAAAAAATTGAAGTGTTATGACAATATTCTAAACATAGTTATTTAGTTGGATAATATTCTATGATGGGACACATAGTATATATGCCATCAAGTTCATGTACTTGTAATAATATGAGTCTTCTTCTCATGAAGCCCTCTCTTGATAATCTCCATGACAAGAGATTATGAGAACAGACCCGCCTATATAAATTCCACGTGTTTTGGTGTCATTAGATATTCCAATATCTGAGCATGTGTAATGGTACTTAACCATAAATAATATCATTAAAAATGGTAATAAATCACCAGCTTAGATTTACTGATGAAAATTGTCATGTCATATATTGGCTGGAAGTAGTGTGCATTTGGTGCATCATGAATGAAATGTTATAAATCGATATGTCAAGAAAGGATTTTCCCTTTGATATTTATGGAAGTTCATATCTCAGCCCTTTTATTGGAAAAGAACCATCACACTAAATTCCATGAACATGTGGTAATAATTAATTTCATGTTGTTAAATATTAATTTATCAAGCATATAGGTTGATGACACTTTCTTGAACCCTGGTTGTAGAGATTATGTGACAAAAGGATTATATTGCACAATAAGGGTTCATATGTTGTTTTTATCATTGAATCATTAAGATTATTCTCTTGGGTTCCTTTACTCCTTTATATATAGTAATCATGGACATTAGGAAAACCCACCGAATGGTAGTGAGAAACAATCCTAGAGAGTCACAAACTAATTATGTATGGTGATCTTGACTAAATTGTATTTGAATTTAACTAATGGAATACATATTATTATCGTGACTATGGAACAATTTTATTTATGTCATAATGATCACATAAATTAAATAAATATTTATTCACTGGATTGTGAATAATATTTATTTATTTATTTTATTGAATATTTAATAAATATTTATTTACTATTTTCTAAATAAATTATTTATTTAAGAGAATAAAATATTTATTTGGCTTTTTAATTAATATATAATGAGTTTTAATGGACCATGACTATTTCTTGTGAAAAAATAATTATTTACGATCCATTAAATATAATTTATCCATTTTTCACAAGTTGGGGAACCACAAAATAATAATAATAATGTAATTATTATTATGTGATATAGTATTTCATTAATGTTTATAATTATATTTAATGTCAATTCTGAAATTAAATTTTTAACCGAAATAACAGCTACATAAATAGATTACTATGTCTATTATGTAATAGATTTGAAACAAATTCCATTTTGGGAATAGATAATTGTTCTGCATAATGAATTCTCGCTTGACTCCTCATCTACTCTCCTTTTCAATAACATGAATCACAAGAGAAAATTTATTAATGATCTAAGAATGAGCAATAAATAATGAACAATACATTATATTCAATTCACATTGATAGCACCAAGAGAACAATTTTTGATTCTCATATACCATTACATCACGTGTGGATTACCAATAGAGGGGTTTTACCCATGGATCCACACAAGAGAAATGAAGGAAGTATGGAAGGTCCTTTTCCGATGATCAAAAATCGTCAATGAAGAATGTTCCTAATAAAAGGTATTTATTACGTTTTATATTAAATAAATTAATTAGTAATTTTACATGCAATATCTTCTCTCTTGGATTCCAGTGATGATTATTCAATGAAATTTTAGTATATCACCCACTGACGAACGTTTTTTCTACACCCAGAAGCAAAAGAATCTTACTCTTTCCTTTTGGTTTTATTAGATTCTCAAGGATGATAATTAATTTAGTGGTATCTTATTAAGGTCCTATATTTCTAACACTATTTCTTTATGTTATTCTTAGACATTGAAATTACAAAAGGTAATTTTAAATTCTCTCCCTTCTTAATTTATAAGATTATTCTTGTAGTTACATTGTTATTATGGTTTCTTGATTTGTTCTTATTTCCACTTGGTTTGTTGTCATGATTGATTGTTTTATTTTTGTGGCCACCAATATTATTCATTTAGTTTATTTCTTATTCGTGTGTCCAATACATCATGTAGTCTCTTGTTTGGTTGTGTTGTTAATCATTTTTTTATGATTGATCCTTTAATCATGTGGTTGATCCGACCTTGGTTCATGTAGTCATTTTCCATGTAGTCGATCCATATAGTCAATATGAATAGTTCATGGTTTATTCATATGTTCAATAAATTTAGTTTATTTGTATATTCATTCCTCATTGTCTGTAAATAGATCATGTAGAAAATTATAGACTTACCTAGAATGAGAGAAAACACGTTTTTAAAGGAAATTAAAAAATAATATTGGAAAAATTGAGTTTTAAAACCAAAATCAACTAATATAATTTATTTATTTTAATATTATAAAATTAGGGGATTGGAATTACTAATGAATATGTAATTAGATAGGAATTAAATAAAAATTTAATTAATTATGAATTAAAAGGGACATCTGAATACAATATTGTTAGAGATATTTAGATATGTATATATGTAATTTTAAAATAATAGATGTACTCTATTTGATTATTTATTTTTTATATATAGTCCATATGATCGATAACTATGTTCTTGAGTCATGAGATTCATCTTTAATTAACCCAAACCCCTTTTTATCATGGATTCTAGGTGTGTTCAGTAGCAATATTTCTCCTTATGTGGTCAGTATTATCATGTATCGTTTGAGGTAAAAGATTGTTAATTTATCATATTCTTTATTTATCTGTTTTTTTTTTCATGTGTAATCTATCCAACCCTAATATTTTATATTTCTAGGTTGTAAAATCACATCTCTTACTCCTCTATTTTGGGTAAAACATGTTAAAAAACCCTTAATGGTAGAAGATACTTGTTCTCTCCTTATTTAGTGCATCTAATATATTATCAAGATTTTTATCTTTTGGGTGGATGGTAAGGACTAAATGAAGAATATAATTACCTAGATATAATAATATTAAAGTTAAATGTTATTTTGAATGTGTTTAATTGATATGGTGATATGTTTATGATATTTATCCATGCTTATACCATTGTTGAAAATCACTATTATCAATGACCACTCATGTCTAATGCAGCTTTTGTGAATAAAGAACCTCAATTGTGATTGATTGATTAAACACAACTTTCATTAAAGTATATGTACATATATATTGGTACATAAATAGTTGTGTGTGAATCTATATTTTTTTAAAAACCCATGTAAGCGTTGACGAGATATTATAAAATCCTTATTTAAATCAAATTGTTGTAAATTATGGAAGATTTTTTTTTCATTATGTGTTAGTGTGCTATTCGTGTTTTTTCACTCTGGTTATGTTGGTTTGGTGGTATGATTTTTATAGGGATGAGAGTGATTGATTTGGATGTGGGATGTGTTGATCTATTAGGGTTGTGTATTCCAGATATGGGATATTGCAGGTTTGGGTGAATGGTCAGTTTATGGTTATTGATGTAAGATGGTTGAGTTGTTGTGAGGACCTTGGGGAGGGGTGTGGGGTAATAACGGTATGGTAGTTGAGATATTATCTTGGAATGTGTTGTAGTTTCTATGTTTATATTGTATAAGGTTAGTAATTATGACATGATACTAACATGGGATTGAATTATAAAGGAATGGAATGAATAAATCATGTTGAAATTAATTAATTTTTGAATAGTAATAAATAATTTAGAATGAAATGGGTGGTGGATAATATTAAACACATAGAATTATTGAGAGTAGTTTTTCATTAAATATTGAATTAGACGTTTATGTAATAAAACATTTTTATAAATTTGTAAAATATTAAAATTGGTTGAAGCTATAAATAATGAAATAAATAATGGGATGTGTGTGGCTATTTATGTGGTGAGTTTCATTTAGTGATGGAAATTGTTGGATATGGATTCAATGGGTTGATGTGGTAGTATTATAGGATTTAATGGGTATATTACTATGAAATTTATTTCTATGTGACATGTGAAGACTAAATATTCTTGTATTTTGATGTGATTTATAAATCCAACCAACCTAATTTGAGCATTTCATACTAATTCCCAATATGGGTTTTCGGTTCCATGTGTTTTCCCAACTAACTCTTTGGTGGGTGAGATGATTGCTCAGTTGCAAGATATTCCTAGGGATGATGGATCATTTGGTCCTAGTGATGATGGATAAGTTCAAGGTGATGCCTAAATATATTGACTCAGTTGGTGGTGACACCTATTGATGATGGATTACATGATGATGGTACTACATGGTGTGATATGTGGTGGGGACTCTCATGGTAGGAGGGAATGAGGTTGATGTGATTCATGCTCATGATACCCTATTATTATTTATGTTAGATGCATGGATAGATATGAGGGTGTCTAAAATTATGATCAATTGGGAATTGGATGTAGGGAACCTTGAATTTGTTATTTGATATTATCTTACCATGTTGGGTGTATTATTTGGTGAGTCTTCATTGGTGAGGTGGGGATGGATAAGCTGACATGATTAGGCTCATGTTAGATATATTGTTCATACCCCAGAGCATTAGTGTTCTCTTCTTACATTCTCATAGGAGTCGTTGGATATGGTCCTAAGGAGTATACAATTTTTTCTCATCACGTATATATAAAAAACTATTTTTCTAGTTTCTATGAGGGTTTCATAGATAGTGTTGGACATTACTAGTAAAGAGGATAATGCTTTTACAGAGATTATTCTTTTGAATATCCATTGGTACTATTTTATTTTGATGTTTTTTTATTTATTGACATACATTATGAGATTTGGGATGTTAAATACTTATTTCACAGTGTTGACAGACAGTTTCTTCTTATCTCTGGTCATGGATTATATTGTGAGGGTAATTTCATTCATTTTATATATTATATACTATGTTTTAGTCACCAAGATGAGGCCAATTAGAGTTTGGATTTTGGGCCACTCTTCCTCTTAACATTTCGCATAGGAGGAACACCAATCAGGGGGTCTTCAAAAAAATTACAAGAATATTAAACCAATAAACATTGAAAATGAATAAATTTGAAAGTATTAAAAGTGAATACGTACTAAAAATGTATTGATAATAAAAAATGAATGACTATTACGAATAAATAAAATTTTATAATTAAAAATGAATAAATTGTAAATATATTAAAAACATTATAGAAGAATTTTATTTATATAAATTAACAAGATATTAAAAATGAATAAATAATATAATAAAAATAAAAAATAAATTAAATACCATTTATAATAAATTATTAAATAATAATGAGTAAATAATTATTATACAAAGATTAAAATAAAATATATTAAAATAAAAATGAAATAATATCAATTATATAAATTACCTACATATTTCAATTATTAAATATTAATGTTTAAAAATGTTAAAAAATAAAATTAATACATTATTACAATATAATATGAATAAATATTAAAAATGAATAATTTAGAGAAAATATTAAAATTGGATAAAAATTTAAAATGAATAAAAAATATAAAATGAATGGATGTTAACAATGAATAAATTTAATAATTATAATTGAATTAATTAGAGACAATATTTAAAAACAATAAATGATATTAATTATATAAGATAAAAAAAATTTAAAATGTACATTTCAATAAAAAAGAATTACAGTGAATTACATTTTAAAAATGAATAAATAATATTTTTATAATTATTTATAAACAAATTTTTTTAAAATAAAGATGAATAAATATCGACTATATAAATTATCAAAATGTTAACAATATTAAATATTAATAAATAAAAATGTATAAATAAATTTTAAAAAATGAAAACATTACAAATAAAAATATTTTCATATGTATATCTATTTATAAAATTACATTAATTATATTTGAAAATCCAAATCACTTTTCATTTGATTTTATGTAAGTATATTGTATGTTTGTGTGTATAAATACTATAATGAGACAAGTTAAATTGAAAAAATGAATAATTTTTTTTGTTATATAATGATATATTTATATACATATAAAAACATTCAAATTGCATAAAAACACATAGACACATACATACACATAGAAGTACATATATTGTAGAGGCCTAGTTAGTTCCTTATAATACTTGGAAATGTTTTTATATATATTTCCAAAGCCAGTAAATGAGATGGTATGTGGTTCCGAAGGCCGATGTACCTGGAATAATCTTAATGAATATATTAAATATATTTTATATTACTCACACAATCTTCATTAAGAAATTGGATAACTGTTAAATGGAATATCAGATCAGAATTATGAGATCATGGTTGAGTCTCGAACAAGTTTTTTACCCTAGGTGTGACCTAAAATGGGTTGGAGCAGGTATGGTAGATATCTCTCACATTAGAGGTGTGTTCAGTTGGTAAATTTATTAAACTAATTAAATTTATTTATTTATTTCACCTAACTAAAATGTATAAAAGAAAAACACTATATATTATATTCTAATGTTAGCTGCATAAACCCCATGAGGATTCCATAGATTTCGTCCTCCTTCAGTTGGAAAATATACTTTCGATGATAATAAATCTCAGGATTAGATGAGATCGGGATTCAGATAACAGAATGACTTATTCCATTCATTGGTGAGCGTGTTCATCGATGAAAGAATGATATATTCTATAGATAGTACTCATGATATGATGGATTACACATTTTTGGATTATATTTATTTAGTAGGATCATACCTTTTATGATATGCTCCAACTGTGGCCTTTAATTACTCCAACATACTGAAATTTCAATTGGTTATTCTTGTTTTTCTATCCTGAAAATCACTATTCATGATTTTCATCCATTAAATCATAGAAATGATCAATAAACATATATTCTTGTGAATTTTTCAAGTAATTTATTCATTCTTATTCAGTTATTAGAGCCATGGTCTCGATTCAACATTTCCAGGTGGTACCATGCTCGATCGAACCCCCTAAATTGTGTAGAATTCATGTGCGGGGAAATGATTGACAAACAAGGGGTGTTTTTGGATAGACTATGGGTTTTGGGAGATTTTTTTTACAATAATTTTTCCAAATCATTAATGGTGAAAGAATTATAGGCGTGAAGGATGAGTGATAAACCTCTAATGACTTGTGGGTACAATTTTCTGGCCACCATAAGGCCTAAAACAATGAACAACGACCATATCCATTATTTTTCTTGAGAAGAGGAAAAATTCAATGCAGATAAATCATATTTGGATAATGGAAAAGAAAGTTGAGATTATGTATAAATAAGATGACACACCATATAGTTTTATGAACACAAGGCGTGTCCAACCCAATGTTGTGATGGCTAGGGTTTCCAATATTAATTAGTATTTCATGTCATATATATCCCCAACATGTTATATACCTCTTTTATGAGTGGAAAACCCATGTGGAAGAGCATACGGGTAGGACCTGATTTGGGAAGACACATCCAGAGGCACACAATGTACTATAGTACACAGACATGGTCGTTTACTTTCCCGTAGAGTACAACGTAACAAGAAGGAAACATGAAAAATGTCAAGCACATAGTGGGACCTTGAGAGGCATGTGCAAGAAGTGTAGATCCTCTACACACTATATTTCCCTACACGGCTGTGAGATGTGTACCTCAAGGAACATGAATAGGTGATGGAGTGGGACCACACTCCTTTTGGGTCACCTCACACAGAATGTACCCCTTGGTTCCTTTTGAAGAAATTTCAAACTCTCATAGCTCCACTGATTGGACTTTTATTTTGGCTCGAGAGTAGCCTATTATGAGTTTTTTTCCAAATAGAATCTGATGGTTACCCCTATTTTGTATTTTTCGGTATGGTGTGGGTTTTTCATACATGATTTTTTTGGAGATGCTCAATGATGGAAGTGATCATGAAGGGTTACTATAGGCCTCCCGAGTAGAGCCCTCTAGCTTGTCTAGGCATGGGTAGTCAATGATTTTTAGAGTGGAACCCTCCATCTTTTCTCGGCATGATCCCTCTATATACTTATATAGTGTAACCCTTGAGTTGGAATGTGAATGGGATCTCTATGGGCTCCTGGATTGGAACCTTCATTGGGAGTCATGGAATGTGTCCTCACGTATCAGAGAGTGGAAAGCTCGTACATTGAAGGGCATGTATCCTCTACCGATTATTAGAATGGAACCCACCTATAATAACAGGGTAGTAGTCCTCTATCTATCCTTTGGGGTGGAAAAATCCTATTATACTGATGTATGAGTCTTATAACCAGATATGTTTTCCACACGATTTTGTGGAACAGTTGTGAGGCTTGACTTGACTTGGGTGTTTTCTATTGAGAATACATGTGATATTACATGAATAATTTCTAAAATTCTAGAACTATTGATGACTCGTTTCCTAGGATGATCTAGGGGATAGTGATCACCCTACTCTCTCATTTGGGATCTTTTATACTGAACAAAAACACACAAATATATATATATATATATATATATATATATATATTTATAATCATACCATTGGACTTGGATACACTATTACCATGGGTTTCGAATATGTATAGGGTATGCCACGTGATTTCCATGTTTATCTTCTCATGGTTGGATGAGGTTACTCACTTACTATGGGTGAAAAAGGCTCAACGTGTAGTCTATCTACATACCATTTTGAGCCCCTTGTGTTTGGAAAATGATACACTTTGTCATTCATTTGGTTGATCCACACCCTCTTCACAATATATTATATTTCTATTATTTTTTATCTCTTACTGCCCCCTTCATCTTGTTGGGAATCTTACTGAGTATGTAGATACTCATGCCTGTATGGTATTTTATGACATGTGTTGTGACATATGAAGATAATAGATAGGATGGCAGTGACTATTAAGGTTCTTAAAGATAATTGGTACTTTGGACCACATATGGTGTTCACAGCTTTAAGATTATGAGATATGATCTATAAGTGTTTTACGTTCCAGTATTGTCAGGTTGGGACATGTTTCAGGATGGGAATTTTTTCCATTTACTTTTCATTTTTCAGTACCAAAATCTTGTACAACCTATAGGTTTTTCATTCTTGCCTTAGTTTTTAGATATTTCATATTTTTATTATTATACCTATGAACTTATTCATCGAGATGGATTTGTTTATGTAAACAAGTTCTTTCTGAAAAGGCCTCCCCATGTTAGTTATTCCTTCAATGTTGGTCTCCAGCCCATGGCCTATGGAGACGTTCTTTTGATAGTTATAGATTGAGCCTAGGTTATGGTCGGGTCATGAAGATCAGTATCATAGGTGGTTCAATCCTTGATATGGTATTTGGTGTAGTACGCTTACTGAGATTTGGTTGGGAATTAGGTATATAGTTCCACGTTTCTTTAGTTTGCATCTCAGGATAGGGAACCCAATGTTGGTATTGGTGAATCACGTATCAATTAACATGGACTTTAACATCCTACTTGTCGACATAGAACATCAATACATTGGTTTTAGGGGTCAATGGTACATGAATATTGTAGGATTGAGTCTTTAAATGTATTTATTGAGTCAAATCCCCATTATTATTATATAATATATATATATATATACTCATTTGACTGTTGTACAAGTTTATTAAATTTCAGGATGCATCTGTGATTTTTGCAAGCCAGGATACCAATTCTGGATCATGGAAACTATTTTATGAAAGATTAGGCCTTAGTTCAGGGTCGATCCCATTAGCTTATTCCTCCATGTGGGAAGGTATCAATAGCACCACTTGTCAAGAAGAAGATCATCCCAGCATAGAAGGTTGATTATGTCCACATACATTGTGCACTCTGTGATTTCCAGCAGTAATGGCTATGGAGGTTCCATAGAAAG
Source organism: Viscum album (assembly GCA_963277665.1). Classification (NCBI taxonomy): domain Eukaryota; kingdom Viridiplantae; phylum Streptophyta; class Magnoliopsida; order Santalales; family Viscaceae; genus Viscum; species Viscum album. The sequence goes on from OY728126.1 coordinate 649,841,141, forward strand.
ATAGATCATCTGGTAGTAAAGGATTGGTTAGAGTCGATGATTAATGTATTTAGGCTCATGTAGACACAAATGGATTTGGTGGTTGCTTTTTTAGCTAGCCTTTTCAATAGAGAAGATGGTTTCTAGTGGAGTCATGTTACCATGATGCACAATGCGTCGAAACTCTTTTTCCCTGAATTCTAATAGATATTATGTGGGGAGTGATACAACTCATGTTTGTGCTCAATTTGGATTCCTAAGATTCTAGAGATACAATAGTGAAAGATGACAATGGATAAGTACATAGAAAGGTTCGTAGACTATACAATGTACTCCATTGACATGATCTGACATAAATACTTCTAAGCATGAATGTTTGAGCAGGGAATCCATAGATATATATGATCAAGTGTGGTACTCATGTGCACTCCCACATATGTCGGGTGTAAAAGTGGCCACTAGTGACACTGAGTTTCCAATAAAAGGCACTCCAAGTAGCAGATGCTTATAGTGGGAATCACATAATTGAATCATTTGCAGTAGCTACTAGGAATCCGTCGGAAAATTCTCATCACAGGAGATCCCATCATGATTTGACATGGACAGGTGGTTTTGTATAACATGGACATCACATGTAACCAAATAATCCTATAATGGGCTGGTGATTTTCTTATGATGGGTGAGGTCACATAGTTCATGACTTCCCCACCAAACATGTTGAGGATAACATAAAGATAGCTAATGGACCTCCATAAATGAAGAAACGGCAAGACTATGGATCTCATATGAGAGGTTAGGGATAGAACAAGATTTATTTATTTGTAATAAGAATATGAGGACATTTGGGTGGTGGAAAACACTACGAGATCCTTCCACCACCACCACCAAGATACACATGTTAGGCTTAGGTATATGTTATTTGGGGCCACATACAATTGAAGGATTTGGATGCTTATGACCCATTAATATGTGAGTATATCCCTTTGTACATTATGATCCTCAAGAATATCAATTCCATCAATCATGGAGGGTTATATAGAAATCTTCCCCTAGTATGATTTGGGACTAACACCAAGGAGGAAGATTGGGTTTTTACCTACATTCATCCCGGTACAACTTCAATATATTCTACAGTATTTCAAATAACCCCAAAAAATATCCAGGTGCTTTGATTGTAGTTGGAGGACCTTTGAGATAAGTGTTTCATCAGACCTATCTTATCCTCCTAAGAGGCTCCAGTGTAGTGTGTGAAAAATGAAGATGGGTGCTAGCATCTTTATGTTGATTATCATCTGATGAACCATAAAACGATAAAGAGAAATTACCCTTATGGAGGATTTATGACTTCATTAACCAATTGTGAGGCATGATATGGTTCTAGAAGATATAATTCAGGTTCGTTTTCCACCAGTTTAGGGTACATGAAGCTAATATTTTGAAGCTGGTATTTCACTGACACTATAGACATTATCAGTTCCTGGTGATTTCAATTGGTGTGACTATCACCCCCACCATGAGTATGGATATAATGAACAATATATTCTATCTATAGTTGGACCAGTTTGGGTTTTTATTCATTAAAAACATATTAATCCACTTCACCTCATAGGAAGAGCATATAGATCACTTTATGATGGTTAAGTATTTTCATTAAGATGATATGCTTTATAGAATGATCTCAAAAGTGTCACATCTTGATTCAATGGTTCAATTTCTTTGGAATGTTATAATTGAACATGGTTTAAATATGGATCCAATGAATATCTAGGCAGAGAATTCATGGGAGACATCCAATGGAATGTTATAAGTGCATAGTTTTTAGGGATTTGTGGGGTATTACAAGAGGTTTGTGGATTAAGCATACAGGATTGTAGCCCCTCTGACAATCCTAGCGTGGAAGGGGTGGAATTTTACATTAATTGAGAAGTTACATATGGTCTTTAAGGAGTTCATTTATAGAATTATGAGTGATCCTTTTTTATTATACTGGAGGAGGGTGTGGAGGAAGTAGTGTATTATGAGGCCTCAAGAGTTGGGCTTTATTGCATATAGATGAAACGAGAGGTAGTTGACCCATATGGGTCTTGGTTGTTGATACTCCGTTACTAGACCTACATGACTCATGAACTATAAATAGAAGTGGTAGTATTTTCTCTGAGGATGTGGAAGAACTGCCTTCTAGTGGAGTGCTTTTTGGTTTACTCATACCAACAGACTCTCAAGTAAGTCTTCACACAAAGAGACTTGAACCTGGAATAATAATGTATATTTGAATTCCTATATGATTATAAATTCATTATAGATTATACTATAGGTAAGGGAAATATGAAAGAATATTCCATTAATAGAATGTCCCAAGATCTATTGGTGCAGGGGGATTCTGAGAAGTTGGATTCCTTATAGTCGACCCTGGTGGAGTAGGAGGGTACAATTTTTCTACTATCAATAATGTCGACTCGATTACAATTCAATCACGTGAGAGAGTCCCAGTTAGTAGACCTAGAATTTTAGGTCTTACATGACTGGATATCCATGGGGATTCACTAGGTGGATAATCTAAAGGATGTAATCGTGTCTTCCCTTTCTAGGGATAAATGATGGTTCTAGTCACGATGTTGGTGGAGGTGATGTGAGAGTTATACACATCTCCCCTAAAAATACATCTTTTTTTGGGGAATTTGTATAAATAACATAATGGGATATGTTTTTGGTCTAGAATGAGACAAATCATATATGATTTCATCTCTTGGTACCTCACCTAACATCCGATGAAAGATAAGCCCCAGGTTTCGGTAGGTTTATTGTAGTCCCTTGAGATACCAAAGTGGAAGTGAGATGACATATCCATGGACTTTTTGAAAGGGATTCCAAACATAGTGAAGGGACATGATGCCATTTGGGTTATATTTGACCAATTAATAATGTCAGAAAACGTCATTTCTATTAGGGAGTATAGTTTAGTGGGTAGTTTGGCGTAGTTGTACATAGGGAAGATTGTTCTCCTTCGTGGGTCCCGTGGAAGTTTCTCTCAAATCATGACACATAGTTTACCTCACGATTGGGGAGAGGCATGTTGGATACATTCAGTACCCACATGAGGATGAATATATCCTTTCGTCCATATAATAATGGTTATATTGATCACACAATTCGGTTGTTGGAGGATATGTTGAGGTATTTTTTGTAATACTTTAGTGAGAGATGGGAGGAACAATTTCCCTTAGTAGGGTTTATGTTAAAAAATAAATAATACTCTACAATCAGAATGACATCATTTAAGGATTTAATGGGAGAATATTTAGGTCACCATTATGCTGGGAAAATATTGGTGAGACATCTCTTATGGGTCTAGAGATGGTAGATAATGACAAAAAAGGTCATAGTCATTCGTGAATGCCTGAAGATTCCTCACAAGAGGCAAAAATGTTACATAAATCACTATTATAGGCCATATGAGTTCAAGTAGAGAGAAACATTTTCCTAAGAGTCCCAACATGATGAGGATTGTAGAAATTCGGGAGGGGATGCATTTAGAGACCCGAAACTTGACGTACATTTACATTACATTACATTTGCGGAATACTTAGTACATACACACAAGGATCGTAATAGTTTTGTGTCTTTGGAAACTCGGAACGTAATCTTCTAATCGTGGTGAAAGATCATCAACATCTCCTATAAAGATCTTCCCTTTTTTTACGTAAAACCTTTCTTTATATCCTGGGTAAAAGAAAACATAAAAGGGTGAGCTCAAATGCTCAGTAAGGGTAAACAAAAGAAATATCAATCACGTAGTATTCATAAGAACATACCATTTTGGAAATCTTAACCTGCAAAAGAGAGCATAATTTCATAACATGGGATAAATCATGGCAGTGAAATGTAATCAGAATAATCATAACTTAAAACATGAAACTTTGTGGCATTCACACATAATCATAGAGAATCATTTCTTGTTATTCAAGACTCATTTCCAAGACTATCTTAGTGGACAAAGTCCCTTTCTGAATCAAGTAACCCTCGTTTCAGTCCTGTTTCACTGAATGGGTATAACCTACCGTTCCAGCCCTGTCTATCTCATGAGATATAAAATCTTTACCCAATGCATTGGAGGGAGATATAGGTCCCACCCATCTTATAATGAATCCTTTCTTATGTGTGCCACATACTCATAAATCATACATCATCACATAACCCATGTAATAAAAAATGGGATTCTTAAACAACATGACATCAAAAAACAATTCATATAAGATAAAAGAATTAATAAAAATGTTTCCATCACAACATAATCAAATCCATGTAATAATAGGGATAAAAACAGAACCCTTTTATTATTTTAGATGGAAAATAATTTTTATAAAATACTTGAACTTCATTCTTGAGGAAAATATCCTTTCTACTTCAAAAACACTTTTCCTTTCTTAACATGTCATACAATTTTAAACTAAAAGAAGTTGATTAAAAATAAACTTGAATACTTGTAAAGGAAGCTTCTAGGAAATAATTTTTTAGAAATCCATTCATGCCGTATAAGTTAAAAAAACATTCTTCGTACTTTTGTCGGAAAAGTCAAAAAGTACCTTGTATGAAAAACGACAAAAGATTCCTTTCATATCTTTTACTAAAAACTCACCGAAGGGTAAAATTGGATTTAAACAATTGTAGGTAGATGGAAATAATATTACATATTGAAGAAACATGGATGTGGATGATAAAATACACCCCAGTAAATACCAAAGTATAAACAATCTCGGATAAAAATGAGATTGTGATATTTCCCTTACCTTAGGTCCGATTTGCTTTGTATGTGTCCGAAACTCCTGTATAATGATTTAAATAATGTAATTGACTTATTAAAGAATAATATTAATTGTTATGATATCATATATGGTTCACTTATGACATTATATTACACGTTCTTTTGTAAATTCCATGTTAAAGAAGTGTTTTGGGTAAAATCGTTTCATTTATCGTAGGTGTTTTGACTTGTTGTTCTTGACATTATTATTAATTATATCATGATTTACTTACTTCCAGAATATAAAATATTATTTATATATCAAATATATTTAGTATATATATATATAATAGATAGAGAAATGAAATGAAAAACACCGTTCATGGAGACGGTAGTCCGTACGTAAGCATGAACGCTGTTTTTCTTTCCATATTGTATTGAATGGAAGTAAGTAGATGACATACATATATATATATATATACATAAATCCAGTATCATTATTATGTCATATATTTCATTAGTACTTATTATATATACTTTATAATCATTCATGAATGGTTAATCATTAAGAATGAATCTCATCGCGTCGTGGAGACGGTATTCCGTACGTACGCACGAGGGATGATATCATTTCCATAATTATTGAATTGAATTGGAGTGGATTATAAAATATATCAGAATCAATATGATGTTTTAATAACTATGTATAGTTATTCTTTACACCATTATACCCATCCATGTAAGGTGGCGGTGGAAAATAGATTACACCACGGCGTGGAGACGGTATTCCGTATGTACGCACGCGCGGTGATTTCTTTTTCCGTAGGATAGATAGATGGTGAAATAGGGTTGTTTCATACATAAAATAACATATCAGTATATGGGTGATACTGATGTTATTACTTCATAATGAAACAACCTAAGAAGAAGAAGTGGAAGAAGAAATAAAGATGAAAGAATTGGTAACGGTAATTACCTCTTCCTTGAAGCGCCTCTTTGAGACCTCCTCTTAGGGCACTAAACTTGGTCTTTGAGGAAGACCGGAACCTCTAGGATGTTGCTAGGGAAGTGGAGAAGAGATTTGGGCAGGGTTTTGCCGAGCTTGAGTGCTCCAATTGGTGTGAGGGGGAGGGGGAGGAGGTGTCCTTTTATAAGGGAGGAGAGGGGCACCTTAGGAATACCTCAAAATATTATTTTATATTAATGTCAAAATCGGTTTATAATAGTTCCAAAGGGTATTATTTCGAAGATAATGTGGGGATGGGTCGAAATCCAATCATGCAATAAGATTTAGACAAGTTTAGGGTATTATTGTAACCTTATCAATTAGATTTAACTCTAAGTTAAATAATTTAACTTTTACCGTGTCTTTTTGTTTTCTTTCACTATATGGTTAATACACTTACTATAACATGCCAAACGAACCCCAAATTGTTTATTATTAATACATATATCCTTATCTAAGTCATTTGGCCGAACCTTAGATTTTTAGGAATAAAATAACAATTAATAATATAATATTTGATTTAAATACTATTTTGTGTCAATTTTGACACTATTTGATATATGATTTTTGTGAAAGTAATAACAGAATTATATGTTCAAACCAAGTTGATTAAATCAACACTAATATATCATAGTAACCTATAAAATTAGTGGAATTCATAAAAATTCTAAAATTACATTCATTTGAGCATTTATAACATCAATTATGTTAATATTTCCTTAAAAGGGTAATTACTGCATCATCGTTGTGTCATAAATAAATTAATTTTTTTAAAGTCTAAAAATTATAAATAAAATATCATTATGTAGGAAATCTTTTTAGCTTTCTAATAAATATTTATAGTCGAATTTATCTTATGTATAACCCCATATTAAAAATGTTTTAGTTATTAAACATTGATTTTAACTATTTTAACTATTCATTAAATAAAATAATATTAAATGTCATAATCTAATCCAAGTGGACCTAAATGGTAATATTATATTCATAAGGTTGTTTTTGGTCGAATTAAACTTATCCAATAGAATTAGAATATGTGTTAGGGTAATAGTAATATCATATTTACCATTAGTTACCCTATTTACTATTAACCGTGGTAAAAAAAAGTAAAAAGTTACTATTCACCAAAAATTATTTTCATCTCATTGAACCACATTTTAGTCCTTGATATTAACCGTGTCTGTCGGATTTTCGAAATTCCATTCACAGAAGCGGTAAAATTATGTTTTATGCAAAATTCAGTTTTTAACCTACCACTTAGTGGTTTCACTATTCATCAAAAATTGAAAGTTTTCAGAAAAATACCAAAATTTAATCCTAAGCTATATTTCATATTCCGAATTCAAAAATGAAGTCTATTTTACCAAATTCATAACATAGAAGTTGAATTAATTAATTTTATAATTAAATCCCGCTGTTAAAACAAATAGTGTGTTTTTAAGAAACAATATCTACCAAAAGATTGACACTTGATTATGTCTGGTTTAAATGTGAAATTACATCCAATGACCACCATCGTATTAAATTGTAAAAATATATTCTAAATATACTTTAAAACCACTCAATTTAATTACTTATCACTATTAATTATTTCGATTAAAAAAGTTGTTTTTAATTATAATCTATTAATTTTCACTATTCATCAGAATATGAAAGTTATCCGAAAAGTACCAAAATTTCACCCTAAGCTAATTTAGATATTATGAATCCAGAAATTAATTCCATTTTGAAAAATAAAATATACAAAATTTCAAAAAGTGGTTATTACTATTCATAACGGCTAGTTTTAATAATATTTTAATAGCATATCGTTGTTTAATGAAACTCGTTATTGCGTACTACACACGCTATCAGGGAAGGTCGCGATTGCGTGTAATGCAAGGCAAGTCAAGGATGTGTGTTGTGCATGCTCCTTTTGATGTAGCGTAAATCAGAAGAAATTAATAAAATTAAAAAGAATATTTTTCATAAAATCTAGTGCTGTTACATTCTACCCCCCTTAAAATGAATATCGCCCTCGAAATTTGTCGGGGTTATAAATGGTTTATTATTCGAAAGTTTCTTTAATAGAAACACACATCGTAAAAAGGAATATCAAAACCAATCTTTAAAAACAAAATTATGAAACGTAACGGTTACCCAAATAAACTAGTCACTGGGTTTCCACATAGGTGAAAATATGGATATGGAAGAGAAATCTAACCATCATGTTCTGATGGAGAGTGGTAGAGAACATGGCTATGGAAAAGCCAGCAATCACAAAGCCATAAATTTGTGACGATCTAAGTTACCATCTGATTCATCAGATATAAGATCACTAGGACAACATTTTTGGTTTTGAAGATCGTTTCCCTAATCTTAAAGAATTTGAATTAGAATAAATACTTACTTTATTTTGGTACAATCTCACTGTTGTTCGTGCCTTTATCAATATCCACTTCATCTCTTAAATAAATGAAGTTGAATTTGTTATTCGTGAAGTGTTAGCAGATCATGTGATAGAATGACGGGTCATTCCATCTGTCTCAAACAAAAGGTTAGAAAAAAAATTATATACATAAGTCGATCTATAGTGAGATTAATCATATATGGTTCCTAAAATGGACTTATACATCATATGTCATACACCTTAATATAATAAAACTAGTTTCTACTAAACAGAGACTTCCTGTAGGCCAGTGGTAGGCGATAAAGGCCAGTCGCACTTCGGTTGTGGGTTTGATTCCCACAGCCTTGTCCGACGCGATGGGTTGACGCCCGTCCTGCAGGTTGTCCTTTTTCTAAAACTATATTACTATAACATCCCATAAATAATATCGAAAAAAACTTCTATCCTTAAACAATACTAACTTATTCCAACATAATCCATTCCAATCTTTAGGCTTACCCATAATACTGCAGTCCACTCTCATAATATAGTGAAAACAATTACCAGAGATTTAATACCATCGTTGATCCCCATAAGACAGGTCTTGTTGGTCACATTCTAAACATTCAAAGTCCTTATTCATGTCTTCTCTTGAATACCTTAGTGAAAACATGAATGCAGTTTAAAGTTAACACTTTCCATATACCAAAATCCTCAAAATTCTATATACTCAAACCATGATATCACTTAGTCCTTATATCAATCATGAGCTCATGAATACTATTAAACATTTCATTTTCTCGTTTTCCCTTCATTATGAGGATATCATCATATTTCCAAAAAATATCTCAATCACTTTGAATACCACATCAATAAATATTGCAATACTCAATGATACAACATTATTTTGGAATCCCATAACATAAACACTTAATCATTCCACCACATCGTTGTCATATTCAACATTGCCAATAGTGATCGCATGTGACTTCCCTTTGTCCATTGCCTTCAGTGGTTGCTCATGTTGATCATCACGAACCCTTGGATTAGGGCATTTATTACCATAATTACCCATTTCCTTGCACTTGAAGCATTGAAGTGTTGGTGGTGCGTTCTCTGCAGTGTTTGCTTTATTCACATCATTAGAAACCCTTTTTCCATTACTTCGACACTCAGCTGCTCGATGACCTTCTTTTCCACACTTATAACATTTTCTAGTCCCTTTACGACAATCTCCACCATGCTTCTTTGCACACTTTGTGCATAAGGAAACATTCATCTTCTTTTCACCATTATTATGAGATTTCTCCTTGAACTCCATCTTTCGTTTCATGTCAAAACCATGAGATGGATATGTAACACCAACTTCTATTTCTACCTTGATAGCACAACGCACAATTTCTTCATAGCTACTGAAGTCCATATATCTAATGCCCTTCGAAGACTTGGTTTTAAGCCACTGAAAAATCGATCAACTTTACTTTCAGGTTAGATGATAATGCCAGATGCATACCTTGCAAGTCTTGTAAAATTCGCTTCGTATATACCAACAGATTCGTCATCTTTTTTCTTTAGTTCAAGAAACTCCTTCTCCATCTTTGTTCGAAGAATACGAGGGAAGTACTTATTCAAAAATATGTTCTTGAACTCGTCCCATTCCATGGACTCAATTTCATCTCTTTGTCTTGTATTCTTGATAAGATTCCACCATTGATCAGCTTCACCTTCCAAACGATATACTGCTAAGATGACTTTATCATGTTCAGAACATTGAAGAACTGAAAATATCTTTTCAGTGGTACTGATCCATTGTTCAGCAACAAGTGGATCAGAAGACCCACTGAAAGAACGTGGACGTTGCCTCATGAAGGACTCAATAGAATATTGTTCGCTTCTCTGCTCATTTGGAAGTCCAGAAGGATTCATAGCTTGTGTAAGTATAGAAATAATATTTTGCACTCCATCTCCCATAACATTTGTTTTTTCAGGAGGACAATCATTGCATTGTCCATTGCATTGATCAACACGGTTCCTTCGGGTTCCAACCATCGTCTAAAACCCAAAAAAAATAGTGTGAGAGGAAAAAATCATGCTAGGGAAAACAACATAATAAAGGGGAAGTACCTTCAATATCTAACATCTTAGGTTTAATTATATGATCGTTAGTGTAGTTATAGTACTATAACCTATACGTATACTTACCCTTAGGGACATCCCTAGACATACCGTAGAAATACCTCTAGGGATCTCACTAACGTTTTCGCATCTTAGTTTCCAAAGGTTGACTAAACCTTTCCTCTGATACCAACTGTAACAGTCTGGAATTACTTCCAGTGGACTATAGTTGATACCTATCAGGGCACTCCATGGGCGGCTACACCCCCTGGGCGGGACACACCACCATCCCCAGTGGCAGCCATTTCCTCATGAAGCCCTTGGGTGGAGAGCCATGCTTAGTCCAACGCTCACATGTGAGAGTTCCCAAGGATCGGATACATTCCTACCTCCTTTGCCTCAGATACCAACTGTAGAGTCCCGAAACTTGACGTACATTAACATTACATTACATTTGCGGAATACTTAGTACATACACACAAGGATCGTAATAGTTTAGTGTCTTTGGAAACTCGGAATGTAATCTTCTAATATTGGTGAACGATCTTCAACATATCCTATAAAGATCTTCCCTTTTTTTACCTAAAACATTTCTTTATATCCTAGGGAAAATAAAACATAAAAGGGTGAGCTCAAATGCTCAGTAAGGGTAAACAAAAGAAATATCAATCACATCATATTCATAAGAACATAACATTTTGGAAATCTTAACCTGCAAAAGAGAGCATAATTTCATAACATGGGATAAATCATGTCAGAGAAATGTAATCACAATAATCATAACATAAAACATGAAACTTTTTGGCATTCAAACATAATAATAGAGAATCATTTCTTGTTAGTCAAGACTCATTGCCAAGACTATCTTAGTGGACAAAGTCCCTTTCTGAATCGAGTAACCCTCGTTTCAGTCCTGTTTCACTGAACCGGTATAACCTAGCGTTCCAGCCCTGTCTATCTCATGAGATATAAAATCTTTACCCAATGCATTGGAGGGAGATATAGGTCCCACCCATCTTATAATGAATCCTTTCTTATGTGTGCCACATAATCATAAATCATACATCATCGCATAACCCATGTAATAAAAAATGGGATTCTTAAACAACATGACATCATAAAACAATTCATATAAGATAAAGGAATTCATAAAAATGTTTCTGTCACAACATAATAAAATCCATGTAATAATAGGGATAAAAACAGAACCCTTTTATTATCTTAGATGGAAAATAATTTTTATAAAATACTTGAACATCATTCTTGAGGAAAATATCCTTTCTACTTCAAAAACACTTTTCCTTTCTTAACATGTCATACAATTTTAAACTAAAAGAAGTTGATTAAAAATAAACTTGAATACTTGTAAAGGAATCTTCTTGGAAATAATTTTTTAGAAATCCATTCATGCCGTATAAGTTTAAAAAAACATTTTTCGTACTTTTGTCGGAAAAGTCAAAAAGTACCTCGTATGAAAAACGACAAAAGATTCCTTTCATATCTTTTACTAAAAAGTCACCGAAGGGTAAAATTGGATTTAAAAAATTGTAGGTGGATGGAAATAATATTAAATATTGAAGAAACATGGATGTGGATGATAAAATACACCCTAGTAAACACCAAAGTATAAACAATCTCAGATAAAAATGAGATTGTGATATTTCCCTTACCTTAGGTCCGATTTGCTTCGTATGTGTCCGAACCTCCTGTATAATGATTTAAATAATGTCATTGACTTATTAAAGAATCATATTCATTGTTATGATATCATATATGGTTCACTTATGACATTATATTACCCGTTATTTTGTAAATTCCATTTTAAAAAAGCGTTTTGGGTAAAATCGTTTCATTTATCGTAGGTGTTTTGACTTGTTGTTCTTGACATTATTATTACTTATATCATGATTTACTTACTTCCAGAATATAAAATATTATTTATATATCATATATATTCAGTATATATATATATATATAATAGATAGATAGATGAAATGAAAAACACTGTTCATGGAGACGGTAGTCCATACGTACGCATGAACGCTGTTTTTCTTTCCTTATTGTCTTGAATGGAAGTAAGTAGATGACATAAATATATATATATATATATATATAAATAAATCCAGTATCATTATTATGTTATATATTTCATTAGTACTTATTATATATACTTTATAATCATTCATGAATGGTTAATCATTAAGAATGAATCTCATCGTGTCGTGGAGACAGTATTCCGTACGTACGCACGAGCGATGATATCATTTCCATAATTATTGAATTTAATTGGAGTGGATTATACAATATATCAGAATCAATATGATGTTGTAATAACTATGTATAGTTTTTCTTTACACCATTATACCAATCCATGTAAGGTGGTGGTGGAAAATAGATTACACCACGGCGTGGAGACGGTATTCCGTACGTACGCACGCGCGGTGATTTCTTTTTCCGTAGGATGGATAGATGGTGAAATAGTGTTGTTTCATACTTAAAATAAAATATCAGTATATGAGTGATACTGATGTTATTACTTCATAATGAAACAACCTAAGAAGAAGAAGTGGAAGAAGAAATAAAGATGAAAGAATTGGTAACGGTAATTACCTCTTCTTTGAAGCGCGTCTTTGAGACCTCCTCTTAGGGCACTAAAATTTGTCTTTGAGGAAGACCATAACCTCTAGGATGTTTCTAGGGAAGTGGAGAAGAGATTTTGGCAGGGTTTGGCCGAGCTTGAGTGCTCAAATTGGTGTGAGGAGGAGGGGGAGGAGGTGTCCTTTTATAAGGGAGGAGAGGGGCACCTTAGGAATACCTCAAAATATTATTTTATATTAATGTCAAAATCGGTTTATAATGGTTCCAAAGGGTCTTATATCGAAGCTAAAGTGGGGATGGGTCGAAATACTATCAACCAATAAGATTTATACAAGTATAGGGTATTATTTTAACCTTCTCAATTAGATTTAACTCTAAGTTAAATAATTTAACTTTTACCGTGTCTTTTTGTTTTCTTTCACTATATGGTTAATACACTTACTATAACATGACATAAGAACCCCAAATTGTTTATTATTAATACATATATCTTTATCTAAGTCATTTGGCCGTACCCTAGATTTTTAGGAAGAAAATAACAATTAATAATATAATATTTGATTTAAAAACTATTTTGTGTCAATTTTGACACTATTTGATATATGATTTTTGTGAAAGTCATAACAGAATTATATGTTCGAACCAGGTTGATTAAATCAACACTAATATATCATAGTAACCTAGAAAATTAGTGTAATTCATAAAAAGTCTCAAATTACATTCATTTGAGCATTTATAACATCACTTATGTTAATATTTCCTTAAAAGGGTAATTACTGCATCATCGTTGTGTCATAAATAAATTAATTTATTTAAAGTGTAAAAATTATAAATAAAATATCATTATGTAGGAAATACTTTTAGATTTCTAATGAATATTTATAGTCGAATTTATCTTATGTATGACCCCATATTAAAAAATATTTAGTTATTAAACTTTGATTTTAAGTATTTTAACTATTCATTAAATCAAATAATATTAAATGTCATAATCTAATCCAAGTGGACCTAAATGGTCATATTATATTCATAAGGTTGTTTTTGGTCGAATTAAACTTATTCAATAGAATTAGGACATGTGTTAGGGTAATAGTAATATCATATTTACCCTCAGTTACCCTATTTACTATTAACCGTGGTAAAAAAAGTAAAAAGTTACTATTCACCAAAAATTATTTTCATCTCATTGAACCACATTTTAGTCCTTGTTATTAACCGTGCCTGTCAGATTTTCGAAATTCCATTCACAGAAGCGGTAAAATTAATTTTTATTCAAAATTCAGTTTTTAACCTACCACTTAGTGGTTTCACTATTCATCAAAAATTGAAAGTTTTCAGAAAAATACCAAAATTTCATCCTAAGCTATATTTCATATTCCAAATTCAAAAATGAAGTCTATTTTAACAAATTCATAACATAGAAGTTGCATTAATTAATTTTATAATTAAATCCCGCTGTTAAAACAAATAGCGTGTTTTTAAGAAACAATATCTATCAAAAGATTGACACTTGATTATGTCTGGTTTAAATGTGAAATTAAATCCAATGACCAACATCGTATTAAATTGTAAAAATATATTGTAAATATACTTTAAAACCACTCAATTTAATGATTTATCACTAATAATTATTTCGATTAAAAAAGTTGTTTTTAATTATAATCTAGTAATTTTCACTATTCATCAGAATATGAAAGTTATCCGAAAAGTACCAAAATTTCACCCTAAGCTAATTTAGATATTACGAATCCAGAAATTAATTCCATTTTGAAAAATAAAATATACAAAATTTCAAAAAGTGGGTATTACTATTCATAACGGCTAGTTTTAATAATATTTTAATAGCATATTGTTGTTTAATGAAACTCGTTATTGCGTACTACACACGCTATCGAGGAAGGTCGCGATTGCGTGTAATGCAAGGAAAGTCAAGGATATGTGTTGTGAAAGCTCCTTTTGATGTAGCGTAAAACACAAGACATTAATAAAATTAAAAAGAATATTTTTCATAAAATCTCGGGCTGTTACAATGCATGCTACCCCCAAGGTTCATCCGGCAATTCGAGATCTTACAAAGTGTCAGTGAGGTTGGTTATTACCTCTCTCTACCCCCATAGTAATAATTGGTTCAAGATGCCTTGAAAATGGAAAAAATAAGTAGATACATGAATGACCACATGGAAATATTTGACTGGGGTGAATTGGACAACAAAGATAGAGAAAAATATGTGGATAACTTGATGGCAATCGATGATCTATAGGAAGGGAACTTGTGTGTATAGAAAATCCCCATGTTTCTAGTGTTGTGGAAGAATTGGAACATACTGGAGAGATCTTGGGTGTGAGAGAGTCAAATGTGGGATAACAGCTAGATTTATTTGTTTAGTATTCATAGGGAAAAATTTATTGAACTAATGTATCCTGGAGAGACACATTTTTTACACTGTAAAATTTTAAAATATTTCTATATATATTTCATGTGCTAGGTTCTGAGAGAGTGTGTGAATATGAGGCTCAGTGTGTCCAGAATTAATTTTATAAAAATATTGAAAATATTTTATATTATACATCACAATTTCATAATTTTAATGGTATAACTATTAAATGGAATCTCAAATTAGAAATCTGAGATCATTATTGAGTACAAAACATGTTTTTTTACCCAAGGTGTGACCTAAAAAGGTTTTGCATGGGGCATTTCGATTTCTCACCTATTAGCAGTGCATTCAATTGGTTAGTAAATTATATTAATTTAAAAATATATCATATCTAAAATTAATATAAGATCACCTCTATGGATAATACTCTGGGTTTAGCTTCATAAATTGTTGAAGGATTCCTGAGCTTTCTTCCTTCTTCTGTTGGCGAATTAAATTAATAGGATAATAAATCCATGGATCAGAGTAAATATGGACTTAGTGAACACAACGAGTTATTAAATTTGATTGGAGAGCATACTTTTATATGAAGAATAGTACAATGTCTATGTATGAACCTTCAAATATTGGAATATAGTCTTTTATATTAAACTGATTGTACATAATCATCCCTTTTATGATTTGTGCCAATTGTGTCCTTTTATGCACCAGTGTATTGAAATTTCAATTGGTTATTCTTTTTTTTCTGACATGGATATCGTTATTATTTATTGATTGAATAAAGTGATTGATATTGATTGATAAAAATTTGTTATTGTTCCTTCCTCCCATAATTTCTTCTTTTTTCTTCACCGATTAGAATCCATTGTCTCGGTTCAACATTGATGGGTGGTACTATGCCATATTGGTCCCCCATAATTCTGTCGACCCAACATGTGAGGAATAGGTCAATATACCTAGGATGGTTTGGATGGATTTTGGGTTGTGAAAGATCATTTTGAGGAATAGATTTAATATCTTCAATGATTTATGAATCAGAGAAATGTGGGACATGTGATGAATCTTTGAAGACCAACAAATACAATTTTCATCCAACAAAAGGGACATAAATGATGAACAACATCCATATCCCCAATTTTTCGGAGGATACGATGGATGATTCAATGTTAATAACATAAATTTGGAGTATGGAATGAAAATGTGATATTTTTGAAAAATCCAAACTACACTTTGTGAAATTCAAAATAAACATGGATGGCACTAGGGTTTTAGAAATTTATATAGATGAAACTCCATGTAGATCTCATACATTACATATACCGCTACCTCAGATAAAAAAAATCGTGTGGTAGAGCACATGGGTGTACCATCATGTGGGATGAAATGGACATATGCATGCCATCAATTAAATTACATGGACATGGATGGGTACACTCCATGCGTTGAGTGCACAAGAAACGAGATCGATACACATACAGAACCAAACACATGGGTGGGACACCAAGCAGCATGGGTATGTCGTGTATATCCTATAAAACCCATGTATCCATACATGGATGGTGATCTGTGTACCTCCATGGACATGACCAAGTGACAGAGCGAGACTACATGCCATGTGGGTCCCCTCAAATTCCATGTACCCCTTGGTTCATTTTGAGTAAAATTCAAACTCTCATATCTCCATCATTTTGACTAGTAATTTTCCCAATGAGTAACCTATACTTATTAATTTTACTTATAGAACATGATGGTGACCTCAATGGTGTATTTTGAGTTATGATGTGGATTTTAATAGCATGACATGATTTCAGGCGACACACGATGATGACAATGATCACACAATATCCCCAGCGGCATCCCAAGCAGAACCCTCCAATTGGGATGGATATTGGTCATCGATGACATTTAGAGTAGAACCATCAATCTAGGTTTGGCATGGGTCCTCTATAGACTTTTAAAGTGGAACCCTCCATCTGGGTTGGGAATGGATCCTCTGCAGACTCCTTGAGTGGAAGCCTCCTATGGAATTAGGGCATGGGTCCTCTAGCATCAGAGTGTGTAACAATCCTTCTATGCATGACTTGACTCCTCTACTGACATTTATAGTGGAACCTTCCTTCTGTAATAGTGTATGGGTACTCTATCTATCCTACTAACTTGGACTCGTCTATTGTACTAGGTTATGGGTCCTATACCTATAGATTGTTTCCTCTGAGCTGTTTGGAAAAATGGAGAGGTGTCACTTGACTTGGGTGTTTTTAGTTTGGAAGACACGGGAGATGATGGACATCATGGTGGGCTTCTTGAACCACTGGGGACTATTTTCATAGGATGATCTAGGAGATGGAGATCCCCTTAAACTATTGTTTGGGATTTTTTACTGAGAACACACACACACACACACATATATATATATATCCATAACATTGTATTTTTTTACTCTCGTACCAAGGGTTTGAAAGATGTATGGGGCATTCCACATGCTTTCCATGTTTAGTTTATCATGGTTGTGTGAGGATACTCTCTTGATATGGGTAGATTAGACTAAATTTTTAGTTCGTATACATACCATGTTGATCCCCTTGTGTTTGGACAAGATTACAATTTCACTTGCTTTGTGTTGAGCTGTATCAAGTTTAATATATAGTATCTTTCTATTCCGTTTATATCTCATACCGATCCACCTTCAGTTTGGAGGGTATCCTACTAGGTATATATATAGTCACCACTTAATCGGTTTTTCTGGCATGTGTCTTCACTTATGTAGATGACGGATAGGTCTGTAGTGATACATTGGGGCCTATCAATACCTAGAAAGTTTGACAGTGTATGGTGGTCAC
Source organism: Viscum album (assembly GCA_963277665.1). Taxonomy (NCBI): domain Eukaryota; kingdom Viridiplantae; phylum Streptophyta; class Magnoliopsida; order Santalales; family Viscaceae; genus Viscum; species Viscum album. The sequence goes on from OY728126.1 coordinate 649,859,166, forward strand.
AACATGATGATCAAGTGATGGGATCTCTCAAAATTTTACTTTCTAGTTTTTTTTTTCAGGTGATGACATGTTTTTGCTTGGGTGTGTATTTTTCACCTTCAATTTTCAGTTCTTACTGTCACACTCTTCTATATCATAGAGGTTTTGCATGATTGGTTTACTTTCTAGATGTTTCATCTTTTTATTGATATCTATCAACACTTCTGCATTGAGATGGATGTGTGTGTGCATACAGGTACTTATGAAAAGACATCCCCTTGTTTGTTATGCCTTCGACACTGGTAACTTTCCTCTGTCATATGGAGGGGGGCTTGGGGTAGATGTAGCTCAAGCCACAGTTAGGGTCGGGTCGTGAAATATACATACTCATACAAGCACACACACACACAAACACAAACACATACACATACACATACACATACACATACACATACACATACACATACACATACACATACACATACACATACCAATACACATACACATACACAGACACATACACATACACATACACATACACATACACATACACATACACATACACATACACATACACATACACATACACATACACATACACATACACATACACATACACATACACATACACATACACATACACATACACATACACATACACATACACATACACATACACATACACATACACATACACATACACATACACATACACATACACATACACATACACATACACATACACATACACATACACATACACATACACATACACATACACATACACATACACATACACATACACATACACATACACATACACATACACATACACATACACATACACATACACATAAACGTACACGTACACATACACATACACATACACATACACATACACATACACATACACATACACATACACATACACATACACATACACATACACATACACATACACAAACAAATACACATACACATACACATACACATCTGCATACGCATACACATACCCATACACATACCCATACACATACCATACACATACCCATACACATACACATATACGTACACATACACATACCCAGACACAGACACATACAGGTACACAGACACAAACACATACACATACACAGACAGAGACACCGACACAGACACAGACACAAACACACACACACACACACACACACACACACACACACACACACAGAGAGAGAGAGAGAGAGACACATACACATACATATACACATACACATACACATACACATACACATACACATACACATACACATACACATACACAGACACATACACATACACATACACATACACATACACATACACATACACATACACATACACATACACATACACACACACATACACACACACACATACACATACACATACACATACACATATAGACACATATGCATAATAGAAACATGCACATACATACACATACATACAAATACTCAACAAAAATATATATATGCATACACATGTAAACACATACAGACACATTCATTCACATACAGACACAAACACACAAAAAGATATATATTCACAAAACATATATCCATATATGCAGTCATAAACATACACATACACATACACAATAGTTTCATACACACAAAACACATTAATTCACAAATATACACATAAATACAAAAAAATAATCATATATATACATTTATACATGCACATATGGACATATTCAAACATCCACACACATCCAAAACCTATATACAAACATACATATATATGATTATATTTTGAGTTATTTATTATGAATATTAATATTAAAATTCAAATGTAAATTATATTAAATATATTTAGAATTTGTTATATTTATTTATTTGTAGTTCATATCACAATAATTTAATAAACACATGCATGTGTGTGTGTGTTTAATTATAAGTATATATATAATTATAAACTAGTTTAAAATAATAAACAAAATAAAAAATATTTCATATCATATAAATTATATTTTAGAATATATAAATATGTATGTATAAATTATAAATTTTTTAATGATATTAGAAATGAAATTAAATAAATATCATTAACGATTTTTTGTCAATATAAATTTGATATATATATATATATATGAAAAAAAGATTGATATATTTTTTATTATTATATAAAATCATTATATTAATATTATTTTTATAAATATTAGTACTTATAAAATAAATAAATAAATATATATATATATATATATACAAGTTGGTTGGCTTTCCAATGTTCAAGTCTAAGGGAGCATTTTTTTTCTATTATGTCATGTTCCACAGGGGAAAATGTAATATATTATATTGTATATTTTACGATACATTCATATATATATAATGTATTTATAAAAATATATAGTAACTATTTTTTAAATAATAATTTTAAAATTATAAATAGGTATATATAAATTTAATTGTCCACCATGCACTTTATCATATTATTTTAGTGATATATTGGTTGGACATTATCATCACTAACTAAAGAGCCGATGAATGATAATATTTATATATGATAAGAAAAGAACTGATGAATGGTGATATTTTATCAATGTATTTGTTTCACTAATAAATGTTACCTTTATCTATATTGTAAGTAACCATTGCGAAAACACCCCCTTATCTTTTTTTAGTGATAAGAAAGTGAAGCTCTGAATATATTTGAAATTATAGTAGTTATATCAGGTGCTGAGACATAATAAATTTTGATAGATTCAAATGGTTTCCTTGTGGATGTTTTGATGAAATTTGATGGGTACCTGCAATGAATTTTTAAATTAATTTTAAAAATTATGTAAACATATTCCCCTACACATATTAATTTATTTTTTACACTCCCAACCCTCCTCCTTCTCTAACACTACATAATAATAGAGACTCCAAAAACCATGAGATGATAGTTATATTACATTATTGGTACAAAATTCAATTGTTTCTAGGGGTCAAACTTTGAGAATGTCATGAAATATTGGATACATAGTTACAACAAATGTCAAAACATATGATACAGTTTAAACATTATTACCCATTTCAACATATCCTGAAGACCTACACATAGTTATCCTTTAGGATTCATGGGGAAAGGAAAGACAATGTAGGTGATCTCAGATGCTTAATAAAGAGTTGTGTAGAATAGATGAAATCATAACATAAACATGACAGAAGTGATATGATAGAAATAAATAAACAATATGGATCCATAATTAAATGATACATCGGGAATTCAATATCAATGAAAAATAATGAATTCCAGGATTAAAATAATTATTAATCTCATAATAATGGAATGAAAAAAATTCGAACATCAAAACATAATATTAAGGCCTTATAATAAGACACTATACTGATATGGGGATAGGCATACACCAAACCCAAGCTGTTTTGTATCATGATACCCATCACTGCATCAAGGGGATATATAATTTTAGGCTACACCAATCACATGTTTAAGTATAATTCATCATCCAAACTATTTAAAAATAATTTCATGACATTACCTAAGGTTCCTTTAGATGAATAAAAACATGGATATATATATAATAAAACCAATTTAAAAAAAATATACTTAACCATTTAATTGAATGATTTGGATGTCCTAAAGAATATCCCTTATTTAACATATTAGTTGTATGGTTTTGTCAATGTAATAGGAAATAACCATATCAAATAAATATATAGGCAATTGTACATTAATTTTCATGGCTTATACATGTAAGATAGCAATTGGGTTGAATAGTTGGAATTGTTAAGAGTCCAAGGAAATTGTTGGAAAAATCTTTAATCATGGTTCATAAATAGTATGTGAATATTCAAAATGATATCTCTAGGGACTGTGTAGCTTGGTGTGCAGTCATAGGCCCCCTCATTGTACTCTTGGTTCGTGGTTGAGTCAATTCATCAACTAACCCTATTCTTAGTGATTAACCCTTGATGCATATATTAAAATACCACATATATTTCCTAGTATCGACACAAGGATGTATTTTCTAGGAAAACCATGCAGTCTATAATTTTTAAAAATTAAATATTTTTATGAATTATAAAGGATTTAAAAAATTATTCAATTACAATAAATCCCAATTTAATTATATAAAATTGCTGATAATGTCCTATAATTTCAATTTTGATGTGATTACAATAAATTTTTGGAATTGAAAATGGAAAGGATTGAATGACAACCCTTATGTCTGCATGATAAATACATAAGATAAACTATTTTACTGAGAGGGGATATGTATTATCTCATTAACAACATATAACAAGGGATAAAATTATATGAAATTATAATCAAACAATATATATATAAATTATATTATAAATAAAAAATTTCAATTAAGAATGAAATATAATGACTAGAAGTCCTATTTTTTAAAAGTAGTTTATTAGATCTTGATAGTAATCCATAGAACCATAGGAGCTTCTTGGAACATATTTATATTGGTAGGGGGACGTTTAATTCATTATCAGTTACATTTGGGTAGAGTGTGATGAGAGAATGGGTTGGAGTGAGATCATTTTATTGGTGAAAAGAGGTGTTTTTTCATGGAATCTAATGTCAAATAAGTGGTAATAATTAAATCACATGGGTCTTAAGAGGGATGGAAGAGTTAAGAAGATTTAGTGACTGAATTTTTAGTTACATATATGGGTATTCATTAATACCTAAAAATTCTATCTTTAATGTGAAACTGAACATTTAATTATTGTAAATTTTATAAACATCATTTAACAATATTTACCCTTATTAATCTGATTAAATATTAAAAATGATAATTATTTTATTACTAAAAAATAAGATTTCATTTCATAACAAATTTTAAATTTGAATAATTAAATTAGAATCAATTCAAAATGTGAAAAAAATTATCTTTTAAATTAAAACATACGATATATAAAGTGATATTTTATATATAAAAATTTATTTTTATTCTTATTTATTCTTATTTATAAATTCAATAAGTGTTTATGTATTACTTATATGTTTTAAAAAATATTAGTGACATAATTTAAAATATAGGAATCGATTATATTTATATAATAATTATATAACTCTTATAGAAGCAATTCTTCAAAAACTACCATTTTACTTTTAATCTGATAATTAATATTAACCATATGTAATTCATTTTAAATGTTTAAAAATAATAATGGCCTAGTTACATAATTTATACCAACTACTTCTTAATAAAATGCATGTTTTATCAAATAATATCTATACCTACATGAAGAAATAATTTTAACTTCAGCGCATGTAAATGACGTTTTTAGAGAAAGTGTATTTTTAAGTATGAAAAATATGTTTAAGATAAAATTATCAATTATTTATATTTTATTGTCATAAATTTTTTTATTTTAGAACAAGTAAAATTATTATTTTTAAATAGTCCAAAATCAAATTTTATCAAAATAATATTGATTTAAAATTCAAAAAACATGTTCTTTTATTGAAAAATACAACTTATTAAAATAAAATGATTAAAATACGTTTTATAATTCAATAATACTATTTAAAAAACATATTATTTTTCTACTTACATGTATATTTTATCATTTAGAGGGTTTTATAAACAATTAGGTCTCTCTTATATAATTGTAATGTAATAAAAGGTAATGTTTTTATAGAAATTGTATTTTCCACTATTCACCTAAAATTAAAATATTTTTTTTAAAAACCATAATTAAATCTTAAGATAATGTTTTATGAAGAATAAAAAAATAAATTTTATCATGTTGAAATAAAGTTCTCAAATTCTCAAATTTTGTTTTTACATATACTAATGAATAAAAGATCATTAGAGTTAATATTGTGTGATTGTTCAGTATATTGTGTTTACTTTCTATAGTATGTTATCAATTATTACATTACCGCCTAAATATTTTCATCACAGAAGTTGGGTATTATATCATATAATTAACTAATTTGGATATTCATTCCTAATATATTATTTAGGACCCTAGGTTTTCTATTCTAGTTTGTGATTTCTCCAATGGAATTTCAACAATCTAGTTTTTGCATCCACTACACTTTCTATATAGTCTCAATAATTTGGATAGATTCATGAATTTAAAACAAAATCTGGTTACAATTCTTCTCCTTCAGTTTTGATTACATGAATTTGATTTAGCATGTAATTCTTTAATAATTAAACATTAAAGATATCACATAATTTATAAAGGCTGGGAAACATAACCAATTATAAATTTAAAAATATATTTTTTTTATAATTTCAGAAAACCAAATTTACATAGAAATTAACTTCTACTTTTTCAGAGTCTTACAACTTATTTATTTATTGACAAATTCAAGTATACAGGACACACCATTTGAAATTCTATATCCCTTATCGACTATATTTATAGATCTTTTCTCTTTTGTGAGTTGATTTTTTTATTATGAATAACTTATAATTTACAATTTCCCTCCTTTATATGTTTTGGGATAACAACATTTCTTTATCTAACTTATTCCCAATAATTTGATGAATCGAATATCTTTCCATAAAATGGATTTCAAAGTTCCATCTGAATTATCAAATGGAAACTATCATTGTACGTGAATTCCACCAGTGGTAGATATTGATCCCATGTACCTTGGTAGTCTTGAGAGCATGAAATTATCATTCCCTATAATGTATAAATAGTATTTTTCAATATATCCACCAATTTGATTATTGGTTGTTCTTAAATATACCTTAGTAAAGAGGTACTTTTAAAGTCTCTTCAATATTTTTGATGTGAAACGTGGGTCATAATAAAATAAAATTGATAGAGGTTCCCTATAAAGTCTCATGATTTCATTAATACAATTCCAGAAAATTCACTCTATGTGTAGGTCTTCCATATCTATTAATAAATGAAAATAATTATTAAGATTATTAATTATGACCAATAAATCATCATTATTCATTGAAGTCATTGGGATTCCAATGACAATGTCCACTATAATATTGTCACACATCTATATAGGTACAGGAGTAGAAGGAATGACTCCCTTAGGATGTTGTTTTTCATTGTTTACATTATGTAATAATAATAAACTGGAAACATTGTCTAAAATTTCTCATTTCATACCATCTTAATCTAAATATTCTCTTAAATAACCATACATATTTATTCTACCATTGTGTATAGGTAAATTTTAGCTACATGCTTCTTCTAAAAGTATCCTCCCAATTATGGTATGCAATGGAACACATATCCTTTTTACAAACATCAACACTTTGAATTCATAGATGAAGTTTATTAGTTTTCCAACAATTAATACATTAATATTCCATTTTATGCCCTCATAATCCTACTTGGGTTTCTATATCTTTTTTAAGGATTGTTAAAACATTTATTAGAAAAGGAATGATGTCTCCTCTCACCTAAAAATTTCTATATCCATATTTATTAGATCTCTTTATATAAGATCCCTGTTAATCCTCATCATGATCAGAATTCCATTTTTCATCCTCAATAATGAATCAACCACCTTGTTATCCTTATCAAGGTTGTAGCGTGTTATGAAATTTTAGTCTTTCAGAAGTTACAACTATCTTCATTGCCTCATGTTTATCTCTATCTGAGAGAAGATATACTTCAAACTCTTATTCTCCACACACACACACACACAGATATATATATATATATATATATATATATATATGTATATATTATCTTTCACCATAGGGGAAATACATTTATATTTTTAAATAAATGATAATGGACTACAAATTGACATCAAGAGTTAGATATTTTTGTACTAAGATTTCTTATTTCCATTATTTATATAAATCCACTATATCATTATGAATAATGATAGAACCAATTCTTTTCATTAACTCGTCACTATATATTACAAATAGTTCCTTACCTAGTGGTATATTTAACACCACTGAAATAATTTGTCACCTTTTTAGATTTTAAAAACATTCCTCAAATTACATTTATCATGTGAATTTAACACCTTCATGAGTTAACAAGGTTAACAAGCTGGACATCCAAGTTATATCTTGAAAAAACATCCAATAGTAACATTCTAAAACATGTGAAATTAAAATCTCAAATATATTTACAAGTGCATGACATTGTTATCTTCCTTTTTCTTTAAAGTGTTAACCAATATTCTATCCTTTGAAAAAATATTTCTAATATAAAAAAACATCACTAAGACCTAATTATAACTTATTATAAATACCCATATAATTATTTTTCATTAGTGTCTCTTGAATAATTTGAAAATAAATCTCATAACATTCATATATCTTAGTGTATATCAACATATCATCAATTAAAACCTCCCAAATTTTTCCTTGATAATCATTGAATAACTTATTTAATAGATCTATAAAAACCGAAGTGCATTATTTAAACCCAACGTCATTACCGTAAATTCTTAATGTATATAAATTGTTCTAAATTCCATATTCTATATACCATCCTTCATGAATCCTATATGATGATAACTTTACTAAATATAAATCATTTAAAAGTATTGGGATTATTTAGGTTTATCTAAAAATTTATAATTACATGGTAAATTATACTAATTATTTATATTAATTACATTTATCTACCTATAATGGAGGAAAAATCTCATAGATCTATCCTTCTTTCTTGTGAATAAAACAGGGGCCCCGAGTAGTGAAATAATAGGGCCTATAAACCCTTAATTACAAAACTCCTTCAACTATTTCTTTAAATACACCCACTAAATTGGTTTCATTTTATAATGAGTTTTAGAGATATATATTGTATAATGAATGAGTCTAATGTATAACTCAACTTCATGCTCTCATGGATGACTTGGTAATTCTTTGATAAAAACATCAATAAATTTTTATACCATAGCGGAATTTTCTATTCTAAAGATATCTCCCTTACCCATATATGATGATGTATCATTATTTCCTCCCAAAATATAATTAAGGAGAACCATTAGTTGAGTTTATGAACATGATTTAGATGGAAAGGTCTCCCCTAAAAAGATAATATATTCCACCTCACCTTCAGAAATCACATTCCCCTTATCTTTGAAATAAATTTTTACATTATAATATCAATAATAGGGATCACATAAAGTTAAAATATAAGTTTAATAACCATGTATGGAAATTCCTTATGTTAATTCCTCATAATTGTAACTCACTGACATATCCTTATTGTAATAATCATTCCACTCAGTGTGTTAATTAGTAAGTACCTTACTTTGAAGGAAGGGAAATATTTTATGTTTTTCGTAAATTTAGAAGATATAAAGAGCATGAATATCCAAAATAAAATAAATAATTAACATAATTTGAGTATATAATTAAAGTACATGCCCCGATGCAATTAAGAATTTTTAATTCGGCTATGGTAAAGACATAGTCTTGGACTTGATGCATTAACATCTCCTGATGCATAATAGAATAATACTGGGGGAATTGTTCCCCACAATGTCCATTATCATTTATGTTGACTAATTTTACATAAAAATAATTATTTTCCCTTTCTTTCACTAGATTTATGGTCTTTTTATCGACACTTATAACAAAATATAGTTCACTTCCTTTAATCCTAAGGGTGATTTTTCTCATTGTTTTCACATATGAGAAACCCATTTCATATTTTCATCCACTTTTCTACAATTTTATTCCACTAAAGCTGAGATTTCTTCTTTTTCCCTTGATTTTCATTGAATAAATATATTATGTACAACTTTTTTTCTCATAAAGAATGCATTTCCCATATATTATCTCTATAAAAGTTCTATATTCCATGATCCATATCTCTACTTCTTCCATATTGTATTGGATTAGAAACAACCATTGTTATATATACACATTTAAAAAATAGATCAGCATTGTTAATTCTTCCTTTTCACCACTACCTAAGGATTGAAAGAACTACTCTAGGGAATTCAACTGTTGTTCCACTACCAATGGGTTTGTTTTTCTACTGAATACTGGATATTATTGTCATATGATGTGGTTCAACATTGTTACACCATGTTGTGGATTAATAGGCCACTCTATGTGGGAAATATTATTTTTAATAACATGTGATATCTTCCCTAGTATATTTATGGTTTTATTTTACTCAACTATAACTTTACATCCTAACTTAGGGGGGTGGACATCCCTATATTGACTAGGGGCATTGATTTGGTTCCCATTACTCTAGTTAGTCACTATCTCTCTAACATGAAATTCATATAATTATATCAATATATTTAAATTTAATATTAAATTATTATTAATTTTTTTAGATTTTTCCCTATAAATATTTAGGGGTTTTCATAGTACATATGTTATCTGACTAGTTTCCTCTAAACCTAATACCAAAGGATCATACTAAAATTCTTTTGATACTGAAAATAACAATCTAAAATCTAGAATCCTGAAGACAATATTTATATTAAATTAATTGTTTATAATAAAAGATTTAGAAATGGATTCAATGACATAGAATACTATAAATAATTTATACAAACATGCATTACATTTTAAAAAATAAGATACAGTAGGATCACATTGTGAGAACACTATCATCCCTTCCATCATATCCCAGAACAATATAAAAGGTTATCCTCTAGGACTCTCAAGGAATGGAAAATAAATAAGGGAATTATTATTTGATTTATAAGTAGTTTCATACAATGTAATCTACATTAACATAAATATTTCACAATTGATATGGATGGAATGAATAAGAAACAATAATCAATTATAAAAGAAAATATAGGGAATTTTATTTCCATGAAAAATAATTAAAACATGGATAATAATAAAAATTGTTCTCATAATAATTGAAATCATAATATTATACATCATAAAATGTTTTTATGACTTTATAAAAAGACACTATATATATATGGGGAGAGGTATACATAAAAATACAAGTTCTTTTGTCTTATGAGACCTATTTATTCATAGACAATTTATATACTTATAGGACCCAACCATCACTTATTTGCATCCAACGAATTCAGTATAAGATTAAACTGGTCATTTAATTCGATTACCTAATTAAAATTTGGCTGAATAAAAACATTACAATATGTATAGAGAGAAAGATAGAAAGAAAATACTTCTACATTAAATAGAAAAAAATGGATTTCCATTAAAAAAACCCTTAATAAACATATAAGGTATGGAATATTTTCAAAATAAAAATTTGATACATTATCAAATAAATATAATTGTTGGGGAGGGTACATTAAATGTGGTAGGATATATTTCCAATATAGTAATTGGGTTTAATATATTTTATTTGTATAAGAACATGATAATGTTATGAAAAATCCTTCATTGTAGTTTATAAAAATCATTTAAATATTTCAAATAATTTTACACCAACTTTTCAATCCAAGTCATAAGTATGAGGTCCAATAATCATGAATTAGAGTGATAGTTGATTCAATGCTTCAACAAACCCATTTCAGAGTTATTACTAAAGGATAATTTATGCTACAACCATATGATCTTTTTATTATTCATACTGGGTTATTATCTCTAGGAAAATCATAAAGTCTTTGAATTCCCAAAATTTAGGTTATTTGGGAATTTTTATTGATTAGGAAAATGATTTAATGAGATAAAATATCATTTTAATACATCAAAATTGTGAAAATTTTATTCAATTTAAATCATTTTGACATTATATGAAATATTGGTAATTCATAATGGAAGGGGTGGAAAAAACCCTTATGTCAGTATAATAACAATATAGGAAAAAGGGATATAAATAGAGGATTTTTGAAGTATCTAATTAAATTATATTTAATATTTGAGATAATACGTTTAAATATAATCAATTAAATATGTGGAAATTCTGTTGTAAGAAAATAATTTTAATAAAAAAGGAATGATAAGGATAAAAACCATTACCTTGAAACATAGATACTTAAATCCTGGGAGGACTCCATATATCCATAGGAAATAATTTGTATGGATATTGGGAGGTTGAGGGATGTTAAATTTCTTACCAATTATTTTGAGTTGGAGTGAGAAGGAAAAATGGATGGGGTTGAGAACATCATACAGCTGAAAATGAGGGGATTTTTACTGGAATGTAATGTCAGGTATGATGTAAGACATAAATCATAGGTGTGTAAGGTGATTTTGGTGAGGTACGCGAATAAATTTTAGGTGGTAAATTTGGGATTGAATTTAGCATCTGAAAATTATTTCTAGAATGTGAAATTTTCCTTTAAATTCTTATAAATATGAGATAATTTATTTACAAATTTTTACACTTATTAATATTTATTAAAAATTAAACATGGTAATTATTTTAGTAATAGAAAATTTAATATGATTTCTATTAAATAATTTTGATAATATGAATCTGAATTTGCAATAAATTAAACCCTATTCAATCCCGTAATAAGTGAAAATCAATTTTCAATTTAAAAAATAAGATACCGGAAAAAAGATTTTTATAGATAAATGTCTTTTTATATATTACGTTTATTGATTATTATTTCCAAATAATAAATAATTAAATGATTTTTATATATTTATTTATAAATTTTGACCTAATATTTTATTCATAATTTAAAATAGTTTAATTTAATTTATTTATATAATATTTATATAACTCTTATAAAATTAATTTTATGAATACAACCATTATACTTTTACAATAGTAATTAATATTTAAACTTATTAATTTATTTTCAATTCCTCAATATAATATTTAAATTGTTGTATAAATTTACTAACTAATTTTAAATATTAATTCCATTTTATCAAATAAATATATATGAATAATTAATAATTAATTTTTACATTAGGGCATGAAAAAATTGTTTTTAGAAAAATAGTATATTTAATCATAAAAAGTATGTTTAGAATAAAATTATAAATTATTCAGATTATCATAAAACAAATTTAATTATTATTATATTAATAAATTTTATGTGTCTTCCAAAGATATCTAATTATTTTTTCCAAAATAATATTTATTGAGAAGACTAAAAATATGTTCTTTTATTTCAAAATAACATTTAATTTAATAAAATGTTTAAAATACCTTTTAAAATTTGTTATTACTATTTTAAAACATATTTATTTATTACTAAAACACACATTATACCATTTATAAGGTTTTATAAACATGTTACACTTTATATATAATTATAAGTTAACAAAAGTTACTATATAATAATAAATATAGTGTTATTATTCGATTTAAAGTAAAAAATTTCATAAAATTCCAAAAATTTCATCTTAAGATAACATATTTATGAAGAGTTTGAATACAAATTTTATTTAAATTTTTTCAAATTGATTATTATCATTTAGAATTTAAAAATTTAAATGTACTCGTGAATAAAAATTTATTAGAGCGCACATTTCGTTCTTTGTTCTGGGCGTAAAAGAAGCATGGAGTGGTGGGTGATATATTAAATCTATTTTAAAAAACATTTCTCAAAACCATGAGAGAGGATATTTAATGTCAAATATATAAGTTATTTTTTTTAGTATCTGAATAAAAAAATACCAAGTCATAGGAACTTCTTTCATTGATGAATTATGATCTTCCAAAAATACCCTTTCAAATTGCCTGCGTTGAATGGTGAGGATCCAAGGATTTAATCCCTATAGAGGTGATCCACTTGTTCTCTAATTATCTACAAGAAAAATTACTTAATCTCTTGGTGTTATCACGACATATAAAATGACTAACATTGTTCATTATTGATCGATCATTCATTATTTTCGAAGATGTCCCTCTTTCATTTTTCATCCATAAGATGGAGAGAGGAGTTGTCGATCAAGAATTTGTTTTGAGAAAAAATTATCTTTTCTAAAATTTAGGTGCAAAACACAATATACATAGACATATATTAACGAATTTACGGGTTGGGTTAAAATATTATTTAATTAAATTTCAACCATTAAATAACATTTAGATCCTTTAACAAACCCCATGAAACATAATAATAATACTACTATTTTGTGATGAACCAACTTTTGTAAATTGATAAATATTATTTACTGGCTTGTAAATAATTATTTTATCACATCATGTTGTCTTGGACCGTTTTAACTCCTTGGTATTTATTTAATACCTAAATTAGTATTTTATTAATAAAAAATATTTTATTAAAATACCAGTGAATAAATATTTATTAAGTATTAAAGGAAATAAACAAATATATTATTATTCACATAAAAGAGAGTAAATTTTTATTTAATTTACATGATCAATATAATTTTAATATAATTATTCCTTATTTTTTAGAATAATATTTATTCCATTGATAAATTAAATATATTATTTAATCAAGATCAACAAAAACACTTAGTGTGTGATCCTATAATAATAATTCTCATTAGTGTTAAGAGGGCTTGCATAAAGTTAGAGATTAGTATCTAGAAATGGTTAAAGTCACACATGGTAAACAACATAATCATGCATTGAATATAACCACATATAAATTCTCTATGTGTAATATAATATAATTGTCAATATATATCTTCAAGAAGGTCACACAATGGTCTCATCAATCTATATGATTGATATATTTTTCATTGACTATTTGAAATAAACATGTCAGTACACCATTGAAATATAATACAAGCGATGAATATATTCCAGTGAAAAGTTGGATATACCAACTCCATTAATTATGTAATGGATAAATCATTACATAACATATCCATTAATGACATGTCAATTGAGACGCACCAAACATACCCTACATCCCACCAAAAAATGTTGTTGTTGTTTTTATTATTATATCTATGTGTGCGAGTCACGTGATTTATTAATGATAATATTAATGTCTCTATACCATTTCACTTACTCGTATATAGAGATATTCGATGACACTGAAACATATTGAATTCATATGGGTGGTTCAGTTCTCGTAATCTACTATCTTGGAGATTACCAAGTGCGAACAACATGAGAATAATCCTTATCCACATACAAGTACTCGATACTGATTTTATAAATAATATGTGTCCAAAAATAGTACAATTCCCAACCAAATAAGTATACTATGAATATTTTCATAGCACTTCAAGGTTCTCATCATAGAGGGGAGCTTATATGACCTTATTAATGATAAAAATACTATAGGATAATATTTCCTTAATTCTATGTGGACAATGAACAATATGTAAAAATATGATTAATTGTCATTCAATAAATCAAATATATATTTAATTTATGTACAATAAATTGGTCCTAGGACACAAACTCTTACAGCGTGGTCATTGAGGATATAACTATTGAGAAAAATGTTCTTATTTTTTATAGATTCTTCCAGATCCAATTTTCCAATTTCAAATTTGTGATTTCATCAATGTAATTTTATTAATTAATTTTAATGAAATTGCAAAACATTCCCTCTAGTGTCAAGAATTTGGATATGGTTTTCAATATAAGGCAAATAATGTTCAATTTATACTCCCTTCAGTGGTGAGTACATAAATTGGGTATGGAATGTAGTTCCTCAATAATAAAATATGGAATAATTGGTAAACTTTAGAAAGGTTGGGTTCTATATCCAATAAGTAAGATGCAATTCCAATTCTATCAAGTATTTCAAATTGAAAAATGTAATATGGGAATAACTACCCTTTTACAAAATATTAGAACTCCCTTCAATTGATATACCTTTATTAATACACAATCCTTATTATCGTCCTACAATCATACTTTCTCTAGATTCTTCCTTACATGTTTGATTATGAAACATCTTCCCATATATTGCCTTATATAGGGACATCTAGATTCATGAAAGGAAACTAGTATTGTAAGATAATTCCACCATAGGTAGGTAATAATCCCTTACACCTTGTAATACAATAGAGGATGACCTTATCATTTTATTAATGTATGAATATTATTTTCACACTTCTCATGAGTTCAAGGATGATAGGAAATTTTTAAATATACCTTTGCATTAGGGTCCTTTGGAATAATACTCTTGAAATTCGATGTGAAGTAAATGTAATGATTAAATACAATTAATTGAGGTTACCTAAAAGTCTCATGATTTCATTGATATAGATTTAAGAAATAAGTCAAGGTGTACAACTTCACTTACTATAAATAAATGAGCAAACATAGTGATATAATAAAAAATGACCCATATAACAACATTCATTCATATTTTCATTGGGTGCCCTATGAAAAATACCATTGAAATATTGTCCCATTTACATATAGGTATAGGAATAGTATGTTAGGACCAATTAAGATGTATTAATTCAATCATTACCTACTAGAATACAATGCATTAGGAATCTAAGTATACAATTCACAATTTTATCATATCCCAAAAAATATGTTCTATTGTATATATACATCTTTGTGCTAGAAAACTATGTATAGTAATTGTAGCTATATGATTTATTTAGAAGTTATCTCTTAATATATAATGTGGATGGAACACATAAACTCTTTCCAAACATCACAAGTTCATCTACATTGAATAATTTTATCAATTTACGATGATTTAAAAATTTAATATTCAGTTTGAATCCATATTATCCTTTTATGAATAATATAAATTTTTTATTAAGGTTGGTTTATAATTTTTTGGTAAATGTAATGATGGATACCCTTTTCTAAAAATCACCATATCCATATTTACTACATATTTGTACCGAGGATCCATGTTCATTCTCATCATGGCCATAATTCAGTGGTCCTTCCAATTCAATGCATCAACAATATTTTATACATTCCCAAGCTAGTAGTGAATCAAGAAATAACAGACCATGAGTAGTTACAACCAACTACTTTTCCTCATTACAATCTCTATGAGATAAGATATACTTTAATGTATTGTGACTTTCATATATATAAGTTCTTTACATATAGTGGATGAATATATATATTTTAAAGTCAAATGTCATGAATACCATGTCATGTTAATGAGTTATATAGATATAATTAATTATTTCATATTCCAATGATTCATAGACATCCAGCCTATCCTTGTTTATAAGGATAAAGCTTAGTCCTTTCCTTGTTACATCATGATATATTAAAAATACTTCCAAATTGAATGTTAATGTCAATACAAGTTCATTGAATAGTCTCCTATTTAGCTCTTCAAAAATTTCTTTACATTCCCTTGACCATGTCAATTTTACCCCATTACATGTTAACCTTGTTACTGGGTCTTCCAACTTGTGAAATCTTGAACAATATTCCAATAGTAACCTGATAAACCGAGGATACTTCATATCTCAGTTTTTTCATCACTTTATGATGTAATAGAATTGATCTCCCTATAATCAATGCACAAAATCATAGTCCCATCCTTCTTTTTCATGAATAAAATACGGTCTCTGCATGATGATAAATTAGAGTATATAAATTCCTTATCACATAACTTATGCCAACATTTATTCAACTCCACCAATTCCATTGGTTCCATTCAAAATGTAGTTTTAGATATGTATCCAACTTTATGAATGAGTTAAATGGAAAATTCAATTTCACTCTCTAGTGGATGATCTGATAATTATTCTCAAAAATATCAATTAATTATTATACCATGGGTACATATTCTATTTTTATGATACCTTCCTTATTCCTAGATCATTATTTATCTTTTTCTATTCCCATAATTTCAATAAGGAGAGATAATGAGGGATAATCCAAACATGATTTTGATGATGAAGTCTCCCCTATAAAGACAAGAGATTTTACCTCACCTTCATGAATTATAAAATAACTATCCTGGAAATAGTTTCATTATTTATTATTGGAAATCCAATATATAAAAATGATTATACAAATGTGAGGAATAATAATGCTATTTTAAAAAAGGATGCTTCACCGAGCAAGGATCCTGCACTCGGTGAGCCGACTAATCTGGTTAAGGAGGCTTTGGGGTCCAAAGAGGGGGGACTTCATCTGTCTAGTTCTGTGGTGATGGACCTCCCAGATGGTGTCTTTCAGGCGACGATGGAGGATGTTCAAGGTACTGAAATATCAAATGATATGGTAACTAAGGGTAACCCGATAGTAGCTAAAGTATTCAGCAGGTTGCGGAAAGCTTTGGACAGCCCACCTAATTTCAATTCTCAGACGGATACTGGCTCGGGTTGTAAGGAGGATAGCGTGGAGCAGTGCATGGATGGAGAGAAAACAGTTAATGTCTGGAGGGTGGGGGAAAAGGATTCATGTCAGGTGTGGCCAGTCCAAATAATAATGGGTGTTCCAGAGGCTTAGACCCTTCGTCCATTCCCTTTCTAACATTGAGCAAAACGTTTGAAGGCATTTTGGAAGGCATGATTGAAGATGAATTGGATGTTGATGCGGTTGAAGGGGGGATGCCGATGAGGCCTCTGCGAAAGGGAACAATGCTATAAGTTTGGTCCATGAAGGAGTGCCTACATCCGCGGAAGAGGCTGCTAATTTGGATGGGTGTCTTCCCTTGACGGACAGTAACATGCTGGATCAAAGGGGAGGAGATTATTTTGGTGGTAATGAGAAGGTCTTGATGATAAAAGGGAGGGCTGGTTCTGGGGGTAGTATAGAAAACAAGAGTGGTCCAGTATTTCTTTCATATAAAGATATTGTGCAGAATGGGACCGAAAGGATGACTGAGTGTGAAGGACCGCTATCTGCTACACTATGAAGAAGAAGAAGAAAGGAGTACTCTTATCTACCACGGCTGGTGAGTACCAGATATTCCATTAAATGGGATTGAGGGGCAATTCCTGCTTTCAAGAAAGACAGCGTGGTTAAGAAACCCTGTCAAGAGAAACCTTTACTCAATCAGATGAGGAACCATGAGCAGAGTGGTTATTTTTTAAGGTGTTATAAATATGCTTCTGAATGGTAATCAGCTACGATAGAAGGGATCTCTATTGTGGGATGGATTGACGATTATGGGTAATGTGATATGTATACTCGTGCTGGTGTTTTTCTTTAGTTTGTGGATGATCTGCATGTTCTTGTTTTTTGAGTTTTCCAAGTCATCATCTGGTAAGAGTTAAAGGATGTGCGATTTCTCACTTTCCTAAAGGTGTCTCAAAATAAAAAAAATCATTTTTCCGTCAGATCACACTTTTACAAGGGTTCTAGGGAAATATTTATTTTTTTGGGAAAATATAAGACAGATTAAATAGGTATAAGATACAAAATATGATAGAAAACTATCTAAAGATGAGGCTATGATTGTAGTACCCACCACCTCATTATTTGGAATTTATAGTTTACTTATTGTAATTTCATGACATCACAATTATCCCTTGTAATTTTTTTGTTGTAAAATCCCTTGATTAGGGGGAATATATTCGTATAACGTCACTTTTTCTCAATGTTATGTAAGTGAATATTAACAACTTTTTCCTTTCATTTTAATTCATTATCTTGATAGTTTTTTTCACTACATGTATTAAAAAACTAATATTCCATTCGTACCAAAAATATGGTTTTTATTCCCGTAGTTGTCTCATGTGGAAAATACCAACCATCCTTTATTACCTTTTCTTTCACTATTATTCTCATGATTCATAACTATCATCCACTTCTAATGATTGTCGTTGAATATATACAATATAGAGATCTCATTTTCAAACATAGTGACACTTAATACTATATCAACATATGATGAAATATTATAGGAGACCAATCCCTTCACAATCTAGGATTTATTCCATAAAAAATTGATCAACCATATTTTCTAGTCTACGTACATATTATAGAACATGTCTTGCCATCATTTTTATTATATCCTTACACTTGAAATGGTTTCATCATACATTTGACTAACATTGAGGAACCTACATTATATTTTAGATAATGGCTCATGAGGAATGTATTATTCATAGAATATATCCTTAAATGTTATTTCATCCATTTATCGTATCATTACTTCCTCTTTTATTATTGGGATTGGAGGATTCCACTATTATGTATCTCCTTTAACATGATATATTACCATGAATATTTTTTCCTTTTCATTGCATCCTAAGGAAATGAAATATCATCTATAGGGACATGATGTATTACTCCAATACAAATTTATTATTTATTCCCATGAATACTAGAGGTTGTATTTGATGGTTCTAGGCACATCAAAAGTTCTTATCCAAGGTCGATACAAGTAAATAATTATCAGAGTCATCAAATATTACATGATGTAAATAGCATTGGAGCCATTAAAATGGGAAGTTTATGATAAAAATATATTGAGACAAAAAAACCAGGTGGGAATTTCATTTAAATTTTATAATTATTTTAAATGGATAATAATAAATAATATCACATCCTTAAGATCATTCTTTGACTATGATGTTGATCATTCGAAAACCTTTCGGTCTACCATAATTTTTTCGGTAGAATTCAAGAGAATAATCACTCTAGTAGTGATCCAAACATGTTAATTTGATTTATAAACAATGATGAGCGATTACCAGGTTCTAGTGTAGCTTATTAACTAAATTGTGGTGTTATCCTTTATTTCTGTAATAATAACGTCATTCCTAAAGAATCATACTTCCACTCATATTCTTGATTAGATAGAGGATGGAGGAGAATCTCTTGAGTTTTAGAGAACAACTAAAGCATTATACAATTTTATATGGAAAACAAATATTTTATTTTCCACATTGATTCTCTAATTTGATATACACAATAGTAATTGAAATAAATGTCCGTTGATAGAGATATGTGTTTAGGTTAAATATTATTTAATTTTATATCGGCACTTAACAATATATTAAACCCTTAAATGACCAAATTCCAAGTAATAATAATAGTAATATAATTTTTCTCATGGTTTGTGTTAACTTGTTCGATGAAAAATATTATTTTACCATCATGAAAATTAATATTTATCTCTTGAACTCATTGTGACCTTATCATCCTCATTGACATATATCTAATACTAAAATAAATATTTATTAATTCAATGAAAAAATTAGTAAATATTTAATATCCTGATAATTAAATAATTTACTTCTGAATTTTTTTTTAATTTATGAAATTAGTAAATTAGGAATTAAATTTTTCCTCAAACTTGAGAATAATATTTATTCCAATAATTAAATTCGAATAGAATTTATTGAAGACCAAGTTAAAGACATAGCATTTAATAATATTGTAATATTATTTATTTTAATTAAAATGGATTCTCTAAATTCCAATATTATCAACTATTAAAAGTTCGAGGAACCCAAGAGGAAGATGTTAAGGTCACTATGCTAATAGCCACATATGAATGTGGAGTTTCGAATGTAATCCCTTTCTCTAGATATCTCATCAATAAGGTTTCATACTTGAGTCTTCAAACATAATATATGATATATCCTTCATTGTTCATCTAAAATTACTATTTCTATATCAAAATTTCTATGGAATTTATTTTGATAGTTCGATTCCAATAAAAGGGTTAAGATATAAAATTCAATAAAGAGAAGGGAGAATGTGTTCCTTGATTTATTCCTTAAAATCCTACCAATTTTGTGGGACCTAACATATCATACATAACATTAATATAGTGAAGCATGGGTTCTATAAAAACATCTAATAACATCAGAATAAATTTGTACTAATAATAATATTCATGTATAAGGACTATTAAAGACAGTTGCATACAACAATATCAGATAACACTCAACTATGAAAACTTATAACCAGGGGTTTGTCATCCTAATCTTCTATATTGGAGATCATTATGTGTAAACTTCATAAGATAAAGAATCATCCTCTTATGATCACCCACATATGAATGTCGAAAAACTATGTTCCCCATAATAATTCATCATCCAGACCATATGAAAATATATTTAAGAGATATTTTAATAGAATATCATGTTTATCACCATAATAGGGAATTTCAATAACTGATTTCGTTCCAAAAGATAACCTATTACATTTTCATATTAAATTCATGAAGAATAGAGTTCACTACCGAATAAGACATATTTAATATTAAATTCATTTAATTTAATTACTAAACTAATGTACAAACCAGTTTGTTCTAGGAAACCAATTCTAACAAACTCCAACCCTGCATAGAGCCAACTACTAACGACTTTTACTCCACCAGCTCTAACATGATGATCATGTTTATTTTTTGATAAGGGTTCAGTTAAGGGTTACATCATGTTGTCTTACATTGAAATACTGCTCATTTTGAGTTCAAATATCAGAGAAAAATCCCTTATGAGATGTTACTTTTAAAGTAGGATCTTAATAAATTTTTGGGACCTTCGTTTTTTGGTAAGAGTCGCCTCTACAGTATTATCATAGTAAAATGTGATATGGTATTTTCTAAAAATGTTCCACATATATCTCTTGGATGGAATTACATATGAATTATTCTTCTTCAGCTTCATTAGTAGTATAAATATTCTTTAATTATGATATATAATAAATAACAATATCTTTTATTGAGAGACTAAAACTAATGAATCTTGCAATGATGGTGACGAAGTATCCAAACTCTATCTTCAGATTAGGTCAATCTATTTTTAAAACTGCATTCGCATATCCTCTAACAACTATCTCCTCATAACCTCTATATAATAGAAATATAACCTTATATTTAATTAGATACATGTGTATAGTTTCGACATCCATCTAATGGGGGCATCCTTATTCTACTAGATATCTACCTACTTCACTTCAGTCAAATAGAACTTCTACTCAGGTATATGGGATAACATACCAGAATCACCCAATTACATACACATAAAGAGTCATTCCCATTTATGTCTATCCTCATGGGTATAGGAAAATATTTTCTATGAAAGATGAATATGACATGACATATGAAACAATCACCACACATATTTTTTCATACTGAATCTTCTGAGTATCTTGTCAATATATGTACCTCGCCTTATACCACGCAGTATCTTGGATATTTTGTGATGAATATTGCTCCCCTGAGCATATGTTGTTTTTCCTATGACTTTTGTGGAGATGCATGCATTTATGCACATATTAATAGTTTGTATTATTGGGTTCTCATTTCCCAAATGTAAAATTACATAGAAATGTACTATTTGGAAAACAATTGTACTCCTACTAACCCATTAAAAATGGATGGCTCACATTTATTTCATATGATACAAATTCGAATTATGGATTAATAAAAATGAATGTTCTATGACATGGATGATTTATTTAAACCATATTTAAATCTCTACAACATGCATACCACATTAGCATTACATAGAGTCCCAAACCATTATATTTTTATTATATAAAAAACATCTTCAACGTTTTTGTTAAGGTGGTTGTTTGGAAATCCTTTTACCAAATCACAGATTAATGATATGATTCTATTGTAAGTATTAGTTCGATGGTTCTAGTTATGGTATCTTCTGAAATGGTTTCATCATAGTCTATTACATTATACTTTTTATACCCTTTTGTAACCAATTATTTCTAATAGGTACTAAAAAAACCATCCATACACAATTTGTCTAAAAAACCCATTTAGATCCAACATTGATCATATCAACTAGAGGATCCACCAAAATCCTAAAATGGTTTTGGTATAAAAAATATTTTTTAATTCATTTCATCATTCTATTTCGAATTATTTGTACCACTTACTGATTCCTTGTTAGTTATAAGATCATTATTATATACTAATACTGCCTCGCAATCCATGGTTACTATAAAACCACAAATTTTAGTTTCTCTAACCCGTCTTGTACTCTTAGGTAGTTCTTTTGTCTTTGGTTATATTTTTGGAAATTATTCATGTACAAACATCAATGTATACAGAGCTCAAACTTCATCAAATTCTATTTTGATCTCAATATCACATGTAGATATGTTATCCCTATCAATAAATATGAATTTTCATGATCCTATTTCATTCTTATATGAGGTTTCATATTATTATTATTCACTTATTTTCTTTTGGTGTCCTATGAAGATACAGTTTATTACTTCGGTTAAATGATTGTTTCCTTAAGAAGTCATAACAAGTGATTCACATATCTAGAAATATATGTACAAAAAGGAAAATTTATTTCTAGTCCATAATTATTATTGAATACCATCCGTCACATTAGTTTGTACATGGATTTGTATGTTCCTTTTTTCTGTAATGCATGTCCACAAAATGATTGTTTAAAGTTTTCATTTCTCATTATTAACCTCAATATGCCTAATAAGGTGTAGTTCCTCCTTTCACATACACCACTCCACTGAGGATTATAAATAGGAGTGAATTATGAAAAAAATCCAATACCTGTAAAAATATTCAATGATGTATTGATTAAGATATTTTTTAGCAAGGTTAGATAATTGTTTCTTATTCATATGAACAAGTTTGTTATCAATAATTTTGTTTAAATTTATGAATGGATTTAGACTTGTACTATATTAAGTAGATATCGATAACTTCTAATGTAATTATTATAGGTTCTTCAGTATGAGTACCCACAACATTCATAAATTGGGAATAGTCTACAAACATTTGAGTAAAACAACACCAAATAATATATAAGACATTCAACTTTTCCACTAAATAAATATGTAGTTATTTTACATTGTAAATTTGGTTGAAAAATATCAATTGCTTCTAGTTGTAATGAATATAAATGACCATATTGATGAAACTTATTCAATTATTTTTAGTTTACCGGACCTAAATTATGATACCACAACTAGGTCTTGTATGATTCATGCAGTCCAAATTTGTTATCTATTTCCAACACTTGGTTCTCATAATCAAATACATAATGACTTTTGGTTAAATGTTCCATTCTATACCACATGATTTATTTCTAAATAAGGAAATTTCCTTTAGAAACTATAGAATAAAATCCTACAGATATTATTTTAATATAGAAATATTTTTTTTCTAATTCCCGACACATAATAATAATAATCATAATGAACCCTGATCATTCCCATCAGTAAGGTGAGGTGGTTGTTTCCAATATCTCTTTCTACCAACTTATCTACATTTTCATCCATAAAATGAACCCCTCCCTATGAAACCATTCAAATTCTACATGGAACATACATTTTTATAAAACATTGAGAACCATAGGGGATATGAAACACTAAATTCGTATATATTGAATGATTTCACTTAATAATAGACATATCTCAATGATCTCCTTTATTTCTTCTCTCTTTGTTGTTTTTCATCTAGTGAATCTTTTTAGCATATTTTAAATATAAATCATCCAACTCCCGCACTTCACCTATGATTTTCCTCCCCAGGGAAGGGAATTGTGTAGACTTATAATTGTACATAGTCATGGTGTTCATTTCATTTCATTTCCTCTTATTCACATTAACAACATAATAATATTCAGGATTCATTTCTTTATCATATTGAAAATTAAAGAGAGGATACTTGGGAGTGAATTATCAATAATGATCATATTTAATTTTATAATAAATATATAGAATCTCTAATGAAGTGAAGTGATAATTATATCCCTTAAAATTTAAACAGGTAATTTAAATCCTTGAATTTATAGATCCTCAATGTAGTTAATCATTATTATGATGTGAGGTGTAAATGGTGAACCTTCTCTTAGTTTTCACATGAATAAGTCCTTGGAGATCTCAAATCATTCATGTATTTGTGTCTACTAATAAATATCACATAGATGACTTAGTATGTTATATGAATCCATGGTTTTTGTGATTTTAAAATTTTACTAGACATGGGATGAAACATTAAACATCATACATAAACTTAATCATCCATGTGTTACTCATAGAAAATTAACTCTTTGTAACCCATCTCCATAGTCAGTGTAATTGGAAATGATGACTCCAAGACATATTACTTGCATTGATCACATAATATTATGTGTATGTGCCTACACCATTCTGAGAAATTTTCACTCGTAGGAATACTATATTTATCTAGAATAGATTTCAAGGATAGTGTTTAGGTTGTTGAACATTCAATTTGATTATAAATCCATTTCAATAATATTATTTCTACTTTATCTGTTTACTGATAGGGGATGAAATAAATTTAATTATATGTTTCCCACTATTTTTTAAGTGATACTATACCTCACCATTATACTTAGAATGTATAGTTTATTTGAAACTCTATTGGACATGATACAATGACACTTCTCAACTACTAAGAAATGGATTGTTAAATAACTAAAATTTATTTAGGTAGAAAGTATTTTCCAACTATGGTCTTGTGACTCCTTGATTCATTGAGTGAAATCTTTAATACAAAAATCCTTTACTCGTGTTTACTTAACAATCCCCTACAAGTTACATCATGTATATAAAGGTATACTCTTATTGATGTAAAATGGTTAATTCAACCCAATATTTTCATTAGAACCTTATGTTGATATTATGTTTCCCAAAAAAAAATTGAACAAAACTCATTTATATGGTTTAATTGCTAATCAAGTAATATATGGCATAGTATTCATTAATATTTTGTTGAGGTATTTTATTTATTATGTGTATAATTTTATTTTTATCCTTGCAATATCATTTTAATCTTAAATAGACTACCCATAAGGTAATAACCATGTTATGATAAAACATTTACACATTATCCTATTATTTTTATTTCTCATTTGTATATTTTTTTATGTGGTCATGGTCTTTAATGCATAAAATAAAACATGTATTAGACATAAAATAAATAAATTATTAAATAAATTATTCATTAGATTTATATAATTTTTGATTTACAAATAAGATAATAAATCTACCTAGAAACTATGGAAAAAATCTATATTCCCATCTTAGGTTGAGTTGCAGCATCCTACCAGTCCACATATGTATTGCTCAGGTTGGTTTCACCTCAATAGAATATTTATCAACCTAAAACCTGGAGATAAACTTGATCCAACTCCATGAACCATTAGACAATAATTTTTACTTATGTTTTATAACTCACACAAAAGTTAGCAGAACAAAAATATGGGTTAAATGAAATTACATAAAACAAACTTGTACATATATCCCATACATAAAAAATGAGGGATTGATGAGAGAAATACCATCATATTGAATTTTATAATAAATAATTACAAACCCATGTAATAAAATAAAATACAATTAATCCAACATATTCATATTTCTGGTCAAATATCAAGGTCGATCATACACTTCTATTGATTATTCATTTAAAATAACTAGCTAGCCTTAGTTTCTTTTTTTCTTGAATAGGATAAAACACACAATAATTAATCTCATTGTTTTTCATTTTATTCAATAAGTTTATTTTTTCTTATTACATCCAATCATCTGAATATTTTTCACACAAATATATTCCAATATAGTTAATAATAAATAAATTTTATTTCTTTGATACATTTATTTATATGTAACATTAAGTTTAATGGATTAACATAATACTATTGAAATTTTATTATTATAGTGTGAAAATTATTTCATTGAAATTATATTGGAGGGTATGAATTGGGATAAATAAATAATGAAAAATATTTTTTATACATATGTATAAAATAAATTCATTAGTTATGAAATTTATAGAAATAAAAATTAATGTGCTTGAAAGAAAATAGAGTTGTTTTTAGAAAAAAAAATTTATGCACAAATTTTTTAAGAAAATTAGATTAATATATATTTATGAGTGATTTTAATGAAATTATAAGATAAAATTTCCAATAAAATGTTTTCATATTTATGTAATGGTTTTTTTCAAGGTATGAAATAACAATAAATCATGTTTTATGGTCAAATATGAATATTTCTAGAAACAGTGCTGTTAGGTTTTTCAAAATTACTATAATGTAAATGTACACCATTATTATCAATTGAATATTGAAAAATGGACCCCATATTTAGAATCATATGGTTAAAAAATTTTAAATAGTTCCATTTTTTTTGGTCATTATGAATTTTATCCTTGGAAAATATTTTTCACCTCAGTTCATGTAAAATTTTTAAAACATGGATAAAAATATGGGATACAACTTTAAAATTTATACCAAACATGAATCTATCCTATTTAATGAGTGTATATCAAAAATATTCATCCAATTTGTTATAACATGGAAAATTAATTTCTTTTTTCATTTATTATGAGCTATATACTATTTTAAAAAAATGACAAATAAAAAATTTCACTCTAATGAATTTTATATCTATAAATTTTTTATAAGGATAAAAAAAATTTATGTTCTATTAGAAATGATTATTTGATAGATGATTTAATTTTTTTATCATTTTAATTTATTTTTTATTTTTAGTGATTTAATAATTACATTAAATATCTAAGTAATGCTGACACAGTTTTTATTCAATTAATAGAAATTTAAAATAAATGAATATGAATATAATAACTAAAAAAACGTTTTTTTTATTATTTATCACAATTTTTAGAGAAATATAACATAATATTATTATTTTAAATTTTAATATTTAAATTAAATTGTTATCTTGATGAAATTAATGTCAAATTAAATGAAAAGTTCTGAAAAAGACAAAAATGATATTTTATAATAAGAAATGTTTTATTAAACTATTTAAAATTCCAAAAAATACTATAATCATCCAATTTAATAGTATAAGGGTGGAAATATAAAATATGGTCTACTAAATAAGATCATTTCATTTTATGGTAATATTGTTTACCCATAAATATTAAAAAACATTAGTAATGTTGTAATTATCAAAAGGGTTATTGGGGGGGGGGGGTTAAAACAAATATCTTACTGAACAAACATCACATAAACATGTAGAAATTGTATTGGAAGACATAATTTAAACACATATTCATCCTATATTATAAATATATCATCATTATACACATCTCCTGGAAATTTATTTATCTTAATCTAAAACATTATGTAATTCCATGAGTTCCCCTCCCCCCGCATATAAAAGAAAACCTCTCCTCTTCTCCTACTAACACATTTTTAGCCTTATATATCTGCCATGAAATGCCATTATATCTACTAAACATCCTTTATCAGAAACTATATCTCATGTTATTTCCAAAATAGCATCCTTTCATGGCTTAATCTGTAATCAAAAAGTGGTTTCTCAATGAAGTGGTAAAACTATTATCTAAGCACTTTCATTTTTATTTCATCTTTTACAACTTCTAAATCTATGTTATCAAATATGAAATTATTAATTTAATATATTAAATACAAATAATTGTTATTATGATGATGGAATAAGCATTATCCATATCCTTTCTATTATGTGGGAAAAGAAAACATCACTTTTGCATACATGCGGACTACTACATCCATGAAGCGATGCAATTATTTTTATATCACCACTTCATATTAATGGTTATGATGTTGAAATTAATGAATATATATGATATTATTAGGTTTCATTAAATATGAATTATCATTTCCCTTTCTATTATTTTATCCATACAAAATGTAAACATCACACATGCTTACATACATACAACCATCCCCACAAAGTGATGTAACTCATTTTTCATCACTTACTCATTTGAATAGTTATAATGGTGTACGTGAAATTTATGAAATTATTAACATTATTTATATTTTATAAATATGATCAATGTATACATACAATGACTTCTAATAAGAAACATTCATGAAAAATGAACCATTTTTTTGTAGCACCCTAAAATGTTAAAGGGGTAAAAAACTAAATGATATCACTCTTGTAAAAAAATGAGGACTATTATTTTTGGGATCCTAACTGATTAAATCTCCAAAAATTAGTATTCTTATTCATTATTAGTGATCATGATGGGTGATATTCTGGGAAACTTTATAGGGTGTGTGTGGGTGAGGATAGGGAACTCTAGAAAGAATATGTATTGTACATTGGATACTATCATTTGTCTAATGAACCATTCAGGCATGTTGGTGGACCCTAGGGAGGGGACCACATGTTTCTGGGAAAACTAGTGGTAAATAGTGTGTTAGTACCAGTCAACCATGATAAAATGGGGTGTCTGTGTTGTTAGTGGGGCCTAATTATTACAATTGTCACAAGGACTGGTTATTTTAATAGATAATTATTACTAAACATTTTATAATATGTAATATGTAAATTATATATGGTATAATATATAGGATAATTTTTCCTTAAGACACCAATAATATATTTTTATTTAATATAAAGTAGTTTTAAACATGTATGAATAATGATGGGACTTGAGGTAAGAGATTTTCATTTCAATCCCATTATAATTGATATGGTTTTTTCATGAATTTTAATTGATAAGATTATATGATAATTATATGATAACTCTATTTAATTTTATTTTCATATTTTTATTCCTTAATGTTTTATGTAATATTACATTTTCTCTCTTTTTGGTACTTAAAATGTCATTGAAAATGATTTTGAGAAAAATAGAACTTTTTTTTGTTAGTTTTTTTTTCTGTATTCATTTTTTATAATTTTTTCAATACTGTTTAATTATATACTGTAAAATTTTATAGAAATTTTTTCCAATGTTTTAATTTTTATAAAAATGTTTCAAGGAAATATTCTTGTACTTATCCAAATGTGGTACTTTTGACTTTTCAAAAAAAATATGTGTTGGAACCGGAAAACGTGTCCCCAAAATTTTCCAAATGCTTCCATACACAATCCAATATCTTAGTCCCTTTCTCAAGATTCTATTTGGTAGGTCATAGAGCCTGAACAGAGTTACGAATTAGGAGTTATGGAAATTTGAAGTTGGGCTGGAAAACTAGTTCGCGAAGCCCCCTCTGCGATCACGGAGCACCGCCACGAATCAAGGAGGCGGGATAATCTGCGAACCAATTTGTCGTTCACGACTCACCACAAATACCCTCTGCGAAGCAAGTTGGTGGGAAGCTCCATGGACCTGTTTGACATTCGCGATGCACCACGAAGACTCTTCGTGAAGTAAGGAGGCGGGACGCTCTGCGACCGCATATGACGTTCATGATCCGCCGCCGAGAAAGCTATGTCTTCACGCCAAGCGAGCTTTGATTCATAGTTCCCCTTGCCTATAAATTCCCCGCTCACCCCCCCTTCTCCAGACGGGAAATTCTCCGCTTGTACGGCCACTCTGCCTTCTGGGCGGCCGAGCTCCCGGTTCATGGAGCTCCGCTTTCCTTCGCTATGTGGCTCCGTGATCCCCTACTCTGTGAGCAGCTTCCTTTGTGTCGCTGCCCCGTGACCCCATGCTCCTTGAGACCATTCCCCGAGAGCCCATTATCCATGAGACCATACTCCGTGAAACCATGCTCTGCGAGCCCATGCTCTGTGAGCCCTTGCTCCGTGAGTCCATGCTCTGCGATGATGCTCCGCGAGTCCCTCCTCCACGATGCTGCTCCGTAGGTCTTTGCTTCATGAGGCTAGGCTCCGTGAGAGGCCTTTGCTCTGTGAGACCCAATTTCCCCACGAGAGTCCTTTGCTTCGCGAGGCCGTGCTCTGCGAAGATACCATCACTGACCCCCATGAAAAATGGATAGTGTCACCGTGAACTTTTCGAGCCGGGACATAAGAATTTTCTATTGCACCCTTATGCATACCCACCTTCCACCTATGGAATACCATGATTTGAGTGACTCCTCAGCACCCAATGAAACATCTTGAGTTGACGTATTACTCTTGGTTCATTTCCTAGGTCGCGAGTTAACATTCTCATCATCATTTCCCCGAGTACCTTGAGTCGAACCATTCCTCAAGTAACTTATCCAAACCTCATCACTTGGATCATATGCCAGGTTGAACCAGAAAGGGCCGCCCATGCATAAGTCCCAGCACCAACCATTTCTAGGTGCCTTATTCCCAATAGTTTTATCTACATGACTATAAACTGTAGTGTACCCTATGTTCTAGACATAGGATGCCTCTTACTCCAAATAAGAGATGCTTTATTCTCCCAAAATGAGATGCACAACAGTCCTATCTATATGAAACTAAAATGTAGTTCACCCTATATTCCAAGCATAGGATGCCTCTTTCCCTACAGAAGAGATTCCTTGTGCGCCTAGAATAAGATTCCAATATTCATATCTATAAGGCTATAAATTGTATTATTCCCTATGTTCTAGACATAGGATGCCTTTTACTAAAAATAAGAGATGCCTTATGCTCCCAACATGAGATGTATAATAGTCCTATCTAAATGACTATAAACTGTAGTTCACCCTATGTTCCAAACATAGTATGCCTCTTTCCCTATAATAGATAATCATTGTGCGCCAAGCATAAGATTCCAACAGTCCTATCTACAAGACTATAAACTATAGTATTCACTTTGTTCCAAATATAGGATGCCTCTTGCTCCAAATAAGAGATGCCTTATGCTCCCAGCATGAGATGCACAATAGTCCTATCTACATGACTATAAACTGTAGTTCACCCTATGTTCCAAACATAGGATTCCTCATGCCCTATACGATAGATGACTTGTGTGCCTAGCATAAGATGCCAACAGTCCTTTCTACATGTCTATAAACTATTGTATTCCCTATGTTCCAAATATAGGATGCCTCTTGATCCAAACGAGTGATGCCTTGTGCGCCAAGCATCAGATTACTAATGCCATGATCATAGTGGGATAATTTCAAGAGTGTTGGAATCCGATCAAAAATTCCATCAATCCACCTCACGGTTTGCATGTCCTTCATTCGGATCCTCATCCACATCCATGTCTGGAGGAACCCCCTAGCGGCCTGGTCCCATGCCGCATCGGCTCACCTACTATCCTGGGCCAACACCCCGAAAGACTTTGGAAAACACTTCAAGTTAGGGCATGTGTTTCGAACACCGTGAAAAGTCGACCCTAATTTGTTTGTCCCCATTTTAGACTAACGTTACAAGAAATCTATGTTTTGAACACGGTCAAAAGTTACCCTCCATCACCACGCCACCCATATTGCATTCTGAATTTTGGGCATGTAATTTACACTATTCATCTCCCTTTTTTCAGACAGATTCTAATGACCTTGGAATTATCCCGCTTGTGTACTAGCGCATAGGTAAATGCCTCATCCCACCAGTGAGTTGTGATGCCCTCTTGTCTAGACATTAGGAAGACATTACAGGTAGCTTCCTAGAGTAATCCCCATTCACCAGTGGCTCACCATAGCAGCCCTCGGGCAGCTTCATAGCGTAAGCTCCATCCACTAGTGCCGCTCCATTGCGGCGCCCGGGCAGCATCCTTGCGTAAGCCCCATCCCCCGTTGCCGCTCCTTAGTGGCACCCAGTCAACTTTTTTGCGTAAGACCCATCCATGATTTCCGCTCCATGGCGGCACCCGGGCAGCATCCTTGCGTAATCCGCATCCACCATTTTCTCTCCTAAGCAGCACCCAGGGAGAATCCTTGCGTAATCCCCATCCACCCTTGTCGCTGCATAGCGGCACCTGGAAGCTTCCTTGCGTAAGCCCTGTGCACCATTGTCGCTCGTCAATGGCACCTAGGCATCATCCTTGCGTAAGCCCAATCTACTAGTGCCGCTCCATAGCGGCGCCCGAGCATCATCCTTGAGTAAGCCCCATCCACCAGTGCCTCTCCATAGCGGCGCCCGGGCAGAATCCTTGCATAATCCCTGTCCACCAGTGCCACTCCATAGCAGCTCCTGGGCAGCATCCTTGCGTAAGCCCCATCCACCACTACCGCTCCATAGCGGCGCCCGGGCAGCTCCATAGCGTAAGCCCCATTCACCAGTGCCACACCATAGCGGCACCCTGGAAGCTTCCTAGCATAATCCCCATGCACCAGTGACGATCCTTAGCGTCGCCTGGGCAGCTTTTTAGCATAAGCCCCACCCACCAAGGTCGGTCCATAGCGGTGCCCAGGAATCTTCCATGATTGAGCCCCATCCACCAGTGCCTCTCCATATCGACGCCCTAGCAGCTTCCTTGTGTAAACCCCATCCATGATTTTCACTCCATAGCGTCACCTAGGAAGCATCCTTGTGTAAGCCCCATCCACCATTGCCGCTCCTTAGCGGCACCAGGTCACCATCCATGCATAAGCCCCATCCACCATTGCCACTGCATAGCGTCACCCGGGGAGCTTCCTTGTGTAATCCTCGTGCCACATTGCCACTCCTTAGCAGTACCCGTGCAGCATCCTTACGTAAGTCCCATCCACCACTGCCGCTCCATAGCGGCACCCGGGAAGCATCCTTGCGTACGCCCCATCCACCTGTGCCGCTCTATAGCGGTGCCCGGGCATATTCCTTGAGTAAGACCCATCCACCCGTGCCGCTCTATAGCGGTGCCCGTGCAGCTTCCTAGCGTGAGCCCTATCCACCAGTGCCGCTCCATAGCAGCGCTTGGGTGGTTTCCATGCGTAAGCCCCATCCCCAATTGCCGCTCCATAGTGACACTCGGGCTTCTAACCACGCGTAAGCCCCTGTTTCCTCTTTGCTTCCCACACACGCACCCTTCATGATGTGATAGATAGGTCCCTGCAACCTCTTGTTTCTCAAAATAAGCATGACTCTCGTGAGCATAGAGTGAGAACTGACCATGACACACCTTGGGCGGCATCAGAGCATAAGAACAAAATTCCCCTGTCCCGCATGATGTTAAACTGTACAACTGAACTACGAGGACATTGATCCATGTCTAGGCATAGTACATAGGAAGCCTCCACGAGGTTCAAGCCCCCCACTCGGTCGTTCCGACCCCTTTCACGTCAGTTCACCCTCATCCCTCATGACGTTAAACTGCACACATGAACTATAGGGACTATGATCCTTGTCAAGGCATGGTACGCAAGAAGCCTCCTTGAGGATCAAGCCTGTCACCCATTGGACCAAGGTCCTTCTTCACGTCGGTTCACCGACACCCACATCCATTTCAATCTACATGGTCTTTGATCCATGTCAAGGCATGGTACGTAGGAAGTCTCTTTGAGGTTCAGGCCCCACCATTCATCTGGGGCAAGGTTCTTCTTCACGTCGGTTCTCCGACACGCCCCCGTCCCGGATGTCATTAAACTGTACACCTGAACTACGGGGACATTGATCCATATCTAGGCATGGTACATAGGAAGCCTCCACGAGGCTCAAGCCCACCAATCGGTCGTTCCTACCCCCTTCACGTCGGTTCACCACCATCCCGCATGATGTTAAACTGTACACATGAACTATGGGGACTTTGATCCATGTCAAGGCATGGTACGTAGGAAGCCTCCTTCAGGTTCAAGCTCATTGCCCGTCAGACTAAGGTCTCTCTTCACATTGGTTCACCGACAACCACATCCCTTCCGAACTACGTGGTCTTTCATCCATGTCAATTCATGGTAGGTAGGAAACCTCCATGGGTTTCAAGTGCCACCATTCATCTTGACTGAGGTTCTTCTTCACGTCGGTTCTCCAATACACCCGTTTTTTAACTACGAGGTATTTGATCCATGTCAAGGCATAGTATATAGGAAGCCTCCATGAGGTTCAGGCCCACTGCACAGTCATTTCTTCAAGTCGAGTTCTACCCCCATCCTTCATGATGCTAAACTGCATCCCAATCCAGCGATAAGACGTTGTGGCCCTACTATCAAGTTGTTCTGACACCCCTTCATGTCAGTTCAACATCCCATGTTCAACCCGAACTATGAGGACTTTGATCCATGTCAAGGCATGGTACGTATAAAGCCTCCACGAGGTTTAAGTCCAACACCCATTGGACCCCCTGGTTCACCTTCATGTCAGTTCGCTGACGAAAACCATACATGAACTACGAGGAATTTGATCCATGCTAAGGCATGGTACATATGAAATCTCATGATGTTCAAGCCCAACACCCATTGGACCATGGTCCACCTTCACATCGGTCCTCCGGAACACCTCCCGGACAATGTGGATTTTGATTCATGTCAAGGCATGGTATGTAGGAAACCTCACGAGGTTCATGCCCAAAACCCATTGGACCAAGGTCCACCTGCACGCCGGTTCACCGACACCATCTCGAACTACACGGACTTTGATTCCCTATCATGGGGATTTGTTGGAGGTCCCTTTGAGGCTCAAGCCCAACTTCACTGTCACCCTTGCGATGGTCCGATGTCATTCTGCCGCCACTTCATTCATCCATCCATCATCCATTATGATTCTCACCCGGGCAGCCACATCCTGGTGGGATCATGTCATCCACCATCCTCGCTACTCCTAGCAGTACCTGGTCCGTTATCCACACGTAAGCCCCTGCATGTCTCCATGTCATTGTCCTTTGTGTACACCCCGATTCATCAACCCTTTGAACAACGTGTGTTTTGATCCCTGTTGTCTACATGGGGTGCGTAGGAAACCTTTATGAGGTTCAATCCCAGTAAATGGTAAACCTTGGTGTCTCCTATTCTTCGGTGCACTCTCCCTGATCCGCCCTCAGTGGTGTTTAGATCAGCCATTATGGTGTGACATCACCCATCCTTAGGGCACACCACCTTAGATCCGTCCTAATTGGGAGTTCTGATCCCGTCATCTTCTAGGTGTTCCCTCATTGGGATGCACCAATCTGATCTATCTCTATGGGACGTTCTGATCAACCGTATTCCTTCTCTGCAAGACGTTAAACTCGTGTCCTACCTCGTGATAGACATGAGATACCTGAGGAAAACCTTAGAAGCCACACCTTTGGTGTAACCATCTCTGCAAGACGTTAAACTCGCGACATACCTCATGTCATACATGGGAAGACTAGGAAAACCTCAGAGACATGCCTATGGAAAATAATTCCCCTCATTCAACGCAGGATGCCTGGGGTTATGCACCCTTGATATGACCTCATATGAGGAAGAATACATGTTCCCCAATGTCCACGCATCCAGAGATGCCCCAACATGCCTGATGTTGCTGTCTATTCCATCCAAAGGTTGCTATCATGTCAAGACCACATGGAATGTCTTGACGGAAGTATTGTAATTAACCGGCGTCCATGAAGATATAGCACTGGGAACAAGATTCATGAACCATGACTTAAATCTTTGAGGGAGACCCAGACTAGGTGACGAGTTCCGAGGAGGAATCCACGGGAGGAAGAACCGACATCCCATCATCTCGTTTCAATCAAGGAGCAGACGTCCCGGAATAAGAAGTGAATGCCTCCAGCCATTGGAAGGATGGAATGCAGGGTAATAGATTTGCACCCTCACAGACGGATGCACACACCCCGACGAAAGCATCAGAAACAATATGAAATGAATATTTGTTTTAACATACACATCAGGATTGGGATTTTACACTTTCATAACTGCTAAAATATTTTGAATGTTCCATTTTAAGGTTCTATAATTATTTTCAATGAAATTTATTTATATAAAATATTTTTAATATTTATATGAAAAATAAGTGATTTAAAAATGAGAAGGGTATTTTCTTTAACAAACATTCCAATGGTATGTTGATGGAATTTTAATTTATGATAACCTTCATTGATGTTAATTATAACTTACTAGGTATATAATAATGTGATACCATCCTTATTCTTTTTCTATATTTTTTATCAATATGATGATGAGATATTTTTGAAACCGGTATATTTTTCTTTAGGTTATACGATGACGAGATAATGAAATGATTATGAAACTTTCTTCCTTTACATAAGTTATGTTATAATGATATGATAGATGTCTTGTTATATTGTGGAATATATATGAATTTTTTTATTATGTGATGGGTATGACTGGAATTATAGATTTCCTTAATTCAGTAACAAAAAGCACTATATCTCATGAGATAATTCTAGGAAATGAGTTGATGTGGTTGATTCATTTTAAGAGATAATAAGGACTTCCTTATACACTATAGGGAGAATGTGGTGATCCTTGATCCTTTATGATATGGTAGACATGTATTTATTCCTTATCTATTTTGATTTGATGGTCTAAATAAATAACACTCAAATATAAAATAATTTCAATGTATATGACGGTGACACACTTTTTAGCATGTTCTTATGCTTATAATTTGATATCATGAGTCATGATTGATTATTAATGATCTCTCACCCTTAAAATTCATGCATTTCAAATGCTAAAAATTTATGTTAGGATTTATGATTATAGTCCATGATAATTTGGGTATAAACATTGTATGTTATGATCATAATCATATACCCCTAAACTTATCTTATGATTATATATGATCATTAATTAATATGTCCTTTTTTCACCTTTGCTGAGAATCTTAGTTGAACATTTATTATGTTTAATTTCCCCATGTTATGAATAAAGGTTTTAAGTAGTGCATTCTATGTAGGGTACAAGGTGTGGAAAAATTTATGAGAGATATATAATATATACCTTAATAAAATGTTTATATGTATTGTATCCAAAGACATAAACCCCGATGATTCTATAATAGATTGTAATGTTATATGTTGAATATTAATCTAATATGACCTAATAATCATCTACAAAAATATTTGATGACAGTATAGATTCCCATACTCCTTAAAATTATTAAAAATTTAATAAATTATTACACACCATTGTACATGTAATAAAATTGTTGATTAAATGTCCAAAATAATCATTAGGGTCTTTGTTATTTACAATGTACTCACACAACATATTTCATACATTAGATGTGTGTTAATTTAATGGAACGTGCATTCAAATTAATGAAACATGGAATACATTAAAATTATGTTTCCAATATAATTTAATGCACCATGAGTCATTATTATGTAATGACTATACATGGAATGATTTTAGAATATTATACAGAATTAAAAAAAAGTTTAAAATATTATAAAACCTAATGAAAATTATAAAACGTCACTTTAACGACTCATGTAGGATTAGTCAATGAGGTTTAATGGTGTAATTAATTAAATTTAATATTGTTGTGTAAAATGGTAAATCATTTTATCTGTAAACGCTAGCCAAACGACATGTACTTTTCGTCATTGAATGTCTGCAGCATATTCCCATTAACTCAATATTTACATTCCATGGATATTTATGATGTATTTTGCATGTAAGAATGATATAAAAAATCTACTTTTTGTTTCATTGATTCAATCTTGTACCTGTCACGTACTAAATACATTCGGTCTAGTAATTAAGAAAATGTGTCTTGACCCCATGTTTTACACCTTAAAAATAACTAGACTACAAAACGTTTAAGAAATATACAATGTTTTTAATCAAATAAAACTATGTTCCTCCCTAGTTGGTCAAAACACGGTGTATTTAATACATTCATTGTCTATTAATTACATGATGATCAATAGTCCACATGAGTTTCATAGTGAAATGGATAAAGATTCACAACTAGTGACAAAGTATTACATGTCATCTTACTATGTGACCTACAGACAGAGTAAATAGAACCTTTGAATAGATTTTTCAAAACTAATATTCAATGATTATTATATAATATAGGTTATTTGAGTGAAAAATGTGGTGATAAAATAGATCTCGATGTTGAATTTAATACTAATTAAAACATTAAATGAAATTTAACTTTTAAATTTATATTTATAAATTATAAAAATGGAATTAATAAATATAACATGGACCTTTTGATTCCACTGGAATGACACAGGACTACCAGAAGAACTTATCAAGACTCATCCCAAATCAAAAATTTAAGATCAATCATATATTCAAAAATTCCCATTATGTGGGAGCTATAAAAAACATTTTTTTTGATGAAACATGAAATACATTCTGGAACAACTAAGATCATTCGTGTTAAAATTAAAATTAATTTATATTGATTGGAAGATAGAATACTTGAGTCATGAGATCTTTTTTTAATATGTTGATCATCTAAAACAATTTGATTCTATCATCATTGTGCTTATATGATCCAAGCGTAGAATATCTATAGCAACGATCAACACACAATCCTTTTTAAATTCAAAAACATTGATAGATTATCATATACTAGTGTGACAAATAAATTATAATTTTATATTAAACTTGATCTTTATGATGATTCCCTTAGGATTAAATAATCGTTCTTGTCTTATTATTCTTGAAAAAATTGAGCAGAGTGGTGAGTCCCTTAGGTTTTAGAAAAGAAAAAATAGAGTGACCTTCAATCTTAAGAGGAGAAGCTCTATATTTTGTTTCCCACAATGATTCTACTATTAAATTAATGCTAGTATAATAGATGTAATATTATATTTATAGAATTATGTGTTAGGGTTAAATATTATTTAATTAAAAAAGGAACTTTTATAATATATTAAACCATTCAATGCAATAATTATAATAACATTATTTTCACATCGTGCATTCTATATAGATAAATGATATATATTAGTTTACCATCATGAAAATTAATATTTATCCCAGGATATCATGAAGGTCCACTAATCCACCCAAACATTTATTGATTATTAGAATACATATTTAGTTAAATATTTTTTCATTCAATAAATAATTAAATATATAATCAGTATCCATGTAATTAAAAAATTTCTGTGATAATAGATATTTATTTAATTTATGCAATCAATAAATCATATCTTAAATGTTTCCTCATACATGAGTATAATAGTTATTAGAATAATTAAATTTAAATATAGTTGAATTCAGATCAATCTAAATAACTAGTTCATACCTCTCTAGGATTATTCCTCGATGACATTTGGATAACTTGGATAAATTCTAAGAACTATCAATCAGTGGGTCAAGGAACCCACAAGGAAGAAGTTAATATCTGGATCTAGACAACCACATACAATTGTGGACTATGTAATATTGTCCCTTTTATCGATATATTATCAAGATGACAAAATATTTCGGTCATCAACCATAAATATTGAGAAAATTTTATTTGATTATCTGTAATTAACATGTCTACGACAACTAGAATTTATTTTGATGATTCCATTCCAATTGAAGGGTCATGATATTAACTTCCATAAATTTATGGGAGAAGTCCTTCCACAACATATTAATTAATAATATATCAATCATGAAATGCAAAAAATTTCCTACATAACATGAACAGAATGATTCAAGGGTTTTATCAACACATCTCAATACCATAGTCAAAATATGTGTTAATAATATAATTCAAATATAATGATCATTATACATTCATGCATGTATGAATATACAATGACACACAAACACACAAAATTCTTATTGGAGGTTTATACACATAACACTCTTCATATAGATCACCATGTGAGAACTTTATGAGATGAATCCTCCTCATCTTAAGATCAATCAAACATAAGAATCGACAAACTACGTGCACCCTCATAGTTTATTATCATGACCATTAGACAAAATATTTAAGAGATATCATCATATAGTCTCAAGGTAATCATCATAGTAGAGGAATTTCTAGGAGCTATGTTAATCCGGTAGATACCCAAGGGAATTATCACAATAAGTTCATGTATAATAATGATAAATATGTTATAACATATTTATCTAATATTAGCTTATTTGAATATAATTGTTAATTTAACTCACAAACCAATTGATTCATTGACACCGATCCTAATAGTTATCATAAGAAGGGGTCCAATATAGTTACACCATGTTCCATATCAATTGACCATTATATGTGGGGAAAATTATTTTTCATGACCTATTTTAACGTCACTATTATGGTTATGGTTTCACTATCCTCATACTCATCTTCATTCACTTATTCATTGAGAACATCACTACATTGACTATGGGTATTGGTATGATTCCAATTTCTCACATTATTCATTATCTATATACTGTGACATACACAAAATTAGATCATGTAATGATTTGTAAAATAAAATTATTATTATTTTATCTAGAGCGTTCCCAATAAATCTTGAAGGTTTTTCGTTATACTTGTGCAATCTAATGATGTTCTTCTAAATATTTCCCATATGGTTCCTATTAAACATCCTCAAATAAAAATTATAATAACACAGACTCTAGTAACCTATATCCAATAGTTATATATCATCATTTGAATAAAATACAGGAGTCACGAAATGATCCTAAATGTTAGTAGTATTAGAATATTGGATACATATATACATTATATTTGGAAACATAAGATACAACATCAACACGGTATAACAACATTATTAGATGTTCTATTATATCCTAGAAAATTACACCGGGTTCTCCTCTAATATTCCCAAAGAATGAAAAAATAAGGGTTACATAATTCACTCAGTAAGGAGAAATATACCTTGGAATCTGTCATCACATAAATATGGAATAGGTTATATGATAGGATTAATAGATAAACATGAATCTGTAATTAATTAAAATTGAGGGAATGTTATATCCTTGACGGATAATTAAAACATGGATAACAATAATGATGGATTTCATATTCATGGTTTTCATAATTTTATACATCCAAATATTCTATCAAGTCCTTGTTCCAAGATAGTGTTCTGATGTGGGGTTTGGTATACCTAAAAACCCATTCCATTTGTTCTCATTATAACTATGGATTCATTAAAGGGATATATGATTATTGGCCCCACCCATCAATTGTTTTAATGAAATTAATTCACCATAAGGATCAAAAAGATAATTAATGTTATTCCCTAAGGAACCTCTAGCTGAATAAAATCTTGTCTATAAATTTAATTAAAAATATGGAAAATAAATAATTCCCTATTAAATATAATAATATGGATTTATTATAAAATAAACCTTAATTATCTTAGAATATTTAGGGTATAATCTATGTAATAGTAAGTACCCTTATCAATGAATTATAGTTTTGATGGTACTTTTAATTTTCAAGGTTATTTATAGATGATAATAATTGGGTTTAATAGTTTTAATGGTAAGAGACCACAGTAGTTGTAAGTAAAATCCATTATCATGGTTTATAAAGAGGTTGTAAATATTCATAATCATATATCTATAGTGTATTTATCTCGATTTTTAGTATAAGGACCAATCATCTAGAATGTATGTGATTATTGATTCAATTCTTCAACCATTCCATTTTAAAAGTTATTTCCCCTATGTGCATCATTGTTATAGCCATAACCACTTGATAGTATCAAGAAAAATATATCATTACTAGGAAAACTATGTACTCTTTAATTTCCCAAAATTTAGGTTTTTTATGCGTTATGATGACATAGAAAAACTACTTAATTAGAATAAATATCATTTTATGTATAAAAAATGGGTGATAATTTCATATAATTACAAGTATGCTGACATTGCAATAAAGTCCTACAACAGATAATGGAAAGGGTGAAGGAAGATCCCTTATGTTCGAATAATCATGGAATATAGAAAAGTAATATAATGATAGGGAAGTAGTATCTCATTAACAAAAAATCAAATTGGTGAAAATAAATTTTAATTACAATGATTATAATATATTGAAATATTATTATAACTATAATATTTAAATTAAAAAGGAAAGATAATGATTAGAATCCCTTACATTGTTAATTAGATTCTTAAACCATGGGATGAATCCTTAGAACAATAAGAACACCTTTGGATGGATTTAGGTTGGGTTAGGGAAGGGAAATTACTAATAAATATTTTTAGCATGGAGTGACATGATATAATGAGTTGGATTAAGATCCTTAATTATGTGAAAAAGGGTCTGTTTCATGGGAAATAAAGTCATGTAATGGGTAATAATGGAATCACAAGGGTATTTGGTGGGTTAGGTAAAAAATTTAAGTTTATACATGTGTGCATGATTTTCATATATGAAGAACAATATTACCAAATTTTGGAATTATGAATCCAAATCTTTATAAAATTTAATCCAATTAATTTTATACTGTTGCGATTAGCTCAATTTTTAAATTAAAACTTAAGATATATAAGTAAATGTTTTCATTGAAAAATTTATTTTTATATGTTATATGGGTTTTATTATTAATTACTATTAATTATAAATTTAAATAGTGTTTAGAAATTTTTTTTTATGTGAAATATAATATTACATTCATAATTTATAATAGTTTATCCAAATTTAATTATATAAAATTTATATATTTCTTATAAAATTAATTCTTTGAAAAAAATAATTTTACTTTTATAGTTGTAATTAATCTTTAGATGATGTAATTTATTTTGAATGCCTAAAAATAATATTATATTTATTAATTAATTTTGAACTACTTATTGTAAATATAAATTCAATTTTATTAGATACAATTAATATGTATAAGAAAAAATTAATTTACACATGAGTATTTGTAAGACACATTTTTAGGAAAAATTTATTTTAAGAATATCATTTATGTTAAGATAATATTTTCAATGATTTTGATTTTCATAACATAAATATTTTTTTTATTATAAAATTAAATTTATTTTTCTCCAAAATAAATCGAAAAATAATTAATAACAAAATAATATTTATTTAAAAGACCAAAATCATTTTTTTGTATTGGAAAATACAACTTATGGTCATATAATGTTTGACATGGGTTTTATATCTTAATAATATTATTTAAAAAAATAAAATTTTCTCCTTAAATTTTTATTTTAAAATATAAATGTTTTTATAATCTTCTTGTTATTTATTTTATAAATATACAACCAAAATTGTTACAATTTTGGTAAAAACCATATCTCTCACTGTAAAATTAAAAATAAACTCCTTTAGAAAATTCCAAAAAATTACATCTTAAGATAAAATCCTTATGATGAGTTTCAATATAAATTTTATTTTATTAAAATAAAATTACTAAATTCCTAATGTAAACTTGTAAATATTTTCAAGAATATAATATCATTAGAGTTTGAATTAGGTGATTGTTTAGGATATGTTTTTTACCTTCTACTCTCAGGTATCATGTATTAAACATTGTCTCCTCCCAAGAGGTAAAATAACTTTCTTTGTTATTGGGATCTAAGTTTGATTGTCTATTATGACTATAAGGGGTTAGTCTTACATTTATCTTCGTTTTATTCTAGTTTTGAATCATTGTATCATCATTTTTACCATTTATGTCTGATTTTAGGTCATTTTCCTTATTTTTATAATTTCATTTAATGAAGGTTGAATCAACCAATGATATTAAATGAGATTGAGAAAAAAAGAATTAGGTAGGTGGTACCTTAATTTATGATTGGATTTTATATGTGTGGAATTTGTATCATGAAAAGAGGGAAGAAACACATTGTGTTCATTCTCTATAAATCATTTTAAATTTAATTCATCAATAATTATAGTTG
Organism: Viscum album; assembly: GCA_963277665.1. Lineage (NCBI taxonomy): Eukaryota > Viridiplantae > Streptophyta > Magnoliopsida > Santalales > Viscaceae > Viscum > Viscum album. Next base: position 649,904,113 of record OY728126.1, read on the forward strand.
AAACTAAATTTTTCAGACACATTTTAGGTCTCCTGAGTTCTTGGTATTGACACCAAGGTCACCAATATACCTTTTATTTGTGGGGGGTATTATGTACCCAAGACTAAAAACATGAAATGGGTGAACAATGCTTGATGCAGGACCCTAGAATCATCTTGTGGGGTAATTGGACATACATTTGTAAGTAAGGTGTTGAGAACAAAAAAGGGTGGGTTTGGGATATTCATGGTTCAAGAATTAGATTAAGTTAGTTTTTTTTGGAAAATTAACATTTCATTTACTAAATAATTGTAAATTCAAAGAGGTTTTTATAAGTAATGATCTATTTACTATGATTATTTCTTAGTGGTACATTATCCACACTTAGTTTCTTGTCCATATCTCTTACACCTTGTTTGATAGATTAGTGGTATCTCATCCACCTGATAAAAGATAATGGTTGATGAATTAGTGGTAACTCATCCATCTATTCTTAGTGGGTGGTGGTACACTGTCCACCATTGATAATGATACAAGTAGTAGATCATCAACACATAACATGATTTAACCTGTCTATCATCAATCTATGGGAGTTTTCTCAACTGTTAATTGTCTACATAGAGACATATATCAGTTGTATATAATCTAATTAATAATTAATGATGGTGGTATATCATCCACCAAAGAATTGTTTGGGTTGTACATTAACCACATAGAAGTTATGGTTTGTTATTCACCATTCACTTCAATATTGATATTGGATGTGTAACGTCTACATAGGAATGATTAGTGGTTTAAAATCAACCACTTATGTAATTGATGTTATTAGTTAATCGTTCAACTAAGATGAGAATTGGTTGTATATCTTGAACTTAAATTATTTGATACCTCATTCATCAAGAGATTCAACATTCACCTCTGATATTGGATTATTCACAACCCATTCACCTTGATATTTATATGAGGAGTATAGAATCATTCATCCTTAATTTTTTTCAAACCATTTGTATATCATCCCTTTACAATAATTTTTGATGTAGGTATATCCACAAGTTATCTGGATAAATAAGATTACATAGTGTGATTGGTTATGTATTCATTTTAATAATTTATCAGCATTAAATTTCAATAATGATTATGTATTTACTAGACATATTAAGGAAATAATTGGGGGCCAACAATTGAGTTGTACTCACACCCTACTTAGGTCACATGGTACCAATGAAAATACATTTTAATGGCCCAGGATAGTAAAAGGGTAATGATTCTACAAATATTTTAGCTGGTAGAGATTTATTATAATCAAAATTATGGACTAAATCGGGATTTATTATAATTTTTTATGTATACTTTTTCTTATTTTTGTACTTTATTATATATATCTACCCATTAGAGATCATGTTTATACTTTCTAGATAATATAAAATGAACAATGGTTGAAATTATTATATCATGAATTTTTTTTATCTTTTTATTTAATTTATCTATGAATTATATCTTATATTTTTGTAGTATTATGGTTATTTCATCATTATATTACATTTGATGTATTTTTTAGGATTACTATTACACGAGGTTATAGTCATACTACATGTTCTGTGTCAACCCCCACTATTAGTTGATGACTAATGGTGTATATATTTGCATTGGTGTGGTGTGTGGAACAGTCTAAGGTAATGGTGGAGGTAAACTAGTTTAAGGATTATAAAATTTTATAGGATCCTTGATTATTTTTCCTAACTATTTCTATATGGTATATAAGAGATAAGTTGTTATCAGAGCTTGGAATAAACCCTATCTTAGGGTGAATCTAAGCCATGTATGATGGAAGTATATGTTATATGTTATTGGATTGTTTTTATCACCATTAAAGTATTATTATAAAATGATTCTCAAAATATGATATGTAATTTATTGTTTATTATTTTTCACTCTCGGTCACAAGTGGAAGGAGAGTGTGTGTACATGAAATATTATTAGTATATAGGTATTTTAATTCGTCAATACCTTTTTATGATTTATATTTTTGTTGTGTTACCAGTATATATTACATAATGTGTCAATAATAACTTATATATTGTTTTCCTATATAACATCATGGTATAAAATAACATGAAAAACCTATGATTACTAACTAATAATATTGATATACTGTGAATATTAATTGATCCTATGTTTGGGAATTGATAGGTTGGGATAATCATGTGTTCAGATATGTGAGGACCTTATATCGTATGGTGTTTTCATTTATGGGAGATGGGATTCCATGATTTATCCCATCCTTGGAAGACTTGAATTCTAATTTCCAATTGAAGTATAAATTTTTCCTTGAAGGTGATGGTAGACTGTTGGCCATTGTGTCCTCAATAATTTATAAAAATATCATTTTATATTTTCTTGTTACATCTAATTAGAGGTAGGTGAATCATATTGTATAATTTATTTGAGAAAAAATTAACCATTGGTGAGATGTTTTATGTCTAGAAGATTGGTATATTGTTCTTTAGTGGAATGATTTTTAGACTCTCATTTTATATAATTAATTTTAGATACTCTGAGTTCGGATCAATCAAATTATTTTATGCATACTTTTAGGGGGAATGTTAGTGATGGATTATGTTACCCACTTTATTGATCCACCATATGTCGAACCTATATATGTAAATGAAGAGATTGATTGGGTCACGAATATTGATGATTAATTTAGTAATTCTATACATTCTTAGTTGAATATCATCCTCTTAATATTTTCTCTGAGGATTTGAATGAATCCCTTATTAAAACATAAATATATATAATGGGTAGAACATATAGTTACCATTTTCCTTCTTATAATGTACTGAGTGGTTCTATAGGAATTATAAAGTGAAGGTATGAGTAGTCTCTCTATAGAAGAGTTAGGCATGACACACAAGGTAGGGTTTTCCCCTTCATCTGAGATGATGATCCCCATTTTAGTGTTATCATTGTGGGAAATGAGGGAATATTCACCCAAATTATGATAGAAACCCATATTTCCACTTTATTAGGGAATTAGGGAACTTGTAAAGGATTTGAGCCATAAACCCATGATTTTTAGGTAGTTTTGGATGTGTTCAAACTAATGTTTTAAGAGTACGACAAGGAGGGTAATATAATTTTGGAAGTTATAGTTTCTATGTCTGTTCAGGTTATGGTGGTGATCTTTGCAAATAAGGGTAGGGGAAGGAGTGTTAGGTAATAGATATCCATTAGAATATTTATAAATAAATAACTCATGTATTGGGTTTAGGATATCTTTATGTAATCTAGAATACGCCAACCATGTTGGGTAGAGATCCATCTATATTTTGATGAAAAATTATTACATCATTGACCTTAGATTATATATTATCAGATAATAGTTATTCACACTTAATCAGATATACTCGACTACTTTGTGATCAAGGCATTTATATAGAGTAACTTTTTGGTGGGATGACTATCAATACTCCAATCGGTGTGCAAATGATATCCTATATGTGATATCTTAATTAGTGGGTGTTGGATTCTCTAGGATTTATTATTGTTAGTGATTTATAACATTGATTTGATCCATTATATGTATTGGTTGACTTGGGATGAATCATAGAATGAATACTATTACCAATATATATATTTCACATATCTGCAAGGTGACTAGTATACCATCATTAGTGGGTACGATCTATAAACAACCCATTTAAGAGTAGACTACTAGTATATGGGGGAGATCATGACCCAGTAATATAGATTTTATTTGAGAGATATAGAGAAGGAAATCATTATTTTTATTCCTCTTATAATTGATTTTTTTCAAAATGTATTTCTTATGTATTTATTGGGATTTCCACCCAAGCATGAGATTGAGTTTATGATCAGGTTTATCCTAGGAACAAATCACAAATCCATTTCACCATATTTTATTGCTTCTATAAATATGTGTGAGGTTAAGGAACATATTAATGTTCTAGTGGATAAGGGGTTTATTCTCCCAATAACATTCTCTTAGGGTTATCCTATGTTATCATCCAATAAGGTAGATGCATATTTATGATTTTTTTTGGATTACTAGAAGAAAAACTTGAAGATAACTAAGAAATGGTATAACTTCAACTATATAAATGAACAATTTAATCATTTGAGATGATTCTTGTGATTTTACAAGATAAAAATGTTGTTGGCCTATCACCAATTGTAAGTGAGGCCTTCTGGTATAACACTTGCTAATTTTAGGAGTAGGGGTGATCAGTATGCATATCTCGTGATATTTTTTGGGTTGATGAATGTTTTATCATTATTCAAGGGATATATTAATTGGGTGTTGCATTAATATATGGATTCATTCATAGTATTATATATTGATGATATAATGTAATCTTATTAAAGGGAGGATCATGCTCATAATATATATAAAATCTAAATTAAACTGAGATAGAAATTGTTATATATTAATCCATCCAGATGTCAATTCTAGATTTGAATATGAATTTTATTGGGAAATTTATATCATAGGTAGGAATTCCATAGAACATAAGAAGTTAGAGGTTATGATTTCTTGGCATCTACCTAATAAAAACCATGAGATTCATTTTTTTGGATTTATAAGGTTACTACTAGAAGTTTATCCATGAAATATCCCATTTGGTAGCATGGATGATTGTTCTGACCAGGAAAGGTTTAGAGGTAATGTGGTTAGATGCTTATGATAGATCCATTTAAGAGATGGAATTTATATTTATGTGTGAAACAATCATTACCTTACATAATATAGGAAAATATTATAATATATATTTGATGCGTTAAAGTATGGGATTGGGGATGTTCTGATAAAGGATGAGTGAGTGGTTTCTTATATGTATAATTACCTTTGGTTCTAAAATATTTAATACTAGATTCATTATTTGTGCAATGTAGTGGTAGTGCATACCCTAAGATGTTGACATCAATATATGTTTCATGATATGGTTTTTGTGTATATAAACATTAAGATCCTGAAGTATTAATTTAGATTGCATAAATTGAACCTTTGAAAGAGTAGGTATATAATATACCTGATGTATTTTAATTTATAGGTTAAATACACCACTAGAAAAGTGAATGTTTTGGAAGATTCATTCATTATAAATACTCGAAAGAAGGTAGTTTTGGTGGCTAGTAGCTAGTGGAATGTTATGAGCCTCTTCACTGAGATGAAAATCAAATATTAGGAGTATAATTGAAGGGTGAACCATACATCATTGAGTATTACATCCTCACTTCTTGAGAGGGTGTAGAAGAGTTCTTTAGCTGAATCAGACTATTTTCCGATGAAGTGAAATATATATGGTAGAGATTCACCACTAGATTCTTCCATTTATATAGATGAGGTTATTTATGTTTGAGTTCTTACGGTAGTTCCTATGAGTATGCTTGAGGTGATGATATAGGATTCACATGAATTGGGATGACCCATTCACATTGGGTTAACTATATGTATAATGAAATATAGTGTAATTCATGCTAACTCAAGATAGATAAGGACATAAAAGGTTCATTTATGGATTCTTACCCATTATTAGGTAAAAGAAGACCATTAATATCCCACTGGTCTTCCTTAGTATCTATCTATTTTTGAGTGGAAGTGAGATGATGTGATGATATACTTTATGATTGGATTACCAAGTTCATATAATTTTAGTGATGTTTTATGTGTTATCATGGACCATTTAATAAAGGATTAACATTAACTACTAATTTGTGAGAACTAATACATTAATAAGATAGACTCGTTATTTGTCTTGGAGATACTGTTTCTCCATGATGTGTTTAGGGGAATAATTTCAGATAATGATTCACAATTAACCCCATTCATATAGAAATGTTTTTAGAAGGAACTATATATGTAGGTGGATTTTAAAACCACTTACCATCCACAAAATGACTTGTATTATGACTTTAACATTCATGTTTTGGTGGAAAATCTATGTGAGTGCAGCCTGGATTTAAATATTTAATGGGAGAAAAAATACACCTTTAGAGTATACACATATAAATTTATATCAGGAATTTATTATAATGGTCCCAGTTGAGTTATTATATAATAAACTATGGTAATCTACTATATTTTTTAGAGGTAGAAGAGTAATTATATTTCAGATTATGTATTTTGTAAGAGATTTCAGAGTATATACATTTGACCAGGATGTGTTTGGTGACCACTCAATGTTGGAAAATATTATATACTAACTACTCATTCTATCATCTTTTCTTTGGGCAGGTAAATTGGGTTTTTAGGTTGGTTTATACATTATTGGGTCGTTGTTGCATATAGTGTAGTGGAATTTGGAACCTATGTATGTCAGACCATTTTAGTTTTTTGGATAGAATCGATACCATGGAGTAAATTTTTGAAATTATATAGAGTTAGAGTTATATGCATTATTTATTCCATGCATCTCAATTCTATAGATACCATCCTGAACTTTATCATATGACTAACATCGATGAGGTTAAGGTTTATCATGAAACAGTTTTCAAGTAATTACTAGTTCATATAATATATTAGATTGAGAAGACTCTACTTCAGAAGATGGTCTATCCAATGTGGGTGTAGTGGTAGTACATGAATAACTAGGATGAGATATAAGAGTGGGAATTTGATATGTGAGCACAGTGGCTGGTGATTTTCTATAACTAGGATTAGTGATGCTCAGTTTCACATCAATGGGATGAGATATTATACGATAGGGAGGTTCTAACACCCAACATGATTAAAAGGTATGAATTTGGTTTAATTTTCACTAAAACTGTTGTATTTAATTGAATTATAAATGTGGGGGTATGGGTGATAATAGAGGAATATGGGTCAATTTTGGGAGAATGAACTAGGTATCAAGAAACATATATTTTTCCAAAATTCCACCTTGTTATTGGTGGACTAGTACGTTATACCTAATTGAGTAAGGATGTGGGGATGCATATTTAGGTGGGCCATTGGGTGACCAATGAAATTAGTGAGGGAACCTAGTGGAAGTATCGTGGGTACCTTGTGTGTATTTGGTGAGTTTTTTATAAATAATTTATTTAATAAATAAATTATTAAATCATAATCCCCTTATCATCATAAATTTTTCCAATTGTACCCAACCCACCTCCCACTCTTGGACTATTTACTCCCAAACACTGAATTCCTTGTATTCATCATTGGAATCAAGGGATATCTATCTCATATGACCATTATGGGTAAGGATATACTAATTCTTAATTTTATTCTAGTTTTATATCTATATACCCCCGTTAATATTGGACCATTGGTGGGTGAATAATGGACCTCTTTTAGGAATTATTCTTTTTTTAAAATCAACTTCTTGAACCTGTTAATGTTTTTGATCCTCTCGATAAAAGAGTTTTTCCTCACATCATATAAATAAAAAATATGAGATATACTGAAACATGATATTTACAAATTTAACTAATAATACAAACTTATTACCACGTTTGTTAGACCCCAAAACATGGATTCTTCACTATAGTCATGTTCATAAGTAAAATGAATTAAAAGAACTAGTTATACAACCTGGTAAAAGATCCCCTAGTTGATCCAAATTATACACACCTAAAACCAACTTTTCCTCCTTTGTGGGTTAGAAACCCCGAACATCCTCTTATTACAAATCTATTTATACATTTAATCCCTGTGACTCTTAAAAATTAGTCAGACACACCCTCCAGAATCTCCACTTCTTTGGATTTGACCAACTAGTAGGTCAAAAAATTTCTTCATCACATGATCCTTTTATATAATCATATATCATTAGATTCCTCATATACTTTACTCTAAATCCTTCATGGACTACTGCATTCAGCTCAACATCATATCTCTCCCCAATACTAGATGTATTTTTCTATTAAAATAATCTTCCAATATGCAGAAGAGTTATCTCTGTCATTATCAACTATTATTCATCATCAGAATTTATTTTTATATTCAAAAAATAATAATGTGAATATTATTATAATAAATATCATATAAATTATTTTCATAAATCATGAAAACACCACAATAATCACCAGTGTGGGTTTCTTCACTGATAAATCATTCATTGGATCCCTGAATTTTATCATCATTTAAATACCCAAAAGGATCATGTGCTCCCCTAATTCATCTTGGGAAATATAAATAACCACAAAATAATTTAAAGTAAATTCATATAATAATTTTTTCTATATTTAACACATGCGACTTATTTAGTATTCCATCACCCCATTAAATCAATGCATAGAATGCATGTTATTTAACAGATGTGGAATTGAATATCCTTATACCATGCATGGAAGCTATATAAGTGTCATCTAAAATTTTTATTCTCTTTGGTGAAATTTTTTCACATCATTATGTCACTATAATTTCTCTCAACACAAAAATATTTGTTATTAATAGATTTTATGTTCTCAAAACATTGATGGGATCCTCAATTCATGAAATATAGTTCCATGAATTATTCATGTTTCATAATTATTCTAGGCTATAACATGTGTTTAGATTACAATGAAAATCATCATTTTTCTTATAGCATTAATCATTACACTGATATTTATATTGGAATCCTTAGTGTGCATGCAAGATCAAGTGTGGAAGTTCATATTAGGATATTATCCATTAAATGTAAAACCTTATTTAAAATACTTTTATTTTGATGAACATATCAATAGTCGATTATTTCATTGACAATCCATCTTACGATAAGTCATATATCATGTGGTCGGACATTACCACCTTGGGGTCGATTATGGATCTTAGTTAGTCCATTATATTTATGGTTTATCAACTCACCTTCACATAGAGTTGATAAATATTCTCATGTGGTATGTCATACACTTATTTATTTGGTCAAACATGCCTTATTGCAGTCTATTGGATTCTCATGATAGATCATCCTCTATTATTGTTTTCTATCGGTTCGTAGAAAGATGCGCTTCACTGCGATTAACTGGTGGTTTTTATTCGATCATCTAACCTTGGAATGGGTGTGGCCAATCCATTGTAATGAAAGGGTTTATAAAGGATGGAGTTGATGTGATATAAGGTGGAATGATGTTATCAAATTAAAAAATATTTCTACCTCATTATCTCTATATACTTAAATAATGAAGTAATAGTGGAATTCATTGCATTAGTCCCACATCAGATGTTGGACCAGTTTTCCATCACTTAATAATGTTATGGGCTTCCCTCTAAAAGAAATAAATCAAATTCATGGTGCTTTTGAAAACAAGCAATAAATATTTTCCCAACATTTCCTCAGTGATGCATTTTTAAAAACTACATATAAATATATTTTTTCTTAATTTTCTTTTTTTCAATTTTATTTCCGATAAGTTTTCTAAAAAGAGCTTTAAAATATGAGTTTTTATATTTAAATAATATTTTTTAGCATGTGTTTTTTAAAATCATCATGTATTAGCAGCATGTTTTTAAGAAACCACTAATAAAAATAAATGTAAAAATATTAAATAATCAATACATGATCATTATTTATTTTCAATAACTTTTACGTATTATTTATATTTATTTAATATTTATTTCCTATAAATTTAATCAATTATAATGTTCTAAATATTTATTTTATATAATTATTAGCTAATAATTCATAGATATTTAATTTTAGCTCTACCACATATCAAATCTATGTCTCTAAAGATGTCTATTACATGTTAGTAGAAGTGGGGGGGCCTTTGTCATTATTTTTAGAGGTTATAATAGTCTTAAAGGCCTCCAAAATAGTGTTGTTTTTATTGTATAACATGATTTATAAACATTCTATTGGATTTATACTTCATTTCAGGGTGTCTTAATATGTTTGTTGGGACATCAATGATTTTATTCCATGGATTTACATTCTTATTGATTTTATGGTATTGTAATTATTGTAGTTTTCCCTCTTTTGGGAATTTATTATCCATTATATATATATGTGTATGTATTCCTATACATTTAGGTATATTTATTTATAATTTGATATATTAATCTATATTAAATTCAAAATTATATACAGTTGCGTCTCTGCATGGATATTTTTATGTGTTTATTCATATTAATCTATATTGATATGTGTTTATATATATTGAGGCATATTTATATACATTAATATATTATTATATATATGATATTGGTATATATATTTATATTTATTTTGTTTGTTGGTGTGTTGGTATTTTTTCTTGTAATTATATACATTTATGTACATTTATTTATATTTCTATATTTTTATAATATATATATATATATAAGTGTATTTAAATATATGTATATTTAATTATATATTTTTATTTACCAATTATTAGTTATCATTTAGTGAATATTATTTATTATTTATTCATTTATTATTTATTATTAATTAAATATTACAAATTATTAATTTATAACTTATTTATTATATATTAATTTATTGTTTATTTATAAATTATTATGAAATTATTTTTTGTTTGTAGATTTATTATTTATTAGTTATTATTAATTATTAATTTATTAAATATTTTTCATTATTTATTATTTATTAAATATATATATATTATATATTGATTAAATTTTAATTATTAAATTTTAATTAATATTCTTTAATATTTATTAATTATCATTTATTTGTATTATTCAATTTTTAATAGTTATTTATTATTAATGATTCATTATTTATTTATTTATTTATTATTTATTTATTATTATTAAATAATTTGAATACTAATTTTTAATTTTTAATTATTTATTATTTATATCTAATATATTTTTATGTATATTTTTATCATTATTCTTTAATATTATTATTTATGTATACACATTTATTTTAATTTTTTGTAAATATACAATTATATTGAATTATGTTTACTCATCACATGAATAGTTTTCTAGAGTAATAAAGACAGTGTAGAATAACCAAGAGGTAAGGGGTTCATATCGCACCAACACATATTTAGGTTGAATTTATTCATGGGACCTATGAAATATGAATACATGGAAGGATATGTAATATATAATAAACAATAAATAAATATCTAAATAAATAAATTATTTAATTAAAATAAGTAACTAAATAAGTAAGTAAGTAAGTATGTAAATAAGTAAATTATAATAATAAATTAATTAATAAATAAAAAAATTAATTAAAATAAATATATTTTAAAAAATATATACAGAATATAAAAACAAAAAAATTAAAAACATGTCGCTAAATGTTTCGCAACTCCGCTTGTCACTAAATGTTATACCACCGCTGAATTGTTTTTTCATGTGGTGTCCATAGATGCTTGGGAAGTCTGTTGGGTGCTGATTTATGCCCTATATCATATATTCCACCCTACACATGAGTGTATATACATGTCTTTCTAACTACATCTATCTATGCACACACCGTGCACACTTTGAATCACCTATAAATATCTCTTCATCTAAAATTGGATATGTTTGTCCATTGAGCTAGCTATCCAGCCTTTGTGGATGAATAATTGGCTTGGACAGAGAGAGTATGATACTAATAATTTTTTATAAAATCTTACACACAAAACTTGTCAAAATAATAAGTTTGATGCCAAATTCCACTCTCTAAAAAATTCATAGCCTTCTTATCTCACATAACCTCAAATACCTCCACAATCTTTCAAATATCCACTTCAATATAATCTTCTTAGAAACATCATCCCATTTACGCTCTTCATTTATAGTCATCAAAGAATGATTTATCATCCCATCATACATATTTTATAGAATTTTTTTCTCTAAACATGAACATAACATTGATTTATGAATTGTTATTTTCTCAAAAATCATCACATGTAAAATGGAGTATAACATTTTTCATTCAATATGGCAATAAATTATTCAACAGATGGACCATAATAGATGATCAGGTATAACACTCAATGCTAAATCATGAATCAAGAAAACATTCAAAGAATCCTCACTTCTTTATTTTGGTGTATTCATCACTAAACTCATATCTAACACATATTGACTTTTTGAAAAAAAAAGTAATTATTACTTGGGAACCATAATATAAACCTTTTATTTTTTTTGTATGTAACATGAATTATCAATGTAAATATGTGTGATCATATGTATTATTTATTCTCTCCCTCATTGAATATAAATTTAACAGTAAATATAATGGTCTTCTCATCTTTTATTCTACCTATTAAGAAACTTATATTACCTTATTCTTTTCATAGACATGAGAGAAGGATGATAACATATTGGTCTCTTAAAATATCATCTTTAGCCAATACACACAAAGTCTACATGGGCTAGCCTAGTTTGGAAGAAGATAAATATTCAAATTATTTTATTTATACTGTCCATACAGTACCCAACATGTGATATGATGCTCAAAACTCATTTTCCTAACAATTGAGGATGATTTATAATAAATTTTATCATTATAAAAAAACAACCCATTCAAATGTTAACAAAACCATCAAAATAGTTCACGTTAAAGATAAATAAATTCTCTATAATATTATTATTTTATAAAAATAAACCATTAATTAATTCATTTAATACAATCACAAAAAACAGTATGTGTGATTCTCATACCTAATTATCTAGATTTTATAGGGATGCACCTAATTTATAAACTACAAAAAATCATATAATTTGGTATTTTTATTTGAGAGAACTCATTTTTTCTCTCCAAAAGTGATTCACTTATTTCCTCTTCACCATAGATATTTTCTCTGGAATTAATCAATGAGGGAACTCATTCTATTTAATATTTATAGATTTTAGCCTCAACCAAATCCTTGAATTCCCTATATTTTATCACAAATAATCAAAATTAATAGTTTAAATGAGGGTCCTTTTTTTCTAAAAAATAAACATTCAGTGTGATATTTTAATATCATCCTTTTATTTTTATTCCTTCCATCCGTAGAATAGGATGTTCTCATTTACTTTTTGTTAGCATTCATGATGATGAATATATTTTCCTCCCATGAATTGACTCCTCAGGTCACATTGTTTTCTATATCTCAGTTTTCAAGGAATCATTCTCACATTGTTCTTTAAATATTTTCTTAAAGAATTATTCATAGGTTTGTAGAATAATCATACAATCTTTTGAACTATTCCCATTTTTGCAACACCATTTACACTTCTTTGAATTTTTCAGGTAACACATTTTGGATGACTCCTCATGTACCTCATCTATATTTTTTCCTTTATTCTATGAAATTATTTCTACATTCTTAAATATTTAGTCTTGGATAATTGGTCAAGACAAACCATGAACTATTTCTTTAACGTATGAATATATTCTTTTGATTCTAATTTGTCTTCCTTTATTTTTTCTATCTTGAATGAATCTTATATATATTTTTTCTGAATTTTTTTCTCTTTTATAGAAAATAGGTAGTTTATTGTCACCAAATTCATGAAAACCAAATCATTGTATCATACATGAAAATATTTTCCTTATTATTCATTCAATCTCTCAACTATGTTATTGGTGGGTTGAGAAAATTTCATCCTGGACACTAATTGATTCGTTTGATATTTTATCCGAAGTTTATTACTGTAAATTCACCTTTGTTGTTTCCCCATCCTTAACAAATAGACATAATTCTAAAATTATAAATATTTGTTTCGTTATTTTCCACAACACTAGAAAAATACTTGAAACATTGAATATCAAATCTAAGAACAAGTCTATATAGTGTTTTGTTGGGGTTTTATTACTTCTAATTTGAAACATCTTATTTGTGTAGGAGTGTTTTTTTCTTGGAAATGTTTCCCTCCCTTCGATGTGGAACAATTAAATTAATTTTTCTATAGTAATAACTTGCTTATATTTTCTTATAGTAACTATACTATCATAAATTAAATCACCATTTTAAAACTACTTATGTGTAGATTTTTCCACTTTACCTTATACCTCTATTCTCAATTTTTAGATACTATTAGCATTTTTTCTCTACCAGATAAGTTTATCTTTTATGAATTTATTCATATAATTTTTTAAATTAAGACATATTTATTATGTCTTATCTAGTTATTCTTCTTTTTGACCTAGATTCTTACCAATGACTCTTTCCATCTTCCCAATATTGACCACCATCATTGTATTCTTTTTACTACAATTTATAATTTCTTATTTATTTATTGATTCAGTTTCCTTATTCTCATTCTATACATAAGAAAATATATTGATTTCCCAATAAAATTGATTGACTGATGGTGATGAATCATCTTTATTCATTCTTATTATATTTTATTCATTGGGTAGTTTATGTATAGTTTTCTATTTATATTTTAATTACAATAAAATATATAATGTTTCACCTTCCTTTTGTATACTTTACCCTTTTTTATATTTTTTTTGAAATTAAAAAATGTTATCATTTAAATCCATATACATATCATTTGAATTTGGTACATTTCTATCGATCATACACATAAAAAAATATATCTTCAATACTTCATGAATCATTAAGGGGGGATTCTATGATAACTATTACAAATCCTCAAGTCAGTTGGACCACTAGGGGTGATGGTGATGTTAAACAATAGTCATATTTTAAAAATTATTTTATTTTTTAACATAACCTCTCAAAAAAATTATAGTTATATATCGCCTTAATATAATATAGTAACCTCACATAATATACAATAATAATAAGGGATAACACATAAAATAATATTTATGATGTTCGGTATCAATACATACTCCTATTCGTGTTTTTTAGATTCCCTAACATAGATTATCCTCTATAATTTTGTTAATAAGTACCAAGATTTAAAAAATAGATGGCTATACACCATAGTACATGATCATATAGTTGATCCTAGTTCTACAACCCAAAAACATTCACTTATTCCTCAATTTGTTTGGCACCCCAACAGTCCTCTACTTCCTATACTAGACGTACACCGCGACCATGAGCCTATTCAGTAACTATTTGTACACCCCAATCAAAATCTCTTATTCTTTGGTGTAGATCAAGTAGAAAAAGATCTTGTTCTTATTCAGATGATCCTTCTATAAAAACTGTATTCTCACTCTTTCCCATGTAAAACCTGGATATTCATCATTTTACTCAATATATATTCAGGTGTTGAATGTTATTTCATATCTAAATTTCTATAGATTCTCCATAGTTTAATCAAATATTTAGGTATATCTATTTCAGGGATTCCATAATTTGCCTCATTATTGTCTCTCCCCAATATTTGATGTATCATTCTCTCAGAATTATCTTTATATATGAATACGTTTTCTTTAAGTCAATCTGAATTTTTTTGAATATATTTCATTTCTTTTTATATTAAAATATTAATATTGTGAATATTATTTTCATAAGTACAGTATACAATATTTCTATAATTCATGAAAACACCCTGATAATCACATATTGGTATTTTCTTATTTATTAATTTGGCTTAAAGATCCTTGAATTATATCATAATTTATAATTCATAAAAGTATTGTGTATTCTTATCCTTCTTCATGTGGTTTATATAGAATTTCAACCTTATTTAATCTCCAACCACAAAATATTATCTTCTATAATTAACATAAGTTTCTTATTCAATATTCCTCTACACTATTAAATCTATAAATGGATAGAATGATATTTTTTAGAAATGGCATAAAACATCATTAAATCATGGAAGAATGTTGCATGAATGTTATATGAAACATGTTTTCTCTTCTGTGAAATATGTGCACAACTTTTACCCAGCATTAATTTTATCAACAGAAGCCTACACATGGTTTGTATATTTAGTGTATTTTGAACAAAACTTGGTCTCCTAAATTAATAAAATATATTTTCATAAATTATTCATGTATAAAATTTAGTTTACGGTATATCATATGCATGGATTTCGTAGAAAATCATTAGCTCAGTGGTCAAATTTTCCATTTTCCTAATGTTTGTATCGAACTCCTTAGATTTCTTGAAAGATCATAAATGGTATTTTATCTTTGAATCCTTCCAATTATATATATAACCTCATGTTGGATTCTATATTTTTTCATAAGGTATCTTTCTCATATTCCTAGACAAACAATCCATCTTATGGTAGGTCATATCTAAATTTGGGGGGTCATTACATCCTTGTGGGCAATCATGTCTCCCTCTCGTTCCAGAAAATTCATATTAAAGTAACTTACATTACATTATAATCAATCAAATTAAATTTTTGGTAGGTCAGAAACATATTCATATGGCTTGGAATGAAATATTTTAGTTTATTGGATCCTCACATTCAATCACCTTATCCTCCTAAAGATTGTTATTTTCTGGTATTTCATGGCTTCTTGATATTTCTAGAAGCCTCATACTCGATCATATAACTATAAAAACCACACAGTTGATCCAATATAAAACTTGGGATTTCAAAGGATAAAGTTAATGGAAGTAATATAGAATTATTTAATAACATTAATATACAAAACAATCTAATTATTTACTTATAAATAAATTATATAGGAACTATTGAACACATATCTTGTGTGAGGCATCATACTTCGATTCAAATAAGCACTACAAAATAATATCTTTTAATTCCTCAAATACCCATGAAGTATATTAGGTGATGTTGTATTCCCTCTAAATAATGGGACCCATCACATGTGAGGCTATACACTACATTCATCTTATGACCACCCATGAACACACTATGCACACTATGCCTAAAATATTCAACTCTCTCCATACAAACGTGTCTTTGTTTAGATATTGAGTTGGATGGTTGTCCCTTATGGATAGTTTGATGAATTTATATAAGTAATTATTATACGTGGATAATTTTTTTCAACATACTTAGACACAACACTTAGGAAAATACTTGATTTATTCAAATTTCCATGATCAAAAAAATAATATTACATTTCTCAAGAATTATTCATATTCCTCTGTAATATTTTAAATCTTATTCTTAATCTCATATTCATGAAAACATCCACTAATTGACGATCTTCATTTAGAGTCTTCAGATATTTTTTAATATTCACTTCACATGTTTTGGTAAATAATTTTCCTTATCCAAAAAATGATTATTAGACATCAATAAGAATTACAATCAAATAAATAATATTCACATGTAATGTGTAGGATTACCTTTTACATTGATAATGGAAACCAATTCTTCAAATTATAAACATAAATAGATGATCATGAATACATCCGATACAAAATCATGAATCCATAGAAAAATATAAAATAATAATCACCTCATTATATGGATATATTATTCACCCAAAACATATTCAATACATATTAAATCATTAATAACATATTCAATTCATATTTGGTTACTTCAATATCTATGTATTTTCATTCATATTTTGTTATAACTTATTTTAGAACCATTGCATAATTTTTTTGATTTATAACGATTGAATCCAAATCGATGAGTGATATTCAAAAGGAAAAACTTTTCTAGACCTAGATAGGTGGTTTCTTGGTTTCCAACTAGTTTTTACATGTCATGAATCATAATTAATAATGGAAGAAGTACATTGTCTTAGTACATTTAAAATTGATTTAAATTGAAATTTTCACTATCTAAAGAATTAATTGAATCTCTTAGACCAATGTGATATCTTGTGAGTGGTTGGTATTGAAACCATAGTCATCAATAAACTTTTTTTTGGGTAGTGTTATATGAAAATTGATTTAGAATTATAATGGGTGAAAAATTATTAAGAATTTACCTTTAGACCCTCCTGTCTCACTTAATCCATACGTTGATTTTAAAGGGATTGAAAACACATTATTCTCGGGGTAGAATTTATTTGGTGTGAGACATAGATAATGTTAGTATATTGAAGGAATAACACTTTATGTGTCAAATCATTATAAATACTATGTGAATGATTATAAGGGATGAGCTACTTACTAAAATGACTTCTTGGTAGTACTTCATCCACCCTTGGTGTATTGGTGGAATCATATCTATTTTATGTGATAGATTAATGGTATTTCCTTTACCCAAGTTGTGATGGTGATTCATTGTTCACTATGTAGTTAATGTTTTAGTTGAAATATATCAACAATAGGAAGAATAACATTATTACATTTTCCACTATTGATAATGATACTAGTGAGAGATGTTCCATTTAAAACATGGTATATGTTTCATATCATCCATCAATAAGAGTTATATTGACAACACCTCGTCTAATTATAGAATTGTATCAATGGAATATCATCCACTTTTGAATTAAGGATGGTGAAATGTAATCCAAATTAACTTCTAGAAACCAGACCTGTACAAATGATTTTTGCCAAACCATTGGTATAAGTCCCATAAAATGACCTTATACCAATGGTTTTCTAACTATTGGTATTGATATTTTGATTTTTAACGGATATTTTTTTGTCAAATAAAATTGAACACATAATTAATTAATTTACTTATAAATATATATATACATATTTATCATATTATGCTTCAATGAAACATTGTAGATTAGTGGATAGGTCGTTGAGATATAAATCAGAGTTCTGGGGTTCAAAAACAGATGATGATTTTTTGAATTACCAATACCAATAGTTTGGAAACCATTGGTATATACCACATATACCAACGGTTTCCTAAACCTATTGGTATTGGTCTATACCATTTTTAGAGAAGCCAATGACCACCCAAACCATTAGTATATTATAAAACAATAGTTTTCAGACATATTCCAATTGTTCCAGACCATTAGTACATGCTTCTTTTCCAATATTTCATGGAGTTTATGATAGTGGCTCATCGTCCATGTAAATTTTATAGTTTGTGATATTCCATATACATTGATATTTATATTATTATTTCATTGTAGAGTAATAAATTATTAGAGATTTTATACCATCCGCCAGAGACATTAATGTTTGTGGTGCTTCCTACACTTGGGATGGGAATTAGTGGAATATCATCCAAAAAAGATGGGGATTCCACATACATAGTACAATGACACATTCTTCCTTGATATTGTATTAGTGGTTATTCGTTAACCATGATTTTGATATGTTAAGTTGTATAATATTCATCATCACTATAAATCAAGATCATAGATATATCATCACATTTCACCATCGACTAAAATTGTTATGGTCAAATAAGGTATAGGTGATGGTAATTCTATAAGGTGATGGGATATTTATTTATTTACTTATTTTACTATCAATAAATATCATGCATGAATATTTATTTACTAGGATTTTTAGGGACATAATTGGTGGGTAATTCTGATGATGTCCTCACACCCTACTTATGCACCAAGAAACCTAAGATGAATTTATATTTTTTTATCTTGGTAAGCTTATTTTACTTAATAATATATATGGATTAGTTAGTAAATATTTTTATTAGTCATGAGATAGGGAAATGATATAACTCTTGATTAATTTTGTTAATATATATAATTTGTTACACTTATAACCCATTTTTAAAATCCCAATTTTTCAAAATAAGAATATTGAATTCGATAGTGTATGTGACACATGGAAGTGAGCATAAAAACCCATACAATATTTTCCCTTAAATTTATTGTCTTTGATTACTTGTATTACAAAAAACGTTGAGTCTAAATGAACCATAATATAGTATAACATTATAACCTATATGTTATGATGACGATTATGAATAGTACTCACAAAACATTAAAAATTATTATTATTTACTTATTTGAAATACAATAGGAATCATTTAAAATAAAAAATAAATATTTTCTTAAAACATTATTTTTTTACAACGATAGCTTAGTCACGATTTTCACACATAATTTATTTATTTTTTAACATTTATAAAATTAATTTGTTAAAATTAATTTCAAATTTTTAAATAATAAAATTGAAATTATCTTAGGATGAATTTTTGAAATTTTTATAAATGTTTCATTTTTTGATGAATATTAAAAACTAGTGAATTTTAATTGAAAACTACCTATTATATTAAATAATTTTTTGTATGAAATAATATTTTGAATTGGTTTTAATGTAAAATAAGTTAAATAATTTACAATTAATATAATTTAGGTAATTATAATGATTTTCATTTTGAATTTTTATATAAAAACATTGAAAACTTTTGAACATTTTCTTTTTGAATCCCATCTATCTAATCGCATCCGCTAAAATAATATAAAATTATAAATTTCAACTACATTGAATTGAAATAACAAAAATGGATTCCTTATTATGGTTCAGATTAATTTATAATTTATAATAACATCAAATTAATTTTTTACAAAATATAATAGTGAAAGGAGTAAAAATTAATTATCATAGTTAATGTAGAAATAGATTTACATGGGGATTGAACTGAAACAATAAGTGATAATATTAACTAAAAAATTGTATAAATTTTTAAATTGAAATATATCTACCTTAACTACTATATTTTCAACAATAGAAAATTTAGGAGGCTTTTGGAAAGATAAAAACATGGATGTAATTGAATCTTTTGAAAAATTATATGTGTGCCACTCACCTCACATATAAAAGTCTACCCTCTACTCTCAACAAAACACCTTAAAACCATTTTTGAAATAGAACATCCAAAATGACTTCCCAAATTCCATAAAAATAACAAAGAAGTCTTATTTTAGTTTTAATTTCAACCTAATAGGGTTAGGGTAAAAACATAATGAGGACACTCGAAGAAGAGGTAACATTCTTCAATGAGTATTTCTATTTTGTTTATTTTTTCACCAACTTAAATTATTATTAAACCATGATGATATAATAATATTAGTATATAAAATATAATTAAATGTTATAATGCTAATTCGATTACCTAAAACCATATAAAATTCTATTAAATGGGTTATAAAATCATCATTTGTGTGAATGATGAACTACTACCTCGTGAATAGATGTTATTCGTTTTTCAATTACCACATCTCAGAGTTTGGAATGATGATGGATATAAAGTATAAATATTATATTTTTAACATAATTATACATATAGAGAAATTATATCAAATTAAAAAATTACATTCCATTTCATATAATGCATGATAAAACCGCCCGTTTACAACGGACTACCGCCTCACGAAACGATGTGATTAGTCTTTCTCTAACGCTTTGCGTGGAAAGTGATAAAGATAAAGTTAATGAATATATATGATTTATATGAAATAGTTATGATAATAAATAAATATTAATTATTTTTAAAATATTATATATTTATTATTTTCATTCTTACATTTTCACTCAATGAAGGATGATAATGTTGTTCATGTACGTGTGGACTACCGCCTGCACGAAATGATATGGCTCTCTTTTCATCATCAAAACACAAGGATGATATATATATATATAAGTGTGTGTGTGTGTGTGTATATATTTGAAGACATTATATTATATTTATGATATTATTATGATTATATAAATATAAATTATTACTTACATCTAATCAACAATGATCAATGAGAAAATGGAAATGTTACTCATGCATTCGTATGGCCAACTGTCTCTGTGATTGTAACAACGTTCTTTTATGATAACCATAATTCATTTTTTGTTTCAATAATATAATTTATTTAAAATATTATTATTATTTCATGATTTTTAGTTTTTATATGTCATAAAAATATAATAAAATCTTGAATCACATATTTCATGATGAAACATGTGTGAGAATGTAAGACAAATAACACCCAAAACAATGAAAATAATGAATGATTATTAAAAAATGGATGATAAGATGTCATAAAAGAATAATATATGATATTAAAATTTTTAATATTAATATATTATAAGATAATAATATTTTTAAAACCACTATATTGTATGTAAATCACATTAATCCAAACGGAAGTGTAAGGTAAAGGATTTCCTCTCAAGCGCATTTCATTATGGTAAAATTTATTTCTCTACACCAAATTTATTTTAAATGGTGCGCATAACAAAATTTTAACATAAAATATCATTATTACATAATAATTAAAAAAATTTATTGTTTCAATTTTTCTTAATTCACACATGGGGATTTGAATTCAAAATTACCAAGTGGTGATGAATTTTATAATTCAATTTCCTTTCCATGGGTTATATTACTTCATCATTTTCATTGATATTCTAATATTATGTTCATAAGTAATTTTTATTTTCTAATAATATATATAAACATGATTAATGTGTACTTATATATGATAAACATAATTTATTCATTGAATAATTCTCAATTCATTTTTATAATCATTGTAATGGTATATTTCACAGTCTCATTCTGATTGAGGTTGATTATTATTGAATTTAAGTTGATTGAAATTATTCTATTATTGTCTAATAAAAATATTTTATTTTCATATCCTCTATTTATTGAAGATAATTTTCTCTCATATTTATTTTTTCCACTGTTTTAAAATAAAAATAATTGATAAAATTGTTTTTAATAAAATATGACTCCATTTCTATCTTCAGTATGAAATCCATTTTACTCAAAAAAAATGTTTTAAAAAAATGTTTTTAAAAATATTTATAAATTTTTATAAATGATATAATATAAATAAGAGTATACATATTTAATTTAAAAAAAATCATTTAAATGAATATCCTTTCCTTTTTCTTAACAAGTAACTTTTCTATCCTTTTTATAGTGCAAAAGGAATGCTCTTTTTATATTTTAAGATATATAATGAATTACCGGACATCACAATTGTCATTTATTTAAAGATTCATTTTAATTTTTATGAGGATACATATAAAGAAATTATTTTTACTAATATTCTATAAATTTATAGTTTTTAAAATTTCATTTTTAGAAAAAATTTTTAACATGTTTTATGTTTTAAATAAGTAATTTTCAAAATGATAAATATATTTTCGTCATGAATGTTTTTAAATATATTTTATGGTTTTCATATTCATAAATGAATACAACCATTAAGTGTACATATACTAAATTGGCGATATGTTGTATTAATACAATCATTAATCTCTCTTTGGATGGTTTATGATTATTTTTTCTACTGATAGTATTGACATTGACATCCTTAATATTTACAGTCAATAACAATACCTTAGAATGTTCACATTCATCCGAAAATTGGAAATTAAATTTCAAATAAATATCCATATTATTTATCCTAATTTGTTTATTTTATAATATGTATATGATTTCAATATAGGGTGGTCTACATTGGATGTCATTTTCTAATTTTTGAAAATATTTATAAATACATATTCATACACAATACAGATATTTAATGATAAGAAACATTTTGTATGAAATAAATAAATTATTTTATATATGAGGAATTGATTGTAAATGAAAGACATGGAGGTGACCTATTATAGGTAACCCCACAATGTAGAGGTAGTCAAATGGAACAAAACAATTTGTTAAACATAGTACAATGGCTTTATACCCATTAGTTTTAAACAATGCTATGGTAGATAATGATAGTAGATGTATCTTATGCATGCCGCATAATGTCAAATAATTTTGTATTTAATTCATCGTGAATTCATATATTCTTATCATTGAGATTTTATAAAGATATTATCTCTTGATTCATTTCATTTATAGCTATTGGTTACATAGAATGTGTGTTTAGTTATTTATATTTCCATTGTCAATATGAATTGTCCAGTTATAATAGTCATGTAATTTATTAAATTGATTTTGTTTATAGTTATTTACATTACTATATTGATTGTTATGCATGATATTTTCTCTATGATATTATCTTTGGATTAATTTCATTCTCACTTTACATATTAAATGGAATTTTTATTTATTCATTTACATTACACTATTGATTATGAATTATCCAGTTATTATAGTCATGTTATTTATTAAATTTAATTTTTTTCAGTGATTTACCTTATTATATTAATTATGCTAATTAAATTATTTTAATGGAATGTGTCTTCAGATATTTACCATTCCATGTGGATTATAATCCATAATATGTGATATCACCCACCTTATTTAATCCATATTGATCATTTGAGATCACACTTATTTTTTTGTTTCCCAAGAATCCATGAAGTGCACTACAATAGATATAAAAGGATATCCTAAAGGAAATACTGATATTCTAAAAAAATAATGTTGTAATTTTTGTTTCCAACTGTAATATGGGAATAATTTTTGTTTCGAGTTTACAAGGACTACTAAACTGTTCAGAAATTTGGGATGTAATTCCTTATATCTTATTAAAATGTTCAAATTATCCACTCAATATAGGCTACTAGGGTTGGGGTTACTACACATGGAATCGTAGGATGTTTAGTTGAAATCGTTGGAACTATATTTAGGAAAAAATAGATTAAGAAGCCTAACTTAATGAGCAACATTGAGGATAATTATAAAAGAACCTCCCAATGTTTTGGTGTGGAAGTTATTATTGGTTTTTAATAGAAAATAATTCTATATACGGATACTATAAATGGACATGGTTTTAAAAAAGATATACCTAGGGGTAATGAATTTTAAATTGGCATATTGGGATTGACCAGATCATCACCTAGTGCATTAAAATGGGACTTCCTGCAAAACTTGTATGATTATCCTAGGAGATTTCCTTCAGATAATTCATATATTCTTTAAAACCCATTATGAATGATTCTAATTGATGAAAAAAATGAATGACCTAGGTTAAACCTATGGTTTATTAGATTCAGAAAAATGATGACATGATTCAATCATCCTATAAATGTGTATATGGTTTTTCATATATGATTATTGTTTCTCATAATATAATATTTTATTTTATTAAATGGATGGAACCCTGAAGAATCAAGTTAACATTAAATATGAAAGATAATTAAGAGTATGATTGAAGGAAATTAATCTCATTATAGGGATCCATTAATAGTTTTTTGTCTACATTTTAGAGAACCATGTAGTTATTTGAGTAAATTATAAATTTTAATTGCTAAGCCCTAGACTATGGATGCAACTATGTTGAAATAAATTGGAGGAAGTATTTATGTTTTGGGATTTAAGAATTACAATTATAAATTATTTTACCAAAGTTACTTCGGTTATAAGAATCATGAAACATATAAGTGTCGCATAAAATTTAAGAATCATATATTTACTCATAACATAAGAGTTATGGTTACCATAATGGTTTAATGAGTTTAATATTGGAAATATGTTCAATTTCTTATACACCATTACTTTATTTGATAGAAGTATATAAAGAATAAGTATATTTTAAATGAAATTTACGGTTTGCATATGTTTTAATCTAAATTTTATTTGAAAAATAATTCATTTACATTATATAGAAATATTTTTAAATGTATTGAAAGAGATAATGGTTAATATGATCATTAACAATATTTTAATAATAGTAAAATAATATTTTTATAAATTTTAAAAACAAAATTGCTTTAAAAACCTTCGAAAAAATGTTATTTAATTGTTAACTTTATTTTAATGTTTCCCCTCATATTTTTTGTAACATTATAGGAATTATATTAATATAATTAATATAAATGTAAACCCAACCTATTGGGTGACAACCGTTTTCATACATAAAAGTTGTAGGTCTTGAACCCATGACTGAAGGTTGATTTGTGTTTAGAAACAACAACTAGACTATGTGATATCCTAGTTAATATATCATTTTTTAGTTAAAATATTTAAAAAAACAAACATTAATGATGAAACCATGGTCTTAATTTTTTTTGTTTAGAGGTTATTTTATTATATTGGATAACTTCTACGAACCATAATTTATTTGGAATATAGTTTTAGATAGAATAAATGACTTTTCACTCTTCTATAAATCTTGAAATCAGTTAAAATTTTATTTTAGTTATTTTTTCACAAAAAAATAATCCATGTATATTCAATTCATGGATTATGGTTTGAATTTAAAATTGATATAAGCACAACCAAATGATGAAATTTTTCTTATGAAATAAATACATTTCAAGAAACTATATTTTATTTAATTATTGGACATCAAAATAATTTCTCAACATTATAAAAATAATTGTCAATTTTTTTCATATTATATTCATATATGATGAGTCATATTGTCATCAAAATTATCACATATTTATGGTTTTGAGGCCCTTAACATTCCTTTGATCACATAATTTCTTGTGATCACTGAATTCTATTACTCTATATATATTTTTATGCTTTTACACCATGTCTATATCTTCAATTTGCACAAATGATATCATACATAGAAACCTTTTAATTTTTTATTCCATAACAACATCTTAATTCCAATTATCTCGCATCAAGTGGGTGTTTTATCAACCCTTCTCATTGTGTGGGATATAAATAATGTTATTTTAAATTGTAAACCCTTTTACTACCAAATTAAATATTAAATAGTGAGGATTCAATTTATTTAAGGTGCAGAGAATAAAACACCCCAAGATTATAAAATAATAAAATTTTATTTGGTAATATAAATGGCACACAACACTGAGCTTAAACAACCCCCAAAATATATTTCATTAAATTTAATCTCTTTGATATCCTATGGAACATGAATCCCCTAGTATAAATGAACCATAATATAGTATAGCATTAAAACCCATCAAATATGTTGGAAGTAATAAAGAGTATTAAATTAATTATGAAAATTATTATTATCTATTTATTATAAAAAAATCATTTAAAATATAAATTATTATTTTCTTAGAACTGTATCATTTCTAATAGAAGGTTTAGTCATGATTTGTGTAAATAATTTAATATTATTTATTTAAGAAATTTTAGAAAATATATTTGATAAAATTCACTTTATTTTTTTAATAAAAATACATATATTATATTATGGTTATTTTTAAGGGGTTTTTCAGAAAAGTTTCATTTTTCGAAGAATAATGGAAAATACTAAATTGAAATTGAAAATTCCTTTTCATTGAAATAAATATTAATTATATATTATATTTTTAATTGATTTTAAATTAAAATTAGATAAATTATATTTCAATTAATATAGTTTAGTTAATATTATTCATTTTAATTTTGAATTGTGATAAATGTTTTTTAATCTATTGATTTTCTACTTATGTAAGATTAATATTTAAAATTAGAATTTCCACTTATATGAATTTTATTTGAAAAAATGGATTAAATATTTGGAATCATCATAATTTATAATTTACAATAAGGTAAAATTAATTTTTGAACAAAATGAATCTTGAAGAAATAAAAAATTAATTTTCACAGTTATGGTAAAAATAAAATGACCAGGTGTTTAAACTAAAAAGATAAGGATTAAAATAAAATAAATATTTTTTAAAAAATATATTTTTTAGAAAATATTCCTTCCTATATATTCTATTTTTGATAATGTACCATTTTATATCCTTTTGGCATGATTGACATATGGGTGTAATAAAATATTTTCAAAAATTACAAGTGTACCACCCACCTCACATATAAAATTACACCAAAACTCTTCTATACCTCACTCCATAAAATTATTTTCTGGTTAGAGAATGAAATTCCAAAATAATTTACCCAATTCCCTCTTCAAATCATATACATCTTAGTTTTGTATTAATACACTCCTAGTTAGTATGTTGTTGTTATCCTAAGGAAGGTACCTAAAGAAGAGGTAGCGTTCATTTCCAAGAATTTTTATTTTATTTCTTCCACCACCTAATTAAATTTTTATTTAACACCTATGATATAATGACCTCGCTATCTTAAATATAATTTGAATTTTTTTTTAATTTAATTACCTAAAACTATCTCCACTACCATCAAATGTTTTATAAAATCATTATTCATGTGTACAACAGATTACCGCATCAAGTACTGATGCCATTCATTTTTCCATTACCAACTTTCACGGTTGGGTATGATTATAGATATAAAGCATATATATAATTAATTTAAAAAATATTTTATCTATTTAGTGATTAAATCATAAAACCCTTTTTAATTTACATTTTTTAGGGGATATAATAAATTCACTCATGTGTACGGCGGACTACCACCTCGCGAATGATGTGATTCATCTTTCACTAACTCTTTGCATGGAATTTGATAAGGATATTTTTAATGATAATATGTATTATAAATATAATTTTTATAATAATGAGTAGATTATATATATATATATCTCATTTTTATTCTTACCTTTTCACTAAAGGAAAGATGATAATAACATTCTTTTATGTGTGGAAGACCACCTACATGAAATGAAATGACACTCTTTTCATCAATACACAACATTTATGATACATATAAGTATAGTAAAATAGTAATATATTATTTGATTTATAATTAAAATTATTTAAAGTTAAAATATCAGTTACATCCATTCTAAAATGATCATTGATAAATTAAAACATTACACATGCGTACGTATGACCTACCATCTCTGTGACTATAACACGTTCCATTTTCATAACTATATATCATGAATGTTCATTTCATGAACCAAACCGGGTTGACCCTGAACTAATCACCCGAACTGATCTGTGGCAAGTCCTGAGTGGCATTCCTGATTCTCCTGGGGTGGAAACAAGTGTGAGGGCATCAATAGAGTCTGTGGGAACGATTTCAACAAATACAAATAAATAAAGCAGCCTAAATAATAAAGAGTAGAGCTGGGTAAATAAACCAAAAAAACGACTACACAAGAACAAAATAAATTAAAACTAAACACATTAATTGTCCTATCTAACTCATTGTGACCTCACGAGTCACTATCCGACTGAATGATCATGTGTCTCCCATGGAGATCACACTAATTCTATAGCCTGTACAAACACTAAAAAGAGAAAATAATTCTAAGCATGAGTATTAAAACTCAATAGGCTATTCATAATTAACTACCATTATAATTAAAGAAAAATCATTTCAATTTTGAACTACAATTTATAAAAGTATGTTTTTGTAAGTATTTTACACAAATTAAAAGTACAAACCATTGCCCGTAACCAATTTTAAATATGGATTCATTTCATTAGTGTCAATGAAACTTTCTAACGGGAATGTGATGTTTATATTTTTCAAATTTGTACAAAAAGGATTAAACACATTCATTTGAAAACCATTTTTAGAAAGTGAATCAAAACCAGTTTACCACTTTCAAAAGAAAACAATAAAAAAATGTACAAAATAAATAACACAGTAAGGGTAATTTTGGTGTACATATAACTGTCATAATCACTACTGTAAGAAACAAATGCCGAATATATATGGGTGAACCTAGGAGATCAAGAATAAACTAGAAGTCGCAAATACTTGAGACCTCATCCTCGTTGACATGTCACACATGATGAAATCAAAATTCCCAATACGATCGACCATCCATTCTCAGGCAGGCCGAGGGAAAATCCAATAATAATAAACCAAATTTATCCACATACTATGTGCCACTGGTCAGTGCCATAATCTATCAGTGCAGTAATCATTCTTAGAGTATTTTATAAATACGCTAGATTCCCTTATCTCGTGTATTTGAATTGGGGGTGAGCCAATTGATACCAGTCGAGCATCCAATCACACACACCCACAAAAACACGTTTATATATATATATATATATAACTATAATTCACAACATGCATCACCCCAAGTGTAACATCCTGGTTCTGATAGCCATCCAGAGGCGCCCCGTACCCGGTTGGTCACATGGCCTCAAACTCATTTCCCTGAATGCTAGAGGCTGCCGACTAGAAGCAAGGTAATTTGGTGTGATAGTGGGGAAACTATTACCTCATTACAAGAGTAACATAGTGGAAGAAAACAATATGAAATAGGGGAAGCCGTAATAATCCATACAAGAGTAAACAACGGTATACTAAAAGTAAGAAACAACTATAGAAATATATAAATGATGCATGATACATATGTCTAGGAAAGAAGCCAAACAAATCACAATGTTGGAAAACAAAAAGTACTAATCAAAATTACAATAGAAATAGATAAAATCTCCTCAGAATCTCAAGTCTAAGCTTGGTCCCATGCTCTCTATCTCCATAGCAAGTGAGGTACCTAAAGTAGAAAGGTGTTGGCCCTTAACTATACCTGCAACAATACACTATGTTTGGGCCCAAATGAATGACCCGAATAGGGAGTGGGACTAAATACTAGTAGGCAACCAACCAAAGATAGGTTCCTAATAGTCCGTGAATATATATGGCATGTATTAAGAAAAGTTTTCGTAAACAAGAGAGTACTCAGCAATAAACAGTTCCACATATCAAATAAACATCTAATCAAGATAGGTACCCCTTTGGGATGTACACATAACCTATCCCCACTACTTCAATCATTATAATATATAAATACTATCTAAGGAAGAACTCATAGTCAATGCCCCTTATAGTCAAAAGTGATTCAAGACTCTCTAAGTAAGCTCACACGGTCAATTCCCCTTATAGTCTCTCTGAGGAAGCTCACTCGGTCAATTCCAATTATATCCCTAAGTGATCCTAGGCCCTATGATAATGCTCAATTTCACAATTACCCTTATAACCTAAAGTGGTTCAAATACACTCTAAATAAGCTCACTCGGCCAATTCCCTTTATAGTCTAAAGTGCTCAAAGACTCTCTAAAGAATCTCACATTGTCAATTCCACTTATAGTCTACTCAACCATGTTCTCACATCCCTATGTAAGTAAATGAGCATATAATTGCAATATGTACAATGTAAACCTCAAGAACTTCATGGCTAATCGGTCCACAACATACAGAAATTTCAGAAAACAAACACTTCACCCTACAACCCTAGGCATTGGAAAATAGGAAAGATGGCCAAAAAGTCTATGTAGGAAAAAATAGTCGTAAACAGAACATGCATGGAAAACCACTTCCAAAACATAGTAATCAACCCTATTCATAAACAAACAACCTTTACTCAAGCATACAAGCATGGCAGGAAATTAATAGGGGTAAAACGGTAATCATACAATACCCCAATTAAGGGTATTGGCCAAATGTGCACATATAACTAAAAGAATCTTAACAGAAAGGAACAATCCACCTACCTTGGAATTAAGAGATTTCTATACTTCGGTATCAGCCCTTGGATCAACCTAGAATGTGGTATATCTAGAAAAAAATCTAAAATTTTCAACCCACGATATCTCATGATAGTGGAGAAATCAAAAGATGGTGCTCTAGGAGAAAATTGAACTCATCGGTGCGATTCCAACGCAACTGAAAATGTTAAATTTAGAGGACGGACACTCGCCTAGGAGTTCGTCAAATGTACATGGCCATAAGGTTATCTTGGTCGAACGAGACCTAGAAGGAGATCTTTCTAGCGATTATATGTGACCCCAATGATTTTAAGGAGGAAAAAGTAAATACATGGCGTGTACATGCCTTTTTCATACTCCGATTTAAGTGGAATCTTGGTCACCCCCACAAGGCCATGTGCATGGCTACTGCACGACAATCACAAGACTACATATTGTAACAAAGTACACATTGTGTATATCGAAAATTTCCAAATTTCCTCTTTTTCTCAAAAATGACCAGAAAAAGAAAACATACATGAAAAGAAGGACCAAGATCTTACAGACATCCCCACTTAAATAAATTCATCCCTGAATTTACCTAGATAGGTGGCGTTGAAGAAGAATCCCTGAAAAGCTCTGGTCACTGTGATCGCACAACATCCTCCCTCTCCCATGTCTCATCCTGTACTCGCCTGTGCTGCAATATCACTCATACCGAAGGAATAGACTGGCCATGGAGAACCTTTGTACTACGATCCACAATCCAAATGTCATTATCCTTGAAATATGCATCCACATCCAACTCATCCTCCTCTGGTTGAAATACATGAGATGGGTCTGAAAAATAATGTCGGAGCTGAGAAACATAAAAAATTCATGCATATCCATGTACCTCTGAGGTAACTACAACAGATAGGAAACCAACCCAACTCTCTCTACAACCTCAAATGGTCTGACATACCTCCGTGAAATATCACCTTGTATCATGATCAATCTGTACCCCAACCTTAGTGTGAGAAGAAAAAAAACTTTATCCTCGACCTCAGACTCAAGAGGTTGTCTCCACTGATCATCATAATACTTCGGTCGAGATTATTTCATAGCCATCCTCTTTTGAATCAGAACTATCTACTATGTGGTCTCCTGAACAAGATAAGGTCCCAACAAAGCATCCTCTTCTACCTTCAACCATTATAAGAGAAATCAGCATGATCTACCATACAAAGCCTCATAATGTTCCATCTGAATAGTTGGTTGAAAACTATTATTGTAGGAAAACTCCATAAGAGGCATGTGATTCTCCTAAGAACCTGTAAAATATAGGATGAATGCTTGGTGCATATCCTCAAGAACCTGAATCGTACGCTCAGACTGGCTATCTTTCTAGGGGTAAAATGATGTACTCAGAAGTACCAATGTACCCAATGCCTTTTAAAACCCCTTCCAAACCCGACAAGTAAAACATCCATCTCAGTCTGAGAAAATGGATTATAGAACTCCATGTAAGGGCACAATATATCAGATGCACAACCGCCCCAGCTCATTAACATTGAAGGTCTCCTTGATTGAATGAAGTGAGAATCCTTCATGAGTTTTTCAATAAAAACTCAAACTGTATCACTACCTCGAGGGGACCTCGACAAAACAGTCAAAAAATCCATCGTGAAGTTGTTCCACGTCCACTCGAGAATAGGAAAATGCTGCAAAATCCCTACTGGTCACTGATGCACCACCTTCACCTATTGACAGGTGGAACACTTCCTGACAAAACCTAAAACATCTCTCTTCATACCTGGCCACCAATATAGACGGTGTGGATCACGATACATCCTGATGATGCTAGAATGAATTGGCCATATTTAGGAATGAAAGTCTCATATCAGCTCCTCGCATATTTCTGCTGGCACCCATAAATGCCCCTAGAAACGCATGATCTCATCCTCACCTACTTACCATCAAGGAATAGGGTTCTCTCCTGGAATTCTATCCCATAGGACTAGGATTTATGAGTGTTACATCTGCCTCATTCTCACTCTCTCAAGAAGAGTAGAGGTAACAACCATTGAAGAAAGAAAAGTCTGCCCCTATCAGTAATGCACCTCCAAATGCATCTCCGAAACAAGGCCATAAGCTGCCACTCACTGTTGGCCTCTAAAAATACCTGTATATTGGTCTTCCTGCTTAGCACATCAACAATTTCACTACCTTTCCCAAGCATATTGGCAGGCTCCATGTCAAAATACTTAAGGTACTCAACCCACCTTCACTGTCTCAAATTTAGATCACACTAAGTGAAGACATAGATGAGACTCTTGTAGTCTGTGAAAACCACAATGTTATCTCCTAGAATATAATGTCTCCAAAAACATTAGGCTTGAACAAATTCTTCCAACATGAGATCATGTGTCAGGTAATCCTCTCATGTGGCCTCAACTGCTGAGACACATACACAACAACCCCTACTCCCTAGATAAGCACAGCTCCCAGTCCGATACCTGATGCATCACAGTAAACAGTATAGCTCTTGCCCGGCTCTGGAAAGACTAGTATCGGTGTGTAAGTCAACCTCTCTTTCATCTCCTGAAAGGTTTACTCTTAATAATATTACCAAAAGAAATTTTCACCCTTCTTAGTCTGACTTGTCAGTGGTGATGCTAAGCATGAAAAGTCATGTATGAAACATTAATAGTATCCCACCTGCCCTAGAAAACTTTGTACCTCAGAGATATTCTTCAGTTTTACCTTGGAAACTACGGATATCACTTTCTCTAGGTCGACTAATACTCCTGTCTCTGAGATAATATGACCCAAGAAGTGAATCTAGTCCATCCAACAAAGGCATCTTGAGAGCATAGTATATAACTGTTTCTCTCTCAGTGTACTCATAATGATATAAATATTGGTATCATGGTCATATCGAGTGTGAGAGTAAACCAATATATCATCCACAAAGACCACCATGAAAGAATCCATGTATGGATGGACCACTCGGTTCATCAGTGCCATGAAAAATGCAGTCACGTTCATGACACCGAACGACATAACCATATACTCTATAGACCATACCTTCTCTGATAGGATGTGAGATTTATATTTGATGGTCAAGCGTGAAACTAATGGTAACCGTATCTCAAGTATATCTTAGAGAACACCCAGTATCCTCAAATCTAATCAATAGAATCATCAATACTAGGTAAGGGATATTGGTTTTTGACCGTCAACTGGATCACCTTCTGATAATCCAAAAAAAATTCTGAGGGTACCATCTGCCTTCTTCACAAACAGGATAGGAGAACCCCAAGGAGATGTACTGGGTCGGATGAAACCCTATACCTACAATTCCGCCAACTTCTTCTTAAGCTTCTGTAGCTCTGGTGTAGCCATCCTGTAAGGAGGAATGGACCCCAGTGCTGCTCTTGGAACAAGATCAATAGAAAAGTCTACCTCACGCTCTGGAGGAAAACCTAAAAATTCTTCTAGAAAGACATCTCTGAAACGATCCACCACTGGAGGAAAGTCTAATGAAGAAGTCCTCGGTTCATCCAATTATAGAATGGAAATCTGGGCTATAACTCCTCCCAACCCATGATGCTCTGTTTCCACTTTTCTAACCTGGACATCCCATTCTCCCTCATAAAGAAATTATATTCCCTCTAGTGACTTAAAACTCACCTTATGGTGATAACAGCCGACAACTTCCTGGAAGGTAACTAACAAATCCATCTCAAGAATGACATAATAGCATGTCATATCTAGGACATAGATGTCCAATAAGAAGTGAATCTCACCAGTCTCTAGAGGGAACTCCTTGCACTAATTCACACTCTCTGTTCTAGTCCCCAACAGAGTGTATAACATCATGATATCAGCAGAAGAAAAGATGCAGAGCCCAAGGCTCTCCACAATAGCAATAAATATAAAGCTATGAGAAGTCCCTATATCAAAAAGATAAGTAGCTAAAATTGAGGCTTCTATGATCGTACCTCCAACTGTATAAGGTCTAGTATCCTACTTCTACTGGGTCTACTCTACTACAAAAGTTTGGCCTATACCATGTCCATGTGACCCTGCCAGACAACTCTTATCTGATCTGTCCTGATGTCACTGAAAACTAGGCTACTGACTATCACGACCATGACCTCCACCTCGTCCGGAATGGCAGGAAGAACTCCAGTTCCTAGACTGGTGATAAACAGGTGGTGTTTCTCTTGAATGAGGAGTAATTGAAGAACCCATGTCACTAGCTACTAGTGAGAAGATCTGGAAGAAGTGTCGAATATGACCCATATTTCTACAAGATCTTCATTTCACCAGGTCTCTCGGGAAATGTGGCCTCTTATTCCCACTCCTACCACACTAGTAACAAACCACACGGATACTTGAAGATTCATCCCACCTTCTCTGATCTTCTCATGCAATCTACCTATGGTTCTTCCTGCTATCAGTTGGTGGATTACTAAATCTGGATGCTAAAACTCCTTGGCTCACTACTCCAGAATCCATCAGATTGCGCTAAGTGATTAGCACCTGGTTGAATATTGAAGATATAAAATTCAACCTGAAGATGTTCACCTGAGATCGTATGTCCTGAATCAGACCATCCTAAAACATTCATGCAAGGAAAAACACATCACTTCCAGATATTGGTGTGAAATTTTGTAGATCAGTGAAGCAAGTGAAATAATCCATAACAGAAAGTGTACCCTGCTCTAGATCCATGAACATTCAGTTTCAGACAGCTCTTAAGGTATACGAATAGAATTAATCATAGAATATGCACCAAAACTCATCCTAATCCATACTCTCCTAGGGTCTCGCCTGTAAGATCACATCCCAACACCTCTTGGCGGAGTCTAGAGGCATGTGGGTAGGGAGCTTCACCCTCCTCCTTGGAGGTATCTCCCGATGCTCGAAATGCGTCAGCGTGGCTTCTATCCAAGACTCTCCAGCCTTGGGTCCTCCATCCTCTGAGAAAGTGGGAGGATGTTTCTACGGAAAGACACTAGTCAATTTTACCATTGACGGGGCAGGAGGGGGTGCTCGCTGAAAATTCAGCATCATCCTCATAAATCCCTCCCTGAACTATGTATCAACACCTATTTCAGGTATAATGGCTGGTGCCAAAACTATCTCGATAGAAGGATCATATGGAAGTCCCTGACCAGCTATATCTGGTGTATGATCACCACATAGAAACTGGCGTACAACTGGAGGATGTCTCGGTGGCATGACACTGCAAGGTCAATGGCACACCATTGATCAAGATTATCAGGGACTGGAAACATGAAGCGTAAAAAGGTAATATGAGAATGAAATCATTCAAGGTTTACAAAACATTACTACACAGCATGTACAATGCCTACACAGTGTGTTCCCTTAGGCCATTCACATGCTAATGTACTTCTACAAAAACTGGTCGTGTAACACCCCAAACACACAACACGTTGTCTTAACAAATGAAGTGTACTGGAATACTCTTTCCCATCCTGAGTACTTCTACACGGTTAAGCCACAATAATCTCCTATGAAAATACTACACGGCATGATCATGATAGAAACAACATGTACTAGAAATGATTCACCACAGCCCATGTTATTAGTGAAACAACTTAACACACGGCTCACACTATACGATGTGATCCAGATTGACCCGGCGTGTATGAGGATGGATAACACCAACCTGTGTTGTTCGTGACACGACCAGGTACCAGGTTCAGACTACATGGCATGTTCAATCCTGACATGGCGTGTATAGCTTAAGGTTTATCCTTCCATGTTGTTAGTTACACAGGCGGACACATGGTCAATACCACACGACGTGTAGAACTGGTACACGGTGTGTTCCTGTAAGAAATTCCATATCCCGTGTCTCTTCCCACAGATCCTATGACACGTTTAGAGTCTACATGGAATTTACATAAAGTAAACGATATGTACTTAAGAATGACCTTTTCTTCCCGAAAAGAAGTACACATGGCGTGTACTTAACATTATATGGCGTGTATTCTGGTTTTTTCTAGACAGTAAGCCTCAAAAACTCATATGGAGCCTATAAAACAATAAAATGAACATCAAGGTGCCAAATTCCGATCTGTGAGGGCCCATACTCCCCATGAATCAATTTTTGGAAACTTATACATGTTATAACAAGAAAAACAGGGCAATGATCCACCAAATTCCAGTCCATGAGGTCCCATAACACTTTAAGATCCAAATTTTAGCATTCATTTAAACAAAACCTTACACAAAGAATACCCTATCAAGAAGTAGGTATTTTATCTAGGGCTTTATCACAACAATATGAAAATTCTACACAACATCTATCACAAGAACATGAAATCACTGATGCATCCTAGATGGAATGACAAAAATACATGACATGTGATTTCTATAAAGTACATATATGATGCATGAGATGGAATACCCTCATCTCATCAGGATGAATCATAAATAGAACCTCAATAACATTAAAAATAACAACATTAATCATGTGAATCACTAAAGGTGAAATCAAATCAACTGTAATAAATTAAAAAGCAGAAAAACTGCAATTTAATGATGTAGATTGGATTTTCCCTATACATGGGTATGCTACTGCGGGGCACAACTTATTACCAAGTACCAATTCCATCATATCCCTATCTATAGGCTCTAAAAATTAAGTCATGAATAAATGAATCCCTCTGTTACAACTTTGTCATGTCTCGGTTCCGAAAGCCACCTAGAGGTGCCCCATACACGGCTGGCCACATGGCATCAAGCACATTTCCCCGAATACCAGAGGCTGTTGACTAGCAACGAGGTTTTTTGGTGTGATAGTGGGGAAACAATTCCCTCATTAGTAGAGTAACATAGTGGGAGAAAACAATATTCATTAGCGGAAGTAGTAATAATCCATACAAGAGTGAACTGTGGAAGACAGAAACTAAGAAACAACTGGAGCACATATATAAATAGTGCATGATACATATGTCTATAAATGAAACCAAACAAATCAAAATGCTGGAAAACAAACAATACAAAACCAAAGTATAAAAGAAACAGATTGCAGCTCCTCAATATCACAAGCCTAACCTTGGTCCCATGCCCTCCAGCTCCACAGCAAGTCAAATACCTAAAGTAGAAGGGCGCTTACCCTTATCTATACCTGCAATAATGTAATCTGTTTGGGCCTAAAAGCATGACCTGAATTGTGTGTGAGACTAAATCTTAGTAGGAAACCACCCATATATATGTGACTAATAGTTTTTGAATGTATATGGAAGGAAATAAGCAAATATCTTGTAAACAAGAGAGTATTAAGCAATACATAGTTCCATATATCAAATAAGCAGCAAATCACGCATGGTAACCCTATGGGAATTAAACGTATCCTATCCCCTCTAGTTTAGTCATTAGAATATATAAATAATCCTTGAGGAATCACTCAATGTAATTACCCCTTATAGTCAAAAGTGATTCAAGACTCTTTGAGGAAGCTGACACGGTAAATTCCCTTTATAGTCTATGTAGTCAAGGACTCTCAAAGAAGCTCACTCAATCAATTCCCCTTATAGCCCCAAGTGGTCCTAGGTCCTCTGAGGAAGTTAACTCTGTCAATTTCGATTATATCACAAAGTGGTTCAAAGTATCTCTATGTAAGTTCACTTGGTCAATTCCACTTATAGTCTAAAGTGCTCAAAGACTCTCTGAGGAAGCTCACTCTGTCAATTCCCATTATAGTCTACTACACCAGGTTCTCACGACCCTGTGTAAGTCAACGAGCATAGAAATGAAATATGGCCAAAGTAATCCTCATGAAATAATTGGATAATTGGTCCACAACATACATGCATGTTAGAAAATGAACACTCCACCATATAACCCAAGGTATGGGAAAGTAGGCATGGTGGCCAAAAAGGCTAAGCAGGAACAAACAGTCGTAAACAGAACATGCCTGAGAAACCACATCCCAACCATAGAAATCCACCCTATTCATATCCAAATAACCTCTACTCTAGCATACAAGCATAGCATGAAATTAATATGGGTAAAATGGTAAATGAACAATACCCCGATTAAGGGTATTGGCCAAAAGTGCGCATATAACCCAATGAATTTCTACGAAAAGGTACAAACCACCTACCTTGGCATTAAGAGATATCTATACTCCAGCGTCAACCCTTGTATCAACTTAGAACATGGAAGATCTATAAAAACATCTAAAACATTCAACCCAAGATATCTCAGAAGAGAAGATATATAAGAAGATGGTGCTCTAGGAGAAAAGACAACACACTAATATGATTCCAATGCAACAGATGGTGTTTTATTTGGAGGATGGACGATCGCTCGGGGGTTCATCAAAGATTCATGGTCGTACGGTGATTTTGGTCAAACAAGACATCGAATGAGAGATTTATGGTGATTAGACGTGACCCCGACACGTTTAATGAAAAAAAGAAAACACACGGTGTGTAATTTTTAAGAACAAGGCATGTACATTCCTTTTCCATACTTCGCTTTAAGTGGCCTCTACGTCACCCCCACATGGTCGTGTGCATGTCTACTACACAACCAGCACATGATTACCTATGGTAACTTAGTACACGACATGTACTCATAAAGTACATGGCGTGTAATTCAAAAATTTCTAGAAATTCATCCTTTTCTAAAAAATGACCAGAAAAGGAAAACATAACTGAATAGAAGATCCGAGTTCTTACACTGAGCCACTCCAATGACTGATCTCATATAATTTATCAAAGAACATAAAGAGTCAAACATTATACACTCTCATTATGGATCATGAGGATTCCTTAGTATGGATATCCAATCCATTATACACACATAGTATGGCATGAGAAACATCCATAAGAGGTTTTCATAATAAATAATTTTCAATATTTTTTACAAGGATTTTCAAACGGGACCATAATAATTCACAAACAAGCCCCAATCTCAAAGTGAAAACATTTTTTTCAAAAAATATCTTTAAGAATACCATTGTCACTAAAAAACATTTACTAACATCCTTAAAAACATTTCATTTTCACATTCAAAACAAAAACCATTTTGCATGAAAATTCCAACCGAGTCATTTATTAGCGGCACATGTAATGTTTATCAAGGCAGTTTCAAATCAACACTCAACATGGCACCAAATGGGTCATAAGTCCTATTCAGAAAAGCATCATACTTAAATGAAATAAAAAATCTTTCCAAAAATGAATGTAAACCCACCGTTTTAAATTTCATAACCATTTTAAAATAATCCATTTAAAACCCTAATACAACGTTTAAAACCAAGTCAATTTTTATTAAATTTCCAAATGGGACAAAATCAACTGTCACCTATAAAACCACTTCTAATGACAAATAGACACACATTTTCAACATTAAACCACTTCAAACACTTTCAAGAAACCCAAGATCACTATTTCACAAGTAAAATATTTATTATCCAGCCCTAACGAACCTTTGAAAACCAAAAGCATCTCACAAAAGATAACCAGGAATTTCATTAAATGAATTGTGCTCAATATTTAAAAATGAAATTATATTTATCACACAATAAAGTCTAAAACACAATTTATCATTCTAAACAATGAATCCAAAAAAATTACTTCAATATTTATTAATTGAACAATGTGAAAAAAGCATGAAATAAATGAATCTTAAATTAAAAAGGAAGTGAAAAGGGACGTCCTACCTCGTAACCAATGCGTGAAAGCAATACTCCCTCAGAAACAAGGCTCGACGACAATGCTCACTCAGAATCACTTCATGTGGGAACTAAAATATCAAACCTACCCAAAAAACACTTAAATAAAAAAACCCCTAATTTAAACATGGGTATATATATATCTATGTGTGTGTGTGTGTGTAAATAAATCAAATCGAAATATCAAAAGGGGTATGAGGATTACCCATCAAGAGGGAGTTGTGAATGCCCGAAGAAGGGGTCTACAGCTCAGAGCATGAGGGGGAGTCGTCTAGAAGGTCATGATGGTTGTTGGAAGGTCAAAAAATGAAAACATCGGGAAGCAGGGGGACTAAGGGGGGATTCACTGCTAGATGAAGGAAGTCAAGGGGCGTGGTGGAGCGTTGCGTTGGCTAGAAAGGGCTACATCTATGGGAATCATGTTGACTACAAGAAGGGGTCCACACTGTTGGACGCTGGCCAGCCGAGGGCGGTGGGGGATGTGGGTGAGTGAAACTATAGAAATCGGTTGCACTACATGGGGGAGCCAGGCCGAGGGGAGGGCTCTACTAGAGGCCGCATCTGGGTTCCCACCAACTATCTTGAGCACAAGGGTGGGGATGCCTGCAATTGATTAGGATGGGATCTTCTAGTGGTTCACGTCGCACCTGGAGGAGGCCTCACTGTTTTCTGTGTTAGGGATGATGGGTGAGTCGTTCTGTGGGAGAAGCGAGGGTCGCTGGTGGTGTTGCCTGTTCCGGAGTAGATGTGCGCAGAAGGAGGAGACCACATCTGAGGGGAGCCCCTGGAAGAGGGAAGACATACTGGAGGTCAGCGAAGGATGGTATGGGCTAGGATAGGGAGGCGTACCGAAGGGGAAATGTGACAAGACTGAAGCATCCAAAATGAATAATAAGAAGAAGGAGGCACTGGTAAGGGTCACGATACACTCAAAGGGGAGGGGAGAGAGTCCGTGAGGCAGGGGGTTCAGAAACCCTAAAAAAGTAAGAAAATAAAATAAATAATAACAATAATAATAATAAAATCATGATGCTAAAATAATAATAATAAATTTATTCATATTATCTCAATATTAATAAAATAATTAACATAATAAAAATCATAAATGAAATTACTATTAATGTGTGTTCTAATTACAAATTAATTTTATTTTAATTAATTAATTTATTTTTTTAATATGGTTGGTTGTCCAATGTCTGGGAAAAGCCTCACGGGTATTTCAAAATGCGCTCCACCCAAGCACCAATGACATCAACCTGAGAGACACACTTTTTAACATAAACGCAATAATCTCATTAGAGACTGAACATAAACCCCATAAAAAATAATTTAAAGCCAAAGAAATGATAAAATAAATTAAACGCATGGGTCAGGGTGTGATAATTCTCCCCACCATAAGGCTTTTTGTCCCTGGAATTCCAAAACACTATCCAGCTGATTTATCAACACCTACTGATTCAACATGAACATCATCTAACCTCTTAGCCCAAGGACATCACACTGACCACCAGTAGGACTCAACCTCATTGCCTGAAATAGATCACCAATAGAAGGGATGTCTGATCAGACTCCCCACTATATATTCTCAACCAATATTCAATTACCACTTAAGTGAAAACCCAAAGAGATGGTGGGTCTCCCCACCATAAAAGTCCAACCTAATAGCGACCAAATGGAAATCCAATATAGACTTACACCAGGCCTCACTCAATCTAGATAGAACAAATAAAGGACATTTAAACCAGTCACTCCCATCCGAATGGGATAAGAGCTGAATAGAAAACTCTACACGGACCAAAAATCGTTACCCCATGGGTGGGGAGGGAGGGCTAATGGATTGTATCAATAAAACCATGATAGACAACTACTCAGAACATAGCACTTCGGGATGGACACAAACCAATTCTTTAACAATTTCACATGGGTGGTCCACACAAGGTAACTGATCAGAAATTTGTAAAAAAATACACTATTAATAACATCTAATGAGAGATAAGTCTATCACACCCTTTTGGGATGAGATAGAATTTACAATGTTAGAGAAACCACAACAGAAATGCTAAAATTGTCTCACCGCGGTGATAGAGGCACAACCTTATCCAAGCTTCTTAAAAGTCCT
This sequence comes from Viscum album, assembly GCA_963277665.1. NCBI lineage: Eukaryota > Viridiplantae > Streptophyta > Magnoliopsida > Santalales > Viscaceae > Viscum > Viscum album. Next base: position 649,946,787 of record OY728126.1, read on the forward strand.
CAGGGTTCCTGACAATGCACTAACTTCACACCAAGGCCTTTTGGATAGGTTATAATGGATGAAGCATCCCTTTTCTCATAGTCAGGTTTTGATAATCCCAATAATAAACAGACATATTTTGATTTGACAAAGGAAATGACAGAATTTTGAAATGAAATCCACATTTGCATTGAAAACTAGAGTTCATCAAAAGACCCACGACATTAACATACATGTCAAAACCCAATACACCATAAGTAAAACATAATGATAAGAAATCCCTTACACTGAAGGAATCATACATAAGAAACATGCAACATAAACCCCAAAAACACATCACTTTTGAGAAAGTCTCCCACGACACTTTCTTGTGATGCCTCAGCAGAATCATTGTAAGTGACCTAAATGCTCGCAAGTATTACAGGTATTAGGAGTACATTGGAAAAACAACTTCTTGTGACACAACTATCCATACTGATAACACACGAGGGTATCTCACTCCAAATAGGTTGATGAAGGATCCTGAGGCATTTTGATTACATGACCTGCTCCATCTAATTTTGATCGCTTACTCATCTTCTTGTTGGATGCCTCCCCACCACTCCTATGAATTGAAGGAGGGAGGACCACTTTGAGCACTACCACCATCGTGGCTACGACATGAAAAGCTTCTCTCACAATATCATCAATTTAGATTGGGTTGGACATCGACACCATTGTCTGTAGATCAGGGCAGAGACCGGCCTCGAAGCGTCGAGTCTTCATGGAGTCATCTGTGGTATACCGTAAATAATTAGGGACTATCCCCAAAAAGAGATGGAAACATTCCAACACGAATATATTTACCTTCTTTAAATAACACATCTCCATCCTTTTTCTCCCCCTTGCTTCTTCAGATACATATGTATGAATGAATAAAGTCTTGAAAGACTCCCAATTAAGCTCTTGATGAGGCTTGTTCCAAGACACGGACTTCCACCACATCCATGGTGAACCTTCAAGCATGATGGTCACAAACATGAAATTAAACGAATCATGCAACTCAACGAGTTTAATCCAGCTTTCTATCTTCTGCATCCACTCCTCTACTATAGAAATGTCTTCTTGACTATAAAAGATATGAGGATCTTAGTTTCAAAACTCATGAATAAAATCATTAGGTTGATCAGCCGCACTATGATCACCCATCAAATATTCAAGGGGATAACCACTAGACAAGAAAAGTCGAGAACCCAATCAAGGCCAACTTAATAAATATAAATCCTCAAAATCAAACACCACATAGGTGAAAAGCTCTAAACACAAGAAAACAAGCTATCATAAAATAAATACTTTCATCTTTGAAAACATATTTAATTTAAAACCTACTTGGTGGGTTAAACCCTCTCCATTGGTATTCTTTAGAATCTTTCTCACAAGCATGTTTCTATGCCACCTCGGGAATACATCCACCATTCTAGACATTCGTTCACATTTCAACGTAAAACTATGAATGCGATCACCCATGGGAACACCAAAGACAAAACAAAAAAAATTCATTTTCCAAAAACAAATGATTCACAACATTTCTTTTAAAACAATCCAAAAATTTAACATGTCATTTTAAAATACCCATTTTCAGAACCAAATTTTCTGATTCAAACCACATTAAGAAGTCATAGGAAACCCAAAACTACTCAACTGGGAAATTGTGTTGATGAGTGACTTGACCATTTGGTTGGCAGCCATATTCCAAACACATCACCAGCAGAGAGAGAATTTTTGGATCATTTTCCTAACTCCACATGGCCTGCAAATCCTTGCAGATTAGGTGGAATATTATCGAAACTCCCTTTTTCATAGCCCAATAATCTAACGTTCCATAAAAACCCAAAAAAACTAATTAAATTGGACTTCCCATGGAAACCTAAGGATCAGGACGAGTAAGATTTCATGATTCTCTTCCCGCACCTACCCCTCGAGTCCAAACAATCTTACTCCATCTACCTTGATGTCCCAAATAACAAATGTTTCTCTATAAAGTTAGGTCTGCTATAAGCCGACCAGATCTGATACCATTTTTTAATGATCTAACCCAGGTCGACCCCGAATCTTTCACCCGAGCTGATTAATGGAAAGGAATAAGAGGTCTTTCTGATCCTCTAGGGATGTCGAGAAGCGCTATGGAATCAACAGACTGTGGGAACGATTTCACCCAATACAAATAAATAAAGTAATAGAAATAATATAGTGCTGCAAAAGGTAAATGAACAAAATAAAATGAATAAACAATAATAGAAGAAATTAAAAGTAAACAAACTCGACGTCCAAACTAACTCCATGCGACCTCGCGGGTCACTCTCTGACTCAATGATCAATTGTCACCCAAGGTGAAAGCACTCAATCTATAGCATTCACAAACACTAAAAAGAGAATAGAACTATATGTGTGCATAGTAAAACTCAATAGGATTTCCTAATAATCTATTCCCAATGAAATAACCTTATAATTAAAGAGACATCATTTCAATTTTGATCTATAATTTATTAAATTAAGTATTTCTAAGTATTTTACATAAAAAAAATTATGAACCATTTCCCATAACCATTTTCAAATCTAGATTCATTTCATTAGTGTCAATGGAATTTTAAAAAGGAAAATTGATGTTTATATTTTAAAATTTCTACAAAGAGGATTAAACACATTCGTTTGAAAACCATTTTTAAAAACCTAATAAAAGCCATTTTACCACTTTTGATGGAAAACAATACAAAAAATCACAAAAGAAATCACACAAAAAGGGAAATGCAGGTTTACATATAATCATTATATTTAATACTACAAGAAAAAACATCCAAATAGACATGGGTGATTCTAGGAGATCAATAATAAACCAATAGACATATATGCACGAGACCTTATCCTTGCTGACATGTCACACATGATGAAATTAAAAGTCCCAATATGCTAAACCATCCATTATCAGGTACGCTGAGGGAAAATTCCATAGTAATAAACAAAATATATCCACCTAATTTGGTCCACTAGTCATTACCATAACCTACCAATGCATCAATCATTAATATAAAATTTTCTCAATATTCCATATTCCCATGTGTCAAGTATTTGGAAAGGGGGTGAGCCAACCGATGCCATCCAAGAATCCAATCACATACATACAAACACACAAACATAGACACACATATAATAATTCACAATATGCATCACCCCAAGCCACTCCATTGATTGTTCTCATACCATTTATCAAAGATCATAATGAGTCCAACATTAGACACTCTCATAATGGATCATGAGGATTACTTATTAAGGACATCCGATCCATTACACACAAATAGTATGGAATAAGAAATGTCCACATGTGTTTTTCATAATAAACAATTTTCACCCATTTCTCAAAAAGTTGCCAAACAGGCCCTTAGTAATTTACAAACTAACCCTGAACTCAAATTGAAAACATTATTTTTTTAAAAATGGTGTTAAGAATACCATTCCCACTCAAAAACATGTATAATAATCCATCAAAAAATTTCATTTGAACATTTTAAAGAAAACCATTTTACAAACAAATGAAAACCGAGTCATTTATTAGCGGCACATGTAATGTTTATCAAGGATGTTTCAAATCAACACTCAACAAGGTGCCAAACAGGCCTTATGCCCTATTCACAGAAGCATAATATTTAATAGAAATAAACTATCTTTAAAAAAAATAATGTAAACCAACCAGTATACATTTCATAACCATTTTAAAATAGTCTATTTAAATCCCTCACACAACATTTAAAACCGAATCCTTTTTTATTAAATTTCCAAATGGGCTATAATCCTTTGTCACATATAAAACCACTTTGAAAGACACACACACACACACACCTCTTAAACATGAAACCACTTGAAACACATTCACAAAACCCAAGATCACTATTTTAGAAGTAAAATATTTATTAACCATCTCAAACCAAGCTTTTCATACCAAAAAATCTCACAAAAGAAAACCGGGCATTTCATTAAAAGAATTGTGCCCAGTATTTAACAATGCAATTATATTTATCATACAACAAAGTCTGAAACCGAAATTTTCATGCTAAACAATGAAACAAAAAATTATACATCAATATTTATTAATTAAAAAAGGTGCAGAAAGCATAAAATAAATGTTTGTTGAATTAAATGGAAGTGCAAAGGGAAATCCTACCTCAGAAACAAGGTGCGATGAAAAATCTAGCACGGAAACAAGTCACGATGACAACACTCAATCAAAATCGTTTCGCGCGGGTTCTAAAATACCAAACCTACCCAATACAACACTTAAATTACAAATCCTATAATTAAAACACAGTAATATATATAAATATATATAAAATAAAAATATCAATATTAGAATGAATCGAATGGGTATACCATGGCTTACACATATGATGGGAGTTGTGCATGCCGGAAGAAGTGTTCGGTTTCTCGACGCATGATAGGGAGGCATCCGGGTGGTCCGGAAGGTAGCTAGACTGTTGAAAGAGGAAAACACTGGGAAGTACGGGGTCCAAGGGGGGGTGGGGGGGGGGGGGGGGGGCTTCGCCACTGGAAGTAGGAGACGAAGGGGGTTGTAGGGGCATTGTGATGACTAGAATGGGCCGCGCCGGAGCGCATCGTGTTAGACCAGTGGTGGGAGTTCGCGCGGCTGGTGCATGCTTACTGGGGGGGGCTGTGGGTGAGGGCCACCAAAGTAGGGGTCGTGCCTCCTGGTGGTGGAGGGACGCAGGGGGGGGGGGGGTCTCAGCCGAAGGTCACATCTGGGTGTGTGCCAGATGTGCTAAGAATAGGGGTGGGAAGGCTAATGGTTGAGCAAGAGGGGAGTCACTAGTGGTTCGCACCACACTAAAAGGAGGTTGCGCTATTGGGTGCGTCAGGCAGGAGGGGAGAGCCACTCCGCCAGTGAAGTGAGTGTCGCTGGTGGTGTTTCCTGAATAAGAGTGGAGGTGCATAGGAGGAGGACACCGCATCTGGGGGGTGCCGTTGGAAGAGGGGAGATGCACTAGAGGTCGGCGAAGAAGGACAAGGGCCAGGATAGGGAGGCGCATCAAAGGTTGAATGTGACAGGACTATTGTAACAAAAGAGGAAGAAGAAGGAGGAAGTTGGATGGGTCATGCCACACTCAAAGGGGACAGGAGGGATTCTGTGAGGGAGCGGGGGGGGGGAGGGGGTCCAGAAACCCTAAAAAAGAAATAAAAATAAATTAAATAAATAATAATAAGAAAAATAAAACTATGATTCTGAAAATAGAAATAATAAAAGTAATCATATTATCTAAATATTAATAAAATCATTACCACAATAAAAACTATAAATGACACAGTAATTAATGTGCATTCTAATTACAAAATCCATTTATTTTAATTAATTAAATTATTTATTTTAGAAGATAGAAAGATGTGCAATGTCTAGGTAAATCTGATGGGGTTTTCAAAACGTGCTCTACCCAAGCGCCAACGACGTCAACCAGAGTCACACAATTTTTAACATAAACTCCAAAATTTCATCTGAGACTAAACACAAACCCCAATAATAATAGTTTAAATCCATATAAATCATAAAATAAAACAAATGCATGGGTCATGGTGTGATAAGATTGAACATTATAATTGATGTAAAAATATGATAATTATTTCATTACTATTAAACTAAAAAAATATTTAAATATATAATATGTGCTAGAATTGGATCATTCATGATGAAAAAAACATTATAAAATTAGGAAACTAACACCCAAAACAATGAAGATAATGAATGATTATTAAGGAATATGTTATAAAATTTTATAAAAGAATATAATATAATATTATAAATATTATTATGGTTATGTTATAAGTTAATAATATTATTACCATAACTGTAAAAGATGTTGAATCATGTTAAACTAAAACAAATATTGAGGTAAGGGGTTTCTTTTATATTTCATTTCATTGAGTTATATTATAATGTTATAAACCTAATTTATTTAATATATTCTATATAAAATTCCTTTGATATGTAATATCATGATTAATTAATAATTCATGGTATTTTATGTTTCAATTTTATTTATTTTATCCAAGGGGACATTAATTGAACCATTCTAGGTGGTAACTAATTTAATAACTCAACTTTTTTAATTGGGTTATATTACTTCATCATTATTATTGATATTATAAGATTTTGTGTATTATTAATTTATATTATTTTATGTTTTATTTACACTTTTATATTTGGTTTTAAATTTGATTCACTTTATCTAATCATTGATTAATTATCACTTCAAAAATTTTCATTATATTTACAGCTTATTCCACAATCTCATTCTAATCGAGATTGTTTGTTCTTTAATTTTAGTTTAAAAAATTATTTGATATTTTTATAAAAAAATTTATTTTTTTATAATATGGTTATTCATGATATTTTCATGTAATTGTCACAATTTTTAACTCTTTAGTGTTTCACATAATTGATAAAATGTTTTTAATAAAACCTATCTTTATTTCATTATTTTTTCAGAAATCTATTTTCATCTTAAACCGTTATTTATAAAAAGGTTAAAAAAATATTTCTGGGGATTTAAAAATAATTTATTAAATATATTTTTAGCCATTTTTACTTTTTACCATATTTAAAAAAATATTCTTACCATTTTCGGAACAAGGCACTATTCAATGCTTTTTAGAGTGAAAATTGAATGCTCTTTTTAACTTGTTTGACATTTAATGAATTACCCTCCATCATGATAATTATTTAGAACAATATTATTTTTTATGTTTATAAGGATATTCATAAATAATTTTTTTACTAGTAATATCAAATTTCATAGTATTTTAGAAATTAATTTTCAAGAAAATTATTTCAGAAATGTTCATTTTTTAAAAATTGCTTTTTTAAATGGAAAGGATATTCTAATAAAGAATATTTTAAATATATTTTATGTAATTTATGTAATTTATTTTATTAAATGAAATAATTCCTTAATTATACGTATACTACACTAATGATATGTTTTATTGATACGATCACTACTCACTCTCTTGGTGGTTTATGATTTTTTTGATCAAGGATAGTATTGAAATCCACTTCTTTAATTTTGTAGTAAATAACATTATTTTGAAATTTTCACTTTCCCATGATAATTATACAAATAATGTCACATAAATATACAAATTATTTAACATGTATATGATTATTTATTTAACCATACTTCATTTTTACATATTGTGTTCTACATTTAAGTTTATTTGTTTATATCAAGAAAAATTGATAAATATGTGTTGTTTAATATATATATATATATATGATAATAAGGCACATTATTTATAAACTAAACAGATAATTTTTAATAGGATAAATTCATGAGAAAATAAAAAAATGTGTGTGCATGGTTATAAAAATCCCCCCGATGTATCGATAGTCTCAGGGGAAAAATAGTTGGGTATCCTTAATTAAATATATTTCTAACAATCAGTTTTAAATTATATTTAGAACAGATCATGATGGTAGAGGTATCATTTTATATATACATGAAGTATAATAATTATCATTTAATCCGTTCACAATTCAATTATTATTATCCCCGATATTTTCGTTATAATATTTGGTGAATTTATTTTTCACTTATTGATTTCTAGAAAAGTGTGTTAAATTATTTACCTTTCCATATTGATTATACAATATCTAGTTATGATTGTCATGTTCTTGATTAAATTGTATGTTTTTTATGTATTAAACTTCCTATATTGATTATTTTCCATGAGATTATCTCAATGATCTCTCGATGCAATTCATTAACAATTTATTTATTAAATGGATATTTTTTAAGTTATTTGTATCATAAAATTTATTAAACATTATATTGTTTGGATAGTCATGATATTTATTAAATGGGATGTGTTTTCAGTTATTTACCATTCCATATTTATTGACCTATTCAAATTATTTAAATGTAAAGCGTTTCAATTATTTACACTTCCATGTTGATTATTCTCATTGATTCATGATATCTTCTGATGTACTTATCCCTTTCTATGAATTTGTGCTCACCCGTATTTTTTCTCTTTTCCCATGAATCCATGATGGGTACTATGAAGTACATGAAAAAATATTCTAGTGGGAATAATGATATTATTAGTAAAAAAATTATATTGCATTTTATGTATTCAAATGTAATATTAGAATAATATATGAATACAGTTTACCAAGGAAACAAAACTATTCATCCCTTTCGGATGAGATTCCATATATCATATACCAATGTATTGAAGAAGGCATTGGCACTAGGATACACGAGTCATGGTCTCAATAGCATTATTATTATCTATCGATAAGAGATCTAGATAGGAATTTTATAAATAATATGATATGTATAATGTAAGACTTTGTTATAATTTGATGTTTTTTATTTATATTTTCTATAATTTACCAATTATGTATATCTCATGTTATTTTTATATTATTGTAATAGTTTATTCATATTTAAGATTTTTATTTTATAGTTTTCTATACATGAGGGTATAGTCTCCCCACATATTTTATTTTGACACTCCATACCTGTCGATAGTTTTTGGAATGCATAGGGGATAACATTTGGGGTGTGGAAAATGATTATGTTAAAGTGTACGTGAAACTAATAAATGCATAACTTTATCCTTAAAAATAGAGGGGTGAATTTTCATCCAATTTTTATAGTAGTATTTTCTATCTGGAGAGTTGAAGTCTTTTAGTTAATAGATAGGGTTTCTCCAATGAGTTATTTATACAAATTACTTTCCTATTATATTCATTGATGACAAAAATTATAACATTATTCTTCTATAAGTTGTTCATTTGGGATTATTTCTCATTATGTTACTAAGAGAATTCAACCAATGTCTCTATGCACATGAATTAGTATTATTTTACATATTAAATTTTATATATTTTAATATTTTAGTTTTTTACAATAATTGTTAATGAGTCTACATTTTTGGGTTCAGAGTATAAGTAAAATATCTCAAGATTGAGATGATGAATAACTATTGTTCCCAATAATATATTTAATAATATATCTTTTCTACCCTTTTTATGTTATATTATTATTTTTTACATGTAATGTTTTTTTAACTTGTTCATATTTTTCACATATGTATAACATGAATCAATTCAGATATGCCTCATTATTCATTTTGTATTTTTGTCAATCATTATCAATGAAACAAGATGAACATAAATTAATTTCATGATTAAAGATTATAGAGCATAAATCCTCTAAATTATCCTCACAATTTGTATCAATTTTTTTTTCAATAATGTTTCCTTCCAAAATAAGCTTACTTCGTTATCCCTTGATTGGAAATAAATAGTCATTAATTTGGTCGATGTAAATTAATAAAAAATTGATTAATATTGTAGTATCATATATATATATTAATTTACTTCATGAAATTTCTAATATGATACCAAAATATTCTATTTGAATCATTCCTATAATATTTGACAAAAATATATCTTTCGTATATAGATTATATAAACAGATAAAATTTTATTCCTTTAAAACATATCATTTAGTTATTTTATGATATATTTTTGATGAATCGAATAATTTTTTTTATATCATCCATGTTTTAATATAAGATTGGTTGATGCAAATTATACAATTTCTTTTATTTTAGGTTGATTATTTTGTAGTAGAATGGAATCATTGATGTATGGTGAGGGTAAAATAACCATAGATGAGGGTAAGTTTGTTCTACTAACTACTGATTTAAATGTTAAATATACGATAAAAATAAGCGTGATTGAATTAAGGTAGGAGAGTGGGGGTGATTTGATATCTAAAAATATATTTAATGATAATTTTATGTCTATATCAAATAATAATTGAAAAATAATTAAAAATATTACTTTCATGAGTATAGTACATATAGAAAATTAATTTCTAGATGAATTTTAAGAAAAATATTAGAGGTAATCTTCTTTTTTAAACCAATAAATTCTATGTTATTACATATCTTTTCATTGTGACTAGTTATAACACTTAATGTGACTATGTTTTAAAATTAAATTGTTCTTTTGAATAGGATACCTCTTTGAATCTATAAACATACTTTCACATTAAAGACTATATATACTAGTTTCAAAATAGATAAATATTTAATTTTATTATATAAAATTTAATAATGAAAAATTAATGTTTATATAACATTACCATTTCAATTAAAAGTAACTCACATGTTTTCAAAAAACCCCAAAACCTCATATCTCTTTTATTTTAAAAATGAAAATCATTTATTTAAGAAAAAATCTAAACCAATATAGAGTAAATATCATTATAAAAATAAAAAATTATTGTTTCCCAAATATCATAGAATAATATATATACAAAAGAAACAATAATCATCAAATATATAGAATCAATCATCATGTATAATCAGATAACTACATGAAAATCTGTGAATAAGTCTAAGATATTCATATCAAAAAATTATTTTCATATAGGCCACAATCCTGATCATAATACTTAACGTTTGATAATCTGTTTACTTGTGAGTAATATAAACAAATGTGGCTAGATCTAATAGAACAAACAAGAGAATAATAATATATTAATCCACCATAGATAAAGTTTAATCTAATATAGGGGGGAATATCAAGGAATAAAATAATATTATTTATTAATGTAATTATCTCTAGAATCCATTTTATCTATTAAAAAATGCAAAAAACAATTAATAAGATATCACACATTGTTACCAATACACCCTCCTTGAAAAAAATCTCTTATAATACAATATATAATCATTCTATAAAAAATTATTCATTAATATCAAACAACATAACAAGGGCATGATCTTTTGAGTGGAAGAAAAAAATTATTACTATTATCTCATTTACAAAAACACATTTATATTTTAAGTGATATATCTTATACCATTAAAATAAATTTATCAATTAAATAAAAAATAAAATCTCTAATATCAATTCCATTTATTCTTAAAGAATACTCATTTACATGTCATCAACCATGAAGTGTGTGTAGAAACTCATGATTTTATTAATTCATCATATGTAAAGAACCCCGTATTATTAAAAATTATTTTTCAAATATATAATAAAAGTTTTATAAAATAATTTTATATAACACAATGAATATTTATAGTCATGTTATATTTTTTATAAAAAACTCCAACACAAAATGATTTATAAAATAAAATAAAATTGAATAAAACCCCATATATTGATGTTGTTCTACAATTTACTTGGGTATCATCAAAGTAAAACCTTTCATTTTGACCTATAAAAACATAAAAAAGTCAAAATAATTTAATAATTTATTGGGAATAATCTACCATGTTATTAGATATTTAATCATTGATTATAAATCTATTGATCATCGATTCTAGAAGAACTATTAAATGAAAACAACCTAAAGACAAATATTGTGACATTCAAAAAAATCATATTGGTTTTCCAGTGTTTCACCTTAATATTTTGAGACACCAACATTCTATAAACATCATCTGAGAGAAGAAGGCAAGGGGAGGAATAAAATAAGAAAAATAATAATTAAAAAAGGGAAATAATGAGTGAAAACATACAACGTAAAATCCATGGAAGATCTTCCAAGGATTTTTAAGAAGATAAGGGAGATATTTATTCCTCCATACATCAGAAAAATGAGAATGAAAAAGTGTCCCCATATACTTTATTCTAAATATAACAAATAATAATAATCGTAATATTTATTGTAACAAAAATAATAATATATATCACGAAACAATCAATACATCACACCCATGTGTTACTATATAATTAAAATCCATCATCCATAATAATAATAAAATCTCCATAAATTTATCTGGATATTATATTCTTAATAATATTAATATATTGTAATAAATAAATTTAAAAACCTTACACAATATTAATAAATATATTCTATAAAATCACAAAATAAAATATTTTGAACATAGATCATAAATTCCATGACCACCTAAAATAGAATATAATACAACAATAAAAATTAATATATTATTTGTGGCGAGTCTTCAGAAGTCTGTTAATGGACAATTTTTTTGGGATATTATTTAATAATTGATAGTTTCCTTACATGTTTTCTAATAGTGCATTAAATTATTCAACAACCATGTATTCAATACTTTACACTACATGATCAATTTTCACAGTCCTAAGAACATGTTAATTAATCAAGCATCACACAATAAATATGAATATTTAGAAAAATTTAATGGATTTTTTATTTATAAAAAATAACATTACAAATTAATCAAAATTTTAAATGGGGGGTATCATAGGTAAGATATATTCATATAATTATATATGATATTTTGATTGAAAATGCATGACACTGAAAATAATGAAATAATTGATGAAATGGTTCTTTATTAAATTTTATTAAGGTTCCATTTGTGAGTAATTGTTTATAAGCTCTTTGTAAAAATAATTGGTAAGAATAATTAATCAATTAAACATATGGATCTTAGTAATAAATAATAAATCTTGTTTTATATATATACTATCAATATAACGAAATTAAAACCTCACCACTCCCATTCTTAGGAACAATATCTGTAAGATTATGAGGAATCTTCTGATGAGCCACTAACTTATGATATATAGATTTAAAAAAGAAATAAATAATTCATAAATGTTTTTTCAATATCTATTAAATGGGTTAAACAAAATAACCATTATAATCAAAATTAATATAAAGAAACTAGAACATGTAATGAAATTTATGAAAACTATTTAAAAAATTAATGTCTTACTGTCATCAATGAAGATATTAGATTGTTAAATAAAAATCATTTAAATGTTTTTGTTACCAAACAACTAGGGATAATAATATTTTTTTTGAAGGTGATTAATAAAAACATAGAAACCCAAATGAAATTGAATTATCAGGTTTCACTAATTAGGTATTTGAGGGGTATTTTAAATGTTTTTTATTAATTACTATAATATTTCATTACTTATTGATAAATTTACATTTTATTTAATTATTTCCTTCATTATTTTATATGAAATTATTCATGGATTTTTAGATGTTGAAACCTCGTTTATTGATTTATAAAATTTAGGGAAAATATCTTTATATATCTGGGGATTTACTGTGAATTTAAATCATGAACTACTATTTCATATAATTAAATATATTTATAGATTGAAATATTATTTTATATAATTAATTTGAATGGTTGAGTCATAAAAAAATTATTTGAGTATTTTTTTAGTTATGATTATTGACAAGGGTGGATGAAAATACTTTAAAAGTTTTTCATTTAACTAGAAAAAAGGTCACAAAATAATCTTAATGATTGGATGTTGTTTGAATAATTTTTGTTGGAGAACTCAATATCCCTCCATATTCTATTATATTAAACATGACAATATCAAATGAATAAAAAAATAGATTTCATGTGGGTATTTCGAGAAATATATAATATGAGACTATTATCACCATAGCTCCAAACTATATTGTTGTTTATCCTTTATCACCCATGTAAAAGTGATACATAAAAAACTATATGTTATAAAACTTTTCAATAAGATGCACCTTTATTTTCTGGACCCTAACTGATTATAAATATATTTTTATGAGATTATTGTCCAAGAGTTGATTCAAAATGGGTGACCAATAGGGAAGTTTCGCATGATGAGTGTGAGTGAGGACAATTCACAATAAAATAACATGTGTTATCCTATGGGGATATTAATTATTAGATTGTAAATAACTGCATGTGGTGTGTAGGGGTCTAAAACAAAAAATATAGGAGACACAAGGGGTTTGATAACAATGTTAAGGATTGGGGGTGGGAAGGTAATAAAAAATGATATCTAAGATAATTCCCCACTGGATGTATAGTGGGACTTACTGGGTATCAGTCATGGGGCCCCAAATGATGATATTTTTATTTAAAGGGGTGGAGAGTGTAACAAAAAAAATTGAAATGTATATAAGTAAATGTTACTACTCATTTCAATTAGGTGAACCATTATTTTTGGTACCCTAACAGAATAAAATTCCATAGTCTTGCGATTCTTGTCCAAGGGTATTTTTTGGATGGGTGAACTCATGTGAAATATTTCATGGTGTGTGTGGGTGAGGATAAATCACACTGAATGAAAATCTGTTTCCCTGTGGGGGTTTTCATTAGACTAATAAGTTACCCTGATCGGTTATATCTTGTGGTGTACTAGGAAGGAAACCAAGATATTACAAGAGGCATGTGGGGTTAGATGAATAGGCGATAGATCGATGAGGTTAGGTAGTAGTATATGCTTGGGTTATTGAATGGGGATTAGAAATAGGAAGACCTTGAGAATTACACAATAGTAAAAAAGCATTGTGTTGGAGGAAGTAAAACCAAAAAAAAATTAGTTCCAATTATGGTTATACAATGATGTGAAATTTTAACGTATAAGTCACTAGATTTTTTGAGGAATTAAATTAAATTGTCGTTTGTACATTTATTTTTTGATAATAAAATGTAGATATCATCATTTTTTGGCATAGAATTGGTTGTTTTTCATTGAAGCAATATTGGAGATATCTCGAATGAACCACATTATTGTTTGCTGAAGGGCAGAAAGTATTATATTGAAGATAAAAATTCAAAATAATGTAATGAACACGATTTCAATTGTTTAAGGATATAAATACTGTTGTTTTTTATGTTAATGAATTAACTAAAAAAATAAAATGTTTCTCTCACCAAGTCATTGAACAAATATTTTTAAAAAAATTATCTATTTTAATATATTTTATAATATTAAATTATATCAATAATATTCATGTGGTATTAACCATGAAATATTAATGTTATTTTGGATGGGTTTGACCAATATCAATTACAATGGTGATGATTTTACTTATTTATGTATATAAAAAATAAATTTTGTTTTAAAAATAAGATTGAAGATAGTTGTTGATTGAATTTACAATGGAGATTCCAATGTAATATTTTATAAAAAAAATTAGAGTTATGTATCACATTAAAATATTTAGGTAAAGAAGAAGAAAAGTAGATAATGAGACCATATACATAATAAAGATCCAAACCATTGTATCACCAATAGTGGTGTAATCATTGTTTTTAAAATTTATAAGGATGATATAATTTAGTTGTTTTTAAAGTGAATAAGTATTGTTTTTTATAGTTTTGATATTTAAATGTTTGAGTTTTTATAAACCTAGAGGGACATTGAGTCCCCTCAAAATCTATAAATGCAGTATAATTAGTTGATATTACTATATGAATAAATTATAATTAAAATACCATCTGGTGTTTCCCAGCATGGGTAAAATAAATAATATCAGTTGTTCCATGTGTTTATTTTCTTTCATATTTTTTGGAGAAGACATTTGTGTTTATACTCTTTGTAGAATAATAATTTATAGGGAATATTTTTAATTTTGTATACTAAAATTAAATTCCCTCAGTGATTATCTGAATGTATCTAGATGTGTAACCCCTTTCCCAATTGAATCAAAAATAATAATAAAAACAAAATTTTCAAAAATATCCATACAATCGTTAAAAATAAATAAATAAATAAATAAATAAATAATAACTTATATATTTTTTGAGGATGTTTTATCGGTCCATGATACTTCCAAATCGGATTAATAGGGATCATTTTAGAAGAACCAATGGTATCTTCCCCAATGGGTATCCATAAGTATTATGAATCTACTAATGGGTGGGATATTATTACTGTATGAATATTTTAGGTATAATATTTAAATAATGTATTTAAGAATAAAAATATGGAGATATATTCGGCTGAAATATTTTTTACAACATGAATATTTTATTTGAATAACACCACATCTATTAGTATTGAACATCCTGGGATATCAATCCCAAGACTATCCATGGAATAAAAAACACTAGTCAATAATTTTAATATTGATTAAATGTTTCGTAAATGTTTCAAACCTTATAGATAATGAAACTGACTCAAATAATCCAGAGATTTTGAACATTTACTACCCTATAGGAAAATTTATATATGATCTCAATATATACGATCAAACTTATTACATGTATTAGGAAACTAGATATATACATGAATGTTCCATCATAATGTTGACATTATGTACATCATGATAACACATGAAAATTCTATATTTATCTATTCTTATTTTTATATAATGTGTATAATTATTAAAGGTTTCATATAAAAATGTAATAAATATTAGTGGTGAGCATTAAATATTTGAATGGGATACTATACAATGTTATCTGATAAGGCATAATAATAGAATACATAATATTGTGGGAATAAATTTTTAAAAATTTATCTTCTAAATTAATATAAATTTGAACCATGTATATGTATTTTATAACAATAAAAATATATTATTTTATTATAGATATGTGGGATTATAAGAAACGAAATAATTTATACCCCTAGGAACTATAGTGTGTCAATCCCCATCCCTCCCCATAAGGAATGAAAAGAACCCCTGAAAACTATTTTATTACAATACATTGTATGAATTCCTTGAGGCCCATAATACATAAAACATGGTTTGAAAATTATTAGTTGGATCCAAGGATAAATACATGGATTTCCATTAATGAGAGGACAATTTTATACCATACCAACAGTCTCTTGCCTCATCACCCCTTTCAATAGTCATCACACTATTTTACTTGTATAAAATTAATGTCACCACAATACTAATAATAGTTTCATAAAAAATTGATCTAATGAATTATGGATAAGAAGTATTCAATCCCACGTTATTGATCTATGAAGGAAGAGGGAGGGATGATAGAGTTCAAGACTCCCATATCTATTTTGAGTCACCCAATCATCAATTTCTACAAGGCAACAAACTGTATCACTTTCCTACAGTATTTCACTTTATAACTAGTCACATTTCATTGAAAAACACATATATGTTAAAAAATCATTCCCACATCAAAAATATATGGGTTTGTGTGGTTGTTTTATAGGTTCCATAACACCACTCTCTCTTTCATGGTTTCTCACATGACAATTATGACATGTCACCAAATTACATCACCTACTAATTTTATCTAGTAGTTTCTATGACCCCACAATGTCACCCGATTCCAACTGAAGATAGAAGTAAGGACTTGTGACTAATTGTCATTACTGATGATGTCCTGATTTACTTTGATGGAACAGAGGTATTATGGCCCTATGGCCTAATTCTATAGCCTAATATCGTAACTTAGTTGAGTAGATTCAATTCTACAACAATACTACAATACCTAATAGAGTAATTATATGGTAGTTAAATATTATATTTAGAAAATATACCTTTTTTAGACATGATAATATGTTTTATTTAACAGTATTATAGGGTTTTTACAAGTTGGGAACCAACCCAACTATATAACAATTCTATTATATAATTACATGAATAAAAAAATGATCTTCTAGTGATGGATTTTATAATATTAAATATAATTACTAAATATTAAGGGAATCATTTCAAAAAATATTAAAAATGTTTATTCATATACATAACCACATTGGTTTATAGTTTGATTCAAACTACTGCATTGAGGTGATATATAATTCTAGGCCACACCCATTACATAATAATTTCAATACATCAATAATTTGAATATATTGGGTAGATAATAAAATTAAAAATGTTATATATGAAACATACTATATAAATTAAGCTTTTATATAACTGATTATGATATTATGGTAACAATCCTGATAAATTCTTTATAAATATTATTGGTAGAATATCTTTAATAATTTTAAAATTTTATCTTAAAATTAATCTCCATTTTTGACTTATAAAATAAATGTAAATTATAGTTTTTAAAACTTTTTTTCAATTCCATGTGTGTCATTACCATCAATTATAAATGGGATCTGATTATAGTTCGTTATTCACAATCGTTGAGAACTATATATTATCCAATACATTCCTAGAAAACTTTATATATTCATTCCTTCCATTATTGATCCTCTATACTTCTCAAAACACCATTATAAGAATTCTTAATGAGTTGACCTAAAGAGGTCTCTCAATGAAGAGGTAATCATCTTTTTGTATCTTTAAATGTTTATTTGTTCTT
Source organism: Viscum album (assembly GCA_963277665.1). Classification (NCBI taxonomy): domain Eukaryota; kingdom Viridiplantae; phylum Streptophyta; class Magnoliopsida; order Santalales; family Viscaceae; genus Viscum; species Viscum album. Next base: position 649,964,856 of record OY728126.1, read on the forward strand.
ATGAATCCTATGAATTAGTTGTATCAATGATGAAATATAGAATAAATTTTCATTAATTTACACATATTTTATTAATATTATGTTAAAAAAAATTTCCACATCATTTACCTTAAATGGGAAATGAAAGTATCGCTTGTATGTACCTTTGGATAACCTTATACATGCAGTGATATGATTAATTTTACATAAAAAGATTTAATTTTATGTTTTTATGTTTTATTTTATTTTTATACAATAAATTTATTACATAATAAATTTTATGTAATTTGAAAATATCATTTACCTTCTTACCTTCACATTTTATGGGAAATGGTAATGTTTCTCGTGTGTACGTGTATACTATGACCTTCACAAATCGATGTTATTCATTTTCATTTATAATTTTCATGGACGGTAATAAGGATTTATTTTATGAATATATATGAAATTTTATATATGATAATAATTATTTAAAAATAATTATTTAGTTACTGCAATTTTTTTCCATCCATCAAAAATTGGAAACATAACTCGTCCTACAAACAACCGTCTCTAAAAAGTGATGCAATCCGTCTTTAATCATGAAATTATATATTTGGTCCTAAAATTGTATAAATTTAATAAATATGACACTAATTTCATGAATAAGGTTTAACAAATAATGGAATAATCATTAAAAATAAAGCACCGAAACAACCAAAATAAAACTCATATAAAAAAAATCATTGACACTCCAAAATGACGATTTTAATAATTAATTATTAGTAAATGGGTGTTGAAAAATCATAAGGAGACCATTTATGATATTATAAGTATGGATATGTTTCTTATATATAGTTATAATATATCTAAAGTTATTATATAAGCGGTTAAATTTAATTATAAAGAGAGTTGAACTTGAGGTGATGGTTTATTTCCGAATCACATCCTTATTTAGGATTATTTATATTTATGATTATGTGAGAGTAATTATATAATACTTTTATATTAGATAGAAAATATTTTATTATACTCAATTAATTTATATAAATTACAATTTTTCATTTAATTTTCCCCTTTCTATGTAATTAAAATTCTAAATGATTTTATTTTCTGAAAAATTAATTTGTTTTTATATTTGGTTTGGAATATTTTCCTTCAATAAATATATTATTTAAAATGTATTAAAAAAATATTTATCTATTATAAAATATTGATAAATTTCATTTATAACAATTTTTTTATCAATCATTAGGTTTATGAGGAATAATATTTTTACCCAAATGAATCACTTTTTACATAAGGTGTAAAAAATATTTGTTTTGATGCTTAAAAAAAGTTGATTCCATCGACCATCATGAATATTAATTACCTTGAAGATTTATTTATAATATTTCCTGGGTTTTTAAAAATAAAATTATTTCTATAACATTTTGGATTTTTTATATGTTTAATATGTTATTTCTAAATGAAAAGTTTATTTCCACCAAGAAATAGTCCATAGATATCTTAAATGTAATTTCATCATTATCAAAATCCATTAATGAATATTATGATTTACTAAATATATAATATAATGATTCTATACATAATGTTACTCTGGATGGACTATTATCATTTATATCTAGTGAATGATCGAGGAAAACATTAACATCATATATTCTAGTTTTTCAATAAAAATGTTTATGTTGTTTATATATTGATTGATTATTTATTTATTTAATATAAAGAACGAATTAGACATAGTATTTGATCGGATAATCTTTTTATATCCCATAAGTGCATTGATATGTCTCATGGTATCATGATACAATCATTTCTTCAATGACTTGCATTGCATGTAAGAATGAGTTATACAAAACAATAATATATTGTTAATATTATTACATAATATGACATTAGTCACCTAGATTTTAATTTTTAGGTTATTATTAATACAAAATATATTATGTTCATGTATTTTTATAATTTAAATTTTATTCATAAAAAATATTTTATTGAAATAAGCTATGAAAAAATCTAATTTGACACTTAAAATTTGTATTTTTATAAAAACTAGTTTTAAAAACATTTAATTGAGAAATTAATTTAAAAGTAAATTTATAATAATTTATATTATATATATATATTATTTTAAAAAATGATGAACTTATTTTTAATAATAATATCAAAATTTAAATTGGATGAATTTTTTTTATTTTTCTATGAAGTTTCATTTTTAAATGAATAGTGAAAACACTAAATTTTGATTGAAAACTGTATTTTCATCAATTTCATAAATGTTGTTAAATTATTTTTTATGTTGAATTTAAATTATATTTAGATCAAATATACATAAATAAAATCAATTTAGGTCACTGGAATAAATATCAATATTATATCGGATATAAAAACACTTCGAACTATTGAACTTTTTACTTTTAAAACTCATTGTTTCGTCCCATCTCTAGGAATAATTTTATATTAAATTATTCCTATTATGTTATTGAATTTTTTTGAAATAGATTAAAAATTAGTAATAATCATAATGTATAATTTATTTTACGTTAAAATTATTTTTTGGACAAATATATTAGAGAATGAATTTAAAACTAATTATAGTGAATATGGTAAGAATGCGTTTACTTAGTGGTTAAACTTTAAAATTAAGGGTAAATAACCTAAAACATCTCCAAGACAAATTTTTTATAAATAATTTCCACCGTAACCCATCTTTGATAAAACATGGTTCATTATTGGTGGTTCATGGTTTAATGAAGACTAAAAATAGTGTATATCTTTTTATATTTAAGAGAATTCTACTACTCCTCCACTATAAAAGAGTATTCACTATCCCCCTATTTTAACATCTCTCAAAAAAATTTGATCAACCAAAAAATGAGTATAAAAAACTCCAAAATCCATCATATCATCCTATAATCCTCAATTTGGTCATAAATTAAACCAAGGCAGTCTTTTGGTGAAAACCAAGAGGTGTTACCAGAAGAAGAGGTAATGATCTTCGACAAGTACTTTTGTTTTATTTCTATATCAACTCATTATATTATTTTTATTTAAGGGTTATATAATAATGTAATTATCCTAAACATACTTATATTTTAGTATTTTAATGTTATGACCTAAAACATTACAAACTATTATCAAATGAGACACATAATCATTATTCATATGTATGTCAGACTATCGCCTTACGACCAAATTTCATTGGATATTCCATTATCACATCTCATGGTTGGAAAAAATAACAAAAATATTATTTTTATATGTTATATATGATATTTATGTTGTCTTTATTCTTATTGAATTATTATATAATACCTATATTCTTTATTTACATTTTCTATTAATATGATACCATCATTTTTCGATGTGTGGACTATCACATCCATAATGTGATGTGATTGATACACACATTACATGGATTTTATTAAGGATGGGTTTAATAAACACGCGTGACATAAATGAAATATTTATGATATTAATGAAATAAGTATCTTTCTAGAAATATAATATATCATTTTTTCTTACAATTTTCACACACTGAAAATTTGATCACGTCATTTGTGGATGTATTGACTACCACAACCTCAAAGCGATACAATTTTTTTTTCACACCCCTATTGATAAGAATGATATATATAAGTATATATAATTAGATCACATATTAATTATGATATAATTATGACTATGTAAAGCTAAATGTTACTTATATTTTTCCATAATGATCATTGTAAAATGAGAACATTAATTATGCCTACATGTGGACTACCATCTCCATGGATGCAATGGTTTTTCATTTTTCATAATAATATTACATGATTGGTTAAAACATAATAATGTAAGTATAAATATGATGATTGTTACATGATTATAAATTTATATATTCATAAATAATGACCTCTATGACAATAGTTAACAAACTAATGAATTTTTAACAAATCACTGAATATACTAAAAACAACTAATGTTTACATTATTGATTAATCAATTGTATACCACATTATATTGAGTAAAATAAAATAAATAATAATCCTAAGAAATTTTGTCAATAAATAAAATAATTTAAATATGTTTTTATCTAGGAAGATAAACATACACATGAAATGTTAGAGTGAAGGTAATGGAATTCATCACTATCTACATTAATTAAGGCATATTATGATGAAATACATGCTCCTTCTTTTATGAGGTGTGTATACAAAGCCTTTTGACATATCATGTCATTCAATTATCTATTATAATTTTATTAATTTTTATGAAAATGTAATTCTTTCTTGGGGATTGTGATTCATATGTTTCTATGTGGTACGAAACACATTGATTTAAAAATCTATTTTCAAATGGATAAATATTTAATTTAAAAATATTTTACTCATTTTAAATACATTGGAAAATATTTTATATTTTCATTTATAAGGATTTTAAAGGATTATAAAGGAAATTTTATTTCTATTCTGAATTTCATTCAATGGATTTCAAAAATGTATTTTTTTTATTTTTTCTCTATGGAATTTTTTATTTTTATTTATAAATTAAAAAGGGAATCTTATTTATAATGAATAAAATGACAAATAAGTCTTGTCCACCATGAAAATAATTTTATATTTAATTCCCACTAAAATAATTCATATTTTTAAAATAAAAATAAAACAAATCTATCCATTTTATGGGTATTTTGTTATTAGAAATGTGTTGTGAAAATGGATTTTTTTTATTTCAATAAAATAAAATGTTTTGTTACAAGTGAAAATAAAATTATATGAGTGACTTGTTGAAATTTTTTTCTTTTATGTGTCATTGTACTTGGGAATTTTATGGGAGGTTATGTTGTAAACTAGTTATGGGTGTGTATGTTTTAAACGAGTCGGTCTGTTGGATCCCTCCAATGCATTTGTTAAGGAAGTTGACCACATGGATTATACATTAGAAATAGAGTCATGTATTAAATTCGAACACATGGTTATTCTATTTAATATAATGATAAGTATAATTATGTCCCAAGATAACATTATATGTTAGTCTTTCTATGAGTTTTATGGTAACATTGTGACTATAGAAAAGGGTAAGAGATAGGTTTAATTTCAAATTATATATAATAATTCTTAATAGAAAAAAAATACTACTTTATGATAAGGTTTTTGTTGATTTTCATGTTTTCACAGGACTAATGGTTTCCCTATTTGTGTATCCCGTGATGAGATTTTTGTGCACATACTATATTTTTATATGTTTTTCACTAGATTTAAAGATTGGTAAGAGGAATAAATTAGAAAAGATGAATGTTGTGTATATTTTCCATGAAAATATATCATTCTTCATTTTAAAAGTTTTATATTATAAGAAAACTGATACTAATTAGAAGTTCCTTGTTTGCACATTGTGATTTTTATGTGTGATTTATATACTAATTCTCTAAAACAATAAACCTAAAAATATCCTCAATGTAAAAAAAATATATTCATGAATAGAAATCATGATTATGTAAAATTTAAGGCCAGGTCCTTATAGTTTTTTCAATGTAAATGTATAGATAAAATTGAATTTGATGTTAATATTATATTAATTAACTTGAAATATTACAATTTATGGTTAATTATTATTGAAACTACATTTCATGATTACCATGTTACTTCATCCAATGTTTGTTTGTTCTAATTGGTGTCTTATAAGAAAATAAAAATGGTATAGTAGGAGGTAAACGAGATGGTAATATAGATGAAAATCATCCTTCTAAGATGGATATAATTGGAACCGAATATTTTTTATAGTGATAGATCAATTTAAACAAGCTACAAATGGTGGTGTAATCCATGAAAGAGTGGAAACCGATCTACCACTATTGAACATTTATATTGTGGAGAATTTCAGGAGTCAACATCCTCATTATTTAGTGGATTATCAGACCTTTTGGATGATGATGGATGGATCAATTTTCTAGAAAATTAATTTAATGTCATGAGATATTCATAATATAAAATGGTAAGTCTTTATGTTTATCATTTTGAAGTTAAATATGATTTATACTACTATTTTCTTAAGAAAACTCTAGTGAAATATGATCTTGATTCCTGGGAATGTGAGACATTCTTGGATATTTTTCTTAATGAATATTTCCCTAAGGTTGTTCAGTTGTGGATGGGTTAAAAATTCATTGAATTGAGGAAAAAAGAAAAAGATTGTGTGGCTTAAAATGAGGTAAAAACACAAAATTAACCAAGTATCTACTACAATTTCTTCAAGGAATTGATTATAAAATTAGTATATTTTACTCACGTTTAAAACCACAATTATGAAGATAATTGGTCACATGAGAATTTAAAATTTATGATATTTTTGTCCATTGTATTTATAATGTTATGAGGTAGTTTTCCAAAACTTTTATTCCACGAGATGAAAAGATTATCAGATGATCTTGTTGGAATGAAATTTAGAAGAAACCAAATTAGTATTCTAGAGGTAAGCATGAAACATGTTCCAAGTGTGGAAAAATAAATTTTGGTGAATGTATATTATAATATATAATGTATATCAGGTTTGGTATGTTTGGTTACAAGTTTGATGGAAACTATGAAAAAAATATATAAAAATTCCAATATTTAGATGATATATAGTGAGTTAATAGTGAGATGTTTGAGTTGTAATGATTTTGGACACTGTGATAATGTGTGTTTTACATTAATTACTCGAGGTGGAACTCATAATTATTATTAAAAAGGTGTTGAAAAATAATTTCACACCTCCACATATGATTTTGGTACATTTCGTAAAGTTGTGATAGCTACAACATTCCTTCTATTTTTTGATGGATAACCATAATTTAATGGTTTTAGACACTCCTTCTACAGTTTTATGTGATAATATCATAATGAGATTATAGATTTTTTGGTATTTATTTTGGTTAGTTGATGTTTATGTATGGATTTATATTAATGATCATTATGATTCTAATTTTTGGACATGTTTATTAAATTATTTAAAACAATAGTGTTTATATAATAAATGGTGATGAATGTTATCTTTAGAGATTTTAGTTATATTTTTTGGAATTTTATGAGGATTTAATTTTCTTATCAAATAGAAATATATCATGTATATTTCATTATATTATTATATTGTAAAAAAATTACTTATCTCTAGGAAAAATATCTTGAAACAAAATTGTTATCTTCTTACACATGTTTATAATGAAATAATGGTCCTTTTAATAATAAATACTTTATTGTTTTCAGGCCCCTAACATTCCATTGATCGCTACCTTTTCTTTCTATCATTTCCCTTAATAACTCTCTATAATTATTTTGGATTTTCTTATATTACTAGATATTTTCTCTAATTTGGGAACCTAGTTATGTCTTATTCTAGATGACCTTCATACACCATATTCATTATTATCAAGAGGATGTTTTATTAACACTTTTCATTATGCGGGTTTCTATGATGGAAATAAAAAAATTCTTCATCTTTTTCCACTACTGATTTAGAACGGAGAAAATATATAAATGGTTTTCATGGTGGGATAACCAAATATGTTTCATGATAACAATGTGATTGGTGTTATTCTTGATCGATTAACCAAATCTACATATTTCCTTCAAATTTGAGATAAAATAGTTTACATCAGTTTTGTTGACTATATTGAAAGGATACAGTTTGTTTATATGGAGTTCTTCTCCCTATTTTATCTTACCATAATCCCTATTTCACATCTATTTTCTGGAAAGTAATTCAGTATACGTTGAAAGCTGAGTTATATTTCATTTTAACATTTCTACCTCAATTCGGTAGATAGTCTCAGTAGATGATTCATACCATAGATGATCTGATTCCTTATTAGTCAATGGACTAACTGGGATAATGGGATCGACACCTTTATTTGGTTTAGTTTCAATATAACAATAGTTTTCATTACTGTATTTAGAGGACACCCATTGAGTTATTATATGGAAAAGGTGTCGATCACCCTTTTTTTAGGATGATAGAGGAGAAATGAAGTCAATGAGACCTGTGTTTTTAGAGGAAATGATAGGGAATGTTTAATTGATTCTATGGAAATGATAACAACTTAGTGTAGGAAGAAAAGTTTTATGGATAAATGGAGGAATACTGTCTCTTTTGTGGTAGATGATAAAGACTTTTTAAATGATTCTCTAGGGAAAAAGTGTGATACATTTATAAAAGATTGGGAATCTGAGTCCAGAGTTCATTGGAATATATGAATTCCTTGAGAAATTTGGATTTTTTTCCTACTAATTGGAATTAAATAATATTTTATCCAATTAACACAATATGTTTCATGTAACAATGTTAAAGATGTATGTATATGATTCATCCAATGTTTTGAGCCCTGATGTAGTTCAGCAAGAAGAGATCCTTTTTATGAGGAACAAACAGTTCAGAATCATAATAATAGAGATACTGTATTATGAAACAATGTAATTCAGCAGGTAAAGGTTTAATAGGAAAAAATATGGTTGAAGAAGCAATATGGGATTTTAAATATTCTATGTGGTAATTATACCCACACATCTTTAATAATTAAATTCAATTGCTATAATGTAATTTTAATGATTGGGGTGGATAATGTATCATCCCATGTAATGATTGAATATGTTCATTTTATATTTATTAATATTTATTAATTAGATAAAAATTTCAAATTAAAAGTAATGGTATTTTAAATTGAGTATAAGACACACAACATGAATTTATTCAATACTGTGCATTGCACTATAGACTGAGTTATAAAGAACAATTATATAACGTTAAAATTATTATTTAATATTGATGTTATCACCTATAGTTATATTTGATGGTATGAATTTGGATAACTATTTTATTTTTAATCATGTTTTTAATTTTTTTACATTCATCTAATTTATTTTATATGCATAATATAATAATAAATCAAGTTTCACACATAAAAACTGTATTTTTCTAAAAAGCAGTTTTACGACCTATTAATGGAATACTTATAGTACAAATAATTTTTAAACATTAATAAATTTTATTTTTAAAAATAAAAATCATTTTTTAAATTATAATGTCAAAATTTACCTTGTATTTATTTTTTCTAATCATCTAAGAACTTTCGTATTATGATTAATACTGAAAAATAAATAATTTTATTTGGAAACTAAATTTTTTAAAATTTGTTTATATATATATATATATATTATTTTTAAATTAATTTTAGGGTATAATTATTTCAAATATATATAAATAAAACAATTTTATGTTATTGGAATCAATTTCACAATGAAATTGGTTATATAAACATTTTAAACATTTGAACATTTTTACTTTAAAAACTTGTTGTATCATTCCATATGTGAGATTACTTTTAAATTATATTTTTTCACTCATGTGCTTCGAATTTTGAATAATGGATTCCATATTTTTAACCATAATAATTTATAATTTATAGCAACCCCATTTAATATTTTTACCAAAACAATTAATGAATTAAATTAAAATTAATCACTGTGATTAAAGTTAACATGAGTATACTTAATAGTTAAACATTAATATTAATTAGATTAAGGATATATAAAATTGTCCAAAAACACATTTTTGACCATATATTGACCCAATATTATAATGGATCGAATATTGATCTCTAATTTATGCACATTATGTAAGGGATACTTCCCAATATTTTTTACTTTTTTGTATCTACAAGAATTCCACTCCTCCTCCACTATAAATGGTTAGTCACTCTCCTCCTCTAATCACACCTATAAATAATTATGACTCCTCAATACCCTAAAAACATGTACTCTCAAAATACCTCCTATTATCCTAGAATACTTAAATTTTTCATAACAAAAACCAGTGAAATTATTTTGTGCAAACTAAACAGAGTTACCCAAAGAAGAGGTATCGTTCTTCAACAAGAACTTTTGTTTCATTTATTTATCACACATTCATTTATTTATATCAATATTATTTAACAACATTAGTTTCATAAATATAATGAGTTTTTTTGTTATTTTTGTGAACTAAAACTTTACACACTTTCATAAAATGAGAAACACAATCATTGTTTATGTGTATTAATAACTATTGCCTCACAACCCAATGTCCTTATTTCATCCATTAACACATATCAAGGTTGATAATAGTTATGGAAATATAATTTTTATATGATGTATTACATCTTTTTATATTACTATATAACTTATACCATCATGATTTCCATTTCGTTGGAAGGAGATAATATCCTTTGTTGATGTGTGGACTACCGCATCCTCAAAGCGAAGTGATTCGTTCATGCTTTACGTTGAAAGTATTAACGATAGGTTTAATCTATATAATTGATATAAATTAAATATATATGATATTAATTAAATATTTATATTTTATTTAATATAATAAATCACTTTCTATCTTACCTTGTTTCACACACTAAAAATGTGATAACATCGTTTGGGGACGTGTGGACTACCACCTCTTCAAAGCATTGTGATTATTGGTTTTTCATCTCCACATAAACTAGAATTACAAATAAGTATATACAATTTAATTATATGTTATTTATGATATAATTATCATTCTATTTATATAAATTTCACTTACATTATATCCAAGATGATTATTGAAAAAATGGGAATATTATTCATGTGTATGTATGACCTACCATCTCCATGATTGTAACATTGTCTAATTTTTCATAACCATTTTTCATGATTTGATATTAAAGAACAGTTTTGGAATAAATATTATCATTATTTCATTATTATTTTTTGGTTATGTTTAGATAATGAAATATTTAACCATATTTAACATGCCAATGTCTTTTTGACACATCATCTGAATATGGAAATAACATCTAATGTAAACATATTTGATTAAGTAATTGTATAAAAAAATTGAATAATTGAAATTATTGTCATAATAGACATTAAAATTTTTCTCAATAAATAAACTAAATAACATAAGTTTATTATTTAGGAAGATAAATACACACTTGAAAAGTCTAACTTAAAGAAAAGGACTTCATTTCAATATCCTTTTATTTAGACATATTTTGATCTTATGCACCCAACATCTTTTATGAGTTGTATATACAGACCATTTTCGAATATAATATCATTAATGTATTTATTATAATTTTATTTAATGTTTTGTTAAATTTTATTCTTTCAAGGGTCTTATGATTCAAATGTTTCCAAGTGGTATGAAACAATTTTATTTAAAAATACCATTTTGAATGTTTAATGATTTAATTTTAAAATAATTTATCCCATGTCAATATTATTATTATTATTTCATATGTTTCTTCATATGGATTTATAATTATTTTTATGTACATATTATTTAAAATTTTAATTTAATTCATTGGTTTTGAAAAGGGATTTTTTACATTTTCTATAATTTGACTTTTTTTATAAATGACAAATGGAAAGTAATTTTTTATGTATACAACGAAAAAAAATTCTCCACCATTGTGAAAAATATTTTATTTTTGGATTTTTACATTATCCTCCTTGTTTTTAAATGAAAAAAACACTGCTCTCCATTTTATAGATATTTGTTTATTGAACATCGGGTCTGAAAAAGGGTGGTGGCGCTATAAACTAATAAAGGCTAGTTCTACAACAAACCAATGATGGGACGGTCAATGATATCCATCCAATACATTTATTATAGAATTTGAATATATTGTTTTCCCATTTTAAGAGTGAAATGTATGGAAGTCGCCAACATGATTATTCCATTTATAACAATGAAAATTATAATTATTTCTGAAGAAAACTATATGTGTTATCTATGCTTGATATGGGTTTTATGATAATCATGTGACTAAAAATAGGTTATTAAATGAGCATTTGTTCAAGATAAATTAATCAATAATTATTAAGGGATAAAATAATTACTTTATGATAATTCTTTCATGGGTTTTTAGGTTTTTATAAGACTAATGGTATTTCTTATTTGAGTATCCCTTACTATTATTTTTTTCTCATCCCATGTTTTCAAATGTTTATCATTGGATTTATGGATGGGTAAGGGAAAGGAAGAAGACATGTTGAAATTCAGTGAGGTTTTCCTAGAAAAAGATGTCTTTATTTATTTTAAATGTTTTATATTATAGAAAAAATGTATACTAATTTAACGTTTCCAATTTTTTACATTATGGTTTTGTTATGAATGAGTTATGAACCAATTATAGAAAAATATAAACTTGGTAAGATCTTAAATAAAATTAATTTATATTATTGAATAAAACTCAAAATCATATAATGTTTAAGGTAATTTAATTATAATATGATCCATCAAGGCTATGAAATGAAGACCTAGGTTCTCCCTTACCTCTTCAATAGATAAAATAATGATAAGAAAAATTTACACTCCTTTTATACCCCCTCATCAATAAAAAAGTGGTTGGATTATCCTACCATCTTTTAATCACTCGTCTCCGACCATTCATATGATCTTTGATCCTTTCCCTCTCCCCATTTTCCAAAAATGTAATGTTTTTTATAATGTTCATTCAAGCATCAATGGTGTTCCTTCACTCTTGATCTCCTCCTAGGAGTCCACACACACTTACTTAATCATGCATTTTAACATGGTGTCTTTTTAGGAAAGAATCAATCTAAAGAGGACATCATCATCTGATTTGACTATGATTCTTGGGGTTTTCATGATCATGAAATTTTTAGGATTTTCTATCAACAAAATTTATTGACATTATTTTCATCGAAATTCATTGTCATTTATTCCTATGATTATTCTTCATTGTCTACTTTGTGTTTTATTTTATCAATTTTTTCATTATATTTTAATCTAAAAAAGTATCCTATACCTATTTTAATTTGGATATACCTTCCCAAACTCCCTCTTCTGTTATAAAATATAGTGATCCTCAGGTTAATGGGTAACATGGGGGGCCGATTTCATTGATTAGATTATCATATACATGATATTTTTCATACTCCTTCTACGAATATTTTTGTAAATGTGGATGTCTGAAAGGTGAAATTAGAGTTCATTTACATCGATATCAAAAGGTAACTTCAATAGACATATTAGTTTCTATAAGAGTCCTGAGTTATCTTCTATTAATCTTGTAGAAGGATGGGCCATGAATCATACAAATTTGTTTATGGGCTGATGTATATCCATATTATAGTACTCTTAGATGGGTTTTTTTAATAATGAAAAACCCCATATTGACTATCTTCCAATAGGTTTGTGACCTTTGATTACCAAACTCAGTCTAAGAAATATTTATGTTAGTGTTATGCATGAATTGGATGGATTAATATTAGCATTGAATATCTCTGGAGTAGTTGATAAGAAAATTTTCATCATTTAACAATCCTGCTTATATTCTGTTATGGTTGTTGGTGAGGGAAAATAGTTTGTGGTTGATTCTTATAGGGGAAGGTGCACTGCCTGGTCACAATTTATTCCTTCTATATATGGGTAGTGGGACTTGGCATCGAACCAACGTAAGAGGTGTTGATATAATAGAAAATTTAGAGAGTTTTATTAATCTTAAGGGACCATTAAAATTAAATTAAACTCTCAACAGTTGTACTTTGGTGTTTTGATAATGTAAATAACAGGCCGAGTCCAATAAAGAACACTGTGACTATTAATCTAGGAAACATCTTTGAAGGTTTGGAAATTGATGTAATTGTATCAAAACATGGATACTCTACCTATGAATATAAAGTCAATGAAGGGATATAATTATCTTGGATAGAGACAAGTGATGAGATCTATATCAAAATTTTAGAAGGTAGTATTGATGGAATGAATATAAGAGGACATTACAACCTAAGGAGGAATACGGGGAAAAAAGGAAACCAAGATTCAGGGAGCTAAATTATGATTATGGGATGAACGATAAAGGTTATAAGGATTATTATGAATTACCTATATCATTTTATACAAGATACTTTAAAATGATATTCACCATGGTGATAGATTGAAAAACCACTTTCGATGACCTGGAATAAAAGAATAATTTAAACCTCCCAGGTGAAAATTAGATTTCTGAATGTATTGATACTAATGAATGAGAGAAGGATAAGAGAATGAGGTATGATTTGACTCATAGGAAGAGTGGTTTCATGGATATGAATTTTATTAATTGTTACACCATTAATGATATGGATGACCCAAATAAGAACATGTGGGATTACCCATAGTTGGTGTTAGTTTAGGAGGTAAAAAAATCAATGGGGCATATTAATCCCTATAAGGAAGATATGATGGGGGATTCTTCCCAAATTAATGATTCTTATTTGTACGATGACATGATAACTGGGAGAACAATTAATTTTGAAACTAATATTTTTTAGTGTTTGTGGATCAATATGTAAGATTTTATTTTTATTGTAGTCATCATCGAAGGAATTTAAACTTGGAGGAGTACATTCATAAATGGGAAAATTTTTATTATCATTTTGAAGATCTTATCACATATGATCCATAATAAAAGAGGAGTGAACTTCAATGTAAAATAAATAAGGATACGGTTTCTTATAACCTTAATCATTCATTAAATTATTTTGTGATTTATTATGGAATATATTTCTTTTCTAGTAAGATATTGTGAATATTACTACTTTTATAAAAACATTATTTTTAAAATATAAATATAAATTTTTACCATTCAGTATATGATTTTTAATAAATTATTAAAAATCAATAATCTAACAACCGATTATGGGTAACCAAAGGTAGGGTGTTATAGTTAGTATCAAAATATGTTTAGTATTAAACATTGGAAATAGAATTTAAAAAAAAAATATTTGAGAACATTTAGATATGATAGAAATTTTTTATAAATATAAGTATAATATCTTATCATTATGTCTTTAATGTATATATTATGTGGTTTCCTAGAAAATAAACCCCCCTATGGATACCAGAGAGTGGATGTTGCTATAGTACATATACACCCAGGGGTAACAACCATTAAATGGGTGGATTAAAAATTTACCCAATTGTCATTAATGAATGATTAATGGGAGAAACAATGCACATGTATCTAGAAACTCATAGGTGTCATTCTTTGTATAATTAACATGATCATTAAAAACCATTATGAGTGATTTGAATACATTTTTATGATTTGAAATTATTTGTGACGAAACTAAGATTATGATTCTAAGATTACATATACATAAATATAAATTTTATGTTAACTATTGTACTATATTTATAATTATATAATATGATTTAAAATTCATAGTTTTTATTATTTAATTTAGTATATTATATTTTAAGAAATGTAACATAGAGAAATGAATGAAGACCATATCAATACATGAAATCAATATACAGATTTGTTTCATTATAAATACTATTAAGATAAAGTTGGAGATGCATTTAGAGATGAACAATTATAACTATATTTGAGAAACTAACATAGGTTATAACCTATAACTTGTCTCGTATGGGGTAGAATTTTTAACCACAACATTAGGTGGAAATATAAGATAACATCATGAGACATAAACATGCATCATTAAATGGGACTAGTAATCCATTAATAACTAATTAATGGAACAAATCCTTTTGAGAAGATATTAATTTATTTAGGAATTAGTGAGAGAAATAAATTTATCATTGAAGTTTACCATCTTAAAGGAGACGCCAATCAATGGTCATCAATTATCCAAAACAAGAAGGATTCCAAGGAAATAAATAGTATGTTGTGAAATACACTCAAGGAAATATCCTTAGAAAAATAGATTACACTCTTGATGTGAGCTTATATGAAGAGTAAATTTCCATATAAAACGAAAATGAATTAGAAAATTTTACTAAATATGATTCCAACTTTATATAGTTAGTAACTAATGGTAAAAAATATGTATGAAATTCACGGAGATAGAATGATTATTTTTTTAAGGTATAAATCCAAATATTAAAGTTGAATTAGTATTTCTGAAATTTATCATTTATGGGGATATATTAAGATGTTCCATCCGGATATTGAATGATTTTTCTATGTAATTTTTTTATAAGTAAAACAATAAAACAAGAAAACACGAAAAAAAGTAAACAAGTAAACAAGAAGACAATAGATCACTCTAGAAAGGAAAATACAACAAAAGGGAAAAGTGAAATGGTAGAATTTACAAATTTTAAATTTTTTTGAAAGAGACACAATATAAAATTCTTAATGGAAATGAGTTTTTTCTTTATGTTTTGAGAGAAAAGACATTGGGATCATGATTTAAGGGGAAAAAAATAAGTATCCAATGGCCAATTCTACAATTTGAAAATATGGGCAAATATTAGAATAAATTCCCAAACCATCAACGGATATTGTAACATCCCAAGTAATTAATGAATAATCGATATTCTTACTTATGTCTATTTATAAATTAGATAGTGTTTTAGAGGCATAAAATGAGAATAAATCAAATCATAAGCATGGAATACACTAATATTTTTAAAAGATTGTTTTACTGCCTTTTGATGGCAACCCATTTTTAAATCAACATTTTGAAAATTTTATAAGCTCTATTTTTCAAAATAAACTTATTATTTATCATTGGGACATTGAAATTTACATTGACTAATTTTTTGGTATTTTTCCGATAAAGTTCATTTTTTTAATGAATAGTGAAAAATGTTGTATTTTAATTCAAAACATCTTTTTAATCTAATTTATTTATATGATTAAATTAACTTTTGAATTGGTTTTAAAGTTAAATTATAATATATTTTTACCATTTAATCCAATAGTGGTCGTTGGAATTAATTTCACTTTGAAATTGGACTTAAACTAGTGTCAATCTTTTGATACTTGTTGTTTCATAAAAACGCGTTATTTGTTTTGACAACGGGAATTAATTATTAAATTAATTAATTCCACTTATATGTTTTGAATTTTGTAAAATAGAAATGATTTTTAAATTCGGAATATCAAATATAGCTTAGGGTGAAGTTTTGGTATTTTTCTGAAAAACAACAATTTTTGATAAATAGTGAAACCACTAAGTGGTACTTAAAAAACCGATTTTTCATTTAAATGAAATTTTACCACCTCTGTGTTTTGAATTTCAAAAATCCGACATACATGGTTGTCATTAAGAAGTAAAATGTGGTTCAATGGGATTAAAATAATTTTTTGGTGAATAGTAACTTTTATGTTTTTAATCGCGATTAGAGGTAATTAGTGTAATTTAAGGTAAAAATAAAGTTTTAATAATATGAAATGACCTAGATAGATGTTCTACCCTTATTTGATGACTCATGGCCGACCAAGAAAATCCATGGGTCATCTTTGGGACCCCATGGGGACACTTTGGTAGGAAAATGGCATTAATATCTTTTTATTTAATGTTAAAATTAAAATGTCATAAACATGAGTTGTTTTACTAAAACAATTTTTAAACAGGGTTATACAAGTCATATTTCTGACTATAAATATTAATTAGAAATATAAAAATATTTCCTACATCATAGTTTTTTTAAATTATTTTTAGACATTAAATAAATTAAATTATTTATGACACCATGATGATGCAGCGATGACCTCATTATTTAACGATTTATATAAAATTAAAAGATAATGTAAAATCTAAGACCTACACATGTCAAAAACCTATTGGATGGGTTTATTTCGAACAATTATCACCTTATACTCGAAATATATTATTTTGGGACCTTTTAAATCCGAAAAGCATTTTAAAATAAAGTATCCTTTTATAACATTCCAAGAGTGCCCCTCCTCTCCTCTTATAAAAGGCCCCCACCTCTACCTCCTTACCCACACCTCTCAAGCCTTTAGAACGACCGAAACCAGCTTATTTGGTCTCTCCACATCCCTCTCTAACTCTTAGAATACCCACTTTGGGAAGAAGTCTTCCCAAGGAAGTCTTTGAGCTCAAATCAAAAAGAATTACCCGATCTAAAGGTAGTGTCTTCTCTTGTGTTCTTATGTTTTATTTTGCTTCTACAAACCCCTAAACTCTTTTTATTAATTTCTTTTGTAACAACTCCAGTATCTTACATATACTAGGATGTTGTTATAAAAAGTATTCGAGCTACACTTACACTCACCAACGTCTAATGGTTAAAGAACATACTATTTCCGTGGATGACGAATTTCTGCCTCACGAAATGATGATTGTTCGATATTCTTTTAACACCTTCAAAGGTGGACATTAATATTACACTATATTTATGTATGATATATAATATGTTTATGTTTTACTTTAGCTTATGTATTTTTCATTTATGGAATACCTTTATGACTTCCATTATAGGTATACGCGATATCTTCATTTTAGGAAGTGCGGACTACCGCCCCCTCAAAGTGATTTGATTCGTTAATGCCATATGTGGGACATATAATTAATGTAATTAATGATATTATATATTATAATTATACTAGAATTATAATATACCTTTATATCATTATGATTCCATTCCATAAAATACGAAATCGAAATCAATGTAGTGTTCATGCGTACGTACAGCTTACCGTCTCCATGAACGGTGCATTTCATTTCATACCTCTAAACATTATGTAATATTATAAATGCAAGTATATACTTGATATATATGATATATATTATATCTACATCATAAGTATTACTCTGGATATAATGGATACATGAACAACGTGTAATTATAAAGAGTTTATTTTTTACTCAAGTACCAATGATCGTTAAAACGAATGTTATTAACATAAATAATTACATAGTGTTCATGACATGGTAATAAGACATATAAAAGGAATAATGAACGTGGAAACAGTTCTTAATCAATTAGAAATTAAATCAAGTTTTTTATTCAAGAGGTTAAAGAACGATCGAGTCAAGTCGGACCCGAGGTATGGGACTTCGTCTCAATCTCATTTCATTGAGGCATATTTTGTTTTATACACACCCTTCTTTTATACGGTGTACAAACCCCTTTTACTTTTTTGTTTATCCAAAAGGAATCTTTTTTATATAAATCGTTTTATTAAATGACAAAAGCGAATGTTTTTGTTGTACGTATGCAGAGACAACGACTTCTCCGCCGCTGTGACCATTATTTGAGTTTTGGCTTCCTCTACAAGCCATACATTTTTTTAAAAGAAAAATAAATACCCAGTTTTACTTTTCTATTATTTTGTTATTGAAAATGGTTTTCATAATGTTTTTATGTCAATGTGTTTTACTGATATCTTGTGATTGAAAAGTGGAAATGTTATGTTTCCTTTATTCTTGTTTTATGTGATACGATTATGTTATGGTTCTTGGGAATTATTATGAAGACGGGTTGTTCTATTATAAACTAAGGGCAGGAGAGCCCGATATAGCTCTCCAATGCATTGGGTAACTTGAAGGAGTTAAACGTTAAGGTTTCTCCAAAGATATTTAGTGAATATACTGTGATGGGTATTCCAAATGTAACCAAGAGCTTTACTCCCTATGTAAGAATGTTATGAATGCCTCAAGTTACCTTTATGTCTTATGATTTCTATTATTTATTCATGATTTGATGAGATATGTTAAAGTGATTATGTTTTATGAGTAAAGTATGATTTAATTGATTCTTATGTATGCATGTACTCATGTTTCCTTTCCATATTTTCATATCCTTTACTGAGCTTTTTATGCTCATCAGATGTTTTTGAAATGATTCTCACATGTCAAGGGAAAGGTACATGATGTGATGTTAGTGTCAAGGATTTGTCATGAAAAAATCCATGTTTTATATTAAATATGTTTCCATTGATGGGAAAACTGAATACTATATTTTATGTAACCACTTGTTTAAATGTGGAATGTAATGCATGTTTTATGAAATAATTCTCTAAAACTCTAAACCTGAAATGATCCTCAATGTGTAATCTTGTAATAACTCAAGATTAAGTAAGGTTTATTTCTAGGGCCTTATAGTTGGTATTAGAGGCCAGTTTAGATAACTTTAGGAGTTCGAAATATATTAAATGATTATCCAAAAATATTTTTTTTATGGTCAAATTGAAATGATATAGCATTTGAAGATTACCATGTTGCTTCACCTAAGACATTTTTGTTCAGATTGGTTTTCCACAGAGGAAACAGGGAAGCGGTGCTAGGAAGGCATACAGAAAAAAATAACCTTCTGAATCAGCATCATGAGATGGTCAGAATTAGAACTGAGCAGTTTGTTACAGTAATGGCGCAGTTGACTCAAGAGATAAATGGTGGCAGTATCCATGCACTATATCAGCCAGATCAACCATATAGGAACATGTAAGTGGTGGAACATTTCATGAGGCAACATCCCCCATCATTCAGAGGATCATCTGATCCTGTTCTAGCCGAAGGGTGGATTAAAGCACTGGAAAAGATTTTCGATGTCATGGGGTGTTCAGACAATCAAAAGGTTAGTCTTGATATTTACCGTTTGGAGGGTGAAGCAGATATGTGGTGGTCGATGGTTAAAAATATCAGGGATGCTGATGATATTGATGCTCTCGACTGGGATGAATTCAAAGGTATGTTTCTTGAGAAGTATTTTACTAAGGCTGTTCGACTTAGGATAGAAACAAAATTCTAGTAATTGAGGCAAGAGGAAGAATCAGTGGCTGCCTATGAAGAAGGGTTCACTCGATTGGAAAGGTATGATCCAAATTTTATCCGAGACCTTGATTGTAAAATGAATCGTTTTTACTCAGGATTAATGCCAAAATATCGAAGGGCATTAGTTTCTCGTGAGTTAAAAAGTTATGAAAATCTTGTTCGATGTTCTGAGAAGGTGGAGATAGAGTTTTTCAAAGATCAAGTTTTCTATAACAACCAACAGAAGAAGAGACCGAGGTGGCAGGAGAATGGAAGAATTGTTCAAATAATTCTGATGGTAAGAAAACTATGTTTCCAGTTTCTGATAAATGTGGTAAAAGGCATACTGGGGAATGTCTTCTGAATTCTGGAAAGTGCTACCAATGTGGTAAGATGGGACATAAGGCTCGTGATTTCACTGAAAATGATCAATGTGAAGGTAAGACCAAATTTGATTTACAGATAGTGAAATGTTTTAAGTGTAATGAGATGGGTCACTATGCAAACGAGTGTCGCAAAAAGAGCTTGAGTGATGGGAAACAGTTAGACTACAAGCAGAAAGGGGTGGTGAAATCCTTTGCAACTACTTCAACAGATGTCGAGCCATCAAATGAAGTTGTATCAGGTACTTTGTTTGTTTTTTCAGATTATGCTAGTGTGTTGTTTGATTCGGGGTCTACACATTCTTTCATCTCTGAAAAAATTTCTAGTAAAATGGAATACCATCTCAAGAAATGACTCTTTAACTTTTGGTAAAAACACCTGGGGGAAATGTTGAGGCAAAAAGAATTTATAATAATATTCTTATCCTTATCCGTGGAAAGAACCTACTTGAAAACCTTATTATTTTACCTCTAGTAGAGTTTGATGTTATCCTAGGTATGGATTGGCTCTCTCTTTACCATGCTAAGATTGACTGTAGAGGTAAAGAATTTTTGTTTCAGAAATACTTTCAGTTTGTTTACAAGAATGAACCCTTACTGTTGATAACATATCAAAAGGCTGAGAAACTTGTAAAAGATGGAAATGAATGTTACCTTGCACATATTGTTGAAAACAAGGGAACTCTTTAGATTAATGATGTTCCAGTAGTAAATGAGTATCCTGATGTTTTTCCTGATGAATTGCCTTGAATAATAATAGATCGTGAAGTTGAATTTACTGTTGACTTAGTTCCTGATGCTAAGACAATTTCAAAACCCCCTTATCGAATGGCTCAATTTGAACTTTTAGAGTTGAAGGAGAAATTGCATGATTTATTAGAGAAAGGTTTCATTCGACCTAGCACATAACCATGGGGTGCTCCTGTTTTATTTGTTAAAAATAAAGATGGTTCAATAAGACTTTTCATTGATTATAGATCCTTGAATAACATCACTGTTAAGAGAAAATATCATTTGCCTCATATCGATGATTTGTTTGATCAGCTCCAGGGAGCTCAGTATTTTTCAAAGATTGACCTGAGATCGGGGTACCATCAGCTGAGTGTAAAGGAAGAAGATGTTCTGAAGACTGCATTTCGTACAAGATATGGCAATTATGAATTTGTAGAAATTCCTTTTTCACTAACCAATGCACCTTCTGTATTCATGGATTTAATGAATAGAATTTTCCATTAGTTCTTGGATAAGTTTGTGGTGGTTTTCATTGATGATTTTTTGGTGTTTTCTAAAAGTAAATAGGAGAATGAAAGACATTTAAGGGTTATTTTACAAACCTTGAAAGAAAAAAAATTGTATGGGAAATTCAGTAAGTGTGAGTTTTGGTTGCAACAAATTTCTTTCCTTGTCCACATTGTTTCTAAAGATAGGATAACTGTTGATCCTGCAAAAACAAATGTTGTTGAAGAATAGACAAGACCCACAAATTTAACTGAGATTCGTAGCTTCCTTGGTTTGGCAGGCTATTACCGAAGGTTTGTTAGAAATTTTTCCCAGTTATCTAGTCCAATGACTAAGCTAACTCAGAAGGGTGTTAAGTTTATCTGGAAAAAAGAATGTGATGATTGTTTCTAGGAACTGAAAATAAGATTGGTGAATGCTCCAGTTTTGGCACTACCTTCCAAGAATGGTGAGTTTTTTATCTACAGTGATGCTTCATTGAAAGGACTTGGTTGTGTCCTAATGCAGAATGATCAGGTAATTTATTATGCTTCACATCAGTTAAAAACTCATGAGGTAAATTATCCTACACATGATTTGGAATTAGCTAATGTTGTTTTTGCTCTAATAATTTGGAGGCATCATTTGTATGGAGTAAAGTGTGAAATATATACTGATCACAAAATTTTAAAGTATATATTCACTCAGAAATAATTGAACATGAGACAGAGGAGATGGATAGAATTAATCAAGTATTATGATTGTACAAATCATTACCATCTGGGAAAAGAAAATAAAGTGGCTGATTCTTTGTGTTGAAAAAGTAATGTATTATTAACAATATTGCTTTTGGAACGTGATTCTTTGGTTAAGGATTTGATGAACTTTGGCATAGAAGTTGTTGGTGAAGGATGTCATTCTATTTTTTTTACAGGTATCAGTGAAATCTTCTCTATTAGATAGAATCAATCAAGCACTGAAGAAAGACAGTGAGTTTCTGAAAAAGGTAGAGTTGGTTCAGAAGGGTAAGTTTCCTGATTTCAACATTGATAATGATTGTGTTTTGAGATATGGGAATAGATTGTGTGTGCCTTCTGATTCACAGTTGAAGAGATAGTTGTTATGTGAAGCTCATAGTTCTCCATTTTCAGTTCATCCTAGTTTTACTATGATGTACAGAGATCTATGAGAGTATTACTGGTGGGATGGAATGAAAAGTGATATTGCTGATTTTACTGTGAAGTGTTTGACATGTCAATAGGTTAAAGCATAGAAGCAGTTACCAAATGGGATGCTTCATCCTCTACCAGTGCCAGAGTGGAAATTGGAGAATATATCTATGGACTTTTTAGTGGGATTACCGAAGACATCTCCAGGTAATAATGAAATCTGGGTTATTGTTGATTTCTTGACTAATTCGGCTCATTTCCTTGCAATAAGTGGTACTTTTTCCCTAGATCAACTTTCCTTTCCGTATCTTAAAGAGATAGTCAGGTTACATGGAGTTCCTTTGTTCATTGTATCTGACTGTTATCCCAGGTTCACTTCCAACTTTTGGAAAGGCCTTCAGAAGCGTTGGGTACTGAATTAAATTTCAGTACAGCTTTTCATCCTCAATCAGATGGGAAGTCAGAATGAACAATTCAGACATTGGAGGATATGCTACATGCTTGTTCGATGGATTATCAGGGAAGTTGGGACCAACATCTTTCTTTTGTCGAATTTTCATATAATAACAGTTTTTATTCCAGTATATAGATGACACAATTTGAGGTGTTATATGGGAAGCAGTGTCGAACTCCAGCATTCTGCGATGAAGTGGGTGAAAGGAAGCTGATGGATCCAGAATTGGTAGAAGAGTTGGCAGAAAAAGTTCAGCTGATACAGAAACACATGAGAACAGCTCAGAGCAGGCAGAAGATTTATGCGGACAACAGGAGGAAGGATCTCTCTTTTGAGGTAGGTGATCATGTTTTTTTCAAAGTCTCACCATGGAAAAGTGTTATGCGATTTGGTAAGAAAGGAAATATGAGTCCAATGATCATTGGACCATATGAAATTATGGAGAGAGTTGGATCAGTTTCTTACTGAGTGGCTTTACCTCCGAGTTTATCTCAGGTACATAATGTTTTTCACGTTTCAATATTAAGTAAGTACATGCCAGATCCATATCATGTTTTGGGTCCAGAGGTAGTTCAGCTGGAAGAGAACATACCTTATGAGGAACAACCGGTCCATATTCTTGACCATAGGGAGCAGGTGTTACGGAATAAGGTGATTCATCAGGTAAATGTTTTTTGGAAAAACCACATGGTTGAAAAGGCAACATGGGAATCTAAAAATGCAATGACGGATAAATACCCCCACTTATTCGATAAGTAAATAAATTACGGGGACACAATTTTCTAAAGGGGGGAAGTATGTAACATCCCAAGTAAGTAATGAATAATAGATACTCTTATCTATGTCTATTTATGAATTATATAGTCTTTTAGAGGCATAAAATGAGAATAAATCCAATCTTAAGTATGGAATACACTAATATTTTTAAAAGATTGTTTTAGTGCCTTTTGATGGAAAACCATTTTTAAATCAATATTTTGACACTTTTATAAGATATATTTGTCAAAATAAACCTATTATTTATTATTGTGACATTGAAATTTACATTTGATAATTTTTTGGTATTTTTCCGATAAAGTTCATTTTTTAATGAATAGTGAAAATGTTGTATTTTAATTCAAAACCTCTTTTTAATCCAATTTATTTATATGATTATATTATATTTTTAATTGGATTTAAAGTTAAATTATAATATATTTTTACCATTTAATCCTATAGTGGTCATTGCAATTAATTTCACTTTGAAATTGGACCTATACTAGTGTCAATCTTTTGATACTTACTGTTTCATAAAAACACGCTATTTGTTTTGACAGTAGGAATTATTTAATTAATTAATTAATGTAACTTATATGTTTTGAATTTCTTAAAATATACATCATTTTTGAATTCATAATATCAAATATAGCTTAGGGTGATGTTTTGGTATTTTTCTGAGAAACTTCAATTTTTGATGAATAGTGAAACCACTAAGTGGTACTTAAAAAACTCATTTTGCGTTAAAATGAAATTTAACCACCTTTGTGTTATGAATTTAAAAAATCCAACATACATGGTTTTCATTAAGATTTAAAATGTGGTTCAATGGGATTAAAATAATTTTTTGGTGAATAGTAACTTTTAAGTTTATTAATCGCGATTAGAGGTAATTAGTATAATTTAAGGTAAAAATAATGTTTTAATAATATTAAATGACCTAGAGACATGTCCTACCCTTATTGGATTTGTCATGGCCGACCAAGAAAATCCATGGGTCAACTTGGGGACCCCATGGAGCCACTTTGGTAGGAAAATGACATTAATATCTTTTTATTTAATGTTAAAATTAAAATGTCACAAACATGAGTTGTTTTACTAAAACAATTTTTAAATAGGGTTATAAAAGTCATATTTTTGAATATAAATATTCATTACAAATATAAAAAGATTTTCTACATCATAGTATTTTTTTTATAATTTTTAGACATTAAATAATTTAAATTATTTATGACACCATGATGATGCAGCGATGACGTCATTATTTAACGATTTAAATAAAATGAAAAGATAATGTAAAATAAAGACCTACACATGTAAAAAACCTATTTTATGGGTTTATTTAGAACTATTATCACCTTATCCTCGAAATATATAATTTTTGTTCCTTTTAAATCCAAAAAGCATTTTATAATAAAGTATCCTTTTATAACATTCCAAGAGTGCCCCTCCTCTCCTCTTATAAAAGGCCCCCACCTCTACCTCCTTACCCACACCTCTCAAGCCTTTGGTTCGGACAAAACCTGCCCATTTTTTCTCTACACATCCCTCTCTAACTCTTCGAAGCCTCACTTTGGGCAGAAGTCTTCTCAAGGAAGCCTTTGAGCTCAAATCAAAAAGAGTTACCCGATTTAATGGTAGTGTCTTCTCTGGTGTTCTTATGTTTTATTTTGCTTCTAAAACCCCCTAAACTCTTTTTATTAATTTATTTTTTAACAAATACAGTATCATCCATATACTAGGATGTTTTTATCATAAAGATTCGAGCTACAGTTACACACACCTACGTCTAATGGTTAAAGAACATACTGTTTATGTGGATGACGAATTTCTGCCTCACGAAACGATGATTGTTCAATATTCCTTTAACACCTTCAAAGGTGGCAATTAAGATGAAAATATATTTATATATGATATATAATATGTTTATTTTTTTACTTTAGGTTCTGTATTTTTCATTTATGGAATACCTTTATGGCTTCCATTATGGGTATACACGATATCTTCATTTTAGGATGTGTGGACTACCGCCCCCTCTATGTGATTTGATTCGTTAATGCCATATGTGGGACATATAAAGTATGTAATTAATAATATTATATATGATAATTATACTGTAATTATAATATAACTTTATATAATTTTGATTCAATTCCCTAAAATACAAAATAGAAATGAAAGTAGCGTTCATGTGTACGTACGACTTACCGTCTCTATGAACAGTGCATTTCATTTCATACCTCTAAACATTATGTCATATTATAAATGCATGTATATACTGGATATATATGACATATATGATATCTAAATCATGAGTATAACTCTGGATATAATGGATACATGAACAACGTGTAATTATAAAGAGTTTATTTTTGACTCATGTACCAATGATCGTTAAAACGGCCGTTATTAACTTAAATAATTACATAGTGTTCATGACATGGTAATAAGTGATATAAAATAAATAATTAACTTGAAAAATTTTCTTAAGCAAATAGAAATTAACACAAGTTTATTATTCAGGAGGTTAAAGAACGATCGGGTCATGTCGGACCCGAGGTATGTGACTTTGTCTCAATCTCCATTCATTGAGGCATAATTTGTTTTATACACATCCTTCTTTTATACGGTGTATAAACCTCTTTTACTTTTAAGTTTATCCAAAAGGAATATTTTTTATACAAATTATTTTACTAAATGACAAAGGGGAATGTTTTCGTCGTACATATGTGGCAACAAAGACTTCTCTGCCGCCGTGACCATTATTTGAGTTTCGGCTTCCTCTACAAGCCATACTTTTTTTAAAAGATAAATAAATACCACGTTTTACTTTTCTTTTCTTTTTGTATTGAAAATGGTTTTCATAATGTTTTTATATAAACGTGTTGTATTGATATCTTGTGATTGAGAAGTGGAAATGTTATGTTTCCTTTATGCATGTTTTATGTGATTCGATTATGTTATGGTTCATGGAAATTATTATAAATATGGGTGGTTCCGTGATAAACTAAGGGCGGGTGAGCCCGATATAGCTCTCCAACGCATTGGGTAACGCGAAGGAGTTAAACGTTAAGGGTTCTCTGAAGATATTTAGGGAATATACTGTGATGGGTATTCCAAATGTAACCAAGAGGGTTACTACCTACATAAGAATGTTATAAATGTCTCATGTTACCTTTATGTCTTATGATTTCTATGATTTATTCATGATTTTATGAGGTATGTTAATGTGGTTATGTTTTATGAGTAAAGTATGATTTCATTGATTATTATGTATACATGTACTCATGTTTCCTTTCCATATTTTCATACCCCTTACTGAGCTTTTTATGCTCATCCCATGTTTTTGAAATGATTTTCACAGTTCAAGGGAAAGGTACATGATGTGATGTTAGTGTCAAGGAAGTGACAAGAAAGAATCCATGTTTTATATTAAATATGTTTCCATTGATGGGAAAACTGAATACTATCTTTTATTTAACCACTTTGTTTAAATGTGGAATGTAATGTAAGTTTTATGATCTAATTCTCTAAAACTCTAAACCTGAAAAGATCCTCAATGTGTAATCTTGTAATAACTCAAGATTAAGTAATGTTTAAGGCTTGTGCCTTATAGATATTTTCTCAAAAAAGACATGGGAGCATGGATAGAAATATTAATCACTATAGCTATGTTTTAAATTAATAATGATCTAGTGGCAGATATGTTGATCATAGCCTAAAATTTAACTAATTATTTATTTGATTCTAGATCTTTTCACACATTTATATCTTCTATTTTTTCCAATAAAATTATATATTTATATAGCACCATAACAATAATGTATTTAGTCAAGACGCCCCAGATTAAATCATTCTACATTAAATAATTGTGAGATAATTCCTATTACGAAACAAAAACACACACTATTATAAATCTTAATTTTTATTCTAATAGTTTAATATGATATAATCCTTGGAATATATTGTATTTAAATTTATTATGTGAAATTATATTACTAAGAGAATAGGATTACAACTTATTATGGAGTTATGGCATCCATTTTATTTATAATGGAAACTACATTATAAAAAACATGCATATATCTAACTCTATTATCTCTTTTTAATGAAAATATTAGAGATGAAAAGTGGTCACAACATTTGAGTAGGAAATAAATACTTACAATAGAGGATATACATATTGTGCTTGAGTACATTGATGTGTTTCTTGAAAAACTACTTGGAAACACACATTAGCATGAAGTTTAGTTTTCTATTGACATTCTCACTAATTAAAAAAAAAATATCTAACACTCCCCAGAATATTAATATAGTGGAATTAGAATAATAGAAGAATAAACTATATTATATGTGTTATAAAATATTTATATTCCCTAATATTTCACCATGGGTAGCCCAAATTATTTTAGTTAAGAACAAATATGGGATTTTGAGGTTACTCAATGATTATAGCGAAATAAATTTCATTACTATAAAGAACAATAATTCTATAACTTATATTTATTACTTATTTGATCTTGTTCAAAGTGTACTATATTTTCCAAATATTGGTATTTCTTTTGGGTATCATATAATGAATGTCCAGAATGTTTATATTTCAAATGTGGCATTTCATATGAGGTATAAACATTATAAATTTATAGTAATGACATTTAGATAGACTAATAAACCATATACATTTATGGATCTAATTAATATAGTATTTAAGTATTGTCTTAGTAAATTATTATGTAATTTATTTATGATATCATAATATACTATAAAATATATGATGAGAATAATAGTTATTTCGAAGTAATTAATAAGACTCTTACTAAATAGGGGTTATATGAAAAATTTGGAAAATTTGAATTATTGCTGTAGAATGAATCTTTATAGGGCCTTAGTGTCTAGAATGTTAGAATTTAAATTGATCCTTCAATGTAAAACATAACGATGGAATGGTTAGTGAAAATTATTATTCAAAAGGTATATAGTTTCCTTAGATTAAAAGGTTAATATTGATGATTTGTTTAAAATTTTACTCAGCCATGTTGACATGTAAAAGGTCCACATTTGTATCGTTAGAAGAAAGTATGTTACATATTAATGGATTAAAGAGGATATTGGTAAATGCACTAATATTGAATTTACTATCAGATCATGAAATATTTTTGATATATAAAGATCCATTAAATAGTGGAATTTGATGTATATTTATTAATAATAATGGATTTATTACATATGAATCAAGGAATTTAAATATTCATGAAAAAAATTATTTAATCCAAGATCATGATTTGGTAGGTTGAATATTTTCATTGGAGATATAAAGAAATTACCTTTATGGTGGAAGATGTGAAATATATACAGATCAAAATAGTTTCAAATATATCATCTAATATAAAGAGATAAATATGAGGAAAAGCTGTTGGTTGGAGATATTAAAAAATTATGAATAATCAATTCAATATGACCATAGGGATGAAAATAAATTGGATAATTTATTCAGTAAGAAATGTCAAGATGGTTAATTTCTTCAGTAAGAAATGTCATGTAGGCATAAGTCTTATTCCGACTGGGTATGGAGACCTCTAGAGTTTGAGGGTGGTGACCATATCTTTCTTCGGGTCTCATCCCGACGAGTTTTGCAGAGATTTGGCTGGGGCGACAAGTTATCTCAGAGGTTCGTCTAATAGTTTTAGGTCCTCAACAGTGTTGGTGAGGTGGAATACCTCCGCTCACATCCGCATCAGTTGTACTAAGTTCACGACATTTTCCACGTATTCCAATTGAGGAGAGACGTGCATGACCTATCACATGTCATCAACCATGTCGAGCTAGACATCGACGATGGGGAGACGTTTACAGAGGTTCTAGTAGAGATTTAGGATCGACAGTTGTGGGTCCTTCATGGGCGGTCGATAACTTTGGGGTGCATACGTTGGCAACACGGGAACCTCCAGGAGAGCACTTGGGAGTAGGAAGCCTAGATTCGTGCTCAGTACCCCCACTTGTTTTCTTAGTTTTTGTGATGTGGCTTTCAGGGACGCAAATCCCTGAGGTGGGGAGAATTTAAAGATGTGGAAATTCCATTTTTTTTAATTATATAGGAATTTTACGAGTCCACAAAAATTTCCAGTTCATTATTCCGAGGCCCAGTTTGACCAGAGTGAATTTCTACACTTTTTTAGGTACATTCAGTAAACATGTGAGCATGATTTTGTATCTTTTGAACTAGTGATTAGAATTGAAATCTTAGGACACCGTTGAACTCAATGCGCCAATATTTACTTAAGGAGACATTCACCTTGACCGAAGTTGGTCGAGGGAAAAAGTTCATTTTAGTGTCATTTTGTGGAAATAAAAATAAAATTAAGAATAACTTTTATTTTATTTTTCTTAACCTCCCAATTGAATGCTCGGTGGTGGGGGCCACCCGAGCTAGAAAAAAACCCATTTAAAATCCATGGAGTTGGGGCCCACCAGAACCCCTCTTAATGGGGGGGGGGGCCTCTAAACTCCACATTAATTTATTCTCCCATTTTTTGAGCCAATTAATTATGCAAAAAATTTAACTGTAAAACATAATTTAACTTATATTTGACCTCATTCTTTTGAGAGGATTGGTTGGAAAAGGAGAAGGGGATAAAATGTGGGGGATCATTCTCACCAACAAATAACACCTCCCAAAGAAGATCTTCTCCAACGAAGAACATGTCGCCTACAATGTGGGAAGTCTTTAAAAACGACGAATTGAGGTATGTCCTTCCATCCTCATCAACATCAACAAAATTTGAGGTATGGGTTTTATTGTTTTTTGTGGTTTGATTTGAGTTAATCTTCTTGATCCACCTGCTACCAATCTAATGTGGAGGGTGCAGGGAAAACGAACATGGCATGATCCCTTCATTGTTCTTCATGGTGGTGGTACTCTTCACCGCAGAGAAAGGTGGTGACTAACTCCCGGCCTGGCCGCACGGAACTGAGGCAG
This sequence comes from Viscum album, assembly GCA_963277665.1. Taxonomy (NCBI): domain Eukaryota; kingdom Viridiplantae; phylum Streptophyta; class Magnoliopsida; order Santalales; family Viscaceae; genus Viscum; species Viscum album. The sequence goes on from OY728126.1 coordinate 649,996,286, forward strand.
AGCTGCTGTGCCACCGGTAGAGGAAGAGTGTGCACGGAGTCTAGAGGATGGCCAACTATTTCCAGCCGCGATGGCGGATAAAGGGTGGCTGATGCATCGCCTGGCTGTGGAAGGACAGGTGGTGCGACCGCATGCCGACATCAGAACAAGTGGTCATAACCCACATGGTCACGATGGATGGTGTAAGGTGGCTTGAGTTCGGCTGGGCATGGAGGGGCGGTGCATGACGCGCCAGAGGGAAGAGCATAAGGACATCCCTTTCAGCTAGCCGAGCTATACCGGGCGGGACCCTCGGTGGGTCCCACGTGCTGGCAGGCGACCAAACAGCTTCGGTTGTTAGTGATTGAATGCAGGTTCACATGACTACCCCCCGTATGCATCCATATTGGGCCGCCCCGCATGGGTCGGGCCCATTGTGGCCCCGCCCAACCGGGCCGAACCTGGGCCCAACTGGACCCAGAAACACCTTATTGTCCATAACGTTGGCACCAGACATCCATATGAAAAACCATCTATGGAACCAAAAACCATAGAGTGAGATTTTCCTTTTGGTATAACACACTAGTGATTTAGATAAATTTGGGTATGGTCAGGTTGGAACGAGCATGAATCCAACCAGGCCCTCAGGACTAAAAACCCAATAACTTACAGACCGAACGTCTGATTGATGCATCATCTTTTGCGTTGAGACCCCTTTTATGTGGTAGTCCTTTGGGATAATTCCCATGGTACCTAATGGAAGTTGGAGTATCGACCTGTGGTTTGAGGAGAAGATCCTCTATGAATCAAGCGAGCTTAGGGCGGGAACCATGTACTTGGTTGTATCATGATAAAGGAACCCATTGTGGGTCTATGTTAGGGATCTGTTGTGTGTATGAGCTCGAGGATCCAACATGGATCCACTCTAGGAATCCATATGGTACTACTCTATGATCATGTGTGGGTTTTCCGTACTAGGATCCTGTATGAGTCTGATGATGTACTACGATCCTGTGTGGGTCTGCTATACTAGGATCTTGTGTGGGTCTGATGATGTACTAGGATCCTGTGTGGGTCTGATGATTCAGGATCCTAAGTGGGTTTGTCTCCTAACAGAGTTAGATGATTAAATAGTTTCATCTAATCATATCAACTACTATTCCTATGTTATAGCTTGTGTGAGAGGAGTCTTTACCTTGGTGGTATTTCAATGTGTGGCATACATGTGTGGTAGTTACCTTTGTGGTGATACCTTTGTGGTATCTTCTGTGTGGCGTACCTGTGTGGTACTAACCTTCATGGTGTTACATCTGTGGTATTCTTCTGTGTGGCGTACTTGTGTGGTAGTTATGATCGTGGAAATATTTCCTTCATGTAACAGTTGTACTTTGGCTAAGGAGTTGGGGCTTGTGTTTGCTCCTAAATGAGATGGGAAATATTTGATAATTTAGGTATATGTATGGGCATATAACTAAGTAGGGTTGTCACTGGTTTATATGATTTGTGGTTTAGACCTTGTGGGTCTCGGGGTCCCTACTGAGTATCGTTATACTCACCCCTGTATGGGCTTCACCATCACCTTGTTGTGTTTGATTTAGACGATAGAAAATGCAGTTCGAGGCTGACGGTGCTAGGACTAGATGGTGCCCGGAGGTGGACCATACAGCGTGTTAGTACCTAGAGGAGATGAGAAAATATGGAGTGCTGAGAATGCGATATGTACCTACCTTTCAGGAAGGAACCTCAGAGGGAGACTATGTAGACATCTTTCTCTTTCTTCAGTTGTATTATTTTTTTGTTTGTACTTGTACCTTTACTGTTGGGCTTGTATTCCAGCCCATCTTACTTTTAGCACTAATTTTTCTAAACAGTTAACTTGTTTTTGTATGTTGTTGTGTGCTTGGTTGAGTGTGTTTATAAGATATAAATGAAATGCTTTCTCTGTTTTTGGGGATATTCTTTTCGGTTCGAGTCGCCAGCCCCAGGCCTTTGGAAGGCGGATTTGGAGAAGTCATGACACGGCCCCCGGGGGATGGGTCGTGACATTGGATTTAAAATATAGAATCCATTTTTTATATCATAATGGAATATTTCCCCAAAATTAATTTAATATTAATCCAATTGATGGAATGAGAAAACAATTTTATGAAGTGACATTGTTCAAAATATTTAAATTTTTTTATATCAATATTCAATGAGAAATAGATTGTAGTGAAATATTTTAGATTATGTGTGAATGTACAATTAGGCGTGAATGCACACTCTCGAGAAAAGTAGTTATTTCATGTAGTGTAAGATAACTAAGTGTTCTGTGAATTACAAGCTATAGAATATATTTATTTAAAATATTAAATACCTTATAAGTTATCCAGATTTTGTATTTCTTTCTAAAAATGGTATTGCGTGTCATACATGCTATTAGATACAATATTCTTATACTATAATTTCTTGGTGTTATATTCTCTCCACTTTAAATAAATTGCGTCCCCACAATGTTTACTTGATGTAGGAAATAGAGGGTTTTATATTTTAAATTATTATTATTTAAAACCCCACATATTAAAATATTTTATTAATAATCCTCTTAATAAAAGAGTATGATATGTAATAACATCACATGGAATAACATATAAGTAGGTTTCAATAAAAGAGATCATTCATGTAAAGTGAAAATATAGATTTGTATGAAAAGAGTAAATATTAATAGGGATGATTCTGGTAATCAATCACAATCAAGTGAATCAAAAATGGAATGATGAGGTTGCCAAAGCCATAAATATGTAATTATCTATAAGACCATGGGTTTAAATAAAAATAATTTATTAGAAAAACATTTTTCTGAACATTTTACTAATATTGATTAATTTTGTTACTACCTACGTATGTAAGGAAATATATTTATTTGGAATATTTCTGTTTTATAAAAATGATTATCATTGTTTGTTTCTGCATTGGACAATATCAAATTTGTACTTTAGTTCTAGAAATTTATTTAAAAAAATTAACATTTATTCTTGAAAAACTAAAATTCACTTTTAACATATCATAAGCCCTATAAAATAGTGACATTTCTTTCCATTTTCCCCTATCTATTCTCCAAAGCCAATATTTTTAATACATTAATCTATAAAACAAAAAGTAAATATACTGGTTCATCATTAATTTGTTTTCATATAATTTATTAACTATAAACAGTAATGTATTAACTAGGGAACTGTGTTTGTCAATGGTAGGAGATAAACCCTTACCATCTTTTGATCATGGTTTCATGTCTCACAGCCTTTTCGTAATTGATGGTTTTTTACCAGAGATACATGTTTTCCTTTTTCTAAAATCATATTAATATAATTTCAGAAATATAAATGAATTTAATGCTTGAAATTACTTTTATCACTAAATATACTTTTAAAAATGTTTTTTAATACAACTTTAATACATTAATACTTCATCCACTATATTATAACCGAGGTATTTCCTAAGTCTAAGGTTTATCCATTTTAATTCATTATCATTATCTATTCAAATAATTTACAATGGGTTGTAAATAAAATGTGAATTATCCTAAGAATATTCTAACGGAGTGTCGAACTAGGTGTGTAGTAAGGCCCTTTGCCGTATATCATGTTATGCTTGAGTGATGTCCAAAACAACTATTTAGAGTTATTAAACCTAGGAATATCTGTTCCAGAAAAACATCTACTTGTAGTATCCATTCATGAATAAATTTCTAGTAAAACTATATAATGTCCACAATGAAAAAATGTTAGGTTGTTCTCTAATAATTATCCTCAAATTATACCTCATGGTATTGTTCTATAATATATGTTTTTCAGATTTAGTTCCTAATTATTCTACTAATGTTCCTCAAATGTCATCTAAAATGTCATGACTTTAGAATCATGGATCCAATTCATTATTTTACAACATTGTCTTGATTATAGTGGATAAAGTCCGAATAGAACTAAGAGTTTATTATTTTTGTTAAACAAAATACATAAAATATGTTTGTATTATAGTGAATACACTAATTACAACATATATTTTTTGTTATGGAAAACAATATTCCTATATAAAATATCATCAAATATTTTTCTTAGGACACTTCTTGGTTTTCTGGGTAACATAAACAAAACAAGGGTGAGATCAAATGACCAGTAAGGGGCATGCATAGGGAAAAAATAATGAATCAATAAAAATAGACAATATAGGAAGGTAATAACTAATTTAATATTCTATATATCAATAAACATGGGAAAGAAGATTGTAAACATTATGGAATGGTAAATAATTGGAAACAAATTCCATTCAAATAACTAGACATGGAAAAAATCAATATAGTATGGTTGGATAATGATGATAAATGCCATTTAATAAATAAAATGAGTATGAAATGCTTCCATAAATAATGTGAATGAAAAAATATAATATATAAATATAATTAATGTGAAGAAATTTATTTCCCAGTGAGGACATAAATAAAAACAATCCCGAATAATGATGAGATTGTGAAATAACCGCATACCTCATTATAATATGTAGAATTATATTATATATGAAATAAAATTTTATTAATATGAAAATAAAATAATCTTCAAAATATTACTAATAAAAGACAGTGATGGGTAGTACATACCCTATACAAAATAAACATGTATTGTAAATGACAAGTGTCCCACATAAATTAAAGTGAGAAAAAAGGTCATCAACATGAATTTATTTTTGGGTGGATGTACATTAACCTTCAATATAGTGGTTTTATTAAAGTTATTATCTTATAAAAAAATTTAATCATATTTATAATATCATATATTTTCTTCTTATAATATCTTATTACCTATTTATTAGCAATCTTTCATTATTTTTACTATTTCATGTGTTCATTACCTCATTTTTAGATTACGTTTTGACATGTTACCTATTATTCCTATTAATTAGATCATGATATAATATTATTGAGAATGTAAAACATGATATAAAAAACATATATATTAATCACATTATATTTATAATAATCCATAAAATTTGGAGATTGAAATGAAATGTATCATTCATGGAGATGGTATGTTGTACGTATGCATGAATGCTACTTACATTTATTTATCCTATTAAAAGAATGAAATGTATATGATATATATATATGTACATAATTATTACATTATCATATTTATGTCTCATATTTAACACATTATTATTAAATCCATTCTATATACATTCTATTTATAATGTAATCAAACCACATCACTTTGAGGAGGGAGTAGTCTACACTTCCATAATTGATGTTATTATATTTACACAATATGGAAATAATAAATGTATTTAATATTTAAAAAATACATAATTATGAATAAAACATAAATATATCATATAAAAATCACACTTCCATTTTAATTTATAACCATGAGAGGTTGTAATGGGAATAAAAATTACATCATTTCATGAGGCAGTAGTTCACCATAAATGATCCATAATTTCATTTCACATTTAATGGACGTGTGTGTAGGTGTAGGTTGAGACTTTAAACTAAAAACATATAATTATATTTAGGACAAATTTTATATTATATATTCATGGAAAAAGAATAATGTAATGTTTTGATAATGAAATAAAAAAAAAGTTATCATTGAAGAATGCTACCTTATTTTCAAGTAACATCATTTTGTTTATACAAAAAGACATCATTGGTTGGATTTATGCCCAAATAGAGGATTATAGGATGTGGATAAAGATGTTTAGAGATTTGTTTGGTCAGGTTTTGGATGAGATATAAGTGTTAATTGTTGTAGTAATCAATGATTTAGGTTCCCTTTTGTAATTTTTGTAAGAAGAACTTTTGAAAACCATCAAAAAATTTAAAAAATTTAAAATAAAAATTAAATAAAAATTTCTCAAAAGTAATTTGATTATAATATACGATGAGTATGAGTTAAAATAAATTCAACAAATAATTTTCATACATGTTTATGCCACCTTGTAACCGTTATCATTTGTATTTAACCCTTAGTAATATTATTTAACTCTTAGAGTGACAACATGGATTTTTTATCTTTAAGGTTTAATATTGTTAATATATGATTAAAAACTAAATATTAATGATTCATGGATGAGAATTTAAACCTTATTTTAATTCTTTTTCTTTTTTTTCTTTTTTTCAAATTTTTTTATAGTTTAATAAAATTTTATTTATTTTAAAATACAATTATTTTCATTTTTGAAATTATTCACTTTTTTTCTTTTTAAAAGATATCAATACATATGATTATTTAAAAAAAACTTTTTAAAAATATACAATATGTCTAGGTAGTCTAGAAATATATTTAATGACATTAATTAAATGAAATTTTATTTTGATTAATATATTTAATTAATTTTTTTTGTATGTCCATTGATTAAAAAATAACAACATCATTATTATGAAAGCCTTTAATTGACTTATATAATAACTAAAAGTAAAAATAAATTATAATGATTAAGAAAAAAATTCATCTTTCCATTTAATATTTATATTCTTACAAATCCCAAATATAACCCTATTATAAAAATATTTAACTTGTTAAAAATAAATGTATGGAAAAATTAATATTTTATTTACTAGAAACATATAAATGAATTAAAGTCAGAACATTTTCTCCAGGAGGCCACAAAATTGTCCCATTAATGGTTTTAGTTGAAATTAAATCATCCATTAAAAATAAAAAAAAGTTTTTGGGTGATTTTATAATATTTATGATATTATTTTTACCATTAATTACATGATTTACCCTTAACCATCAGAATAGTAATTACCAATGTTTACAATAAATATTTTTTCCCAAAATAAAAGTTACATAATTACTAAATTTTAACCTTTTGATTCCAAATACGGAATAAATTATAAAAAAACAATCAGATAAAATGAATTAAAAATTAATCCAGTTGGCAGAATAAAAAAAAGGGTTTAATGTGAACTCATTCAAAATATTAAAATGTTTTTATATCCCTATTAAATGTGAAATTGATTTAAATTATATAAATAATTCTAGTTGATAAAAAATTTAGGTAATTATAATTTAAAACTAATTATGAATACAATTTAACAATATAAATTATTTAGTTGAAAACGTTATCTTCAATAAAAATGTAACATGTTATCACTATTCATAAAAAACTGAAATTTATCCTAAAAAAAATAATTCAAAAATGTTAAATTTTATATGTTAATATTTAAAATATGATGTTTTTTTCAAATAAAGTATATAAAAGTATAAAATTTTTGATTTTTAATAGTTTATCTAGTAAAAGGTGGTAAAACTATCAATAAACAAATATAGGTTTTTATGCGTAAAATGGGATATGTTTCTATATTATGCATAATAAATATAATGAATTAATGTCAATTTTTTTTTGAATTTATAATATATATATTAATGTAATATCAATCCCTAATTTTAATTAATTTAATTTTTTATGACCAGACAATTTATTTAGGATAAAAATAGTTTTTTTAAATCATCCCCTTTATATCCATTTAGTTCATATATTAATTTATAATTAATTGGTAAAAAATGAACTCAAATATATATTTTTATAATATATTTAATCCTACTAATAAGTAGTAATTTAAATTCCAGGTTATGTCTTAATAAATAATAATATTCTAATAATATTTTATTGTTTAGTAAAACTCAATCTCGTGTGTGATGAAAACAATTTAGAAAATTCATTTTTTGAGTATAATGAAAGATAAATAAGTTTTTTGTGCATCAAAATATATATAATTTATTTATTTAAAATATGAAATACATCATAAATTCTCGGGATTTATATTCCTTTATATTCTTGGTGTTTCATGCCAAACATGAAATTAGATTCAACGTTCTTACATTACAGTTTTTAGGTGATACAAAATATAAATTCATAAATAATTTTTTAACTTATATTATAGAACCTTTAATACTATAGAGAGGATAAAATCATGATAATTTAAGGATAACAAAAACAGTTATATTAAAATAGATAAAGAATGACTAAAACAACTAATACACAGGATCAATATTTGCTAAAATAGGTAACAAATTTTCAATAAATGAATATATATAAAATATAATAAATATTAATAATGATCTAAAATATCTTTTGAATTATTATATGATTGATATATATGAGGTTATAGTGTGTCTAACCAAGAAGGAATCCAAGGTACATTTATTTGACTCAATTTCATTTTTATGGGTCATTAAATTTCAATATTTACTATGGTAATTTTATCCTACAATTTAACTATTATAAAAGGTATTTTATCTTAATATATATGGATATTACAAATTTATATTAAGATAATTTTATTTTATGGATTTTAATCTCTATAAAAATATTATATTCTGAAATATTATTCATATAACTTCTAATAGATCTTTATAATCTATTTCCATATTATTCTAAATAAAATTGTATTAATATTATTACTTTTAAATCCAAATATATTCAATAATATGTAATTGTTATATAAATAAATAAAAAAATATATATAAAAAATTATATAAAAGAATTTTTCAACACTTTCTTCGATGTGGGATTTCGTTAAATCTATCAAAAAGTTAAAAAGGAATTTATTTTCATGCTTGACATTTTTAATCTTCCACTCCCCATTTATTTATCTAGAAATTAAATAATTTTAGGATTCCAATATTTGGAATTGTTTAAAAGTTATTTTTTATAATTTTTTCCTTTCACATCAATGTAAAATAATTATTCATATAAATCATAACATTAAATTTTATGAAAATGATAAATATTATTCAAGAATAATCTTATTTATGAAATTGGTTACATTTTTTTTTATAAATTTACATAATTATCTACCACTTATTGATTAATTTTATTGATCGTAATATAAATTATTTCATACTCCTTTTGTGATGCTAAATTTTCGTTATCAATAGATATAATCTGGATGTAATGTTATTTGATAACTTTTGGAAATGATATGAAACCTATTTAATTTCAATGGGGGTTTTCATAGTATAACAGAAGATTAATTTAACGCGGCACACATAATTATGGATTATAATTATAATATCTTTTTGTATTATATAAAAATAATTAATTTGATTATATTTAATACTCACGAGATTATTTATGGACATCATTATGATTAGATATTTTCACAAGATGATACACGAACATGATTTCATTTAGCTACATTATCATAACTATTCATTGACATGATTATGTTTATCTATTTTATTAAGATTACATGTGAATGTGATTTTTTATCTATTTCCACAATATAATTTATGAAAATTCTTGTGATTAACTATTTTCACACCTTTATGCATCGGCATTACCACGATCTGTCATAGTCACAATGTTGTGAATTTCTATGCATGTGTGTGTGCCACATTAATATTAATATGTTCTATTTTCATGACTATTAGATCATCATTCCATATTAAAAATTATAAGATATTATTTTTTTAAATGTCATTATTACAGGACCCAATATTCATGGTATATTATTCATTGGGTATGATTATCAGTTTTTATTTATTTGATTATGCACTCACACCTACATTCATATATTTTTATATTTATTTTACATCACTTATGATTACATTGACAATGAAATATTAGCTCACCCTTATTATGTTTCAAATTTCATAGGTAAGAAAAAATATTATAATGCATGAAGTGTCTATAGTTGTATTCTTGGAGAAGAATATTTTTGATATGTTTTGATTACTTATTGTTGAAAAAGAATAAGATCTCATAGTTAAAATCAATATAAACTAATCATTTGGTTTATGGGGATGAAATTTTTTTTGTGGGATAAATTTTTTATGTTAGATATATTAGTTAAAATTTATTCTTTCTTTTATCATGTAATATCACTTGGTATCATAAATAGTGTGTAAATACGATTTTTATAACAATATCTAGAAGGTAGGGTGAAGGCCTCTCATGGTTCCTCACATCATAAAAAAACTTTTATTATTCTTCCCACATATATTTTAAAGAATGATTCCGAAAAAAATATATGTTGAATTTGAAATTTCATAGAGAATTAAAATTAAAATGGTGGAAAATAGATAGGATAATTTATGAGAACAATTGAAATTTTTCATGGGGAATATTTTTAAACTTTTTTATATTGAGTAAGAAAAAAAGACATATCAAATTTGAAATTTCAATTAATTGAATAGTCTTGATTTGTCTCATGGATATAATGAACTCAGAATTAGTTATAAATCCAAAATAGGATATGTATTTGATTTATATGAATAATATATTTAGAATTAACAAGCTACCAATAACATGTTAAGGGATAAACTAAAGGGTGTAAATATTATTTTAATTAAATAATTACATGATGTCAAAAAATTATTGATCTCTAATTTTTTAGAGACCAATAGTGTTGATTATTAAATATATAATTCTATTTATAATGTAAAATTGAGAATTTTATTGAAAAATTTCATTTTTGGATATATCACATTAAAATTAAGATACTTTTTATTTAATTTTTATACTATATTGGATCACCAAAAGAAGGTAGAAAATAATATTTAATATTGAAACTCATATGATACATTTGAGGATTGAAAATTATAAAAAAATTATTCTGTTTAGTGGGAGTGAATCTAATTTTAACACCTCAATGAATAGGAATCATATGTGTGAAAATATGTAAATAAGTAGTTTACATCGTTGTTTAGGAAGAATAATTTATTTCAATGTTAGTGGAAGAATAAGAAAAATAGTGGGAAAAATATATTACCAAACAATAATGGAAATTCATATAGGGGATTCTCACTCAAATTTAGAAGATTATATTTAAATAATTAATAATGATAAATAATTATTCATTTATGGATGATAAAAAAGGATAATACTCATGGAATATGATGTAAAACCAAGCATTGTAGGGAATTACTGAATAAAAGAAATTTTTCAAGGTGTGGTTTCATGGGAAATTTTTTTTGGTTATATTTGTAAAAAACACTTTGGGTGTGAATCACGTTTAATTAGAAAATATAGTGGACTAACTATGTTGAATAATTTCCTCTCATTATTGGCACACTCAATAAGATTTTTGTATAAAAACAATTCAGGACCCAAAACAAAAACTTTTCTTTCATGGATTATAGATAAATTAAATTTGAAGGTTATTTCAAATTATTACACAAATTTGAGTAGTAATGATGTCATTGAAAAAAAATCTTGTAAAATAAATTGGATCAAAGAAAACACTTATTGGTTCATAATTCATAATCCACCTTAATGATACAATGAAGATCCTTTTCCAATGGGTTTTAATATCAAAAATTAAATCATAGTATTGTTTCTACAATAAACATGTAATGAATCATTATAAACTCTCCAAATAGTATAGTGATTAAGGAGATTAAGATAATTGTTGTAATGATAAAATTGAGGAAACTAATATGATATCGATTTACCTAGGAAATCAATGAATGTTCTTGATCATAAGGATAAACAACAAGTGGATAAAATGAATAGCAGTATGTCTAGAAATATATTAAAGATAGGGTTATAAAAAATATGAAAAAAAACTCCTTAAAAATCTTTGTTATGTGTTGGTGAAACCTCATACCTTATTTATTCATAAATTACATGAAATGTATTTGACCCGAAATGATATAATTATTTAAAAAACTAATGAGAGTATATTTTTTACCTTAGAATAGCTTTTGGACTACACAATTTTACTGATTGATAAGACATATTTTATAAAATTACCATCATAGGATTAGAAATATTTATTTATATTTATATTTTTATCTATTTAATTTATTGGATTCATTAAATTATTAATGAGAGATGTCAAGGGGATAAATTTTTATAGGATGGACATCATTTGGGTACCCCTAAATATTATAAAGTGTATTCTCTATTTATTTTATATTTTTATAATATATTTAGATTTCTAAAAAGGGGAATAAATAAAATTGATTCATTATCTAATAGGTAGTAAATATATATGGGGAGAATGTTTTGGAGTCCCTATGAGGCTGAAGAAGGAAGGCTCACTTAATGGGGGATAAAAATCTCAAAACCAATAAGTGAAGAAATCGAGTCATAATAACCATCAATTTCCATCTATTTTATCCTTTTGATTATAAATTCACAGGGGAATAAAAAAAATATAAATCTGAAAAAAAGATATTGGAAATTAAATTAAAATCTTTTATGATAGAATGCGTATTTATTTATTTGTTTTAAGAACAGTCTTTCATATTATTAATGGTGTTTAATAAAGAAATATAGGTTTTTAAAATATATATTTAATTTTTCCATGTTTCCAACAAAAATTTAATTTGTAAATTCATGTGCCTATGAATTTTATCAACACTAATTCAATTCATGACATGTATTGTAATTTTTTTTCCTTCCGATTGTTATTGACTACAATATGGAATAATGGAGTTGGAAATAAATATTGTGATTGTCATGTTTAAAAGTGGATAATGGAATATAAATGTTTTTATTTTTTAGGAATAATAAATCATTATGGATTATATACTCATAATAAGAATAAATTTACTATGATATATGGATGTATTCCTCACATGGAGCATTATATTTGTTCTAAAAGATAATACTTAATGATGATAATCACATGTTTGTGATGAAGTGAGATATTTTTTGAATAATTTTATTAGATATTTTATAATTATATAATGGATGACTATGGAATTTTATTCCATGTTATTTATTAAAAAAATTATAATATTTTATCATTACCCTTGATTTTCTCATAGTGCACATTTATAAAGTCATATTTAGAGATATTTTGGAAGAATATCGTAGATTAACATATTTAATTTCTCATGAATTAATATTGGAGGATGGAGATTCATAGGGATTTTATGTAAAAATGTGGATATTTTATCAATTTATGATGATAAAATATGTTTCTTTTATTGACATGATTGCATGATCATTGATGGTTGTAGGACTCTTAAAAACACTACCAAAATAATTGTGTAGTGGAATATACCTTGAAATAGAGAAGAATTTGATTTGAATAATTATGTTAAGATCACGACACACTAATATATTTGGTATATATATATTTTATATTTTTGTCTTGTAGGTAATTTGGGGGAGATATTTGTGTGATTGATATACTAAATAATCATCACATGGATAATGGAGAAAGAGAATCAAGAACAAGGATCATAATAGGATAATAGATTTACGTACTTTAGAAGTCATCTCAATGTAGTTTAGAATATCTTATTTATTTTGGAGAAGATACAATAATTAGAAAAGAATTATATATAATAGTATTATATGTAAAACCACAACAAAATGAGTAATGATATAATGGATTTTTGTTGGACCCTGATTTGGTTGTAATGAAATTGATTGAATACAGATACTAATAAACACATCTTGATTTAAAATTCACTAAACTATAATACGTTGATTTGAAGGGATAATTTAATGTTATGTGATAATCACACAAAAATACATATTTTTTTATTGTGATGTTCTTTTGATGAAACATAGGTTTTATCATTACACGTATTTCTATATGATAATTTTACATGATTTGTTTATATTGGGATATATATTTGATTTGGACACTATAACATGATAATATTGAGATCACAACACAGTAAAGGAGATCAATCCAAAATTTTCTAGACTAAAATATTCATGCATCACTGTTATTTAGGAGATAATGAGGTTAATGAAAAATCATCCTAGTCACACCATTAAGGTGATAAATGATGGTGTGAATATGAGTGGGTTTTTAGAATGCTTGAAGAGACTTGATCCAAGAATTTTGAATCCAATTTTGGTTGTAGACAGTTCCATAATGAAATATATCATTCCATGATTTTATATCTAATGTATTGATAATGATAATTACATATTTTTGTAAAAAGTTATAGAAAAATTTGACATTTAATTACTCATAATTTAGTGATAGAATATACAAATAAATAGTGTCCTTAAATGTATTTACCATATTACCTTGAAATTGTATTTTCAGGATATAACACCTGAAGGATGATGAGGAAATGATAGAATTATAGATATTTATTAATCATATATTAATATATAGTGACATGAGAAAACATAATATTTTTATTATCTATATATTTGTAAATGTTCTAATACATTAGACCGGTAGTTGATTATAAGAGTTTAGCAGAGAGAAACCCAGCTAAGTCTTAATTAGGAGAACAACAGACCAAACAATTTGTAATTACCCAAAGGAATAACCTAATATAACAAATGAGATAAAACATATTACTTCTAAACAACTTACCTTAAATTTTGATAAATTACTTGTAGGTTTTTATAACCATCCTACTACATTTATTTAAATATTTATCATCAACAAAAAAATATATTAAAATGGAATATTGAAGAAAAAATATTGAACACTACGGGAATTTATAATGAATCATAAATTTGTTTGAATTGGAAATCCATATTTCTACCATTAATTTCTTACTCCCTCTATCTATTATAGATGTGTTGTTTAGAACAATATCTTTAGACTAACTAACATCATGAAAAATAAAGAGACCCAAGCTTGACAAGCCAAATTTGTAGAGCATTTCCATATGGTAAAAATTAAATCCCACAAATAATCACACAATCCCAAGAATGAAAGGTATAATCTCTTTTTAGACTAGATAAAAAATAAAAATATTTTACATCCCATTTTAAATTTTCATCAAAATTTAGCCACACAATATTCCCTCCTATAAATCATACAAATTATATTAATCATGATAACTTGGGGAAATGGAAACATTAGAAAGAAGTGTGATCAGATTCTCAATAAGATTAAACATAAGCGATAATAATAGAAAATCACAAGTGAAAATAATATGAGAATATATGTATAAAATGTTACGTAACAAAATTTATACTAAAAAAATCGTAGATAATAAATCATAGAACCTCGCATGGCATAAAATAAGACATAAATAAGGAAAGTGTGGAAATATGACTCAGTGAACATGATCTATAAGAGCTTAAAATAATAATGTGAATATATAGAATAATATGTTACATATTTAAAAAATTTCAGTAACACTGGTTTATAGAACATAACATTCAAAATCAACACCATTAGTGCCAATAATGTTTAGAAACTAAAATGTTCTTGTGAATAAATATTTTATTAGACAAAGAGTCATAACCAATTAATTATAGGGTGATGTATGACCCCACCCATCCACATCCATACTTGTGAGTCAAACTTGAAATCAATCTCTTATCAAATCATCAATAACCCATAGAAATAAAAACCAGTTCATTTAACACATAGTAATGAAATGATGTCAAAAAATGGGTTTCATGTAGATTAATATAAGGAAATCATTAATAATTGATTCAATAATTATAAATGATTAACCAATAGAAAATAAATTAGTATCCAATTATATCATGTAACATTATAGGTAAATTATATTAAATAATTTTAATAATAGAATTAGGATTTACAATGTATTGATAATGGTAATATGGTTAAGTATATAATTTCCAATGATCAATAAATGTATGGAATCTTGGTTCCAATATATTAATTGATTCAAAATATATCTTTCAAAAAGAAAATGTATTGGGTGAATATTTAGGATCCTACATAGTGGATGATTAGGTAAGGTAAAGTTAGTGATGAATCACTCCTCCAAAGAGAAGGTAATAACATAGCTAATATGTGAAATCATGTTGTATAGTAACATTAGAATATTATCCTCGTTCAAGAATAATGCATGTCAAAGAATGTGGATTTTTAACTAAACTATTTTTAGTACTAAAAGGAATAATCACTTAAGAAACAAGAAACATGCAAGATCATTTTGAACAAATTATTGATAAAAATATTTTATAAATGAAGTAGAAAATGGTTTTATTTTATAAAATAATTAAATATGATAAAGTATGTATTATATAATATTATAAATAGATAAAGTATATGTCTTTATAAAAATAATTAAAAATAGTTTTTTTACCATTTACTGAAAATATCCCATATTAAAATTTGAAAAAATTATTTAAAACCATTTGAATAAGTTCAAGTTATTGAAAATGATATCAATAAATTATTAATGTATAGATAAGAAAATTCTGAGAAACATATAATGAATTAGGATGTCATGAAAGGGGGGTTCCTGATTGAAAAGAAGAGGTGGGGTTGGTTTCACTTACATGAAACACTTCATAAAACACAAGATATATTTGAAAATATAATTTCAAGAGAAAATATAAAACCCATGAATATATATAAGAAAATACGAGTGGTTTTGAAACAAATTTACCATATGTATTATCTTTTAAAAACAATACTTATTTCGAAAAAACGATTGGATATGAATATATTACTATTTGAGTTACAATTTTATCAAATCTATGTTCAAGTTGGGTAACTTTTTAATCGATTAACATCAAATGATGTTAAAATATATGTCTCTTCAAACACTAATATCATGTTAAAATATATTTATTAGGAAATAATCAAATTGTAGTAATGGTATTATTGGGTACATTATGATATATGTCTCAAGTTATTCAAATTTGACAAAAATATCCCCTTATATTATTTTATCCACTAGTTAAAAGTTCTTTAAGATCCTATATAATAAAATATATATTAATCAACTTCATCACATATTTTTTCATATATGTTACATTTTATAAACATCATATATAATTACTATATAATATTTATAGTACAGGAAAAGTAAAGAGGGGTAAGGTGTGTTTTATGTTACAAAATAAATTCTTTTTATTTAATACCCATTTAAATCTAAAAAATCCTATTTGAAATACCACTCAATTAATCAATAAAATAGTCATATTTATTTAAATTAATTTAAATAACCTCTAAATGTCTAATAAAAATTAATTAAAAACAATCATATGAGTATCCTAATATATTGATATTAATCTAATAACATTAAATATTTGAAATATGACTTCTAAAAATATATTATCAAAGTATAGTTTTGAAAAAAAAATTAAATTATTTTTAAAAATGAGTAACAGAGACTATGAAATACAAAATATAATATTAACATAGAATTATCAGTAAAAAATTGATACCTAATTCTCTCCACATAACATTCACCCACTACTGTGCATGTTTATTATACAAAAAATATGATCTACAACACGTATAAGATTTTATAAAAAACAAAAAATTGGGATATATAGATTTATATACAAACACTTTCATAGTTTCCATGGGATTATAAATATGAATAATTAACATGAGAGAGTATCTAGTACTATCTAATTATCATAAATTTATTTTTATCTAACATAATTATAAAATTTTTATGCATAACTCAAAAGTAATAAGGTAGTGAGAAGGATATGTCAAAATAATTTGTTGAAGAAGATAATTATAGTTCTGTTGTTCTCAAGATGATTATTATATTCTTGAGTTAATATTTATGTTTAGTTATTAGATGTGAAAATTTGAGTCTATTTTTAGATCATGAAATGATATTTTGAGAAATATAGAGTTTCAAATAGTAATCATTTTCCATGTTTGTTAATTTCAACTAATGGTCATAATCTTTTCTTTTTACATAGATATCTATAATAATAAATCTTCATTTAAAAATTACAAACTAGAAAAACATAATTATAAAGTTTAGTACTCTTCATGAAATATGGAAGAAAAAAATGTCACTAACCATGTATTTAATTTTGTACATAATGTTGTTGGAATATATTATAAAAATATATATTACCCAATCTTAAACATGGAATATTTAAATGTGATATGTTATATAAACCATGGTAGGTCCAAAAATTATTGAACCATTCGATAAAGTAATATAAAATCTATGATGTTGATTTGTTGAACTCATGGTTGATCGAGTACATTAAAAAATTCTATGTGTTCATTTTTAAGTTCTCACGGTCAAGTATAAAAAATTCAAAAAACCATTTCTACAAGCGATCATTTCACTAAAAATTATGGCATCTTGATGTTAAGGGTACTCAAATATTTTTTCAAAAAATAAATTTGTTATACGTTCATTTTAAATTTATCATTTTTTCTATTCAGAATTAATGTGTGGATGCTTCTATACATTGTGAAATGTTTGATAATAGGATAAGACATATAATTGATTCATGTTGGTTTCATGGACACGTGGTTTATTATGTGTTAATTAAAGAAGTTGGAAATGAATACCACATGGTCAATAAAATAAGTGTACAAATGATCATATTAACATTTGGTCGATCCTATACTTTTCAAATATTATGACTGATGAAGTCACACTGAGATATGACTTGTAGTTTCTTGATTGTTCTTACAGTCTCATGAGTAATTTTTTAATATTCCATCACCATAAATCTGATAAAAATATGGCCAATTCATCTAATGTGTAGTCTCTCAGGTACTTTTGGAAATATCATTTCATTAGACCCTATAGTCTCTAGTATGGTTATATTAAATTTATAGTCAATCCAATACGTTTAAAATTTTATAAATTTCCCTAAAAAAATGTATAAATTTTATATAACAAAAAATGATTAAAAACACATAAACATTTTTTTTATTATTAAAGAAAGGAATTTCTAAACAAAGATAATAATATTCCCCATTGTTGATGATAATAAGTCCTTGAATAATTAATTATAATAAATGATATAATTATGGTATTAATAATATATAATCATTTCCAACATTCCATACATTACTCCTATAAATATAAAATACTTTAGTCCCTATTTTGATATTATAATAAAGAATAAAAAAAATCTTGAAAATGTCCAAATAAATTGTTAAATCTATTATAACAAAAAATATTAACTAAAATACTTCCTTGGGATTCAACGTAATTGATTACAGTGGCCCTATTATATTCTCTAATCTAAAGATGAATCATATTCTGGTAATGTAGGTGGATCAATATTGTCTTTTACTTTTCCAATGATTCAAAGGAGGGTATGCATAATGATGAGTGAAAGGGACTCCTCGAATAATGAGGGAATTTCTAATAGGTCTCATCATTCCATCGTCTTCAGTATGATTGAGACCAAATTTTC
Source organism: Viscum album (assembly GCA_963277665.1). Lineage (NCBI taxonomy): Eukaryota > Viridiplantae > Streptophyta > Magnoliopsida > Santalales > Viscaceae > Viscum > Viscum album. The sequence continues at coordinate 650,015,303 of OY728126.1, forward strand.
CTATAGAAGGTGAAATTTTAATAGTAATGGAAATTGGTGTAAGGAAATATGTAAAAAATAAAGGTCAAATATTTTTTGTAGGATATGAAGGATAACTATTAGTGATGGGTTCAAAAAGAGATAGAGCTATCAAATGTGGATATTTTTCCTATAGATTCAAGACTATAAAGGATATATAATTTTTGAAAAATCTCAAGACTCATTCTCAATGATATATAATAAATAATATTTAAGTAACATAAATTGATTTAAAACCAGTTACATAATAAAAATTTCCTCTATAATTCCATTGAAATATCTACTCAGAGGATAAATTTTAAGGCCCCTTTAAAAATATTTTAACAGAGTTATCAAACATTCCATGGTGAAAATTTGGTTTTGATTATATATTTTATATCCACTAAATACAAGTTTATTTTCATTATCCTTGACATATTCAACATTATCCATACATGTGAGCTTCTCTTCGTATGCATAAAAACCTATTTTCAATTAGTTTCTTATACCTTAACACTATCTTGAATAATCTGGATTTCCTCGTACATAAGAATAATAACATGGTCTTGTTCTACAGAAATAGATGTATGAGTATAATATTAGGTTCTATAAGGACTAGGGATCATAAAAGGTATCCCCTATCAAGTGTAGAAATAACATTTAACATATCTTCTTGAATAGTTCCGATTTTCCTATTGAATTTATCAATATGTGTTTATAAACACCCAATATCTTACCCATATTTTAGAAAAATAATAGGTTGAATATGAACCATAACATATTCAGTAGTTTAGGAAGCATCATCTTCTTTATTATACTCATTTTCACAATTGATATTTTGAAATACCTCTTTTAAATATCCAGAATACCATTCCGGAATTCGATGAAAACTATATAAGAGAAAATATAAGTTGGAATATAAGTATTTTTATATTTTAAATATGATTTTTTGTATAGATACAGTAGATTAGGTAGAACTATGATCAGAAATTGAGTGACTAGAATCCCACACTAAATGTACTGACACTGTTATATGAAATTTTAATAATTTCATGAATAGATTAGTCAAATTATCCCACACACATAACCTGAATTTAGGGATATGAATCAAAAATAGGATATAAATAAAAATTATTATCTGAATCATGTCCATGTGAAGAAGTTTTATATTTATTTTTGGGATAAAAAAATCTCTTACAAAAGTTAAAACAGTGGAACATGTAGCATTTTTTCTTCAATAACATTTTATGAATGTCATGACACAACATGCATTAACATTTTTTAAATAAACAATAATGAAAGTCTATATACCATATGTTGATTATCTTCACTGTGGAAATCCTTTTCATCAAAATTTCTAAGAGCATAAATATCCATATTAAAGATAGTGTTTTTTGTAGATTATTCATCTCCTGTAGGTTTTGAATAATAAATAGGCGTTCAACCTATCCAAAAAGTTAGAGGGATATCAAAAAATATATCTTCTTCTTTATAACTTATAAATTCAGTAAGTATTGGTCCAAATAGAAGAGATCATATTGGTTTCACCCCCACAGGATTAACTACTCTTTATCTCATAGGTTTAACTTCGACTAGAACTCCAAAATAATTAGAAAACTTAAGAGACGAAGAGAATCCCACACTCCCTTAACAATATCTTTTATATTCATTAGATATTTCAACTATATCCTAATATTAATCTTTATTTGAGGATTTTTTTCTTCAACAATATGTTTTGGATCTATGCTTGTATCTATGGCATCTCTTGGTCTCTTAAGGTTTCTAACATGAGTGAAGTTCTCATACAACCTATCCTCATCAGCCACCCACATTCATTTCCATTGATTCCAGTTAATATTAATAATTTTTCTTGTGGTTTGATTAGTACAAAGACTAATACAAAGTACTTAATTTTACAGTACCTTTTGAATATTTATTTGTTCAAGCATAGCTGAGATAATATTGATGTAAGGTAGAGTATTAAAACTCATTATGTTCTTACTGAGATCTTCTGTATGCATCATAAAATAACTAGGCTAGTTAGTTTGAATTCATTAATCCATCATGTATATAATGATGAGGTATTAGTATTAAATCATGATAAAAACTCCCTTTATTGGGTAGATAGAGTGTTATACACACTTTAAGAATATCCCTCACACACTAGATTGTTGAATAACACTATGACATTGGGGGGTTTCTATAATTGGTTACCTCTCCCAAAGTGTTTACATTATCAAAATTTGGATTATGTTTAGGATATAAACTTCATTAATCTTCACACTCTCCTTGATGGCGTATATTTAATTTTTATGAACAGAAAGATGATAAAAACTCACATTATTGACCATTCAAAATGGATATAATGTGATTATCAAGATATTGAGATTTCAAAACCACATTCACAAAAACATATTTCACCAAATAATGATAGAATCATAACTTCTCATTGAAAACCCATTCATTCCATCCATGTAAATGAACATATTTTTATACAAGAGAGTGAATCATCTTTTGGTGACTTCTCATAGTAAAAGATGTGTCTAAAAATGATTAATAAATCCATGTGTACTTTACTTCAACATTTTGGAGGAATCAGATGTTTTAATAACATCATCGTTGAATGATATATTCATTTTGACTATTAAAAATAGTGATTAAAAAACATTAGGTGATGGTTTTTGGAAAATGATGGTTCAAAAAATGTTTCAAATTGGAGAATATATGTGATTATTCAAATTTTATTTCAAGATATTATTGTCATTTAGGCATCTATGTATGATAAAACGTGGAAAATATAGATAAAATATACATTAAAATAAATATTGTATACTAGAATAAAAGGGAATACTTGTCATTAAATAGTAATTTTTTGTATAAAAATATATATTAAAAAATTTAGGAAAAAATAAATAAATATAATTAATCATTCATAAGTCATATATGATATTATTTTGTCTATCTTACTTCACTTAGAAGGCCCCAGCCTTAAACCTTTCTTAATATTGAATTAAATAAATAATTCACATTGAGGATCTTTTCATGTTTAGAGTTTTAGAGAATTAGGACATAACTATTACATCTCAAAAGATTACAAAGTAGACACTTTTACTAAGTTTCCATAGAATAAAAACTCTAAAAAATAAACATGTCTAGTTCCATGTTTTATATAGCCTGTCTTTCCCTTGATCCCAACCGTAACCCTATTCCACATTATGTCCTATGAAAAAACATTTCAAAAAACTTGGGGTGAGCATAAAAACCTCAATAAGGGATACACAATGAATGAAAACTGTTAGTTTTTCAAAACAACAAGTAAACCATGTATACTTTATCAAAGTAATAATTTTCACCATTATGAAGTAGTAAAAACTCTTCAATGAATAATATATCATTAAATACCCATTTGTAACAAAAATATTACCATAAAACCTATATAAAGATCACATAACATAAAAAGGTAACTTGGGACATAAACATACTAAAATGGAATAACCATACGGTCGACTTCCACACATATCACTTAATGGAATAGCCATACGGCTGACTTCCATACCCAATGCATTGGAGGTTATAATGTAACCACCTGTCCTGGTATTCACGGCAACACCTATCATATGGTTTATCTTGTAACAACCTGTCAAATGTCCAAGTACCATTATAAAATCATAAGACATAAAACAAATATAATGGAAAGAAAAAATTTCCACACTTTGATCACAATATATCCCAAAAATATATTGACATAACAAATCCATTATAAAAACTAGTTTCAATACCAAAATACATAAAAGATTATATGGTATTTATTTCACTTTAAAAACATTACGGCATGTTGAGGAATCCAAAGACCAAATAATACTCGCCGCGGCGGAAAAGGTCGTTGTCATCGCGTACGTTAAAAGAAACATTCCTTTTTGTTTTTTAGTAAAACGCTTCGTAGAAAAAGATTACTATTGTATAAAATTAAAATTCAAAGGGGTTTATACACTATATTAAATAATGTTGTGTATAAAACTAAATATTCCACAATGAAAGGTGATTGAGACGATGTCCCTTACCTCGGGTCCGACTTGACTCGATCGTTCTTTAACATTCTGAATAATAAACATGAGTTAATTTCTACTTGATTAAGAACATTTTTCAATTTCATTATTACATTTATATCACTTATTACCATGTTATAAACATTATGTAATCATTTAAGTTAATAATGTTTGTGTTGTCGATACTTGGTTCTTATGTCGAAAGTGGACTTCTTACGATTACATGTTGTTCGTGTGGTCAACGGTTCATTATATCCAGAATGATATTCATGATTTGGATATCATATATATCATATATATCCAGAACACACATGTATTTATAATATTACATAATCATTTAGATGTAAGAAATGAATTGCATCGTTCATGGAGATGGTAATCCGTACGTACGTATGAACGCTACTTTCATTTCTATGCCATATTAATGGAATTAAACCTAAATGAGAGATATGTATATTTTAATTCCTTAATTATATTAATAATTTAGATGTAACATATATCATATATATAAATTATGTATATGTACTTATAATAGTACATTACATTTGGGGATAAGAAATGAAATGCACCGTTCATGAAGACGGTTAGCCGTACGTACGCATGAACACTACTTTCATTTCTATGTCATATTAATGGAATGAAGTAATAATGATATAAAGGTATATTATAATTACAGTATAACATCATATATAATAACTTTAAATCCATCCTTTATACGTCCACATACGGCATTAACGAATCAAATCACTTTGAGGGGGCGATAGTCCGCACTTCCTAAAATGAAGATATCGCGTATACCCATAATGGAAGCCATAAAGGTATACGACAAATGATAAATACAGAAGCATAAGGAAAACATAAACATATTATATATCATATATAAATATAGTTACATCTTAATTTCCTCCATTAAAGGTGTTAAAAGATGATTGAACAATCATCGTTTCGTGAGGCAGAAATTCGCCAACCAAAGAAACAGTATGTTCTTTAACCATTAGATGTAGGTGTGTGTAAGTGTAGCTCGAATTATTCATATAACAACATCCTAGTATATTGAGGATACTGGTGTAGTTACAAAAGAAATGAATAAAAAGAGTTAAGGGGTTTGGAGAAGAAAAAAAACACACAAGTGAAGACATGACCTTAAAATCGGGTAACTCTCTTAGATTTGAGCTCAAAGGCTTACTTGGGAAGACTTCTTCCCAAAGTGAGGCTTAAAAAAGTTATATAGGGATGTGGAGAGGAAAAATGGGCAGGGTTTGGCCAAGAAAAAGGCTTTGTAAGTGTGCGTAAGGTGGTAGAGGTGGGGGCCTTTTATAAGAGTAGAGGAGGGGCACTCTTGGAAAGTAAATAAATGTTACTTTATTTTAAAATGAGTTTCAGATTTAAAAGTTCCCACATTGATATAATTCGAGGATAATGTGATAATGGTTCGATATATAACCATCCAATAGGTTTTTTACAAGTGTAGGTCTTAGGTGTTTACATTATCTTCTCATTTTATTTAAATCGTTAAATAATGAGGTAATCGTGGCATCATCATGATGTCATAAATAATTTAATTTATTTAATGTTTAAAAATTACTAAAAAAAATTCTATGATGTAGGAAGTATTTTTAGATTTATAATAACTATTTATAGTCAAAATTCTGACTTGTATAACCCCATTTAAAAATTGTTTTAGTAAAACAACACATGTTTGTGACATTTTAATTTTGACTTTAAATAAAAAGGTATTAATGTCATTTTCCTACCAATGTGGCTACATGGGGTCCCCATGTTGACCCATGTATTGTATTGGTCGTCCATGAGACATCAAATGAGGGTAGTACATGTTTCTAGTTCATTTTATAATATTAAATCATTATTTTTACCTTAAACCACACTAATTACCTATAATCGCGATTAAAAACATAAAAGTTACTATTCACCAAAATATTATTTTAATCCCATTGAATCACAGTTTACTTATTAATGAAAACCATGTATGTTGGATTTTTGATATTCCATGCATAAAGGTGGTAAAATTTCATTTAAACGAAAAATCAGTTTTTTAAGTACCACTTAGTGGTTTCACTATTCATCAAAAATTGATGTTTTTCAGAAAAATACCAAAACTTCACCCTAAGATATATTTGATATTCGGATTTCAAAAATGAAGTCTATTTTTCAAAATTCATAACACATAAGTTGAATTAATTAATTTAATAATTAATTTCCGTTGTCAGAGCAAATAGAGTGTTTTTATTAAATAATAAGTATCAAAAGATTGACACTAGTTTAAGTTCAATTTCAAAGAGAAATTAATTCCAATGACCACTATTGGATTTAATGGTAAATATATATTCTAATTTCACTTTAAAAACAATTCAAAAGATGATCTAATCATATAAATAAATTAGATTAAAAAGTCGTTTTGAATTAAAATACAACATTTTTCACTATTCATTAAAAAATGAACTTTATCGGAAAAATACGAATAATTTACAAAAAGTGAATTTTGATGTCCCGATTATAAAGAAGAATTTTATTTGGTCCAATAGAATGTATAAGAGTGACCAAAACTCTATTTAAAGATGGTTCGCCATCAAATGGCGATAAGTCGGCCATTTGTGAATGTTAGAGTATATATGCCTAAAATTGAATTCTTTTCGTATTTTAAGCCTTTATCTTTAATTGGATAAATGTAGAAACACTTAAAAACATATATAATCATATTTAAATTATTTCTATTCATTCCCACCAATATAATGGCTACGTGTTAACTACCATTTAAAATAATATTATTTTATTACTAGTGTGCAACGTAAGATTTCAAAGAAACACTTTGTTGCATATTGGGTACGCTATTGAACATTGCAACCGCTTTTAAGTAAAATTAATATTTAATTCGTAAATATTAATAAATATGAAAAAATTTATTCTTTATTTACCTGGTATCTTAGATCCTTCCCCCCTTTTGGAAATTGCGTCCTCACAATTTCATTCATTTATCAAAATAAGTGGGGTTATTTATGCCTCATAAAATTTTCAGATTCCCATGTTGCCTCTTCAACCATATGGTTTTTCCCCAAAACCATTACCTGGTGAATTACCTTATTTCGCAGCACTTGCTATCTTCGGTCAAGAATCTAGACTTGTTGTTCTTCATAAGAGAGATTCTCTTCCAACTGAACTACCTCTGGGCTCAAAACATGAGATGAATCTGGAATATACATTCTCCACATCGAAACATGAAAAACATTGTGTACCTGAGATAAATTAGGAGTTAAAGACACTCAGTATGCAACCGATCCAACTCTCTCAAAATTTCATATGGTCCAATGAACCTTGGACTCATCTTTCCTTTCTGACCAAATCGCATTACACTTTTCCATGGTGAAACTTTGAGAAAAACATGATCACCTACCTTGAATGATATATCCTTCCTCCGGTTATCTGCATAACTTTTCTATCTAGACTGAGCTGTTCTCATTTGTTTCTGAATCAACTGAACGTTTTATTCCAAATCTTCTACCAATTCTAGTCCCATCAACTTCCTTTAAACCAATTCATCCCAAAAAGCCGGAGTTCAACACCGCTTCCCATATAACTCGTCAAATGGTTCCATCTGTATACTGGAATAAAAACTGTTATTATAAGAAAACTCAAAAAAAGAAAGATGTTGGTCCCAACTTCCCTGATAATCCATCGAACAAGCATGTAGCATATCCTCCAAAGTCTTAATCGTTCTTTCTGACTGCCCATCTGATTACAGATGAAAAGATGTACTATAATTTAATTCAGTACCCAACTACTTCTGAAGGCCTTTCCAAAAGTTAGAAGTAAACCTGGGATGATGATCAGATACAATGGAGAGAGGAACTCCTTGTAACCTGACTATCTCTTTAAGATACAAACTAGAAAGTTGATCCTGGGAAAACGTATCTCGTATAGCAAGGAAATGAGCAGATTTAGTCAAGTGATCAACAATAACCCAAATTGCATTATTACCTCAAGGTGTCTTCGGAAATCCCACAACAAAGTCCATGGATATATTCTCCCATTTCAACTCTGGTATTGGTAAAGGCTGAAGCATCCCTTTTGGTAAAAGGAGAACTATGATCTTCATAGTAAAATCAACAATATCTCTTTTCATTTCATCCCACCAGTAATACTCCCGCAGATCTATGTACATCTTAGTACTGCCAGGATGAACTGAAAACAGAGAACTATGAGCTTCACATAACAACTCTCTCTTAAACTATGAATCACAAGGCACATACAATATCTTCCCAATTCTCAAAACACAATCAGTATCAATGTTGAATTTAGGCAACTTACCTTTCTGAACCAGATCTACCTTTTTCTACAACTCACTGTCTTGCTTCTGTGCTTGCTTGATTCTGTCTGATAGAGAATATTTCACTGATACCTGAAACAAAACATGGACATCCTGTACCAAAAACATCTATGCCAATGTTCATCAAATCCTTAACCAAAGGATCACGTTCCAAACACATCATTGTTAATGATGCATCACTTTTTCGACTCAAAGCATCAGCAACTTTATTTGATTTTCCCGGATGGTAATGAATTGTACAATCATAATCCTTGATTAATTCTAGCAATATCCATTGTCTCATGTTCAATTCATTCTGAGTGAATATATACTTTTAATTTTTTTGATAGGTATATATTTCACACATTACTCCATACAAATGATGCCTCCAAATATTTAAAGCGAAAACTACAGCAGCTAATTCCCAATCATGTGTAGGGTAATTTACCTAATGAGTTTTCAACTGTCGTGAAGCATAAGAAATTACATGATCATTCTGCATTAGGACACAACCATGTTCTTTCAATGAATCATCACTGTAGATAACAAACTCACCTTTCCTTGAAGGTAGTGCCAAAACTGGAGCATTCAACAATCTTCTTTTCAATTCTTGAAAACAATCATCACATTATTTTTTCCAGATAAACTTAACACCCTTCCAAGTTAGCTTGGTCATTGGACTAGATAACCATGAAAAATTTCTAACAATCCTTTGGTAATAGCCTGCCAAACCATGAAAATTACGAATATCGATTACATTTGTGGGTCTTGGCCATTCTTCCACAACTTTTTTTGTAGGATCCACAGTTATTCCATCTTTAGAAACAATATGACCAAGGAAAGAAATTTGTTGCAACCATAAATCACACTTTCTGAATATCACATAAAATTTCTTTTCTTTTAGGGTTTGCGAAATTACACTTAAATGTATTTCATGCTCCTTTTTACTTTTAGAAAACACCAAAATATAATCAATAAAAACAACCAACATCTTTCACCTGAGTCAACTGATCCATCACTGCAACAAACTATTCAGTTCCAATTCCGACCATCTCAGGATGCTAATTTGAAAGGTCATTTCCCTCTGTATGCCTTCCCAGAGAAGCTGTCCTGTTTCCCCTATGAAAAACCATTCTTAACACAGAAATATCTTAGGAGAAGCAACATGGTAATCTTCAAATTCTATATCATTTCAATCATACAATAAAAAAAATATTTTTGGATAATCATTTAATATAATTCTAACTCCTAAAGTTATCTAAATCGACCTTTGATACCAACTATAATGCCCCAACCTTAAACCTTACATAATATTGAATTAATGAATAATTCACATTGAGGATCTTTTCATGTTTAGAGTTTTAGATAATTAGGACATAAGTATTACATCTCAAAAGATTACAAAGTAGACACTTCTACTAACTTTCCATAGAATAAAAACTCCTAAAAAGAAACATGTCTAGTTCCATGTTTTATATAGCATGACTTTCCCTTGATCCCATCCTTGACCGTATTCCACATTAAGTCATGTGAAAAACATTTCAAAAAACATGGGGTGAGCATAAAAAGCTCAGTAAGGGATACACAATGAATTAAAACTATTACCATAAAACCCATATAAAGATCACATAACATATGAAGGTACCTTGGGACATAAACATACTTAAATGTAATAACCATACGGTTGACTTCCACACATATCACTTAATGGAATAGCCATACGGACGACTTCCATACCCAATGCATTGGAGGTTATAACGTAACCACCCGTACTGGAATTAATGGAACCACCCTTCATATGGTTTATCACGTAACCACCCATCAAATGTCCAAGTACCATTATAAAATCATAAGACATAAAACAAATATAATGGAAAGAAAACATTTCCACACTTTGATCATAATATATCACATAAATATATTGACATAACAAATCCATTATAAAAACCATATTCAATTCCAAAATACATAATAGATTATATGGTATTTATTTCACTTTAAAAATAGTACGGCTTGTTGAGGAAGCCAAAAACCAAATAATACTTGTGGCGGCAGAAAAGGTCTTTGTCACCGCGTACGTTAAAAGAAACATTCCTTTTTGTCGTTTAGTAAAACGGTTCATAGAAAAAGATTCCTTTTGTATTAAAGTAAAAGTCAGAGGGGTTTATATACCGTATAAAAGAACGCTGTGTATAAAAACGAAATATGCCTCAATGAAAGAGATTTAGACGAAGTCCCTTACCTCGGGTCCGACTTGACTCGATCGTTCTTTAACGTCCTGAATAATAAACTTGAGTTAATTTATACTTGGTTAAGAACGTTTTTAAAGTTAATTATTACTTTTATATCACTTATTACCATGTTATAAACATTATGTAATCATTTTAGTTGATAATGTTTATTTTTCCGATACTTAGTTCTTAAGTCGAAAGTGGACTTCTTACAATTACATGTTGTTCGTGTGGTCAAAGGTTCATTATATCCAGAATGATATTCATGATTTGGATATCATATATATCATAAATATCCAGAATATACGTGTATTTATAATATTACATAATCATTTAGAGGTAAGAAATGAAATGCACCATTCATGGAGACGGTAAGCCGTACGTACGCATGAACGCTACTCTCATTTCTATGTCATAATAATGGAATTAAAAAAAAATGAGAGATATGTATATTTTAATTCCATAATTATATTAATCATTTATATGTAACATACATCATATATATCCATTATATATATGTACTTATAATAGTACACTACATTTGGGGATAAGAAATGAAATGCACCATTCATGGAGATGGTAAGCCGTACGTACGCATGAACGCTACTTTCATTTCTATGTCATATTAATGGAATGAAGTAATAATGATATAAAGGTATATTATAATTCTAGTATAAAATCATATATAATAACTTTAAATCCATCCTTTATACGTCCAACATATGGCATTAATTAATCAAATCACTTTGAGGGGGTGGTAGTCTGCACTTCCTAAAATGAAGATATCGCGTATACCCATAATAGAATCCATAAAGGTATACCATAAATGAAAAATACAGAAGAATAAGAAAAATATAAACATATTTTATATCATATATAAATATAGGGACATATTAATGGCCACCATTAATGGTGTTAAAATAAGATTGAACAATCATCGTTTCGTGAGGCCGAAATTCACCAACCACAGAAACAGTATGTTCTTTAACCATTTGATGTAGGTTTCTGTAAGTGTAGCTCGAATTATTCTTATAACAACATCCTAGTATATTGTGGATACTGGTGTTGTTACAAAATAAATTAATAAAACGAGTTTAGGGGGTTGGAGAAGAAAAATAAAACAAAACAACACAAGTGAAGACATTACATTAAAATCGGGTAACTCTCATAGATTTGAGCTCAAAGGCATCCTTGGGAAGACTTATTCCAAAAGTGAGGAATATAGAAGTTATAGTAGGATGTGTAGAGAAAAAATGGGTAGGGGTTGGCTGAGCCAAAGGCTTTGGAAATGTGGGTAAGGTGGTTGAGGTAGGGGCCTTTTATAAGAGGAGAGGAGGGGAACTCTTGGAAAGTAAAGAAATGTTAATTTATTTTAAAATTTGTTTTGGATTTAAAAGGTCCCACATTGATATAATTCTAGGATAAGGTGATAAGGGTTCTAAATATACCCATACAATAGGTTTTTGACAATTTTAGGTCTTAGATGTTTACATTATCTTTTCATTTTATTTAAATCGTTAAATAATGAGGTAATCACTGCATCATCATGATGTCATAAATAATTTAAATTATTTAATGTCTAAAAATTATTAAAAAAATACTATGATCTAGGAAATCGTTTTAGATTGCCAATGACTATTTATAGTCAAAAATCTGACTTGTATAACCCCATTTAAAAATTGTTTTAGTAAAACAACACATGTTTGTGACATTTTAATTTTAACATAAAATAAAAAGGTATTAATGTAATTTTTCTACCAAAGTGGCTCCATGGGGTCCCCAAGTTGACCCATGGATTTTATTGGTCGGACATTACACATCTAGTGAGGGTAGAAAATGTGTCTATGTCATTTCATAATATTAAAACATTATTTTTACCTTAAACCACACTAATTACCTCTAATCGCGATTAAAAACTTAAATGTTACTATTCAACAAAAAATTATTTTAATCTCATTGAACCACATTTTACTTCTTAATGAAAACCATGTATGTCAGATTTTTGAAATTGAAAGCCCAGAGGTGGTAAAATTTCATTTAAAAAAAATCAGTTTTTTAAGTACCACTTAGTGGTTTCACTATTCATCAAAAATTGAAGTTTTTCAGAAAAATACCAAAACATCTCCCTAAGCTATATTTGAAATTCCGAATTCATAATTGAAGTATATTTTACAATATTAAAAACATATAAGTTTCATTAACTAATTTAATAATTAATTCCCGCTATCAGAGCAAATAGCGTGTTTTTATGAAACAATAAGTATAAAAAGATTGACACTAGTTTAAGTCCAATTTCAAAGTAAATTAATTCCAACGACCACTATTGGATCTAATGGTAAAAACATATTATAATTTCAAATTAAAACCAATTAAAAAGATAATATAATAAAATAAATAAATTATATGAAGTAGAGGTTTTGAATTAAAATACAACATTTTTCATTATTCATTAAATAATGAACTTTATCGGAAAAATACCATAAATTTACACAAAGTAAATTTTGATGTCCCGATTCTAAAGAAGAATTTTATTTGGTCCAATAGAATGTATAAGAGTGACCAAAACTATATTTATAGATATTTCGCCATCGAAAGGTGATAAGTCGACCTTTTGTGAATGTTAGAGTATATATGCCTAAAATTGAATTCTTTTTATATTTTAACCCTTTATCTTTTATTGGATAAAGGTAGAAACACATAAAAAACATATATAACCATATTTTAATTATTTCTATTCATTCTTGCCAATATAATGGCTACTTCTTAACTACCATTTAAAATAATATTATTTTATTACTAGTGTGCACCGTAAGATTTCAAAGAAACTCTTTTTTGCGTATTGGTTACACTATCGAACATAGAAACCCCATTAAAGTAAAATTAATATTTAATTCGTAAATATTAATAAATATGAAAATGTTTTATTCTTTATTTACCTGGGATGTTACATCACTAGTTCGATAAAATTTCATTAAGAATATATTTTGTGAAAATGAATTCAAGAGTCATATCCCCATTTTGAAAATGATCTATTTAAAATTGATGTATTATATCAGTGTTCATTATCTTATAATGAGATACATGAACCTTGGAAAAATTATTATTACTTTTATTTTCATATTATATATAGAAATGTATAAATTAATATGAGTAATCTAGTAATGTGTGTTTAATCTATAGAATCTATGCACAACAACTAACATTGGATATTTACTATGCAATATAAATAGATAATGAAACACAATTATTTTTTTAAAATCCCATTATACTAGGTACTTTCCCAAAAAGTTGCACGTTCTAATGGTTCTTTATTCAGTCTAACTTAGAACCACCAAAATCTGCTTCTGAATAAAAAAATAAATCAAATTGTTGTTCTCTCAAATAGAATAGTACATGGTTAGTTATAAAATTAAGGTATTTAAAATTATATGGAGAATATTTAATTGTTATTCCCTAATTGTTTTTTGAAAATTTGAACACATACATTCAATAAATATAATATATGGATGTCCAGCTATTATGTAAATTAATCTCCCAATGATACATCCATAAGTTTTATGATCAATAGGATTCCAAATTTTACCATGATCTAATTTATAGATGCTGGTCATTGGAATATCAATTAACTTTTATGTATATAAGGAAAACAATTCTAAAATTTATTTAGTGTTCTTTTGTTTAAAATAATCCCCTCTTTATTTTGAGTGAATTGAAATCCAAGAATGAATTTCAACTCATCCATTATAATCATTTAAAATTAATTTTTCATTAGTTTTGAGAATTTAATAAACAAATAATTCCTTTAGAAGCAAATAATAATGTCAAAAATGTATATTAAAACTTATACAACATCTATTCAAGATTTTCTTAAATAGAGTAGTTTCATAAACACCTTTTGTAAATCCATTTGAAATAAGAATGGTGATGATTTAATCATTTAAAGCTCTAGGTACATGTTTTAATCATTGTAAAGACATAGTTATTTTAAAAACAAGATTCTAAAAATGTGGGTTTGGATATCTAGTGGGTTTTTAACGAAAAATATAATATATAATATATCCATTTAGAAATGAACTCATAAAATTTATTTTATATATTTTGAAATTTAGATTCACTGTAGTAGAATGCAATATTATGATGGAGTCAAGTGTATCTAATGGTTAAGAGGTTTATATATAGTCAATACCTTATTCTTGACTATATATTTATGCTAACAATCGTTCTTTGTTTCTTATAATTGTTCCCAATTCATCAGATAAATTTTTATACACAACCATTGTTCCAATAGTTAGGTAGAACTAAATTTTATTTTTTAATTCATGAATTTATTTTTTTAAAATTGATTTAATTCCTTTGGAATAGTCATTAATAAAACTGCATCATTGATTTATTCATTTATAATGTTATGTTCCATCTATAAACATAAGGATTAATGTTCATCCTAGATTCATAGTGAGTTCTATATTTGAGTAACTTTATCATGGACTCCTACAACAACATCCAATGGATGTTTTTTGAAGGTTATAAATGTATAGGTATTGATGAAATTGGTTTCCCCACATATTCATATAGTCAATGGAGGATTTTATTGTCCTCACAAGGATATTAATTAGGAAAATAATTATAACAATTATATTCTTTAGAGGAATTATGGATATTCAGGTTTGACATATCATTCTCAGGATTTTCTATAATAAGTTTGAGTTCATGTGGACCTATCTCATTAAAAGTGATGTGAATAGTTTCTTCAAAAACTTTTTATTTTATTCTTAAACACTCTATATTTATTAATTTTTGTTTAATAACCAATAAAAATTCAATCGTTTTTTTTAATTTTTCCAAAATCTCACTTCGTATTTATAATATAAAATTTTCATCCAAAAACTCTAAATTAATTTATTATTGGTATTATACAACTGTATAATTCATATAGAGTATTTTCATTATAGGCATGGTAAGAACTAAATTAGTTTTGTAAAATTAAAAGATAAAATATATATATAATAAATTGGTTGGAAATTAATATTCACTTATTATAGTTCTTGAAATTTATTGTAGATTTCCATATCTATTTTAACAACGCTATTTTTGGGTGTTCAAGGTGAAGAAAAATTACTCATGTTTCCTTTTTGTGACCAGAGAGATTCAAAATAATGATTCTCAAACTCCCATCCATGATTAATTAACAATGTTTTGACGAAGAGTCTACTTAGTCCCTATACTATGTTTTTATATTTTCAAAAATAGTAGAGGCCTAACATTTATGAGCATGGAAAAACAACCATTTATATTTTTAATAATCATCAACAATAACATAAGAATAATGGTTTCATGCTAAACAATAAATTTCACATGGTCTAAATAAAACAATATGAATCAATTCTAGTGGTTGATAGGTATATACCACATTATTTTTTTGAATGATATTTTGTTTTTGCTTTCCTTTTTGATGTGAATTTTAAACTTTGTGTATTGAAAATTATCGATTAGGTAGATCCATAACTAATTGATTATTAATTATATTTTTAAGTGAGTATATATATTAGTTACCTAGTATGTTATTCCACAACTTAGATTATGTATTGAAATCATTAAAATAAGAAACATTTTGAGAATATAAGAAATAAAAATTAATATCCTGATCATTATCATTTATTAAATTATATAATATTAAAGCATTATTAGAATAATAAATCTCGCAAGAGTTATTTTCATTTTAAAAATTAAATCAATTATCACAAAACTCTGAAATTATTAACTAGTTATATTATAAACCATCAATATATATAACATTATAAACTAGGACATATTTACAGTTAACAAATTTTCAATGGCCAATAATCATTCCTTTTTTATTATCACTAAAGGTGACATGTACAACATATAATTTTATAAGATTCTAAAAGCTTGAATAGAATCTAGTGTTATGTTTATAAAATCCACTATCCACACACCATAGATATTTAATTGGATATTTTTTGATATCTTCCAAGGATAATCAAACAGAAAATGCCTTTGGTACCCAAATTTTATTTGGTCTAGGGCTGATAGAAAATATGGCATTTGGAATCCATATATGATTCTTTGGATTTATTACAGATGGGGTAATGGGATTATATAGAGTATTTTTAGGTCTAAAATTATTATAATTATTTCCAATACTATTAGTTTAGCTAGAAACTTAAGTCTATAATTTCAAACAAGAAATAGAAAATTTTGTAAACAATTTCCATTATTATCATAATTCGTACCCAATTCCATATTTTCATCATGGATTTTTTCTGTTCACCCAGAATAATAATAAATTTTTTTCTAATATCAAAAAACAATTCTGAATACTTTTTAATCGATTAATTTACCAATTTTAGATCATTATTTTACGTTAATTAATTTTTATACATTTAAGATTCTACACTATTATCAGATTTAATTGTATCACATATAAAATTAACTATTATTATATTTATATTTATCATTTTACTAATTAGTTGTATTTAGATGTATTGAATAATATTTTTAAAATTCATCATTTGATATCTTAGAGTCATCATATATTAAATAACTATATGGTACAACATAAGTAGTATCCATAAACAATAAATATTATTATTTTTTAAATCATATATTCTTAGAATGAATTTGAGTCATTCAAGCCATATTCAGATGCACTCCAAGTGGAATACCTTGCTTTCTTTTATTTTTTCTATTTATTTTAATATTTATTATTCTACTTGATCTTTGTATAATCAAATTTTATATGTATTTTCCTCTATAATTCTTAGTACGTATTCTCATTTGAAGAGTCATCCTTTTTTCTAAAAGTTCCTATAATTTACTCTTCTATCATGAGTTATTTGTACTTTTACTTGAAAGGAATTTTTTTTATAAATATTTTTAAATCTTATAGTTATCTAACCCGTTTCCTTAGTGTGTTTGTATCTTCTTAACTTCCACAAGAATTATCAGGTTTAAAGATAACCATCTCTTTTGAATATGATATTTCAATGGAATTGTGTTTTTTTATCATCATTTTTAATGTTTAATTTTATATCTACATTATAAATCCATAGCTTTCGAATTATCTTACTCACTAGTAGTTTTCTGGTGTCACAATATTCACAAATTGAGACGAAGGTGCCTCCCTAATTATTTGGTAGACATATCAATATCCATAGCACTAGTGATTTTTCAGTCATCTTCTATAAATGGGTAATATTAGTATATTTAATCTCACTAAATCAATCATGCATGTCAAATATATTTTCCTCGTGATTTATTTTGAAACTACCATACAGAATAGTATCTGTATTTTATCGTATTTCCATAACTTGAGACATGCCTTCAGGAGGCATAGAATATTTATCAAAAATATGATTAAAAGTGTCATATGAAGATATCTTATTAAATTTTTATTCTCCTAAATATAAAAAATAACACATTAATGGATTTGAAATTATAATCGTCTGAGGGATTAGTTGGAGCATCCCATTCATTTCTAAGTGTTTTAGGTTTTACATGTTGATATTGAATAGATCTACAAATTTCAAAACACATAACTAAATATACATTTTACTATTAATGTAAGGAGGTATATTTTTTGGATAGCTTTTGGAATTAACCTTCACTATGAAAAATTAATGGGTAAACGTAAATTTAATAGATCTTTATAACATGTTGACTAAATCCAATGTAAAGTAATGGAAAATCCTTTGATACCAAGTATTGGTATGTGTAGAAATTTCATACAGTGTGGGGTGAATTGAGATTCTAATTTAAAATTTCTATTTAAATATAATTTAAAACTAAATCCCTGTATTTGAAATATAGTACAGTTAATTAATACTGTTGGTATAAGAAAATTAATTCATTAAAAACCCCATCAATTTTTTGATAAAAACTCTGTTAGAATGATCATATGAATATCAGAATATATTTATAATAATGTACTCACATTAAATAATATAAATATAACTTTTAAAATATAAGAATCAATGTATCGTATAAAAAAATTAAAAAATATTTTAAAATTGAGTCTGTGAAATTTTTAAATACATATATGAATATAAAAATAATCTCTTAGTATCAATCAAGGTCCAAATACTATCCAAATCAACATCACAATAGGCCAAGAATATTTGTTAATAAAAATAAACATCATTCATAATCATGATAGTGTTTTGAAAACAAAAACACACATGTTTTTTTAATCTTATACACAAACGGTTCTATATTTTTTATTGGAGTATAGAAATGATGAAATAATATGAGAGAGTATATAGTACACTCTAAATGTTTACATGAGATTGTTCTCTACCATATATACCTAATGATAAATCACAACTGAAATATAAAAAAAAAGATAAATAGATGTGGAATTAATTATATGTAGAAGATAATTTACATTTTATTATTATTTAGGTGTTTCTTTTATTCTACAAGTCATCTTTTAGTTTAGTGATAAGATACAAATATGAGAGGATTTCTTTATGTCATACAATTATGTTTAGATGGAAATATTGTATCATGTAATTCACATTATTCACATTCATAAAATTACAGTAAATGTCCTCTAAATTTTTCATTCCTTTTTTATATATAAAAATATATATATTTCTTCAAAAATATAGGCATTATAGATGAATCATTTGAATCCTTTTAGTTGGAATGAAGTATAGGAGTAATGAATTTCATTAAATGTGTATTTAATTTTTGGCAGAAATTCTTTTGAATATATTATATTAAAATATATTACACACTACAGGACAAGATCACATTAATTGTGCCACATCATATTATCCACAATAGGTCCAACCATTACAAAAAAACATGATTGGATTTCCTGAAAAGTGATTTAGTTGATTTTTTGAAATGATATTCAATCAGGTAAAATAAAAAATTACATGTTGTCTCTCAAAATATCATGTTGTCCTATAATCATTCCAAAATGATATTCTCTATGTCGTCATTTCACGTCAACTTATTGTATGTCAATGATATGGTAGATAAAATAGTTTTTCAAAATATCATCTTATCATATAGTTATTTTAAAATTATCACATGGTAAATTAGAAATCAATGTTCAGTCATTTCAATACTTTTTGATATTTTTGAAAACAAGATAATACATGATGATACCTTAAGTTGGATTTACAATAGATTAGTCTCTCAAAATGGCACTTGATGAGTTGGTAAGAAATTCACCATGGTCAATCAAATAATATTGCATTTGATCCACTTTTCATGTGTATGATCCAAGCCATTGTGAAAATTATCACTACTATAGCCACTGGAGATATACCATATGATTGACTAGTTATTCTTGTCGTCTCTTGAATAAATTACAAAGATTACATCACTGTTGATATGATAGTCATACATTCACTGTATATATTGTACAATAACTCTGGTAAGTTTTGAAATATCACTCGTTTAGAACCATTGTTTGGTAGTCTGTCAAGAATGACCTTATAATTGATTTGTGCATTTTTAAATTTTCCAATGTTCCCAGTATAATATATAACATCCATTGCACATGGGTATTATTTGAAACACATAAAAATGATTTTTAATATTAAGACATGGAATTTATGATCTAATCTAACATCTATATTTATATTTTTCAGTTATTACCTATTTTTTATGTATGTTGTGGGTAATATTTTTCATATTTGACTAGTTTCATTATATATATGATATCAATCATTGTTATTACTATGTTTATCAATAAATGTTTACTATATTTTTTATTCTGGATGAATTAATATGATTTATAATGTTTTAATTTTCTTTCATGATTACTATACTCTTTATAATACATGATGAAATCTACAATGAATTTTTTGACTGATTTTAAACATATGATCGGTTTTTTAATAAAAATGTATAATATTTATTTATATATTTCTAAAAATAATCACATATATATTTATGTTATATAATAACATTAATTATTACAACAAACCAATCTAATACAGACATACCAGTCACTAAACTCAGGCCATTATGTGGTGAGGTATAAAAAACTAACAAAATAATGTGTCATATATAAGGAAAACAAGTCATAAAACAATAGTACAAAGAAAAAAACAAAAGTAGATACTACTAATCCAAATCAACTAACTAGGAAGTATGAAAATTCTAGACAACAAGACTACATATGACCCACCATTACCTCTAAAAAATTAAAAACTGAAATAGAAACATAAAGAGAATCCTAAATGCTATAAAATTATCTTCCATTTACCTATTTACTATAAAATAAGTTCTATAACCACCCATAGGAAGAAGTAGAGTCGTAGAGATAGATCGAAGTAAGATACAACCAAGAGATATATACAATTTCTAATAATGGGAATATAAAACTTGATGTTTGAAATCAAAACAGTTTTGTAAGAATCATAATAAATGAAAAAAAATTTGAAAACCATATTAAAATAATCCTTGAGGTTTTCTAAAATTCCATGTTATATTTTATAAATAGTGAGAAAACCCGATAAACAAACCAAAATATAAACATCCATGTGAGCCAATATCCATGGAATGATATATCATGTAATAAATAACCATAAAACAATACATCTTTCAATTGGGATTTAGCCTTTGGGGAAATATATAGTAGACACCAAAGAGCCTAAAAATTCATAATTTTGGTACCAAATAATATTTTTTCCTGCCACAGTCTATTGATACACAAGAGGTTACCTCCTAGTGGTGTGACAAACACTAAGGCTACCTGTGTCTCTTTCTCAACACACCCAAAGTTCCTACTATGCAACGTTAGTATATGTTCCATTTAAAAACAAAAATCACATTTTTAAAAAACCTTTTCGAATCCAAGACTATCTACTTCGGGGTTTGAAAATTCATTTTCCCTTTCAAATCATAGAAATTCCATTTTTCAAGGAAAACCCCCATTTTAAACTTATAATCATGCCCATATCAATTTCAACTAATTAAATCCCATTTAAAATATCCTTAAGTTAATAATAACTACATTAAATTAATGAAATTGGAATTATTTAAGAGATCCACCTACCTTATGGATTTAGAAAACCTAACTGCCTTTGGCCACATGGAATTGAAATAAAAAGATTTATCCTCGAATAGAAAGGCATGAAAAGAGTACGAAAAGAATTTTTAAGAAAAAAAATTTGATGAAAAAACCATATCCCAACCACAAATTTAACCAATAATATGGAAGAAAATAAGGAATTCTTTCTAGATGGGGAGAAATCGAATGATAATGATAATCAATCACTAAATAAAGCAATCCATACCAGGAGGAATAACCCAAAAATGGAAAGGTTAAGAGACCTTTATTAGAGGAGAATTATGGAAAAACTAATGAGGCCTTGAACACCTATATATAGCACAAAAAGAAACCAAATGGGGGAATGGATGTCATTTAATATTTTTGACATCATAAAAAAATTTCTTTTTTAGTTATGTCAAAAAAGTTCCCTCTTGTAATAAAAAATTATTTTTTACATTACATGAAGTGAAAAAATTACACAAAATATTTTATTATACCGTTGTGATTCATGTGATCTATCTAGTAGGCGTTAATCTTTGTGTAATCCCATCACACATTTTTGAACATCCCAAAGAACATAAGAAACTGAAGGTATATGAGGAAAACTATAACAAATACATGACATAACCATTAGAGTTATCCTTTAATGTTATGGTTGGAAATACTAGATCTATGAAAAAACCGAAATCATAAATTAGAACAAAATTTATAGAATTATAATATGTCATTACAATCTCCCACCATAAAATATTTCAATCTCAAAAAATATTTCATTATCTTGGATCTTTAAAATGATAATGCCATTGATGTCTCGTCAATGACTCCTCCCAAATCTCATGGAGATCCTGTCCATAGTGCCGCCGAACTTGAACTAGGGGGATCATTTTACAACCAAATACATGATCCCAGTGATAAATAATTTGAACTAGATTCTCAAATATTGTGGTATTATGCTAAAGGACAACATATTCTCATCAAATCACATGAGAAGGATCTAGAATATACCTCATCAATAGGGAAACATAAAACACATCATATATACAAGTCAATCTAGATGGAAAAAGAAACGGATTGACCACCCTCCACAATCAACCAACAATCTCAATGGGGCCCACAAACCTCAAATCCAACTTACCATACTCACCCAACTAATGATGTCCCAAGAGAGGCAAACCACAGAGAAATACTGAATCACCAACCTAAAACTATAGCAGTCTACACCGATGGTGCACATGAGAATTATGATAACATTAATCCCTTGTCAAATTCCTTTTGATAAACTCCAACATATCTATTGTATCTAGAACAATAGTTTTCCTATCCAAGGACCACTCTCTCTACTCTCCCCAACATAAAGGAAATCAACATGGACACCCCTGAAAATCCTTAAAGGGATCTGTATTGATAGAAGCCTAATAACTATTATTATAATAAAAATCAACCAAATGAAAATTATTCTCGCATGATCCCCCAAAATCAAGCACACAATCCAAAAGAACGTCATTAATAACCTGGATGTCTCTCTCTGTCAGTCTGTCTAACTGCAGATGGTATGTTTTGATTAATATCAATTGGGAAGTCATTTCCCCCCCAAAGTTTTTTTAGAATCTAGATGTGAACCTTGAGTCCCTATAAAAAACAACCATAAAGTGAACCCCATGATGTCAGCAACTTTCTTACAAATACAAGTACCTTATAGTTTCCAATTTTTATATTTTCATTATTAGAAAGAAATGTGATGACTTAGTGAGTTAGTAAATAATCACACAAAACTCATCCTTCTCATGAAGAGTTTATCAAAAATCAATGATGAATCCAAGAAAATCACACACCACTACCCTACCGAAATGGGTAAAGTCTCAAAAAATCATATAGGCCTATGGTGTTATGCCATATCTCTTTTAAAAGTGAGACATCACAATATAAAATATGTAACTAACCTCGTCGTTCATACCACCAATACCAAAGTCTTAAACCATGGTTCATCTTTGTAGTCCTCAAGTGCATAGAATGATATGACTAATGTCCTCTATCTAATAACTCTTGCCTCAATGAAAATAGAATATCCAACCTAGTATAATAGAAAAAAGCTCCATTGTGAGACTGATACCATGTGGCTGATGTCTACCCAACATTGACGATTTATCCAAAACATTGGATCTTTGTTTCTATGGTATTCTTAAGTTTAACCCGACCATTAGAAGAGGATTAAACATTTATGGATGAAAATAACACCTTTACACCAACCTATTCCTATATCCATCTTATCTTAGTTGGAAAACACATCAATGACAACTTCTTAACTGATTCCTTCACTTCTTATATTGGTAATTTACCTCTAAATGCAACGTCAATTATATTTACTTTCCTATGGGTATATACGATATCAAAATCATTTTTATTATGATACTCATCTCAAATTATCTATCACATGTTTAGATCTCTCCAAGTAAAAATATACTATAGGCCCTTATAATCCAAATATACTATAAACTTCTCCCCAATGATATAATAACACCGCATTTTGAGTGCATTCATAATAAATTCCAATTCAAGATCATGGGTATGGTAGTTTATCTCATGGAGGAATAACTAGTGAGTTCCATAATAAACAACCATTTTCTACTGCATCAACAAACATCCAAAACCTATACCAGAAGCATCATAGAAAATAGTTTCACCCACCACCAACATCAGAAGAATAAAAAATTGGTGTAGAAGTCGACCATATCCTCACCTACACAAAATATCTCTGAAATTTTTTATTCCATTAAAACACCACACCCTTTTATTTTAAAGGTGTCATCCATGATGTATGCTTGGAGAAGTCTAGATCAAACCATCAACAGTAGCTTCCAAAACCAAGAGGCTCCAAATCTTTGACCATTTTGGTGTTATTCCCATGATCTAACTTCCTTTATCTTTTCAGGATCTATTAAGATACCCATATCAGATATAACATTCCCTATAAACATAAACTCTTCGATACCAATCATTCATTTGGACAACTTAGAAGAAATATGATATTCGTTCAAGGTTTGAATAATGGTATCAAAAATGGTCTTTATGATCATCCTTTATCTTGGAGTACAACAATATATTGTATATGATCATAAAAACAAAAGAGTATAGAAATCCTTGAAATACCTAGTTTATCTTATCTATAAATACATCTAGAGTAGTAGTGATTATGAATGACATAACTAGAAACTCTAAGTGCCCATGTTAACTCCAAAATTCTGTCATGGGTATATTTTCTTCACAGATTCTCAATTTGTGATAACCCAACTGCATGTGAATCATAAAAAACTAAAGATCCCCTTTAAGATGACCAAATAGATAATAAATTATGGATAAATGATATTTTTTATTAATAGTCACCAAATTCAACTTTTTATTGTATATACAAATACAATGGTAAACCCGAAAATTCATCTCGAATGACCATAGGGTACACAAAAACAAAATAAGGTAGCTAACTACCCGATAATGGGTCAGCTTCATCAACAAACATTTTTAACATATATAATGAAATTATTTCATCATAGAGAATAATAGGACCCACCCTTCCAAATATACAGTCCCACTCACCATATAAAACATGTGTGACTCTATCAATTGATAATAACTATACCTTACATCAATAACAGTTTATCTTGGCCTTCATGCTGAAGACCAAATCCATGATGTTAATCATGTAAAATATATCAAGATCAGGCCCTATGAAATCCCAAAACACCTCAACATTATCTATCACCACCTGGAATGCGATGCACCCCAAACTTTTTTTTGAAAACTCTTTACTAAAGGCATGGAAAGTTCTAACAATAATAACATAATTTTTGATTGAAAACCCAATATTCTGACCACCATTGATGATATAAATGAATGATTAGCACTTGTATTGAAATATTCTAGCACCATAGAAAATGAAATAAACACTACACCTCTAATAGCCGATGGACCTGCTTCATATTTCTATGGCGCACACTCTACCACAAATAATTATTCGTACATAGAAACCTAGACATTCCCCTTGGAATAGGAATGAGACTGACCACCCATGGGAGAAACAATGTGAAGTTACAACCCCTTTGTGAAGGTGGATCCTGCCATAGAATCATGGGATGTCTTATCCTAAAAACATTTCAAATGTATAGGTCACTATACATTTCAAATGGTTAGGATCTTCTATACAATGAGGCATAATATGAACATTACACCCACACTAGTAGAAAATAACATATTTTTCCTCTAAAGAATACCCTAAAATTCTTTTGTAGAAAATTAACCACTCTTTCACTTCCCTTTTTGGATAGAAGAACCACTTTGGCTAACTGTTATGCCTATCTATGTTCCACCCAAATCAGTCCTCCAAGCATTTTTTACCTCAACCAAATTTTCTTTATCCATTATCTCTACAAATTTAGAAGGAACAAAAGAATATTTTTGGACTAAATTTCATTCCCCATCCCCATATTGAACCCCTGATCCTTCATGTAATCATTAGTGATAATATTTTGTTCTGGATTCAGAAACATAAAAAAATGGGTGGATTAATTCATAATGCTATGGCCCCCTTACACCAAGGTCAGAGACTCTTGGGAATTTTCTACAGATCAATTCACAGAAAAATAATAATAGTTGACTATCTTTTTTAAGGAAACCCAAGTAAGAACATTGTGAAACTGAGCTTGAAATATTGAGTAAAACTATCTCCTTACCAACCATTACAAAATATTTGTGCAAGAACCCACCATATAATCATCCAAAGTCTTTAACATGATGAATATCATTTCAAACCACTCAGGCTACTCTTCAGATATACAAGACGGTACCTCTCAGGGGTTTCACCCACAAAAAGGTTAACTGTGTCTCTTTCTTGATGAACCCAAGGTTCCTGATGTGTAATTTTTAAATATTTACATTAAAAACCATCCTCATACTTTTATAAAATAATTTCAATGATAACACCATATTCTATAAGATTTTAAAATAAATTTTTATATTCGAATATTAGAAATTTCATTTTGAAGGAAAAAACCATTTTAAAACGTGAACCCATGATCTTTTCAATGTAAACACATTAATTTTCATTTCAAATATCTAGATATACATAATAACAAAAAAAATTAAAAAAATTAGACCAATTACATAGTACCACTTACATTAAGGATGTATATAATGTAACAACCTCTACTAAAAGAGATTAGATTCCACATAATATGGATTCAGAATATAAGGCATGACAGGTGTCTGGAAGTGATTGGTAACAAAATATCAAATTAAAAAAAACATAGGAAAACCAACAAATTAACAATAAATAAGGAATAATGAAAGGGAACACTTATATGAAGAGTACTAATCAAACCACTTATATTATCAATCATTGAACAGAGTGATCCTGATGGGGGGATTACCCAGAAACACCTACTGTAAGAGCTCTGGTGGATTAGAGAATGATGAAAACCCTAATGAGGTCTAAACTACCCATATGAAATCCTAGAATCTGATGATCTAGGTATTACATGGAATGGAATATTTTACTAATCATTAAACTCTTTCATGTTATGTTAAAACAAAAACATGCTATATTTTAATTAAAACCCTAGATTTTCACACTACATGATGTATAACCCATGAAAAAACATGTAAAATTATCACACTACAAAATACATTCAAGAGAACTATCCATCAAAAGTTATAGGTAGTGTAATACCATTAGAAATTATGTAACTACCCATTTAATAGAATAAACTACAGGTTTATGCTGTAAATTCCAAAAATTATCTAACATGACCATTACAAGTATCATTCCAAACAATGATTGGAAATATTTCTCGAATAAAAAAGTAGACCGAAAGAATTGATAAAAAATACATGAATGAATTTTAATGGGGGTTTACAATTATTTTTATATAATCATACATGATATAATATTTTAACATTGTTCAAGTTTGTGGTTCAGCTAAACCAAACAAGAACTTGCCAGGATTATTGATGAATATGAGGTGATGTTTTTGAAATATCACCACAATAGTAGTGTAATTATATTATTTAATGTTAATTATTGTTTTATATATTTATTATAAATTTTATAATAGAATTATTAATGGATATAAAAATATTATTTTATTTTAAATTTATAATTTCCTTATAATAAACTATCACTAAACAATTTAATTAACAATAATCATTCATTTATCATATAACTAATTGGTTCTCTAATTTGTATTACCATATCTTTAATGATATTATAAAAATCATATAAATATGTTAAAACAATTCTCATGACCATCCATGTAAGGTGGTGATGAAAATAATAATTGAAATATGTCATCCCATGGAGGCAGTAGTCCACATGTACGCATGATTGATGATTTTGTTTTCCATAGATTATGAGATATAAATCACTTACAAGTATAAAATTTTCTAAAAAATATAATTTTATTTTTTAAATTAAATATTATTACTATCCATGAATGTTGGTTAAGGAAAGAAAAACATGAAATTTTTTGATGTATTATAATGCAAACATAAATGTTGTTTTTTCATTTCACTATGAGAAATGGAAAGGTGATTAAAGATCGTAGAATTGCTATAAAAAAATAAAATACAATAAAGCTAATTACTTTTTCTTTTTTATATGTTGAAAATAAATTTGAGAAATAATAAATTTATATCATGAAAAACTAAATATAATGAGAGGTTAATAACATATACCTCACATTTTCAATTATCTTATTCGGGAATGTGGTTAATCATTTGACATGTGGTCTTTTGAGGAGAACTGATAATTTTTTAGATATATAATAGTATTTGAGATAGGTTTTGGTAGATTTTGGACATAAATAAGGATTTTTTGGTGTGAGAGATGTGAGGAGTTGAGTTCACCATTTGTTAGTGAAAAGAAATGACATTTTTTTTTAAATATGAAAATCTTTTCAACAATGAAATCTAAAACCTAAGGTAAATGGATCCAGAATTGATAAATAATAGATTGGAAGACTTTTAATGTCTATGAAAACATCAAGAACTCAATTAAAACATGTTTTAGTCATTTTTTATTCTTTAACTCCAAGGATAATCATTTATACAGTTTTGATTTTCGCCATGATAATTAGTTTTTAACAGGGTAATTTATACTTTATAAAAAAATATTATTTTTTATATAATTTGGACTGAATAATTTAAAATGTAAATTTAATTATGCTTGATTAATTTTTTTATTGTGATAAAATTTAATTTTTAAATATTAAATGTATTGTGTTTAACTTTTTTTTAATACAAAAAAAATTAAATTGAAAAAAAAGTGTTTATAAATATTAAAAAAAATATTTTTAAAAATATAAAGTCACCATTAATATATATAGATATTTTTATAACTAGATTTTATAATTTTTAAATTCATACTTATATATTAATATGGACATAAAATTATACTTTTTGTAAAGCAATATTTTTCACTATTCACCTAAAATTCAATACCTTTAGAAAAAATAAAAACATTAATATTAGGATTACGTTTGCTTGATAAATATAAAAATTAATTAAAAATTATCTAATTCAAATTATAAAATTTATAATTATTGTTTTTAAATGAGAATGAATAATATAATGAATAACTGCTTTTTGTGAAAAAATGAAGTTTTCTAACAATAAGTGTTCCTAATTTTATTTCATATCAATTTATATTTTAAATTTGGTATTTTTTTGTTCTCATATATAATTTTATATACGGTCAATTAAATATATGTTACTTAGAAAAAAATTTCTTTTAAAAAAATAATTATTACTTTTATACTAAATACACTTCAACAAATACCATTAAAATTTATTAAATATATTATAAAATTTAATTTTTCATCGCCATTAATATTAGGATATTTATTATAATTATATATATATATATATCATAAAATGTTTTATTAAGAATACTAATACTAATAATATTTATATTTAATATAAATATATATATATATATTAATTCAATACCATATTTTTATTTCACAATTAGTTATATTAATTTAAATTTTAAACTTCAACATACTAATTGGATATATGAATAATTACAATATTTTCAATGATAATATTTTAAAATTTTATATTTATTATTACGGTATTTAATTTTTATATATAGACTTATTAAATAATTTGTTTAATCCACTCTCACTTCACAAGGAACAATTATTATTTCTTGTTGTAGATTTTTCATAATTCATTCTCCTTTCATTGTGCACCTCCTCTTTAAAGTATTTTTTTCTCTTGATTCTCCTCATATTTTAGTACTATCTAGTGTATTTACTTTTCATGAATTCTTTATTATTTTCTATCTAATTTCTATTTCTTACTTACACCCTCTTAATGGATTTATTTTTTACATGATTAAAAATAGTTTATCATGGGAAATAGTTATTTTAATGTGATTTTGTTTTAAGATTCCATTTTATATTTTATAAAGTGTTTTTACTTTGTTTCATATCTTTTAGAGAACATTTTCTAATAAAATTTCAATACTTTTAAAATAATAAAGAAATGTTCATTAATATTATAGATATAAAAATAATAGTAAAAATAATAATAACAATAACAGAAGTAATGGATCCTAAGACATTGGGAGTAACATTCTACCCTTTAGATAATTTAAATACATCAATTATAATTACTATTAACTATTGAAATGAGGTGATCATAGTATTAATATATTTATCATTTCAGTTATAACATACAATATGGAATCTACCTTACATCATTAGGATATACAGAGTTAGTTATCTTTCCTCAAACAATGTTTAACACTTGTACAATCTCATACCCATTCATTTATTATCCATAAAACACTTCCCCCAAAACCATTTTTATCCCTATGAAATTAAACTAATATGATATTATATATGTAAGATCATGGAACTTCTTAAGGTTTGTTTTTCTCAATTTTTTGGATTGGACTCCCCTTCATGGCTAGATAAGTGTTTCCCCATGTTCATGTGAAGGATTAGGGGTGTTTTAGGGGTTCGAGACATGGAATGAAGAGGAGAAGGGAGTTCCATGGCATATTTCATGGTTTTCACATGGTTATTGGAAACCGAGCAGAGCATCCCAAGAAATCGTGCAACCAGGGATAGAGGCTTCTGCACTTTTGGCCTATGGTTAAGTAAACCATGAACAATTCCTAGGAAAACTGTGTGAAGGTGGTATTTTTTGGATAGTGTCTCACGTACGGTTTGCACATGATTTTTCAAAAGGTACATGTAAACTATGCAGCCTAGAAAAGTTAAAAAAAATTCAAAAATGCCATCCTGAAATTTTAAACCCCAACTCGACATTCTCCTCCATTTCTCCCCCGGCAAACCTAGTGATGATCATGGATGAACCAGGCTTCCCAAGGGTTGTTCTCCATCCATTCATGAATATTTTAAGCATCATTGGTTGTGGATCAAATCCTCAATTAATTCTTACCTCATTGTTGCTTCCCCTCTTCGATTAAGGTTCTCATCTTACTCACATCTCCATATGAAGTTCCAAAACCTTTGTTTTATTGTGAGATTTAGATTAAGGCTTCAAGGAGTAGTTTTATATAGATCCAAGTCCATGATTTAGTGTGTGTTCATCGATTAATTTGATGTAGGTGGTATACAATTTATATCCCAATGTTTTTAATGAGATTTGTGCATATGAGTATGTGTTCTTACATTCCTCTTATTGTTCATTAGATTTATTTGGTGTGATTTGGTAGAATGATCATCAAAATAATTATTTGAAACCCTCATGATTCTTGTGGGATGCATCAAGGATGATTTAACCAATTTTGGGGCCACCCATGGGGTGTTCCGACCATTCAGAACCAAGAAGCTGACAAGGTCACTTTTGGAATTGATGCATAGTAATATAGAAACCATGTTAAACATGTTAGTATGGTTAGTTGGATTGAATATGGAATATACATGATTTTCCTAGTTTTAAAAATGGCTTAAGGGGGTTGTTGTGAATGTATTAGTAATGGGTTAATTGGGTTAAATGGGATCATATTGAATGGTATATGATTTATGTTGAAATGCCAAGAATGACTAGTACATATGGAATTATGAGAATGTTAAATTGGGAATGCCTTGTGAATTGAGAACATGTAAAGTGTATCAGGAGGGAATTGAAAAATATTTAATGAGATAAAATATGAAAATTGTGCTTGAATGATAAATGGGCTAAATGGGTTTACATATGACCATTGATGAATATTGACTTAGGCATAGTAGTTGTTGAATAAACTTAAAGGGTTAAGGCATGAGAATGAGAATTTGGCTAAATGACTATGAATTATAATTGATAAATTTGTTTATGGGTTATGTAATGATATTAATTCCCATGTTTTTGTCATGTATTGTGAATTCTAATGGAAAGGAATATTAATGGTTGTGTTATGGTGTGGTTATGGCAAGTTGATAAATAAGCATGTGAACATAGCTTGGAAGAGTCAGGTATTGACTTGAGGTTCTACATCCACATGTCATGTTAGACTGAGGCTGTATACTCAACCCCAAAATGCACAGGTTATGGAAGGGGATGGATACTCTATTCACCTAACAGTTTCATTCCACTCATACTGAGGCTTTGGGGTGAGGATAATGGATTGATATGATATGTGTGACCCTTGTGAAATGGGGACTTGTTTTGTTTCCCCTATGCATTGTGATTGAATTCATTATACCCTTGTATTGATTATAATATTGTATAACCTATGAAACCTGTGATCAATATGGATTATGCAATGAAGATGGTATGAGAGAATGAATTGGGATAAATGTGATACATGAATTAAATGTGCCTTGTTAACTAATGACAATCAAGTTGTCCCTTGCTTACCATTATTTTGTACATTCATGCACAATCTGTTAGACTGAATATTTTGTAGACATCGTTCATGGTGGTCTATTGAGGTTTGGAAACCCACCCTGCTTGGGCTAGCATTGGGTACCCGAGCATATTCTCTTGGTTGCAGGTCTGGACAAGGAAAGAGGCCCTACACTAAGATGTGTAGTTGGGATTTGGACGCACATTGAGAAGGATCCAATCATATATTTGGTACCCTTTGAGAGTTTATACGTTTTTATAATTTTGGTTTTCTTTTACTTGAACTACTAGTATGGCATGACATTGTTGTTTTTTATTGGTGATTGAATCCTATGAGAAACATATGGTTTTGCATGCTTATTGGTTGTCTCATTTGTTTTTTTCTCATTTTTATTATGATATACTATGGTTTGAAAATGTAAATAGGTAATAGTCCCCCCATGTGTCTTTTTAGACACTCTCTACTATTCAAAATCCTCTAGAATATGGGGATGTTCTCTTGAGGTCATGCGACGACCCAACCCAGAGCACCGGTTTAGAAGATTTTGGGTCAGTGGAAATTACAATGTGGTTGAAGAGGAGTTCTACTATTTTTTACTATTTGGGGATTATATAAAGAAGATTAGGATGTTTCAGGAATTGGTAATTAGCTCGTGCTCGGGATTAGCTAACCCATGTACGAGGGAAAACCCATGTCACATTGGGTGGGAATTTTTTTCATGATGTCTGTTGTTACAGTTGATTGATATTTCACCATTGGGTGATGCACATGTTGTGTGATTTGATTGGATTATGATATTCCTCTCATTACCGGAATGGAATGGGAATGTGCATTCATACATCATTCTATGCACCTATGGATATAGGTGGCATGCATCTGTATAGGGACATGGATGGGATGGGTGTGAGGGGTATATAGAGTAGAATGCATTTTACTAATTTGATAAATCTGAAGAAAATAATTTCTAATAATGGTAATGTATGTGGGTGAATGATAGTTTAGGAATATCATGTATAATGAAATGTTATGGCTGGGTTAAAATTTTGGGTTGTGATAAATTATAAAGGTTGATTCAATGTCTAAAATAAAATGGATTTCATTATGATGGTAAAATAGTTAATGAATTTTTCTTAATGGAAGGTGTAAATGAGTAAAAATGATGATTGTAACATGTTGTGAAATGGAAATTTTTCCTAAGAGAAATGGATCGTGTCATAAAAGAAGAATTGTTTGGAAGAGTTGTTGATGAATGAATTTTGACTAAGAAAATTGGTTACCCCATATGGACCATAACATGTGGTAGCTATGGTAGGGGCTATTGTTAAAAGTGTAATAATAACATTTTAGATTTTGTAGGAAGAATTATTTTTTTGAGGTAGATATAGTGGGATATTTCCTATTTGTGGTTAAATCCTATCAGTATTTCTTTGAATTGTCAGGTGAACAATATGTTTAAGTTGATAATTAATGAGTTCAAAGTTGGGTTTCCCTATGTTGTTAGTTTGACCCTTGTATGCGGGGTTGGGGCAGTGAGAGTTACCTAGTTTGAGACATCAGATTTGGGTTGTGAGGCCTTCCGGGTAGTGATATGGCCTTGGTGGAGTGTTTATAGAACACTTGGTAGGGTTGTGGACTTTGGGTTGCGTGGTATTGTTCGGTAATTTGAGTGAGGTAACTCTCTTCATTTGTGACTGTATGGAGTACATTCTAGACCCTAAGGATGGTTCGTAGGCCTTGGTAACCATGCGATTAGAGACCTTGCAAGTTGTGTCATGAATCCAAGAGAGGTTATTTTTCATGTTGTGACCATGAATGTGTACACCATGGTACGAAACCTTGAGTGAATGGTGGTTTGGGGTGCTAGGCACAGTGTGCATCAGAATAGGAGTGAGAGTTCCATCTATGAGAATTTCTTTGTTCGTGTCATGATAATTATGATTTGGAGATAAGACCAATGGTTTTTCATGGTTGTGAAAATAGTCTAGTGAGTCGTTATTGTTCAACCATCAATGTGACCTATGAGTAATATCATATAGTTCTTCTTGTTATTTTGGGTGTGTGTCGCACATTTGGATGTTTTGGATGTTGATAGTGGGGTTCAGAGAGTTCCATGGTGTAGGATTTTGGCCTTGAGGTCTATGTGATAAGGTTGAGGGTTGGTTGTGCGACTTGAGTTGTGTTTATGCGTTGATAGTTTCATAAAATCAAGGGTTCCTAATTGGGGGTTAGCCCAGCACTTTAGGAACATGGAATGTGAGAATGGCAGATTCTCTAGAGGTGGTGTCGATGCATACTAAGTACTGTTGAGTTTAGTAAATTGTGTTGTGGTTCCCCGATTCTTTTGTAAATGGAACTATAGAGTTTGTGATAGTGTCTATGGTTTTTTGATGTTTTGTATCATTTGGATGTATGAATCGCCTTTTTGGGTGATGATTAACAGAAGATTTAAGTTTTTTTTAGCACAAAAGACAAGGTTGGCTTAAATGTTGTTATGTATTTTCACTCGATGGTGGAATCCGAGGTGAGAGTGGGGAACGTGGATGAACTTGTTTTATGAATGGGTCAATTGTTCGATGAGATGCAGAGGCCACCTCGTGGCTGATGAGGGTGGCTAACCAAGATTCATGGTTAGGTAAATAAGTGGGTCATGGGATATACACAAGTTAAGGTTTATTTGTGAGATACTAATGGTTTGAATGGTGTGGTAGACCGTTGTGTTTTAGTTTCTAGCTTTCAGGGATACATCAGAAAAAATCGAGTTGTATAGTTGGTGTAGTGCCTCATGAATCGCTGGTTCATGACAACATGGTGATTTTATTATGGCGCGACGGTTGTACTTGGTAAGAAATCACACCTGACTGGTGGTGGTTAGGTGTTGATGAGATGCGTTCAGTAAGAATGCATGAAATCTTTGGAAGGTCATAGTGATTCACAGTTAGACATTAGAAATGGATAATTTGGTGGTGGTTTCCTTCAGCATCTTCTTAGTGTACCTCATCTAGTGAAGAGCATTCCCAACATCTTGACATTGTCCCAGGTATGTTGAAAAGCATTGCATCACGGAAAAAGACACGAAGTTGTTTTATTGGATGAGGGTTGTCATGGAGTTTATGCGCATGGAAACGGTGTATGCCGAGCTTAATGATGGAAGGTTCACCCTCTATGGTTATGGGTGAGGTCCTTAGGATAGACCAAATGACAACAAAAGTCATGGGTGTCGTCCACAAATGCCAAGAATGGGCACTGGGTGATGTTCATTTTCAATTTTTGTAAAAATGTTAATGACAATACTTAGGCAAATAAGAGAACATGGATTGATGTAGTGGCACTAGGATGTCAATGAGAAACTGATGAGGTTCATGTTAGGTCCCTCAGAGAGGCCATGTGGGACATGGAGATGGTGACTGATGAGCCAAGTGTTGGATTCAAGATTATGGTGGTTCCATGTGAAGCATGTGATGTACATGATTATGTATTAGAAGGGTGTGTATGGATGTGAAAACATGTTGTGCCAAGAGAAGTTGGGGTCCTATAACTCCAAATAAAATTCGTCTTAGAATCGGGTAATTTTTTTCCTTGTATGGTTGTGGAATGTCGTGATGTTGGATGAACCTTGGCAATATGATGTGGTGTCATGCCAAGGGTGAAGCCGATGATGGTCGAGAGGGTGGTAATACTGCAATGATGGAATTATATTGTAATTCAGGGAACAAACTCAGTTGGGTGCGTGGGATGATAATGATAGGCTTCAATTCAGTAAGCACCTTGGGAAGGTGAGAAGGGGGTAGCGTACCATCAGTGGATAGTGGGTGCGTTGGGGAAAGCCAGTTAGGTGCATGCCAACCTAAGGTGATAAACATGAAAGTGTGTGGGGGAGTGACAATCCTCTTGGTTAAGGTTGTGTTGGAATGTTTCTTTTGGAAATGAAGTTTCACTTGAGTGAGTTGATGTTAATTTTATTCCATGAATGGATACTGTTGGAATGTTCTTCTGAATGGTTGTGTTGTTGTGGCTGGATTCCAAGGTTGGATAATTCTCTAATGGATGAATGGGCATGGTGCCATTGAAAATTTTAGGTGATGGGGATGTTGAGTTGAGTTATGATGGTCTTTAATCGAAAGTGGAGGTACCAAATAACTAAAAATGGTGGAGAGAACCATACCAGATAAATCAATTATTGAATACATGATCAGAATTTTTGGTTAGAGGGACTCGAGTGGTACTGTTCGAGTGAGTTGTCCCTAGTATAGAGGATTGGAGAGATTAAACTGGTCGAGTATCCAGCAGTTTTGAGTTGTTTTTGGATGTATAGTTGTGAAATGAAATCTTCAGGGATGGTGTTTGGATGGATTGTGCGTTTTCTTCAAGGAGATACTAGGTTTGTCACTATTAGAGTTGGGTGAACATGAAAATGATGCCATGTGATTTGGGTCATGAGTTATGCAGTGGATTTGGACGATGAGGTGCTGATTGGTTCCTCTATAAAGATGTGATGTTGTAAGATTCCATGTGTTGTAATTCAGGTTTATTCACATAAGATTTTCTCATGAAGTTCTCATGGAGAGAATGGTTGAAGTGGACAAATCTTTGAAGATTTTTAATCTTGTGTTGCGGTTTTGGTGCCGATGTCTTGAGGGGAAATTATGTGACCTTGAACCGTGTTCAGTGGCCTTGTGTCGTGAATGTAGAACCATGGAATGTGGGAATGAATTGGAAGACCTAGTGGACTGGCCTATAGTTATGAAAGTCAGTGATGCTGAGAAGAGAAGCTTGAGGACAAGCCGTTATAAGGTGGGGAGGTTATAAGATCTCGATTCTTCATAATATATGTTTTTATTTATGATCTATTTGGCCTCTTCTTTTTGTCTGAATTAGTGTTTCCCGATGTTCTTGTGAAGTCTTAGGGGTGTTTTGGGGTTCAAGACAAGGAAGGAGGATGAGAAAAGAGTTCCAGGGCATATTGCAATGTTTTCACATGGTTGTGGAAAACTGTGCCGAGCATCCCATGAAACTGTGCAACCATGGACATAGACTTACACATGGCTAGCACACGGTTATGAAAACCTTGCGTAATTCCCAGTAAAACCATATGGAGGGGTTGTTTTTTGTATATTGTCTCATAAATGGTTTGCAAACGATTTGTCAAACCGGGCCGGTAAACCGTCTGGCCCAGAAATGTTGGAAAATTTAAATAAAAATCCATCCTAGGATTTTAAACTCCAATTCAGTTTTCTCCTCCATTTCTCCCCCTGTAACCCTAGTGATGATCTTAGAAAAACCATTCTTCCCAAGTGTGTTCCACCATTTATTCTTGACCGTTTGTAGTGCCTTTGGGTGCATATCGAATCCTCAAATATGTCTAACCTCTCCCTTGCTTCCCCTTTTCGATTATGGCTTTCATCTTCCTCCCATTGGCATCTAAATATCAAACCCCTTTATTTTTCGGTGAGATTTAGGTTGAGGCTAAAAGGGGTGCTTGAATCAAGATCTAAGGCCATTTTTAGGAGTGTTTTCCTCATTGAGTTTGAGGTAGGTGGTCTATAAGTTTTATCACATAGATTTTATGGAGATTTTTTCATTTGATTATTTGTTCTTGCTTTCCTCTTATTGTGATTTAGATGCCTTTGGTGGGATTTGGTATAACTGTTATATAAATAATTCTTTTAATTTTTAAATATCCTTGTGTGTAGCATCAAGGATTATTTGACCAATTCTGAGGCCACTCATGGGGTGTGCCAACCTTTCTGAACCTCAATATAGACAAGGTCACATGTGGAATTGATGTGTAATAACATAAATCCCATGTTGAACATGATAGTTTGGATAGATGGATTGAATTTTTAATTTCCCTGTTTTTCCTAGGCTTAATAATTTCGTAACGGGGTTTTGAAGAATGGCGTACTAATGGGTTATGCATGTTAAATTGGATTGTGTCGAATGGTATATGATTTATGTTGAAATTACCAATAAGACTAGTACATATGGAATTTTGAGCATGTAAAATTAGAAATGACTTCTGGGTTGAGAACATGTATAGTGTTTCAAGAGGGAATTGATAAATATAAAATGATTTAATACATGAAAATTTTAGTTGAATGATTAATGGGATAAATGTGTTTAAGTATGAGCATTGATGAGTATTGACTAAGGCATAGTGTTTGTTGAGTAAACATAATGGGATATGGCATGAGAATGGAAATTTGGATAAATGACCATGAATTGTAATTGATAAATGTGTTAATGGGTTAATGAATGATATTAATTTCGATATTTTTGTAATGTATTCCTAATTATAAAGGTATTGAATATGATTGGTAGTGTTAGGATATGGTTGTGGTGACTTGATTAATAAGCATGTGCACATGGATTGGAAGAGTGGGGTATTGACAAGAGGATCTACGCCCACGGGTCGAGTTAGACCGAGGATCTAAACTCAATCCAAAAATGAATGGGTTAGGGAAGTATATGGAGGCTCTATTACTATGATGATTTCATTCCATATGGACTGGGGCTTTGAGGTGAGGATAATGGATTGATACAATATGTGTGGCCCTGGTGAGATGGGGACTAGTTTTTTCCCCTATGCATTGTGAATGAATGTCGTATTCCCTTGTGTTGATGATAATAATGCATAACCTATTGAATATGTAATCAATGTTTATTATTTAATAAATATAGTATGAAATATGGAATTTGAATAAATTTTTTTCATGATTTAAATTAACCTTGTTAACTAATGACACCCGAAATGTCCATTATATACCATTATTTTGTACTTTCATGCAGTTTTTCTTAGAGTGGATATTTTTTAGACACTGTTGGCAGTGTACTGCTATGTTTTGTACTCACACCCTCCTTAGGCCCGAATAGAGTACCCAAGTAGACTCTTGGTTTTAGGTCTGGACAATGGAACAAGCCCTACACTAAGATGTTGAGTTGGGCTGGAGAATTACATGGAGAAGGATCCAGACATAGAGTTGGGACCCATTGAGAGATCTGGCCATTTGTTTTATTTGGGGTTTCTTTCACTTTCACTACTATTATGGATTGAAATTGTTATTTTTTTATTGGTGTTTGCATCATACACCAAACATTAGTTTATGAATTATTATAGGTTATATCATACTGTTTCTGTTATTTTTACTATGATTTTCTATGGATTACTCTGGTAAAGAGGGTATAGTCTCCCCATGTGGCCTTTATGACCCTCACCGCTAGTCGGAAACATCATTCACATAGGGGAGGCATGCTTCACGTAATGTGATGACTTGACATGGATCGCTAGTTTAGTGGATTCTGGGTCGGGGACATTACAATATATTCCTCAAAAAATAACTTTTGTTGTCCCTGAAATGAATCATTTACTAGTTTCTATGATCACAGACTAGTCAATATATATTAAAATTTTTGAAATTAAATAAAACTCTTTAAAAATATCATGGAATATTTTTTATTTAAATCAATTATCAAATAAAATAATATCTTACTCACTTTTAATAAAATTAATACGCACATTATTACCAAAACACCAAGATTATATCAATCCTAATGATTATCAAAAACCATAAAAATGTGTACATAAATAGTCATCCCCAAAAATATCCCAATATCATAAACTCAATTTCTGAGGTTATTTATTTCATTTAATAAACAGTTCAATACTTTTATGTTGAGATACTAGAGGAAAATACATAGATGTTTAACATAACCTTAAATTTTTTTATAATACACCAAAATAACATTGATCAATATCACTCACCGATGAATATATACATGATTTTGAAGAATTAATTTATATTTGGGTATCAAATTCAATACCATATGTAAATCATGTAAACACACTTTTTAATATTAATAGAAATATTACAAGATTATCAACCATCTATTTATGCCCCGTTTTTATTTATAAGACATAATAGTTATTTTATACAATCCTTTTTTATAATAATATGAAAGATCTTATTTTAAGATAGTAATAAAACTAAAATGGTTATGATAATATCCAATGAATAATATAGTATGAATATGAAATCTCAATCCTATGATTTCTTCTCCAATGAAAACATCCTTTCAATCTATGATACTTTCATTTAACTATATCATAAATTTTCGATCCTATAACTTTATTGGTTCCACTAAAGTTACATTGAGTTGGGTTCTCTTATAAATTTTAACAGAATACTATTATGTTATTAGTAAATAAATCATTTATAGTCGTTTATAAATATTATTTGGTCAACTAAATCATATCCCTTAATATTGTATAATCTGGTTTATTGTTAAGGATATTTTTTTCACTAGGTTACAGTTAAGTTAATTCTTTACAAACACACCTTAGGGTTATTAACCCAACGTAAAAATGTTCCAGAGCCTACATAAACTTGAATTTATCTAGAAAATGTTTTTTATAGAAAAAATAGATACTACAAACATTATTTATATTTTAGAATACCATCCTCACTTAGTCTCATCCATAGGGGTTTCACTAAGGATCTCTCTTAATAATCCATAAAATAACTGAACTAATCCACAAAAATTATTAATCCCTACTCTAATACAAAATATAGAAACCCAGGATAGCCATGGATTTATTTGAAATTTTTTTATAATTTATAAATTATATCTCATGAATAATCACACAATACCATAAATTAAATGTTTATGGTATTTGAGAAAAAGTTGAACAAGAAACTTATTTTACAACCCTTGAGAACATTTCTCTATAATTAAGCCACAATAGAGTCCCAACCATACATATTATATGTTATACTCATATTAGTAACCTATGAAAATGGAAATATCATAAATATGTGATCTCATATACATTGTGTGGGAAGACAGAAGAGATAACAATTAATTATTATATGTGAACATAATATGATAATATGCTTATAATATAGAGACATAATAAAAATTGATACCCAATAAAGGATTGGTCAAAATAATTTAATATGAATTGGTATGACATAAAAAATGAATCAAAATAGCATAGAAACGTGATTTAATGAACATTATACCTAATATCTTAACATAGTCATTAGAATATTCATAAAACTAAGAAATATCATTCATCTTTCAGAAAAAATTAGTATAGGGAACATTAGTTTTTGTACCCACACCATTAGTGGCCACAGATATAAGTAAATGAAACATACTAATGAGTACTTATATCTAGAAAAATTAACACTTAACAAATGTATTTCTGAGAGATACAGGACTCTACCCATCATCATACGTACTTCTGAGTCCTACTTGAAATCAATAATTTATCACAAAATATAGGACCCATGGAAATAAAATTGCATTCATTCAAGGCTTCTTAAAGGAAACCATGAATAGAAAATTTATTTCATGCAGATTTACATAAGAAAAAATATAATAATTACATAAATAAACATAACAGGAAAAAACCATGGAAAATCAATTGATATGAAATAACATCATGTATAATTCGAGGTAAATACCCAATGATCAAGATAATGACGAAAATGGTATTTACACCATATATATTAAGGGTAAATATTAAATTCAATAATTTCCCAAAATTAATTAATGCATGGAATCTTTGTGAACACACTTCAATCAATTGAAACAAAATAAATTATTCATAACGGAATCGAAATGGGTGAAAAGTTAGTATCATATATATTTTATGACATGGAAATGAAGAGGGAGTGATGAGTCATTCCTCAAAAAGAGAACGAAATTATATAATTCATCTGAACAAATATGATGGATGGTTACCTTATAATAATATCCTTTATCAAGAATAATATATTTCAAAGGATATGGATGATGATGAAATCCATTTGTATGATCATTGTGAAAAATAAACCTTGAAATAAGAAACTTATATAATAATTTTGAAAACAATTTATATAGAAATATTTTATAACTAATGTATAATTTGATTTTATTTTACAATACCCTTAAATAAAAAAATTTATATATCCTATAAAATTATAATGATGTTGGAATGTTTTTTTCACCTGGAAAACATTTAAAAGACATTCTTTTAAAAATTTAATGAAAATAAAAAATATATAGAAAATGTTAAAATTTATTTAATTTTTTTTTGAAGAAGAGAATGTCCTAGAAATTGAACTCAATAAATTATTTAGGTATATATTGTGAAATTATCAAAATAATATAATGAAAGAAAACATTTAAAAATTTTGTTTAATCAATAAAAATAAGAGATGATGTTGATTTCACATATAAGAAACACTTTTAGTAAAATATGAGTCAAGGGAAAAAATATATATGGAACATATAAAACCCCATGAATATGCTATGGGATTAATGGGAGTTTTGATAGACAATAACAATTACATTGATGGTTTATCATTTAACGAAACTCTTTATTTGATAAAAAGAATGGAAACAAACCCCTTATGTTTTGAGTAACATTTTGATCAAAATAACATTCATGTCGAGTATCTTTTGAATAGATGTAAATTTATAGAAATTACATGATATGGGACTAAAAAATCCGTGAATATGGTAAAATACAATTACTAGTCTATAATATCATCATATTAAAGTATCATGGTACACATTAAGATATAATTCTCAACAAATCAAATTTTGGGACAAAGATCCACCTAACTTTTTTCCTGATAAGTCGAATAAAATATAAGCTAACATATAACAAAAATAAATATGTTAATATAACTTTATTGAAATTTTTTAAATATATGACCTTTCTTAATCTTTATTTTTAATTATCCCTTACATTTATATTAGCAACTACTATTTTTTTATTTCGGGTGTGGGTTATCTTGATCTTTGTGAACTAGTTTTATTGTAGTAGTGTAGTTAATCATCCTTATCCCAAATTTCATCAAAAAAATTTCATTAAAATATATATATTAAATTAATTAAAATTATTTATTGATTTTAAATTTCATGTATTTGTTACTTTAGACTTTTTACTAGAAGGTGAAATCGACAATTAAATATTTTTAGTGATTTGAAACCTATGGGGGTGTTTTTTAATAAACGAGTGAAAATATGAATTATAATTTCCCCAAAATTTCATTAAATACATATTTTTATCATTTTATAATACTAATTATGTTTTCATAAGAATATATAATAAAATATCTTGACATTGTTCAGATATGTTGTCAAATAGAATCAAACTAAAAAATCCCAAGATTATTGATAATTATGAGATGATTTAGTTATATTGTAATTATATAACTAGAATAATAATTTCATTAATTATATGTGGGGTTGATATATAATAATAATAATGGATGTAAAAATAGAAGTAATGTATATCAAAATATTACATAATATGAAATAACATGTATCCACATAGTATGCTTGTTTTAAATGGTTGAATTAAAGATAATAGTTTATTGATAATATCGTTAATATTTTCTCAAATATTTCACAAAAAAAACATAATGATATCATGAAAATTAAATTTATCGTTGAAATCCATTCTCACAACCATACATGTAAGGTGGTGATGAAATGAATAATGTAACTCAAATATCTCATGGAGGCAGTAACCCCTATATATAAATGGTAGACGATTTAAATTTCAATAGAATGGGAGAAATTAATAAAATGAGTTATCATTTTTGAGTATATAATATATTATAAAAATTATAATTTTTTATAAAATTAAATAATAATACTATATGTGTATGGTTTTATAGAAACCAAAACGTGATGTTTTTTTGGAGGTGGTATTCCATGAACACACAAATGATATTTTCACTTTACTTAGGGAATAAAGGATGTGTGGTTAAATATTATACCCTCATTATAATAAAATAATTGTATTATTAGGATAATTATTATATAATTTATGATACGGTTAAAATTAATTTGAGAAAATGGAAATGAACACGAGGAAAAGAGAAGTAAAGAGGGGTTATGAACATATACCTCACATCATGGGTTATCTATTTCAAGAACAATGATAGACCTTAAATGGATACTATATTGAGAAGACTCGAACCTACTTGAGGATTATTGTAGTGTTTATGAGTGGTTTGGGTATAGTTTGGGATGAACTATTGGTGGTTTGGTGTGATGGTATGTGAGGATAAGAGATCCACTATTATTAGTAATTAGAAGTGGTTCTTTTCTAAATACCGCACAAATTTCAATAATAAAAGTATACTCTCATGGAAAATGGATCCCAAAATGAGGAATAATATATATGAGAAG
The DNA here is from genome assembly GCA_963277665.1 of Viscum album. Classification (NCBI taxonomy): domain Eukaryota; kingdom Viridiplantae; phylum Streptophyta; class Magnoliopsida; order Santalales; family Viscaceae; genus Viscum; species Viscum album. The sequence continues at coordinate 650,059,968 of OY728126.1, forward strand.
AGATAAGGTTTATGTACACATCAAACACACAATTAAAAATTTTAAAAAAACTATTTACATATTAGGTTACTCATTTTGACCATTTTGGTTTTCATAACGTTAATATGTTCTTACATAGGTTATTTGTGTTTTATGAAAAACATTTAATGGGTATTATTATATAAATAGGAGTTAACGATTTAAAATTTTAAATTAATTCTATTTTACTGAACTTCTAATAGTGAAAAAATTATTTCTATAATACTAAATGTATAATATAATATTTTTTTAAAAACAATATAACATAAATTATAAATTTCCAAATATGGGTTTATTAATTATAATTTTTCTCAATTATAAATCCACTAATAAAATATATATATATCTTATAAAAACTATTCATAAATGTATAATTAATACTTATATACTAATAATTTCATAAATGTCATGTAATTTGTAAAAACATTATTTTCACTATTCATCTAAAAATCTAACTTTTTAGAAAAAATATAAAAACTCATATTATGAATATGTTAACATAATAAATAAAAATATTAAGATATATTTTTATAATATAAACACTAAAATTCAAAAATTTAGTTTTTAAAATAATGTAAAATATATAAATAATAATTTCTTTTACTAAAAATAAGGATGCTTATAAATGATTGGTGTTCTTAATATTTTTTCATATCAATTGAAAATTTGAGATATGATAACATGTTTGTTTATATATTATATTTTAAGGGTGTTTAATGTAATCTACTAGGATAAAATATTCAATACATAACAAAATAGTTCATTGAAAAAAATATGACTTTTATAATGAATACTCTTTAACAAATACCATTAAAATTAAAAAAATATTTTGTAAAATATAATTTCACTATTCTGTAGATATTAAAATATTTTTTTAATATTATATATACATTATATACTATTTAAATTGTAATATTATCAAAAATTATAAGTAATATATATATATATATAATATTTTGATATCAAATTCATTTTTCATTATAATTTATATTATTTGAAACTTACATCTTTATTATATGTGACATCCGAGACCCAGATGGAACTGATGGTGCCTCGAGCCCAATGGGCCACATGGCCACAATCACATCTCCCTAAATTAAAGATCCTACTGACTAGTGTCAAGGTCCTATTATGTGTCCATGGGGAGGAAAATCCCTCATTATAAAATTTTAGCACATTTTATGGATATAATATAATAGGTATATAAGTAGCAGAAGTAGAATGAAAAAATAAATATCACAATAGAAGAAGGCATGAATAATAATTCAACAAGTGGTAATAATATATATATACAAAATCTAAGAATTATATGTCCTCTAAAAATAAATCATTAAAACATGGATATAAATAAGTACACATGTATTCTATACAAAAAAAGAAAAAAAACTCGAAAATTATCCTCAACATCTATAGCTATCACACAGTCATCTACTATCAACTCCATCCTAAGAAAAATCAAACATGTTTCTGAAGTAAAATAATTAACTTCATCAACACCAGCATACATATACATTCCATATGTTCCGATGGAATCCAAGATACAGTGTGATATAAATATTAGCAGGACACCACCAATAGGTTTCTACCACATCATATCCTTATAATAAAATCTGAATCAGTGTGATAGAATTCATATATAAAAGTAAATAAGAATAGTAATTCAAATACCCATGTACCAGCATTATCCCTTGGTTGGAATCTGATCATATAACATGTTAATTTATTAATGAATACCAAGTTTATATAAATATGTCACGTAAGGAACCACCAACACTGGAATCAGCATGTGATTATAATAGTAGAGGTTCCAAGATGTAATAAGGAGACCATAATGATTATAATATTGAAGAAGTTCTGATGTAATAACCAAGGTAACCAAGACATCTAGGGTTTCCAAATTATTTTTAATTTCATCTTACATAATAGGTAAGTGTGTAATCTAAGTATCATCTGCCAAGGAATTCCAGAATATTTTGATCTAACCGAGTCTAAGGGAAATATCCAAGGTATAATGGGATAATAAAGGGATATTACTATGGTTATAACAAAGAAACCTTGTGTCCATAGAGGCCATTATGAATCCAAGGAGTGAATCCAAGGCATACTATAATTTAAAAGGAGGTACCCTACGATATCATATCAGGCATCCACTAATAGAAAAATATTAGGTTCCATGGTTGGTCTCAACTAAGGAAACTGACATCATTGAATCAGAATGGCGTCCATGATTTCTGAAGGAATTCACATGGGAATCCAAAAGCTATCTGGAGTTTTAAAACTCATATTATGAAATAAAGGTCCATTTAAAAGTATGAAACATTCATTTAATTCATTTATTTAATTAATACATGAAATAGACATAGCATTTACTATGTCATTTGGTTCAATACTTTTCTTTCATTTGTGTAACAAGGAAAAGCGGAATGCAATCAATTAAGTCATTTCATATTTCATTACTTGTTTCTACCCATTACTATTAATAACAATAAAATGCATGTATAAGGACAAGAAAACACATGAAATTAATTTAATATAAACTAGGCCAAGTTATATCAAAACTATATACCATCCAATTTATCATTTAACATTGACTAATTAGTTGAATCTCGTTACTTAGGTGGGTCATGTGATTAACACACATTGTAGTTTCCATTTATCAATTAATTTTTCATTAATTACATGGGTCTTAGAAAATAATTATATTGACTACAATAAAGGCATATTAATTTAGAAGGTGGTACCCAATAAAATCCACAAAACCAAAAAAAATACAAAAGGATGAAACATGAGGGATGAGATATATACCATATTCCTCATTCTCATGTGACTCTCCTCATCTAGTATCAGCCTCTGATTCTGTCTATATTGGATGAGATATAAAGAAAGAACCAACTCCTTGAAAATAGGGTATATGATCTTACATCTAAATAGTTTCATCGATAGGAATAATGATGAACGAAACTTAATATGAATTAAAATCTTACTGATACTCATACAACATGACAGATGAAGATCGAATTTGAGTCCAGATCATGTAGAAACACTAATTTTTATGTCAATGAGTGATAGAGGTTCTTATAATAGATAAGAATGGGATATTTCAATCTAAAAAAATGGCGGTTCTACCTCCAATTTTTAAAACATTTCTCTACAATTTACATGACATGTAAATGATTTACACATTGTGTAAAGATCACAGTCTTCCCTGAAGAGAAACCATTAACATGACATGAATATTTTTTCCCAAACCATTACATGTTGTGTTATCGATACACATCATGTATTCTAATTAAAAGTTGTGTAATTGTCTTTAAAAACCTAAATCCCCCTATTTCATTATTCTAAAAAAACAAACCATGTAGACCATGACCCGACATATGGGTCTATGCGAAAAAGAGAACTACAACACATGTTTTACCTAAAATTGAAAGGATTCGTACTAGGAGAAAAACTAGGTTCTTAAATCACTCCCCCTTTAATGAAATATGACCCTATGTTCACCTTCCATTGGTGACATAACAATTTCTAAGAAAACTATGGCCACTAGGCATGTACGTATGCCTCCCACTCCAATGAATCATCATATACAAGGTCGTGATGCCATAACACCCATACTAAAGGGATATACAAACCTCATATATCCTACATGATCTGGCCAGTGATTTTATATAACACACCCAAAATTTTGAATCAATATATATCTCAAAATAATTAGGATCAATGTTATGAGACATGTCAGTATGATAAATGTGAAGATGTTAATTGTGGAAGATGTTATTCATGCCATTATACCTCTAAGGTAAAAGAAACATATAAGGTACTGGTTAGAATCTCTCTAGAATCTCAAACAACCTTACATAATGATGCGACAATATCTCATACCACCCTATCCATTTATGCCTTAACTTGGATGAAACCACAAGAAACAATGATCCCAAACATCGAACTCCAGAGGTAATTAATGACAATGGATATAAGATTTTTTTCTAGACTGAGCAATATCCATACACTTTCAAACCAACTAATCCTACTCTTAAGTATCCTGATTTCTGTTTTCCTCTCCTCTCACTATCTACAACATGTCTGAATAGAAAGACCTACTATATAAGGCCTCAATAGGATTCATTTTGAACATCTCCTAGAATCTATGATTACAGGAAAACTGGATGAGAGGGATATGTTTCTCCCAAGAACATCCAAAATCAAGGATATATAGTTGGAGCATTCCCACCAAACATGTATCTTTTGTTTTTATTATCCATGGATCTTAGGGTTAAAGGATGTGCTCAGAAGAACCTATTTACCCAAAACCTTGTGAAACCCCTTCAAGAACAATGACATAAAATGAGAGTCCCAATATAAAATGATAATAAGAAATAACCTGTGTAGTCAGATGATCTTGTGAACTTACAGTATTCTCAGATCATCAACTTAGTAAGTCTCCAAGATAGGAAGGATTTGAAATAATTTCATTAGTCGTTCAATAACTACCCATGCATCATTTCTACCTCATGAAAACCTAACAATCCTGATTACAATGTCCATAGAAACATATTCCCATTTCTATTTTGGTAATAAAAGTTTTTGTAACATGACTAAATTTCTCCTATTCTCTCCATTCACATGTTGATATGTGGAAAATATATAGATAAATCTTTCTATCAGATATTTCATCCTAGGCCACCTATACTGGCATCACATGTCTCAATACACATTGAGGATGCCTCAATGAGTTTCCCATTAATAAGCATGGAAATACTACAGTAGTTCTTCTATAATATCTATTAGATCCCAAACATATCAAAGATTATATGGGATTCCATATATATCCATAGACTATACTATAGGTGGGCCATCTTCTGAAATACTCTCATATAGAACCAAGCCCTCTGGTTCCAATAATTTCCCACACTTAAACTTATTAAGGAGGAGGTGGTAACTATCAACAATGAGATATAAGACTTCTTTTTACTATCATGAAACTATAGATGCATCTCAGAGAATAGGGATATAAATTTCTATTATTCATTGGATTCCTTTAAAAAATTTCCATTAGTTTTCTAGCATAGTGAATCAGCAACTACATTTCCTTTTCTAAGAATATATAAAATCTCGAAATCAAAGGACTGAAGGTACTCTACCCTTCTTTTATATCTTATATTAATTTCACAATATGTAGATATATATAGATTATGATCTTTTGTAACATATACATCACAAATTTCTCACCCATTAGATAATGTGTCCAGCAATATATATGGCATGGAAAACTTTTGCAGGATTAGAGTCATCCGTTAGTCAATTTCACTCATGAGACCTCAACTATAGAGATCAATATGTATCCTATCTATCCTATTACGTTTTCATTAACTCATGGAAAATTTTGGACGTGTAAAATAAAATGTTAATACCTCTAACAGGCTCATGAAGAATAAAAATAGGAGTTTAGACAAGCCTCCCTTTCAGCTTCTGAAAGGCATTTTCACTCTCTTCAAAACACATGATATTAACAAATATCTTTTTAAGACCAATAATATGTGAAGAAAATTATGATAAGTCTGGTATAAAATTTCTATAAAAACTATCCAACCATAAGAATAACATTATATAGAATATGTTATTGGGTTGATCCTAGGAATCCAAAACAGTGAAATTTTCTTGTACAACAAAGGCTATTATTTCCAAGATAATATGATCCAAGAAGTGAACTTTTTTAAACAATAGTTTCACATAGAAATATTGGAATAAGGATAATGCTCTATTAGGGTAATCATAATGATCTCAGGTTATTATCATGGTATCGATGCAAGAATACACAAAGATGTCGTCCACAAAGACTATGAAAAATGAATCTTGGTACGGGTGGAACACCCTATTCATAAAATCCATTAAAGTAGTGGGTATGTTTATAATACCTCACAACATAATGAGATACACATACAAATGACACCTTCTACAAAAATCTTTAAATGTTATGTCTGATGGCTTGACACGCACCTGTTGATAGACCAATCTTAGGTCAATTCTCAAAAACACAATTCCTCCTCAGAGCTGGTCAAAGAGATCAATTATTCATGGTAGGGGATAACTGTTATTGGATGTATGTTGGTTCAATTTCCTATAGTCTAAAAATATATGAAGGGTCTCATATGCCTTCTTGGATAAAATCATGGGTGATCCTTAAGAGGAAGTTATACACCATATAAAATATTGTCATCTAAATCCTCTAACTACCACTTGAGCTACTAGATCTCAGTAGGTTCTATCCTATATGGAGAATGAAAATTTAAGAATATTTTGGAATGATCTCATTGTAAACTCTACCTCTCCCATAAAAAGTTAATCTAGAAAAATACTCTAGAATTACATCCCTGAAATGATCTAATACTTGTGGTAATTCATCCTGAAGTAATCCCTTTTCCTCAACAAAGGTATTAGAAATATGGTCTGCCAATCCCTCGTAGACCATGATGTTCTATCCTATATTTTCCATCATGGACATCAGACTCACCCTTAAGAATATTACTGCTACAGTCTAGTGATGTAAACAAGACCCTATGATGATAGCAATCTATAAAGGTGTGATATATAACCAGGTAATCGATTATCAGAATGACATCAAATCCTATCATCTTGATAATAATGTGATCATAGAAGAAAGGGTATAAACCTACCTCAAGGGGAAAGTTTATACATTGGCGTATGTCGAATGACCATACTCCCAATAGTGTATGTTGGGTCCTGAATCCTGGTCCTTAGGTATCAGTTGTACTACATGAAACTGACTTATTCCATGACAATAGGCAATTGATATACTACCATGATCAAACTACTCTTCGGGAACTGCTAGTGATCAGGAGTCTAGGTACCATTGACATGTAATCCACCTCAGCCAGTCCTGTCAGTGCTACTCCAACTCCCCACCTAATGCATGTTAAAAGAACATTCCCCTAAAGGTGTATCTTGTGTGGATCATATTCCACTAGAAGATGATGGAAAGGTCAAAAAGTTTCTCAAAGGATTCCCCAAATTACTATAAACTCTACACTCCTGAGGGTTTCTATAAAACTAAGTCTTTTGGTTCCCCTATCATCCACAATGATGAAAACCCATGGAGATTTTATAATGGATTCTATGGATACAACTACCCCAATTAAAATCCTCAAGAGATAGCATTCATCTACCTGAATAATTATTATCCAAACGTGGAACTAGTCTTCTATGCCTGGTAATATCACCATAGTTAATGTTTCACTCATTGATAAGATCCTAATTTACTATTTTAGATATGTTAGGTTAGAAAAAAACATTTACCTGAGTACATATGTAATACACAATCCCGTCCTCGATGGGTCTAGCATGTGAATCTCATCACCATATAGATGTGATGAAAAGTGATGTAAATTAGTTAAATGCATTGAATACTCCATAATTAACATATAAACCAACATGAGGTTCATAAAATAGATGGACTTGAATAAACTCATGGTTTTCAGAAAGAACTAATCATAGAATGTAGTCTATAAATTATACTATACCATACCTCGATAGAGACCATCTTAGGTAACCACATCCCTCCAACAGTTGGCCTAATCCCACTTCATGGAAGTAGAAAGAATAACCCTATTCCTTATAGGAATATCTAGATGCTAAAATACACACAATGTGGCCTCTAACCAAGACTCGATATCCTATTAACCTCCATCCCCTAGGAAAGTAGGAGGATGCTGCTACTGGAACTCATTGGTTAGACCATCCTTCATAGTTAAATTATATAGAGCAACTTATGAGGACTACATCAGACATTGGAAACAATCAAGAAGTTGAGTGTCTATGCCTAGTTCATTTAAAATAGGTTTTTCTTCAAGTGTCTCATAAATAATTATGACTGGATACTCAAGGACCACGATGTCTGGAATGGTCGTCGCCAACCTCCTGGCACACGACACGGGTACGTTGTGGAGACATTTCTTAACAAATTCCAATCAGACACCTTTGAACATGATTTATATAGATAGATAATAACATAATTAGAAGCGAAATGTAATTAATGGTTTCACTACCCATGTTATAATTCCCTAACTCTCTATATAAAAGTCAAGGTATTAGTATGTTCTCAAGTATATTTTACAGGGGTTCACGTAGATAAAGGGTCAACTATTCGATGCCTTGTCATCTACTTGAGACCATTTCTCTTAATATGTAAATATTCATTATTCAATAGAATTTTATTATTTCTAAATATCATGATTCACTTAAAATGAGTTATCCACCCCCATTTAATTAGGTCCTATAATCCTTATCCCTAATATCAACATTCACTAATGTTTTAATTAATTTCTTGTCTTAGTAAATTATGCATTCCAACCGATGAGGGACCATGACACTACATGAATTGAAACTAGAAGTCAATAAATAACAAAAAAAGTGAAACATAATTATATATATTTATATTGGATAACTAAATATTCACATGCATATAAAGAAATTAATGTAGTAATATTCACCTATATGACATGGGAGGATGCATGTCATGTGAATTCTAGGTGCCAAGAATTATTTATAGAACAATTATCTTTTCTATTATATTCGTGGGTCGTAGAAGAAATGATATCCTCAATTATAATAACAAAAAACAACACCACAAATAATTTGAGTCAGCCAACAAGGAAATGACATCAACTATAATAGGGAAAACAAAATAACAATTATAGTTTAGGAAACTCAACCTTTACCCTGAACATGGTTTTACGAAACCCAAGCATGACTTATGAACAAGTTACAAGCATTACTAATTTCCAATATATTATCTCCAAATTGTAAATAAGAAAACTAACTCCCTTAATACAACTTTGTGACATATCAGATTCATATTCCCTTGAAGGAGACCTGAGCCATGTGGCTCACATGGACTCATGCGCATCGCCCCAAACAAAAGAGTAATCAAGTGGAATAATGGTCCAAGGGACTATCATTGGGGAGAATATTTCCACATTACTATTGTATCCAAGTAAATTAATATAATATAAAAGCTAAATATGTAGCGAATTCAGTATATGTAAAGAGATAGCACAACAGAATCAAATAGTAATAATAATACAATAAGTGAAACTGTTTTAAATATATGAAAGATGATAAATATGTTTCATTTATATATAAATCTAGAAAACATGGGTACAATTCAATGGAAAAAAATTCTATAAAAAAGAAGAATAAGATACCCAAAAATTATCCCTAGAACCCTGAGATCCAACAAGGTCATCTACTATGAGCTCCATCATAAGTAGGAAAGCAATCAATTTTTGAAGTTTTACATTTACCTTAATCAAAATCTACATAAATATAGTCTTCCAAAGTACCATTTTATGTCCAATTAGTGTTTGATATTAATCACATTTGTCCACCAACATTGGTTTCTATAATATCTTATCTCTATAATATAATCTCCATGTAGAGACCCGAAGCTTATCATACATGGACATTACATTACTTTTGCGGAATAATTAGTACATTACAAAAACACACACACAAGGACCGTAATAGTTTAGTGTCTTTGGAAACTCGGAATATAATCTTCTAATCGTGGTGAAATATCTTCAACATCTCCCATAAAGATCTTCCTTTTTTTTAAATAAAACCTTTTTTTATATCCTGGGGAAAAGAAAACATAAAAGGGTGAGCTCAAATGCTCAGTAAGGGTAAACAAAAGAAATATCAATCACATCATATTCATAAGAACATAACATTTTGGTAATCTTAACCTGCAAAAGAGAGCATAATTTCATAACATGGGATAAATCATAGTAGTGAAATGAAATCCCAATAATCATAACATAAAACATGAAACATTGTGGCATACACACATAATCATAGAGAATCATTTCTTGTTAGTCAAGACTCATTGCCAAGACTATCTTAGTGGACAAAGTCCCTTTCTAAACCGAGTCACCCTCGTTTCAGTCCTGTTTCACTAAACCGGTATAACCTACCATTGCATCCATGTCTATCTCATGAGATATAAAATCTTTACCCAATGCATTTGAGGGAGATATAGGTCCCACCCATCTCATAATGATACCATTCTTATGTGAGCCACAAAATCATAAATCATACATCATTTCATAACCCATGTAATAAAGATGGGATTCGTAAAAATCATGACATCATAAAACAATTCATATAAGATAAATTAAATCATAAAATTAATTCCCTCACAACATAATCAAATCAATGTAAGAATATGGATAGAAACAGAACCATATATTATCTTAGATGGAAAATAATTTTGATAAAACACTTGAACTCCATTCTTGAGGAAAATATCCTTTCTACTTCAAAAACAATTTCTTTTCTTAACATGTCATACAATTGTAAACTAAAAGAAGATGATTAAAATTAAACTTGAAAACTTTTAAAGGAATATTCTTGGAAATAATGTTTTAAAAATCCATTCATGCCGTATAAGTTAAAAAAAACATTCTTCGTACTTTTGTTGGAAAAGTCAAAAATTACCTCGTACGAAAAACGACAAAAGATTTCTTTCATAACTTTTACAAAAAACTTACCTAAGGGTAAAATTAGATATAAAATATTGGAGAAGTATGGAAATAATATTACATATTGAGAGAAAATGGATGTGGATGATAAAATACACCCTAGTAATTACCGAAGTAAAAACAATCTCGGATAAAAATGAGATTGTGATATTTTCCCTTACCTTAGGTCTGATTTGCTTTGTAAGTGTCCGAACCTCCTGTATAATGATTTACATAATGTCATTGACTTATTACAGAATCATATTCATTGTTATGATATCATATATGGTTAAATTATTACTTTATATTACCCGTTCTTTTGTAAATTCCATGTTAAAGAGCATTTTAGGTAAAATTGTTTCATTTGTCATCCGTGTTTTGACTTGTAATTATTCATATGATTACATAGATCATGATTACTTAATTACAGAATATGAAACATGATTTATATATATATATATTCAGAATATAAATATATATAATAAATCTGTAAATGAAAAGAAATACACCGTTCATGGAGACGGTATGTCGTACGTATGCATGAACGCTGTTTTCATTTCCTTATTGAGTTGAACGGAATTATGTAGATGACATACATATATATACACATAAATCAAGTATCATTATAATGTCATATATTTCATGATTACTTATTATATATACTTTATAATCATTCATGAATGGTTAAAGTGGAGAATGAATCTCATCGCGTCGTGGAGACGGTAGTCCGTACGTACGCACAAGCGATGATATCATTTCCATAATTATTGAATTGAATTGGAGTGGATGATACAATATATCAGAATCATTATTATGTTATAATAAATATATATAGTTATTCTTTACACCATTATACCCATCCATGTAAGGTGTTGGTGGAAAAGCAGATTACACCATGGCGTGGAGACGGTATTCCGTACGTACGCACGCGCGGTGATTTCGTTTTCTGTAGGATGGATAGATGGTGAATAAGGATTGTTTCATAATTATAATATAATATCAGTATATGAGTGATACTGATGTTATTAATTCATAATGAAACAACCTAATAAGAAGAAGTGGAAGAAGAAATAAAGGTGAAAGAATTGGTAACGGAAATTACATCTTCTTTGAAGCGCCTCTTTGAGACCTCCACTTAGGGCACTAAAATTGGTCTTTGAGGAAGACCAGAACCTCTAGGATGTTGCTAGTGAAGTGGAGAAGCGATTTTGGCAGGGGTTGGCCGAGCTTGAAGGCTCAATGTTGTGTGAGGAAGAGAGGAAGGAGGTGTCCTTTTATAACGGAGGAGATGGGTACCTTTGGAATAACTAAAAATATTATTTTATTATAAAGTCATGTTCGGTTTTAAATAGCTCCAAATTGATTTATTTCGAGGCTAAGGTGGGGATGGGTCGAAATACTCTCATCCAATATAATTTAGACAAGTTTAGGTTCCTATTTTAACTTTATCATTTAGATTTAACATTAAGTTAAATAATTTTACTTTTGCTGTGTCTTCTTGTGTTCTTATACCATATGGTTAATAAACATACTATAAGAAGCCAAACGAACACCAAATTTTTTATTATTAATATATATAATATTATATAAGTCATTTGGCCAAACCATAGATTTTTAGGAATAAAATAACAATTAATAATATAATATTTGTTTTAAAAACTATTTTATGTCAATTTTGACACTATTTAGTAATTGATTTTTGTGAAACTAATAATAGAATGATAAGTTCGAAAAAAGTTAATTAAATCAACCATAACATGTCATATTAACCTACAAAATTAGTGTAAATCATAAAAAGTCTCAAATTATATTTATTTGAGTATTTATAACATCAATTATGTCAATACTTTATTAATAAGATAATTACTGCATCATCGTTGTGTCATAAATAAATTAAATTATTTAATTTCTAAAAATTACAAATAAAATACCATTATGTAGTAAATCTTTTTATATTTCTAATGAATATTTACAATAGAATTTATCTTATGTATAACCCTATATTAAAAATGTTTTAGTAAATAAACTTTGATTTTAACTCTTTTAACTCTTCTTTGAATTAAATAATAATAAATTTCCTAATCTAATCCAAGTGGGCCTAAATGGTCAAATATTATTCCTATGTTTGTTTCCGGTTGAATTACACTTGTCCAATAGAATTAGGACATGTGTTAGGGTAATAATAATATCATTTCTACCCTTAATTACCCTATTTACTTTTAACCGTGGTAAAAAAAGTAAAAAGTTACTATTCACCAAAAAATTATTTTCATCGCATTGAACCACATTTTACTTACTGAAATCAACCATGTCTCTAGGATTTTTGAAATTCCACTCACAGAAGCGGTAAAATTATGTTTTATGAACAATTCAGTTTTTTTAACTACCACTTAGTGGTTTAACTATTCATCAACAATTGAAAGTTTTCAGAAATATACCAAAAATTAGGCCTAAGCTATATTTGATATTATGAACTCAAAATTGATGTCTATTTTACCAAATTCAAAACATATCAGTTACATTAACTAATTTAAAAATTAATTCTCGTCGTCAAAACAAATAGCGTGTTTTTAAGAGATAATAACTATCAAAAGATTGACACTTGTTTATAACTGGATTAAATGTGAAATTACATCCAATGACCAACATTGTATTAAATTGTAAAAATATATTATAAATATACTTTAAAACCACTCAAATTAATAATTTATCACTATTAATTATTTCGTTTAAAAAAGTTGTTTTTAATTAAAATTTTGTTATTTTTACTATTCATCAGAAAATGAATGTTATCCGAAAAATTCCAAAATTTCACCCTAAGCTAATTTCGATATTCCAAATCAAAAAATGAAGTCCATTTTGAAAAATAAAATTTATAAAATTTCAAAAAGTGGTTATTACTATTCATAACGGCTATTTTTAATAATATTTTAATAGTATATCGTTGTTTAGTGAAACTCGGTATTGCGTACTACACACGCTATCGAGGAAGGTCACGATTGCATGTAATGCAAGGCAAGTCAAGGATGCATGTTGTGCAAGCTAATTTTGGTGTAGCGTACAACACAAGACATTAATGAAATTAAAAAGAATATTTTTCATAAAATCTCGGGGTGTTACATTCTACCCTCCTTAAAATGAATTTCGCCCTCGAAATTCATCGGGGTTATAAATGGTTTACTATTTGAAAGTTTCTTTAATAGAAACCCACATAGTAAAAAAATAATACCAAAACCAATCTTTAAAAACAAAAGTATGAAACGTAATGGTTACCCAAATAAAATAATCACTGGGTTTCCACATAGGTGAAAATATGGATATGGAAGAGAAATCTAACCATCATGTTCTGATGGAGAGTGGTAGAGAACATGGCTATGGAAAATCCAATAATCAGAAATCCATAAATTTGTGACGATCTAAGGTACCATCTGATTTATCAGATATAAGAGAAATAAGACAACATTTTTTGGTTTTCAAGATCGTTTCCCTAATGTTGAAGAATATGAATTAGAATAAATACTTACTTTATTTTGGTACAATCTCACTATTGTTCGTGACTTGAAAAATTTCCACTTCATCTCTTAAATAAATGAAGTTGAATTTGTTATTCGTGAAGTGTTAGTATGACAGGTCATTCCATCTATCTCAAACAAAAGGTTAGCAAAAGTTATTAAATATACATAAGTCATTCTTTAGTGAGATTAATCATATATGGTTCCTAAAATGGACTTATACTTCATATATCATACCGCTTAATAAAATAAAACTAGTTTCTACTAAACAGGGACTTCCTGTAGGCCAGTGGTAGGCGATAAAGGCCAGTCGCACTTCGGTTGTGGGTTCGATTCCCACAGCCTTGTCCGACGCGATGGGCTGTCGCCCGTCCTGCAGGTTATCCTTTTTCTAAAACTATATTAATATAACATCCCATCAATAATATCGAAAAACTTATATCCTTAAACAATACTATCTTATGTCCAAAAAAATCCATTCCAATCTTTAAGCTTATCCATAATACTACAGTCCACTCTTATAATATAGTGAAAACAATTACGAGAGGTTTAATACCATCGTTGATCCCCATATATCATAAGATATGTCTTGTTGGTCACATTCCAATCATGTGAATACCTTAATCATGTATTCTCTTGAAAAATGATTACCAATTAAACCTTAGTGAAAACATGAATGCTGTCAAAAGTTAACTCTTTCCACATTACAAAATCAAAAAAATTTATACTCAAACCATGATATCACTTAGTCCTTATATCACTCATGAGCTCATGAATACTGTCAATCATTTCATTTTCTCTTTATCACTTCATTATGCGCATATCATCCACTTTCCAAAAAATATCTGAATAACCTTTCATTGTTACTCATACCATTCATCATAAACTTTCAAAACATAAGGAAAGACAACAGTGTAACAATCCTTAGATGTCTTTTTATTCTATAGTACAACATTACACATGATAAACATGTAATCATTCCACTACCTTCTTAAATCATTGACCGAGCTTCAACAATTCTTTCATCTAACATATCATTTGTAGTCTCTTCATCATCATCAACAAAAATACTACCCATACGACCATACCGATTCTCTTCATGAGACATTCCCTTAGGGAATTGGTTTGCATAATTCCCGTACATTCCACATTTAAAACATTTAACCATTGTTGATGTCATAGAAACACCATTAACCTCATCCATGGTGTTAACTGTAACTTTTCCATTGCACTTACTGGCTTTGTGTCCTTCTTTTCCACACCCAAAGCATCTTCAAGTTCCTTTGAAACATTCTCCTTGATGCCTCTTCCCACATGATTTACATAGGAGAAATTGAACTATCTTTCCTCTATGATCATCATGAAACTCCATCTTTCTCTTATTAGCCGAGTCAGGAAACTTACCAAATTTTACTTTATTGATCATATTATGAGATTGCTGATTCGGCATAATAATGATGTTTGGACTTCCAAATCCCATTTCATTTGATTGCTTATGAAGAATATCATTCCATTGTCCATCACATCCTCCATTATCGTGAATCATATTGTTTCCATCCATTTTCTAAAACCCAAAAAGAATAGTGTGAGATGCAAAAATCATAATAAAGGCGGAGTAACATCAATATAAAACATCTTAGGTTAAATTCTAAGATTGTTACCGTAATGATAGGACTATATCCTATATGTATACCTATCCTTTGGGACATCCCTAGACATACCTTAGAAATATCTCTAGGGATCTCAATAACGTTTTTGCGTCCTAGTTTCCAAAGTTTGACTAAACGTTTCCTCTGATACCAACTGTAGAGACCCAAAGCTTATCATACATGGACATTACATTACTTTTTCGGAATACATAGTACATTACAAAAACACACACACAAGGACCGTAATAGTTTAGTGTCTTTGGAAACTCGGAATATAATCTTCTAATCTTGGTGAAAGATCTTCAACATATCCCATAAAGATCTTCATTTTTTTTCTTACCGAAAAACTTTTCATTATATCATGGGGAAAAGAAAACATAAAAGGGTGAGCTCAAATGCTCAGTAAGTGTAAACAAAATAAATATCAATCACATCATATTCATAAGAACATAACATTTTGGAAATATTAACCTGCAAAAGAGAGCATAATTTCATAACATGGGATAAATCATAGTAGTGAAATGAAATCCAAATAATCATAGCATAAAACATGAAACATTGTGGCATACACACATAATCATAGAGAATCATTTCTTGTTAGTCAAGACTCATTGCCAAGACTATCTTAGTGGACAAAGTCCCTTTCTGAACAGAGTCACCCTCTTTTCAGTCCTGTTTCACTGAACCGGTATAACCTACCATTCCAGCCATGTCTATCTCATGAGATATAAAATCTTTACCCAATGCATTGGAGGGAGATATAGGTCCCACCCATCTCATAATGATACCATTCTTATGTGAGCCACAAAATCATAAATCATACATCATTTCATAACCCATGTAATAAAAATGGGATTCTTAAACATCATGACATCATAAAACAATTAATATAAGATAAAGGAATTCATAAAAATAATTCCATCACAACGTAATCAAATCAATGTAAGAATAGCGATAGAAACAGAACCCTATATTATCTTAGATGGAAAATAATTTTGATAAAACACTTGAACTCCATTCTTGAGGAAAACATCCTTTCTACTTCAAAAACAAATTCTTTTCTTAACATTTCATACAATTATAAACTAAAAGAAGATGATTAAAAATAATCTTGAAAACTTTTAAAGGAATATTCTTGGAAATAATTTTTTAAAAATCCATTCATTCCATATAAGTTAAAAAAACATTCTTCATACTTTTGTCGGAAAAGTCAAAAAGTACCTCGTACGAAAAACAACAAAAGATTTCTTTCATATATTTTACAAAAAACATACATAAGGGTAAAATTGGATATAAACTATTGGGGAAGGATGGAAATAATATTAAATATTGAGGGAACATGAATGTGGATGATAAAATACACCCCAGTAATTACCAAAGTAAAAACAATCTCGGATAAAAATGAGATTGTGATATTTTCCCTTAGCTTAGGTCCGATTTGCTTTGTAAGTGTCCGAAACTCCAGTATAATGATTTAAAAAATGTCATTGACTTATTAAAGAATCATATTCATTGTTATTATATCATATATGGTTCACTTATGACTTTATATTACCCGTTCTTTTGTAAATTCCATGTTAAAGAGTGTTTTAGGTAAAATTGTTTCATTTGTCGTCCGTGTTTTGACTTGTAATTATTCATATGATTACATAGATCATGATTACATAATTCCAGAATATTAAACATGATTTATATAAATATATTCAGAATATACTTATATATAATAAATCATTAAATGGAAAGAAATACACCGTTCATGGAGACGGTAGGCCGTACGTACGCATGAACGTTGTTTTCGTTTCCTTATTGAGTTGAACGGAATTAAGTAGCTAACATACATATATATACACATAAATCCAGTATCATTATTATGTCTTATATTTCATGATTACTTATTATATATACTTTATAATCATTCATGAATGGTTAAAGTGGAGAATGAATCTCATCGCGTCGTGGAGACGGTAGTCCGTACGTACGCACGAGCGATGATATCATTTCCATAATTATTGAATTGAATTGGAGTTGACGATACAATATATCAGAATAATTATTATGTTATAATAACTATATATAGTTATTCTTTACACCATAATAACCATCCATGTAAGGTGTTGGTGGAAAAGCAGATTACACCACGGCGTGGAGACGGTATTCCGTACGTACGCACGCGCGGTGATTTCATTTTCCGTAGGATAGATAGATGGTGAATTATTATTGTTTCATACTTATAATAACATATAAGTATATGAGTGATACTGATGTTATTACTTCATAATGAAACAACCTAATAAGAATAAGTGGAAGAAGAAATAAAGGTGAAAGAATTGGTAACGGAAATTACCTCTTCTTTGAAGCGCCTCTTTGAGACCTCCTCTTAGGGCACTAAAATTGGTCTTTGAGGAATACCAGAACCGCTAGGATGTTTCTAGTGAAGTGGAGAAGAGATTTTGGTAGGGTTTGGCCGAGCTTGAAGGCTCAAAGTTGTGTGAGGAAGAGAGGAAGGAGGTGTCCTTTTATAAGGGAGGAGAGGGGCACCTTTGGAATAACTAAAAATATTATTTTATTATAAAGTCATGTTCGGTTTTAAATAGCTCAAAATTGATTTATTTAGAGTCTAAGGTGGGGATGGGTCGAAATACTCTAATCTAAAAGAATTTAGACAAGTTTAGATTCCTATTTTAACCTTATCATTTAGATTTAACATTAAGTTAAATAATTTTACTTTTACCGTGTCTTCTTGTGTTCTTATACTATAAGGTTAATAAACTTACTATAAGAAGCCAAACGAACCCCAAATTTTTTATTATTAATATATATAATCTTATCTAAGTCATTTGGACGAACCTTATATTTTTAGGAATAAAAGTACAATTAATAATATAATATTTGTTTTAAAAACTATTTTATGTCAATTTTGACACTATTTAGTAATTGATTTTTGTGAAAATCATAAAAGAATGATAAGTTAGAAAAAAGTTAATTAAATCAACAATAACATGTCATATTAACCTATAAAATTAGTTTAAATCATAAAAAGTCTCAAATTATATTTATTTGAGTTTTTATAACATAAATTATGTCAATATTTCATTAATAAGATAATTACTGCATCATCATTGTGTCATAAATAAATTAACTTATTTAATGTCTAAAAATTACAAATAAAATACCATTATGTAGTAAATCTTCTTATATTTTTAATTAATATTTACAATCGAATTTATCTTATGTATAACCCTATATTAAAAATGTTTTAGTAAATAAACGTTGATTTTAACTCTTTTAACTCTTTTTTGAATTAAATAATAATAAATGTCCTAATCTAATCCAAGTGGGCCTAAATGATTATATTTTATTCCTATGTTTGTTTTTGGTCGAATTACACTTATACAATAGAATTAGGACACGTGTTACGATAATAATAATATCATTTCTACCCTTACTTACCCTATTTACTTTTAACCGTGGTAAAAAAAAGTAAAAAGTTATTATTCACCAAAAAATTATTTTCATCTCATTGAACCACATTTTACTTACTGACATCAAACGTGTCTCTTGTATTTTTGAAATTCCACTCACAGAAGCGGTAAAATTATGTTTTATGAACAATTCAGTTTTTTTAACTACCACTTAGTGGTTTCACTATTAATCAACAATTGAAAGTTTTCAGAAAAATACCAAAAATTATGCCTATGATATATTTGATATTATGAACTAAAAAATGATGTCTATTTTATTAAATTCAAAACATATCAGTTACGTTAAATAATTTAAAAATTAATTCCCATCGTCAAAACAAATAGCGTGTTTTTAAGAGATAATAACTATCAAAAGATTGACACTGGTTTATAACTGGTTTAAATTTGAAATTACATCCAATGACCAACATTGTATTAAATCGTAAAAATATATTCTAAATATACTTTTAAACCACTCAAATTAATAATTTATCACTATTAATTATTTCAATTAAAAAAGTTGTTTTTAATTAGAATTTTGTAACTTTCACTATTAATCAGAAAATGAAAGTTATCCGAAAAATACCAAAATTTCACCCTAAGCTAATTTCGATATTTCGAATCCAAAAATGAAGACCATTTTGAAAAATAAAATTTATAAAATTTTAAAAAGTGGTAATTACTATTCATAATGGCTATTTTTAATAATATTTTAATAGTATATCGTTGTTTAGTGAAACTCGGTATTTCGTACTACACACGCTATCGAGGAAGGTTGCGATTTCGTGTAATGCAAGGAAATTCAAGGATGCGTGTTGTGAAAGCTCCTTTTGGTGTAGCGTACAACACAAGACATTAATGAAATTAAAAAGAATATTTTTCATAAAATCTCGGGGTGTTACACTCCAATAGTGTGAAATCATGCATATATGGAAGTAATGATGTATAATAATATAAATACTCATGTACTAGTATTATCCCTCTGTTGGTGTCTAAACATGTAACCAGTTCATTTACTAATTATGTCCTTCTTCATATAATTATGTCCCCTGAGGGTAGCCGTCACTGAAATCACCACATGATAATAATAATATAGGTTCCAAGATGTAACAAGGAATCCATGGTGATTATAATATTGAATAGGTTCTTGGGTAATGACCAAGTAAACCAAGACCTCAAGGGTCAGTGACCCAGTTGTAACTAAAACCCATCTAATATTAAAGCGTTTAATCCAAGGGGAATCTTCCATGGAATTTGACAATAGTATGATCTTACTCTGTCCATGGAAAACATCCAATTTATAGAAGGACAATAAATTTCTAGGCCAATGAATGTCTCTAAGGAACCTCATGTCTTTATAAGACATTCTATTACCAAGAAGTATATCATATGAATATTGTAATAGTAATGGTTGGATCCTATAGTTTCATAATTTGAATCCTCTAATTGATAAATATCGGGTTCCATGGTGGGTTCCAACTAATGAAATCAATATCCTTGAATCAGAATTGTATAAACATGTGATCAAGACATTCCCTTTGGAATCCAAAATCTAACATGACCCTTCCCACTTCTATCCATATAAATGTAGGCACCTCATATTTAATTAATTTATTTAATTAATCATTTAAATATTCAAATCATTTAATAATTCATTTGGTTTAAGCCTTTCCTTTCATTAGTATGACGGGGAAAAGGGGAATGAAATCATTTTAGTCATTTCATATTTAATTACATTGTTCTCTCCATTTCCATTCATAACATTAAAAGGTCGATATAAGGATGAGAAACCAAATTTAATGTATTTAAGATAAACTAGGCCAAGTGATATATATAATTTATACTTTCCAATTTTCCATTTAACATTACTTAATATAGTTAAAGAACTTACCTTAGGTGGTTTAAGTGATTAGTATAAATGGAACATCCAATTTATCAATTCATTTGTCATTTAACAATGAAGGCTTACTTTTATCATGGTTTAGCTAAGGCAGACCTGAACAGTTATGCTGTTAGACATGTCAAATATATAAAAACCCAATTATGATTAACACCCTCATTGGGGATGTCTATGTTTTCGAATTAATAACCAAATGTTGGATTACATATAATAAATTGGTCTTGCAACATAGTTTTAATAACTACCAGCTATGCATATTAATTAACCAGGTGATGCCTGATGAAATCATTACAACCACACGATAACTTATAAACTGATGTAACATGAAGGATGATTTGTAGACCACATAACTCATACATATATGAATCTACTCATCCAATATTTTTCTTTGATTCATCTTGGATTAGATGAGATCTAAAGAGTATACCCACACCATGAAAAAACAGAATATGAGCCATCATCTAAATAGAATCATCAATAGGAAGAAGAATGATGAAAATCGAAAAATGTATTAATATCATATAGATTCCCATCCAACTTTATATATGTTGATCAAATTAGGGTTCAGACCATGACGAAACACCAAATCCTATGTTTTGGCATGAGATGGGTTTCATGTATGAGAGAGATGGGGGAGATTTATGGTGACCCTTATTTTTTTAACATTAGTATTAAATAATTTAAAATATAAAAAAATATATCTAAAAAAGCAATATAAAATGTATTATTTTCTTGTTAAAATTAGGCCATAAATAAATTTCACCTAATTAAATATACACATTTATTTAAATTTTCTTTTATAGCTTCTTATTTACCCCAATGTTCTCCTTTAAACAAGTAATCACTAAATGATAGACATTAATAGAAGGTGTGATATAAAATTACAATAAGAGGATGACTAAGAGACATGAATAATGGGTGAGAATAATCATTATCATCATAACAAAATAGAATTATCATCATTATAATAATGAGAGGAAGCATTAGATAATGTCTTGGAATATGGAAATGGAGAAAAATGAAACATCATGACTTTCTGGTTGACCACCGCACATTCTCGTGAACAAAAATAGAATAACATTCACTCATATTGAAAATTCTCTCATGATATACATCATGCTAAATAATTCACTAGATCAATATACGATCCTAGGAGCACCCATCACATCATAACATATACATAATATTACATGCTACATTGAATGTATAACAATCATTTCCATAAAACAACCCATGGATAGAGATGTATTTAATTTCATAAAAAATATATTCATGAATAAAAAATTTAGTTCCAAAAATAAATAGTTATTAACATACCTGCAATAAGAATAATTAATATCTTGTGATAAAAAAGAAATCTCATCATAATTAAAAGATGTATTTTTTTATAAAAGATGTCTTTTTGAAAATCATTACATTTGTCATAAAATATGATTGGAAACATGTATATCCTAGAAAATTAAAGGAGGGAAATGAAATTATATTTATGTAAAATCAAAGGAACATCCATACTGAAAATTTAGTCAAAGAGGGAAAACCCAATGAAATAGAGTAGGGTTTGAGAATCCCCTTCCATTATATAAGAATTCTTTTTTTACTTTAATATACTATATAATAAAATTAGATTCATTAATTAATAAATCCAAAAAGTCTTATACATGAATTTTATTTACTATAATTTTATTAATTTCCTTTATGGCCATTTTGATGTGTTATAGTGTTCAATTTATTTTTTGGGAGTGTTTATTTTTTTGGTTTTCATGATCGGTTCACTTGTATACATGTCTGGATGTTCATGTAAAATGTAGAAATTCACCAAAATTGTGATTATCTGTTGTTAATCAACATAAATAATATTAAATTATTTTATTTATCATTTTTTTGTATTATATGTTTAAGAATAATAACATAAATAGTTAGTTAAAATGATTAAATTTATTTTATAGATTTTACGACTGTCACAAACTCATACAATTATACTTAATATCATCTTTATACATTTCTTTATAAAATTAAATAACATATAAAACGTATCATAAAATTTTATTTTACAAAAATTATGGTTTGGTTACTATCCAAGAAGGAGATAGTGAAAAATGAAAATACATCATCCATAGTGGTGGTAAATCGACACAACACAGATGATATTTTAATTTTTAGAATAAAAAAATATGGATGAGACTAGAAGATTAATTATTCAATTAACATAAAAATTTACATCATATTAAATAAATATGAGTTATATTTATTCTTGAATAAGTATGGGTTATGAAAGGATAATAAAATAAATGAAATTTAAATCAAATCAAATGAAAATGAAAGTAGATTTTAACTATGAAATTTCAACTCCTTCAGAACATCCTTAGGGAAAAGGGTTTGGTATTAGGATGAGTTTGAGATATCATTGGCATTGGGATAGGGGTTGGGAAGTGTATTGGGAATAGTATAGAAAAGGTTCAAGGATTTGGTGGTATTAAGAGAATAGGGGGTGAGGGGTGGTATTTATAAGGGAGGAGAGGGGTGTTTTCTCATTATTTTATACATTAGTTTGTTAATTTCGATCAATAGTACATATATATTGAACCTGATAACAAAATATATTAATATAATGAAGTAGAGTTTGACATATTTTTCTTACATCATCCTTACATCATTAATGAACCAAATATTCTCGTATTTAACTTTTATCGTATTTGAATATTCACAAAATATTCATGTATTTTTGAAAAAAACCAAAAATTACTCCTAACCATTTTTAGATATTTAGAATTACAAAATGAATTCTGTTTTTTGAAAATAATTTTTTAAATATTAGGAATTTAGTTATTAATTAAAATCATCATTTATTTGAAACTATTGGTTTTCAAACTATAATTGATGTTATAAAACATTGAAAACTTAATTAAGGTCTCATAAAATTATATTATAATCATAAGAAAACAAAATGTTAATTTATGAATCTTTTTTATGAAAATAAATCTTCTTTTAAGAAGTTATATTAATTATAAAATTGTTAATAAACAATTATGTTTTCTAAAAAACCCAACGCTTAATTAATAATTTTACAAATATTTATTTACTAATAATATTATATAATTTTATTATATTATCATTTACGAGATGCCCAAATATACTTTCACAAGTGAGTTTACTATTCTATTGGTTGATTTATAATTCCTAATGGTGACATTACTATTCCAAATGTCAAGTAACTATTCCATTATTATAGGTTCCCTAACATCAATAAATACCTTTTATTTCATTCATTGTTGATTTATAA
Organism: Viscum album; assembly: GCA_963277665.1. Classification (NCBI taxonomy): domain Eukaryota; kingdom Viridiplantae; phylum Streptophyta; class Magnoliopsida; order Santalales; family Viscaceae; genus Viscum; species Viscum album. Next base: position 650,084,323 of record OY728126.1, read on the forward strand.
AGTTTTTATTGTGTCATCAAAGTGATTTTCTGTGTTTTATACTATATGAAATAATTATGAAATGTGAATTTCCATTGAATATTTGTTTGGCGTCATTAGATTCTTCTCCCTTGTGAAATTTAATCATCAATATTTCATTTAACATACTATGATGAAAAGAAATGAGGGTACCTATCCTCCACTGCTCCCTCCATTTCCCATTTTTCTTCATCATACTTATGTTTCCACCACAATACTTTGACCAGGTGGGTAGCCTTTTTGAGTGGAACATTATCTCGTTCGTCCAGGACATTCACTGGAAACTCCTAGTAAGAGAGAGAATTTTCCAACGGTACCACCTTTGTATTTATTATATGTGAGGAATCTGGTATGTACTTATTCAAGAGAGATTTATTGAATAAATCAGTTACTTGAGGCATGGTAGGATGAAGTGCCAGTCGATTGACCAGAAGCCATACTCGATTAGGAATCTTAAAGGGGATAGTCTACCTAAGAGTTAGCTTTCCTTTCATACCAAATTTCATGAAACAATTCTATTTAAATATGAATATGAGTTCCATGTTTCAATCCTAAATCTCCACATCTCATCTATGACTGTCTACAGTACTCCTCTATTGACTTTGGGCTATCTTGATGTGCAGCTAAATGGTATTCACCCTTTTCAACATTTCATTGACCATTTTTTTCCTCAAAATCATATAATAAATGACTTCATACCAGAAACCTTTTTCTATTCCTATTCTCTCATAATGGGATTCATATAGATCCATTTGGATGATGGAGTGGAAATTTTTATTGTAAGTGAACACAACCAGAGGTAGATGTTAGTCCCATCCCCTTTTAACGTTCATAGAACATTCCGTCAAAAATTAATCAAGTGTATGAATAGTTTATTCAATGTTTCCATTAGTTTGAGGATGATAAGCTGTACGTAAGTTCATCTCAGTGGTTAGAGAATGAGGGAGACTTTTCTAGAACTTTTCGGTGAATATTAGATCTTGATAAGATACAATTGATAATGGTACTCCATACGTCCTTAACACTTCTCTGATGTATATCTTTGAAAGTTTATTTAATGATATTTACTATCAAATTTGGATAAAGTGAGTTGTCTTTGTAGGATCATCCAAAACAACCCATTTATAATTGTTTCCTTCAGATGTCTTTTTAAGTATATCGACAAATACAATGGTGATGTTTTCCCATTTTCATGTTGGTATGTGTAATGGTTGCATTATCCCCTAAGACATTTGTATATAAGACATAATTTATTGACATATGTGACACATTTATGTATATTTAGTGATATACTTGTTCATATTATCCCACCAATCATTCTGTCAATGATCTTGATACATCTTTGTGCTCCCTAGTTGAATACAGAAGGTTGAGCTCTGTTCAGTGTTGAAAATCTTCTTTTGTATCTTTGGATCATATGGTACACAGAGCTGTGACACTAATTTGACAATTACTTTTATATAAAATTTAAATTCTATGTATTTCCCCTTTCATATAGCTTCCACTATATTTTTAATTTCCATATAATTTCTTTAAGAATTCTTTATTTTTTTGAGGCATGTTTGAGAAATTATTTGAGATAAGATTGGTGATTTTCCTTCTTGAATGATTCCCATGTACATCCTTATAAAATATATAAATACTAGATCTTTCCCATCTTTCATCATTGATAATGTTGTATGATCATTTCTATATAGAGCATCCATCACATTATTCACTTTTTGATAATGGTAATGGATTTAACATTCATGATCTTTGACGAACTCTATCCATCTATAGTAGTGCATATTAAAATCATTCTATGTTAATATATGATTTAGGCTATTGTTATCAGTATATATTTCAAAAATCTCCCCTAGAGATAATTCCATGAAAATTTCAATGAAAAGATAATATCTTCCAACTATAGATCATTTGTGGGATAGTATTGTTTTTCGGGATTTTCTACTACTTTAAAGGTTAAGCTATCACATTATTATTTTGCATCAGTACAAATCCTAGTACATTCTATAAAGAGTTGTTGTATACCATAGAGTTCCCCACATGTTATAATTATGAGTAATGGTGTGGTGATAACCCCCTTTCACCAACTCTTTGAAGCAATATTGACATTAAATGGTACATATAATTTCTCCCTTTCTATTTAGCTTGGTTAGATTGTATGAAAACCAAGATATGTTTATCACAAATCACTGGTAGTACCCAGCTAGACTAAGGAAATATAAGATCCCCAATAAATTTGTTAACCTCAGTTACTCTTGGATTACCTTGGTATTGTTGGGTCTACAAATATTCCATTACTGGAGATAATATACCCTAAGAATCATAATTCCCCTATCCAAAAATAATATTTACTGTACTTTTCATTTTTATTCTCCCTTTTCAATGACTTTAGAATAGTTTTAAAAATCTCTTAATATTCCCCACATTCTATTAAAGTGTATCAAAATATCATCAAGAAATACTACCGAAATTTTTTTGTGGTAATATTTAATGACAATATTCTTTAAGTACATGAATTTTTCTAGACAATTGTTGAGTCCAAAAGGAATAACTATGAACTCACGGTGTCCATACATTTTTCAAAAGGCAGTGATTGGAATTTCTTCCTTTGTCACCTTTAATAAACGAAATCCACACCAAATTTCGACCTTAGAGAAATATTTTTTCCCATGCGGTTGATCAGACAAGTCATTTATCCAAGAAAGGGGACACATTTTGTTTATAGATATTTTATTTAGATCATAATAATCAATGTAGAGACACATTGATCAATCATTTTTCATAAAAAATTGGCTTGGGGAATCCCATAGTTATGAACTCACGCATATAAAACCCTTTACAAGATTCTCTTGTAAATGATTCTTCAGTTCCTCTAAATCAATTTTGTCTATTCTATATGGTCTTTTTGATATTCGATGATATCCATGTATATGTTCAATTATGAACTCAACCTCTCGGTCAAGAGGAAGAATAGACATTTCTTCAAGGAACACATCAGTGTAGTCCCTCACAAGGGGTATTTATTTGATAATGAATGTATCTTTTGTCTCAATAATTTAACCAAGAAATAATTTCCCATAATGAAATATTATCCAAATTTGAGATGATGGAACCAAAGAATATTCATCCTCCTCCTAACACTTTTATATAATTAGGGTATGCTTCGAGATGTGAATAGTGATCTCTCTTTCCTGACTATTGATGTTGTATTTGTATAAAGATAGTCAATACATTCCAAAAATTGTATAAAACACCCCAATAGGAATTGAGACAATATTTTCAGGGATTTCAGTCCATAAACGTTACCCAGGCAAGAGTTATATAATTTAAATCAAATAGTATCTGTCCTATTTTGAATGAATAAATATAATACATTTCACCACATCATTATAGGGATCCACCTTATTTGTAGTGATGGAATAATCCTTACCTTGATCATTTTCCATTGATCTTTGATGATGTTGATTACCCTTGAGGACTATAGGTTTACTACACTAGACTGTACAGTGCCCTTTCATTCTATAGTTGATGCAATGAACCACGTGTGGTGCTCTCCTTTCCACCATCACATTTTCCAGATTCCTTGGGTATATTTCACCATCATAAGATTATTGGCATTATCTTCTAAATTTATAGCATTTCCCCATCCCTTTGAAGAAGTTCCCATGATGATTATTCCTATATTTATGACATGTGAGTTTTTAATATTTATTTACACCTTTTTCAATTGATCCCCCATCTTTATACTTAATATTTCTCTTCCTATATCAATATACATGATACAATTATCAAAACTCAAAATCCACTTTGGGAAAACATCAATAAACATCTTTATAACTCCCATTGTCTTAAATTTATAGCACTATTCTAAGGTCTGGTTTCAAACCACTAATGAATATATAAATTTTTCTATCAATTCTAATCAAAAAAACCAATGAGTACCTTGAATGACTTGTGATATTTTATTGGAAATACATTAAAAATGGTCCTCCCTTTTTACTCACCTTTAAGAATTCTCTCTCAATTTGTGTACTTTGATTTTGAGGGGAAAATGTTAAGAAATTCATTAGCAAATTCTACACACTCGATCTCATCAATTTTTCCTTTGGATTGGAATTTTAATAAATTACCATAATTGACTAACTTCTCCATCTAGATGATAAATTGATAGATTCATCTTATCTTTCTCATAATATTGAAGTATAGAAAATATCTTCTACATCTAATTGACCAGAATTCTACGACTAGTGGATCAGAATATCCACTATATGTCAATGGTATTCACCACATAAAAGGCTGAATATATAGTTTCTCCCTCTTAGGTGAAAGTGGAAGTTCTCATTTTTCAGGTTATTGTTCATAGTATAAGATAGCTCGGTAAGAATATTCAGGAAATTAGGATCTCCACATCCAAAATCACTAGGGTTTTCATTTGGGAAATCTCTGCGTTGTCCCTCACATGGGTGTTTTTTCGGGTTTCATAGAGTTCCCACTGTTTTTAAAAAAAAAATGTTAAAAAAAAATAAGTCAAAAAGTATAAAATAAATAATTTATTCATTAGAGAAATTAAATCTAACAATATCTATTGTGGGATCCCTTATTTTATTATTTTTCTAGAATAATGTTCCTTGGGTAATTACTTATATATGGTCTCATACTAAGGGTTTTCACTACGATTATCTAATCCTAATTCCCAAATTTATTAAACAGCACTCTGATACCAACTATAGTGACCATAATATTGCATACATAATTATTACATCATATTAATTATAAATAACATAATAGTTCTACAAAAACATGATCCATTGGTTTAGTGTCTTTGGAAAATTAGGATCATACATATATTTTATATAATAAAACATAATCATTTATTTAATTCCTTCCTATAATTTTTTTTTATTATCCCCCATGTTCTCCATAGAAAAACTAATCACCATAGGATATTCATTAAAGAAACAAGTGAGTTAAGACCCTATTACAATGATGAATAAGAGTCATAAAACATGGTTGAGTATAATCATCATCATCATAAAAAAAATAAAATGATCATCATTATAATAATGGGAGGAAGCATTAGATAATTCCATGTAATGTGGTAATGCATAAAAATAAACCACATGTATTAGTGGATAAAAACCATAAATAGTTGTGAGAAAAGATAGAATCATTTCCATACACATTTCACATTTTTCATGAGATTCATCACATTACCCTAATGTATTGGATTTCTATATAATTCTAAGCACCCATCACATCAAAACATTTATACAATCATGAATTCCATGTAGAATGTATAATTATCCTTTACATAAAATAACCACTATAAAGGAATTTTTTTCATATAATAAACAATTTATTCATGAATACAATTTGGGGATACAAAAAGAATCATGGATTATCATACATCTTATACAAATCATAAATCCTTAGTAAATATGATACAATATCATAAAATGAAAATGATATATATTTAGAAAGAACAATACCTTTGAAAAGACATTGAATTATTCATAAAACCAAATTGGAAACATGTATATCTCATAAATGAAACAGTATGTAGAATAAATTATGCTATGGAAAATTAAAGGAACATCCAACCTAAAAATTGAGTGAAATATGGAAAACCCCAGGAAAGAGAGTTGGGGTTTTGAATCCCTTTACCTTATGTATAAATTATTTATTCACATAAAAGTCCAGAATAATCAAAATATATAATTTAATTAATAAATATAAAACCAATTTTAAATTTATTTAATTTTTATAATTTTATTAATTTCGTTTATTAACTTTTTTATGTGTTATCTTGTTTAATTTCATCATTTACGAGTGTTCACTTTCTTTCTTTTCATGATCTTTTTGCATGTACACATGTTTTGATGTTCATGTAAAATGAGGATAATTCTACATAATTGATATTATGTGTTTTTAATGAAATTTCATAAGATTAAATAATCTAATTTATCATTTGGTTATTTTATATATGGATATATCATTAGATAAAATGTTAATGAAAATAATTTAATTTATTTGGCAGATTTTACAACAAACGTAAAATAATATAATTTTATTTAATAAAAGTTTTATATATTGATTAAAATTTTTTATATAATTTATAATACAAATAAAAAAATACTTTTAATCTATAATTATGGTTTTATTACTAGCCGTTATGGCTGTAGTGAAAAATGAAAACGCATCGTCCATGATGTTTGTAAATCGACACACCACAGATAATATTTTCATTTCTTGACTAAAAGGAAAAGGGAAGAGATTAGGAGATGAATTATTCCACTATCCAAATAAAACTAATATATATAAAATTTAACATGGTTATCATGACACTTGGATATGTGATGTTTAGTAAAAGATAAAAAATGAAATGAAATTGAAAATAAATCAAAAGGAAAGAATGAGGATTTTACCTCTTCAATTTATCCTTCTTGATAACCTTCTTAGGACAAAGGGTTAGGTATTTTAATGATACTAAGAGATCGTGGACATGATGGGTGGGTTTGGGAAATGTATTTGGATTAATATAGACAAGCTTCTTGGATTTTGAGGTGTGAGGAGAAGAGGTGGTGATGGTTGGTATTTATAGGGGAAGAGAGGAGTGTTTTCTCAATATTTTATTAATTAGTTTATTATTTTTGAAACAGACTATGAATAGTTTAAACCTTACCAACAAATTTTTTAAATAATGAATTAGATTTTTAAAATTTGTAATACATCATCCTTACATCAACAACAACTCAAAAAATAATGTATTTAGGTTTAATTGTAAATTATCATATTTTACTAATCACCAAAAATTCAATTATTTTTGAAAAATACAATAAAATCACCCTAAAAATTTGGAAATCTAGAATTAAAAAATTAAATCCATTTTTTGAAAAAAAATTCTAAATATTTGAAAATTAATTTATAATTAAAATAATCATTTATTCGAAAAGTACATACTTTAAAATTACAACATATTTTATAATACTTTGAAAAACTAATTACTGTATCAAAAATTTATCTTGTAATAATAAAAGAAAATAAAAATTAATGAAAATATTTTATGAAATTATATATTAAATTTTAAATAAATATATTAATTATAGAATTATAAGTGATTATTTAGGAATTATAAAAATACCAAAAATTAATTAATAATTTGTAAATTTTTTATTTACTTATAAAATGATCTAAATATATAATATTACTATTTAAAAAATGCCTAATTATTATTTAGATCATCATAGGTGGGGATACAATTATATATGATAACTTACTATACCTATTGGTGAAATTATAAATCAGAATTTCAAGTTATTATTCCATCAATATAGGTTTCTTAACTTCTATAAATATGTCTTAATTTATTAATTAATTATTTTTAATGTTATTATATGTCATGACAGGCCCCCCGGGGCCCATGATGTGACTACCCCAAGCCTACCTCCAATAGGATAGGGGTTGATGACTACCATCGAGTAGGCATATTCCAAAAAGGGGAGGCATTTTCCAAAGAACCTGCACACACCCACACAACTCCAAGCCACAACAGCTGGAGTGTAAAAACACTATGTAAAAGAAATGAATATATACCACTAGAACCCCACAAAAAATTAAGATGAAAGGTAGAAAATTAATTCCCAACAGGGCTAGAATACGAGCCCAATAAGAAAAATAAAACTACAATGTTTGACCTGCAAACGAGGACTTTAAAGCTAATATAGGAAGATATCAGAAACACCTCGGCTCATCTGATCTCACAAGGCACCATCTGGCTCTAGTGCTTGTATTTCTCTACATATAACTCCTCCAAATATTTGGTCATCTAAACAAGACATGGAACATGCGGGAAAATCCCATTTATGGGTGAAGAAAACAATACTCAGTAGGGCACCCCGAAACACAAATAAAATGTCAAAAAAGGATGTATTACTAAAAAGATACACTCAACTAAAAAAGGATAATGTTAAAAACAGATATAACAAGAAAATAATGATATAAACTTCTCAGGCACTATGAATCATCCGGATCCAGCCTTATAACCACTAATAGGAATCTCATCACATGTTCTAATGGTAACACACAAAACTAGAAGATTACACTCCATGAGCTCAACCATCCTAGATAGCGCCTGTCCAAGAGGTACACTCCATCATGAAAAAAATCTAACTTTCCTAATGGTTCCTCCAATAGAATGTGCTCTATCAGTTATATCATTCTAGGCCCATCTCAAGTGCTTGGCACTCGAGGTACAGTCATCGTTGTCTTTCGCCCAATGAAAGACTAAGGGACCCTAAGTGGAGAGGCCCACCCTCACCACACTACATTATTAAGGGATCCCTACTACTAACCAACTTGGAAAAACTCTATCCCTCTAATATGGAAAGACCCAATCCTCATTCCTTCGAAAGAGAACTATCTTCTATCTATGAATCGGTTACATCAAGTGGATGTCCATGCTCCTCATAACTCTATCTAACAGCTGAGGGATCTCTAAATCCAATGGAGTACCCTCTCCCTTCCATTAATCAGAAAGGGGGAGTGTAACTTTGTATGTGAGGAACTGCACCCTGATCTCATAGGGGAGTTTGACATATGAAGAAATGGCACCACGATCCCAGAGCAGAGTAAGACTTTGTATGTTGAGGACCCATACCCTAACCGGTATAAGAGTACTACTTGGTGACTATAAGACCGGCACCCTGGTACGACAAAGAATTACCAACACTATTAGTTCATATGTGGAGTACCCATTCCCTGGAACAACATGGGAGAACCAACTCCTATCATAGAGGACCTATTCCCTACTATATTGGATAGTTCCAATTAAATTTACAATAGTTATGGAAGACTCACACCCTACACCTATAGGGGATTATCAACTCCATTGTTAGAGGAAATTCTCCCTAGTCCCACAAGGGAGTACCTACTCTTATTTCATGAACATATCTATGATCCCCGACCCTACTCATTCTGGGGAGTAACACCCCTAGAGTAAGCTACCCAAGGAAAACAAACTTGCTCCCACAATGTGGGGAGTCTCATTATTTACGATTCATCCCAATTCTTCTCAAACATGCTTTTACCAGGAGGTCCTAATACTCAAACCATTTAGTTTCCATCCAAATAACAAAAAATCACCCATATAGTATTTCAAAAGGATTGTATAATTATTACGTGACCAAATCAATATAAGGCTCATCAATCATACACTTTATTTAAATGTTACAGGCGTTATAGTATAAAGGGGTTAGTGGGGTCCAGAACCGGTCTAACCCGGTTGAAGCTACATGACCCACATAGTCGAATCAAGACATTGGGAAAGAACCACCCCACCTGGGTCCATCCCGCTACTGGACTGACCTAGTTTCTCTAGCCTGGCCCTCTCAGATGTGGTCGGATTCGTCCACCTTGGACATGTCGGCTTACCGAATCCCTTCCACACGGCACAGCCGGTTTGTTCGACCGTTGATTCTGCACTCCCACAGCTAGATCCACAAGTCCAAATCTCCCCCACTATGGAAAAAATCCACATACCTCCTAGAATGGGTAGCCACATAAATGTGGTTTCCACTGTCGCTACCTGCGTGCCTGGGCTCCCTTCTGATGGCCACCAAACTCATACCAGTGGACCATTTTTTGATCTGAATAAATCTATAAAATCCTAATGTCATGTTCCTCATCACCACGGTCCATAATCCTCCTTACCAACCATTCTTATAGAATATTCTAGAGTGACAGTATCTCACATGATGTTTCAATCTGTCCCTCACTGTCATCATCACACCTCTACTTGGTCATCACAATGCATGAGCATTGATTTGGGATCATTTATCTTTGAAAAAAATACACAAAAATCCATTTTCGATATCCTCATGATGATTGTGAAGAACACGTGGGTTAAAGGGAAGATGAAATTCAAATAGAATTTTAATGAATGATCCTCTATCATCATTCATCAAGGAATTGATATTCTCATGTTTGGAGAATAAAACATAGAAAATAAAAATAAAAATCAAATTAGTAATGGATTAATTCCCAAAATAAAATTTGATAAAAGACCCTCCCAAATGAATGAATGCACTGTGAGTCAACCTATTTCTGGGTTGATCCATTTTCATCATTTATAAATCAAGAATAGGGACAACATAATCAAAAACAAACATCCAAACTAGATCTGGTTTGATTGTTGATAGAGTGTGAAGTAACGTCATTATAATTATAGATCCATTGAAGAACCATGTCAATCCATGCTACGATTTCGAAATTGGGTTTTTAAACAATTTTCATCAAGAGAGAGCCTCTCCTCTTAGCCTCATGGGATTTCTAGGGTTATGGAGATAACCCTAGAAACCTGATGAATATTTGTTTAAAAAATCAATTTTTAATAAGGAATTTTTTTATTTAAAATAATTTAATGATGCCTATGCCCAAAGTCTAACATTTTTGTCTAGCCCAAATCGGATGATGTTAGTCTCTGCATAATTTAAAGACTCTATTTTGAATGTAATGGTGCAATAAAATTTCTGATATGGGCATCTATTTGAAAAATAATTATGTTCAATGTCTTCCACCCAAGTGCTTTTAAATAAAAAATATTCTTTATTCAATGATTTATTCTGGGAACATCAAGCCACAATATCACATGTCGTCTTAGACCCCCAGTCTCAGAATTTTCTGAAATATTTTCTTAAAAATAAATTCAGAAAAAATATGGGTCATGAAATTCTCCCTACCTTATGGATTTTTGTCCCTGAAAAGAAAAATCCTTCACTCAAGGAATGAAAAATTGAACTTCCATCTAGGCTCCCACGCCAGTGAGCTCATCAATGGTTCATATTCTACATACAATCACACACTTAGAGTAACCACCTAGATATAACAATATCATGTCCATATTCTAATAGGCCATCACTGTGAAACAATGGGAACAAACCACTTTTTTTGTAACCAATGGGAAAGCACCATGCACTATGGTCTATCTGTTGTCATGGGGTCTAGTGGCTCGCATATATGATAACCTGATCCAAATACTTACCGAACTCAGAAGTTCAAATCCACCCATGGATGAAATATACAATTTCATCCACAAGAATTATGATTTCTAGGATAATGCTGAATGAAAAAGTGTTTTTAGGAACAAAACATGCTTGCTCAAGAGGGAACGATGGGTCATACTAGGCCCTCTTTATACAACCTAAAGCATCCACATAGCATGCTAAAACAGAAACCATAACACACCTACTAGTGGAATCCTAGCAGAGTATTGATGTTATTAAACCATTCCTTCATATAGAAACAATATGATGTCTAACTCTGCCACCACGGAAATGGTCCCCAGAAAAATAAGTAGAGCAAAAAACTCCATTTTCAGGGCCCAGATCAACCTCGACGCTTCATTGAAAAACTAGGCCCATAATACGCATGACAAATGGATTCACCTACCATAACTCAAAACTAAGTTTCACGATGTCCCTTTATTAGTAAGTTCTATGCGAGAGTCTACATTGTGCTACCTAGGATTCCTTTTCACTGAAAAAGGAAACCTTGTTCTACCACAACAAAATCACCACAGCCTTTACTAAAAAAATAAATTTGATCATGAACTATAGATTTAGTTTACTTAGAGAATGACATTGTAAGGCCTTGATGCCACTATCAATATATACCAACTGAAACTCTCACCTCCAATTGTCTAGTCACACTATCAGCACCAGTGTGTGGTCATTGGGTCTCCTCCAGTATGAGTCTCTAAATGAAAGGATCAAGTCAACATCTTAACTGAAACCTCCAAATATAAAACATGAAAATTGATAGGAAATGAAATCACTAGTACATGTCTCTATCAATATAGTAGCTCATTTATAAAGACACAAATCTTACCTAGAATAGTTTCTGGAGTCCTGGTGTTATATGCCTCGCCAACCTACCATTTTCTCTTCCCCTGTCTTCCAGCTTTGTGAGACTGGAATTGAATACCAAGAGGGGGTGGTGGTAACACATCAAAAAGTCAATAATCTCCAACTATGTCTCATATCACAAGCAAAGTCTTCCACCTTATGGATCCATCTTCCCTTGAAACTACCTTTTTCTGGGTGGTTTATCAACTGCATCTTCGAATGCATCAATAATGGTAGAACTATCTCAAATGAGATGCCTCATATTTCGAAAAGCATAGAAAAACATGTCATTATGGGAACTAGTATGTCCATGGAACATCTGATGAAACCTATGGTTCTGTGGCAGACATTGTGCACATGATATCTGTAACTCCTATCAAACCTACATCCCAGGTGATCACTGCCTTAGAAGCCTATGATACACGTTTAAACCCAACACATTATCATCTAGTGTCAAAAGATCCATCAATGACACTGTTGGGAAATTTTCATCAACCTGAACCACTTGTGGTGGGTCTGATAACCGATCATCCAGAGAAATCATCAGTTACTAACCATCCTGAAGAAAAATATCATTATGAATGGCTCCAATACAAGAGTCCTTGTTGGGCCTTGAGTAAACCTCATGGTCCTATGGAAAAAAAGTCACTGGCTAGTGCTGTGAACACATCCTGGGGAAAAAATAGGTATCAGGGTTAAATGATTATACATGATTAGATGACATAATAAGTACTTGAGAAACATGAAACATTTCTATACGATGCATGTTCCATTATTTTTCCCTACAACTACTATTTTCATGTATAGAGACAGAAAGTAGGTGCCCATAGTCCTGGTGTATAGATATGTCAGCTGCCACACCAACACTAGAGTCCCTGACCAAAAAGATGAACTCCAAACACATAACACTATTTACCCAAACCAAACTCCCAAACCCTCAGTTCTAATGTGGAACCAAACCTTCACTCTGATACGACTCTATCAGGACCTGACTCCTCAGTCCAATATTGTGACTACCCCAAGTCATCATCCAATAGGCCAGGGGCTGTCCACCAGTAGTTAGTAGAAATATCTCAATAATGGGAGGCATTTTCCTAAGAACCTATACACATGCATGCAATAATAAGCAATTGAAGCTGCAGTTTAAAAATAATATGTTTAGAAAATTCATGCTTACCACAAAAACCCCACATCACAGATACAAAAAAAGGTAAAGTATTATAGAACAAGTGTAATAGAATATAAACCCACTACAACAAAGTTATCTACAAAGTCCGACCTACAAACAAGGATACTGATGCTATTATAGGAAGCTTCTAGAAACACCTCGGATCATCTGATCTCATAAAGAACTATCTGGTCCTTGTCCTGGTCCTACACCACCTATGACTCTACTAAAGCATCAGCCATCTGTACAAGACATGACATGTGTGAGAAAATCTTGTGTAGGGGTGAGTAAAACAATACTCATTAGGGCACCCGGAAACACAAAATAAAATACCACAAAGGAAACACAACTAAGATGATACAATCATATCAACACATGAACATATCAACAACACATATAACAAAAACATCTAGATATACTCTTATCATATAATAATAATCATACTGTTCCAACCTCATAGCCAAAAACCTGATTCCCATTGCAGGTTCGAAAGGAAACCCACAAAATGTGGAAATTACACTCCATGAGCTCAAAAATCATTTAAGGCACCCATTCGATAGGTACACTCCATCAAGAACAAATCTAACATTCCTAATGGTATACCCAAGAGAACATGATCTATCGAGAACATCCTACTAGGCCCAACTCCAGTGCTCAGCACCTGAGGTTCATTAATCATTTTCTGGCGCCCAATGGAAGACTACTGGAACTGATGTTGAGAGGCCCTCCCTCACCACTGTGCATAGATGAGGGAGCCCTACTCATAACCATCTTGCAATAATTTGTCTCTTCTAAATAGAGTAGCCCAAAACATAGTCTTTCGAGGGAGAACTAGCTTCTACCTAGGTATCTTTTACAATAATATTATTGGATTCCTCCTCAAAACTATGTCCCATAGTCGTGGGACCTCCAACTCCAATGGATGACCCACTCCCCTCCGCTACTTGGTACAGGGGAGTGAAACTACATAAGTGAGGACCCACAACCATAACCCTCAAGATAGTATGACTCATGATGGACCCACACCCTAAACCCACAGGTGAGTATGACATCATGTGTTAAGGACCCACACCCAACTTGGTAGGGGAGTACTACTCAGTGACTATAGGACCCACACACTGTAATGATGGAGGAGTACTGACTCTATCTGTTTTTGTGTGGAGGACATGATCATTGGAACAATTAGGGAGTAAAAACTCCAATAATTGAGGACCCACACCCTTCCCAGTAGGGTATCTGATTCTATGTACGTTAGATTTGGAAGACCATCTCCCTAGTCATATAGGGGTGTACTGACTCCACGGTTTGAGGACCTGTTCTTTGGTCCCATAGGGGAGTACCTACTCTTCATTCATGAAAATCTCCTAGAACCTCTACCCTAGCCCTCCATAAGAGTAAAACCCCCAAAGGAATATACCCAAAAGAAACAAATTTTCTCCATTGATGTGGGGATTCCCATTCATTATGAGACAAGAAGATTCCTCTCTAGTGTACTTGTTACAAGAGGACTCACTTCTAAAACCATTCAGTTTGTAGCCAAATTTCTCAAAACCCACTTAGATTATCTCAAATGGACATTATCATCATAAGGGTCTCAATTCAAAATATGGCTCATCAAATGGATACTCTATCTGAATCTTATAGTAATTTTAATAAATACGGGTTAGTAGGGTTCGGGTCCAACCCAAACCGGACGGTTGACCTGACCTGCTAAGCCTGGCCCGGTGGCTCCAACCTATCCCACACAGACATGTTCTCTTTCTTCAACCCTGAACGTGGTGTCTTGTCCTACCCCTTCTATTTCACATCCCAATCATGGCTAGTGACGCATGTCGTTGTATGTGCCAACGCATCGGTGGCCTCCTCTACAGGCCATCAGACTCGCTTCAATGATCGATTTTCAAATTGGAAATAAAATCTAGGATCCTTTTGGCATGGTCTACATAGAAAATGGCTCGAATCCACATTGCAATCAATTCCAATATAAAATTCTCTAGTGACTATATCTCACTTTTCATTTTGATCCCTTCATTGACTTCGTCATCCGACCTCTAGCAGTTCATCATGAGGTCGGATCATTGATTTTAAATCACTACACTATGAAATGGATGTACAAATATCCATTGTTCATAACCCCATGAAGAAATGCGAAGAACACGCGGGTAAAAGGGGATAGAATATTCAGATAGAAAATCGAGGAACAAACCTTTCGTCATGAAAATAATCTGGTCCCATTAAAACGATCAAATATAGAAGATAAAAATATGAATCAAATCAATCATGAATTAATTCCACAAAATAAAATCAAAAATGATCTCCCATAAAAATGAATTATATGTGGTTCAACATGATCAGGGGTTGATCTGTGTTGGTAATTTATTAATCACAAATAATGAAAACATAATGAATACTAAACAACCTAACTGGATCTGGTTCGATCGTTGATGAAGAGTGAAACTACATCATTTTCATCATCCATTCATTGAAGAATGATCGTGATTTTCACTTCAATTTTCATAACTGATTTTTCGACATTTGTCGTCGAGGGAGAGCCTATCCTCTTCTTTAAAACAGAGCTACAAAGTTATGGTGATAACCCTAAATAACTAAGAAATTTTTTTTTAAAAGAACATATCTGTTGCATCAAAAA
Source organism: Viscum album (assembly GCA_963277665.1). Classification (NCBI taxonomy): domain Eukaryota; kingdom Viridiplantae; phylum Streptophyta; class Magnoliopsida; order Santalales; family Viscaceae; genus Viscum; species Viscum album. Next base: position 650,100,062 of record OY728126.1, read on the forward strand.
TATTGTTTTTAATAAATTCTACATCCCATATCTAAATTTTTCATATGGCCTGTATTAGATAATATGAGGCACAACCTAAGGTAATGTCATTGTTCTAAACGCAATGGTGTCCTCATATTTCTGATCCATGAATCCTTTTGTCTGATACTTAATTTCTAAGTTCACCTCATGAGTGAATTTAATTATAAAACTAAAATTTATTCAATTATTTAATCTAGGAATAATTGGCCTTAGATTTGCACGCCATATTAGCACCCGATCATGAAATTTTCCAAAACAAATTTTTAAAAATCAATTCGGGAAAAATAAAATTCATTAAAATATTGTGTTCTCGATGTTATTTTGCGTGGGTTATACTATATGACATAAATTTAAAAAGTTATTTTCAATTGATAAAATTTTGGGTCGTTACCAGAGTTTGTTCCAAAAAAGGGAGCCCCTACCTCCTATTTATTAAAAACATATTTGGAATTTATAGGACATGTAAATGATATAAATATCATGTGTAGCTTAGTTTCATCCCCCCTCGAAAAAAAAATTGGCAGAACATGCATGGTTTTATAAAGACCATTAAACATTTTATATTTGATACACGATGTGTATTCCAATTACATTGTGTGTAATTGGCCTACAACCAACTTACAACCCCATGTTCGCTTAATCTAAAAAAATGACACATGATACAAATTTATGAAGTAAAACTAAAAGAGAACTAAAAAATGAGTTTCAATTAAAAAATAAAAGTATTCATGAGTGATGAAAAACATGGTTATAACAATATAGTTATTAGATATATGATTAAAAACCATATTTGTGATAACCATTTTTACAAAGACCGTATTTATGATTACTAAATTTTTTATGAAATTATTTTTAATAACCATATTTATAATTTCAATATTTAATTCCTATGTACATACTTATAATATCATTAATTCATTAATCTCTCAATTCTCAATTCTCAGTTATTATTTTATATTATATATTTTTCACTATTATTTCTCATTCCATGGTGATCTTCCACATTATAGTCATTTTATATTTGAGATCCTCAAGGATTAAGATGATCTAGGGGATTTTTTTTAGTTTTTAAAATTTTATAATTTTACATCTATCATCCACTATTGACATTGAACAATCAATATATGTATTTTACCCATAGTGAGTAATACTACAATGTTTTCAATACTATGTTTTTGTTAATTGTTTGTAACATTCCACTTATGGATGAATTATTTGTCTTAGATTGGTGAATATCATGGAAACCACAATTTTTAATTGTGTTAATTCCTTTTGAAAGAATAGGTTGTTGTTATTTAAAATATAGGATTAAATAATAAAAATTATAATGGTTTCAAAAACCTGGGGCATTACAACCAATGGGTTTTGAATGGTACAAAAAAATTCATATTCGACTTCAAGAACTGATTCACCCCCTCTTAGTCGATGATAATATCTAAACTAATTCAAAAACACTTCATAAATGAATTAAATCATTAAAAATATGTATTCAAAAGTAAATAGAAATAAAATTGAAAATGGATACCTTTAAATATTGAAATTACTAGTTTTATTAATATTATCATAAAGAGTTGTTATATTGTGGAATAAATTGGTAATGTCTAAAAATAACCACAAATATTAAAAATATTTTCATATTATTTTTCTTTCATTTTCCACACATAGTTTTTTAGTGACCTCTATATGAAAATTATATTTTAAGTTAATTTTTGAAGTATCATAAACTTTATTTATTTAGTTATTTAATTTAAATTAAAATTGAACGATTAAAAATTTGACTCAATTAATGTGTAATAATTTTATGAATACTTAAGAAAAAAGGGATATATATATATATATATATATATATATCTGTGTGTGTGTGCATGTGTCTGTGTGTGTTGTTTGAACTCTAGATATTGAAAATGTTTTGAATACCATTATATGAATGCAATGTTGTGAGAAATTTAATGGGAATGTAATTCTTTCTTCATAATATTGTCTGAGTAAAATATTTATATTTAAGTGCAAAATATTATATATTCTATGATAATATCCAAGGAATCATTAAAACATTATATACCATAAATTCGTTTCTCCATTAGCATTAATATTTTTAAAAAATAATGAATAATATTTAGTCCATAAGAAACATATGTTATAAAGACACATTAAAAATATAAAGAGGCTTGGAATGAAAATCCATGGAACAATACACTACTAAAAACCAAAATAAACCCACTACCCCACATATATAATCAAGGATATGAGGGAAACAGATAACCATATAGGTTAATGGAAAAATCATATACGTACCCTGTAACGACCCAAAAAATTTCATTAAGGAAAATTCCTCTAGGTCTATTTAAATATCTTCTTATGGTTATGTAAAATGTATGCACCTATTGGGTTTTATGTTATGGATTTTAAAATACTGTAAAAATTTGTGACCATTTCTAATATAGCTGTTGAACAGTGATCACATGATTAGTATAAATATAGGGCTTTATCAAATCCAATTTACTCAGACAAAGAATGTAATGACCTCATCTAGTAGTCTTTCCCCATAAGAATCACATTTATCACATCTCAGAAAGAAGGTGGCTTCATTGGGATTCCATCTTGACCAAGCCCATGATGAGCTGGAATATGTTAAGCTTGAGGGGAACTAGCTACAGGAGAAGAGGAAGTTAATAGAGATTACAGCATGAGAGATGTTATCCATGCCACCCCAAGAGTCGATCACCATCTCGCACCTTACCCTAAGGTCTTATGCAGGTGTTTTAAGGGGTTATGTAATATGACCCTATTTCTACAATTATGTACATTATTTTTGTACAGTGAATATACATTCTTTTTATTATTGTTACTCTATAAATTTTTTTCAAATCACAAATAGTATTTTTAGTTAATATTCAACTATAAAATATAGTTTGATAACTTAATGGATTTTTTAATTAAAGAAAAATTTAAAAAATTATTATTATTATTATTATTAAATTACTTTTTATTTAATATAAATTATAGTATAATTTTATGAATGCAATTATAATTTTTATTAAGGTTTGAAAGCTTTTTTTGTCAAAACTCATGATTTTTGGATAAATGAAAGTTTTTATTTTAAAATTGATAACTCAAAAATATAGAATATTATTTAGATTAAATGAATACTATTTTTGGAATCAGGATTTCAAAATTATCTAGTGTTGAATTTTTCATAATTTTCTGAGATTGTCGAATTTTTGGTTAAAAATTAAACACCGTTTAAATATATAATGTGTTTTTTGACATCATAAAGACCCAATAGTGAAGTAATAAAATACTATAAACATATTGTTTGGCCAATATATGTGTTATAATTAAAATAATGTTATTTAATTTTTTTTATTTGTTTTACATTGCTTGAGTGGACTCTTCAAGACTTAAAAAACATTTTATCTTTTTAAATTGATTTCCATTAGAGTGAGACTTACCTCAACCTATGTAACCCTATTATTTTAAGATTTTAGGCAATTGTACTTATAAAATATTATTTTCCACTCCCCTTTTAAAAAACAAGTGGTAAAAACCACAGGCTGTATTGTTGTTTTGATTATTTTAATGTGTCGGGTCCCGAACCTAAATAATAATGAATTCCCTCTTCTTTTCTATATAAACCCACCCAAGATCGCACTTCCTCATCACTCAAATCCTTTATAGTTAGACCATCCCCTAACCTCTTATCACTTTAATCCTACCAAGGCACCCCAAGCTCTTAAGAAGCCTCTCTCAAGCCTCTCCCATGCTTTTGGTATCACACTTCCAAGTATGGGATTCCTTCCATTCTAATTTTATCAATGTTTTTTAATATTGTTATGCCAATTTATTTTCAATTATAAATTTGGGGGTATGATTTCACACCACCCATATACATTCCTCTTTATTTTTTATTGATGAGATACCACTTTCTCTCTCATCGTTTCCTTCCAAATATACCTGTTACCATGCCAACATTCCGTATGAAATTTCCCTCTCCTCATTTACATTCAAGAAATTATTTTGTATTATGAATCTAAATTCCATTACCTATGTATGAAAATGTTTCTTTATGAATCCTATTACTTTAAAATTCTTGTACAGATGATGGTACACCATTTTCTCTCTCATCAATCATTTTTATGAAGTCATATGTCATGCTGTTATGCTGTCGAAATTGCACCACAATTTTCCAAGACAAAATCACTATATAGTGAATACCATGCCAATTTCTTTATGAAGGTTATTCACCTTTATGCACATTTACATATTGATGTAAGAGTTTCAGGTATGAATTACACCAACCTAAATTGTGTAATAAATTTTGATGTTTTATGAATTCATGTACTATGATCTTATGGCGCACTTATGATTGAAATGATGCGTTTAAGAAGGGTGTTCCCTGCTAGCACTCTAATGCATTGGGTAAAGTATAGTATCATGATAGGTCTTGTTCAAGAGTGTGAACTCATCCTAATTCATGTGAAACAAGGGTTTACTCATGATTAATGTTCAATGGGGGTTTACTCATTCTTCATGTGGAATTAGCCTTGGCTCATGCTAATTTTATGTTAAGTGTTGTTGCCACATTTCCATGTTATGATTATCATGTGTTGTCATGACTTTATGTTCATGTTTCTATTGTTCTTAATTGATATTCCTATTGCCTAAAATGTAATGTAATATTCATGTTATCCATTATTTACTCCCTTAGTGGGCTTTAAATCTCACCCTTTTCTTTTGGATGTCCTTAGTTTATCACATGCAATGCTAAGTGAGAGGGATTGTAGTGCTCATGTAAAGGATGTTTTCAATAAGATGATGTGTTCTGTGGTTTATGTTGTCATGTAATGTTCTTAAACCCCAAATACAATACACCTATTGATCTTTTATGTTGTATCAAGTGAATGTTTTATGTAATAAATCATGTTTAATTATGTAATAAAGAGCAGGGTTGTTATAGTTGGTATCAAAGAATAGGACTATTTATTTTTGGGATTAGAATTATAAAAACATAGTGAAATCCATAGGGGTAAGACTAAGAATAATAAAAGCATCCCTATTTTTTGATAATTATTGAGTAAGTGGATTATCAAGAAAATACGTCCATGTCTAGATACGAGTAGGAGGAGGCATCTCATGCACAGATGTACCTAGTGGTGAAACCCCGAAAAGGATTTTTAGGCTTGACTTGGGGTATCCTGGTACACAACAACATGCCTTCCTACCCTCCTTGGTTATGAGACTCCCGAGGGATATGCATTGGTAAATTCAAAAGCTTAGTATGAACCATTATTAAGGGAAAAAAAATAATCACTTTAGAATATATGTATGAAAGTATATCATGGATAACATAGCTAAAATCTTATAGATTCATTAGTTAATGAAATAAAATCTATTTGTAAGTCATCTATTTTTGGATTACACATTATGTGTTACCCCTAACATTCCTTCTATTCTAGCCAATGGTCGGTCACATAAGGACTTAGGCTAACAACCGATGTGAAGACAAATGTGGTGACTGTTCTAATGAGATTCCCAATCCGATGGGAGCGTAAATCGTGAACATTATCATGATACTCACTCAGTTAACTCAAGAATTGAATAGAAACATGGGTCAAGAGGAACGTTCACCCCCACCCCCCAATAAAGAACAACTTGCTATCGAGGGCTTCATGAGACAAAGGCCTTCTACTTTTAATGGATCATTTGATCCCCCAATCATCAAACAATGGATCAAGTTTGACCACTTCTTTGGTGGGTTGAAACCTATCCTTCAGAAAGCCCTATCGATCTGCGACATTGACATCTATGAGAATATTATCCGATGTTCCCTCATGGTGTGAATGGAGATCGACGAACCTCAGGGGTATCATGGGGATACGATGTGTAAGGTGGAATTCAATTTTCACGACCTGACCCTACACAGGCTCGAGCCGCAACTACCCCATGCCCACCTCCATAGGCCAGGGGATGGAAACCAGCGTCGAAGGCACAACAACTCGGGGAGGCCTTTTCCTAAGTACTTGTACACACACACGCAGCCCACTCAATGAAGAAGTGAAGATTAAAAAGAAATGTAAAGTACCAACTGCTATAAATACTCCACAAAGTGCATCAACCTCTAAATAGTATTAAGCAAGTTCTAAAAGTAAACTAAAAAGATAAGGGGAAAAACACGTGCCAAACCAGAAAAGTGCCACAACCTGACAATAGGTAAACAAAAGTAAAACAGTTGGGAGAGCCCCACACCTGGAACCCGACTACGACCACTGCACGTGGTCCATGCTCTCAAACTCCTAAGATCCACTGAAGTCACGACCAACATGTCTGTCGTCTGCAAGGGCACACCAAGTGCAGGCAAACCCCAAGTAGGGGTGAGTATAAAAAATACTCAATAGGATGCCTCGAAGGCTTGAAAGAGAAACAAAGGAGGTACTAAAGAGGTGAGTAGTAGATCAAATAGTGAAAAGTAATGGGGTACAACTGAGAGAGTGAAGTAAAGAGTACATCTCAACCCAATAATAGGAAGGAATTAGACACATCCAAATGCAAAGAGCTAGAAATGGTGAAAAGATGAACTTCTCATCAAGTATTCGCTACCTATAGTGGAAAAGTATACTCTTCCAACCAGGAGAAGCTGGACATGTAAAGAACGTGGCATACCATGCGCCTCTTCACCTCTCCTGGAAGGAGAGTAACCAAAACCCGCGAAGTGGGTACTGGAACAAGGTATACATAAATATATGCTCTATCAAGAAACCCGAAAAAGATTGTAAGGGGATCTCCATACCGTATCTCAGCCCAAGAAAGTGAGTCACCAACAGTCCCAAAAGTAAACACCATCGAGGCCCAATATTTCACACGTCTGCTTTGAACTGCAAGTCAAGAGGCTCAATTCACCGCCCCTTGATACTATCCGCTTTGGGCGGAACTAACTCACAGTTATGGTTTTTGGTCGCGTCACAAGGACACGTATCTGTGGAGAAAGTTCCCCTCATCCTTGAGAGTTCAACGGTAAGTCAAACCACACCACGCAACTGCCAAAGTTTTCAAATCACTGAACCTTACAACCAAGGGTCCTGCTCCAGATGTCACAGAGAAATGCGACAGATTAGCCTAGTATCAAAGACTGCCTCTGAGATAAGTCATTGGGTAACCCACTACCTAGTCTCTGCTGGACTCTATATCCTAATAAGTCAATGAGCAACCCACTGCCCAGCCCCGCTGGAGGGTAAACCCAAAGAAGTCGATGAGAATCCCACTACCCAGCCCAACTGGAGGGTAAACCCTATAAAGTCGATGAACAACCCACTACCCAGTCTCTGATAGAGGGTAAACCTGAAAAATTCAATGAGGAACCCACTGACCTGCCCCGCAAGAGTGTAAACGTGAAGAAGTCGATAGGCAACCCACTGCCCAGTCTCTACTGGAGGGTAAAACCGAAGAAGTCAATGAGTAACCCACTGCCTAGCCTCGCCAGAGGGTAAAACCAAAATTGCTCTGGCCATCCCAACTAGAAACAACCTCCTTGGAAGATAATCGGTGCCCGCGTAAATTATTTGTCACACATAATCCACCAAACCCTACCAGGGAACTCGAAGAGATGTGATACTGAAATCCCACATGGGTAAAGGGAAAAGGAAACCCAAACAACTCTGCGGATCAAACCATCGAGAAGAGAACCAGGGGTAACCACTCAACCCTACTGGTTTAAACCATTGAGAACAAGACCAGGGGGACCCACTCAACCCTGTTGGTCTAAAAATCGCTACAGAAGGACCCTCTGCCTCACGAGAGGTCAATTGTGTGTAATGCATTGCATGACACGCACATGGGGCCCACACGACATGTGGACCTGTCTCCAAACCAAGCACACAACGTTCTCATGTACTACAACATGTACCTCCAAGCATTCCCAAATACTCCCAAAGTTTACCACATTTCCATCCCAAAGGCTATTGTGCACACGACACCCAATGTATACATAAAAAGGCGTAAACATAGTTTTTCCAGCCTGATTCCTCCACGACCCTAGCATGGATGACAACATCTCATCAAACATCAACATCACTCACACAGGAGTGAACACGATAACATGCCAAGGTTCTCTACAAACACTACAGGAAGAACCACCACTAGTACACCTTTCATATTCCACATTTAATAAGATCACGTAAGAGGCTCTGCTCACCTAAATATATAACATCATTGCAATACTAGGGGAAAAACATGTGAGATAGACTATCTACTCGCCTCCAACGGATATCCAATGTAAAATTTGTCTGACACTGCTTTACGCCCGAACGGCGTCCCGTGGTCCCAAGCCTTGGCCCCAAAACAGTCAGGCACATCACACCATTGCAATATTCTTAGAATGACACGTCAAATTGACTGATCACTTGGTTGGAATAGATATCCATAGACAAAGATACATCTCCTTATGCCGTACACGAGCGGTGCTACATGGGACCCGTGTCGGACCTGACTATTAATTTATTTTCAATTTTTTTATTATTGGGCCAGGTTCCTCTCATCAAGGTCCGAGATGGTTTCCAGATCAATAATTTTTTGTCACTTAATATTTTAATGGGCTTCACACATATGTGCAGCCACCACGTGGTTGGGAGTACCCGCGCGGCCAGCCTAGGGGTCGGGAAATTCCTAATTGTTTTCCTTATTATTATTATTATTTTTGTCATCTGCATTATTATTATTCTTATGATTATTATAATTGTATTTATTGTATTATAATTATAATTATTATTCTATTATTTTTATTAATTTTATCTTTATTAACATCATCATTGTTGTTCTTTATATTGTATCTTTTATTACTATAATTTGTATTATTACTATTATTCTGATATTATTATTATTATTATTATCACTATAATAGAATGGAAATAAAAAATATTAAACCTAACCCTAATACCCGCGGCCAGCCCCCCCTGTTTGTTGTTGTGCACTGCGAGTCGCACCCCCCATTTTCCCTTCCCCGCTTGCCATCCACCATGATCCATCTCCCTCGGCTGCTCCACCTTGCCCAAGCACCACCCCCGAGAGATACCTCACCACCATCCTCTCTCCTCTGTCACCAGCAGCTTGCATGACCCTGACCCTCCGGTCGAACTCCGGCGAGCCCCACTGCCGGCCAATGGCCTCCGGCTCCTCTGGCGACCTCCTTCGCCTCCTCTGGCTGCTCTCCCTGCCGGCGCCGCCCATCCCTATAGCTGGCTACACCGGAAAGCAACCTATGACCCGCTTTACCGCCACCTCTCTTTCTGGATATCTGCACCGCACCACTCCATCTCTTCCCCCACCGGACAGCATGCACGCACGCCCTCCCCTCCTGTCCAGCAAGCAGTGCACGCCACCCCCACCCTCCCTCTTGTGCCACTCCCCATAGCGGCTTTCCACCTATCCTTTTCAGCCGGATTTTCTGGTACGTCAAACATTCGGCACCAATCCATCTTGCTCGTCCATCTTTCCACACCCTTGCCATAGGGTTCAATTGAATTTTTTGTTGTGCAAATGGAAAGCAGTTGAAGTTTCGCACTGAAATTTGGGGTTTCGACACCCAAGGCAAGGGTTTTGTGTATAATCTCTATTTGGGGTTTTATTTTTCTATTTTAGTCAATTTAGTATGTTATGTGATTAAACTTCATTGTGCGAATATGGTTTTTGTTGATGTCTAAATATGTTTTCGAAGTATTTAGTAACCTGTTTATATGATATGATTGTTTTTTTTTCTTCAGAAACACATGTTGATCCATTTGTAGTGTTTTATAAACTCTGTTGTTGGTTTATTAAATTGTGCAAGGGTTGCAGTTGTGTTTTGGTGTGACTCCAATGTGGCGTTGTGTGCGTTTGATCATGAATGTGTTTTTAGGGGTTTAAGTTTGTTTCTTGTGTTTAAAGCCGTAGTATGTTTTTCAAAATTGTTTTATAAAAATTTTAAATGATTTATTAAGTAGTGAGGATGTTGCGAATTTGGTTTTGGAAAACGTGTTTAGGCGCACATGATTTTAAATGTTAATTTCATCAGGTCGTGTGCTTTTGTGTAGTTTTGTATTCTGGTGTTTTCTTGAAATCTCCTGGTGGCACTTTAAAATAATTAGTGAGTTGTTTTGGTGCTGTGTGGTTTTTACAAACACTTTTTGGATTTTAAGGTGGTTTAATAAAGAAGGTTGATGGTGTGAGATGTGTTTTGAAAATATGTTGATCTTGTTCTTTTGTGCTGGATGTTCGTTTGAATTGTTTTGAGTCTGTGTTTATGCATTTTAGTTGTGCAGCTGTTGCATCGTGTCGGCGAGGAAGACCCGCGGTACTTCGGTCATCGGCTTGCGTGTGTTTGTGTGTCTGTGCGAGGCGTGACGTGCCATTATGTTTGGACATAGAGCCGAGGTAGGTCTCCCACTACACTCACCTTTAAATTTAGAATTTTTTAATTGGTTGATATTTTATTAATTTTAATGAATATAAAATAATATAACATAATTAATTTTTTTTAAATGATTGTTTGGGGTGAAAAGAGCCGTTTATTTTATACTGACTAATTGAAACATTTTCTTGATGAGCGGACACCCAGTATTGAATAATGCATGTTTTTCCTTTAAACATAATTCAAGGAACTTCATATGTAGTTCTAGATTTAAAGATAAATGGTTTCTTTTGAACAAGTGTTTTGGGGTTTCCCATGAAATGATGTCTTTATTTAAGGTTAGTGAAGGCTCGTATGGTACTTTAATAAAATGGATTATTTCGGAAAACCCACTCGGGGGTGATCTTTGGTGTGCGTTGATTGCGTGAACTGTATGTCATGTTTGTGCATCATGACTGATTGATTTACATTGTGTATGTACCCCTTTTTATTGCTTGTGATGACATGGGAACCTGACATAGTGAGTGAATCTTCTGAGAACGATTTCTGCACTATTTTAGAATACGCACTGGCTAGTGGCCCCATAGTAGGGGAATACTGAGTTACTGCTGCTATGGGGATTGGGCCCCTCGGTTAGGCTATATAGGGCTTTGCTGGGCATTATGGTGTTATGATGTCATTGAGTTAGAGCATGCTTCCAGGATGAGTCACATGTATGGTATGTTCTGGATTCTTTATTTTCCCCTAGGTTTGTCCCATATTTCTTTTACTGTTTATTTGTATGTGGCGGGCATTTGAGAGGTCTAGTTCAGTTGCTGGCCCCATGTGCCACTTTTCCATTGCCCTTAGTGTGTGTTGTGTGTTGTGTGGTTTTCTCTATTTACTAACAACTGGAAATTGAATTACTAAATAGTTCGCAGAAATGTTTTGAAATGAAAAGCACTTATTCCCTTCAACCATTAAACATGTTTTTAAATTAAAAAGTGAAATGGACTGTTACTTGTCGTAGAAATGAAAGTTTGTGTGGAAACCAATTTTTTATATAATTTAGTTCAAACCTGGAATTGATAAATTCTTTATTTACTGGTATGTTCATTGGGAATAGAATTAGTCAGGCCTAAAAAATGAGTTTTAATACTCACACCTATAGTGTTTTCATGTTTTTTAGTTTCTGTTGCAGGTTGACTTGAGCGTGTTCTCCATGGGTGATACTTGGTTGTGGTGTGGAGACTGACTCTCGAGGTCACGAGTAGTTTTTGTCGTAGACATGTTAGTAGTGTTGTTGGTTGTTCTTTATTTATTTTCTTTTGTTCTATTTATTTTCGCAAGTTAGTTTATTTTCTCTTGGGCCAAATCATTCCAAACTATTTAATTTTGATGCCCGACACTAGTTGCGATCCCGTGGGGATCGGGAAAGCCCCTCGGGCCATGTCGCGGGCCAGCTCAGGTGACAGGATTAGGGTCGACCCTGGTTGGTTCATGACAAAATGGTATCAGAGGAGGTTCTTATTATTTGGGGTGTTTGGTAGATGAAGATTTGGACTATCAGGATTCTGTAGGTAAGTGTGGGAAGAGCGTCACGAACTCTTGCTCGCACTAATTCTTGAGTTACTAGGGTAGTCTGGGATTTGAGTCTTCTTCTTTTGTTTTGGATTGAGGAATAACTATGGAGGAGATCCAATGTCACTTCATGACTTCACACGGAGTAGTGACCCATGTGGAGTCTAAGTGCAATGTTTATGTTCCTCCTAGTATTTTCTGCTTACCAAGGTCTGTCTCGCTACCATGTCTCCAGGTTATGTGAAACTGCTAGTTCCTCATTTCGGTGCTTCATTGTGGATTGTGTTTTGTTTAGATCGGTTAGGTGTATGTTTGCTTTTGGAAATGAACGTGGATCTTGAAATGAAAGTGTTTTATCTAAAAAGTTTTTAAATTGGTAAAGGGGGTTCTTTAAATTGAAGGATATTTGGTTTGAAAGTTAATGTTTGTTTGGAGTTGGTAAAGGGTGGCTTGGTGTGACCCTTGGTATTATTTATTGAGGATCACATGTGTGTGAGTATGAATTAAAAGTGCATGTGGGCACTTGTTCGTGGAAGATGTGGATTCAAATGGATGGACACACAAGTGATGATTCATGGGATGCCATGGGTGAGTTTCTGAAATAGAAATGTATTGGAAATTGGTTTTTCTCTAATAAATGGATTTATGAGCAGTGAAAAATAGATTCTTTTTTTTTTTGAAAAATGATCTTGGGAATAATGCAGTTTTGAATTTTTAAATGAAAATGGTGATTTTGAAAAGGAGAATTTTGATTGCATTTATATTCGTTTAACATTCAGGCTGGTTGTCTCGTCTTGGGGTGTTTATTTCGAATGTGTTTTGGTGTGATGTCGAGTTTTGGTTTTGTTCCCTATGTGTTGTTACGAATGTGCCACCCAGAAAAGTCTCAGAAAGTTGTTAATGAGTCATTCCCAATTATGGTTCCTATCAAGTGTTCCCTGTTCATCGAGGCGATTGATGTTTGTTAGAGGAAGTTGTGTGGTTTGTGGAATTAGTGAGAGTATCTTTGGGTTGTTGGGAACTCTCAAGGTTGTTCAAGTTCATGCTACCTCGAGTTTGTTTGAGGGTCCAGTTTTGGGACTAGTGAAGGTTTGATGTCTCCACATGGATGGATTTGTGTAGATGTGGTAGGTGTTGAAGTCCGCATTCATCCAATTGATCATATCTGAGAATGTGAAGGCATGTGTTGGCCGCTTTAAGGAGTCTACATCTGGAGCGCAAGTGCTTGGCAAATCCAGCACAATTCTTCATTCGTAATGGTTCCTCATTTTGCAAGAGGGGTGTACGAGAGGAACCTACCTCTAAAGAAATCCCTTTTGTCGGTGTCGACTTCTGGTTCGTCAGACTATTCACTAATGTGCCATCTGTGTTGATGGTTAGAGCATCATAATTCATTTCGTCTCATTCTTCCAAAGTCCTGCTACATTGTGACCATTCAGGTCAATGGGAAAGGATCCGAAATAAGTGTCATTCGAATAAGGAGTCCTGATCGGGGGATGCTCATGTCTGAATGTGAGGCATAAGATGCTTCTGCCATCAGAGCCCTAGCCTCAGGTCTCGGGGTGAAGCTCGTGCACATTTAGGGCATCAGAAGCATGTGAGACCTTTGCTTGGATCTATATCTTTCGTCTTATAATAGAGACATTTAGGGTTTCCTTGTCCTTGTTTTCCCGCTATTGTATGTTCATTTTTTTACGTTAATAGTGAGATGAACTTATTCTTTTGTGATCATAGTAGTTGCATTCTTCTGAGTGTGGCCTCTATAATTATTTTTTTATTAAAAAGTTTATTTGGCCTTGTGTGGGTTGGTCCTAACTTCATTATTGATGATTTGGAGATGTGATTGTTGGGGGTTTTTTTTCCTGTGCTGAGAGTTCTGAGTTTTAGTAGAAGCGTTGTGTCACTCGTACTAAGGGAGCTAGATGTGTTGGGAGTTTTAAATCGATTTGTGGAATTTTATTTCCAACAGTGTTGTTATAGGGAGTTCATTGTCTTGGTGCCCCGATATGTCGGGTAGCCTTGTAGTGGTGTTCCGTTTAAGTCTCAGTGGTCCCGCTCAACTCAGGTAGTGAAGTCGGTAGGTTTATGTTTGGTGTTCCCTAGTTCATGGTTGTGGTGAGGGTGTTGTTTGGATAATGTAGAAAGGTCAAGATGGTTTTTGGGAACCAGGATTTCCGGGTTGCTCTATAGTAGGTTTCTAGTGTAAGTCTTGGTGGACTTGTTTGATTTTTAATGTTTATGTGTTAGTAGAGTTCTTGTTGTGGGGAGAACCCTCTCGTGTTCTCCCATCATTTTATGTCATGGGTTCTTCATGACTGGTTGGGTGTGACTTGTGGAGTGAATCATCAACCCAGGGTTCTTGATTTTACTTTTGGATTTGTTCGTGCATGGACTTAATATTTGGTTATCTTTTGGGTTGGTGACTTTCTTGGGGAAGAAAGTGTCTGTGGTGGAGAGAATTGTCGCACCAGACTTTTAGTTTATTTTCATTTTATTAATTATTTGGCCCAGGTCCTCTCGACAAGGTCCAAGCTAGTTTCCAGATCAAAAAATATTTGGTCACTTGATATTTTAATGGGTTACTCACCTATGTGTAGTCACCGCGCGGTTGGGAGTAGTCGTGCGACCAACCCAGGGGTCGAGAAATTGCTAATTGTTTTCTTATTATTATTATTATTATTATTGTTTTCATTATTATTATTCTTATGATTATTATTATTGTATTTATTGTATTATTCTTATTTTTATTATTATTATTCTATTATTGTTATTAATTTTTATCTTTATTAACATCATCATTATTGTTCTTTATATTATTTATTTTATTATTATTATTTTTATTATTACTATTATTCAGATATTATTATTATTATTATCACTATAATATAATAGAATGAAAAAAAAATCTTAAACATAACCCTAATACCCGCGGCCAACCCCCCCCCGTTTCTGGCTGTGCACCGCGAGCCGCACCCCCCATTTTCCTTGTCCCACTTGCCATCTGCCATGATCCCTCTCCCTCGTTTCCTCCTCCTTGCCTAGGCACCACCCCCTCGAGATGCCTCACTGCCTTCCACTCTCCTCCATCGCCCGCAGCCTGCGTGACCCCGACCCTCCGGCCGAACTCTGGCGAGCCCCACTGCCGTCCAGCGGCCTCCAACTCCACTAATGACCTCCTTCGCCTCCTCCGGGCCGCTCTCTCTGATGGTTCCACCCATCCCTTTGACCGGCTACACCGGCCAGTGACCAGAAACCCACTCCGCCGCCTCCTCTATTTCCGGACAGCCGCACAGCACCATGCCACCTCTTCCCCACCGAACAGCCTGCGCGCACGCCCACCCCTCATATCCAGAAAGCAGCGCATGCCGCCCCGCAACATCCCTCTCGCGCCACTCCCCACAGCCGCTTTCCACCTATCCTTCTCGGTCGGATTTTCTGGTGCGGCTCACTTCTAAAACTAATCCATCTTGCTCCTCCAGCTTTCTGCACCCCTGTCTTAGGGTTCAATTGAATTTTTTGTTGTGAAAATGGTGAGCAGTTGAAGTTTCACACTGAAATTTGGGGTTTCGACACCCAAGGTAAGGGTTTAGTGCATAATCTCTATTTGGTGTTTTATTTTTCATTTTTTGTCAATTTAGTTTGTTATGTGATTAATCTACTATTTGCGTATATGGTTTTACATGATTTATAAATATGTTTTCGAAGTATTTAGTAACGTGTTTATGTGATACGAGTGTTTTGTTCTTTGGAAACCCATGATGAGCCATTTGTAGTGTTTTATAAAATGTGTTGTTGGTTTATTAAAATGTTCAAGGGTTGCATTTGTGTTTTGGTGTGACGCCAATGTGGCTTTGTGTGTGTTTGATCACGCATGTATTTTTTAAGGGGTTTAATACGGTTTCGTGTATTTACATCCGTGGTATGTTTTTCAAAATTATTTCATAAAAATTTTAAATGATTTATTAAGTAGCATGGATGTTGCGAATTTGGTTTTTTAAAACATGTTTAGGCACACGTGCTTTTAAATGTTAATTTCATCATGTTGTGCATTTTCCTCTGGTTTTGTATTCTGGTGTTTTGTTGAAATAACCCAGTGGCACTTTTAAAAAAATTAGTGAGTTTTTTTTGGTGCTGTGTGGTTTTTATGAACACTTATTCGATGAGAAGGTGGTTTAATAAAGAAGTTTGATGGTGCGAGATGTGTTTTCAATATATATCGAGCTAGTTCTTTTGCGCTGGTTGTTCGTTTGAATTGTTTTGAGTCTCTGTTTATGCGTTTTAGTTGTGCAGTTATTGCAGCATGTCAGTGACAAAGACCCGCGGTACTTCTGTCGTTGGCTTGCGTGTGTTTGTGCATCTGTGCAAGGCATGACGTGTCATTATGTTTGGAAAGCGAGCCGAGGTAGGTCCCCCACTGCACTCACCGTTAAATTTAGAATTTATTAATTTCATGATATTTTATTCATTTTAATGAATGAGAAATAATATAAGGTAATTAATTTTTTAAATGATTATTTGGGGAGAAAAGAGCCGTTTATTTTATACCGAACACATGAAATATTTTATTGACAAGAGGACACCCAGTATTGAAAGAATTCATGTTTGTTCTTTAAACATAATTCACGGAATTTCAAATGTAATTCTAGTTTTAATGATAAATGTTTATTTTGGACAAGTGTTTTGGGTTTTCTTGAAAAATGAGGTCTATCTTTAAAATTGGTGAAGTCCCAATTGGCACTTTAATAAAATGGATTATTTTGGAAAACCCACTCGGGGGTGATCTTTGGTGTGTGTTGATTGCGTGAGCTGCATGTGATGTTTGTGCATCATGACTGACTGATTTACATTGTGAAAGCACCCATTTTTATTGCTTGTGTTGACATGGGAACCTGGCATAGTGAGTGAATCTTCTGAGAACGATTACTGCACTATTTTAGAATATTCACTGGCTAGTGGCCCCATAGCAGAGGAATACTGAGTTATTGCTGCTATGGGGATTGGGCCCCTCGGTTAGGCCATATAGGGCTATAACGGGCATTAATGTGTTATGACGTCATTGTGTTAGAGCATTCTTTCTGGATGAGTCACATGTATGGTATGTTCTGGATTTTTCACGATCTTCTAGGTTTGACCAATGTTTTATTTAGTGTATATCTATATGTGGAGGACGTTTGAGAGGTCTAGTTTGGTTGCTGGCCCCGTGTGCCACTTTTCCATTTCCCTTAGTGTGTGTTGTGTGTTGTGTGGTTTTCTCTTTTTACTAACAACTGTAAATTGAATTTCTAAATTGTTTGCAGAATGGTTTTGAAATGAAAAGCACTTATTCCCTTCAACCATTAAATTTGTTTTTAAATTAAAAAGGGAAATGGACTGTTACATGTCTTAGAAATGAAAGTGTGTGTGGAAACCAACTTATATATAATTTAGTTCAAACCTATAATTGATAAATTATGTATTTATTGGTATGTTCATTGGGAATAGAATTAGTCGGGCCAACCTACTGAGTTTTAATACTCACGCCTATAGTGTTTTCTTGTTTTTAGTTTCTGATGCAGGTTGACATGAGCTTGTTCGCCATGGGTGAGACTTGGTTGTGGTGTGGAGAGTGACCCTCAAGGTCACGAGTAGTTTTGGTCATAGACAGGTTAGTAGTGTTGTTGGTTGTTCTTTATTTATTTTCTTTTGTTCTATTTATTTTCACAGATTAGTTTATTTTCTCTTGGGCCAAATCGTTCCCACCAGTTTAATTTTGATGCCCGACACTAGTTTCCAGCCCATGGGGATCAGTAATGCCCCTCAGGCCATGTCGCAGGCCAGCTCAGGTGACCAGTTCAGGGTCGACCTGGGTTGGTTCGTGAAAACCTGCATCCTGGTCCCGAAACACAACAAACGGATCACACTGTTGCGATCTTCTCAGAAAATTCCACAAGATTGACTATCCACTTTTCCGAAATGGACACCTGGTGATAAAGATAGGAATCACCGCTGACTCCCAAAACGGCCCTCATGGGGCCCGTACCACCGTGCAGAATTAACGTATGAATATTGCACCATTGAAATGCCCTCAGAAAAAAAACACAAAAGTGACTACTCGCATGCCCTGAATGGACTTCTGATGAAACGGTTGTGATACGCTTCTCGCAGCTTAAAAGACGAGTCATGGGGCCCAAGTATCAACTCCGAATTCGACGCCCGAAAACCCATTGACAATCTTTTTCGTGATTCCAGGGTCACAACACCGCTTACGATGCTCAAAATAGGCATCGGATTTCTACACGCCGCTCAAAACAAGAACCCTCGAAAAAATGTCAATCCACTTAACATACACGTCGTGCCACCGAGGCCCCTATCTCGGGAGTTAAAACCCCTGAAACAATCTCATATACTCTGCCTTGAGCCAAGGTTCACACTGCGATAGACGACATGAAAATTGGACTACTCGTCTAGTTTTTAGAAGCGTTTTAATCTTTAAAAGAGCGAGCACAGGTGGGTCGGGCTGGTTCGGCCGGCCCACCATGCCTGATCCGGACCATGGTTTGCACGGGCCGGCTGCCTTGCCCGGACCTGCTGGGGCCGGTCCCATTCCACTCCCACAGGACCCACGGTACGTGGTTCCTTGTCTTCCAACTGGGGTCCTGAAGACCCCGGGGTCTCCCGCGTCAACCAGGCCAGCAAAGCCAGCCGTCCTTCCTGCGTCGTGCACCTGAGGAGGCCACCCCGCCCACAGCTCGTGCCATCGCCCACAGCTCCCCCGACCACCGCGCTCGCCCAGCCGCCTCTGCACGGCCTTGACTATGCTCGCCCACACTATCGTCCTCCGCAGCAGCGAAGCCGAAGGACGTCGTCGCTTGGACCCCTGCTGCGCCGCCGCGCCCGCTCGCCGGACCGCCACGCTGGATAGACGAAGTGCCCAGAACTGCTGGAAAACATCACAAACACCCCGAACATCGTAGGACAATTGTGATTTCCACGGGACTCAGATTTCAATTTAATAAAAGTGTGATGGAATGCTAAGAAAATAAGCTACGCAACCATGGCATTATCTCGACAAAATAACATGAATTTGATGCTAGTAATTCAATTTGATGAATATTTTGGGAATTAATACTATAAAACACGAGCCTTCCTCTTGGGCGTAGCCCGACACATCACGTGCGATCTGCCGAAATTTGAAATGACTTTAAGAGGAGGAGAAGATAGAGGGTAGATTATTGGAGGAGGTCCATTGAGAGGGTTTCTCTAGAAGAAGTGCCAAGTTGAAATGAGAGAGATGGGGGTGAAAAAATTAAATAGAATTTAAGTTTTAATTAAGGAATTCCTCCAAAAAAGATCTACTTCTGAATCCTCCAGCGTGGTCAAGATTAAGCCTCCCCAGGGTAAAAACCACCTCCCAAGCACAACGGTGTTCTCTGAATGTTAATCCGAGCCTCTGTTCAAAAGTTATAAAAATTAGCGTCTGAGGCCGCTAAATTACGAAAATGCCCCCTGGAGGCATTTTTCACAGAAGGCATGTGCCCGTGAATGTTACACCTCTCCTAGGGTAAACGGAACACTCCAGACGCAACGATGCCCTCAGTTTTCTAATCTATGCTACCGTTTAAGAGGTACTTGAGTTAAACCATTAAACGAATAAATTAATTATTTCATTAATCTGTTTAATTTTCCGTCAACAGGCTAGGGATCCCAATGTCCTATACCGACATGTTTTATGTCGTTCCTAGGCTAAAAACCACATTTCGTACACATCTGTACTCTCAAATTTATGATCTGAATTACCATTTATGATTTATCCCATTTATTTTGCGTGCCCAGTGTGAACACACTAAAAAATTAATTCCGGCCACACCGGGGCTCGGAATCGCACGTTGTCTGAAGGAGCTACTCTAGAATAACATCAAGAATATTCCAAAGTATTTTATAGAAAAACCTGCATTCTTACATAATTCCCTCCTTCAAAATTTTCATCCCCGAAAAGCAAAACCAGGGAACATCTTTGGGTACTATTTCTGCACCTCGCTCTTCCGTACCCAGAAGAACTCTTGAACAGTCCCGCGTCACTGCACACAGACCAAAGGGTTTGATCTGTTAATGCAAGGTCTTCCATTTCTGATGAAGTGCATAGGATCACACACACATCTTCTTAGGTCGCCACGCTGGAGACACCATTTAATCCCTTCCCGACGATGGGGATTAGGGAAAGGCGGTAGGTAACCTCGCCATCCCTTCACATGGTCTCAAATGGCCCAAAGGATCTTGGGAGTAGCTCACCTCCCCGACCGTACCCCTACGTCACACGTCGCGACTAGAACCACCATTTGGACATAGGACAAAGCCCGGTGATTCCATCCTTTAAGATATCTATATGGAGGAACACCCAAGGCTATCTGGTCACACAAGGATTCACAGTCAATGTCCCATGAACAAGACTCTCTTACACGCTCGAAGAGCGAAAGAGTCGACACCGTCGACTAAAGAAAAAGGTCTCACACCTTCTACCTTTCTGACACAGGGTTACGTCGATGCCCTGCGTCACCCTGGTAACAACTTAAGCAAGGAGCAGGGTGAACAATTTCACACCCAGAGTCTAACAATTCTACTACAAAAAGTAGAAGAGCTGTAGAGCATACCTCTTATCACCTCATGCTCTGTAGGATCGTGGACATCGAAAGCTCGCGACTGACTGCAGTCCCATCTGTCAGCTCCTGGAGCCTAATGTGGACCACCTGGTGGAAATGGGAAGACCTCGTAAAGATATCCCCCACTACCAGCTCCTCCCACACCTCTGCTAGCACCACCTCTCTGGGGACTATTCCGATCACGGCACTGCCTCTACCGTGGGGGTGCACCAACTACCTGCCCGATGTTCTCAGCATGCCTGGTATGGCAGTCTCACTCCAGGTGAACTCACCCATCACAAACATATCCCTGGTGCTATCCAGGCCGCACTAGTGCCCTCCAGCACCACTATGGTGTACGACCACACCCTTGAGTCCAGTTATCGGAAAGACACCAGCATCGAGGTCCTGTCACGAGATGCCCGCTAGCTGCGGCAGATGTCTCGTCTCTGCCGAACTTACTGCCACCACCAACTGTAGAACGCGATTGGAAGCTCTCTATCACCAGTGCATGATCTAGAACCCCAGCATAAGTGGAAATTCCCAAGGTTACTATGACAACAAAAATCTCTCTGCGGAGACCCTTCTTGAACTTCCACGCTCAGAAGATGTTATCGTGGACCATGCTTAGGCAATATCATGCACGATATGTGAAACAAGTCGCATACTCAGTCACCGTCATCCCTCCCTACTGAAACTGCAGGAGATCCTGGACCTAAATAGAGCATAAGAAGGAGGGGTAAAATGCCTCATGAAATAGCAGCTGAAAGTCTTCCCATGAAAACGATGACTGGCCCAGAAACTGAGTCACCAGACTCCTCCAATGCCCAGATACTCCGTGGAAAAAGGCTAGCGTCCAAAGCCACCATAAGATTTTCTAGAGTCTACACAAGAATGAAGAGGAGAACCATTGGCTCATGCCAAACCTGTGATGCCTGAGGGTCTAGATCACCACAAATCCTCAGCGATCTCTGTCCTTGGAACTCACGGAGTGTGCTCAACCTGCACTCAAGCTCAGTCTGCTCTGCTGAAGCTTTTTCTTCTCAATAGGTTAGGGGTGCTGCTACTGCCCCACCCAGAGAAAGGGACACGCATGATGGGTCCTAGACTGAGGCCTCGTAGCTCACAGGGTCGTCGTCATGAACAAAAGATGGTATTCGGGCAGGCTATCTTCACGAAGACATCCACAATGTTATCAAGGAGTGTCGCGATCAAATGATCATATATGTATACAACCGTAACAACACTGGGGAGCTGACTCAATAAGGATAGTCAAAGACTCAATCCTATGTGATTCACAAACCAATTTTCCCTGCAACGACTATCTCATCATGTCGAGTCGAAAAACGGGTTATCAGGGTCCTGGTGAATGGATACATTGGCCGCCACACCACCACTGACTCCCTACCCTGAGAGCTGCTCTCGAGACACATTGACATCATTGACCTAAATCCAAAACAATTCCTTTTTAGGGATGTCCCAACAATATCCCATGGAACAAACCACCTCTGATACCACTTTTTCATGACCCTAACATACCCGGGATCGATCCGTAACTACCTCAAGCATGCCTCCATAGGCCAGGGGCTGGCGACCAGCGCCAAAGGCATAACAACTCGGGGAGGCCTTCGCCTAAGTACCTGTACACACACATAGCCCACTCAATGAAGAAGTGCAGAGTCAAAAGAAAAGTAAAGTACCAATTGCTATAAATAAACCACAAGGTGCATCGACCTCTAAACAATATAAAGAAAGTGCTGAAAGTAAACTGAAAAGAAAAGGGAAAAACTCGTACCCAACCAGAAAACTGCCACAACCCGACAACAGTTAAAAAAAAGTAAAATATCAAGGAGAGTTCGACACCTAGAACCTTACTACGACCACCGCACATGGTCCATGCTCTTGAACTCCTAAGCTCCAATGATGTCAAGACCAATCTCTCCATCATCTGCAAGGGAACACCAAGTGAGGGCAATGCCCAAGTAGGGGTGAGTATAAAAATACTTAGTAAGATGCCCCGAAGACTCGACGGAGCAATAAAAAAGGTACTGAAGAGGTGAGAAGTAGATCGAATAGGGAAAAGTAAAGGAGTATAACAGATAGAGTGCAGTAAAGAGTACAGCTCAACCCAACAAGAAGAAGGAAGTAGACTCTTCCAAATGCAAGGAGCTAGAAATGGTGAGAATATGAACTTCTCATCGAGTCTTTGCTACCTATAGAGGAAGAGTAGACTCATCCAACCATGAGAATCTAGGCATGGAAAGCACGTGGCATACCCCGCGCATCTTCGCCTCTCCTGGAATGAGATTAACCAAAACCCAAGAAGTTGGTACTGGAACAAGGTATACATAAATATATGCTCTCTCAAGAAGCACGGACAATATCATAAGTGTACCTCCTTCATGTAGCCTATCCCAACTCGCCAATAGTACTAGAAGTAAAAACCATCGATGCCCATCATCCCAAACGTCTGCCCTGAACTACAAATCAATGTGCTCAAATCACCAAACCTTGATACTATCCGCTTTGGGAGGCACTGACTTGCCCTCATGGTTTTTGGTCATGTCACAAGGATGTTTCTCGATGGGGAAAGCACCCCTCATCCTTGAGAGTTCAAGGGTAAGTCAAACCACACCACGTCACTACCAAATTTGTCCCATCACTGACCCATAAAACCAAGGGTCCCGCTCCGGAAGTCACAGACAAAATCCACAGATTAGCCTAGTAGCAAAGATGGAGTCTGACAAAAGTCATCAAGTAACCCACTATCCAGTCTCTATTGGAGGGTAAAACCTATGAAGTCAAAGAGAAACCCACTACCTATCCCCACTGGAGTGTAAACCCGATAACGTCGATGAGCAACCCACTGCCCAACCCCGCTGGAGGGTAAACCCGAAAAATTCGATGAACAACCAACTTCAAACTCTCTACTGGAGGATAAAACTAAAGAAGTCGATGAGAAACCCACTACCCCGCCCCGCTAGAGGGTAAACCTGAAGAAGTCGATGAGAAACCCACTACCCAGTCTCTGCGGGAGGGTAAACCTGAAGAAGCCATTGAGAAACCCCACTACCCAGCACCACTAGAGGGTAAACCTAAAACTGCTCTGGCCATCCCAACTAGAAACAACCTTCATGGTATAGAATCGATGCCCGCGTAAAGTATTGGTCACACCGAATCCACCAAACCATACGAGAGAACTCAATGGGACGCGATACTGAAAGCCCACAAGGCTAAATGGAAAAGGAAACCCAAACAACTCAGCTGATCAAACCATCGAGAATAGAACCTGGGGTAAACACTCAACCATGCTGGTTTAAACCATCGAGAACAAGACCAGGGGGACCCACTCAACCCTGCTGGTCTAAACATCGCTATAGAAGGACCCTGTGCATCACAAGAGGTCAATGTTACGTAAAGAATAACACAACATGCACATGGGGCACACACGACGTGAGGACCTGTTTCCAAACCAAGCAAACAAATTTCTCAAGTACTACAACATGTACCTCCAAGCATTCTCGAATACTCCCAAAGTATACCACATTTCCAGCCAAAAGGGTGTCATGCACATGGCAGCCAATGTCAACGCAAAAAGGCGTAAACACAGTTTCTCCTTCCTACTTCCACCATGGCCCTAGCATGGGAAACTGAATCTCTTCAAAAATCAACTTCACTCACATGGGAGTGAACACGATCACACGCCAAAGGTTCTCTACAAACATCGCAGGAAGAACTACCACCAGTACAACTTTCATATTCCACATTTAGTAAGATCACGTTAGAGGCTCTGCTTTCCTAGATAGATTACACCGTTGTAATCCACGCAGAAAAAAACATAGGAGAGACTATCTACTCTCCTCCAAATGATATCAGACGTAAAAGTATTCTAACAGAGCTTTACGCCCGAACGACGTCCCATGGTCCCAAGTCTCGTCCCCAAAAACATTTGGGCACATTGCACCATTGCGATCTCCTCGGAAAGAGATGTCAAATTGACTTCTCACTTGAGTGAAACGGATATCTAGAAAAAAGAGATACATCTTACCATGCCGCACATGAGAATTGCTACGTGGGACCCGCATCTCGGTCCCAAAATGCAACAAACGAATTGCATTGTTGCGATCATCTCAAAAAAAAGTACACAATATTGACTATTGATTTGTCCGAAATGGACAACCGGTGATAATGATAGGAATCACCACCAACTCCGAAAAAGACCCTTGTGGGGCCCGCACCACCATGCGGTATTCAAGAGGGTGGATTGCACCAATGAAATGCCCTTGAAAAAACACCCAAAAGTGATTGCTCGCACGCTCCGAACAGACTTTTGATGAAAAAGTTGTGATACGTTGCTCACAGCATAAAAGACAGGTTGTGGGGCCCACCTCTTAACTCCGTCTTCGATGCCCGAAAACACCTTGGAAATCATCGGCTTGACGTCAGGATCAGAACACCGCTTAGGATGCCCAAAATAGATATCAGATGCATCTGCACCGCTCAAAAAAAGAACCCCTGAAAAAATTTCAATCCACTTAACGTACGCGTTGTGCCATCGAGGCCTCCATCTCGGGAGTTAAAACCCCCCTGAAACCATCTCATATACTCCGCCTCGAGCCGAGGTTCGCACTACCGCAGTCGGCATGAAAATCATATGACTCATGTAATTTTTAGAAGCATTTTAATCTTCATAAATTGTGAAAACAAGTGGGTCGGGCCGGTTAGACCGGCCCCCCATGCCTGAACCGGCCCGCGGTTTGCGCGGGCCGACAGCCTTGCCCGGACCGGCTTGGGCTGGTTCAGTTCCACTCCCCTAGGACACGCAGTACGCATGTCCTTGTCTGCCAACCGTGGTCATGAAGCCCATGGGGTCTCCCGCGTCAACCCAGCTGATAAAGCCGGTCGGCCTTCCTGTGTCGTGCGCCTGAAAAGGCCACCCCGCCCGCAGCTCGCGCCGACTCCCTCTGCTCGCCCAGTCACCGTTCTCACCCAGCCGCCTCCGCACGGCCTTGCCTCCACTCGCCCATGCCGCCGACCTTGGCTGCCGAGAATCCAAAGGGTGCCGCCACCTGGACCCCTGCCGAGCCGCCGCGCCCGCTCGGTGGACCGCCGTGCTGGACCGCCAGAGTGCCCAAACCCGCCGGAAAAACAAAACAAACACTCCGGACTTCGTCGGATGATTGTGATTGCCTCGGGACTCAGATTTCAATTCGGAAATGTGTGTTGGAAATCCCAGAAAATAATCTACGCAAACATGGAATTCACTCGATGAAATAACGACAATTTGACGTTAGTAATTCAATTTGAATAAGATTGTAGGAATTGAAACTATAAAACACAAGCCTACCTCTTGGGCGTTGCCCGACGGTTCGCGTGTCATCCGCCAGAAGTTGCAATGCCTTGGAGAGGAGGATAATATGGAAGGGATATTGTTGGAGGACCTACCTTAAGAGGGTTTCTCCAAAGAAAGTGCCAAGGGGAAATGAGAGTGATGGGGGAAATAACATAAATAGATTTTATGTTTTTATTAAGCAATTCCTCCCAAAAGACCTGCTTCTGAATCCTCTGGAGTGGTCATGATTAAGTCTCCCCCAAGGTAAACACCACCTCTCGAGCAAAATGGAAGTCTCAAAATTTTAATCCGAGCCTCTGTTTGAATGTTATAAAATTTAGCGTCTGAAGCTTCTAAATTACGAAAACGCCCCTGGTGGTATTTTTTCACAGAAGGCCCACACCCGTGAAACTTACACCTCTCCTAGGGTAAACATCATGTTCCAGACTCAACAGTGCCCCAGATTTTCCAATTAGAGATACTGTTTAAGAGATACGTGAGACTAACCAATAAATGAATAAATGAATTATTTTATTTATCCATTTAATGTTCCATCAACGGGCGAGGGATCCCAAATTCCTATGCCGACATGTTTTATATTGTTACTAGTGTAAACACCCCATTTCAGACCCATCCGTACTCTCAGATTTATGATCTGAATTACCATTTAGGAGTTATCCCATTTATTTGGCGTGCCCGGTGTGAAAAAACTGAAAAATTTATTTCTGCCACACCGGAGCTCGAAATTGCACGACGTCTGAAGGAGTTTATCAAGAATAACATCAAAAATATTCCAAAGTATTTTATAGAAAAAACCAGGTTATTACATAAATTCTGGTGGTCCGATGGATAAATCCATCAGTGCTAAGAAAATCTAGCACCCCACTATCCAAAGGTGCGGAAATAAGCATCCCGGAAATTGCCTGAAGGGGATGAGAATGTGGTTTAGGTTTGGAAGAGAAGGGCACAAAGCCATTAACTGCGGACAAGAAAAACCCACGGATGTGAAAGAGGAGAGGAATGCTCCATTTGACTCTCAACACATTGTTCATTACTTCAACTACAAAGAAATAGGGCATCTTACAAATCAGTTCCTTAAGCCAAGGGTTTTTTGAGGCAACCAACAACCTCCAAGGTAGCAAGTGAGAGATTTTTCCATCACTACTACCGATGTGATCCCCAAAAATGAAGTGGTGATAGGTACACTAGTTGTTCATTCATGAATAATGAATGTACATTTTAATTTAGGTTCTACACATTCTATTATATCCTGAATGTTTATTATAACAATCCAAACACTACCAAAAATCATAGAAGTAAAGATGGAATTGAGTACGAAAAATGGGGAAATCATTGCATCCCATGAATACAACTCCTCCCCCATCATAATAGGAGGACTGAAATTCTATATGATCCTCACCATACTCCATCTAGTTAAAAATTATGCAATTCATGGCATGGATTGACTTTCCCTATATAATGCCTACATAAATTGCCATGAGAGAGAAATCACTCTTCATGTGGGGAATCAACTCTCAATTCTGTACAAGTGCATGGAGTAAAATGAATCCTCTTCAGCTCCACCATCTCAAGCATTGATAGTAATGCCTTCTGACCATGTGTAGCTGGCTCAGATGATTGTGTCTAATGATCCAACAATCCTTGAACACCTGCTTATTGTGAGGTATTTCACTGATGTGTTTCCGGATTAATTTCCTGGTCTTCGTCCTAGGAGAGATGTTGAAATCTCAAATGATGTTATACCTAGGGAGTTGTCAATATCAAATACTCCATATAGAATTCCTATTGTGGAGCCTCAAGAGGTGAAGAAACAACTACATTATAATATGGATAAAGGGTTTATATGCCCATGTGCTTCACCATGGGGTGTACAAGTCCTCTTCTTCAAGAAAAAGGATGTGTCACTTCTCCTTTACATCAATTATCATGAGCTTAACATAATCACGATAAAGAACAATTATCCTCTCCGACGAATTGATGAATTGTTAGATCAGCTACATGGAACACAAAACTTCTCCAGGGTATTTCTGCAGTCAGGATATTATCTAGTAAGGGTGAAGAAAGAATATATCACCATGACTACTTTTTGTACAAGATACAGTCAATTTGAATTCTGAGTAATGCCTTTTGGACTCACTAATGCTCCAAAAATCTTCTTGAACATGATGAATATTGTCTTTAGATATTACCTTGAAAATTTTATGGTAGTCTTTATAAATGATATTATAATACAATCCAAAACCATGGAGGATCATGAGATGCATCTAAGAACTGTACTAGAGACCTTTTAAATGGGGAAGCTCTATGCAAAGTACAGAATCTGTGATTTCTGGTTAATGGAGGTATCATTCTTCGGCTATATCATCACAAGTAATGGGATATATGTGGATATCTCCAAGACAAATGCAATAGAGGGATGAATGAGGCCAACATTGGTAATGGATATTCATTACTTCCTGTGGTTAACTGGATATTATTGATGATTTATGAAAAATTTCTCGTGATTTTCCAACCATATTACCATGCTATCTCAGAAGGTAGTAAAGTTTTCATAGAGTGATGAATGCGATGAAATATTAAAGAAGTTTAAAAGAAGGATTATCACTACCCCCATCCTCACTTTACCCGCAAGTGGATAAAATTTTGTGGTATTCAGTGATGCTTCAAATAACGAAATGGGCTATGTGTTGATGCGAAATGACAATTTCCTTGCCTATGCTTCAAGGAAATTTAATTTTCATGAGAAAATTATCCAACACATGATGTGGATTTGGCTTCGGTAATCATCACTTTAAAAATATTGTAGCATTATCTCTTTCGGGAGAAGTGTGAAATATATACGGACCACAAAATCATCATGCATATATTCACAGGGAAAGTGTTTAAAATGAGCCAACAAAGATGGTTAGATTAGATTAGAGACTATGACTACTCGATCCATTACCTTCCTAGTAATGTGAACAAGGTGGCATATGCTCTATATTGAAAGGACCTAGTGATTCTATAATTGATGAGAAATGAAAAGGATCCAATCTTTTTATATTTGATGAAGTTAGGCATGGGAATAATAAAGAGGGGAACATCATCAACCCTTTCATAAATGATTGCTCAATCATATCTTTTATAGAGGGTAAAGAATGCTGAAAATTTTGATGTGGGAATTCAGAAGAAAGTGGAAGCTATCATAAAAGGGAAATCCTTGGAGTATAATGTTAATTAATAAGGGTTTTTTAGATTAGGGAAAAGACTATGTGTCCCATCACGTTTGGAGCTGAAGAAAAAACTTTTGGATAATGCACATAGTTCAAATTTTTTTATAAACCCAGGAAACAGTAAGATGTATCGAGATCTCCGAGAGCATTATTAGTGAGATAATATGAAGAAGGAGATAACTGATTATGCATCTCTGTGCCTGGTGTGTCAATAAGTGAAGGCATAGAGGAAGAAGACTAAGGGGATGAAGCAACCATTTCCCATACCAGCATAGAAATGGGAGAACATCACCAAATACGTTTTCACTGGACATTCAAAGACATCCAAAGGAAACAATGCAATCTGGGTTGGTGTGGATCATCTTACAATGTTTTCACACTTAACTAAAATTTTGGAGGATTTCTCAAAGGATCAACTGGAATGGATATATATAAGGGAATTGGTAAGGATGAATGGAGTACCACTAACTATTGTATCCAATTAAGATCCAAGATTCACCTATATGTTTTGGAAGAGTCTTCAATATGATATAGATACTGAACTGATCTTTAATACAACATATCATCCTCAAACTGATGACCAATCTATGTGAACTATTTAGACACTAGAAGATATGTTAAGATCATGTTCAATGGACATTAAATGAGGATGGGATCAACATATTCCTCTAGATGAATTCTCATATAATAACTATTTCCACTCGAGCATCTGAATGGCACCTTTTTAAGCCCAATAAGGGAAGAGGTGTAGAACACTAGAATGTTGGGATGAAGTCGGTGAGGGTATGTAGTTAGGATCCGAAATGGTCTATGAAATGGTGGAGAAGGTGAAAACCATTCAGCATCATATAAAGGATTCCTAGAGTCTATTGAAGAGTTATGAAAATAGCTGTCGATGAAACCTTGAGTTAAAAGATAGAGACATGGTATTTCTATCCATATCTCCATCGAACAAGGTAATGAGTTTTGGAAAGAAAAGGAAGTGAACTCCTTGGTACATCGGCCCCTTCGAGATTCTTGATCATGTCAGGGTAGTGAACTATCGACTAGAACTTCCACCTACCATTTCCAAAGTACATGATGTATTCCATGTATCCCTCTTAAGGATGTACATATCAAACCCTTCACATGTACTCTCTTCAGAGGTAGTATAGTGAGTGGATGATCATTCTTATGAGGATCAACCAGTGAAGATATTATATTGTAGAGAAAAATTTCTACGAAATAAGAAGATGACCATAATCAAGGTGTTGTGGACAAACCATATCTTTGAAAAAGCGATGTGGGAATCAGAGGAAGTGATGAAGCAGAGTTACCCACATTTGATATAGTGTTGGAAATGAATTTTTTTTGGCGAAATTTCTTAAGGGGGGAATATTGTAATGACCCCAAAAAAAATTGTTTAATGAAAATTCCTATTGGTATATTTAAATATATTTTTATGGTTATGTAAAACGTATTCACTTATTTGGTTTTATGTTTTGGATTTTAAAATACGGTTAGGAATTGTGATCGTTTCTAATATAGTCATTGAACAATGATCACATGATTAGTATAAATATTGGTCTTTAAAAAATCCAATTTACGCAGACAAAGGAAGCAATGACATCTTCTAGTAGACTTTCCTCGTACGAAGCCCATTTATCGAAGCTCAGAAAGGAGGTGGAATCATTGGGCTTCGCTCTCGACCTAGCCCAATCTGAGAATGAATATGTTAAGCTTGAGAGGAACCACCTTTAAGAGAAGTGGATGTTAATAGAGATTACCACTCAAACGATGTTATCCGAGCCACCCCAAGAGTCTATCACCATCGCACAACCTATACTAAGGTCTTATGCTCATGTTTTAAGGGGTTATGTAACAATACCATAGTACTACAATTATATATATTATTATTGTATAGATAATATACATTCTTTATATAATTGTTAATCTATCAATTGTTTTTAAATAACAAATAGTATTTTTAGTTAATATTCAACTATGAAATCTATTTTGATGAATTAATAAATTTTTCGATTAAATAATATGTTAATAAAATATTATTATTATTAAATTACATTTTATTAAATATAAATTATCATACAAATTTATGA
The DNA here is from genome assembly GCA_963277665.1 of Viscum album. Lineage (NCBI taxonomy): Eukaryota > Viridiplantae > Streptophyta > Magnoliopsida > Santalales > Viscaceae > Viscum > Viscum album. The sequence continues at coordinate 650,131,297 of OY728126.1, forward strand.
ATGAAATTGTATTTTTTATTAAGGTTTGAAAGCTTTTGTTGTCAAAACACATGAATTTTCAATAAATATCAGATTTTATTCTAAAAGTAAAAATTTTCACATTTAGAAAATTATATAGATAAAATGAATATTTTTTTTGGAATCAAAACATTGAAATTATCCAATGGTGATTTTTTTCTTAATTTAATGAGATAATATAATTTTTGGGTAAAAATTAAATACCATTTAAATATATAATGTGTTTTATGACATCCTAATGACCCGATTGTGATGTAATAAAATGCTCTAAACATTATGTTCGTAAAATACATGTTTTATCTTTAAAATAATGATATTTTAGTTTTGTTTTATTTATTTTACAATGCCTTAGTGGAACCTTCAATACATATAAATCATTTTAGCCTTTTATATTGATTTCAATGAGAGTGTGACTCACCTCCACATAAACATCCCTATTATTTTAAGAAGTTTGTCCATTAGACTAATAAAATATTTCCTACCACTACCCTTTTTTAAAACCATGGTATAAAACCATGTTCTGGTTTGTGGTTTTGATTAGCATAATCTTTGGTGTCCCAAACCTAAAAAATATTGAATTCTCTCTCCATTCCTATATAAATCCCCCCAAGCTCTCACTTCCTCCTCACTCAAAGCCTTGGAGTTTGACCATCCCCCATCCTCCTCTCTATAGAATCCTTCCAAGGTGCCCCATGCTCCCCGGAAGCCTCTCTCAAGCCTCTACCATGCTTTTGGGATCACACTTCCAAGTAAGGGATTTCTTCCTTTCTCATTTTAATTGAGTTTCTTAATATTGTCCCGACCTTTTATATTTAATTTTAAATGTAGTGGTACGAGTTTTAACCATCCCTATACTCTCTTATTAATGATTTAATTATAATATCCCCTTTTATCTCTCATCTGTGCTTTCAATATATACCCATTTCCATGCTGAAATTCTGATAGGAATTTATCTCACCTCATTTACATTCAAGCAATTATTTTTTATTATGAATCTAAATCCCATTACCTATGTTGGGACATGTATCAATATGAACACCCTTATTTTCCATTTCCAGTACATATGATGATACACCCCTTTCTCTCTCATCAACAATTTTTATGAAGTCTTATGTCATGCCATTATGCTGTTGAAATTGCACTACAATTTTACAAGTCAAAATCATTGTGTATTGAATACCATGGAAATTTCTCTATAAGGGGTATTCAACTCTATGCACATTTACATATTGACGTAAGAGTTTCATGTATGAATTCCACAGTCCTAAATTGTGGAATAAATTATGATGTTTTATTAATTCTTGATTTATGATCTTGCGACACACTTATGTATGAAATGAAATGTCTATGAATGGTGCGCCCTGACAGCATCCAATGCAAGGGGTAATGTATAGTATCATGATAGATTATGTAAAATGAGTGTTTAATCATGCTAATTCAAGTGAAACGTGGGTTTACTTGTGCTTAATTTGCTATGAGGGTTTACTCATGCTCCATGTGAAATGATCCTTGGCTCAGGCAACTTTCATGTTATGTGTTATCGCTACATTTCCATGTTGTGATTATCAGAATTTATCATGCCTTTATTTTCATGATTCTCTAGTGCTTCATTGATTTTCCTATTTCCTAACATGTATTTTAATCTTCATGTTATTACTTGTTTACTCCCTTATTGGGTTATATAGATCAACCTTTTCTTATGCATTTTTTCAGGTTATCACATGCAATGACTAGCATGAGGGAATGTAGTGGTCATGTAAAATATGTTTTCAATAAGATGTTTCATTCTATGTTTTAAGTAGTTATGTAATGTTCATATGCCCCAAAGGCACTAGACATATCGATCTTTTATGTTGTATCAAATGAATGTTTTATGTAATAAATCATGTTTAATTATGTAATAAAGGGAAAGGATGTTATACAACCAAAAATTTATGAAAACATATATGTTAGAATCAATAATAATAAAGTTAGTCAACCTAAAGGGTCAGCCCAAAACCAAGAAAAATAGTCCATTACTCCCCAGACTACACGTTTTCTCTTTGAAAAGCCAACATATAACATGAAGATTACCTCTCATGCCTCGGTTGACACCTTTATCCTATTACTGGAAAGACCACTACACCTATTAATAATGATACCTTGAGTCACATGTTATCAATATTAAATTGTACACAATTTTCTGAAACAATTTCATGTAAAACAATGATTTAAAAAAGAAGAACCTATACATTTATGAAGATATACAACTTTGGATTGATTGAAAATTAGAAACCACTCCCTAAAAAGATAATTTAGTGAGGAGGGATAAAATGTGAACCCCCCCCCCCCGATTCACTCCTCTAGTAGACCCTGTGTTGGTGATTATCATTAAGGGGATAATAATATCATGTATGGGAGGTTTTGCCTTCAATAATATATATGATATTTTTATATATGACAATTCAACCACAATAAACTCCATGACATATATATAATAAGAACCAAAATAACATCCCACAATGCATGTGTAAATAAAACTAAAATAGATAATGGTTGCCAATGTACATACCAAAAGAAAAGATAATGTGTTTACATAACAACATTGCAAAGGTATGTGGTATTATGGTCATGAATGGTCCCTGAAGTCCTCCATGAATATTAAAATTAGTTTTTTATATGTAAGTTAATCAAACAAGTATACATAGTAAGATAACCAAAGTTTCCCATGTACACGTGAAAATAGAGTCTAATTCAAATTGGAGAAAACAGGAGAACCAAAAAGCACCTATATATGTATACTAACAGAAAACCACAACCTCACCAAATATCACACCCCAAATAACATATCCAAGTATAATAATATAATACAAATCATATTGACGATGGGGTATCCTACACTGCTTTCGCACTGATTTACTACTTTCACACCATAATGTCATATGTCCTAGAACATCCACATCTTCGGAATAACAACAAATCACATTACATCCTACCTGCAGACACATGGTTCATCTCATCACGTCTCATCTCACAACTAGTGTATTAGGTTATCATGAATAATTTGGATATAAACCTCATTCCCTCCTCCTACATTGCCTGGCCCAAACCATAAGACAACAGATAACATCTCGCCCAAAGAAGCATTGGCTATCAAATATCATCACCACACATAGGGACATCATAAAATCTGACATATATACATCATAACCCATTCATTTCAATGATTCTTGGAAGAGGTAGCAAGGAAGAGTGGGTATCCATCCATCCATCTTTAAATAGCATTGTTGGGTAAAACAACACCAAAATATTTTGTGTCAAAACATGGGGATCAACATGGGTGGGGGAATATATAAATTAAAAAAAGAATATATAATGTATATACAAATAGATTTACATCACATAGACCACATCCTAGGGGTTCAAAAGCATGATATAAAACATCTCATAACATTCCCTAATATTACTGCTCCTCTTAATTCATAGAAAAGAAAAACCAATCCATAAACCAAACACTATTTTCAAATGAAGCAAATTTCCAGATTACTTATTGTCATCCCATTTCAATTAAAATATGACCTAGTTTTTTTTATATTCCATTAGATCTTATGTAAACAATAAAAATTTAAACTATATAGTCTTTCATGAAATAAATTTTAGACATTCCCATTTGATATGATTATAAAGCATTTAATTCCATTACTACTTGGGAAGAAAGTCTAAAAACACTATTCTAGCCTTGTATCACAACAACAACAACACAACTACCATCACTCCCCAAATTCATAATCATACTACCACAGCTATTTCATCCTCGTTTCATATCACATCCACTTACCTCACACACATCACAATAAATCCATCTCCTATGAAGTACATCATTACAAACAAGTCCCAACATAATACAGTATAAAAAAAACATCACAAAATTATCAAAAAAATATCTAGAATAGGTATAGGGTATGTCATTAGATTATAATAAATTATTTGAGGTAATTATCATAGAATCCATATGACCCTAGTGCAATGATTTCATTTACTGAATATATGTGTTTACCCATTTATTTTTTGGTGTTTTTGACAAAAAATAACAAAACATTGGTATCAAAACATAAAATAAAACCACAAAAATATGGGATACTGAAATACAGGGTATTCAGTGATACATAAAAAAATAGATAATTTCAATATCAGGATATGAAAATATATAAATGCCTGAAAATCATTCTTCTACCCCTTTCCATTTAATTTAAACCAGTTATCTATATTTCTTAATTTAGATGAGAATATGTTTCTAATATATAACAAGAGTAATCCATCCCCACATGATACACAAAAACAAGAATCAAAGGCATTCCTACTAGGAAGAAGTAAGATTTAATAAAACTCAATACACTAAAAACAGGGGTAGCACATATAACAGTAAATTTCATTCTTGGATATTTTGAACAAACACTGGAAATATGGATCAATACCTCCAAGGGAATGTTCCATCATAACCTATCATCTTAAGAGAAAGAAATAACAGAATGGGAGATGAAATTATATTTTCTCTAGATGGATTACATATATTAATAGATAAAGATGACATAGTTTTGTTGATATTAAAGGAGAACTCTTCAAAAAATGTGGTTTATACATTTCAAAAGACTTAATTTTTTTAGAAAATTAATATATGATTAATCCCCTTTATAATTAATTTAAAAACCATTTATGAAGGCATTAAATCCATTTTTTCATAAAATACGTCCACATAAAAAATATTTAAATTTTGGAAAAAATGGAAACATTGTTCAATGCCACCATTGAGGAGTTACCTCGTATGAGTCACTTCCAGGGTGTCACCGCTAGGGGGTCCCCACTAAGGAGTCACCAATATTGAGTCACAACTAGTGTTTCATTGACAATGAGTCGTTTCTAGAATGAATCACTGATAGAAATCAGGTACTTCCAGAATTACTCACTACTAAAAATGCCCTACCGTGAGAAAAAGTAACCACTAAAAATGACCAACCAGCAAAATGAATCACTTCCTGAAATTACCAGCCTCTAGAAAGTCTCACCACTTAAATGAACTACTGACATAATGAATAAATTTTTGAAATGAACTACTGCAAGAATGAATTGCTGTTATAATGAATAACAACTAGAAAGAATCAGCTCTAGTATGAAACTCCACAAGAAAGACTCACTGCAACCCTAAAAAATACCCTAGACTTCCCCTAAAGACCTCAATCATTAGAGTTTCCATAAGTTAACGTGATGAATGGTTTGATACATTACATCATATACCACTCAAACTATTTTCACCATTGATAATTCAAATCCAACACAGAAAGAAGTAGATAAAGGGTCTAAACAACGATCCCTTGAGATACATGTTAAGGATTCAATTAAATCTAAATCATTATCACTGACCAAACCTGATGACGCAAAATTAAAAAACTACGAAACAAACCATACATCTCCAAACATAATAATCATGAATTTCCCGCCTTCATGTCAAGATACTATCAGTTCTGGGAAGCACTGACTCGCCATCACGAGTTTAATCACATCTTAGTATTAGAAATATTATTTTTTTGTTATTCTCTTTTAAACAAGTTCGATCTTTATCACACATCACATATTAAACATCACATTAAAGAGAAAACTACTTATTTTTTAAACGACCAATGTCCAAAAATCACATCAGAAAGAAAAACAAATGAAAAACTCAAAACAAATATATGTACTAGGAACATATCTATGTCTCATACACCCACGTACTCTCCTCTAGGACACCATACCTCCCCAAAAAATTAACAAAGAAGATGGTCCATACTCATAGAACATTTTCATGATGCTATAGGATCTACAAATGGTGATCCTTTCATGGTGAATCATACTCAATATCTAAATATCCCGAGTAAATGACAATTGATTAATCATGAAGATACTGATGGAGTAGGGAGACATGGAATACATTATGAATCAAGTTCGGTCGAGGCAAAAGTGAAAACTTGAAATCCCTCATTATAATGTTTGCCAATATCTCAATGGGCCCAACATGTTGGAGCGATATCTTACTCAATTTTCTGAACCTCTATTTACCATGTAGAGAGGATAACAGGAAGAACACACAACCCCCAACATTGAACTCCAAGGGAATCCTCTTATGATCGGGAGAAGAAATTTTTCATTCTTGCCCCTCTTTGGTCCTCTATGGAACCAACCGAACCCTCTCTATCATGATCCGCTTGACTTAAATACTAATGAATTTTTCTTTCACAACATCTACCAAAAATAATACATAATGGAAAGGATACCCATACAAATCATCAAATGTGTCCATGGAAATGGATGAGATATAGATGTAATTATATGAAAACTAAACTGATGGTGGGTATTGTTCCCATGATCCACCATTGTGTAAGAAACACTCCTACAGTATATCTTCCAGTTTCTATATAATCCCCTCTTTCTACCCATCCCTCTAAGTGTGTTGTGTGGTGAGGATGTATAACTGAGTGACAAAATCATTCTTCAAACCCCTTAGGACATTATAGATAAAACATTCGTCCCAATCTATGAAAACATACCTTGAAACATCTTAGAGATACACTAGATCATTAATATACCTCCTTTTCAAAACATTCACTGCTCCCAACTCCAAGATTCCTAGGATTTTATTCAATTTTATCAACTGATCAATAATTACCTAGATAATATAACATTCTACTAGAGATTAGGGTAGCCCTATTGTGATATTGATTTATATTTCATCTCATTTACACTCGAGAACATACAAGGGCTGTAGGAAACCTCTAGGAACATGATGATTGACCATTATCTACATAAAAACCAGACACCAAGCCACAAAATCTATCACTAGTCATTTTATTTTATGACACCCAAACTGCATCCTCTAATCATAGTTCATATTTGATACTCCCATGTTTACTTCCATATGTGACCAGTGATACTCATCAAGGAGTCCCTTGAACATCACTATCATAACAAACAACATTCCATTAAACATAATACTATTCATAAAATCCGTTCACAATCCCTTTAGAGTGTCATTGTGGCCAAAATGATAACACCTCATCTTTACCTCTGATTCTGAACACCAAGAATCCACAACCTACCACATTTGATATGAATTCACCTTTATATGAAATAAATAACAACTACCTCCATCCTCATTTTCATCTTTGTGAATGGATTCCAACTCTTCCACTACTTTACATGCATCCTAGGAGTCTTGAATAATTTTTTTGATGAATTACATCTCAATGAATCATCCTCAAAAATCCCCATTCCTAATTGGTAGGATATGTGAAATTCACCATCAAAATAAAAATCTATCAACCTATAATTTTGCAAGTTCAGATCATGCTGTGAAAATTTGTACCACAAGATCTTGTGATACACGAGGACCATAACGTTCTCTAATACGAGGTAATGTTCCCAAAACATCAGTGAAAAAATTGATTCTAAATATATATTTGGTGTGGAATAGTTACGACCATGGGGGTGTAACTACCGAGACCCATAATAGATCATTACCTTCTTCTGTATCAGGAAACATCCTAGAACCAGATGGTATGTGACATAAAATACCTCAAACAACACACCAACCTCTTGTAGATACAACACTAGAGAACTGGCCTACTTACCCATTATATATTTTAATGTTTCCTTACACTGATCAGTCGATAGAAAATCATGGTCCTTCCTAGTCAATTCTATAAATGGGGATGCGACTGAAGGTAAATAAAACAAAAAAATATGATAATATCTTGTTTTTCAAAGAAGGATATTAACTTCTTCCATATTCATAGACGATAAAAATGAAATAACTCCCTCTCCCTTTGATAGATCCATTTACACACCCTTCTATGAAACTATATTCCCGAGTAAATACATGTCGCATTTCCAAAACATACACTTGTATAGCATTCCAATGATCTAGGGGAAATGAAGATATTATAAAAACCCTTTGAGATACTTTAAATAATCCTCCCCTCACCTTAAGCAGATTAGTATGTCATTGATCAACCAAAATATGAATTTGTTTGAAAATCCACAGAACACATAGTTCATGAGATCTATGAACATAGCTAAAAGCATTGATGAAACTAAAAGGCATGACCAAATACTCAAAGTGACCATAAATTTATATGATGATAATATTTTGGGTATATCTATAACTCACCATTATCTAGTGATATACCAACCATAGATTGATCTTGTAGGAATATCTATCTCCAATAAACATTATGAAAAGATCGTCGATCCTTGGAAGAGGATAGAGATTCTTGATGATCATATAGTTCATCCTCTAGTAGTACATGAACAACCTCATACAATTATCAAAAATTTATCGAATAATACTGGCCCACCATAGGAAAACATATTTTGGTAGATTAAACCCATTTTTAATATATTATCAATATGAATCCTCAACTCATGAAACTCAGAATGCGCCATCTGAAAGGGATCCATAAAAATTTTAGAATAATTAAGAATATAGACTATCTGGAACTCAACATCACTTTCATGTAAAAATTTCACTTCCTTTTAAGGTAAAACATCTATGAAATCCCTTAAAACCTTGTGGATATTCCTTGATACCTTTATCTACTGATTCTAAATAAAACTGATCAACTAAGCAAAAGAGATTATGTAAACACCTAATTCTCAATTGGAAACCACTATCACCAATGATAACCAGACACTAAAATTTTACATAAGAGAATATGACTCCCCACTAAAATATATTTACAATAGAACATATAGAATAAAAAAAGTCGATGATGTGAATGAAAACTTATGGATGAATATGAAGTATGAAAAATTTCACACATGATTGATGTTTTCCCTTCACCATTGCACACCCTTGAAACACATAATATATGATGGTATAGTCTCCAACTATCCTAGTCAACACCAGGGGAATGAGTAGCATATCTGCATAGTTTCATAGAGCATAGACTCAACTGGATGAAAAAAGGAGTGAGGAGATCTTGAAACATATAAGGTACAAACAAGGGTAGATTAAAACTGAGCGTTTATCGGATGATCTCAGGCCCCTTTGGTATTGTTTCCTACACTGCCTCCAACTGGCCACACTCAAATCAACTCCCACTCTTTGAATGGCCACCTCCATGAACATTCTTGGGATGACGTCTTTTAATGTAAGGTATATCCATATGCCATCCAACTCCAACCACATCTTATATCAGAGATTCATAATCCTCCTAACCATGAAGCTAGAATGAATTCACTGGTAACTACTAATGTGGATGGAACTGAACATGTCCACCTCTACTGAACTGAGCTCAGGTATCTACTAGGAAATGATCCAAATGATTTCCATGAAACCCTTAGAATAAACACACTGGTCTGAAGTCTCTATGTAGAGTATGAAAACCATTGTCCCCAGATGCCTTGAAGGGAGGCTGCTGAGGTCGACTCAATGCTACTCAAAACCTCAAAGGCCCGTGTTCCAGAGACCAACCAGTAACAACCCAACTCCTCAAGGTACCCTATTGTTTCCGCTCTCTTAGCATGCCGCCTCATGGGTTCTTCTTTCCAATAAACTATCCCTTCTTTTGAACCCCCAAAGACATTGGAAAAGTAAAATGAATAACTTGATACTAGACCGAAGGATATATTTCTTCCTCACGATGCCATTATCGAGACTCATAATAATAGAAATGTAATAAGTTAATCCGTAAAAGGACATTGAACTTGATCCCAAGATCATGTATAGACATACTCCATTGCTGAAGAGAGAGTATCTCATACATATTCACATTGTTCATGGTTGATGAAGGATAGACACATAGAAATACTTCATGAATTTAACCCAAGAAACTTCTTCCTCCATCTTCTCACCAAGATATATCATCCAACACAGATGAACATTTCCTCATATTTAACTATATACCAATGGGAACTATTACTCTATCAGTGGATAAGTCAAATGTAAAGAAATATCTAGTCTTTATACCATTATCTAGGTCTCCGCATCATAAACCCTTCCCTCTTACGTCCCCAAAGCATGACTCTAAAAATCACATAACATCCCCTACCACTGATCATCATCCTTAAATGAATCAAAACATCTTAGATCAACTAACATATCAAGATGAAGCACCACTGTCTGAGATGCACATTGACAATGACTAGGATCCATAGATGAAAGTGAAACAAATATTTCATAAAGCTTGGAAACATATAAATTTTTTAGGATTTATTTTAGTTCGTTTTATTTATTATAAAATTATCAAAACAACCCAACTAAAATAGGCACACAATTAACCAAGATACATTTACATATCCTAGGACTCTACCATGTAAATTGGTTTCGCTCACATGGTCATTCAATAAGCTTAGAGTCTATGCAATGGGTCATGAGGGGACTGACAATTATACCTCTTTTTTAGACTCCCATGAATATGTCATTCACGAATATTAACTGACACTGTTTCCATACCAACATAGGAAATTATCACTATTCCTACCTATAAAAATCAACCTATATCTCAATCATCACGTGTGATACCACTTTTTCATAAAACCATCCATCAAAATATTAGACAGTGAGGGTAAAGTAAAATTATCCCATGTACAATTTCTAGTAATCCCATAGATGGAGCTAGAACTGAGTGTATTAAAATCTCATATATATGAGGAATTATTCATTATAATATAAATAGATAAGGATATAAGATGAGTCAACCACAATAAACTTTATGTCATATATATAAGAAAAAACATCCCACAATGCAATGAGTAAATAAAACTGATACATATAGATCCATCCAATGTAAACACCCAAAAACAAATCTAAAGCTGTGACAGAAAAACATTTAAAGGGTCTAAGATAGTAATGTTCAACAAGGCCAATGAAGTCCTCTGGGAAACTAGAAAATATTTTGAAATAATAATGTTGACTGTACGTGTATACTCAATAGAAAAAACAAATTCTCTCTTAAACATGTGATAAGACCATAAAGATGCACCTGTTAGAAAAAAGTTGAACCAAATGACACCTATACATGTACACTAACAAAAAACATCCTCATGAAGGACCAATTCTCAAGTAACACATAAAAGTATAATAATATAATATTCCACACTTCTTTCCCATTGATTTTTTACTCTCACATCCTAATATCATATGTCCTAGAACTCCCACCACTTTATAATAATACCACATCTCATAAAATCCCTCATGTAGACACCTAAACCATATCATTATATCTCATCTAATATCCATTTTATTAGGATATCTTGAATAATAATTATAAAAACCATATACCTTCCTCTAACCATGCACGACCCCCATAATAAGATATCTTATCACATCTCACCCGATGGGACACGATCAATCATATCATGTCACATCACATGTAGAAAATGAAACTTTCGACTTATGGAAATCATAACCCCAATATATCTCTAATGGTTGGAATATGTATTGGAGAAGAGATGGAATCTATCCATCCATCATTACACATAGAAGTTAAAAAAACACCCCAAAATATTTGGTGTCAACACATGGTTCTCGATGTGGGTGGGGAACCTGTCGAGCTCACAAATAATATACAATATATATATATATATAGATTTTAAAAAAATCCTCATCATATGGGTTTAAAACATATCCATAAAACATGTCATAACTTTCCATAACCTCTATATAACCACTAAATTCACAACCCCCCCCCCCCCCCCAAAATCAATGATCCACAACCCATTTTCAATTAACACCAATTTCTAGGTTATTTTCTATCAACCCATTTCAATTATAATAGTCACCTTATTTCATATTTACATCCCATTCGTTCATATATAATCATTATCATTTTAAACATTATGAACATTAATGAAATCATAAGCTAAAAATAATCATTTTAAATCAATATCATCCCTTTAATTCCATTACTACTCACATATATAGTGTAACCAATCACCATCACATCCCTGCTACACAACAACGCCACCACCCCCATCAGAGCCCCACTGCATGACCACACTATCACCACCATCACAACCCCACTATATATCACACCCAATTCAACACTCCCATCACTATAAATACATCGCACATGCATCACATCATCACATCCAAGACACAAAACACAACCATATTCACAAACACATCATATGACATACCATAAAATAATATCAATTATGAATATGGGATCTCATTTGATTCTAATTAATTATGTGGGGGATATATCATAGAAACCATATAATCATGAGGAATCCGTTTCATTAACCGAATATATATGGTTATCCATTTATTTATGGTGGTGTAAAAAAATAACACTAAATGGGAATGAAAATATGTAATAAATCTAAATAAACTGGAGATACAGTTAGTGATGGAATTTCGTAAAACAAAAATGTAGATAATCACAGTTCCACAATATTAAATGATACTGAATCATAAAATTTACCTTTCCATTTCATTTTATCTAGTTAATTATCATTATAAATACATATGGTACTATATTTCCAAACGATGAGAAGAGTATCCCTCCTCACATGATACACAAAAATAAAAAATGAACTATTTTCTACCAAGAAGAAAACCCCATTACAAAAACTCACAACACTAATAATATGGGATTCATATAGAATAAGAATCCACCTATAGGGATAACTTGAACCATCACCATCAATATGTATCCATGAAGTTGAGGGAAAATTACATTGTATGTTCTCATAAATAGAGAATGAAAGACCAAAAAGGGTGATGAAATGGTGTTCTATTTAGAAGTATCATATCCAAAATTAGTAAAATTCAAAATAGTTTAGTTGACCATTAATGTCTCCTCTCGTAAAAACCATGAATTTTAGAAATTTTAAAGTTATTAAGATATTAGTAATTTAATATATGATTAATATCCCATAAAAAATATTTAAAAACCATTAATTAATAAATTAAACCAATTTTATACATAGAAGATGTCAAAATGGATGATATTTAAATTTTGGAAGAAATGGAAACATTGTTTACTACCACTGCCAAGGAGTCACTTATAGGGAGTCACTACGATGGAGTCAAAACCATGGTTTCACCGCTAAGGATTCATCACTAGTTATTCACCGTAAAGGATTCACTTCTAGTGATTCACTGCCAAGGAGTCTCCCCCAATGAGTCACTACGAAAATGACTCACCACAAGAAATGACCTACCCCTCGAATGAGTCACCGCATGAATGACTCGCCGAATGTAATGAAATAACACCATAATCACTCAACACTACAATGAATCACCACCAAAATGAATCACCACTATAAATGACCTACCACCATAATGGATCACTTCCAAAATGAGTCGCTGTCAGAATGACTCAGCTTCAGAAATTACCTGCTTCTATAATGAATACCTACTATAATGACTAACTACCAGAATAAATAAATTCTACAAATGACTTAATTCAAGAATGTCTCACTGAATAAATTAATAACTTATGTAATGATTCACCACTATCCATGGGATAACCTATACTTCCCCTAGAAAAATGAAATAACAGATTCTCCACAAATGGGTGAGGAGGTCTGGGCCGTTATCCGAACCCCATCCATTTACAATAAAACCATGGACACCATAAAATAATCTAAAGGAAACATAATGTTCCATTCCCTTCATATATAATTAATATTTTTAATTTAATTCCCATATAATAGATTCCAACAAATATTGATTCAATCAGATCCTAATTGGATCCCTATCAAACACTTCATCTCCAAATGACATGGATCCATCACCAACATGATTTACCTAAAATATTATGTTCAAGCCCTTGTACTAATTATCAATGATCACATTTCTTTTTATATTTAAATTTAGATAAGAACGTACCTCTAAAACAATTGGGTCATATCCAAATAGTTTCCATATTATTATAGTGATCATAAGAGAAATCTAGAAACCAAAGAGAAAAATTGTATCGATGAACAAAATATGACAGAAAAAATATAGAAAACATTAATTGAAAATCTCATCCTACATAAACCCACCAAAATTATCTCACCATACAATTAGAATAGTATAAAATTAAAAACAAGTGGAGTATTTAATTTTCTAAGTAATAAAAAATAAAATATAATAATAAAATTGAATTTAGTTTGATAATCAATAAATTTTAGTTTACATTTATAATTGAAAACTCAATGTTAATAAATGTTTTGAAATAATTAGTTGAATTTAACTATAAAAAATAATAATTATATAATTTAATGATATAGTAATACAATTCAATGGTTAGTAAATGATATAGTTATTCTAAAATTACATAATAATATCTCTCAATATTCTATCTAATTTGAATTTTAAAATATTATTAACCTAAGATCATTAAATTCACAATAAAATCAATTTTAGAATTTATTTTTTAAATTTAACCACTCCTATCTAAATTTTTATACCTAAAGTAGTTATCTATATAATAATGAGTATCTATGTGGGTTTTACATTCAACTGTATCCATATCAAAATTTTAAAATTCTCAAAGCATACATTCTATATCAATATTTTCCCCTATAATACAATCCTTTAAATAATCAAAATTATTGATCTTATCATTGTTTAATTAATTAGGTTCCATTTTATAAAAATGTAATAACATAATTTTTTATTAAATAATAATATTAAATATAATATCTTTTTTTCAATATATATGTATTTCTCAAAAATGAATAACTTTTCTTCTATCATGGAAACAATAATCCCTTGTGTTACTAATTGTTTCATTAGAATATTTTTTTTAAAACTATGTCCTTCTAAATCAATTTATTATGTATTCAATTAAAATTTCTCATATTCCAACTACCAAAACTCAAAATCTAATCAAAAAATTCCGGTATTCATTTATTTCTTTTGAAAAAAATTCATAATATCAAAATAAACATGATCCCAATTTTAATTGTTTTATATGACTAGACACATATTTGAACTTTACATTAAATTTGAACATTAAAGTACAGAATAATAAAATAATAAAACATTATTATTAGTATATGGTTATCTATAGGTCACATGTTTTGTTCATCATGGACACCTGAGGAAATGTGGAACCAATATAATGGGTGGTCCTAGATGCTCTAATAAGTGATAACATACAATATTAATTGTGGTTACATAGACATTTCATTTGTAATATGACTCGAATGACTAATAATATGATGAAATGATAATGAATAAAAAACATAAGATATCTCTTTATAACATGTATAAATGAATAAATTGTCATTTTTATAGTACTAAATGTTCTCTTATTTATTTAAGGAGTTATACCAAAAATTATAACTATACCATTAAGTACACATAGTAAATGATCATTCATAAAAGGTTAGGTGTACACTAATAAAACAAGCTAGTTTGTATTATGAGAGGTACTATGTATTAATGGGTATTATAATTCTAATATCCAACCATTACATCATAAGCACATGATTCAATCATTTGAAAATAATTAATAAATAATAAAATACATAATTTTATTTTTGAAAATACCTATATAAAATTGGATAAGTTTTCAATAATTATCCATAAATAAATAAGGGATATATACATTATCTATATTTCTCAGTCAAATGAATGTTATGATGATATAGGTTAATATAATTCAATTATAACAATATAATAAAAGGGATTTGAAATTTTATAGAATAAGTTGATATATATTATTGTTAATTGATTTTCTTAGTCAATGGAATGGATGGACTATCTTAGTGATTACCCCACAATACGAATAAAAATTTAAAGGTTATTTAATCCATGTAGATTTAATGGATACTTGATCATGAAAATATATTTCCTTATTCTATCAAATGGGATAACTAGATTTCTAAATATTATCTATTTTTATTAGAGACATTATAGAGTATTCATGATTCAAACAATATAACCCCCATAAAAGAAATTATAATGTATAAATTGAGAATGATTCATTAATTATATATGGTTATAAATAATAATTAGTAATTGAGTATAATAATTGTCCATGTTATGAGAGAAAATCAGTGATAAAAAATTTACCCTAAAAATAATCATATATAATCACATATATTAGATACACATTAGTGATATACATCTTCTTTGAGAATGAAATCCAAGTAATGAAGACATTAATGACTATAGTTTAGACACAAAAAAATATATGTTTAAATAAAAATAACTAGAAATATCATAACATTACATCACCATTGTACCACTCTTAAAAATTTTAATATCAGAAATACCAACAATAAATGATGAACCTAGGGAATTTTATAATATAGTTTATTGTTGTGGAATTATTTTGGAATTATATTAGATTTTAAATATGGTATGAAGAGAGGGAGATTAAAATTTCATTTGTATCATAATATGGTATTTATAATAATGGAGCATAAAAAAATTTTGTATGGAAATTATAATTCATTAAAAATATTATAAGAGTTAAATTAAGAGAAAATATTAAGAACCCTTAATTATATATAATAAAAATTTAAGAAAAGCTTTATAAAAATTGGGAATAAAAAATATATCATTGATATAATATATAATGTTAGAAAATAAATTGGAATTATTACCATGTTTACATTTTATATTTTAGTATAAAAATATTATTAAAAAATCTTAAATACGCAATGAAAAATAGAGAATTACCTTGGTTTTCATCATTCAAATTCTTGTGACTGATCACATTAAAATCTCATGTTATTTTTATAAGGACTCATTGTGGATATAAAAAAATTATAACCTTACTTAATTAATTTTTATTGTAGATGAATGAGAGGATTAGTGACAGTTAATAACAAATAAGAAGAATTGATTTTAAATTTTTGGATATTGAATCAGAAAGTTTATGTTGTTAAATAAATACTAGCAAATGAATATCTAGGGTTTTAGATATTTATTTTTAGAATTTAAATCATTATATTGTTATATATTATCAAAAATATACTCACCTTTATTTTTTATTAAATCGAACTTGAAAAAACTTTTACTCATAAGTAAATATTTTCAAAATCATAAAATACATTTTAGATTTTGAAAACTAGTTTATTGGTTTTAAAAATTTATTTCAATGTTTTAAAATAAATTATTTAAATAAAAAATTATAGGAAAATGAAAATATGTACATTATTGTTAATTAATTATAGTTCACATTTGGTACGTTGGGGTTTCAACCCTTAATTTCACCTATGAGAAATAATTTACCACATTGTTGTGGTCATGGATTTTTATGAACTTATTGAATTAACACTATCTCCTTCACATTCTAATGTGGAGACTTTTTCACATATATACACATTTGGGGGATGTGTGTAAAACTATTATTAGGCGGTTTTATTTTTTGAGGGGGGAGTAATAAGGACAATTTCCTGGAAATGGACCTGGTGGGGCACATTTAATTATTGGTTAGGGCATAATTGATTGAGAATTTAGGTTACAAATTGAACGATGGGTTATTAGAAGAGATTCAAATGGTTGGACTAGTATGTATTTATTCATAAAGTAAATTAATACATATGGTGAATCTAGATGGATGATAGTTGACTAGGAAAAAAAACAATGCAGAAAAATTCTTATAAGATGGTCCTTTGGTAGATTTTTGTATAAAAAAATAAACAAATTTCACTACAGAAAAACCGCCGTTTCGCGGCGGTTTTTTAGCGGCGGTTTTTAAAACCGCCGCTAAAAAAAAATCCGGGTGGCGTTTCGCGGCGGTTTAAAAACCGCCGCTAAAAAACCGCCGCGAAACGGCAATTTTTTTTTTAAATTTAATTTTTTCGGTGATTAGCGGCGGTTTTTTAAAAAACTGCCGCGAAATGAAATGAAAAAAATAAAAATAATAAAAAAACTAATATATTGTTATATAAATACATTTATATTGATATAAATATAATGTATATATTATAAATATGTTTTAGATAAATATAAATAGACTACTACATTTAATATATAAGAAATTTAGTGAAAATGGCTTCAAAATATGTTTAAAAAATATTATTAATTAATAATTTTCTATTTATTATCGATTAAAAAACATTTAATAACAATTTGAAGGGTAAAAAAAATTAAAAAAAGATCCAAAACATGTTGAAAACGGAACTCAAACTTCAAACGGCCATAACTTTTGATCCGGGTGTCCGTTTGAGCTCTACCACATATCAAATCGAAGCCTGCGACGAGCTCTACGTCGCTGTGACTAGGGCTAGCCCAGTCAAGGGTTTTTCGACCCCAAAAAAGGCCTAGAAGGCCTCCAAAACTGAGTTTTTAGCCGGGGCACCCCGATTTTTCAAAATTCAAACAGGTATAACTTCCGATCCGGATGTCCGTTAGGCCTGTACCACATATCATATCGTAGATTGTTTCATTTTCTTCGATTTGACTGGTTGTGGCGTTGAAACAGGATTCTAGATTATATGTTATGGTTGTTTTAACATTATATGGCTTTTCAAATACACACACATATATGTATTTATTCGTAAATATATATGTGTCTGTGTGTGTGTGTGTGTGTATTGTGTGTATGTATAGATGTATTTATGTATTTATTCATAAACACACATAAAAAATTTTTATAAATGTATTTAAAACTAATCTTATAAATATATATTAATGGTTGCTCTATTTATTACTATTTATTTGGGTTTCTATGACTTCTTATCTTTATCAATGGTTTTTTGGGGTTATTATGATGATTATGTTAAATTCTTAAGAGGTTTTCCAGAGTTTTCAGGAGTTGTCATGAGTTTTCATGCGTTCTCATGCTTTCTAATACTTCTTCATGCTTCTCTATCTATTTTCATGTGTTTTCATGATTTTTTATCCCTTATCACGCCTTTTCATACTTTTTCATGTGTTTCAGATACTATATATCATATATTACTTATTATTTATTATATATTATTTATTATTTATTATTTATTAGTTATTATTTATTATTTATTATTTATTGTTTATTATTTATTATTTATTAATATTTTTTCTTTATTATTTATTATTTATGATTTATTATTATTTATTATTTATTATTTATGATTTATGATTTATGATTTATTATTTATTATTTATCATTTATCATTTATTATTTATAATTTATAATTTATAATTTATTATTTATTGTTTAAAATTAATTATTTATCATTAATTATTTAAAATTAAATATTTATTATTTATTATTATTATTTATTTATAATTTATAATGTATTATTTATTATTTATTATTTATTATTTATTATTTATTATTATTTATTATTATATATTATTTATTATTTATTATTTATTATTTATTATTTATTATTTATTATTTATTATTTATTATTTATTTATTATTTACGATTTATTATTTATTATTATTTATTTATTATTTATTATTTATTATTTATTATTTATTCTTTATTCTTTATTCTTTATTATTTATTATTTATTATTTATTATTTATTATTTATTATTTATTATTTATTATTTATTATTTATTTATTATTTACGACTTATTATTTATTATTTATCATTTATCATTTATTATTTATAATTTATAATTTATTATTTATAATTTATTATTTAAAATTAATTATTTATCATTAATTATTTAAAATTAAAAATTAAAAATTTATTATTTATTATTATTTTTTATTTATAATTTATAATTTATAATTTATAATTTATTATTTATTATTTATTTATTATTTACGATTTATTATTATTTATTATTTATTATTTATTTATTATTTATTATTTATTTATTATTTATTATTTATTATTTATTATTTATTATTTATTATTTATTATTTATTATTTATTATTTATTATTTATTATTTATTATTTATTAGTTATTATCTATTATTATTTATTATTTATTTATATTTTACGATTTATTATTTATTATTATTTATTTATTATTTATTTATTATTTATTATTTATTATTTATTATTTATTATTTATTATTTATTATTTATTATCTATTATTATTTTTTATTTATTTATATTTTACGATTTATTATTTATTATTATTTACTTATTATTTATTATTTATTTATTATTTATCATTAATTATTTAAAACTAAAAATTAAAAATTTAGTCTTTATTATTATTTTTTATTTATAATTTATTATTTATTATTTATTATTTATTATTATTTATTATTATTTATTATTTATTATTATTTATTATTTATTTATTATTTATTATTTATTTATTATTTACGATTTATTATTTATTATTATTTATTTATTATTTATTATTTATTATTTATTATTTATTATTTATTATTTATTATTTATTATTTATTATTTATTATTTATTATTTATTATTTATTTTTTATTATTTATTTATATTTTACGATTTATTATTTATTATTATTTATTTATTATTAATTATTAATTATTTATTATTAATTATTAATTATTAATTATTTATTATTTATTATTTATTATTTATTATTTATTATTATTTATTATTTATTATTTATTTATATTTTACGATTTATTATTTATTATTTATTATTTATTATTTATTATTTATTATTTATTATTTATTATTTATTATTTATTATTTATTATTTATTATTAATTATTTATTATTTATTATTTACCATTTATTATTTATTATTATTTATTTATTATTTATTATTTATTATTTATTATTTATTATTTATTATTTACGATTTATTATTTATTATTATTTATTTATTATTTATTATTTATTATGTATTATTTATTATTTATTATTTATTATTTATTATTTATTATTTATTATTTATTATTTATTATTTATTATTTATTATTATTTATTTATTATTATTTATTTATTATTATTTATTTATTATTATTTATTATCTATTATTTATTAGTTATGTATTATTTGTTTTTTCAATTAATATATATAAGTATATTAAATTCTGTTTATTAACCACATGGCGGGCTTGCTGGAGTGGTAAAGTCTTTGAATAATAAGCAAGAGGTCAGAGGTTCAAATCTCACCAGACGCAGATTTTATTTATATTGCATGGGCATGTGCATGGCAGCTGCATGGGCATGTGCATGGCAGCTGCATGGGCATGTGCATGCATGCATGGATAAAGTAATACGAAATTAAATAAAATAAAAGTGAATTAGATAAAATAAAAAGGAAATAAATAAAAAACGCAATAAATAAATAAAAAATGAAATAAATAAATAGAAAACGGAATAAATAAATGATAAACGGAATAAATAAATGATAAACAGAATAAATAAATGATAAACGGAATAAATAAATAAATAAATAAATAAATAAATAAATAAATAAATAAATAAACGAAATAATAAACGAAATAATAAAAGAAATAAATAAACGAAATAAATAAATAATAAACGAAATAAATAAATAATAAACGAAATAAATAAATAATAAACGAAATAAATAAATAATAAACCAAATAAATAAATAATAAACGAAATAAAGAAATAATAAACGAAATAAAGAAATAATAAACGAAATAAAGAAATAATAATAATAAAATAAACAAATAATAAAAAAATCAAAAAAAATCAAGAAAAATAAAAAAAAAATCAAAAAAAAAATCAAAAAAAAAAATCAAATAGCGGCGGTTTAAACCGCCGCTAAAAAACCGCCGCGAAACGTTCCGACGGTTTTGAAAACCGCCGCGAATAGTTTCCCGACGCCACGTTTAGCGGCGGTTTTTGAAAACCGCCGCCAATCCATTTAGCGGCGGTTTAAACCGCCGCGAAACGCAAAAAAAACCGCCTCTAAATGCTTATTTTGACGTAGTGTTTCATGTTATTCAAGAATTCATATTATTTATTGCATCATTTTTATGTCAAAAATTAATTCATAATAGATACCATGTATGTGAATATAATTTTATTATTCACATAAAAAATTCAATTATCTTATAGAATTTTCATAAAATCACTATTATATAATTTTGAAATAATGATTCTAACTTTGAAGCAAATATTATAAAATAAATTTCTTATACATGACAATTTTTTTATTAATTTAATATTATGTGTACATTAATGTCATTAATTTATAGATCAATATTTAAAAATTCCATTTTAATAATTATTTACTTCTTATATATATATATGTAGTTAAATTGTAATTTTTTGAATATTAAACATTATTTATGTCTATTAATTATACTATTACTATTCCATACATTCTATTAAATTGGATTCTTGTTTATAAAACGGTCTGATTACTATATCAATGGTAATATTACAATGTAATAACTCTAATATTCACCATGACCCTCCTAATAATCATATTACCCATTACAAATACATTTTAGTATAACTTTTAAAATCACTAATATAACAATTCTACTTCTAATTTTTTCAATAACATGTATCTTTTATTATCTATTTCATTTGATGAATATGATAACCAATTGTTCAAGATTATTGTGTTTTTTATTATTGATATATGTTCTATAGATCTAGTTGTATCAGTTGTGGAAAATACAAGTCTATAATTGGAATTTTACTTCTATAATGAATGATAATACTTTTATTGTAAAATTTTAAAAATTATGTGTTAATAATTTGTTCATTAAAAATTGTATACCATTGTTATTTTAAAATCAAATATGCCCACTATCATTTAATTAATGACATAACTATAGTTTTCAAAAAAAAAATGTCTCCCAGATTTTTTTTTCTCACCCGCTTAAATTATATTTGTCCTTTATATTTTCATATCATTGGTAAAGAGGTAAAGAAACTTCAATTCACAGTTAAAAATAATAAAATTACAATTTTTCATAATTTTATCTCCCTGAATTATTACTCTATAGTAAATTTAATTATGCTTATAAAGTGACATAATGGTTTAAAATTTGTTATGATTAATTTACTTTTTTTATTTTTTTAATATAGTTTGAGAAAAATGGATGTGAAAAATATATTATGAAAATTTTAAAATAAAAAAGTACATATGTAAGAAATTTAATAAAATGAAAATATAATGTGTAAAAATATAATTGAGTCGATAATTTTTTAATAAATCTAGGAATACATAATTAATAAAATTAGATACATATATTGGTTAATCAATGATTATTATTTTGTATAACTATTTAATTATTTTTATAGAAACATATAAATATGAAATTGTGGAAAATTGATCAAGTGTTTTATATTATCATCATAATCACTTTTGTGTAAAATGTTTAAAATTAAAGAAGAAATGTGATATATTCCCTGATAGTATTTTAAGAAGTAGTTTTATATTTGAACATTATGTGTTAGTATTATTATTATCTATCTCATTATGTAAATTTTTATAGATTTATATTAGGTTTTTAGAAGATATGGAATCCATATCTTTTTTTACCAAAATCTAATATATGTATCAAACATTTCATATTTAAATAATTACATATAGTAACTACAATTGTCAACACCTTTGTAATTATTCAAATATGGTCCTATTATATAACTCATTTGAATACATAATTAGATTTTGAATAAGAGTATTAATTATAATATGTGCTATATACATCCCTATGCATTTATCATAAATGAATTCCTTGATTTTTACCCAAATACAGAAGATATTTTAAAATTTTAATGCGTTAAATATTGTTTTTTTTAAATGAAAATATTTTTTCCAATTTATTATACCGAACATTTATTCTAATAATTATATGATACCCATTTTACATACCAATAAACTATAATTTTATCCCTGGTGGTTATTTATTACATTTTTAATAGTATATAAAATAATATAATACACATAATATAAAGGTTTCGTTGTCTTATAAGAATCGATATTTATATAAACAAAACATTACATTAAAAATACTATTTACACCATAAAAACACACACAAAATATTATTTTTCATGCTTATCATAAAGGCACAAATAGTATCCTTCACAGATACATTATAAAATGGGAAATAATATAAAGTGTGACCTAAAACTCATAGTAATGAACAATTTACAATGAATGTGAACAGAGAAAAAACACATCATACATAATATTAAATGAATAAATGATGAATACTGTGACAAAAAAATGAATAAGAAGACAATAATTATCTATCAATAGCCTAAACATGGAAATAAATAAAAATATGGTTAACAATAAATTATTTCAAAATGATGGATTACAAAATGTTAATTATCATTACAATATAGTCAAGTCTACATTCCCAGATCGCATATATAAAAGTATAGGAATACATGAAATATTAATTCTAATTTGTCTCATGATACATTCTACTACATCAAGAGACTACAGTATTATATTTGATAATTATCACATAATATGTATAACTCATCCATTATTTGAAAAAAATTCATAAATAATACAATACATAATGTTCCAAATAGAATAACCTATATATATGTGGATTTGAAATTGATATTTACCTATATGAAAATAATAGTTATGTGGACTATCATGGTTTAACTTGTAAAATAAATGTTATAGAGATATATGTGATTATTTATTTTTTTTCTTCGTTATTTTAATTTAATTTCATTGAATTTTCCTTACATTGATATACAATCTTAGAGACAAAATCCATTTTAACATTTTTCAGGTTTTTTATTTAGTAAAATGTCTTCATATAATTATTTTAATTTTAAAGAGTTAATATAAAAATAAAATATTAATTATAATTTGAGAAATATATTTTAAATTTACTTCCAGTGTTAATAATATAAATATTAAATGAAATTTAATTTTCAGGGTATATTTTGAATTGAAATGATAATGCATGATATATTATCATTTTAATAAGGTTCATTGAATTTTAATTTGTCCAAATAATAATTTCTTATTAATTTTTCATGGGTAATTTTTATGGGTAGTTCCATTATTATATTAATCCATTATAGATGGGCCTTGGATGGTCATTCATTATTGGGCTGGAACAAAGTTGGCCGCTGGATAATGGCATGAACATCCTTTTTAGTTTATGTCTATAAGATCACCATAATTGAAGTATCTCCACTTGTGATATATATTTGATAATATATAATATAAATTGATGAATTTTTTTGATCAATACTATTTTATATATAATAGTGATAACTATAGAAACCCAACTAAGGTTGTGCTATTAGAGAAATTGGTGTGGTATGAATCAAGATTTTTATATGATGTGTTAATAGCTCCTGGGTTTGCTATAAATATGTTATATATAATCAAATTATAAGATTAAAAAATAAATGATGACTATATTTAGGTTTATACTAAACTATTATCTATAGATCTAAAAGGACGGTCTCTTGAGTTTGGACTAGTATTAGTAATATGATTATTTTTTATGATTATGTTCACCTATTGTTATTTAGAATGTAGAGACAGATCAAGGAATGTTGTATCAATGTTTATTTGTATATAAATAGAGTTTAAATACATATATAATCTATGTATCAAAATATTATTCATGGATACAATGTTCATGCTATTTCATAATGGCGTTCATTTTTCAGTACATTATTTTCTCATGCCAAAATGAACAGAAGCACAAGAGGGGTTTGTAAATATATTTTTTTAATTTCTTCACGCTAGTTAACAATTATATGAAGCAATATATTCAATATAATGAATAATTAGTGAGTTTTTGGTAGATCTTTAGCTGCAAATTTTTAAATATCGGTTTATATTGATAACATATAGCTAGGAAGTTATGTATAATATGAATAAAGTTGATCAATTAGATAGTTCAGGAATTTTAGTTGATGATTAAATAAAATAAAATTTATTTTATTGCAAAATTTAATAATTATACATAAGGGGGTCAGAAAAATGAATAAATCCAATTTTTGATTGGTGCTGTATGAAATTTATTTTTAAATATCGCTCAACGAAGAGTAAATAAAATATTGAATGTTCATATAAATTGAATAACTTGTAAGATGATGTTGAAGATTTGAGTTCATATAATGTTGAACCAATACATGGTTGGTGTCTAGGGGAATGTATCAGATTGAATTTTCATGGACCCATATAATATCTTATATTCATTTAGTGATATCAGTTTGAATCCCAGGGAGTTTTCATAAAAATTATATTTGATGGTGGATTTCTTATTATTATATTCTACCATTTGTGCCCTTTATTTTTGGTGAGGTAAATTATAATTTTTTCTTTTTTGTTTAAATTAACTAGTTGAGTCATTATGAGAATATATTTCAAATTATCAGGGGTTCATAAGTTATGTTTTTATCAATTAACCTTTGTAACAAGGATATCAATTTTAGTTACAATTTTGTGATATTGGTAGTAATTAAAATGATTAAAATATCCATCTACACACTCTTCTTTGTTTGATAAATTTTTTTCTTTGTGATAATTTATTATATTCTTATAATTATCAATGCACATTATACATCTGTGTTGGACTACGAAAATGATATATGCTGAATTGAATTCTAGTTCATGTTAATGAGGTATTTTTCATTCATGTTGAATTTTTTGGTTCATGATTAACACTATTTTCATAAAAAATATCTTTAATAGTTATTGAAATAAAATAATATGAATAAGTAAAAATCTTTGGAAAAATGTATTTCTCAATAATTTTAATCAATATTTTTATAAAATAGTTTGTATTGTCATATCGATATATCATTATTTGTGTTCATTTAGAAATTTACTTGAATTTTTTTTATTCAATAATATTGTGGAGACCCGAAAATTGTGTGGGAATTTTTTTTCGTAAATACAAGGGATTTTTTGGAGTCTGTGAAAAATGACGGCACATAATTCTGAGGCCCGGTGTGCCCGGAATCATTTTTTGATGTTTTGTTCGGGTACGTTCAGTAAATGTACGAGTGATTTTTTATAACTTTTGAACCGGTGCTAAAAATTAAAATTTAAGAGCACCGTTGAACTCGCAACACCATTATTTCCTTAAAGAGACTTTCACATCAACATCAGTGGGTCAAGAATAAAAGTTAGTTTTTGGGTTTTCATGGAAAATAATAAAATAAAGTGAGCAACAATTTATTTTTTATTTTTTCCGCCATGTGGGTGTATGTAGGTGGGTCCCACTGGATCTATAACCTCCTTGTGAAGGTTGGATGTGGGGACCACCATGACATAGCCTCCCATGAGAGGTTATGGTGGTGGGGACCACCACCCCTCAACCTCCACTTCATGGTAAATGTGGTGTGGACCACCCGAGACCACATAACCTCTCAATTTGAATATTAGGAGTGAGGACCACATGACCCCCTATTAAATGGGAGGAGAGGAATACCTCTCAACCCCCTCTTTAATGTGGAGGAGCCTCTTGAGCTTCCTTCACATTATAGTTGCCAACATACACCCAATTAATGTGGCCAAGTCCTCCCATTAAATTGATTGTGCCAATAAAAGTTTAGATTTCATTTTGAGATATTTCCAATGAAATAATAGATTTTATAATTTATTATTTAAAGCATCTATTATTTTTGGGGAGAAGAGATCTTGGAAGAAAATGAGTTCTCCATCATAAAAACTCATATTCCAATGGAGAACGAAGAATGCATTCTTCCAACAAAGAACACCGGCAAAATTCTTCATCAAACATCTTCCCCTAGACACCTACTGACGTGGAGCCTCTTCCACAACCGACGTGCGAGCTCAAGATTGGATGTGTGTGGTGGATGCGGCGAAAGGCGACGAACGATGATCTTCTTCATCTACTTTGCACGACTTCATCGTCAAAAAATGGTCAATGGTAGGGGGTTTATTACATGTTGATTCATTCCTTGAATCTTCTTTCTTTGGTTGGAAAATAATTTTTGCGGGTGAGTTTTTGTTCATCATACTTCTATCTTGACGATCTCATTGTTACTACCCTAAATGCGGAGGGTGCGGGCCAAACCAACATGGCCCGACCCCTCCGCCATTCTCATTTGTGTTAATCTTCGTCATGGAGATGAGGCGATGGAATGATGAAGGCATCAAGGAAAAAGGTCATGCTACCTGTGGCCTCCAGAAACTGTGTCGCCCCCATGGCATTCTGGTGCTCCGAGCCGAACCATGGATCTCCGACCGAGCAACTCCGACCGCACTGCCGCCAACTGACACCTCCCAGCTCCCGAACCCCATTGGCCTCTCGTTCGCCCCTGGCCAAACCCGATTAGCCCACGTCGGCCCGAGCCGCGCCCCGCCGGCCTGCCCAACCACCTACCCGGCCGCCCTTCAACCCACTTGGTGCCCTACCCGGCCACCCTACGGCCCACCTTCCAGCCAGTCCGGCCGCCCGCGAGGCCACCTGGTGCCCTAGACGGTCACCTACCGGCCTGGCTGCGCCCTTCCCAACCGTCTCATGGCCTCTCGATCCAACATGCATCCCCATTCACGTCAACCTAGCCAAACTGGCCCAGCCGCACCCTCTAGGTCGAGCTGCACCGAGCCTCACCCTCACGGCGCTTCGGGCCAAACTGGCCCCAAGCCCAGACCAAACCGCCCACGTAGCCTGCTAGGCTAGGCCTAGTGGGCTCGGAAAAACCTAACAGGATGGACCATCCAATGGGTCAGGCCCGACCAAACAGGTCTGACCGGGTTGACCCAGACCGGGTCAGCCCAGACTGGGTCGGACCGGGTCGGTATGATCGAGTCAGACCAGACCCGGGCCCACTACGGACCCCTTTATTTTCTTTTTCCATATCCTAGGCACCGGGATACCATTTGACGAACCATCAGTTGTGAATTTTTTTCAAGCGCGACTGTCCCTTTGAGTATACCCAACTAGAGTTCGGGGTAATGATGAGATATGATCGGGGTGGATCATGCACAAATCCGACCCAACCCCCAGGACTAAAAGGCTAATAACTGACAGACCGGGCATCTGATTGACGCGCCGTCTATTGGGTTGAGACCCCTATAACATGGTAGACCATTGAGATGCTTCTATGTGGTATTTCCTGACAGTTGGAGTATCGACCAGTAACTTGTGGATCAGATTCTCTCAGATACGAGCGAGCATAGCGCATAGACCTAGTAGCTGTCTGGGACCTGACCACTGCTGACTGATTTGACATGGAGTGAATCGACATGCCCAGTGGGGAGTGCCTTTGTGTAACGACAGAACCACAGTGGCGAGCGTCTCAGTGTGACGCATCATACCCACAATACTCAATAGGAGGAGTAGCTTAGCAGGCTACGAGGCGGATTACCTCTTTGTGACATGGATGGCCCCTAGTATTCGGTAGGAGGATTACCTCAGTAGTCCAAGGTTAGTGGGATGTTCCTCTGTTTGAAGCGGCAGGCCCACTGTACTCAATAGAGGAGGAGTTCCCCAGCCGAAGATGTTTCGACAATGTGACTGGGGATGTTATTTGATAAAACCCCTAGAATAAAATCCGAGTTTCAGCTGAGTAAGTAACTTTTTTGTTTACCTCATGATTGAGATGGGTAATGTGATAACATAGGTATATATCTAGGCATATACCTAAGTGGAGTTATCTTTTGAATTCATACTTTTGGTTTATCTTTTTTGAATTTTGTGAGACCTTGAGGGTCTCGGGGTCCCTACTGAGTATCATTATACTCACACATGCATGGGTTATGCCCCCACCTCATTGTGTTGGATGAAGATGACGAAAAATGCTAACTGGGGCTGAGTGTATTAGGACTGGAAGGTACCCATTGGTGGACAACATGGCATGATGGTACATGGAGGGTATTGATGGACGTGGATTGATGTGGAGGATATCTGTACCTACCCTTCAGTTAGGAATTCCCGGTGGACAATCTAGTAGTTTTTTTCCTTTCTTCAGTTGTACTTTTTTATCAGTTATACTTGTACTTTTCTGTTGGTCTTGTATTCCATCCCATTTACTTTTCAGCACTCTATGTATACATTATTACATAGTGTCTTGAATCTAGATCGTACTCTGTTTTGTGTTTTTATATGTTATAAAGGTAATGACTTCCTAGTTTTAGGGAATTACGCCATTGGTGCTAGTCGCCAGCCCCTGGCCTACAGAAGGTGGGCTTGGGGTAGTCACGACACGAGCCTCGGGAGACGGTTCATGACAAATTGGTATAAGAGGAATCTATTTTACCACAGAACTTAGGACTATGACCTTTTCTGTTAAGCGATAGTGTTAAGGGCACTGCGTGTGGTTTTTAGTTCAGGGAGTCTAGTATTGGTGTGGCGGGCGACATATCCATACACCAGTACCCTAACTACTGATTTCTGACTCAGTGCACGAAAACACTGATTATGTTTGTGTCTTCCAATGTTTTCTTTAAGTCATATCAACCAGGTCAGCTCACCAGGTATAAATCTTTGACCATGTTGTATCTGTTTCTTTCATTATTCCTCCTCACAGACGACCGAAAAGAGCCCCGAGAGTAGTATGCACAGATAGTCCATTGAGTTTTGAGGTCTCAGTGCATGGCCCTTTTCCAGCGGAGGCACCAACAGTATTACTTCATGTTGCGCCACCGATCCCACCATCCCTAGAAGTAGATGATGAATGCTACTTTAGCATGTTGCATGTGTTCCAACTCAAGAGGTTGCACAGGTTCAGGGGCAAGACGGACCCGCAAGCAGCTGAGGATTGGCTGGAGGCTATGGTGAGTGTTTTACGACTTGTAGGGATGCTAGCCAACATCATGGTGATTCTTGTTGTTAGCCTTATACAGGCAGGAGTGGGAAGATGGTGGATCCTAATGCCCTAGGTCCATGTGAAGATGACACAACTCGTGGAATAATTTGAGAGCCTGTTCGGGATAAGTTTTTCCCAGCCACCCTATGTGCGATATGAACATAGGAGCGACTTCACATACAGCAGGACAACATGGCGATGGCACAATACTCTACAAGGTTCACAAACCTATCATAATACTCAACTGATATGGTACGTGACACATTCATTAGGGATCGAACCATTGAGTATGGGCACATGGGAGAGCTCAGGTCTTTCATAACCTCAGTTAGCATCCCGATGCAGGTGGGGGTGTTAGATAGAGAACTCCTGGTGGAGATATTCCATGCTAAGCAGTCTCCAGCAGTGAGACCCACCACTAGTCAACATGCAGTAGAGTCTTCATCAGCTGTAGTAGACAGATGTCGTAGAGGTCCAAGAGGACCGGATCCACGGGTGGATGACCGCAAGACCCATGATCAATTGTGAGGGGAACCCAGGGTAGAGACA
Organism: Viscum album; assembly: GCA_963277665.1. Lineage (NCBI taxonomy): Eukaryota > Viridiplantae > Streptophyta > Magnoliopsida > Santalales > Viscaceae > Viscum > Viscum album. The sequence continues at coordinate 650,162,421 of OY728126.1, forward strand.
TACATGCCAAGAGCAGGCAGCATTACTCATGTGGTGACCAAGGTCACATGGATCTTGACTGTTCAACCCGCCATTTAGATGATCAGCAGACGGTTGAAGGAAACCAAGGTAGAGTCATAGATACGATCGAGGTGGTTTTCATGGAGCAGGTGGATGTGGCAGAGGAGCTGGCCATGCAGCTGGCGGTGGACGACGTTTTGAGGTGTTACCACTACCACCACCACTAGAAGGTCCACCCCGACTACAGGGGGAATGTTGACATGGGAGATCTCTTCCCCAGGATGCTAAGGCTTATGATCACGGTGCTTTAGATATTATTCGAGGTACAATATGTGTCCAATCCACCATAGCTTCATTTCTTATAGACACAGGTGCCAGTCACTCTTTCATTTCCACTACCATTATTTGGAGATAAGAGATTCTTATGGAGCGGTTGGCTCGATTCTTATGGCTATAGACTCCTACAAAAGCATACTCAATGATTACACACTGGTTCCACCAGTGTAAGATTACTCTAGGAGGTGAGAGCTTCGGCTGGGGTCTCCTAGTAGATGCGTCAAGGCCTTACGATGACATCTTGGGTATAGACTGGTTATCTATAGTTCATGCTCAGATCGACTGTATTAGGTGCGAAGGGAGGTGTGTCCAAATGGATGGGACCAGGTTTACCTTTACCAGTGAGAAGAGAGCCTTTTCACCACATGAAATACTTACTCAGAGGAGGGTGCAGCTAATCACTCATTTTTTGGCCTGCCTTACCCTCGGAGTAGTTGATGTGGTGAGTCAGAGCTATCCGGTAATGGTGGACCTATACGTGGATGTTTTCCTTGATTTTGTCACATCTCTATATCCTCATAAAGAGGTGGACTTCTACATTGACATGTACCCTGGGATGACACTGATATCTATACCAGCATATCAGATGGCTCCCGCTGAGCTTCAGGAACTGCAGGAACAATTGGAGGACTTGCAGGGGAACATATTCATCTGGCCAAGTGTTTCTCCATGGGCTGCCCCGATTATATTCACCAAGAAGGCGTATGAGAGATTGAGTATTTGTGTTTACTACCGTCGACGAAACCAATTGACCGTGAAAAACAAGTACCCACTCCCGAGGATTGATGACCTCTTTAATCAGTTGAAGGGAGCACAGTGGTTCTCGAAGATATATATGAGATCAGGTTGTCACTAGCTCAGAGTTCATGATGAGGATATGTATAAGATGACCTTCAGATGTCGTTATAGCCACTACAAGTTCTTGTTTATGACATTTGGAATAACCAGCACTTCAGTAGTGTTTATGGGACTCAGGAATAGGATTTTCCAGCCATACATCGACCGCTTTGTCTTAGTCTTCATCGACGACATTCTGATCTAATCAACTACTGAGTAGGAGCATGGCTACAATTTTAGGTAGTAATAGACACACTTCGAGAGCACCAGCTTTATGGTAAGCTATCAAAGTTCTAGTTTTGGATCCGAGAGGTTAACTTTTTGGATACGTCATCTCAGAGGCATGAGTTGCAGTGGATCCAGCGAAGATTGAAGAGGTAATTGCTTGGGAGCCACCAAGGAGTGTAACAAAGGTACGATGTTTCCTGGGTTTGGCTGGTTACTACCAGAGGTTTGTTACGGACTTCTCTAGAGTTGCAGCACCACTATCAGCCTTGACTAAGAAGGGAAAACCCTTCGTGTGGTCAGAGAGATGCCAGCAAAGCTTCTATGAGATGAGGGAGAGGATGACTAGTTCCCCCCTCTTGAGGCTTCTATAAAAAGTATTAGGGTACGTATTCTACTGCGATGCATGAGGGACCGAACTCGGGTGTGTCCTAAAGAAGGAGCAAGCAGTGATCATGTATAGTTCTCAAAAGCTGAGACAACATGAGAATAACTATCCCACCCATGACCTAGAGTTAGCATTAGTGGTCTTTGCATTGAATATGAGGTGACACTATCTGATGGGAGTACATTTTAATGTGTACTCTGATCACAAGAGTCTCAGGTATATCGTCTCTCATAAAGACCTGAACTTGAGATAGCAGCTATGGATTGAGTTATTCTAGAACATTGACATCAATATAGTCTCTACTCCTGGAAAGGGGAACATTATAGTATATGCACTTAGCAAGAGGTCTGATATACAACTACTAGGTGAGGTGGCATAGAAGCTGGCTGCTTTACAGATATCCTATGTTGATAGAGATAGAGCAGGTTTCCTTCTGTCCCTTGCACTCACTCCCCCACTTCTATAGAGAGTCAGGGAGGCACAACATGGGGACGCTGACTACGAGACATTACATGGTTAGATATAAATAGGGTAGGTACCTAATGGATTTATTGATGGTGGGGAGCACGTCATCCAATTCAGAGGACACTCTATGGTACAAGTTCCACTTCATGAGGATGTGTTGAGGGAGTTCCACACATCCCCTCTAGCGGTACATCCAAAAGTGGTGATGATATACAAGGACCTTTGATGACATCACTGGAGGTCAGGTATGAAGAAGGCAGTAGTAGAGTTTGTATCTCGATGCCTCACTTGTCAGCAAATGAAGGTAGAGCACCAGGTACCTATAGGCTTAGTTTAGCCATGAGAGGTCTTAGTGTGGAAGTGGGATGGGATATCAATGGACATTGTGACAGGTATTCCACATACATCTAGGGGTCACGACTCGATTTGGGTGATCGTTGACGGACTTACCAAGTCATCCCACTTCCTACCGATCAGAGAGCATGGATCAGTAAAGACATTGGGAAGCATTTATGTGCAAAATACTGGGAGGATACATGGATTACCTTCTTCTATTTTCTCCTATCATGACACACAATTTACTTCCCGACTATGGAAGGGGTTGCAGGATACTTTCGTGATTCATCTTTTTCTAAACACAGCCTTCCATCCCTAGATGGATGGCCAGACTGAGAGGACCATTTAGACCCCCAAGGATATTCTCTGTGCTTGTGTACTCAAATTCATTTGCAGCTAGGAGGATCACTTACCATTAGTGGATTTTTCATAAAACAACAGTTATCACTCCACTATAGGGATGACACCTTTTGAGGAATTATACGGGCGACCTTTCAAATCATCCTTGTGCTGGACTGACCCTTGGGAGTCAGCACTAGTGGGACCAGAGATGGTACGAGGTACATTGGAGAAGGTTCATCTCATCTAGAAGTAAATGAAGACTTCAGAGACTGGACATAAGTCATATGCTGATAGGATATGGAGACCTTTGGAGTTTGAGGATGGCAACCGCATCTTTCTACGGGTATCACCTCGACCAGCACTATGGAGATTTGGCCGAGGCGGCAAGTTATCTGCAAGGTTTATCAGACCTTTCCAAGTCCTCAATAGAGTAGGAGAGGTGTCTTACCACCTGACTCTTCCACCTGAGTTGCACCGGGTGTATGATGTCTTCTACATATCTTATTTGAGGATATACGTGCATGAGCTTTCTCACACCATCGACCATAGAGAGTTGGACGTCGATGAACGATCTAATTTCACGGAGGTTCTAGTAATGATACAAGATCAAAAGGAGTAGGTCCTATGTGGATGGTTTATACCTCTGGTTCACGTTCGCTGGCAGTACGAGAACCTATAGAAGAGCACATTGGAGTGGGAGGCTCAGATGTGTGGTTTGTACCCCCACTTGTTCCCTTACTTCGAGTTACAGATTACAAGTATGTAAATCCCTGAGATGGGGAGAATGTAAAGACTTGGAAATTCTGTGAATTTTTTTCCTAAATATATGGGATTTTTACGAGTCCACAAAAATTGACGGAGCATGATTCTGAGGCCCAGTGTGCACAAAATCATTTTCTGAAGTTCGGTTCGGGTACGTTCAGTAAACACACGAGTATGTTTTTATATATTTTGAACCAGTGCTTGGAATTGAAATATAAGGGCACCGTTGAACTCGCAACACTAGTATTCACTTAAGGAGACTTTCACATCGATAGTAGTGGGTCGAGAATAAAAGTTAGTTTTTATGTTTTTGTGGAAAATAATAAAATAAAGTGAGCTTCACATTATTTTTTATTTGAGCCACCATGTGGGTGTTTTGAGGTGGGTCCCACTAGATCTATAACCTCCTTGTGGAGGTTGGATGTGGGGACCACCCCACCACAACCTCCCATGAGAGGTTATGGTGGTGGGGACCACCACTCATCAACCTCCTCTTCATGGTAAATGTGGTGGGGACCACCCGAGACCACATAACCTCCCAATTTGAATATTAGGGGCGGGGACCACATGACCCCCTATTAAATGGGATGAGAGGAAAACCTCTCAACCCCCTCTTTAATGTGGAGGAGCCTCTTGAGCTTCCTCCACATTATTGTTTCCAACACACATGCAATTAATGGGGAAAAATCCTCCCATTAATTTGATTGTTCCAACCAATGTTTAGTTTTCATTTTGTCATCATTCCAACGAAATACTATATTTTATAATCTATTATTTGGCACATCTATTATTTTGGGGAGAAGAGAGCTTGGAAGAAAATGAGTTATCCAATGATGAAACTCATCTTCCAATGGAGAAAAAAGAACATGTTCTCCCAATGAAGAACACCGGCAACGATCATCTTTAAACATCTTCAACCACACACCAACCGACATGGAGCATCTTCCATAATCGATCTGTGAGCTCGAGATCAGAAGTGTGTGACAGACGCAATGAAAGGTGAAATACAATGATCTTCTTTGTCTAAATTCCGCGACATCATCTTTAAACAATGATCAAAGGTAGGGGGTTTATTACAAGTTGATTCTTTCCTTGAATCATCTTCTTCTGTTGGAAAAGAATTGTTTCGGGTGAGTTGTTGTTCATCGTACTTCTATCATGGTGATCCGATTGTTACTACCCAAAACACGAAGCATGCAGGCCAAACCAATATGGCCCGACCCCTTCGTCATTCCAGTTTGTGATAAACTTCGGCATGGCGATGATGCAACAGAATGATGAAGGCGAAGATGACAAAGGTCGTGCTACATGCGGCCTCTGCAAACAGTGTCACCCCCACGGTGGTTCGTTACTCTAGGATGAACCGCATCCCTCTGGCCGAGTAAGCTCGACCACACCGCCACTGGCCCGCACCACTGGGCTCCCAGTCACCGCCGGCCTTGTGTGCACCCCCGACAGAACCCTGTCGGCCTGAGTTGGGCCCCGCCGGCCTGCCCGGCCACCTGCCCGGTTGCCCGCCAGCATGCATGGTGCCTTGCCCGGGCACCTGCCGGCCTACCTGGTGCCCTGCCCGGTAGCCCACCGGCCCGCCTGGCACCCTGCCCGCCGAACTTTCGGCCAGACCACGCCCTGCCCGGCTTCCTACCGGCCTGCTCGGCCACCTCCCCGCCTCCCGAGCCAGCCCGTGGCTCCCCTCACAGCGACTTTTCTGAACTGACCCGACCATTCCCTCCAAGTCGAGCCACGTCGGGCCGCACCCTTGCAGTGCTTCTGGCCGAACTGGCCCCGAGCCCGGGCCGAACTGCCCACGCTGCCTGTTGGGCTGGGCCTAGTGGGCCGGGTCAAACCTAACAGGACGACTCATCCAATGGGACAAGCCAAATACAACCATTCCAACTAGGTCAATCCAGACGAGGTCGTGCCACAGCAGGTCAGACCGGGTCAGTTAGATCGTGTCGGACTGGACCCAGGCCCACTACTGACCCCTATAATTTCTTTGGTCATATCTTTGGCACCGGTCGACCATTTGACGAACTATCAGTGGTGCTGGTTTTCTTCGAGCACAAAATTTTCTTTGAGTATACCCCACCAGAGTTCAGGGTAATGTTGAGATATGTTTAGGTTGGATCGTGCACGTATCCAACCAGCCCCCGGGACTAAAAGACTAATATCTCACAGACCGGGCATCTGATTTATGCGACGTCTATTGCGTTGAGATCCTTATGACATAGAGGACCATTGAGATACTTTTACGTGGGATTTGGTGATAGTTGAAGTATCAACTAGTTATTTGTGGAGTATATCCTCCTAGAGACGAGTGAGAATAGTGAAGATATCCAGTAGCTGGCTGAGACCTGACAACTACTGACCAATTCGACTCGGAGTGACTTGACTAGCCCAGTGGGGAGCGCCTTGGTGTCGCGGAAGACCCACAGTGGGAAGCACATCTCTGTGACTTTGCAGGCCCATGGTAGTCTACAGGATAAGTACCTCAGCATGCTACGTGGGGGAGCGCCTCTGTGTGACACGACAAACCCATGGTGGGGAGGGCCTCTGTGTGACACGGTAGACTAACGGTACTTGATAGGAGGAGTACCTAAGCAGTCCAAGGTTAGTGGGAAGTGGCTTGGTCTGATGCGGTATGTACACTATACTCGATAGAGGAGGAGTTCCCTAGTAGTCGAGGTTTCAACTATGTGACTGGGGATGTAATTTAATACAACCCCTAGAATAAAATCATGGGTTGAGCTGAGTCAGTAACTTTTGTGTTTACCTCATGATTGAGATCAATTAATTTATAACGTAGGTATATGTATGGGCATATAGCTAAGTGGAGTTATCTATTGAATTCATACATTTTGGTTTATCCTTGTTGGATTTTGTTAGACCTTGAGGGTATCGGGGTCCATACTGAGTATCATTGTACTCACCCCTGCACGGGCTATGCCCACACCACGTTGTGTTGGATACAGATGACAGACAATGCTGACCGAGGCTGAGTGTACCATGATGGGACGGAACCCGAAGGTGGACCACGCGGCATGATGGTATATGGAGGAGACTGATAGTTGTGGAGTGTTGTGGAGGATATATGTACCTACCCTTTAGGTTGGACTTCCCGGTGGACGATTCAGTAGTTGTTTACCTTTCTTTAGTTGTACATCTTTTTCAGTTATACTTGTAGTTTCCAGTTGGTCTTGTATTTCATTCCCATTACATTTCATCACTCTATGTATACATATTTACTTAGTGTTTTTCTTCCAACTCATACTCCGTTCTGTGCGTTTATAGGTTATAAAGGCAATGCCTTCACAGTTTTAGGGAATTATGCCTTTGGTGCTAGTTTCCAGCACCTAGCCTATGGAAGGAGGGCTTGGGGTAGTCATGTCACATGCCTTAGGGGACGGGTCGTGAAAAATATACATATTTATATATATATATATGTTTCAATGAAACATTTTATAAAACAATAAAATGGTTATGAAAATGGTATATATTAGTGGCCCCCTTGTTAAAATAATGACATGGGTAGCACTATGTTCGATCTATAGGTTAAAATAGAAATATATAGAATAATATCAATGTGATTGAAAATCCTAACTTTCAATGAGCAACATTACATGAAAGGTGAGACACATAGATTTACATAGTTTTCATTTATATTAAAATGTTAAAAATATTAAATAATAGAAATATAAATAAATGGAGGGTGATGAAAAGTATTGTAATTTCCCATATCTCTACAGGTCCTTACATTTTGGGAATGTGGTATTTGTAGTGTTCTGTGAGGTAAAAATGAATCATTTCAACAACTTTCAATTTTTCCTGGATTTCAATGTATTGCAATGATATCTCGATCTAGTGGTAGCACACCATGGAGGTGTCTCACAATGGTGGTGGATCACTCATGGTGAATCGCTGGCGGTGACTTACTAGTGGTGACTCGCATGTGGTGGATCACTGAAAATGGATTGCTTGAGGTCACTCACTAATGGTACCTCACCGACAGTTGCACATCCATCAGTGCCTCATACACTATAACCTCATCTAAAAGTGTCTTGCTTTGTGGTATCCAAATAGGTGGAGACTCACTAACGGTGTTAGGCTGTTCATCCGGTTGGTGCCTCATCCCGCAGTGCCTCATCTAGTAGTTCATCTTCTGGTGGTTCATCATCTGACAATGCCTCATATGATGTTAACATGTCCAACGATGACACACTGGTCGTGCCTCTTCTAATGGTTCCTCACTGGCGGTGCCTCTTCAAGTGGTGTCTCATGAACATTGTTCCCAGTTCTTCTAGTTATTCCCTTTTAAAATCATTCCTTGAAAAAAATATTGCATTCTTGATTTGAAAAGCCTTTGAGTCTGATTTAACATACCTAAAATCATTCTTTAATTATATAAGTGTTCAATGAATTTTAATGGTCAAAAATCATGGTCTTGGATAGATCTTCCTTTAATGGAAAGTTAAAATGTGTCTAATTTACATTGAATCTGGTCTCATCCTCCTATAGTCGAGATACCCGACCCTTCATTCATACCTTCTTCATTATATTGTGACATGTTATCCCAAATGGCATCTCATATGGAATGTTTTCTAGGGTATGGTTCATGATTTCATGGAGAGTCACCTGCTATATGCATGCCCTAGTTTATTGCGCAATACGGAAGTGCCGATCATTCTTCTTCCATGAAGGTTTTCTGTCATTTTTCAAAATTAAGAATCATTTTGGATGGGTATATAGATATATTCCCATGCGGATATTTCAAATTCCATAATAAAAAAATATAATTTAATTGGATTAAAAATCAATATATAGGGGCTTGTGAAAATTGATGTGTGGTCTTGATGTGCTATTTTTATTATTAATGTTTTCATTTGTAGGGGCTAACCACCCAGAGATAATCATGTATGTTGGGGGGTCCTTGTTTTTGCACTGAATGGTTTATGGAATCCATGTCTCGTGACTTCTGTTGAACATTTATATATAAAATTTGGTTGAATAGATATATTTTACTAATCAATTCATGCTCTTAGATCACTCTTTTTCTATGATAACCCCTGAATTAGTAAGTAAAATTAAATAAGTTGTTCCTTGATAAAGATGAATATGTTTTTCTTTACTTTCTGTGGTGATAGGGTTGTGGGTATGATCTTGAAAAGGGGGTTGGTTTTTTGTGTGGTGGTAATGTGGGTGTGGTATGATTATATTGTAGGGGTGTGAAACTAGTTTTTCTTAATACATTATTGTATGTGGTTTTGATATGGGGTTTTATGGAAGGTATGGTTGTTTTTGTAGGATTAATTTGAAGAAGGAAAATAGTGATTAATATGGGTAATTCTACAAATTTTTCTCAATTAATAACAATTTAGAATGCTTCAATGCATACCTAGGGGAAATGGAATGATATCTGTTTAATTTGAAGAAAATAAATTTACCAAAGCTCTTCAGCCCCTTGATGGCTCCAAATGACTACGATTGTGTTAATTGTTGGGTGTTGTGCATCGCATTTTCCTGGTATTTATGGGAGAAAGAAACATTTTTTAATAAAGTTTGTAATGGAATGGGTGGTTTGGTTAATGGAATATTAGTTTTTAAATGAATTATTTGGGAATTTGAAATGGTAATTATGACTTGATGCGTGGTGTTATGCATTTAGAGGTAGCAGTATAAGTGGAAATGTTGTGAGTTGGTGGTTTTTTCTGAGAAACATAGGTTTGGATTGAGTTTTTGGTATCTTATATGTATATATTTGTATATTTATGTGATTTCTATACATACCCCACACATATTGTGATATATGTCATGAACACTGACATCATTAATTAGGGATGTTTTCCCAATATCCAATCAGGAGAATGAATGGTTGGGTACCAAATATTTAATTCTCTCTCTTCCATGCATGGTAGATATATAACATGATGTGATGGATATATGTATATTAGTGAATTGAATGATGGTTGTGGTAGCTGTAGTTTTTGTGGGTGAGGTTGGTATAGCCCATGTGTTATCTGGAGAGAAGTGATAGCCCAACTGTTTGTGGGTGAGTATTCTGTTTCCTGGGTGTCTTAGGGATGAGTTTTGATGTGCTTTACCAGGTGTCTTCAATGTGACTTGTGATGAGTTTTGGGCCTCATGGGTGTGAGGGTGGGATGGGTTGTGAGGACCATGTGTGTGCAGGTCGAATGTCTTATGCAGCCCAAGTGTGTACTATTAGGAATTGATGTGGTATACAGAAAGGATGGGAGCTCCATGATGTATGATGTTGGGTCAAAGAAGCAAAAAATTTAGATAGTGGTGTGGGATACCCTATAATTGATGTGATTTATAACATATTATATTACCTTACTTTCATTACCTGGTGAGCGTTCATTGGTGAGGTTGGGGTTTGGTTAGTATACTTGTTTTGTTGCTATTTGGTTAGGATGTTCTCTAACAGGGGAATTATTATTCTTTTTTCACATGTGCATGAAAGCAATTTTCTTTCCTAATAAGAATACTTATATGATCACCAAATATATATAATTTTTTTTAGGTTTCTAGGAGGATTATGTGGACTGTTCTGGGAATTAATAGCTCGGACAATTAAAAAAATTCTATATCGTTTCCTTTTCTTTCCTTTTGGGATTTATTTTATAGACTTTCATGCTTTTCTATTGTTCAACTTTTTTCATGTATATAGTATAGTGTATGGATTTATCTTTTATATTTTTCTTGGTGTTTTTGTTGATGAATCATCTTATCTCTAAATAATGTTTCTCATAATGTTTAATGACTCCCATATTATAATATTAGTACACCCTTGGTGCTAGTCACCAACCTGAGGGAAACCAAAGGCAGTAAATAGGGTTCATTATCCCACTTTTCTCATTTACAACCTAGAAGGGGTATATTTGGGGGGAGGGGGTTATGATAGAGTGGTATCAGAGATGACGGTTGAGAGATAGGATGGATTTTGGAGTTGGGAACAGTGAGGATTGCATGGGGTGGCATGAAAACAATTCCAATTGAGCTTGGTTCGTAACACAGTCTAAGGAACTAAATAGAACCAGAGAATATAGAGCCCCATGATCTAGTGCACGAACTCTGAGCTTATTGAAATACCAAGTAATTTGGACTTTCTTATAGTGTAGAAACCTATATGAGGAAATGAATCATAATGACGTATCTTCTTGTTTAAAATTTGATTATTTTTAAAATGATAAAATTAATTTATATAATTCATAATAAAAATTCCATACCACTTGAGCTTCTGAAAAACATGTTTGCCTTTCATATATGGATCGTAGTTGTCATCCACGTGTGGCTTAGTCAGGTGAGTTTCTATAGGAATATCATGTTATTCATTGTAAGGTAGTTCCTTTTGAGGAGGAGGATCTGTGGTAGAGGATGTTGCGTCATTTCCAGTGGAAGGATTTGGGGAAGTGTGGGGAAAGTGTTTTAGACGTGGAGACATAGAGATGGATGGAGGATCTCAAGATATCATTTAATTTGATTTGGTCCCCTATAGAGTAATGGGTTCCTTTGGATGTCAATCAAATGTGAGGTGCTCCATATCAGTGGTGGAAATTGTATATGGGAAATCGGAATGTGTCTGATGCTTTGTGGGATGACTTCTTGATAGTGTTTCAAGAACAATACCTTTTTTAACCATGGGGGCCAAGAAGTTGTAAGAGCTACTCTCCCTTCTACAGCAGAGTATGATAGCATACCTGTTGGGAATCATGTTAATATACCTTTTGAATTTTTTTCCAAACCATTTTCCAGATGTGGAGTCTTGTGTGAGACTTCTTGAGGAGGCACTCCTTCCTTCTATCAAGTATTATATTACTCGTTTTTTGTTGTGCGCGTATTCGGTAGTTCACCAGAAGGAATAGATGGTCGAGTAGATGAAATCACGAAGAGTCCTACCATAAGAGGATAGCCTACTGAGTTCATTAAGAGGTAGAGTTTTCCACTACAGATCTAAGGCACTTGGACCTTAAAGGTTTCGATTGGTAGGGATTATACCCTAACAAATTCATTCCTGCCTTCTACTGCTAGTTGTTTCTATGATTTTACTGGGATATTTGCACCAACATTTTTTGGTTGTTTGGTTCATGGTCATTTCCAGAGTATGTTCCCAGTGTTTTCATGATCTCATTTTGGTAGAGGTGGATAGGTTCAGCTCCAGGTTCAACAGCAGTTGCGAGTGAGACCATTACAACAGTAGGGTAATCATTATTTTACTTCGATGAGGGTTTATGAAGTAGTTAGTTTCCAACATCAGGATGTTCCTCATGTTTTAGGAATACAAACGAAGTGTGACCGAGGATGTGGTCATTTGTAGAGGAGTTGGGAATGGTTAGTTTTAAGAAATGGATGCAGCAGTTCTATAAAGGACAAAGATCATTATAGGTACAATCAGTTTGTTTAGTACTATTTTTTTTCCTGTTTTGATTTTGGAGTTTCAAACTAATTTATTTCAACCCATGTATTCCATTATCTTGGACTACACATAGATAGGATTCTAATTCCCTTGATGTTGTGTATGATTATAAGAGGCCAAACCAGCATGTTTGATGTGTTCCAAGGGTGTAGACTGATAATGGGTCAACATCAGTCCCATTGGGATATCTTTTTTCTATAGACGCAGCCATATGATTTGATTCTCAAAATAAACTATTTATATTCCACACATGATGGTATCTAAATAATCAAAAATTGTGTCAATATTATATATGTGGATGGATATTGTTTGGTTTTATTCAATGATTAGTGTTTTCAAGTGGGAGCTTTTCTTGTGGAGCCCTTTTTTTATTACTATATATGTTGTCTACGGAATTAGTGGATTCTGGGATTGTAGAGGCTCCCTGGGTCATTGAGTAGTTCCTAGATATTTTTCATGAGGATGATGTAATGTTAACCCTTCAACTTTATGCCGAGTTCATGATAAAAATAATACTTAATACTTCATTGATTTTTATGAATCTTGATCATATGGAACCATCATAGCTGTTTGAGTTGATGATTTAGATACATGACCTGATACAAAAGTTTTTTATCTATCCCATTGTGTCATCATGGGGTTCCCTAATGTTGTTCATAGAGATGCTGTATGGTGGTATGAGGTTGTATATAGACAACCATAGGTTGAATATGGTGATTATCATAAACTATTACCCTCTTCGGAGAGTTAAATATCTCATCATCCTGTTGAGAAAATCTATTCAGGTTTCTAAGATTGATCTATGGTCTAGATATCAATATTTAATGTAAAAGGAGGGTGATATCCCAATGACATCGTTCATATGTAGGTATATGAACATTGATATTATAGTTATTACATTCGGTGTTATCTATACAATAACTATGCTCATGGGGATCATGAAATCCATCTTCTATGAGTTCAAGGAATGGTTCTTCATTATGTTCATTGATGAAATCTTTATCTACTAGATTTTCAAGGAGGATCACACCAATCATCTAATAAATATCTTGAAGGTTCTTTGATGAGAACATCTCTATGGAGTTTATCAATGTATATGTCACAGGCATATGAGGTGTATTTCCATGGGCATGTGGATCCCAGAAAGGTGTGGTAGTAGAACCATCGAAGGATGTAGTATTAATTTCTTGGTTATCACCCATTAATAAGGCATAGATTCAAATATTCTTTTGTATTTTAGGTAATTATCGGAGGCTTGTACCTGATTTATCATGAGATATATCCCAATTGAAAGATTTGAAATGAATTAATAAGCTTTTTCATAAAGTTATTAGTGTCACGCAATATTCAGTTATCTGAAGGGGATGTTTTTTGGTGCCCCATGGCTCTAGTTTCCGAAGGAATAGGTAATGTTTGAGTTGTTTTGTAATGTTTCCCATTTGGTATTGGGAGGTGCACTGATGATGAAATGAGAAATGATCTATTATAGTTCTCAGTATTTACTACGTCATTAGTATAATTATTCCACCCATTACATGGATTAATATGAAATTGTGTTTTTAGGTAGTTGTGGCTGAATTTACTCATTGGGGGAGTGATTGTGGTCTTCACACTCCATTATATATTTTGATTTTTTAAATGACACATCTAAAGGTTATATATGAACCATAATGATTTTGTCCAATTAAAATCATAAAATAATGTATCCTAGATCGAGACAACTAGGAAAACCCCCCCCTAGTGACTGCTTCATTTTGTCAAGCACCCACCTTTGCATGACTACTCGACTAGTATTCCTATGTTGGCTTGGACATTCTAGGTACCGATGGAAAATCCATACCCTCTAATTCATCAAAATCTAAATGGAAATTCTCTAGTGAATGATTTCTTTTCTCTATCCTCATCTAGATCTAATTCCTCTAGTGTTATAGTTCCTATCATAAACAAAATTCAAAATATAACAAAATTCCAAATATTGACTCATATCCCACCCATTTAAGATTTCAAAAACTCGGCCTAATTTTTTTCATGTTTTCAAATCCAAAAAGTCACCAAAATATCCATCAAACCAATGTCGAGCAACGTGGCATGCTCTGTCCGAGACACTGATGATCTAGGAAAAACCCACTTCACCCCCATCTACATATTTTTGACCAATCACAATCACCATATTCACATGAAAACACCACAAATGTATTTATCAGACTTTTCTTTTCACCACTGGGATCTCTAATCTAAACACATTCAACGTCGAAACATCCCTCCATCGTCATTGATTGTACTGAACAAGTAACTCGAACTCACATTCTGATAGACCATGAATTCCAATACGTTACTCAAACATGGATAGAATGTAGTAATCCATGAAATAGAGTAGAGAACCATGAAAATATGGGTAACATGAATCTTAGGTGATACCACGTCTCAGTACCATCACATATCATTTTCTTTTATGAAATCATCTCAGCCATCATTGTATTGTAGTTATCTTCATCAGGAAAAATTCCATTGAGAACCACATATGTCAAACAACACCACTAACACAAATACACCATCTTTTGTGGTCAGAAATCCCACCATAATGATGAAACTCATCAACAGAATCAACAATATCGACTTCTCAACACACAAAACCAGCACAAAAAAATGAGACCACAAAAAAAACCATTAGTGGAACCAAAATATATATATAAATAAGATGATAGAGATTCTTTTGGAGTATTATATTTTAATCTCCAACTCCTCAATAATGGTAAAATTCATAGCTTATTCTTTGAGATGAAATCCGTAGAAGGATGTTGTTTTAGAATTTGTAGGTTCTTAGAGAGCGATAGAGGAGTTATAAGCCTTGCACATAGATGTAATAGTGAATGGTGTTAAAGGATATTTGTTTTATATGATGGTGAATTATTCCATTATAAATTAGGTTGAGGAGTCTTTGTGGGGAGACTCAAAGGCAAAGGTGATGCAAGGCTCTGTTAGCCATGGTGATGCTATAGAGGTATGTCAGAGGATGGTAAGAACAAGATGTTGTTTCGTGGGAATATTTTTTTTTATATTTTTGATGTGTGATGGATTTCTTAATGAGTTTCATAGTTCCCTTTTGGTGGAGAACCCATGAGTTTCCATGATTTACCATGGATTGAGGATGCATTTTTTTGCTTCTCTGGTATGAAATTGGAAGTGGAAATGTTTTTGTATAATTGCTTGTTTTTGTGGTAGGTAAAGCTCACGCATCATGTTCGTGGTGGTTTTTTGAAACCCTTAGATTCTCTTGAGTAGAAAATGGTTGATATATAGATGTATTTGTTCATAGGGTTACCTAGAGATCAAGGATCATGTGATACTATATGGGTGATCTTGTATTGGTTACCAAAATCAGCTCACTTCTTAGAGAACAAGGAGTCGGGCACAATGGATTGTTTATATAAGACATATGTTAAAAATGATGTATAGTTTCATGAATTTATGAGGTCTATTGTCTCATATCAGGATTATGAAATTTACTTCAAGGGTCTATAAGGGAATGAAACATGCTTTTGGAACTAAATTATTCCTTACCACTACTTCCCACCCTCGAATAAATGGGAAAAGGGAATAGAACATCCATACATTGGATGATATTCTATGATTATACATCATAGATTTGGGTGGATCCTGGGTATGAAACCTTCCCTTGGATGATTTCTCTTATAAAAATAGCTATCACTCTTCCATTGTTATGGCCCCACTTGAAGCTTTTTACAATATACAATTTTGTTCTCCATTTTTTACACCAAAGGTTGGGGAGATAGCCTTTCTTGGTCCTGATGTGGTGCAGAGAAAGATAGAGGATGTTATTCTTATTCATGAGAGGATGAAAGTAATGTAGGTGTGGAATAATTCTTATATCAATCTTAGAAGGAGGCCCTTAGTTTTTGAGTTTAAGTACCACTTGTATTTAATGGATTCCCCTTGACATGGGTTGTAAATGTTTGATATGGGGAGTAAGCTTTCTCCCAAGTTGTTTGTGTCCTTTGAGGTGTTAGGAAAAGATGGTGAGGTAGAATATCGGTTGGAGTTTCCACCATGGTTAGAGAGGATCCAAAAAATCATTGACATAACTTAAATTTATTGGTACATGCACGATGACTCTCATGTAAATTATTAGGGAGAGTTAGATATCGAGGATGACACATAATTTCTGGATAATCTAGTAGAGATTCATGTTCATAGAGAGAAGGTGTTTTCTAGATTGACCAATCCTTCAGTTCAGGTATTATGGAGGAATATTTGATAAGATAAGAGTACATGGGAGTGATAGACGTAGATTCATGCCAAATAGCCATAGTTTTTTTGAGTTTTTTCTTGTTCTATTTTGCATTGTTATGTGATGTATGAACATTGTTGATTGTGAGAGAAGATAATTTACCTTATTTTGTGTTGTGTGTAGTGTAATGTATGATACTATCCTATCATATAGAAAGGGGAAGAACAAATTAAAAATAGAGAATTATTAACTATGATATGATTAAACTCGAGCAGGTGAGCCAAAGTGGATTGTATCGTGACATGGAAGATGGAATTCCATTATTCTTTGGATCAGACAACGCAGTTAGTTATAGTTATGCGGATTTGTTCTGTAATCATTTGTTTTAATGTTTCAATAACCATGATGAAAAGTCTAGGTTCATACATGGAAGATGATGTGTTCTAGGGTATATATATTTCCACTAAAACTTTACCACAACACATGGTTGTTTATCATTGAAGGTTAAAGTGTCTAGTTGATAGTAGGGTTTCAAGTGTAATTAGATCCTTATGTGGTGTCTCGAGGGGTGGTTTCTCAAACCCTTTCTCTCTTTCCTTTATTTTTGGATTTTAATAATCAAGGGAAATAATGTTTTGAGGGGTATTTGATGTAATCTCCCAGACCTCACTAGTGAATTACATTGTGGGAATATGGTGTTTGAGGTATTATGGAGGTCAAGGTGACTCATTTCAACACTTTGAAAAAAAATACTTTTCCAGGATTTATAGTGGTGTATCACCCTAGTGGTATCCCACCCTGGAGGTCTCTCACCCTGGTGGCTGCTCACTAGAGGTGTCTTAATTGAGTTGGCTTGTTGGCACTCACTCACTGGAAGGTGATTGCTGGCGGTTGCATGTCCAATGGTGCCTCATCAAGTGGTGACACATATTGTATTGTCTCACATGGTGGTATCTCGTCTGGAAGTGACTCACTAATGGTGGTATAATTTTAATCCTAACTGCGACATGTCTAATATCTCCACATCTAGCGGTGCCTCATCTAGTGGTGCCTTATGTGGAGGTGCCATCTCTAGCTATGCCTCATATGGCGGTTCCTCATCTAGAAATGCCTCATATAGAGGTACATTACATATAAGTGCCTTCTCTGGTAGTGCCTCATCTAATGGTGCCTCATCTTGTGGTGCCTTACTGGTGATTCCTCATCAGCTAGTGTCTGAGGAATAGTGTTCCTAGTTCATCTACTTTTTCCCTTTTTGTTTTATTTATTTTATGATAAATGAGTCTAATGCCTTATTTTAAAGGCTATGATACCAATTCAAAGTCCTCAAATATTATATTTAATCACTTAAGGCTCCAAAATGACTTTATTTAGTCATATTTTATGGTTTGGGCTAGATATTTCTTTAATAAAAAATCAAAATTGTATCGAATTCCCATTGAATCAGATCATGTCTTTCTAAGGTTGAGACAAACTACCATTAATTGATACCTTATTATTTATATTTAGAGAAGATGTCCCCAAAGGGTTATTCCTTGGAGGGTTTTCTTGATTTTGGTTGGTGGTTCCCTAGAGAGCCACCTACTTTATATGCTCCACTATTTTTAGCGAAACTAGAAATATCTGATCATTTTCATTACATGTTGGTTTACATTTGTTTTTCTTAATTTTGAATCATGAAGGATGAACATATAAGAATTTATTATTAATGAATATAGTTTATTCTATATTAACAAAGATAATTGAATATGATTATGAATAAATATACATGGGATTGGGAAAAGTGACATGTGATCTTTCTCTATTACTGTTATTACTGATATTATGATTTGCATGGGATAACTACACACTGAATATGGTTGTCATTGGGGGTCCTTGTTTTTTTTGTTAATGGTTTATGCAATTCATGTTTCTTGGTTTCAATTGAATTATTATATATAATATTTCTATCCATATATATATTTATCCAATTAATCGAATCATAATTGTCATATTGTTTTCATGATAACCATTAAATTAACAATAGGAATCAAATAAGGGATTCCATGATAAATCTAAATATTTTTTTCCTTGGTTTGTGTGGTTATGTGGTTTTGGTCATTTTTTGTGCAGAGAGGGTTAGTTTTTTTGTTGTGATAATCATGGAAAGGTATTATTATATAGTAGGGCTGTGAAACTGGTTGTGTGGTGATATGTTGCTAGATGTGGTTGTGAGTTGGGTTTTTTTGGTTGGAATGGTGGTTTACGCTGGATGACTTTGAATAAGGATATTAGTGATTAGTCTGGGGAATCCACTAATAGTTTATCCATTAATTATATTAAGAATTGTTTACCCAATACCTAGGTGTCATGGAAAGATGCTTCTTTAATGTGAAGTGAGTAAATTTTCTAAATCTCAACATCCCCTAGATGACTGTGAAAAACTGTGATAGTGTTGCTTGTTGTGTGTTGTTCTTAGTTGTTTCTTACATAATGATGGGACTAATATACATGTGTTATTAAATATTATAATTTAGTGGGTTTGTTTTGGCAATGGAAAATAATTAGTTAAATAATTTGGTTGGGAATGTGAAATTGAATTTGTGGGAATATGTGTGGTGTCGTGCATTTTGAGGCAGTAGAAAAGGTGGAATTGTTGTGACTTTTTTGGATTGTATGTGAACCCATAAGTTGTTCTTGAGTGTTTAGTGTCATATATGTGTGTATATATATATATATATATTTCTGTGAATTCAATATGCACAAAAAATCATGTTGAGAATTATATGATGAACACCCACATTGTCACATATGTGTGTTTTTTCCCTATCCTGTGATGAGTACTAATGGCAGGGTACCCACTATTTTCCATTATATCTTCCAGTTGAGGTTAGTATGGCATAGGTTGTAATGATTTAAGGTTTTTTATTAATTCAGATGGTGTTTTTGATAGCCCATGTGCTTTCATAAAATGTGGTTTGTTTCATAGGTGTCTTCAGGTTGAGTTCTAGTTTGTTTTCCCTTGTGTATTTAGGATGAATTTGGATGTGTTGTGAGGCTGAGGGGTGTATAGGAGGAGATTTTTTGAATGTCATGTTTGGGTGGGTCAGATGTGTTATGGTTCCCAAGTTTTTGTAGGAAGTATGTGATGTCGTATATGGAAGGGATTGGAGTTCCTAGATGCATGAAACTAGGAAAGAGTGACATAATAGTTGGAATGTGGTGAGGGTACACTAGCATTGATGTTCTTTATTTTATATTATATCACCTAAATTGAGTTACATGGTGAGTATGCCTCAGTGATGCTAGGTTTCATTCATATACCTATTTAGGTGCTACATGGTTTTGTTTTTTTCTTCCATGGGAAATATTATTCTTCTTTCACATGTTCTTGAGAGTCATTGACTTTCCTAATGAGTATACATTAACTCTTTACCTACATATATAAAAATATTTTTAGGTTTCCAAGAGGATTATGTGGATCGTGATGAGAATTACTATATTAGAACATTGGGAAACTGATGTGTCGATGCCTTATATTTTATTTGGGATATTTACATATGAGAATTTACTATTTCTGTATCATTTCTACTTTTTCATGTATATGGGATAGTATTTTATTTCTCTTTTATATACATCTTGGATTTATTTTGGATGATTTTTCATATCTCTTGATCTTGTTTCTTATAATGGGTAATTCCTTATGTATTGTGATATTAGTATATTATTGGTTCTAGTCTCTCAACCAAGGCCTACTAGGGGCCAGACTCAGGTGTCATTATCTCCCTTTCTCCATTTCCACCCTAGATGGGTATCTTTGGAGGTAGGGGGTCCTGACCAGTTTCAATATAAATATTTGGATGAAATGGTGTAAAATCACATGAAGAATACTATGAATTGTTCTAGATAAATTTTTTAGGTAAATTTTTTAATAGAATTTTTAAATTATATGAGGTGAACATTTTAATTCATGTGTTTTGAGTACTTGATTAATAAACTCATTGAATTATATATATATTTCAATGACTTTGATGTTGGTTTAGGGGAGTAATTATCTCACACATAAAAAAAACTAATGAAAATCATTAAAACTATGAAGAATTAAATTCATAATAAATTGAGGAGCGTGTAATGGAATACCCACTTATATTCTAACTTTTTACTTAAGGAATAAGTATATACTGAACTGATAGTTTGAAATAATAATAATTTTATATTTCTATTTTGGATGTTGATTGTTAACTGTTCAAAACCTGAAATGTATAATCTGATTCCTTTTATATATTTTGTAGATGTAGTGTTATTAATATCTGTATTACGAGAAAATAAGGTAGTAGTTTCCATTCTTAAGAGGGATATTGATTCAGATATGGTGGATCTCGTCGGACTTTGTGGTTGAGATAATAATTTTAATTATAAAAAATTATATTCATTTGGGGAATCAATAGTTCATGGATGTATATCCAAACTAGAGGAAGAGACATATCACAATGTTAAATTACAATTACTATATTGAACTAGTCCTAAATATTAAGAAGAGTGGAATTATCCCTATATAGTATACTAATATGTAACTTTCTCGATCTGTGAAATTACCAAAGTTGGACCATGATAATATTTATAAAAGGTGTAATCCAAATCCATTGTGAATCATCAATCATATGAGTTAATAATGTTTTTTTTACTTTTATATAATGAAATTATATCCTCCTTTAGAAATTTTATCACACATTTACAATATCCAAATATGGATATTTACAATACTACACCATTTTTAGGGGGTATACAAAGATTTACTTACCTTTTCACAGTTTCTAATTTTAATTATAATTAGTTATAGTTCCTTAATTATTTCATCCAGTTATTAATTATAGTAACTAAGAAGAAAAAAATATAAAATTTATTGAAAATGATTAAATGATAATATCCTCATTAAAAATATACAATTAATTATTTTATGTCTATTATTAGGTGTATTAAATTTTAATTGTTTTTTTTTTCAGGTTGATATTTAAGAAATGGATATATTTACATAGAAAAAATTTGGTGTTATTTTTCCTTCTTGGAATAAATTATCACGTTAATTTTTGTTATTATTAATTGATAATTTATTTTATTTCAGGTAGTAAAAATAGAAAATCTATTAAACATTGCAGAGAATTCCAACAATTTTTTCACCATAAGAAGAAAAAATATCCTGGCTCTACTATTCCACCAATAATTTTTAAATTATATTAAAAATTATTTATACCAAATTAAAATATTTCTTCTTAGCTTACATTAACTGAAATATATAAAATTGGTATTGGAGAAGTATTCTTATGTATGATTAGTATATTTTTATATTTTCATTTTAAAAATGTTTCTATGCCTTGAGGTTAATAAGGTCACTATCAGCCATTTATTTATGATCAGTTATGGTAAAAAATTTATAATAATTAATGAAATTCATGTGATTAATTATGTGAATCATTATTTGGAAATTTATTTCTGATTTTATTAGTTTTTTTATTAAATTTTGAACATATTCTTATTAACCATAATAAGTATTATAAAAATCACTTAGTAGATAGAATTCTAAATGTGTTTTTCATATTATTTTAATTTTTCTTATTTCATAATAAAACAATATCCATGATATAACAACCATTGACTTTATATTTTTCTAATTTAAAACTTACGAAGATTATAGGTGTTAATGTGATAAATCTTACCATTTACATGAATATTCCATTTAGAATCACATTTTAATCCATTATAAATTTTACCTTTCATAAATACATAATGACAAATAATTTACATATATAAGCCACATTACAAGGTAAAATATCAACCTACCATACTCATGAATTATTAACATGTAGATAGTGAGAGCTAGTTTTGTAGAGGAAATAATTTTTGTGGATCTATTGGAATCAACAAATTGTGTGAAGGAATTTAATATTTTATTACAAAAAAATATGGGAAATATAGTCAACAAAATAGAATAATGTGACTATTTTCACCAATATATTAAAAATAATTATAAAAAATAATGCATTAATGTAATAAAATACACATGTAGAGAAATGTTTTTTGTTTCTAAATGACATGTGTATGAATTACCATCAATCGAAGTTAACAGGTGATGTGTTACATTATTATTCATGTTCAATTGGGATAATCCATAGCCTTATTTTATTATCATATATATAATTTTTTAAGAGTTATGAATTTCAATTTAGATCCAATATCTTTGAAATTTGAATTACCAACCAATAATCTCAATATCAACCATTTCTAAACCCCTATTTGTTGTCATTTTTCCTTAACAATTGAGTTGATGATTGGGAAATAGGACAATCATATGGAACATTTAAATGCATTTAATATTGATAAAAATGTTATAGTAAATACTCATTAATTGTGAGAGAAAAATAATCACCAAGAGGTAGGTAATAATACTCATGGGTGTGTTAAATGATTGAAATTAATATTTAAGATCAAATTGAGAAAACTGAAGAATAATTATGATTCATAATGTAATGAAATTTAAAAATAAATTTCTTTATTATAACATATAATTTATTAACTTTCAATATGGATTTTTTGTGTTTTTTTCTTAGGAGTAAGAAATATAGGTTTCACAGATAGATAAAGAAATGTTTTATGGATGATTCCAGGTTAAATTAATTGAATTTTACCTCCATTTGATATATAATTCATGATATAAAGTATAATATATAGTTTTTTTCTTGCGATTTAGTTAACATAAATTGATTCACAATTTTTTTCCATTTTAATGTGAATAAAATTGGAAAATAAATTTTTCTATAAAAAATATAACCCCTTGGGGTTTTTTATTTTCAGATTTCATGCCACGGAAGTAGATAAATTGTTGCACCCCTATATTTCTTTCACAGCCTCCTTTTCTCTATTCCCCCTAATTTTTCTTCAAATATAATAAGTGTCCATTTCAGTTAGGGAATTGATAAAAATTTCATACGAGTATGGTGAAATATATTTTTTACCATAATATATAATGCCCATTGAGAAACGACTATTGTTATGCATCACATATGAATTTTATAGGGGTAAATTGAACATTTTTTTGAAAGTTTTTCAAAAAATGACAATTAAATTGTTCATAGAATAATACTATTTTACTAATATGTGTAACAAAAGTATTTATCTACTATCCATATTCTATTGGTGGTGGATTTAATTGTTGAGTTTATTTAGATTATAAGATTTTAAATAAATTATGATCAACTGATTATAAAATTTATTATTTATTTAATTAATGTTAGGGAATGTGATAATGGAATGTGAACATTAATGTGGGTTGATACAATACTAAATTGAATTAGAGAATAATTCCTAGATGATTAACACTTTTATAATGGTTATTTGATCATGCATATTATATGTTTCAATAGGAAATGTTTTATGTGGGAATTCTTACTTGAGAGAACATGTATCAAATGGTAATCAATATAATGCGGGAGTTTGTGATAAATGTTTTCATTCCATTTATAATTAATTAAAAAATTCATTTACTGTGGGATTTTTATATACATTCTAAGGGATAATTTATCCTTATAACAAATGAGTTTGTGTGGTTCGATGACACCAATAGAAGCCAAGGGTGATGGTAAATAGAAATTCATACATCATTATCCTGTGGTTGAGTAAGCAATAATTATATAGAGTGTGTTTTTTATTCATGTTCATTAAAGATATCATCATGTGGGGTGGTTGTGTTATAATCAATGAACTAAATAAAACACATAGGGGTGATTAGAGAGTGTAACACAAGTTATATCTTGATAATACTTTTGTAGAAAAATATGTATTAAGGATGTAGTATACTGGTTAGACAAAGTGGTGTTTTAGTTGATTATAATAGTCATCATTGAGGGGGCCATGATTTTATTTCTTTATAAATGTTTCAATAATGTATCTATAAATTAAATATGGGAATAATATGACCTATAAGCTAGATGTTAACCTCTATAGAGAATATAGGTTTGTGTAAGAACCAAGTGGGTCCTCTGGGACAATATAATATTTCATATAAAGAGTAAAAAATAAATAATTTTTCTACCTAGTTGACTGGAGGGACAATTTAATGAATTAATGGCCATGTCTAATGGGTCGAGTTATAATCTAAGATATTATTTTTGAGTAGGATGATGAGTTCCTTGGATAATTGTTCTTTGTACACATTGACCATCAAATACATTTTCCCTAAAAATAAACCATATATATTTAGTGGGAACTGAAGGAATATCTAACCAAAGGAAAAAAACAATACAAAATAATCCAAAATAGAAAACATAATTAAACTGAACTGGAAAATAGTGATCAGTGTTCCTTGAATTACAATATTTTATTAAATACTTCAAGGATAAATTATGGATATAATAAATTGCGTTTATATTGATGTTTTCTCCAATATCATAGGATATCAAATCCATAAATTCTAAATATTCATTGATAGATAAAAAATTAGTGTTTAATTTAATCAAGGATTAAATAAAGATGAAAATATAACAATCTCAAATTTTTATCATTTAGGTATTGGGTTTATCTTCCTTCTTCAACCTTTTCATTACCCTCAAAAGTAAAATTTACTTTAATACCCATTAACTCATTATATTATTTATATGTGTCCATATAAATGATACCAAAAATATTTTCCATTATAAAAAAAAAATTTAGGTAAGATAGTTGAAAAGAATCCTTGGTTATGTTAGCATCATATTCATATTTTTTACTTTATAATAATGTTTTTATATAGGAACGTTTCTCAATTATTTTAGGAAAATTATATTAATCCTTATATATTATGATTTTATTCCCAATATATGTATTTTACCCGTCTAAATTTGTTAGTGCTCTTTCCCATTTTTTCATTCAGGAGAAAAAAATATTCTTTTTCCTATATATGTTCATTAATTTTTAATATAACATAAAAGAAAACATATATTCCCTTACTATTTTTTCATGTTCATCAATGTTACCCTGTTATATCACCAGTATTTTAAGACATTCTCTATGGATGAGGTTAATAATTTATAAACTGATGTTGAGGTGGTTATAACTTGTTCCCAATTAGGATTCATCATTTTCCCAAAACTCTCCTATTTTCACACTTTCTACCCATCCTTATCCACCATGAATGCATCAATTTTTAAAATAGTTTTATTTGTTAAATTTCAAGATGACCTCAAAAAATGGGGAAAATTTTGCTCTATCCATTATAAATTCATTAGATCATGGCCTTGTTAAAATCATTCATTTAAGGAAACAGCCTTGAAATGTAGGTCATGTGTAGAACCCAATTCTTATTTCACTATTTAAGCACTGGTAACACTATCATTTCCAAAAATAGAGATCAATGTAGTTATATGATATTTATTATTAGGACTTTCAAGCTTCATATAAAAACTATGGTTCATTTACTAAAATTATATATCCAATGGAATACAAGAATTATATTTCACATATTTTACATAATTATGTCATAAACTTTTAGAGCTAACATCTGTTACATATATATTCCATATTAGAGGATACATTTTTATTTTTATTTCCTACAAAATAAACAATATAATAGAGGAACTAACCATTATTGAAGCTAAAACAAGAATGTAATCCCTCACCACTACTCTAAGTATAACCTCCCATGGCCTTAGATATGTGCTAGTCAATAATAGTAAAATAATCATACTATATAAATATCATTTTCGTAAAATATTTTTATAATCCATATATACATCATTTTTTAATTAAATATGAAAAGAATTTTGAACCTTATTAATCCTCTGATGACATCTTTGAGCGAGGTTCCCATTAAATTAGTAGGATGGTAAAAACATACCATTTGTCATAGGATAGTTCATAATTAAAATTATACTCTCCCATAAAATTTATATAGAAGAAATCAAATGGTTTATGGTATACATCATCCTCAAATAATGTTCGGGGTTTGAAGGTATGATTTTTTTGGCTCATCTAGTCTAACCAAAAAAAATTACCAAATATATTTATTGTTATATAATTAGTGGAGGGGTTTTATAATGGGACATGTTAGATTGGTAGATGTACCTAAACTATAGATGAAACTAGATTAATGTTCATATACTACGAAAGAAACCATTTGAGTGGGTAAAACATGAATGATTTCAAGTATCATGAGTTGCGGGAGAACACATGAACCCAAATATACATAAATTGGAATTGAATATCTATTTCGTTATTAGATAAAATCATGACCACCATGTGACTATTTAATCCCTAATTTATATTAATGAATAAATATAACTCATTGGAATAGGATATTTAGTGGAAAAATGAGAAACTATATTGGTATACTAAAGGGTTGTATATTTTGTAAAAATTATTGGATAGAATAGAAAACATGAGCTTCAGTATCAAAATTATAGAACCTTAGAATCAATGAGGACTTATATAAAATTTAATACTAGTTTGGATAATTCATGTTGACTAATCTATGAGATTGGATTATGTACGATGTCGGTGATACTTGGATTAGAAACACCACCAAATTAGTCACATGTTAGGTGATATAGAGACAAAAAAATATAGTTATCCCATGTGATATAGTCTCCACATTATTGTGATTATAACTTATCCAATGTATTTCATGCTTTATTCTACAAGGATACATATGTGAGGTCATGAAGAGGCCTAAAAATATTTCTTTTTAGGTGAAATAATATGTGAATGTTACAAATGGTATCTAATATATGTTTTTTTAATTATAATTTATGTTATATTAAATATATATTAGTCTGATGTTTTACATGGTAAATAAATTATATATGATCCATTTGAACACTACTATTGCGGGATTATATGTTACACTTTGTCATATATTGTAGTTATTGATTTTTAGTGTAATTTTTTAGTTTATTTTTTTAAATTTTATTGTTATTGTTTCTAATTTGTGGATACACTCTTTGAGCTGGGTGAAAATGGTGTGTCATTAAGAATCATTCTCAGAACATAGGTTCGTATGACATGTGCATGATATAGTGGGTCATTACAAATATACTTTGAATATTATTTCTGGTTAAAAAAATTTTTAGTATAAAAATAGTGTTCCCATAAAAAATTTAGAAAAGGGTTTAGTTAATTTAGAATCTAAAATAAATAGTTAGACAATTTATTTAATAAAATAACCATGGAATGTTGTATTAATAATATTATTAGGATTTTATTCATGATAATACCTATTTCTGGTTAATTTTTTATTGTTAGAAATAGTATAAATGAAATTTTATTCCTTTGGTATGGTTTACTATATGGTATGTCTGAGGATTATATTACCACACGCCTTTTAGGCTAGAATTGTGGGTTGGTACAAGAATTATTAGATTTCGTTATAGATCATCATGGTTATAGAACTAATAGTTGGTTCGGAAAACCATGCAATGAGCTTAGCAAAGAATTATGGTTCTTTGAATATGTATTGGAATGAAAACACATGTATTTATTCATAGTATGTGGTTGATATGTGTTATAGATAGGATTGATTAGATCAAAGACCAGATTATTTAGAAAAATGAGAAGTGTTTGTGTGATAAGACTCATGATAACATAAGTGTTGAGATTTTAATTATTAAATTTTTGTACTACTTGTGTGTAAGCATCTTGTACTTAAGAAAATTATGGGCTAGTTTTTTCCCACATTCATCAGAGGGAAGTGAGGTTTTATTAATATGATATGTTAAATTTGTGGAATGATTAAAGGTTATTATAAAGTATGTGTTTTATAGAAACTAACTCTGCATAAAAGCCATATATTTGGATTCTCAAAATTATACATGGTATAATGATGAGTTATGGGACATTTTTTTACAATAATAACTATAAATTGTCTCATACCTAAGAGTTAATATGGTACATGTCTATAAAATGTGTGGATTATATCAAATTATTTTGAGAGAAATAGACAATATAAAAATGTTATCAGTGACTATTTTATGGATCTAATTAGTGTGTGAGGTAGGTGAAGTATATTAATTTTATTGTGTCTATGACGCGGGAAGAGGAATATGGTTTAAAAATGGTAGAAAAATAATGGTTTTTCTTTGTGGTTGTAAATTAAATAAATAAATTATAGATCAAATTGTATAATAGGATTGAATATTAAATATCATAACCATTCCAAGGAATTTGTTTCTTTATGGTATTTATGTGGGGATAATGTTATGAACAAGTAATGTAAGAATGATTAATGTGGGGATTGTCTTGGTATAGAAATGCTACAGGAAATATTTAATAGCTGGATCAATAAGAAATTTTCATCGAGTGAATATCACGGTGTTGATGATTAATGTCCAAGAGTTAGTTTCATGTGGAACATTGGGTTACTATTTAAATATAAAGTAAAATCTTGTGATTTTAAAAGAATACTATGATTGATTGATTATTCAAAATAAAAAATTGATGTTAAACATACCATGATATACATTTAAAATATTATTTATTTAACATGAACATTATACCATAAACATTAAATTTGGAGGTATTAATCGTAATGAACATATTTTAAAAAAGTAATTATTATCAATAATGAAAATATATTGGTAAATAAAATCATTATTCTTTTTAAAGTCCTTATAGGCGTGAAAAATACTTTTTTCTAAAAAAATGATTGTTATTATTTTTTTGAAAATATACTAAAATAATATTTTTCCACTTTTATAAATTTTATTTTAAAAAAATGCAAAAAATTTTAGAATAAAAATTTCAAAAATATCATAGAATTAAATTTTGGTATTATTCTAAAACGTTTATTTTTAAGGAAGAGTGAAAATAATTTTTTAGTTGAAAACTAAAATTTTGTTTAAATCATTTAAAAAATATATATATATTTTAAAATGGGTTAAAAGTTAAATTAGTTAAATTATTTTAATGTTGATCAGATTTAGATCATTTAAATCTATTTCTTGTTGAATTTTGATATAATAACTTTTTATACATTGGAAAATATTTTATTTGGAAAACCGTTTTCATCACCAGTTCTATTTTAATTTTAATCAATTTCATTAACTTATGAGAATTTAATTTTAAAAACAGGTTTCCATATTTTGAGTCATAATAATTGATATTATATAATTAGGTAAATATATTTTTAATAATTAAAATTAAAAAAATAATAATTAATAACCACGGTTAAGGATAAACAAGTTGTACCCTCGGTAAAACAAAAAAATTAATTATTGAAATGACATAAAAAATTATAAATTTTGTGGATATATTTCGATAGTTGACCATCAATGTTTTTATAATAAACTATTTGTATCCTTTTTTATATGTGAATTTTAGTTATAGAAGTTTAATTTAAATAATTCCAAGTGTGTCCTTTACCCCGCATATAAAAGGGAACCCATTCTTCCCCCTTCTTTGCACATCTAAATAATTTTGGTTTTGACAGTACATAATTATATACCCCAATTAATTACCTTTCCACTTCCGTGTGTTTTTTTGAGTCATAATGAAAATAAATGGAGGATTTAGGTATAATTTTAAAGTGGTGGTTTGATGAAGAAGCATTGTTCCCAACCGAAAATCATTAATATTTTCTTCCCCTCCATTAAATGATAACCAATCATGTTGATAAAATAAAATAATTGGGCCCAATATAATTATATTTTATTAAGTAAATCTAAAAACCATTATATATTTCCTCTTACATAAAATAGAAAACAAAACCATCATTCACATGTACGACGAACTACTTCCGCATGAACTGATACAATTCATTTTCGATCATTGCCTCTCACGAATAATGAGGATAATAGATTTAGTGTTTTTATATAATATTAATTTCTTGTTAATCACAATTTTAAATTATTTTATAATATAATTTTTTACCTGGCCATTGATTGAAGAATGATAATGTTGTTCGTGTGTACAAAAAAAACTGCTACCATATGATAATAAGTGAATAATTTTATTATAGTGTATCATGGATATTACATGTAAGTGAATTTTAAGAAATAATATTATATTAATGATATTATTATCATTATTAAAAGATAGAACAATTATTATCCTCTTTAATAGATAATTTTTGGAAAATGGAAATGTTACACAAGCATATGTATGGACTACCATCTCTATGATTACTACGTATTTAATTTCCCATAACCATTATTGATGGTTATTTATAATAATATAATTTAAAAAATAACATTATAATTATTTCATTATTATTAATATTTATTTTATGAAACAATTTCTCATTAGACCATTGTCAACACATGAATTCCAAATTGAATCAATGAACTAGATATCCTTAAAGCTCCAAATGCAGACATAATTGATTACGTTATAAAATATGTCATTCAAATAGCTAAGGTAAAATATATAATTATAAGGGGTTAAACATGAGAATGGTTCTTATAAAACAATAATTGATATATTTTTATAATATAGTATATAAAATATGTACACGAAAAAGTATAGACTTGAAGAAAGGGTTCATCTCAAAACCTTCTTGAGAAACATATAATTTTATGCACATTAATTTTAAAATTTTAACATAAATCCCATTAACACATTATACCATTAATCATTCACATATCATTGTATTTTATGTATTAGTTCATTTATATAATTCACGAGAGTTACGATTCCAAAGTTTTTAAATCATTAAGTGTTTTCATGGTAATCTAATTTTAATCTGGATTTTTTATTCTTTAATTTAATTTGAAAGTGTTTGTATAATAATTTTATAATAAAACCATTTAATTTTATTATATAATATTTATTCATTAAATTTATATGAAATATAATAAATTTCCTCTCTTTGGTATTTAAAATGACCGAGAAAATTTTTTTAATATAGTTTGACTTTATTTCCCTCTTCGGCTAAAAATACTTTTTGATTAATATATATATATTTTTAAAATAATTCATGAATATTTTTAACATCATATAGATGATTTATCAAAAAAAAAATTAAAAGTTATTGAATTTTAATTTTTTATTAGGAGTATTATTTTCATTTTCCTAACAACATACTTTTTAACCATTTACAGAAGTGTAAAGAGATATTTTTTTAACATATATTGCATGTATGGAATTAACTGCTCTCATGACAACCTAATTTGTTGAAACATTCTATATAAGTTTCTATGGATATATTGAGAGAGAATTTTTTATATATTATTTTTTAAAAAATTTATATTTTGAATAAGTGAATTCAAATTGAAAATAAAATTTTTTTTACTAAATATTTAATGTAATATTTTAATGAAATTTTCATCAATGAAAAAAACATTGTGGTTATAGATTTCATAGAAATTATATATAATTTCTTCTCACATGTATTCATATTTTATGATCTCTTTCATTGATAGAGTAATATATTCTTTAAGTTAGTTTATCAAATGAATTATTTATGACATCTCATTTTATAATTATTTGAGACATGAGTATGAAACTAATTTTGTTTCTGTGGGAAATTAATATGTTCATATGTTATGGTTTTATTCTTTTTTTGGAATACATAAATCATTACCATATTATGATGTGTGCACATAAGTAGAGATATAATGCACAATATACAAATTTAGTCTATTGTGGTGTCATGTATGGGATTAGGGAGAAAACATAATCCATTAAGACATTTATTCCACTATGTGATATTATCTAGGTAGTTTTCTTCTAATTATGTTTATGTAATGTTATATGTAGTTTTCATATTTTCTATGATTATGTGATCTTATAATGTGATGTTTTTTATTTTATTCTCCCATTTGATTAATATTGAGACTTATTTTTAATGATATCATATGTTACTTTTGACTCACAAGTTTTTCTTTCATTCGATGTTATCCACATAATATGATTTTTAATCACCCTTATTATTATCAATTTCTATGGTTATACCAGGAAGTTTTTAGGAGCATGAATGTATTTAGGATCTATTTATATAGAATAAAATAAATAAGTTATATATTAGTCTCTCTTTGATGTATTATGAATATATTCTTCTAAATACACTAAAACTCACAGTCATTAGGTTTTAATTAACGGATTTTTATGTTATAAATCAGGTAATATTATGTATAAATGGAATGGGTTGAAATAATTGGTTTCATATAAAGGTCTATTTATTTTTTTTATATTAGGACTATAATAATTTATTTATTAATGAATGAATAATTATAAGTATAGGAAAATATCATGCAAAATTGTTAAAGTATTGAGTGACTATGTTCCATGAAAATAAAATGAAATCATGAAAATACATGTGGATATGAATCAGGAATAGTTTTTCCTATGGGTAATAACGTTGAAAAAGAAACATTGAGCTCTACATGATCATCACATGGTGTATGAAAATGGTCCATTTGCACCCCTCTTTTGAAACTCTCATGGGATATGTTTGGGAAATTCACAAACTAATAATGAAACATTATGAAGGATATCAATTTTTTTAGGTTATAAAACCTAATAAGAAATGTTACCTTGTATTATCTACCATGAATCCTATAGGATCATAATCTAATATATATTTTTCATTTATAAGTTAACCCTTTGGGATTAGGTGTTTGAAATTTTTTATGTTAATGAATTATCATTTTAATATTTTTATTATTTTTAGTATATTGTGGGAAATAAGAGAAATAATGCCAACAAACAATTTTATAGGAAATATAATGATCTCCCTAATGATATTCCTAGCCATATGGTAATTGATGTTTAGAAACTGGTAATGATTACCAATGAACTATCTCTAATTACGATTAAAATCTAGGACAAATTTGAATTTCCAGACACATCCTAGAAGATAAGGATGGATTCAATTGGATGTTTAAGTGTTAAATACGATAATTAAAAGAATATTTTATTTCCTAAATTTAAATAAAGTGGGCAAAGGCACCACAACAAATTACTTTGAGGAACCGACAGATGATTTATGTATGGAAAATGAGGTCAAAAATATGTGAATTTACCAAGAAAAATGAAGATTCAAGTTATCAATATATATATAAATAAAACTAAACCTATTACACCACTAATATTTCTATTTCATAGCTATGGTAACATGGTAATTATCAATATATATTCCTTAATCAAGGGATTAATTCATATAGTAATATGTAATGATATTCATTTATGAGTAATGATTTTTTTAGGTGTTATAACATGAGAATATTGTTGTTGAAGTAATTTTAAATAAATTGATGATGGTTATATAATTTATCAAACATGTAAGGATTTATCTAAAATATATTTTCAATAAGGTTTTTGAATAATATGTTCAATGGTACTAATGAAATTAAAAGGTGATTTAACGGTAAGTTGATATTTTATTGAAATCACATTATTGAGGAAAATATAATCTTTGATATGTACATGATGTTCAATTAATTATAGTCAATTAAGATTATTTTATATTGAATAAAAATAGTCTCTGTATTAGAATTTAGTATCTAAAAAACAAATTTGATGATTAAGGTTATTTTGTGGATGTTCATCATTTTTAGAACATTTTAATAATTAAATAAGTATGGTTTTTGAAAAATGAAAACCTATATTCCAGGAAACAATCCATCGTTTCTAACATGGAATTTGGGATTAAACCCACAACCGAAGGGTTATAATGGAGAAATGACTATCGTTAGGCTATATAATTTACTTTTCATTAGGAAATTGATTTTACTTAAGAAATTTAATGGATAAAAATTTAGATGATTTTTAGAAACAAATTTTAGGATCAAATGTTTTCACTTTTTTGAATTATAGGATGAATAATGGTATTCAGGGAAACTTGTCATTAGGTTTAGGCATATATATCTTTTATGTATAACATTTTATTCAAATTTAAATATCTTTTTGGAAGAACACAAATAAATATTTGAATGATAAGGTTATTTGGGATATAGGGTTGTTTAGACATGGATCTGTTTAAGTTGAATTTTAGATTCATATATTAATATGATGGTGTATTTATTTTATGAATTTTCTTTCTTTTGGGATACCATTTCAGGTTTTTTAATGTTTGATATAGAAAATAAATATTTTGATATCATATTATTGAATCATGTTATATGTTAGAAGTTAATTTAATGTATCTAATAATGAAAAATCCATCTTTAGTACTCCTTATTTGAAAAAAAATCTATGGTTTTGTGAGAAATGATTAAATGGTGAAATTAAATTTAATGACCATATTTTTTCTTTGTAAAATATTATAATAAATTACCAAATTATTTTCAGATCTAAGATTTGGGAAAGTACGGGATTCTGAGGTTTGAAGAGACCATAATTTATATTATAAAAATATTATTTATATTATTATCTCATTCATGTTATTTGAATAAAAAATTCTAATATATAATAATTAAATCCTCATATAAAAAATAAAATACCATGGGTGATTTTGGGAAGTGGGATTTCCCCATGGAGTTAGCTAAAGTTGGAGTAGTATAGATGTCTGGTTCAAGTATCCATTGAAATGGTTGTTTAATTAAAAAAATTTAATAATTTATTTAATTAATTAAATGAACAAATTAAAATAATTAATAGATACCCTCTTTTGAATATTTTCAATGTTTTACCACATTACCCTTACTATATCTATGAAGAGGTGGAGAGAATTCATCAATAGAAGATCAACATTGAATAACGATCGATGATTAGATCGAGGTGCTTCGATGGGGAGTGAATGAAATGTGTCTTACCTATCACTGGATAACATATTATTGACCATTTATCTATCCATAATTGAGTTATGGATTATAGATTATGTACATAACCCTTTTTATTATAATATTAAGCATGTGTATTATATCTCATTTTTATTTTCATTTGTTCACCCTTAACATGATCCCATTAAAATTGATTATATAACATATCCATGATATTACATGATTCTAACCATAAAAATCTTTGACCTATGATCATTGACTAAAAAAACTCGCCCAATGAAATTTTACCTTTTGTTCATGTTATTATCCCATCTTTGTACATCACATTCTTCTCCATTGGTCTACCGGGCCATAGTTTGATATTGTTAGGATGGTTTGATCATGTTCAAACTCATAGATTCATTAATTTACCATGAATGACATGAATATTGATGGGTTTTAGATGGATTAAGGAAATGAGAAGGTTAGAGTTGACACACTGTGGATTATGGATCCAGATGGGAGATGAGATTGGCAAGTTGTCGCACGAGCGAGGTTTAAATCATTGTATAGATCACCATGTTTCAATTTTTATCCATAGGAGGGAAGGAAATTATGAATATAAGAGATGTCCTATAATTCTAGTTGGAATTTGGAAATGATTCATGGTGATGATGATGTATCAGGATGCCTTATAGATGATCTAAAATTTCTACAGATAATATTACTACACACCCTATAGTATGATATAACACACATCATGTTCATTATATTTCGTAATGGATAGGGTTAAAATCATGTCTAATGATCAAACACTATTTGAATGGGACCTCATAACATTTGACCCAATCAGCATGGAATGGACTTGTTCTAGCCGTAGATGCCTAGGGCCCTGTGTGGATAGACACTATGTGTATTTATGTATCAGAGTATGGGAAACAATACAATATATGGAATGGGATGCATGACTAGGACCTAGGGTTGTAATACATTTTGTATATCCCATAGGACACACCGCGTATAGAAACAATAATTTCCAGTCCATGTCTAAGGGAGAGCACAGCTATAAAACTGAGTGGGGCCACATTTTATGTGGACCCTGTACATGTTCTGTACTTTTATGAGAACCATATACCTCTTTTAATTCCTCTATATAAAATCATATTTTATCCCATGATAAACCTATATAGATAATTTTACTATATATAACATGATGGTAGACTACATAGTGGATTTTAAAATACAACTTGAAATGTTCTACAAGTGTTTCTTCAAAAAAACAAGACTATGATAGTGATTGGGAAGGATGATTAGAGATTTTCCTAGTATAGATAGTACTCTCCTATTCAGGTTGAATATATCATATCTACAGGGATGATACAGCCCTTTCTCATAATGGCATGGGCCCCCCATAATCGTTGGTCAGGTACATAATACAATCCCCATTTTAATGAACAATTCATATATTTATGGGGACATCACTCCCCTGATGCACCAGGACAAGATTCCCACATACATCTTAGTTAGTAAGAGACGGTACTCCACTATTTAGGACATGACTCCCATATCTATGGTAATCGTAGTCCCTTGTCACACTAGTTAACATGTCCCTCATACCCATTAGTCAGGTCGATTTGATACTCCCCTATTTATGGGACTCTTCTTCTATATATGGGGATGATACTCCCATGTCACATTTGGGAACATGTCCCCCATACTCCGTAGTAATATTGATATTGTACTATCTTATTCAGGGTGTGATCCCTCTATCAATATGAGTAGAACTCCCCTTTCGCACCAGGGAGATGGTCTGACATACACTTTAGTCTGGTAGAGTTGGTACTCCACTTTTTAGGGAATGGGTCTCCTATCTATGGAGATGATACCCCCTATAATTATTGGGAATGTGTCTCTCATACACTATAGTTAGTAACATATAGTACTCCCCTATTCAAGGAATGAGTCCCTTATCTATGGAAGAGTAATCCCCCATCATCCAGCACTAATATGTTGCTGGAACTCCACAGAACATGGATACCTTATCTATAGAGCACAGTTGATAGCAGCTCTCCCATCAACACATATCTTTGTGAGGATACATTTGATACCTGGAATCTATGATGGACTATAGGAGATACAATCTTACTCGTCGATTTGGGTAGGTTTTGAGATGTATATCCCATTTCTCTCTCATATGGGTTTATTTTTGAGTATATATATGTAGGGGTTTTT
Source organism: Viscum album (assembly GCA_963277665.1). NCBI lineage: Eukaryota > Viridiplantae > Streptophyta > Magnoliopsida > Santalales > Viscaceae > Viscum > Viscum album. The sequence continues at coordinate 650,199,662 of OY728126.1, forward strand.
TCATTCTTACTTTTGGATGACATGAATATTTTTTATCTCTCACTTTAATTTTTTGTGGGTGTACTACATTGTTTGTATATACTTACACATATACGGTCTTTTCCACACATGTCATCTATATAACAACCCTTCTCTTTATTTCACATTAATTCTGGATTTATTATATAAGACGTCACGTAATTCAACCAAGATTATTGATAAGTCTTATGTATTTTGGAATTAGGTACATTAAAAAACAACATAAAATATGTGGTACAACATATTCATTGAAAACTTCTTTAACATGATCTAAATATTCCATCATACATAAAACAACATGGGGTAACCTGGTGAATAACATAAGAAATGAGTGAGCAATAAAGCCCAATATGGGAATAATAATTGAATTACATTAATATGATAATAAATGTTAATAATAGGAATATTAGAGAGTCATAAAAATTGTAGGAATCATAAATATGAAAATGAGACTTGATATATAATTATAATAAAAACATTAGAAACATGAAAACAACATAATACATTAAATCATTTAAATAGGTCACGAATAAATCACTAAGATTTCGTGGTGGAAAAATTCCAATAATTTAATTAAGTACATCTATCTACCTACATGACATATCGTGATACTAAATATTACCCATTGTATTGGAGCACTATTTGGGCGCACCCATCATAATAATTTCATTCTCATGCATATGTGTTCTATATAGATCATATAACATGGATTCATTCATCATCATAATTTAATCCATGATCAAGAAATTTGAAAAAATACATATATGTCCTCAATAAAAAATCATATCTCCATAAATATGAATACAATAGATAGATTAATGGGTATGGTCTTCATTAGAAAATTGTTTTTTCTTGGAAAATCACAAGGAAATTTCGGTTGTTTTACCACATTACATAAAATTTCATAAAACTGGTTGATGAGAGAGTAATGGGTATATAATCATATAAATGTGATTTTTAAATTAATAGTTACATGTAAATACATGCCCCAACATTATTAATTGTAAAAAAATCATAATATAATGAATAAACATTAATAAATAAGATAAAGTAAAAAACCCATACAGAATTTCGGCATGGTATCAAGTGTACAAAATGTTTTATATGTTGAAAAAATGAGATTGAGAGGGTATCTCATCATTTATAGATTAAATGTAATGTATTGGGGATATGTAATAACATATCCAATCATATTCATGTAAGCATTAAATGACATGATAAAAAATATGTGGTGATAAAAGATGATAGTTTAACATTACTTACGAAATTTAGGCAAAACATTAGCTTTGGCAAGGGACAAAATAAGAGTGTTGAAATTGTATATAATTCCAATAATATAAATTTTACAATAATTTAATCACAATAAATGAATTATTATATAACCAATTAAAATTATAAATACCAATTTTATGGAATGTTCTTCAATTGAAAGGAGTGTATGGCGAGGTTCTATAACTTGAGTGTGTGACTCCAAAAGTTTGGGAAGGGGTTATTAAAAGAATGGGGGATCCTAGGGAGGACTCTATAGAGTGTATGAAAGAGTGTGGATGTGTTCCAAGGAGTTCAAATGAAAATAATTGATATATTGGGTGAGTTTATATAATAATGGAGTGGGATTTATTTATTTTTTATATTTTAGACTCTACATAATAAAATATCCCAAACTGAAAACCATCAAATGGTTTTCCCCATGGTTTATTAAATATGGGAGAGGTTTAAATTATTTTATATGTCCTTGGTAATTAATTATTGAAATATTACCATGGGTGATACAGAGGTGATTCACACTCATAAACAAATGATTTTATAATATTAAAATATTTCACAATTTTTGGTGGATTAAAAAAGGCTTTATAAAATAAATCAAATAATCATAAAATTTTTTTTTAAATTAAAAATATATATTCGGCCTTATATCACATTTATCTTAATTATATAATAACATGTGGATCATTATGTTGTCATAAAAGATGAACTATATTTATATGATATTTTATTTTTACTAAATATTTAACTACCTCGTAAAATTATGAAAAGTACACCATTGTATAATTTAGAATTAATTATTTCAAAAATAATAATAAATTTATCTTAACAACATTCTAAATATGGAAATTTTCAATTTTATCATAATTACCGATATTTATTGAAAATGACGGTTTTTTAGAAATAACAGAGTTCGAACACTTTAAAAAATTAAAATTTAATTCATAAAAAATAAACATTCAATTAAATTTGATAAATGTTTTTAAAAAAATATTATTTCATTAAAAATATTATTTATATAAAAAATCAACTAATTCATAAATACATTAATTGAATTTTAACATTACCTCAAAATACAATTTGTTCTTTATTGTATTGAAATTAAAATCATTTAGAAAGTAAAATAGTAAGATGAAAATATATTAAATAATCTAAAAAATAATATTGTACATAATCATATTTGAAGGTTCATGATACATATCTCTTTAATACTCTACCAAAATCCTTAAGAGTAATGTTCTCAATGGTGAGACATTCAGGGGGAGGTTCAGTGAACATGGATTGGGATGTGACTTCGATGAGATTAAAATTATATTGTAAATGGTCTCACTCATGGTTATGTTGTTTTATATCATCTTGGTCTAGGTGAAGGGTAATGTCTAGAAATTATTATCTACCTTAAAATCTTTGATAAATTAACTTCATAGGGTATGATCTTACTAGTTGAGGTCCTCAAATCCTTTTTTTATTTCAATTGTAGTTGATAAAACTCTCTATTTATACTAACCATGAGGTCAATATTCACTGAAAATTTTATTAGTTGTAATAAAACATAATGGTATTTTAAATCCTATTTTTTATAATAAAAAATTCGTGCATTTTCTATACCCATAGAACATGATGATACATTTAAACAGGCCAAAAAATGGAATTTTATTTATAACATTTCATTTTGTCAAAATCTATCCCATTATGAAATTTCACCCCTGAAATTCTATTTCAATATAAAAATAGGTAAGGGTTACTCTTTGACATCACTTCGTTTGGTTCTCGTGTTTCTTATTTAGACATGTGGTCTCTCTACAACTCTTTTACTATGGTTTTTATTTATTTCGTATAACTTTTCCCTAAGATCTATGATCTTCACCGGATGATATGAATATGAAAAGGTCATTTTACATTGATACCACCTCAAGATTGATTAAATGTAATGGTTCAGGTATGTAATTTCTCAAGAGGGATATTTGTAATACATCATATACAAGAGGTATGTACGGTCAGAGTGCTATTCAACATTTAACCACTCTGATGTGTCCAAGGATCTCAAAAGGGATGATTGAACATGGAATTACCTCTCTATTATTCCCAAATATCATCAATTTCTTCCATGGATATTAGTATAGGAATACCCTATACCCAAAATCAAATTATAGGTATTGTTGATGATTGTCATCATAGCTCTTATGTTGATTATGAGAATCTTTGATGTGATTCTGAATGGTTTTAGCATTACACACAATTTCCAAAACCATTTCAGGGCCTTGTATTTTTCAATCCAAAACATCATTCCATCATGCATGTGTTACGAACGTCTCATAATAAAGAGCTTCATAGGGATCCATTTGGATTATTGAGTAGAAAATATTGTTGGAGGAGAACCCAACAAGAGGAAGATGATAGAACTATCGTCCATTGTAGTCAATTGAGAATGCTCTCAACATGTCCCCAAGTCATTGGATAGTACACTATGATTTTCCAATAGTTTTATACTGATAACTCATATAGAAGTTAAACACATTGTTTAGATTGTGTTGGAGACTTTTCCAAAACATATAGGTGAATCATGGATATTTATTGGATATAATAGATAGTACTTCATGCATCTTCACCACTTCATAAATCCCACCACTTTTCATATGTATATCCTTTACTATTCCCATGTCCATATTATTCCATTATAATAATATTTTCTCATTCTCAATTCTCATCAATGATTAAATTGATGGATCCATTCTTCATAGAGGATCTTCCACTTTATTTACCTTACCAGGATGGTAGTGAATTGAGAAGTCACAATACATGATCATATCTAACCATATTTTTTGTTTAATAATCAAATATTTTTGTGTTAATACATATATTTTATAATATTGTGATTCATATATATTTCACACTTCTCCCAAATGAGATAATTCCACGATATATTCAAATAGAAGATCCTTGAAGCCGACTCCAGTTCTTGTGTTTTATAGTTATCTTCATGAACTTTCAGTTGGATTGAAGCATATTATATTTATTTTTCATTTTTCATCAACACACATCCCAATCCCTGCTTAGAATAACCACTAAATATTATGAAAATTTATCCACTTCCGGGTAGTGTGAGCACATGGGCAGTGATAAGCCTCATTTTGAACACATTAAATTTTTATTCATATTCATCTTTCTATGAAAAATTTATTACCTTCCACGTAATCTCGTTATGTAGGTTTAAAAATCATGATAAATTCCTTGAAAATCAGTGATAATATCCATCTAAAAAAATGAAACGAAGGATATCTGTCACGGATGTTGTCATCAACAATCATTCAATTTCCTTTTTCTTTGAAGGTTCCAGAAATATCCCATTGATTTTGATGATATTCCCCATGAATAACATTTAATTCAACCATAACTCACATTTTCTATAAATTTTATAAGGAATCACCTTTCGCAGAGTCTTTATCATAGTTTTGTGATTCACCTTATCTCATTCCTTGGTTTTATAGGATATTATAATATCATCTATAATGACTACCACAAATATTTAGAGGCAATATATAATGACATTATTTATTAAGTACATGATTATTTTTTGGATTATTGTTGAGTCTAAATTAAATTAATGTGATCACTTAGTGCCTACACAAAGAATTAAAAGAGCTCTTGTGGATATCCTCCTTCTTCACCTTAACATGGTAATATCCTAACCACAGATCCACCTTGGAGAAGTATTTTTCATGATATAGATAATAAAACAAGTCACTTGTCCATGGAAAAGGATACTTGTTCCTTATCATTATTTTATTGAGCTTATATATTCAATTAAAAGTTTTATTAACCAATCCTTTTTATTGAATAAGAGGACTTGTGTACCCCATAGTGAAGAAATTGGGTGTATAAACCATTTATCCAGATTCTACTGTTGTAGTTTCTTTATCTCTTCATCATCCACAATAACCATCCAATATTGAGTCTTGGATATTAGAAATTCACTATGTATTCTCTCGATTAAAAATTAAACTTCCCATCTTGGAGGAAGAACAAGAAATTTCTCAGAAAACACATTGACATGTTCCCTCACAATAGGAATGTCCTGGAGAATTTTCCATTTAAACATCCTGACCTGAGTACCATGTAACGGTGCCCTGAGCCAATTCACCACATGACCTCAAGCACACCTTCTCATATGCTAAAGGCTTCTGACTAGCAGTGAGGGTCTAGTAACTCAGTAATGTGGAGACTATACCCTCATTTTTATAGTAAAAAACTAATGTACATAAATAAAAAAACATGAAAGCATATATAAAAAGAACAATACTCATGTCACAAGATAATAAAAGAGGAAAATAGTAGAAAAATGAAACAAAAAACATGTCATTACAATAGAACATTCATGTGTATAGAATGGAACTTAAAATAAATACACTATGACTCCCTATGTGGGTCTTGAACCATGTCTTGTTCACTCATCCAAGTTCCATCCCCAATAATCCACCTAACCCTAGGCCACTCCCCTTATCTAGTCCTGCAAAAACATAATCTATTCAGGTACAAATCAAGAAGCACTGATAAGGAGTGATTACAACTCAGTAGGCCACCACCAACGATGTGAAATAAAATTCCAGTTAAAATATTGTGTATGTTGTTCTATAAGAGTTATGTAAAATCCACAAATAACTAGTAATTACATTACCACTTGTTCCTATCTAACTAAATTTACTCCAAGGTTTATAAAGATATATATACCTAAATAATAACTACGTCTTGTCCCAGATTCTAAAGTGTTCCCTAGGTAATATCATATATTAATACCTACCTCCAGCTAAAGCATAATGCATTCAAAGGTGCTATGATATCTCAGAACCCGATTCAACTCATTTCAGAGTTCAAATATTCCTATGTGAGGCCATAACTCGGAGTTCCATTATTTTCGTTCCATAAATTTACATTTATAAGACAAATTTATAAAGTTACCAATATCATAAATTTAAGTAATATTACAATGTTACCATGATTACTCCCCAATATAATGATCATGGTCCCATTCCCTTTACTCATAAGTATAATGACCATGTTACCATGTATACTTCTCAATTTAGAAAGACCATACTCCCATTTTCATTACTCATAAGTATGATGACCATGTTACCATTTGTAATTCTCAATTTTTAATGACTATGTTACCATGATTTATCACATAATTGATTATCCTCTCAAATAACATTACTAATTAAATAATTATTTAAACACATTCATTCCATTTGTTAACTCAAAAATTAAATTAGTGCTAAAAAACCTTAATTATTACCTTAATTAATTAATCAATATCACTATTTATATTCAATAATTAATTTTCTATAATTAATTATCAAATTATAATATCAACTATATATAATTTATACCACAAATAATATTCGTAATGATATTATCAAATGAACATAATTAATTCACAATTATTTATCTCCACTTAACTATTTCAATTTATCATAATTAACCCATGATTAATTATCTAGATAAAAACCCTTGACTATTATAATAAATTTCCCCAAGTCATGTACATAATAGTGTTCCCCTTAGTCTCATGATTTATTTCCCAATTAATCACCTACTTCCATAAATCATCGATTAAAAAATTGGTCAATCTAATTAACTCAATTCTAGAAAATCAGTTTCAAATGAATTCGAGAAATTATACTATTTTTCATATATATATGAAATCCATGACTATGGTAATTATATTCAGACCACCTACCTTGATTCATTGACGGAAGTTTTCTCAACGGATATTCCTAAATTCTACGTATCTCAACGACATAGATATGAGTTCTGGATCTAAATCCATAAATAAAGATAATAATATCAATATATAATAAAATTAGATATATATCTTCAATCCTAGATCTAGATATAACCCCATGGGTTTAGATCTATGAAATAGAGGATATTTTCCACCAAAGGATGAAGGATAGAGTGGATAATGAACAGAAAAAACATTGGGATGAGATCTTCTTACCAGGCAAAGAACGAATATTCTATTCAGACTTTTAATCCTAAATAACAGAGTTAGTATGGACTTTGAATCCCACTGAGTTGATGGGAGGACATTCAATTACTCATTGAAGATAAAATTACCAATTTAGGGCTGCATAGGAGGTGAAACATGTCATTTAAATATGAAAACGAGTGAGATCCACAATTTTAGGATCTCACAAGGTGTTTACACATGGTTTTCTCACGCAGTTAGAAAAACAATGCACTAACTGTGCAATATCCACTACATCAAGGGGACTCTTCCAAAAACTACATGTACGATCCTCTCAAACAGTACTTTATCCATGTCAAAGCTACTGCCTCAAAAGACAAGAGAACACATTGTTTTTCTTAGGAATCTGCACGGTTTGTACAAACCATGCGTGAACCATGAACAACCTTTTTTTCTCCAAAAGATTCTTATACATCACTCGAACACACCCCATGAAACAACTCCCCTCAAAGGTACTTATGTAAAAACAAGAAGTACATAAAATCATGCCTGATATAACTCCAGAAAACGTCAGGATATTACAATCTCCTAACCTTATAGCATCTCATCATTGTACTTCACCTCCAAGACTTTATAAGATTTCGAGAAAAAAATATTGGGCTATTGAGACCTCAAATCTGCTTCTCTTTCCCTTGTTTCCTTTTTCACGTGTCTATGTTTCGTTAACACATAAACTATTGACATGGCCTTTCCCCACAACACATACTCACAGTGATCCAACACACATATTTAATGATTCTAAAATGATAAATATATATTATGGTCATCCACATCCACATTGATCACTTGAGAAGGGTCAGAGTGATGTTTCCAAAGTTGTGATACATGGAAAACATCATGCATAGTACTATATATCTATGGAAGAGTCAATCGGTACACCAACAGACAGATTCTCTCCACTATATCAAAGGGTCCTACAATCCTGGGCACTATCATACCATGCCTATGTATCTTATGATGAACCCACCTCGAGGACACCTTAAGGAACACATTATCACTCTATGTAAACTATAGGGGTAATATTATTATGTTATCGTATGAATTTTTTATAGTCTGATCCAAAGCCATAGGTTTCCAAATTAATAGTACCTACTCTGATGTCTCCTACATGAGGCTCGGACCGAATTACTTTGACTCACCGGCCACCATCTAGCATAGGGGTGATCTATATTTCCTACCATAATGAGAATCATATGATGTCATCTGTATATTTTCCTAATAATTATTTTAATAGGATAACTACACTAAAACCAACTAATTTTTTAAATATCCACCGAAGTTAAGCACGCTTGCACATAACATATCTTCAAGACCATGTATATTACATTATGACTGCCCTTATGTCTATGGGTGGGAATCCATACTAAAAAATACATATGTTCAATGTGATTTCTGTAATCCCAACTATAAGTGTGAAGTATAGAGTGAATCACGATATGAATCTTTTCTATGTATCTCTCCATGTAGAAAGACTAGCTCTCTAATTTATAGTTCTCTACACTATTCTATTGTAAAGGTTTAACTTATAGACAGGAAATGTGCTATCGTTGTTATTAAATCCACAACTACCCAAATAGCATTAATCATCCTATGATTCATTAAGAGACCTTCCAAAAAATACAGGGTCATGTTGTCCCACTTTATTTCATGAATAGGATATGGTTATAGTAATCCTTTCGGTCCTTGATGATCCACCTTCACCTGCAGACAGGTGAGGCATCCTATCAAAAATCTTGCTATCACCATTTCTATGCCTATACACCAAAACAGTCGTCATAGGTCCTGGTAAAGTTTTATATGCCCGGATTCACCACTCATTTTGAGGCATTAAATACTCGCATGAGCTCCTATCACTTTCTCGTATGTACCCCAACTTGATTCCTCACATAGATGATCTCATATTCATTTATCCACGAGCATGAGGATGCATCAACATAATCAAATCCTTCCCTCAAGGATAGGAACTGTGTATCCTCATAATATATTTCTATGATTCATCCCAAATGTGTAGACTCTACTACAACTAAAACCATAGTTATATACTCCTAACTCTCCTGAACCCCCACTTGTATTTCCATAAGCAAGGATATAATATACTTCTAGGTACTCAAATCATGCACCATCTATGTCTGAGATTTCCTTATCAGGTCATAAACAACACAATTTATCTTCTCGAGCATATATTTGAGTTTAAAATAGAAAGACTGCACATACTCAAACAATTTCAACTTCCAAAGAATCATATCACACTATGAAAATATATACCTCATGCTCCTGAGATCTATATTGACTGTAAACAATTATCCCAAAAGATAATGTCACCGACCCATAGGATTATAAACTAGTTCTATCAACTTGAGGTTGTGTGAAGGGTAATTTAATTCATGATACCTTAACTACTGAGACACATACACCACATCCCAATCACCATACATCTGTATAGATCCATGTATGATCTTAGAAGTGACATAATAAACTATATACTCCTCACCTAACTTAGGTACGATCAAAATTGGCGTCGATGTTAACCAATTCTTTTACTCCTACAAATATCACTCACAATCCTTTGACTATTCAAACTTTACACCCTTTTTGGCCAAGCTCAATAGTGGCACCACAGAACGGGATAATTCTTGGTTAAATATTTTATATTATCCAACTAATATCAAAAATATTTTTAAATAAAAAAAATTCTTGGGATGCTCGCTAGAAACCACCTCATGAACCTTCTCTAGGTTCACTTAAACACCTTCCTCCGTGATTATGTGCCCTTACGAAGTGTACCTGGTCAATCCAAAACTGACACATAGATATCTTGGCATATAACTGATTCTCTTTCAATGTACCTAGGATGATGTTATGAAGTTGGGAATTAACTTCATGAGTCATAGTGTAAACAAATAATTCTTACACAAATGCCACAATAAAATGATCTAGATATGTATGAACGATCTTGTTCATAAAATCCATTTACACTACTGGTTCATTATTCAAACCAAACAACATTATGAAAAATGCATAAAGGTCATAACTGATTCTGAAGGATGTATGTGGTATATTAGAAGTTTTTACCCTCAACTAATTGTACCCTGATCACAAATCAATCAATGAGAACACTGAAACTCCCTTCCACTAGTCAAACAGATCATTGATATGAAGAATTGGATATCAGTTCTTCATAGTCATTTTGTTCAGCATCTGGTAGATGACACATAAGCGTAAACTCCCATCTTCCTTCTTTTTTAACAAAATAGGCGATACATAAGGTGATCCACATTGACGGATAAATCCCTTATCCTAAAACTCCTACAACTAAGACTTATGATCTTCAATCTCAATCGCTTCCATTCCGTGTAGTAAAATAGATACTAGATCAACCCCCTACATGATCTCAATAGTGAATTCCAAAACTCTCTTTTGTGGTAACCCCATGAAGTCTTTAGAAAATATATCATGAAATACTTCCACTACTGGTTGATATAAATTTTTATTAACACCCCCATCATCCAACAATATGCTTGCAACTTGGTCTGTGAGATCTCCTAGTAACTGATTAATTTGGCTTGCTCTATCTACCTGGATATCCCAATCTCCATGATGAATATGATAGTCTCCCATAGGAGAAAAATATATCACTCTATTATGGTAATAATAACTATGGTATCAGTAGGCATATAGCCAGTTCATACCAATAATTTGGCTAAATCCCATCATATCATGAACATAGAGATACCATAGGAATGGATATTCCCCGATCACTAGTGAAAATCCCTTTCATAGATAGATATCTCTACACTGCACTCCCAACAGTGTATCTATATTCATTACCCTCCTCAAAAACTCCACTAGTAGGCTCAAACCTACAACATATTTTTGAGATATAAAGGAATGAGAGGCACAGATATCAAAAAAGGGACTAGATAATGTAGATGCTACTAGAATTTCCCTCTCACTATTGATGATACATAGTCTCTATCCACAAGTGTATATTGTACGACATGTAACTATGATACCCCTCTTTTCTATAATGTTTTCTGACTCCCCTAAATAGCACAACTCCATTGATGCGGCACTACATCATAGAAACACCATGATCACTAACTATACCTCCTAGTATAGTAGAAATCCAACATCCATCAAGATATGGTGTAGCACATCCTCTTACCATACTTTAACTCTACCTAACTACTCATTCAGTACTAGTCTGTAGGTCTGACCTACAGATTTTATTAGGTATCCCATCTTTCCAAAATATTGATACTCTACTGGTGGTTGAGAATAGTGTTGAAGATAGGGTCCCGACCTACTACAATGATTACATATCTCCCAAATGGGTCCTTTCTAACCAACCCTATTTGTCTTTGAATAACTTCTCATTGCCTTTAATGATGTTTTCATAATTTTTCTTCCTTATCTTAGAAGTCACAAATTCTAATCATCTAGTAACTATTAACTATCCTGCATTAGAAGCCTCTCTCTAGTTCCCTTCAACTCTGAGAGCTTGATGCACATCTTCTATAAAATTCTCCAACCTGATGATATTCACCTGGGGTGTAATCTCACTCTTTAGTCGATCCTGAAAATGATTCATCATAGTTTCCTAATCTCCTCCTAAGGTTGGAGAATATCTATTTACCATATATCATATTCCATCACATACATGCTACCATGGGTCATAATACATTAATCATCATCTTTCTCTTATCTCATCATCATTGGATAAAATATTTCCAAGAATCTATATAATAAGTCCTTCTATAACATACCGTCAGTCTAACTAGTTCATGCCTGAATTCCCCACAAGAACATCGATGGTCCCTGTATCATATAAGTGTAGAAATTGATTCTCCTCTCAACTGGAGTCTCAAAATGGTCAAGTATTCTATCTATGAACTCCACCCCAATTTCATCTCCCTCAGGTACACTGACTTGAATAAATGTATGAAGGTGATACAACTGAAACTCCCTTGTCAAAATTGAAATACCTTTCACAACCCTCCATGTCTCTCTTTCCATGAAATTCATGAAGAAAAAAATTTTCTTCAGAAACTAATCTCCTTCATCATCTGCTGGAATGGTCAATGCCTCTGGTTCCATGACTAGAAAATCATTCCTAGGTATGCCCCTTGGTAGTCTCCTCAACATTCATCATCGAGGTATACTCTCTACAATGACAAAAACAAGTCTTATGTCTCTTAAAAAACATATAACATTTATGCTCCCCAAAATAATTTTCCACCACCTGACCACATGGTTAAATACAAGGCACTATCACTACCCTTAACCATCATACTCCTAGGATGGGTTAACTAGGTAAACATACAATCATAAACAAGTTTCTCAAGTAGACACCCAATTACTCTCATTTTTCTTCATTTTTAAAACATTTATCAAATAATATTAGACACCATTTTTCATTTTAATCACACAAACAAGGAAAATAGTTCATGTTTAATTACTTACCCGTAACCCATTTTCTCATTGATTCGTAAAATGATGCATGGCACATTAACCATGTGTTCCTAAAATGATGCATGAAAACTCAACTCTATGCCATTATGAGACACAAATAAACACTCAATGTTCTCAGAAACAATAATTACATCCCACCACAGGTGCATCTTCCATGATGAAATAATATTCTACTACAATAGAAAAAAAACTATCATCAATATCCCCCCTGATTACATGGGATTTCCCCCCAGAAATTGGTTTGCAACTCCCATACAGGTGCTCAATACCATGTAATGAATCATCATAGTCTCCAGTCTACATTTCCAAAAAATAAAAGAAAAAATAATAATAAATAAACCTAGACCCCTGATACCACTTTGCAAAATCCTAAATCTGGTTCCATATAACCATGCACTGAGTCGATTCACCACATGACCTCAAGGCAACCTCCCTATATGATAGAGGCTTCCGACTAATATCAAGGGTCAGGTAAGTCATACATGGGGGGACTATACCCTCATTTATCAAAGTAAAACACCAGTGTAAATAAATAAATAAAGGTATTATCTTATATAAATAGAATAATACAAGTGTAAAAAGACAATGAAATAATAAAATCATACTCAACTGAAAGGGAAAACATGATATGCCAATATACGTGTTAGGTGTCTAGATTTCAACTAAAAATTATAACACTATGAATATAAAAAACCATACATTACATAAATTTTTATTACATCAAAATTGAAGCACACATATTACAAAATATAACAAAACCAATAAAGGACTGTATAGGTATAGTGTCTTTAGAAACTGGGAAACATAAACAACTAGTTCATAAAGCATCTACAATGTCTCCCATTTATTTCATCATATCGAGAATCCCTTTTTCGCATATCCTACTTAATATGATTCTTCTTGACATGGGGAAATGAAAACATACAAAAGGGTGAGCTCAAATGCTCAGTAAGGGTAAATAAATGAAATATCAATCACATCATATTCATAAGAACATAATATTTTGGAAATCTTATCCTGCAAAAGAGATCATAATTTCATAACATGGGATAAATCATACTAGTGAAATGTAATCCCAATAATAAAAACATGATACTTTGTGGAATACACACATAATCATAGAGAATCATTTCTTAGTAGTCAAGACTCATTTCCAAGACTATCCTAGTGGACAAAGTCCATTTCTGAACCGAGTCCACTCCATGTTTCAGTCTGGTATCACTGAACCGGATTAACCTGTCGTTCCAGCCATTTCTATCTCTTGAGATATAAATCATTACCCAATGAATTGGAGGGAGATATAGTTCCCACCCATCTCATAATGATACCATTCTTATGTGTGACACAAGATAATAAATCATACATCATAGCATAACCCATGTAATAAAAATGGGATTCTTAAACATCATGCCATCATAACATAATCCATATAAGATAAAAGGACATCATAAAAATAATTCCATCATAACATAATCAAATCAATGAAAAAATAGGGACAGAAACCGAACCCTATAATTTCTTATATGGAAAATAATTTAGATAAAACACTTGAACATCATTCTTGAGAAAACTATCATTTCTGCTTCAAAATGTTTTTTCCATTCTTATTATGTCATACAATTTTAAACTAAAAGAAGTGGATTAAAAATAAAAATGAATACATGTAAAGTAATAATCATGAAAATAATGTCCTATGAATCCATTTATGCCGTATAAGTTAAAAATCATTCTTCTTGTACTTTTTCCAGAAAAGACATAAAGTACCTCGTTCTAAAAACGACAAAAGATTCCTTTCATATCTTTTACTAACGAATCACCAATGGATAAAATTGGATTCTAAAAATTTCAGGAGGATAAAAATAATATTAAATATTGACTAAATATGGATTTGGATGATAAATATTCCCCTGTAATTACCGAAGTATAAACAATCTCGGATAAAAATTGAGATTGTGAGAGTTTCCCTTACCTTAGGTCTGATTTGCTTCGTACATTTCCGAACCTCCTATATAATGATTAAAATAAGGTTATTGAATTATTAAATAATCTTAATCATTGTTATGATATCATATATGGTCATATTCATAGCTTTTTATTAGTAATATTTCATTGCTACTTGTGATTCAGGTGTTTATTGCTTTTTGTTCTTATGCGTGTTTTGTCAAATAAATTATTATTCATATTTTTAGGTTATAGATACCTCATATAAAGAATGGTATTGGTGTAATATATATCATATTTATTCATTCAATTCATTTATATAATCTTTATGCATTTAAGATCTTTTAGAATGAGTGGCATCACAACGTGGAGACGGTAGGCTGTACGTACGCATGAGCGACGATATCGTTCCCATGATCGTGGAATTGTATTCAAGTGTATTTATTCTATTTAAGAATAAATATCACTTTACAATTATCATATATAGTTATTATTTACACCATTATACCAATCCAAGTAAGGTGGTGGTGGAAAACAGATTACACCACGGCGTGGAGATGGTATTCTGTACGTATGCACGCGCAGTGATTTCAATTTCCATAGGACTGATATAAGGTGAAATAGGGTTGTTTCATATTTAAAATAGCATATCAGTATATTATTGATACTGATGTTATTACTTCATAATTAAACAACTGTAGAAGAAGAAGTAGAATAAGAATAAAAGTTGAAAGAATCGGTAACAGACATTACCTCTTCTTTGAAGCGTCACTTCTTAACCTTTTCGTAGGACAGTAATGATGGTCTTTGAAGAATACAAAGACCTCTATAATGTTTCTAGTTAAGTGGATAAGAAAAATTGGCAGGGTTTGGCCAAGAATGAATGCTCAAAGTGGTGTGAGGAGCAGAAGGAGGAGGTTCCCTTTTATAAGGGAGGAGAGGGGGACTTTAGGGAAAACATAAAATACTATTTTATAATGAAGTCATATTAGGTTTTTAATATCTCCAAATTGATTTATTTCTAAGATAAGTTTGGTATGGGTCTAAATACTCTCAACCAATAGATATTATACAAGTTTAGGTTACTATTTTAACCTTATCATTATGATTTTACTTTAAGTTAAATAATTTTACTTTTACCGTGTCTTATTGTCTTCTTACACTATATGGTTAATAAACATTCTATAACAATCCAAACGAACCCCAAGTGGGTTTTTATTAATATATATAACCTTATATAATTCATTTTTCAGAACCATATATTTTTAGGAATAAAATAACAATTAATAATATAATATTTGTTTTAAAAAGTATTTTATGTCAATTTTGACACTATTTGATACATGATTTTTGTGAAAATCATAACAGCGTGATTATTTCGAAAAAAGTTAATTAAATAAATAATATCATGTCATATTGTTATATAAAATTAGTTTATGTCCTAAAAAGTCTCAAATTTTATTTATTTGGGTATTTATAATATCAACTATGTTAATAATGCATAAATAAGGTAATTATTGCATCATCATTGTGTCATAAATAAATTAAATTATTTAATGTCTAAAAATTATAAATAAAATTCTATTATGTGGGAAATATTTTTATATTTCTAATGAATATTTATAGTAGAATTTATCTTATGTATAACCCTATATTAAAAATGTGTTAGTTTTTAAACTATGATTTTAACTATTTTAACTCTTCTCTAAATAAAATAATAATAAATGTCATAATCTAATCTAAGTGGACCTAAATGGTCATATGTTATTCCTAAGGTTCTTTTTTGTTTAAATTAAACTTATCCAATAGAATTAGGACATGTTTTATTGTAATAATAATATCATTTTTACCCTTAATTACCCTTTTTACTTTTAACCGTGGTAAACAAAAGTAAAAAAGTTACTATTCACAATAAATTATTTTTATCTTATTGAACTACATTTTACTCCTTGATGTTAACCGTGTCTCTCAGATTTGTGAAATTCCACTCACAAAAGTTGTAAAATTAAGTTTTATGTAAATTTTCAAATTCTCCTAGGAGGTTGGTAAAAGACGGTTAAAAAGTAAATAAAATTTTTATACATCTACAATTATTATAAAATAACTCCGATGAATTGTATTGAAATTATATAGGTATTAAGCATCATTTGTGACCTAAAATAATCTTAAATAAAATAAATAATTATTTAAATAAAAAGTTGGTTTTTAAATAGTAACCCGGTGTTTTAACTATTCATCAAAAATTGAATGTTTTCATAAAAATACCAAAAATTCACCTTAGACTAATATCGATATTCTAAATCCAAATATTAAATCCATTTTGAACGATAAAATTTGTAAAATTTCAAAAAGTGGTTATTATTATTCATAACATCTAGTTTTAATAATATTTTAATAGCATATCGTTGTTTAGTGAAACTCAGTATTGCGGACAACGCATGCTATCAAGGAATGTCGCGATTTCATGTAAAGCAAGACATGATAGTGTTGTGTGTAGTGAAAGATTCCTTTGATGATGTATAAAACATAAAAACAAAATATTTCTCATTAAAATATTGGGTGTTACATTCTACCCCCCTTAAAATGAATTTCACACTCAAAATTCGTCACTTTGTAACAAACAGATGAGGATACTTCTCCCTCATCATATCCTCAAGCTCCCATGTTTCTTCTTATAATTGGTGGTTCCTCCATAAAAATTTCACCAAGCGAGTGGTCTTGTTCCGTAAGACCTTTTCACCATGATCCATAATCTCTATCGGTTGTTCTTCATAAGAAAGATCTTGCTCCAGCGGTACAACTTCTGAGCTGAGTACATGTGAAGGATTGGGTATGTAATTTCCCAGGAGAGATACATGGAACTCATCGTGAACATGAGAGTGATTCAGTGGAAGCACCAATTGGTAAGCTACCTTCCCATAACGATCCAGTATTTCGAAAGGGTCGACATACCTAGGGCTCTGCTTTCCCTTGTTTCCAAATCTCATTACTCTCTTCCAATTAGATATTCATAAGAACACTTTATCACCCACATCAAACTCTAGGTCTTTTCTTCAGTTATTGGCATAACTTTTTTGATGACTCTGAGCTGATCTAATGTGTTGTTGAATAGATCTGACCTTTTCTACCATCTCATCAACAAGATCAGGTCCTAATAGCTTTCTTTCCCCAACATCATCCCAGCAAGTTGGAGTCCTGCATTTCTTTCCATAGAGAGATTCATAAGGAGCCATCTAAATAATGGAGTGAAAGATATTATTATAAAAAAATTCCACCAAAGGTAGGTGTTGATCCCAATCACCTTTGAAATCCATAGAGAAAGCTCTTAAAATATCTTCTAGAGTTTTAATTGTTCTATCAGACTGACCGTCTCTCTGAGGATGATAAGCAGTGCTGAAACTCAACTCGGCATCTATAGTATGTTGAATACTTCGCTAAAACTTTGAGGTAAACCTCGGATCCCAATCAGATATAATGGAAAGTGGAACTCCGTGCAATCTTGCCACTTCCTTTACATATATCCTGCAAGCTGATCCAAAGAGAAATTTTCTCTAATAGCAATGAAGTGTGGCGACTTCGTAAGACGGTCAACTATAACCCAGATAGAAATATTTCCTTTGGATGTTTTAGGAAGTCCAGTGACAAAGTCCATAATGATGTTTTCCCATTTCCATTATGGTATGGGTAATGGTTGTAACATCCCCTTAGACTTCTGTCTCTTAGCTTTAACTTGCTGACAAACAAAGCATCGAGTGACATATTCAGAAATATCACTATTCATGCCATCCCACCAGAAGTACTCTTTCAGGTCCCTATACATCTTCGTGATTCCAGGATGAATAGAGAATGAAGAACTATGAGCCTCATCCAACAGCTCCTTATTTAATTCTAGGATGGGAGGAACACAAACCCGATTCCTAAACCTTGTTATCCCATCACAATCCAGGTTGAGTTCCGGATCATTTCTCACCTTTTTTTGTAACTCTACATCTTCTTTCTGTGCCTCTTTAATCTTCACATGTATAGAAGGTTGAACATTCATTTGAGAAAGATATGATTTTTCCCCTTCCATTATAATTCCATGATCCATCCTTTGTAAATCCAAAAATATTGGATGTTTTGTGATCCTCATCATGGATATGCTAGCATGGTCTTGTTGACTTAAGGCATCTTCCACCTTGTTTGCTTTCCCATGGTGATAATGTATTGAGTATTCGTAATTTTTAATAAGTTCCAACCATCTTATTTGACTCATATTCAGCTCCTTTTGTGTAAAAATATACTTAAAACATTTATGATCAGTATAAATATCACACCTTTATCTATAAAGATAATGCCTCCAAATATTTAATTCAAAGATTGCCGCAGCTAACTCCAAATCATGAGTTGGGTAATTTTGCTCATGGATTTTCAACTGTCGTGAGGCATAAGCTATCACCATATCATTTTTTCATGAGAACACACCCCAATACCTTCTTGGATGCATCACTGTATATCACAAACCTTTCTCCACTACAAGATAGTTTGACAACAGGTGAACTGGATAACATTATTTTCAACTAATTGAAATTCTCTTCACACTCATTCGTCCACACGAACATAACTCATTTTTGAGTCAACCTGGTGAGTGGATTAGATAATCATGAAAAATCTTTCACAAAACATCAATAATATCCAGAAAAACAATGAAAACATCAGATCTCAGTTATTGTTGTTGGTCTCGACCATCTTTCGATAACCTCTGTTTTTGCAGGATCCACATATATCCCCTCTTTTGAGATTATGTGACCCAAAAATGAAACTTTTTGAAGCCAAAATTCACACTTGGTAAATTTGGCATAAAACAACTTTTTTCTCAGGGTCATAAATACAATTCTCAATTGATCTTCATTTTCTTCCTTTCTCTTTGAATAGACAATAATATCGTCAATAAAGACTACCACAAATTGCTAAAGATAGTCACTAAAGAAACTACTCATCATATCCATGAAGATAGCAGGGGCATTAGTAAGACCAAATGGCATCACTATAAATTCATAGTGTTCATACCTTGTATAGAAAGCCATATTTGGTATATCCTCCCTTTTGAACCATAATTGATGATACCCTAAATGATGATAAATCTTAGAAATGTATTGAGCTCCGCGTAGTTGGTAAAATACGTCATCAATTCATGGGAGATGATGTTTTTCCTTGATAGTGATCTTGTTATGTTCTCGATAATCAACGCTGAGTCTCATTGTTCCATCTTTCTTCTTAACAAAAAGAATAGGTGCTCTTCGAGGTGATGCACTAGGGCATATGAATCCCTTATCAAGATTACCTTGGAGTTGCTTCTTCCATTTCTGCAACTCAATTGGGGTCATTATATAAGGTGTCTTTGAAATAGGTAAAGCACCTCGTATGAGTTCTATTGAAAACTCAACTTCATGATTTGGTGGAAGACCAGGAAATTCCTCCAGAAAGACATCATCAAACTCCTGTAAAATGGGTATATTCTTAATTTTGAGTTTCTCTCTAACCATTTGAGATAAATAACCTTCATTTAGTAGAATCAAGACCCATAAGATTGATGAAATTTTCACTAGAAGGTTATGTTCATCCTTGCATCAATAGAAGATCATAGATTGATATGGAATATGAAATGTGACTTCCCTTCTTTGTCAATTGATATGTGCTCCAAATAATGAAAGCCAATCCATGCCAAGAATCACATCAAATTTCACTATAGGAAGGATCACAATATTTGCAGGAAGCACTTTCCTATAAACTTCAATCGGAGAAGAATTATAAACATTTGATGCAACGGTTGTGCCATTAGGGGTTGTCACAACTAACTCAACATCAAATTGTTGAGTTAATATAGCGATACCCTTAGAAAATTCTTCAGAAATAAAAGAGTGGGTGGATTCAGAATCAAATAAAACATTTTCTACTGTAGATTGGATGGTATGTGTACCTTTCACCACTTCGTCATCATACTCCACATCGATGATAGAAATTCCATGTGACTTTCCTCTGTCAATGGCATTAAGAGTTTGTTGATGTTTATCACCATCAACAACCCTTGGATTAGGGCATTGATTGGCATAATTCCCCATTTCCTTGTACTTGTAACATTGATGTGTAGGAGGTGAACTCCGTGTATCCTTTTCTTTTTTCGCATCACTAGATATCTTCTTCCCATCATTGCGGCATTCAAATGCACGATGACCTTCCTTTCCACATTTGAAACATTTACATGTCCCATTAATACAACTAAGTCCATGTTTCTTTCCACATTGGAGCATAAGGGTAAACTCATCTTCTTTTCAGTGTGCTCTTTAAATTTCCCTTTGAATTCCATTTCCCTCTTCTTATCAAACCCATATGACTTATGGGTTACTCCAATATCCATCTCAAACTTAAGGGAACATCGAACGATTTCGTCATAGCTATTGATGTCCCTTATGGATAACACCCTTAAAATACTAGGTTTTAAGCCCCTAAAGAATCGATCGATCTTACTCTCAGGTTGGATAATAATCCCAGAAGCGTACCTTGCAAGTCTTGTAAAATTTTCTTTGTAGGTACCCGCAGATTCATAATCCTTTTGATTTAGATCAAGAAACTCCTTCTCCATATTTGTTCTATGAATACGAGGGAAGTACTTATTGAAAAATAATTTCTTGAACTCATCCCATTCCATGGACTCCATTTCATCCCTTTTCCTCGTATTCTTAATTTGATTCCACCATTGATCAGCTTCACCTTCCAAACGATATACTGTTAAAATGACTTTATCGTGTTCAGAAAATTAAAGAACTGAAAATATCTTTTCAGTGGTACTGATCCATTGTTCATCCACTAATGGATCAGTAGACCCAATGAATGAAGGTGGACGCTGCCTCATGAAGGATTCAACAGAATGGTTCTCTTTCCTTTGATTGTTTGGAAGTCCTTCATTATTCGTATCTTGAGAAAGTTGTGTGAGAATGGCTAAAAGATTTTTCATTCCATCTCACACAATGTTTGGTTTCTCAGGGGGGAAAATAATTTCATTGCCCGTCACATTCCGCATTAACACGTTTCCTTCGGGTTCTAGCCATTGACTAAAACCAATAATCATAGTTTGAGAAACATTAATCATAAAAGGAGAAACACATAATCAAGAATAAAATTTCAAACATAATGTCTTATAATAGGTTATTCATGGACATTTCTAAAACACTAATATTGTGTTCTATGCTTAGACTTATCCATAGGGTTCTTACTAAGGCTTTCACATCCTAGTTTCCAAATTTTGACTATACATTTCCTATAATAACAACAATAACGACCCATACTTTACATACATTGTTATTACATAAAAATTGAATCACACTTATTACAACATATAAAAACATAACGAAAGTATCGTATAGGTATAGTGTCTTTAAAAACTGGGAAACCTAAACAACTAGTTCATAAAGAATCTACATTGTCTCCCATTTATTTCATCATATATTGAATCCCTTTTTGGCATATCTTACTTAATACCCTTCTTCCTGACCTGGGAAAAAGAAAACATACAAAAGGGTGATCCCAAATGCTCAGTAAGGGTAAACAAAAGAAATATCAATAACATAATATTTATAAGAACATAACATTTTGGAAATCTTAACCTGTAAAAGATATCATAATTTCATAACATGGGATAAATCATAGTAGTGAAATGTAATCCCAATAATCATAACATGAAACTTTGTGGAAGACACACATAATCATATAGAATCATTTTATAATAGTCAAGACTCATTGCCAAGACTGTCCTAGCGGACAAAGACCATTTCTAAATTGAGTTCACTCCTCGTTTCAGTCCTGTATCACTGAACCAGATTAACCTACCATTCCAGCCATGTCTATCTCATAAGATATAAATCTTTACCCAATGTGTTGGAAGGAGATATAGTTCCCACCCATCTCATAATGATACCATTCTTATGTGTTCCACATGATCATAAATCATACACCATAGCATAACCCATGTAATAAAAATGGGATTCTTAAACATCATTCCATCATAACATAATCCATATAAGATAAAAGGACATCATAAAAATAATTCCATCATAACATAATTAAATCAATGTAAAAATAGGGATAGAAACATGACACTATATTATCTTATATGGAAAATAATTTTGAAAAAACACTTGAACTTCATTCTTGATGAAAATATCCTTTCAACTTCAAAAATATTTTTCCATTCTTAACATGTCATACAATTTTAGTCTAAAAGAATTTGATTAAAAATAAACTTAATAACTTGTAATTAAATCAACATGTAATTAATGTTCTATGAATCCATTCATGTTGTATAAGTTAGAAAAAACATTCTTCCTGTACATTGGCCGGAAAATTCAAAAAGTACCTCATTCTAAAATTGGAAAAAGATTTCTTTCATATATTTTACTAAAAACTAACCAATATGTAAAATTGTATTTAATAAATTGTAGGAGGGTAGAAATAATATTACATATTGATGAAACATTGATCAGGATGATCAATATGCCCTAGTAATTTCCGAAGTATAAACAATCTCGGATAAAAAATGAGATTGCGAGATTTTCCCTTACCATAGGTCTGATTTGCTTCGTACATGTCCAAACCTCCTGTATAATTATTTAAATAATGTTATTGACTTATTAATGAATCTTAATAATTGTTATGATATCATTTATTGTCATATTATTAGCTTCATATTAATAATATTTCATTGCTACTTGTGATTCGGGTGTTTATTGCCTTTTGTTCTTATGTGTGTTTTGTTGAATAAATTCTTATTCATAGTTTTAGGTTATAGATACCACATTTACAGAATGGTATTAGTGTAATATATATCATATTTATTTATTCAATTAATTTATATAATCATTATGCATTGAAGATCATGTAGAATGAGTCGAATAACATCGTGGACACGGTAGGCTGTACGTACACACAAGCGATGATATGGTTCCCATGACCGGGGAATTGTATTGAAGTTTATGTATACTATTTAAGAATAAATATCACTTTAAAATAATCATATATAGTTATTCTTTACACCATTATACCCATCCAAGTAAGGTGGTTCTGGAAAATAGATTACACCACGGCGTGGAGACGGTATTCTGTACGTACGCACACGCGATGATTTCATTTTCCATAGGATGTATAGAAGGTGAAATAGGGTTGTTTCATATTTATAATAACATATCATTATATAAGTGATACTGATGTTATTACTTCATAATTAAACAAATAATGAAAAAGATGTTTAATAAGAAATAAAGTTGAAAGAATCGGTAACGGACATTACCTCTTCTTTGAAGCGCCTCTTCTTAACCTTCTCTTAGGCCACTAAAGATTGTCTTTTAAGAAGACCAGGACCTCTATGATGTTTCTAGGGAAGTGGGGAAAAGAAAATGGTAGGTTTTGGACGAGCATGAGTGCTCAATGTGGTGTGAGGAGGAGAGGGAGGAGGTTCCCTTTTATAAGGGAGGAGAGGGGCACTTTAGGAAAATCATAAAATATTATTTTATAATAAAGTCATATTCAGTTTTTAATAGCTCCAAATTGATTTATTTAGAATATATGGTGGGTATTGGTCGAAATCATCTCAACCAATATATTTTAGACAAGTTTAAATTAATATTTTAACCTTATCATTAAGATTTAACTTTAGGTTAAATAATTTTACTTTTACTGTGTCTTCTGGTTTTCTTACACTATATGGTTAATAAACATACTATAACAAGACAAACGAACCAAAAGTGGTTCATTATTAATATATATAACCTTATCTATGTCATTTGGACGAACCTTATATTTTTAGGAATAAAATAACAATTAATAATATAATCATTGTTTTACAAACTATATTATGACAATTTTTACACTATTTGATACTTAATTTTTTTGAAAATCATAACAACATAATTAGTTCTAAAAAAGTCAATTAAATAAAAACTAACATGTAATATTAACCTATAAGATTAGTTTAAATAATAAAAAGTCTCAAATTACATTTATTTGGGTATATATAATATCAATTATGTTAATAATTCATTAATAAAGTAATTATTGCATCATCATTGTGTCCTAAATAAATAAAATTCTATAATGTCTAAAAATTATAAATAAAATACCATTATTTATTAAATATTTTTATATTTCTAATTAATATTTATAGTCTAATTTATCTTATGTATAACCCTATATTAAAAATGTTGTAGTTATTAAGATTTGATTTTAACTATTTAAACTCTTCGTTAAATAAAATAATAATAAATGTTCTAATCTAATAGAAGTGAACCCCAATGGTCATATATTCTTCCTAAGGTTGTTTTAGGTCGAATTAAACTTATCCATTAGAATTATGACATGTGTTAGGGTAATACTAATATCATTTTTACCCTTAATTACCTTATTTACTTTTAACCGTGGCTAAAAAAAGTAAAAGGTTACTATTCACCAAAAATTATTTTTGTCTTATTGAACAAAATTTTACCCCTTAATATTAACCGCATCTCATGGATTTTTTAAATTCCACCCACAAAAGCGGTAAAATTACATTTTATGTAAATTTTCAAATTCTCCTAGGAGGTGGGTAAAAGACAGTGAAAAGTTCAATAATATTTTTATATATTTAAATTATTATAAAATTACTCCAATGAATTTAATTTAACTTATATAGGTAATAGGTATCAATTTCTACCTAATATAAATTTAAATAAATTAAATAAATATTTAATTAAATTGTCGGTTTTTAAAGAGTAACCTAGTGTTTTCACTATTCATCAAAATTGAATGTTTTCAGAAAAATACAAAAAATTCACCCTAGGCTAATTTTAATATTCTGAATCCAAAAATGAACTCCATTTTGAAAGAT
The DNA here is from genome assembly GCA_963277665.1 of Viscum album. Classification (NCBI taxonomy): domain Eukaryota; kingdom Viridiplantae; phylum Streptophyta; class Magnoliopsida; order Santalales; family Viscaceae; genus Viscum; species Viscum album. The sequence goes on from OY728126.1 coordinate 650,225,278, forward strand.
AAAATTTTTAAAATATAAAAAAGTGGGTAATACTATTCATAATGGCTAGTTTTAATAATATTTTAACTGCATCTCGTTGTTTAGTGAAACTCGGTATTGCGTACAATGCAAGCTATCGAGGAAGGTCACGATTGAATGTAATAAAAGACAAGCTAGTGTTGTGTGTAGTGAATGATTCCTTTTATGATGTATATAAAATAAAAACAAAATATTTCTCATAAAAATCTCGGGTGTTACAACGACTCCCCAAGAAGGTCCTCAACCATGTCATGTTTCCTCTTCCATGCTCCTCTCTAATCAGTCACCTATCATAAGGTCTGTGTCCTTATCCAGTACTAGAATAATATAATCTATTCAGGTAATGATTAGAAATCCCAAATAGGGTGTGAGTACATCTCACTAATCCACCACTAACCGTGTCTAAAACAATTCCAATGAAAATGTATTGTATTAAATTATAAAGGAATTCAATACATTGCATAAATAACCAGTTTTTTAAAAATCATTTATTCTTATCAAATTACATTAACTCCAATGTTCCCAAGGATACCCATACCTCAATAATAACTTCATCTCATAACAAAACCCAAAGAGTTACCAAGTTAATATAATATTTTAATACCTACTCTATCAAAAACTCAAAGTATTCATAGGTGCTAGGATATCTCAATACCTGACACAACTCATTCCAGAGCTTGAATATTCTTCTGTGAGTTTATAACGCAAATTTCCATTATTTCGATTCTTTTATTTCACAGAAATGATACAAATTTCAAATGTTACCAATATCAAAAAAATAATAAATATGGCCATGATTTCATGCTTACTCCTCAATAGATTGGTTATGATCCCATTATCTTTACTTATAAGTATAATGACCATGTTACCGGGTATAATTCCCAATTTAGAATGACAATGTTCACATCCTATTTATTCATATGTATGACGACAATGATATCATTTTTATATATCAATTTCGAATGACCATGTTCACATTCATTAACACATATATAATTTACCAATTACTTATCCACCCCAATAATATTACTAATTCAACATTTAGTTAAACATATCCATTCCAATATCTAACTCAAAAATTAACTGAGTGAATTAAGCCATTAATTAATTCATCAATTAATTAAAAAATATATCAATTCATATTGGGTAATTAATTTTTTAGAATTAATTATCTCACTCTTATTTCAATATTTAATAATTAATCCTCTAATTAATTATCTTGATCATCTTATCAAAGGAACATAATTAATCCCAATTTAATTATCTTCACTTAGCCCTTTCAAAATCTCATAACTAATCCTAAGATTAATTATCTAGATTACAACCCATACCGTTTATAATCAATTTACCCATGTTAATTATCTAATACTAAAGACACTTAGTATCTTGATTAATACCCCAATTAATAACTTATTTCAACAATGCTTCGATAAAATAATTGCACAATCTAATTAACCCAATTATATAAAATAATTTTCTAATGGATTAGATAAATTATATAATTTTTCATATACATATAAAATACATGGCGATGCTAATTTGATTTAGAACACGTACATTGATTTTTTATAGATGATTTCACAACGTAAATTTTGAATATTCGACCTGTACAAAGATGTAGATATGTGTTCTAGATATAAATCCCTAAATCAAGATCAAGATATCAAGCTAGAATCAAACTACAAATAGATCTCTAATACTATATTTAAATATCACATCATGGGATTAAATCTATGAAAACAACTTTTTTCCACCATCAATAGATGAACGATATAGAGGAGAATTAATATAAAAAGAAATGGGATGAGATCCACTTACTGGGGGGATTGAGGATATTCAATTCATGAATTTATTCTTAATTAATGGAGTTAATGTTGAATTATAATTCCTCTATGTATTTGGTATATCCTTAATTTACTCTAAAGTATGTAAAATCCATAGTTAGTGATGCATAATAGGTAAAAAAATGTCATTAAAAGGTGATCATGTGTGAGATCAACACATTTAGGGTCTAATTGTTGGCCCATGAATGGTTTAGTCATAGATTTAGACAAACCATGTGCTCACCATGCGTTAGCCAATACTCGAAGATGGAACATCACATGGATACCTCACAAGGCCTTTCAAATAGTTATTTAAACATGTAAAATCTACTACCTCAAAAGACCCAAGAGTACCTGGTTTGTCATAGGCACCCACACGGATTGCTCAAACCTTGGATCAACAATACAAAACCTCTTTTCTCCAACATTTTCATAGATATCACCCAAAAATTCCCCAATTCACAACTCCCCTCAAAGGTACTTAAGTAAAAACAATACGTACCTCGAATTGCGCATGAGATAACTCCCAAAATGTTCTGGATCAATCATCCATTCTATAGAAACAATCATTAAATCAAGATACACTTGATCAAATAGAAAAATTGTACATTCTTGATATAATGTTGTTAAATAATATTCCTCATCCTCTATACAATTTTACATAATCATTGGTTGATTCACCATTTGGTAAGTGATTTTATTCTCCTAGAAATTTAATTTGGGTCTATACAGGGAAATCCTATCTATGCCTGGAATTTCATCAAATTCCACCACATGATTTATGACAAGGATAGTTGGGAATTTAATCCCATAAACATTGACATGGGATGATTTATATACATAGGATGAAATAAATTCACCATTTCCATTTTTTCCGAGAACAACAGTTACATCTATTGTGTTGATGTTTGGATAGATCTAATAGATATTCATGATATAATGGAATGCATGGAACAATGGACAATAACCATACCATTAAATTTTTTATTCTGGTTATACAGTTTCCAATATAGACATAGGGATGATTCATCTTAAACTATTAAACACATAAATGGTCACCCCATTATATTAATGTGATAGCTTATAAATTACATTTATTTCCTTAACATATGAATTGATATGTTATCCATGATATATCCTAACATATTTTCTAATTATATTTTGTAATCATGTATTAATGGTTTATAATTATCATATGAATATACCAAAGAATATCCACTTTTATTAATAAACCAGGTGTCTAGTAAGGCATGTTGTTGTGAACAAGTTTACCCCTAGAAAATATTAGAACACCTTGTCAACGCTATTACATCTAGATAAATCAGTTCCTGAACCACTCACACTTATAGTATCCTAACATTTATGTATTTTCCTGATAAACCAATTACTATATACTAACCAAATGTAGGGAGGTTCTCTAACAATTAGTCTTATCCCAATGTATTCCTATTGTGTTCTATAATCATAATCCCAAAAATAACTAAACATTTCCCCTAATTCATATTAGAAAAACACTACTCTTTACTTCAAATTAATAATTAATTTATTAAATAAAATTACACATAATACAACCTTTATGATCAATAAGTATATAATCTTTCAGTATTAGGTACATTACATAACAACATAAAATAGGGGTGACAACCTCTTTATAGAAAACTTCTTTAACATGCTCAAAATATTCTTTTGTACATAAAATTTCCTGGGATAACTTAGGGAAAATTATAAGAAATGGGTTATCAATAATGACAAATATGGTAATAAACATATAATACCATGTATCATATAATAAATTTTAAAAAATATTCTTATCAATGAGGCATATAAATATTAGTAATTATAAACATGAATAAGGAGACCTGATATAACATAATAATCACCACATGGGAAATGTGGAAACAACATAAAACACTAAATCATAAAAAGTCATCCTTGATAAACCACCAAGAAATAATGTTGGATAAATTCACATAAATCCCTTTGACAAAATTACAAATAATTATACTGAAATTACATAATGCCTTAGAGTGCTATCTGGGTGAAACAATCATAATCATCTCATTCTCTTACATATCTGTGAAACATAGATCACACGACATGGATCCATTCATCATCAAAATTTATTCCACATTCAAGGAATATAGATTAATTACATTTATTTTCTAAATAAATTGGTGCATGTGTATAATGGTGAATAACCTTGATTGATTAATTGGTATAATATTCACTATAAAATAGTTTTGTCAGGTAAAATTGAGGTGAAATTTTAGCATCATAATGATGTTATGTAAAAATAATTAAAAAGGCTTGATGAGAGAGACATGAGTATATAATAATTTATACATGATATATAATGTAATAAGGACATGTAATTACATGTCTCATAATTTGGATGTGGGAATATAATGAATATGATAATTAATAATCATTAATAAAGAAGATAAGGGAAGGAACCCTAAATTTTTTTGGCATGGTAACAGGTGTACATAAGGGTTCATTAGAGGGAAACATGATAGTGAAAGGGGATATAATTATTTATAAATAAAATGGAATGTAGGTGGGATATATTAAAAAATATATCGATATATGAAAATTGTTATTAAAATACATAACATAAATGGAGTAGTTGATAAAAGATGGGAGTGGAAGATCCCTTACAACAATTCGGCATAGTAATGACTTAGTTAAGGGTTAAAATAATAGAGTATAAATGGTCTCTAATTCAAAAAAATTCAATTTTATGGTAATAATATCATAATACATGAATGGAAATATAACCAACTAAAATTATAAAGACTGATTTGAAGGATGATTCATTAATTGAAAGAATGAGAGGAAGGCGAGGAACCCTAACTTGAGATTATGACTCAAAAGGACTAAGAGGAGATTATTAAAGATTGGGTGTCATGACTCGTCCTCTACGACCGTTCCGTGACTACCCCCAAGCCCGCCTTCCATAGGCCAGGGGCTGGCGACTAGCACCAAAAGGCATATATCCCAATAAATGGGAAGACATTGCCTTTATAAATCGTAAACACATTCAACCAGAGTACAAGAAGAAGAAAACACTAAGTAAAACTGAAAACAAAAGTAGTGATGAAATTAAGGGGCTGGAAATACAAGCCCAACTGTAAAGTACAAGGTAAAAGACAAAACAGCTAGAAGGTGACAAGCAACTCCAGGATCGTCCACCATAGATCCTACCTAATGGGTAGGTACAGATAGCATAACTCCTCGATAGTCCAACATAGATCCTACTTAAAGGGAAGGTACAAATAGTCTCCTCAGTTCCCTCATCTGTCAACCTCCTCTGAGTACTAAATCATCATGAGTTACACCTCTAAGTACCATCCAGTCCTCGTACACTCGGCATCCATCAATGATGTTCGTCGTCTGCATCCAACACAACGAGGTGCGGGCATAGCTCATGTAGGGGTGAGTATAACGATACTCAGTAGGGATCCCGAGACCCTCAAGGTCTCACTAATATCCAAAAAAGATAAACCAAAAATAAGGATCTCAATAGATAACCATTACTTAGGTATATTCTTGTACATATACCTAAGTTATCAAGTAACCCATCTCAATCATGAGGAAAACACAAAGGTCGTTGACTCAGCTCAAACCAGGATTTTTATCCATGATGACGAAAACACAACTACTGGAGAAATCCTCTTCTATAGAGCACAGTAGTCCTGTCACGACTCCGAGGTGCTACTCACAAACCTTAGACTACTAAGGTACTCCTACTCTATCGAGAATCATAGGTATGTCGCGCCAACCCAGTAGTGATCCCCGCCATGGGTCACCTGCCCCAACACAGTAGCGCTCCCCCTAATAGCCTACAGAAGTACTCCTCCTGTCATGTACCATAGGTCTATCAACCCAACATTGAAGTTCTCCCCACCATGGTTCATCCACCCCAACATAGTAGTGCTCCCCACTAGGCTAGTCATGTCACTCCGATACGAATCAGACAACTAGTCATCAGGTCTCAGCCAGCTACAAGGTCACCGTACTCTGTATGCTCGTCTCTGGGAGAATCCGCTCTACGAGCTACTAGTAGACACTCCAAGCGTCACAAAGTTCCATGAAGAAGTATCTCAAAGAACCACCTCATCATAGGGGTCTCAACGCAACAGAGGACGCGTCAATCGAACGCCCGGTCTGTGAGTTATTAGCTTTTCTGTTATAGGGTCCCGGTTGGATTTCGGGTACAACCCCACCCGACCATGCTCGAAACACATCCAAAACCTATGTACTGTATTCCAAAAAAATTTCTTAGCAAGAGGAATATAACATAATCGACGACACATCAATCGGACGTCCGGTCCCCAGATATAAGTGTTTCTGCTCCGAGGGCCCGGTTGGTATCAAGATCTAACCAACCCCGCCGTACACAAACATTTCCAAAATCATGAGTATAATATACTGAAATGACCATCTCAATCCAAGGAATCCTACACAACTGACGGTGCGTCGATCAGAGTTCTATAGCTCATGATATGTCATTTTAACAGAAAATGGTGGGAAAATAGGGAGTCTGGGCCCGGCCCAACCTGGCCCAACACCCCCTGGGTCGGCCAGAACCGGGTCGACCCGACTCGGGTCCGGGTCCAGCCTGGGAGGGTGTGGCCAGGCCCACCTGGCGTGGCCCGATCCATGGCTGGCACGGCACGGCCCGGCCGGGGTGAGGCTCGACTCGTGGCCGGCCGCAGCCCGGTCCGCATGACCACCCCGGCCCGGCCGGGGGAGGCTGGCTCGGCCAGCTGGCCGAGTGGAGGTGCGGTCACCCTTAGCTAGAACGACATAATGTCGCGACGGTTCTCATCTGCAACGACATTGGTGTTCCAGTTCATTCCACCGCTGCGCCTCAGCCGCGGCGCTCTGCTCCGGCGCCGCCATGCCGGCGTGACGCACCGGAAGCCCCATCTACGGACCACCGGACGCGGTCCAGTGGTCCGATTTTCCCACCTCTTGCGCCCACGACTCTCCCAGGATCCTCTCTTCCCTGCGACGACTTCCCAATGCTATTGTGATCCCGTTTCACATCGCCCATTATTCCGCGCACAAACAATCAACCAGCGGAGGGTCATCAGGCTGTGTTTGTTTGGCCCACGCCCTCCGCGTTAGGCGTTATGAATTGGCAATAATCAAACACTCGCATTAAACTATGACAAGGGTATAATTAATTCATGAATAAATTATACAAACATAATATAAATAAATGATCATGCTCGTGAGATAAAACCACTTTAATGAGATATAAACAATATTCCCCTACCTCGATTAATGTTCATGGTGATTGGAGTCGCGGAAGACGGCGTCGCAGGATGATGATTTTATGACGAATACTAAGCATGTCCAAGGAGGAAACGAAGTCTCCTCTCTTAATGTAGAGATTAGGAAAAGAAGAACGTCATCGATGGCGTTCCTCGCGGGTGCCTCCTTCACCATTGGCTTGGCCGAAGTCCGAGGGGATGATTCGATCTTCGATGGTTCTTCTTTGGAGGTTGGTGTTCTTTGTCGAAGAAGAACATCTATTCCTAAATCCTCACAAGAGCACTCCCACCATCTTTGCCAATGCAATTAATAGAATCTTCCCCCCTTAATATAACATGCCATGCCTTTTCAAAATTCAAACAACATAATTAATTAAATGAAGAGGTTGTATTCATTAATTAATGTGTGCTACAAAGTATTAAAGAGAGAGAGAGAGGGGGGGAGAGGGAGAGTTGTCATAATAAATACAAGGGGGGTTTAAGGGAGTTAAATATCAGATTAAAGGTTGGGGATCATATGGGCCCCACCTCACAATTATCCACACATGGGATGTAATGTGGATGTGGGACCCACCTCTAACTCCCCTTTGGAGGAAATAACCAACCTCCCAAAATAAAATTTTTACAGAACAAATTTTATTTATTTTATCTCGATCCCAACATAACGACTCTCATCCCGCTTAAAACACAACTGCAATAATGGTCCCCTTATGTAATAACCAGTGCTACAAGTTCATCGGTGCCCTCATATTTCAATTCCGAGCACCGGTTCAAAGGATAGAAAAACCCGCTCGTTCATTTACTGAACGTACCTGAGCTAAGCATCAGAAATTGATTCTGGGCACACTGGGACTCGGAATCAGGTGTCGTTAGAAGATGTAGTCACCTAAAATTCAAAGATATTTAAGAAAAAGATTTCCTTCAAATTTCCAGGCCATTACATTACTCCCACCTCAGGGCTTTATGTCACTTTAAAGCTTCAACACACACTATAAAAAACAAAAGGGGTACCAAGCACGCATCTGAGCCTCCCGCTCCCATGTTCTCTCCTAGAGGTTCCCGTGGTGACAAAAAAAAAGCACACCAGAGGAATCGACCTTCCTCATAGGACCCACTCCTTCCGATCCTCAATCTCTACTAGAACCACTATGAAAGATGCTCAGTTATCGATGTCCAGCTCCATGTGGTCGATGATGTGTGAAGGGCCATGCACGTATCTCCTCAGCTGAGATACGTGGATGACGTCGTACACCCGTTGCAATTGTGGTGGAAGGCCAAACGGTAAGCCACCTCGCCTACTCGGCTGGGGACCTGGAAAGGACCGAATAATCATGGAGATAACTTGCCACCCCGGCCATAACTCCATAGACCTCGTCTAGGTGAGACCCGTAGGAAAACGTGGTCACCACCCCCGAACTTCAGTGGTCCTTGTCTCCTATCAGCAAAGGTCTTCCATCTGCTCTATGAAGTTTTCATCCCCTCCTAGATGATCTGTACCTTCCCAGGTAGCCTCAAAATGGGCGCACTGGTCAGCCTCTGCCTCAACTCCCCAAAAGATCGGTTTGCATCTCTCTGACCACACGAAGGATTTCCCATTCTTCGTCAATGATAAAGTGGTGTAGCAACTCTGGAGTTGTCTGGAAAAAATCTAAGTTCGGCTGACTCATGAGTGATTGACTACACCAACTTATGTATGATTCCATCCTGTTCGGAATGTGGTTTCCTTTTCGAGAACCATGAAAAACCCATCCCAACATTGTAGGTAAACCACAACCTTTTTAACTAATACATTTAATCTTAGTATGAACTGTAGTTGCCCAGTCTATACCCAATCTAACGTCGTAAGGCCTCGATACTGCCACCAAGAGGTTCCAACTGAAACTCTCTCTTCAAGGGTCATATCACACCTTCAGCATAAGCATGATTATCAAGTCTCCTCCCAAAGGTATCTCCAGATGTGAGGGTCAAGTAACTGACTTTAACTGGAAACTCTAGGTCTGGGACATGATTCGTGGATGAATGGAATGATTCGTATCAATGCCTGTTGTTACTACAGCTAGTAGTAGTCACAAACCGTACCTCGAATCATTCCAAGTGCCCTCGGGTCACACTCCTTGACTGCATGTAGCTATTCTCTTCCCCTGCCCTCCTGCTCCCTGAGCCTGGCAGGGACTACAATGTTGGGTGGTTGTAACATGTCGAAATGTACTGCACCACATGTTACTCTCCTAGCTCTGCTTCCACGTCTGCTGATCTACATATTCATCTATCCTTAACACTTCCTGTTCTTGAAACATTGTACACGCCCAAGTCTCTGAGACTGGTGCCCATTTCTTGTTTTCCCACTGCTAACATTCACTGGTTGTATCCATTCATCCAAACAACATTCAACCACAATGGTTCTCTCTAGCATCCTAGCATAAGTAGGAATGCATAGAGGAAAGGTGATGGATTATATGTCCTTTAAACACACCTCTCTCTGAGGTATGATCTCTATAGAATTGATCGTATCATAGTCATCATGTACCAGGAACGATCGCTACACTTCGATGAACACTCAGCTACTGACATGTCATCCTGCCGAAGCTGTATAAGCTCATGAAAACTCTCAGCCACCTCCTCAAGCCAGTCCTCATCTGCCTATGAGTTGGGCTCACCTGGAAACCTAAGGGGTATCTAATGATGGAACACGTGTAAGGCACTATGCCTACATGTGTCATCTACCGGTACTGCTGGTTGTAAATGCTGACCGTCAGGTAGTGATATAGCTTGAACACAACCCGAAGGTACTATCTCAGATATCGATTCATATACCGAAGCCTCATCTCCAAGCGGACAAACCTCATGGACACTCACTGGAAAACACCAGTAGCTATGATCACCATCTTCTCTACTAGTGTATAACTTGGTGTTGAAATCTAGCAATCGCCTCCAGCCAATCCACTACTGCCTGGGAATCTGTCTCGCCTCATAGTCACAAAGGCCTCTACTGTTGGAACATGTGCAATGCACTTTGTTACAGTGCACCGTCTGCTAGTAAGACTTGTGGCATATGCTACCTAACAGGTGGTGGTGCTCCTGGTACACCAACCGATGGTGCCAATATAGTAAGAGGGCCCTACACCGAAGCCTCGTCACTCAGTGGGTTGTCATCATGTACTATATCAGAACTCCAACTGTCTATCTTTGTAGAGGCATCCTAAACAAATGCAACACGGTCAAAGAATTTAAACCTGGTGAGCTGACATGCTTTGGGCTGGCTTAAATAAAATTTTTAGAAACACACACGCAATTATTTTTTTCGTGCATTGGGTCAGAAATCAGTAGTCAGGGTCCGGGTGAATGGATACGTTGGCCGCCACACCAACTCTGGACTCCCTGAACTGAAAACGACACTCGGTACGCTTAACATTATTGCTTCACAGAAATAAAATATCAGAGTCATATGTTCTGTGGTAGAACCGACGTCCTCTGATACCAATTTGTCATCACCCATCCTCGGGGCCTGTTCCGTGACTACCCCAAGCCCGCCTTCCGTAGGCCAGGTGCTGGAAACTAGCATCAAAAGCCGTAAATCCATATAACTGGGAAGTCTTTGCCTTTATAAATCATAAAAATATTCGACCAGAGTACAAGCGGAAGCAAACACTAAGTAAAACAGTAAACAAAAGTGGTGCTGAATATAAGGGGCCGGAAATACAAGCCCAACTGTAATGTACAAGGTAAAAGAAAAAACAGCAGTAAGGAGCCAAGCAGCTACTGGTTCGTCCACCACAGATCCTACTTGATGGGTATGTACAGATAGCGCAGCTCCTATATCGTCCACCACGGATCCTACCTGAAGGGTAGGTACATATAGCCTCCTCTACGCCCTCGTCCGTCAACCTCTTTGGGGTATTGACTCGTCGTGAGGTCCACCTCCACGTACTGTCCAGTCCTCATACACTCGGCCTCCGTCAGTGCTGTTCGTCGTCTGTATCCAACACAATCAGGTGCGTGCATAGCTCGTGCAGGGGTGAGTATAACGATACTCAGTAGGGATTCCGAGACCCTCATGTTCTCACTAAAATCCAACAAGGATAAACCATAAAGAAATATCTCAACATATAACCTTCACTTAGATATATTCCCATACATATACCTATTTTATCAAATAACCCATCTCGATCATGAGGAAAACACAAAGGTCATTGACTCAGCTCAAACCGGGATTTTTATACATGATGATGAAAACACGGCTGCTGGAGAACTCCTCCTCTGTCGAGCACATTACTCATGTCATGACTCTGTGGTGCTACTCACTATCCATAGACTACTGAGGTACTTCTCCTCTATCAAGTACCGCGGGTATGTCGCCCCAACACTGTAGTGATCCCCTCCATGGGTCTGCTGCCCCAACACAGTAGCGCTCCCCCTACTAGCCTACATGGGTACACCTCCTATTGAGTACTGCGTGTCTATCACCACAAAACAGTAGTGCTCCCCACCATGGGTCCACCACCCCAACATAGTAGTGCTCCCCACTGGGCTAGTCAAGTCACTCCGATACAAATCGGACAAGCAGTCATCAGTTCTCAGCCAGCTACAAGGTCACCATACTCTGTATTCTCATATTTGGTAGGATCCGCTCCACGAGCTACTAGTAGACACTCCAAGTGTCACGAAGTTCCATGAATATGTATCTTAAAGGACCGCCTCGTCATAGGGGTCTCAACGCAACAGACGGCATGTCATTCGGACGCCCGGTCTGTAAGTTATTAGATTTTCCGTTCCAGGGGCCCGGTTGGATTTCGGGTACAATCCCACCCAGAAATGATCAAAACACATTTGAAACGTATTTATAGTATTCCAAAATAACAATCTCATCAAGAGGAATCCAACATAGTCGGCAGAACATCAATCGGACGTCCGGTCCTCAAGTTATAAGTGTTTCCGCTCTGAGGGCCCGGTTGGTTTCGGGTTCGAACCAACCCGGACATACCCAAACATTGCCTAAATCGTGAGTGTAATATAATAAAATTACCTTCTTGATCCAAGGAATCCTACACAACTGACGGTGCGTCGATCGGAGGTCTATAGCTCATGATATGTCTGTTTAACTGAAAACAGTCCAAAAATAGGGAGTCTGGGCCCGATCCGAACCGGCCCAACACCCCCAGGTCGGCCCGAACCCGGTCATCCCAACTCGGGTCAGGGTCTGGCCTAGTTGGGAAAGTCTTGGCTCATGGCCGGCCACGACCTAGTCCACATGGCCACCCCGGCCCAGTCGGGGGAGGCTGGCTCGGCCAACTGGCCGAGCGGAGACGCAACCTCCCTTAACTGGCACAGCAAAATGCCGTGCCGATTCTCATCTGGAACGGATTTTCCATTCCGGTTCTTTCCACCACTGCGGCTAAGCCATGAGTGTCTGCTCCGGCGGCGATCCTACGCCACCGGATGCCGGTGCTACCATGCCTTCGTGGCGCGCCGACATCCCCTTCCACGGACCACCGGACGCGCTCCAGTGGTCTGATTTGCCCACCACATGTGCCCACGGCTCTCCTGGGATCCTCTCTTGACTATGATGGCTTCCAAACTTCTTTGCGGTCCCGTTTCACATCTCCCATCATTCCATGCACAAACTAAAAACCCGCAGAGGGTCGTCAGGCCATGTTTGTTTGGCCAGTGCCCTCGGTGTTAGGCGTTACCAATTGGCAATAATCAAACACTTTCGTTCTAATATGACAAGGGTATAATTTATTCAAGAATAAATTATAAAAAAATCATATAAATAAAAGATCATTCTCATGTGATAAAAAACCACTTTAATGAGAAATAAACAATATTACCCTACCTCAATTAATGTCTGCGTTGATCGGCATCGCGGAAGACGGCGTCGCGGGAAGATGATTTGATGATGACGTTAGAGCATGTCCGGGGAGGAAACGACGTCTCCTCGCTTGTTGAAGAGATGAGGAAGAGAAGCACGTCATCCATGGCGTTCCTCGTAGGTGCCTCCTTCACCTTTGGCTTGGCCGAATTCTGAGGATATGATACGATCTTCTACTGTTCTTCGTTGGAGGTTGGTGTTCTTCGTCGAAGAAGAACAACTCTTCCTGAATCCTTACAAGAGCTCTCCCACCAATATTTCCAACCCAATTAATAGAATGGGCCTCCCTTAATATAACATTCCATGACTATTCAAAATTAAAACAACTTAATTAATTAAATTAACTAGGTTATTTTCATTAAATAATTTTTGTTGGCAAGTATTAAAGAGAGAGAGAGGGAGAGGGAGAGTTGTCATAATAAATACAAGGGGGGTTTAAGGGAGTTAAAGAGGAGATGAATGGTTGGGGCTCGTGTGGGCCATGCCTCACAATTATTCACACATGGGAAGTTATGTGTATGTGGTCCCCACCTCTAACTCCCCTTGGGAGGAAATAACCAACCTCCCTAATTAATATTTGTACACAACAAATTTTATTGATTTTATCCTGATCCCAAAATAACAACTCTCAACCCGCTTAAAACAAAACTGCAGTAATGGTCCCCTTATGCTATTACCGGCGCTGCGAGTTGATCAGTGCCCTCATATTTCAATTCTGATCAGTGGTTCAAAAGATAGAAAAACCCGATCGTTCGTTTAATTAATGTACATGAGCTAAACAAAGGAAATTGATTCCGAGCACACTGGGCCTCAGAATCAAGTGTCGTCAGAAGCCATAGACATGTAAAATTCCAAGGTATTAATGAAAATCTTTTCCATTAAATTTATGGGTTTTACATTGGGGTCACCTTGGGACCACCCTAGATTGTGGAGGGATGAGTGAGGAAATTATACAGGGCATTTCAGTGAAGATAAATGGAATCATTTGTGGGTTTATATAGTTAATGAGGGGATTTATTTATTATTTAGGTTTTGGACTCTATATAATAAAATATCAAAAAACACATATCATGCTATTATTTTCACCCATGGATTATACATAATTGGAAATGTTTTCATATTTTATAAGTCCAATGTCTTAAATATTAAAAATATTACCGTTGGTGGTGTGGATGTGAGTTACAATCCTAAAGAAATTATTTTAAAACCTTAAAATATATCATTTGTTTTTTGGATTCAAAATGGCCTTCTAAAATATATAAAATAAAACTAAATTAAAATTATTCTAATGACAAAACATATATTTGGTATTTAATCCCATTAATATTACATATTATATTACATTTGGTTCATTATTATGTCATAAAACATAATGTATATTTATATGGTATTTACTTTTATCTCAAAAATTCGATTATCTATAAGAATTATGAAAAATTTACCATTACATAATTTAGAAATTATTAATTCAAAAATAATATTCATTTTATCTAATTTTTATGAATTTTTTTATTTTGACTTTTAATATAATGAACGATATTTATTGAAAATGACGGGTTTTTTAGAATATCAATTTTTCAACCGTAATAAAAATTACATTTGACGTCATAAAAATTATCTGACAGTTTATATTTGGTCAAAAGTATTTCATAATTCAATTTCATTAAAAACATTATTTATTTAAAAAATCCATTAATTAATAAATTCATTAATTGAATTTGAATATTATCCCAAAATATATTTTGTGCTTTATTGCATAAAAATAAAAATCATTTACAATGTATATATAATAGGATGAAAATACATTCATAATTCTATACAAAATATTTTTCATAGTAATATTTATAGGTTCATGATAAATATACATTTATAACACTAAAAAAACCCTAAGTGTACGATGCGTGATGGTGGGACTTTCATGGGGTGGTTATCTGAGAATGGTTTAGGTCATGATCTCGATAGGCTTGAAATTATTCTATAAACATTTTCATTCATGATCTAGTTGTTGGATCTCAGATTAGAGTAGGTAAAGGGAAAATAGAGACATGATATATCAATTGGAAACATCAACAAATGGGGTACATAGGGTATGATTCTATTGGTTGAGGTCATCACTTCCTTTTTCTATGTCTGTTGGATGTTTCAGGACCCTATATTTATACTAACCATGTTGTCATTGTGCAATGACTATATGATCAATGATAATGATTCTAAACATTAATTTAAATCCAATTGTATATAATAAAAAAATTATGTGCATGTTTTTTCTATGTCCATATTATAAGTTGATACATTTAAATCATTGAAAGGAAAATATTAGTTATAATTGTTCAAGTTGCCATATTGTATTGTCCAGAATAAAAAAATATTGACAGTGACAACGGAGGAGTATAGAGATACTTACTTCCATTGACACTATATGGTGGTTAGGCATTGAGATCAGGAATCAAGATTCCTCAAATTTCTTTCTTTCCAGTTATTGTTCGGATGTGACAAATATCCTGGATAGGAATGTATTTTTCCCCATTATATAGTGGTTGTATTATACAGTACTCTAATGTATTTCCTAAAATTTATTAAATAAATGTATTGTCCTTATATGTTGTTGTTATGAAATTATACTCATATAAATTATTGCATGGATATATTCATGTGTGTGTGTACTAGTTCATTAGGAAAAGGTCTCCAATTATAGTCAATCCTTATTAGTGTTTTTCACGACACCCTCCCACCAATGATGCCCCTTCCGAGCTGGAAATGGTGAAAGGGTGATAATGACCCCCGAGTCCCACCTCCAGTAGGCCCCAGATTGGCGACTAGCACAAATGGGTATGAGTTTTCACAAATATGGGAGGCATTACCCTTTTTATTATTTAAGATCGGGAAATAGGATGAGTCAATCACCAAAAGGAAAAAAGAACAAGTAAATGAATATAAACGCAAACCAATCCCACATGCATGTTTAAACAAATTCTGAATCAATGTACAAGTACAAGAAAACTGCAAAGTGAAATACCAAAGAAACATGAGTACAAAAACTGCAACAACTCCAACTGTAATGACTATTAGGGTCCCGCACGGCCTTGGTAGTCCTCCTGGAAACCTGAAAGTAAATGTAGGGTGAGCATACAAGTATACTAAGTAGGGAAACCTAAAGCTCTTGTGCACAGGTGGGGAGACATCCTAATGTCCCTTGAGAACAACAGATGAAACCAAAACCTAGGAAGGAGTTCTATCCACCCAACCTCACCAGCCACGCTAACCAAAAACACAAAACAACAGGTAGTAGTATATAAGATCAAGAATATTGGGTACACCGCACCATTTTCCACCCACTAGCTAGCTGCACTTCCTAATGGCGAACGTCCTGACGCTACCACACTCTTACTGCCCGCACACACCTGGGCATCACAAACCACATTCACATAACCCACCCGCACACACCTGGGCCTCACAAACCACTTATCCCTCCGGCACACACATGGGCCTTACAAACCACATATCCCACCCGCACACACATGTGCCTCAAAAACCACATATCCCTCCCGCACACACCTGGGCCTCACAACCCACAAATCCCACCCGCACACACCTGGGCCTCACAAACCACAGTCACATCCCCACCAGAACACACCTGGGCCTCATATCGAAGATTCTTGGGAAAAAAACCTACCCGAAGAGTCTTGGGCTAAGAATCACACCAATCGAAACCTACCCGAAGAGCCTTGGGTGTAAGGTTGCCTCAAGCCATCACAGCCTATCGGAACCTACCCGAAGAGTATTGGGTGTATGGTCTCTTCAAGACATAACAACCTATAGAAGAAGGAGTAGGAAGGAGCTAGTAACTAAGGGGAAAACACCCTCTACCATGAAATGGGAGTGTTCGAAACTCAATTCTCAACATGGGTGGGGTGCAACAAAACACAAAGATACAGATTCATATATGTATACCAACACACAGCCCAACCTGTGGCTAGAAAAAACAGAGAAACTGAGCACGTGCCTCAGCACTGTTACCACGAAGCATGCATACCAAAAAACAAACCCAACCCCATTTAGGTTTTCACGTTTCAACAGTATTAGTTTATTAGTTCCTTAACTACTGGGTAATTATCAAACCAGATCAAGCATTTCATAGAACAAAACCCTTCCAACCACTAATCAAGTTAGATAGAACACAAGAAACACAAAACTATCATTTTTATCATCATTCAATCCCCATTGATTGTTTCTATGATTAATTCATTATCGTTCCCCATAGTTCATTTATCATCTTTCCACTTTCCTTTAATATCACAACTCATTACTGCAGCCCTGCTGCCACAATAACCACATCTCCACAACCGTATCACAAAACAATGATCGTGCCACATCATTTCCCCTTTAATATCATTTATTGCAACCCCGCTTCCCATCCTATTCGTAGTAACCTGGGATTCACCCCCCTTTCACACACCACGTAACCAAGCCAACACCGACATGTTCATTATTCCATTTTGTTCAACAGGGGTGATCACACAAGGGTTCCAGATTTTAATCATCCATCTTTCAGTGATTACCCAAATTCCACATTCCATAATGTTACATCTATAAAACTGTCTAGAAAGATAGTGAAACATTTAATTGTGCAAGCAATGGCCCCAAATGAACGTGATTTTCAGTAGGCATAAGCCTAGTCAATTCACAACATAACAATAGGATAATAAAATATAATCATAAAAACTTTCCCATCCCCATTCTTTAACCAGTTATTATATTTTTTTAGTGGTTCAATCATTTCACATGAAAACAAGAGGATACCCACCCCGCATGATGCACAAAAGAGAGAGACGAAGGTAAGATCCCTACCTGAAATGTTTTTGACGAAACCACGATGGTAGAAGAATGCTCAAGAAACCGGTTCGATTCTCCGAAACCCCACCTTAGATCTCTCCTCCTAGAAAGATCAAGACCATGACTCATCATAAATGACATCCACACACTTAGATCTAACCATAATAGGCATAAATCTTGGATCTCGAGAGAAGAGGAGGATTATATCTTTGTAGATCTAAGAAACCAAAGAAAAGGATTACATACCTAAAGAAACTGACATCGATTCGTGAAAAAAAGCGTCCAAATAGCATCCAAAACGCTTGGGAGGGGATCTCCTACCTCCAAAGAAAGGTAATCTCACGTTATGGCCGATTAGGGGCATAAATGAGGTGATTAAAGGCAAAACGAATTAGATCCACAATTTTTGGATCTAACTTTAAGTGCCCGCACGGTTTAACAAACCGTGCACTAACCATGCATTAGGTTCTGCCCTGACAACAATCCTCGCACAGTTATTTCTCATGGTTTTTCCTAACTGTGCGCCTCCCGTGCGAAGGATACTACCTCCAACACCAACCTCGCACAGTTTGGACGCACGGTTTGATAAACCGTGCGCCTCTCGTGCGAAGGCCATTACCCCTTTAGTTTTACTTAAAGGTCCACCCAAACACACCCCCAAGTCACCTTGATTTCCCGAAACACCTCTAGCCCCACATTTTCACAAAGGAATGTACCAGAGAGGTCCGGTCCATTACATCAGACACCTCTTAAAACATTCTCATCCCTGAGAATTCAAAACCAACCCTGAGGAACACGACAAGATACCTCTTAGGGATCTTGTTATAATAGGAACCCAACCAACAACACTAATCATATGTGTTAGGAATTCCTTCTCCTATGTCGAGATATTATCCGCATTAGGTGGCCGTGACTCACTTTCATGGGTTTAATCGCATCCTCATTAATGCGTCTCTATTATGAATTGGGTCTTCCAACTTCCATACATTAAGATTTTTCAACTTACACTGCACCCAACACCGTACAACCAACACACAACCCGAACATGTGGCATGGGGAAATTCCCTCTCCCATGTATAGATATTATCTACATTAGGCGGCACTGACTCGCCCACATAGGTTTAATCACATCCTCATTAATAAATCTCGATTACGGATTAGGTTTTTTCCCTTTCCCCACACATTTGGACATGTTACACACTTCCAGAGGACAATGAAACAAAAAATATCACAAAAAACAAGCCAAACCTTCCATATATCAATGGTACAGATCATAACATCAAAACTTGCTCAGAAGAAAAAAACAAAACACAAGTCAAAAAAACTCTGGGTACTGAGCGTGCATCTGGGCCTCCCACTCTAAAGTGCTCTCCTTGAGGCTTCGATACCTCTACAACACATGAACCAAGGCGATCATTCATCCACGAAGAACCTTCCCTTTACGATCCTCGATTCAGACTGGTCGTTCCTCAAAGGTCACGTCGTCTCCCTTATCTATCTCTCCCCAGTAGATAATGTGAGATTCGTCGTGTATGTACCGATGATGTTTGGAGAGGTGGAAGACGTCGTGAACCTTCTCCAACTGAGGTGGGAGGTCCAGCTGATATGCCACCTCGCTGAATCGCCTCAGCACCTCGAAAGGTCCGTTGAACTTATGGGAGAGCTTTCTCCCCTTCCCAAAACTCTGCTTCCCCCGTCGAGGGGAAACCTTTAAAAACACATGATATCCCACCTCGAACTCCAAGGGCCTCCTCCGATGATCAATATAAGACTTCTGTCGGTCCTGAGCCACTTTCATCCTCTCATGCAGAAGCTGAACTTTCTCTGTGGTGCTCTGTACTACCTCTGGCCCAAGAGCACCTGTCTCACCAACCTCTACCCAGGAAATGGGTGAAAGACATGGTCTTCCATACAAAGCCTCAAACGGTTCCATTCCAATAGTAGAGTTGAAGCTGTTGTTGTTGGTAAACCCTACTAAAGGCAAGTGTCGCACTCATGATCCTCCGAAATCTAGAACGCATGCTCGCAGTATGTCCTCCAACGTCTGGATAGTCCGCTCTGTCTGCCCATCAGTATGGGGGTGGAAAGAAGTGCTAAGGCGTAGCTGGGTGTCAAAAGCATGATGTAACCCCCTACAGACTCGTGAGAAAAAACGATTATCCTGATCTGAGATGATCATCTTCGGAACTATATACAATGGAATCACCCAGTCTCCGTAACTCTGTGCTAAGGTAATCACCGGGCCCGACTCCTTAATTGCTAAGAAGTGAGATAATATTGTCAGTCGATCCAGCACTAACCATATAGAATCATAACCACCCTATGCTCTGGGTAGTCCAATGACGAATTCCATTTAGATGTCATCCCACTTCCACTCGAAGATATCTAAAGTATGCGACAAACCACTAGGAACACGGTGTTCAACCTTTACTTGCTGACACACTAGGCACATAGCCACAAACTTCACCACTGCCCGTTTCACCCCAGGTCTCCAAAACTGTTCCCTCAGGCCTCGGTGCATTTTTGAAACTCTCGGGTGTACATCCATGGCTGACCTATGGAACTCAAGGAGAATTCTCTCACGCATCGCCTCTGGAACAAACAACCTTCCATGAAAAATCATCTGATGTCGGTTGTCCTCTGACCATCCTTCTAGAGCGTTCCCATGATCGATACGATCTCGCATTACATCCGCCTCAGAGTCTCCCCACTGAGACTCTTCCACCTGCTGCAACAAAGAGGACTGCACCGTCATCTGAAACAAACAGCCTCTAACAGCCTCTACCCTTGCATCCAAGTGCAAGGCATCCAACTCTTCCATCACTTTCCAAGCATCAGTGGATTCCTGGACCACTTACTTATGCGACTTCCTGCTATGGGAATCAGCCACAACTTTTCCCTTACCTTTATTGTAAGAGATCTCGAAGTCATAGTCTTGAAGAATCTAGACCCATCTCTTCTGCCGTAATTTCAGTTCACGCTGGGAGAGGATATAACTTAATCTCTTGTGATCTGAGAAGACCGCAAAGCGCTCCCCAAAGAGGTAGTGTCGCCACAACATCAGTGAGAACACTACAACTATAAGCTCTAGGTCATGGGTGGCATAGTTAGGCTCATGAGGGTGCAACTTCCTAGACCCAGAATAGATCACACCCATCTTCTGCATCAGTACGCACCACAATCCATGGCCAAAAGCATCACAAAACACCTCCTACAACAACACTTCCTTTGGAAAACTGAGTATTGGAGCATTGAAAAACTTCCCCTTCAGGTAGTCGAAAGTATTTTGGCACTGCTCGCTCCATAGGAAGACATGGTTCTTCCAAGTCAAAGTTATCAATGGAGCAGAAACTGGAGTGATGTCTGAAACAAACCTCCAATAATAACCTGCCAACCCCAGGAAACTACGAACTTCTTCCACGCCCTTGGGTTCCACCCAAGAAACAACTACCTACACCTTCGATGGGTCCACTGACACTCCTATCTAAGATACCACAAGCCCATGTAAGTGTACTCTTGATTCAAGAACATACACTTTGACAATTTCCCATAATGCTGGTGGTGTCGAAGGACTTCCAAGACTACGCTAAGATGCTAAACATTCTCCTCCTATGAACTTGAGTAGATCAGGTTGTCATCGATAAAAACAATGACAAACTCGTCCAGAAACTCTCGGAAGACAATGTTCATAAGTCCCATGAACACAGCTGGTGCATTCGTAACTCCAAACGGCATCACTACAAACTTGAAGTGCCCATACCTGCACCTAAAAGCCGTCTTCGAGATGTCACTGTCCTTTACCCTCAGCTGATGATATCCAGATCATAGATCAATCTTAAAAAACCAACCTGCTCCCCTCAACTGGTCAAAAAGATCATCTATCCTTGGAAGGGGTTAATGGTTCTTGATAGTCACCTGATTCAACCTTCAGTAGACTATGCATAGCCTAACACCACTATCTGCCTTCTTCACGAACAAAACTGGAGCACCCCATGGCAACACGTTGGGTCGAACAAAACCCTTCTAAATCTGATCGTCGATCTAAATCTGCAACTCCAGCCACTCCTAAGGTGCCTTCTAATAAGGGGCCATCGAAATCGGACGGGCACCAGGCTGTAAGATTATCCCGAACTCAACGTCACGTCGGGGGGTAGAGTCACAACCTCATCGGAAAAAACATCGAGGAACTTCCCAACAACCTTTGGGACAACCATCATCTCTGTATCAGCTGAAACCACTGATTACCCACCTAACAAGGAATGTGGAGGCTTCACATGCTGGCTTCCCACCTGATATATCCTCTCGCCAAAAAAAGCTACACATTGTCCATCCACGTCGGAGAACATGACCCTTCTAAGGAAGCAGTCGATAATGACACTAACAGAAAACAGCCATTCAAATCCTCAGATGACATCGTATGGCTGCATCTGTAGTAAAAGAAGATCAACACTAGATCAATACGGTCCCAACGTCACCCCACATCCCTGGAAAACACAAGATACACTGATCTGACCTCCAACTCGTGTACTCAGCACCATGGGTACGGAAAGTCTCTCTGCATCTAGATCAAATGAATGGGCTAGACCGGGTGCAACAAAGGAGTGTGAAGTTCTTGAATCGAACAAAGCAGAAATTGGAGTCCTGAACAAACAAATAATACCTCGGACCACCTCTGGTCCTGCCGGAGCTTCCAACTCTGGTGTGTGCAACTGTCCACGCCCAGATCCTCTTCCTCTCTGATGTCGACCACGTCCCTAGCCACGCCCTGGTCAAGGTCCCTGAGGAGCACCCTAAGGTTGGCATCCTCCTGTAATTTTTTCCCTCAGAGGAGCAGGGTCATGTTGCTGCTGGAAGGGCCTCGCTAGCAACTAGTGCTGCTGAGGTGGGCGCTGAACATTCCCATGTCCACCGTACTGAGCTCAGGTGGGGCACCGACTCTGAACGTGCCTGAAACCTCCACAAGAGAAACACTCGGTCTCGGGCTCATGAAAAAGTGATGAGGACCCGAATATCTGAACTGGATCTACTAGGGACAGCTCCCTACTAGAATGATTTTGGATGGTACCATCGCAGGAGACCTACTGCTGACTGCCTTCCCCTTCGACGAACCCGGCTGGATCCCCTCCCATGGTGCACCTCCCTACGAGTGCATCCTCTCTACAACCTCTACCTTCTTTTGTACTGCCAAGTATGTCGGAATGGTGAAGGGGGTAAAAACATACTGGATCGAAGGACGAAGTGGCTCCTCCAAATGTCTCGCCCTGGACTCCTCATCCGGAAAGAGATCCGGAGAAAAGCGTAGGAGACCTTTAAACTTGATCCCTAACTCTCGTACTGACATACTCCCCTGCTGGAGTGAGATTATCTCCTACTGCTTCTCCTCCATGATCATGAAAGAAAGTAATTCTCTCAGAACTCCTTCTCAAATTCATCCCACGAAAATCTTGCTTCTGGCCTCTCCTCGAGGTAGAGCGTCCACCACTGACACACAGCACCTCTCACCTAACTGACTGCTAGGGGAACCCAGTACACCCTCGGAGCAAGGATCAAGGTAAAAGTGAATCCTATCTCCTCAAGCCACCCCTCCATCTCCATATCCGAATTACTACCCTCATACTTCTTGAAGGTTTGTCGTTGGAATGAACGGAGAGTCTTCTGACACTGACCATATTCCTCCTCTCGGTCAATCCTCAACTGATCGACCACCTAAATCTGCTGGGCCTCGACTTTCTGAGTCACCCGGGGATGATGTCCAGGTGGAATAGTTGTACGGTAAACAAAGATCGCCTAAGCCCAAGTAGCAAGGAAATTTATCAAGGTTTCAATTTATCACATTATTTAAATTTCTTTCCCAGAACACCCAAATCAAGTAAAAACACAATCATGATGATGCATGTACCTTTCCTAGGTTCTCTACCCTACAATCAATGTAGTCTCACTTGGTCGTTCGGTAGGCTCAGAGTCCTTGCATCAGATCTCGGGGGGCCCTAAAATCCCTTGTCCTAGCCGGTCTACCCTGGCCTATGTCACCCACCAAGATCACGAAACACTGTTTCCCTACCATCCCATGCAATCATCACTGTTCCTAACTGAAGACTCCATTCTATCTCTCAACCATCGCCTCTGATATCATTCTATCACGACCCTCTCCCACCAAATATGCCCCTTCCAAGCTGGCATCGGTGAAAGGGAGATAATGACCCCGAAGTCCCGCCTCCAGTAGGCCACAGAGTGGCGATAAGCACCAAGGGTTTGAGTTTTCACAAATATGGGAGGCATTACCCTATTTATTATTTATGATCTGGAAATAGGATGAGTCAAACACCAAAACGAAAAAGGAACAAGTAAATGAAAATAAACCCAATCCAATCCCACATGCATGTCTAAACAAATTCTCAAACAAGGTACAAGTACAAGAAAACTCAAAAGTACTATACCAAAGAAACAAGAGTACAGTAACTGCAACAACTCCAACTGTCCTAACTATTTTGGTCCTGCACAGCCCTGGTAGTACTCTTGGAAACCTAAAAGTAAACTTATGGTGAGCATAAAAGTATACTCAGAAGGGAAACCTAAAGCTCTCGTGCATAGGCGGGGAGACATCCTAATGTCCCGTGAGAACAACAGAAGAATCCAAAACCTAGCAAGGAGTTATATCCACCCAACCTCACCAACCACGCTCACCAAAAAAACAAAACAACAAGTAGTAGTATATAAGAACAAGAATATTTGGTACCCTGAACCATTTACCCCCACTAGCTAGCTGCATTTCCTAACGGTGAACATCCTGATGCTACCACACTCTTCCTGCAAATACACACCTGGGACTCACAAACCACAGTCACATATCAGGACCGCACACACCTGGGCCTCACAAGCCACATATCCCGCCCGCACACACCTGGGCCTCACAAACCACATATCCCGTCCGCACACACCTGGGCCTCAGAAACCACGTATCCCACCTGCACACACCTGGGCCTCACAAACCACAGTCACATCCCTGCCTGAACACACCTGGGCCTCATCCTGATGATTCTTGAGAAAAAAAACCTGCATGAAGAGTCTTGGGCTAAGAATCACACCAATAGAAACCTACTAGAAGAGTCTTGGGTGTAAGGTCGCCTCAATCCATTACATCCTATCGAAACCTATCCAAAGAGTCTTGGGTGTAAGGTCGCCTCAAGAAATCACAGCCTATGGAAGAAGGAGTAGGAAGGAGCTAGTAACTAATGGGAAAACACCCTCTCCCATGAAATGGGAGTGTTTGGTAATATGTTCTAAACATGGGTGGGGTGAGACAAAACACAAAGATACAGATAAATATATGTATACCAACACACAACCCAACCTATGGCTTCTAAAAAGAGAAACTGAGCACGTGCCTCGGCACTGCTACTACGAAGCATGAATACAACAAACAAACCCAACCCCATTTAGGTTTTCATGTTTCAACAGTATTATTTTATTATTTCCTTAACTACTGGGCAATTATCAAACCAGATCAATTGTTTTTTAGAACAAAACCCTGCCAACCACAAATCACGTTAGATAGAACACAAGAAACACAAAACCAACCATTTTATCATCAATAAATCCCCATTTATTGTTTTCACGATTAATTCATTATCGGTCCCCATAGTTAATTTATCAACTTTCCAGTTTCTTTTAATATCACAACTCATTAATGCAGCCCTACTGCCACTATAACCACATCTCCACAATCGTATCACAAAACATGGCTCGTGCCACATCATTACCCCTTTAATATCATTTACCGCAGCCCAGCTGCCCATCAAATTCGTAATAACCCAGGATTCACCCCCCTATCACACACCACATAACCAAGCCAACACCCACATGTTCATTATTCCATTTTGTTCAATCGGGGTGATCGCACAATGGTTCCAGATTTTAATCAGGCAACTTTACGTGATTAACCAAATTCCACATTTCACAAAGTTCCATCCATAAAACAGCCTAGAATGATAGGGAAACATTTAATTTCACATGAAAAATGCCCCGAACAACCGTGATTTTTAGTAGGCATAAGCCTATTCAATTCACAACATAAAAATAGGATAAACAAAGATAAACATAACAAATTTCCCATCCCCATTCTTTAACCAGTTATTATCTTTATTTATTGGTTCAACCATTTCTCACGAAAACAGGAAGATACCCACCTCACATGATGAACAAAAGAGAGAGACGAAGGTAAGATCTCTACCATAAATGTTTTTGATGAAACCATGACAGTCGAAGAATGCTCATGAAACCGGGTCGATTCTCCGAAACCCCACCTTTGATCTCTCCTCCTAGAAAGATCAAGACCAAGACTCATCATAAACGACTTCCACATACTTAGATCTACCCAAAATGGGCATAGATCTAAGATCTCGAATGAAGAGGAGGAGTAGATCTTCGTAGATCTATGAAACCAAACAAAAGGATCACATACCTCGAGAAAACGGCTTTGATTCGTGAAGATAAGGCTCCAGATCTCCTACAAAACATTTGGGAGAGGTTCTTCTACCTCCAAGGAATGGTAATCCCTAGTTATGGCTTATTAGGGGCTTAAATGAGGTGATTAAAGGAAAAAAGAGTTAGATCTACAATATGAGGATCTAACTTTCAGTGCCCCCAGGGTTAGTCCGCACAGTATAACAAATCGTGCGCTAATCGTGTGTTAGCTTCTGCCCCAAAAATAATCCTCACACGGTTAGTCTGCATGGTTTGTCCTAACCGTGCACCTCCCGTGCGAAGGCTACAACATCCAACACCAACCTCGCATGGTTTGGCCGCACGTTTTGACAAACCGTGCACCTCCTGTGTGAAGGACATTACCCCTTTAGTTATCCTTAATGTTCCACCCAAACGCACCCCCAAGTCACCTAGATTTCTGGAAACACCTCTAGCCCCACATTTTCAAAAAGGAATGGACCAGAGAGGTCTGATCCATTACAGAGTTTCTTACCATCCCCATGCATATTGGATGTAGGATTTGGGTGTTATAACTAGGTCTTCAATTGGCTAAGAGGGACCCTTGTGGATCAAGTCATTATAGAGTAGTATCAGAACTGATTCATCCATGGTTTAGGGAAGAGACGTACCAATGGGTAGTATTCATTGGGAACGTAGTGAAAAACGTTAGTGTCTCAAGTGCAGATTTCATGCCAGGGAAGCTTGTGTTGGACTGGCAGAAAACACATCCATTCACAAAAACTCTTATTACCTTCTTGTCGACATGAAATAATGTGACACTGGTTATATGGAACCTACTACATGCGTCATATAATATTTACTCCTTTGACTATCCATCTTGATTCATCTACCAATATATATATATATATGTATATATTTGATCATATGACTATGGTATTTCTTGATTACTTTCAGGATGGCTTAATGAAGATGACCAATCATGTAATCGATTTAGGATCATTATAGCCATCCAAAAATTAAGGAGACCTTATTTTAGGTTGGATATCTAGAGATCTATTTTCTAATCATCTAATTCCCCATGTTTTTAAATGATAAGACTATGTTTTCCAATGAATAGGATATGTTACTCCAAACCAAAACAATCCAGGATTATTTAAATAATACCATTTTAACCGTTCCATTAAATAGGATATAATTAAAGGGATTAATTACTTTATGAAATATATTTATTTCCTATATATATAAATAAAATTATTAGTAAATAATTAATAAATTTTTGGTAATGTATTTTAATTTTTCAAAATATGATAGCTTCAAAAATGATTTCTATTTCTTTTTATGAATATTATAACTATATTAGATAAAATTTAGAAAATGAATTTCATAGATATATCCATTTTTATATCATCATATCAAAATATACATACAGTCATAATTTGGGATTTTTGGGAAATATAGATTTATCTGTGAATAGAGAAAAATACCTTTTTACGTAAAATTGTAAATTATTTTCATAAATGAATTAATTTCAATGTAGATTTATTATTTTAATTTTATTTTATGTTAACTTTACAGTTTTTTATTTATAATTAATTCAATTAATTACCTTAAAATCATCTTCATACTTGATTTTAATACATGTTTATTTTTTTATTAAAAATATAGTTTCCTATAATCTTTTTAAAAATGCATAATTTATCTACGTTTTAATTAATTAATTTATCCCCTAGTGACAAATGTATTAATTTTTTAGATTAAACATCTATAAATATGAATTTTAATTCATATAATGAAGATTAGTAGTTATATAGTTAAAGTAAAATTATATTTTCTTTAAAAAATATATTTTTTCGAAAACTACATTCTATCATTTTTAAAGGTTTTATAATAAATTAAAACCTTCCACATTATTGAATGTATTTTAATAAAAAAATTATTATTTTAAATCATAAAAATTAATATTAGTTAACAAGGTCAAATTCGTTTTTGAATAATATAAATAGTAACTTTATTAAATATTTATTACCAAAGTAAAATAAATAAAAGTTAATTGAGGGTAAAAATATTTTAAGAATATTTGAATCAAATTAAAAGTGATAGTACGAATATTTTTATTTCCTTGAAATGATTTTTAAATTTATTATATATTTCATTACTTTATATATGATTAAGTAATCAATTTGACGAATATTATATTTTTCTACAATAAAACAAAAATTTTATTTTTATGTAATATAAAATTTTAATTAATACAATACATTTTATGAATTAAAAGATATTTTAAAAAAATTACATTTTATTAAAAAATTATTATTAAATAATTTTTATGAAATATATATAACCAATAATTTTGATGAATTCAAATGAAGTTTTTAAAAGGCTTTGAAAAATATTTTTGTCATAAAAACCTATCATTTCTCAATAAATGTGGAAAATCATTTTAAATGTGAAAATTAACACATTGAGAATTATTTTCCTATAAATTTAATATTATTTTTTAATCAAAATGGAAAAATAATCCAATTGTGAATTTTTCAGAATTTTATGAGACAATCAAATTTTTGTGTAAAATTTAAATATGGTGTAAATACCTGGTGTGTACTACAACATCATGATGACCCAAAATGTTGTAATAATAAATTTAAAGGGTATCCAAGAACAAATATATTATTCCATTTAAAAATAATTTTATTTCAAAATAATATTTTTAATTTTATAAAATATTTATGAATCCTTCATAACCTATAATATAGTTTAAAGTTTTAAAATCATTTTTTATATGTATAAATCACTTCCACATCAAAAATGATATTGGTTTAATAATTTTTGACCATTGAATAATAAAATAAAAAATCAACCATATTTCATTGAACCATTAATAAAAAACCAGTGGATGATTTAGGGTCTTGAATTCATTATTTCACAGAGTTAAAAACATTAGTTTTGGAAATAATAAAAATTCACCACTCATTTCCTATATAAACCCAACCACACTCATATTTTTTTCACAAAAAATTATTGTAGAAAATAATTTCAATTACATCCCCTATATATAGTCTTTACAAGGTTCTCCCAATCTCTCATGAATATCCTCCCATA
Source organism: Viscum album (assembly GCA_963277665.1). Classification (NCBI taxonomy): domain Eukaryota; kingdom Viridiplantae; phylum Streptophyta; class Magnoliopsida; order Santalales; family Viscaceae; genus Viscum; species Viscum album. Next base: position 650,254,647 of record OY728126.1, read on the forward strand.
CTTTTGGAGTCACCCTCTCAAGGTAAGGGACCTTCCTCTCCTTAAATTAAAAGCTCCATATTTGAAATTAGTCTTTTAAATCTCAATTAGATATATTGTAATTCAATTAGGATTACTCCCTTAATATGATTTTTTTTTTATTTTAATGATATATAATATATCCTCTCTAATTTAGTCCATTTACCTAATCCTTTATAGTAACAAAATTTAGAAAATCATTTCTCTCTTCCCATTTCCATTCAAGCACTTATTTTATGTTACACTTATCAGTTTCATTTTTTGGTTATTTCTGTACGTTTTTCAACAACATTATTACATTACATATTATTTATAAATTATGAGAGAACCATTTAACATTCATTAACCCCTCCCATGAATATTTATTTTCCCCCATTACTGTGCCAAAATTTAGTATGGGATCCCCCACTCTACACTTTATATCAAGAACCTCTTTTATTTCATGTATCTTAATTTCCATTATTTCATGTTGAGATGTGTTCTTCCATATCCCCCATAATTACCATATGATTTCTGAATGATGACAGACCACATTTTCTCATATTAATCCCTCCTTTCAACATTTATACACCCCCATTTTGCTGCCATAATTAATCCAAGATTTTCTATGCCAAACAAATGTGTAGTGAATACCCAAAACCAATTCCTATCAGTGGTATTCACCTTTATGAATGTTTACATAACTGGGTTGGGACTTCAAGTTATTTATTCCACACTACTTTATTTTTTAATAAAACATGATGATGAAATATTCTATGGTGTATGATCTATACGAACAATTAAGCATGTGATTGAAATGAAAGTGACGAGTGTAGTAGAAATTATATAGTGTTCCAATAAATTAGGTTGTGTTTTAGTGTCACGATTTTTCATTCAATTGATTATGCAGTGAACATAATCGATCAGAGGAATTTTTCAATCATTATGTCATGGAATATATACATGACCAATATTTATAATGTAATGTTTTAATTTTTTTCCAAAATTCCCATGCTGATTTTTTAATTATAAATCTATATAATGCCTCATTGTTCATGTTTATGATTCTCACAACTTTGATTCCCTATTGATATGACTCTTTTTAAAATATATTACTATCTTTATGTTGTTGCATGTTTATTCCCATAATGTTTTTTATAGCTCACCCCTTTCTAATATATGTCTCCAGTTTAACCCATGAAGTTTTATGTACGATATAATAATATAAGGATGTTTAGGATGTTTTCAATAAGGTTGATGTATTCCCAATTTTATGTTATTATGCAATGTAACTAATTTTAAAATAAAAAATAGTTCTATATATTTTGGGTTATATTATGTGTACTATTATGTAATTAATCACGAATTAATGTGTAATAAATGGAAGGGTTGTCACAATTGGTATTAAAAGAATAATTTATTTATTTTGAGGATTATTATTAAAAAATCTAGAAAAATTCATAGGTATAATAATAAACATAATATTACATCATAATATTTTCATGATATTTAATATAATTTGTTTCCAAGATAATCCATTTATGTGTATATACTACATGTGGATATATGACTAGTATAGATGCACATAGGGTTAACACCCATAAAACACCACAATGAGGTATACTTGATCGAGTCCTAGTGCAGGAAAAAGAGCCTTTCAATATAGTTAGTTTGACACTATTAAGGGATATTCTTTGGAAAATTATCTAGAAAATTATGAACACTATTAATGGATCAACAATGAACACAAGAGTCTATGTTAGGAAATAGACATTGATTAATGTAGAATATATCCTAGAATTTAATAAGTTATGGTAATACATGTCATTTATAATATATCCCATTAATGTTAATTAGATTCTAATTTGTGTGTTTAATAGTTTAAAATTAAACATCCTTAATTTTCCTTTTATTCTATTAAATGTGGTGAAACTGAGAGAATATTTTTTTATTCTTTGGAGGATTATGTGATTCGTTAGAAGCATATTCTAATGCTTTAGAAATTAAAAAAAACCTTGAGTTATCATCAATTTGGAAAAAATAAGATATTATAGTTGAAATTAATTATACATCTCAAGAAATTAGATTTTCTTCTATTCCTATTATAGATGATAAATAAATTCCTTAACTCTAGGAAAATAATCATGAGTAATTTCTTTTCATATTATGAAAATTTCTGATTAATTGATAGTCTTTTAATCCATCATATATTTGTTGTTTGGTGGCCATTTAATTCCTCTATTCCATATTCTCTATCACATTCAACTAGTTATATGATGTTAGATTTCTCTACCATGTCTATGTTTCCACATCCCACTAATGTTTTCTTATTGGAATCAATGTTTTGTGATGACCTTCATTCTTCCCTTTATCTCTTTTCAAGTAGTTGTTTTATTATCCTTTTTATGTGGTTTCTGAATAAAGATAGTTTCATGTGTAAAAATGGTTCATACCAAATTCATGTTTAAATTTAAAGTATATAATTTATTAAAGGGTGGAATAATTAAACACCACATGTTTTAAAAAGAGGATAGTAGTTTCAGTAGCGTATGTGTTACACCACACTAAACCCAAAAAAATAATGATTATTTAACTATTTAAATTTTATCCATTATATAAAATTTGATATAATGGAAATAATTAAATACACTTTGAAATAAATATATATATATATATCTCATATATATTAATAAATTCATTGTAAATAATTAATCAATTTTTCGTAATGTCTTTTCATTCTCCAAAATATGCTTCCCTAAAAAATTATATTTATTTAATTATATATATATTATAATTATTTAATATAAAATTTAGAAAACAATTATGAAAATTCAAAACCCATTATTTATATTAGCATATCATAATTTACTAAGGTTGTTAATTTTGGGTTTTTCAAAAAAAAAATTATAGTCAATAGTGAAAACTTTGGATTTTTAATAAAATTGATATTTATTTTGATAAATGAATTAATTCAATGTAAAATTGTTATTTTAATATTATTTCATGTTAATAAAAGTATTATTTATTTATATTATATTATACTAATTACATTTAATTAATATTCATTTTATATTTTAATAGAAGTTAATATCCATGATTAAAAACACAATTTTATGAACAATATTTTAAAATTCATAATATTTTTTAATTATAATCAATTAAAATTACCAATAATGAGAAATTAATTGATTTTTTATTTTAAATATCCATATTTATGAATTTCAATTCATATAATTAATATTTCTTATTATATAGTTTAAGTGAAATCATATTTTCTTTAAAAAATGAATTTTTCAAAACTTCCTTTCCCTCATGCTTGTGGGGTTTATATTAAATTAAATTCATCCACATTTTTGAATTTACATTGATAAAATGTGTTCTATATTTGGAATCATCATAATTAATATTTTTCTATAATGTCAAATTACTTTTTAAACTACAAAAATAATAATTGTAGTAAATATTTATTAGCACTGTAAAAGAAAAATATATTAATTAAGGGTGAAAATTATTTGACAATGGATTGAAACAAAGAATTTAAAAATGTATAAATATTTCACTTTCCTTGAAATTATGATTATATTTATTCCTTATTTAATTCATATATTATTAATTAATCAATTTGATAAAAAAATTATTTTGATATGATGAAATAGAAATTTTATTTTTTTTGTAATATGAAATTTTATGTAAGTCATTGAATTTTATTAATTAATATATTTTTGAAATTAATTGAATTATATTAATATATTAATATTAATTATTTTTTATTAAATATTGATTATCATGTAATTTTTATGTATTAAAATGTTATTTTTTAAGGGTACAAAAAAATGTAATTGTAAAAAAACCCATCATTTCATAATAAATTTTGATTATTATTTTAAAAGTAAAAGATAACATATTGGAAAAAGTATTTGTATAAAATAAATAATTTCTTTGGAATCAAAACATATAAATTATCTAATGTTAAAATTTTCCTAATATTCTGAGAGAGTTCAGTTTTCCTGTAAAATTTAAATATGGTATAAATATACTGTGAGTACTCTAACCTCATAATGACCAATTTTTTTAAAAAAATAATATAAATGGTATCCTTCAACAAAAAAATCTTTCTCCTATAAATTAATTCTTTTTAAAATTATTTTATTAATTTCTTATTGTCTTTATGAATCCTCCAAAACATATAATATATTTTAATGTTTTAAAATTACTTCATTAAAAACATGATTCACTTTGATATCTGTAAGGGTGTTATTTTAATAAGTCTGGACCATGGTATAATAAAATAATTCAAACCACCCCTATTATTCAAAACGGAAATAAATAAACCATTATAAGATTAGAGGATTTGATTACTTTATTATATAGAGTCTAAAACCTATGTTTGGGAAATAATAATCAATTCCCCACATATTTCCTCGATAAAACTACCCATTCCCCCATTTATCTACACCCAAAAACAATGGATAACCTGCTTTCTCTTTCACACCTTATTCAGAGTCCTCTAAAGGTTCACTAATCTATTAATAATTTCCACTCATGATTTTAGAATCAGCATCTCAAGGTAAGGGACCTTGCTATCTTCATTACAATTCAAGAACCTTGTATGAAATTACACAATTTAATTTTATTGGTTAAATTTTAAATAATTTATTGAAATTTCTTGACTATAAAAATTATTTTATCTTAATTATATATTATTAATCCACTTTTATTTTGACCATTTAACTATGTTTTTAATACACTGAAATTTATTACAGGACTTTTCTCTTCTCATTTCAATTCAAGCAACTCATTTAAGTTATGCTTCTTAGATAAAACTTATTCCATATGTGAATATATTAATACATACCTTTTACTATACTATTGATTTCTAAATGATTAGTGACCACTCTTAATCTCACTAATCCTTCCCATGAACCATTATGTACACCTGTTTCCATGCCAAAATTTTGTATGGGATCATCCACTATCCAATTTTTATCAAGATCATATTTTATGTTATGTCTCTTAATTTCCATTTTTTCATGTTGGAATATGTTCATTCATATCACCATTAATTATATAATGATTTATAAATGATTATAGTCCCCTTTACCTCCCATTAATCCCTCCTATAATTATTTATATACCCCTGTTATGCAGTTGAAATGTCACTATAATTTTCCACACCAAACAATTGTGTAGTGAATACCCATACCTAGTTTCTATTTAGGGTGTTAAATATTATGAATATATACTTATTTTAGAGGGGTCTTATATTTATTTATTTGACACTCATTAATATAGTAATATAATTTGATGATAAATGATTTCATGTTGTATGATCTATTTGGAATACTTAAGCATGAGAATGAAATGAAAGTGACGGGTGCTCCAAGATTTATATAGCACTATAATCCATTGGGAAATATTTTTCTCACATGATACATCATGTAATAGATTAAGAAGTGTACCTATTTTATAATGAGACTTATTCCATCATGATTTCATTGAATTTAGAATTGACCTATGTTTATAATGCAGTGTTTTAAGTTGTTTACAAATTTTCCTTGTTGTCACTATGATTATCATGATATGTCATTCATCATTATTTATGTTTTTGATTATCACCCATATTATTCCCCATTGATATTTCAATTGTCTAGAATGTATTGTATTATTCATGTTATTATATGTTTATGACCTTAATGGGATTTATAGCTCCCCTTTCTTATGTATGTCCCCGGGTTATACCATCCAATTTTAATTACAAAGGAATAATATAATAATGATAAAAAAGTTTTCAATAAAGATGATAGATTCACAATTTTTAGTTGTTATGTAATTTACCTAATTGAAAAAAACTACTTATAGTTATTCTGAGATTGATAATGTGTAATTTCATGTAATAAATCATGAATTATTTATTAAAAAATAGAATGGTTTTCACAAGTTAGGTAGGTCACAGCACCCTCTCCTATCAAGCAATATATTATTCCAGGGGGTATGCTAAGGATGAGTGGGGTATTAACACATTCCGCGAGGAATATATCTAGTGTTTTATGATGTTCCATGGTGATCTAGATCCCTATATATATTAGGATTTGATTGATTCGTTGATCTATGATTTTAGGATTGTGAAGACCCCAATTGATCAGATGGTTGTGCTGGTAGCTAGTCTTTTACACAGAGTTATTGGACATCGGTGGATTGTAGTCATGATGTTTCATGATGAGTATGTACTCTCATGGATTCACATCTAGAAGCTATTTAATAAGGATTGATACCAATCATCCATGCACCCATCTCAAATTAAGGTGTTTTTGGAGATGTAGAATGTTGTAAGTAAAAAACGGAGTGCGATGGGAGGTTTATTGAACATAAGCAATAATCCCTCGACATTGTGTGGTATGGATTATTTTAGGAGAGGAATAATGAGTTGGGTATCTATAGATAAATTCATGAAAATGTGGTATCCTTATATTCAACATCATATTCAGGTGTTCATGAGTGATACCTGGTTATAGAGAGGTTTCATGTTGATTGATATTAGGAAGTAGGTTCCAATGGTGGGAATCATAGGGATGAGTCATATGTGTTAGCTGGGATATGAAAGATGTTGATATCTCATCATAATAGGCATACCCATGACTAGATTTAGTCATGTTATAATCTATAATGGTGACCGTGTAGAGGACCAGTGAATCCTAGATATGGGTGATGTTATTCATCTGATGGTGATAGGAAAATTGAATGTGACTTCATGACCCATCGAGTAAAGGATGGAATACATATAGTGGATGGACCATCATGGAATGGATTGCATTGTGATCAGGGTTCTCATAGACATGGATATAGAATCCCCAATGGATGCATATATCGAAGAAGGGAAAGTGGGGATCTATGATGAGGCGTTGCTAGTGGAGGGTGATGCATTGGGATACATCCACCACCACCTCCTAGTGGCCCATGCTAGTCTTAGGGATCTGGTGGCTAGGGTCATGGGTAGCTGCAAGACGTAGTGTCTTATAAAAAAATGGATAATGAGATGATACAAGGTATGATATATTCTTATTGAACAATTTATCTAATACTTTTCGATGCATTTATGAGTCACTCCTTTATTTCATCATTCATTGTGTGAGAGTTAGTGCTCCCCATAGTGACCTTGTCACAACTACGTTTTCTTGCATTTATAATTGGGTATGATTTCCTGATATAGCTCATATTCTATTAATTTTGGACATTATTTGGTGGAGAAATTTTATGTGGGGCCACTTTGTCACCATGATAAAACCTTATGATTTCATCATGGGTATCGATTTTTTTTTAAACTATTCAATTTAGGTTGGCATTCATCGTAGCTGAGTTAGATTCCTTAAAATATACTGGATGCGATTTTCATTTTTTGGTGATAGATATCTCATGGATGACTGAGTGGGATTTGTTTATGGGATGCTAAAAACCATAACCCATATGATGTAATGTTTATCCCATGGCCTATTGGGATTATTAGGCATCTAGATTCCTTTATTAGTTGATGATTTTATGGAAATATTCATGAGGACAATTTAGGACTACCTCCATGGAGTGATATGCGATATTCCATTAAATATAAACCTGTAAGAATATTAATATATTCTATGGTATATCATATGGACCCTACATAGCTCATGGTGATGATATTAAAATTATAGGACCTCTAAGAGAACAGTATCATTAGACCTAGTTTGTCCCCCTAGGCTGCTCTAGTTTTGTTCATGAAAATGGTGGATGAGATCTTGAGGATTTGTGTGATTTAGAAATGCCTAAACTATATCAAAATTTTACCCTTGTAAAGGATTTATGACCTCTTTGATCAATTATGAGGTGTTATTTGGATCTTGAAGATATATATCAGGTTCAACTACAAACATTTTAGGGATCACAAGGATAATATTTGAAATCCATAATTTTAAAGTCAAAATGTAAAATTATTTGTTCATGGTGATTCATTTTAGTGGGATGAAGTCCTCCCTCAATATTTATGGATATGATTTATAACATATTTTATCCATACATGAATTGGTTTTTGGTTATCTTCTTTAATGATATAATATTATACTCTAGTTCTAAGGAGAATCATGAAGAGAATAAGGGGATGGTCCTAGAATTTCTTCGAGAGAACTATATTTTTGCTAAGCTAAAAAATTTATAGTTTTTTATCCATGAGGATCACATTCTAGGAATTTCATTTTTGCGTATAGTTCGGATATGAAGCTAATGAATAGTGATGCTTTGATTTTTTGGGGGTGAACCAAGATTGGGTCTGAGGTATGGTGTTTTCATGGTTTCGTGGGGTATTATAAGAGGTTCGTGGATGACTTATAAAGAATTTAATACCTTTGAACACCCTAATATTGAAAGAGAGGTTGTTTTCCTAGACCAACCCATTTGAGATATCATTCAAGTAGTTGAAGAACTGGTTGACCAATACCCCTTTTATGAGACAACCAATGTTATGACTGTAGTATATAGTATATCGTGATTCCTCTGGAGTTGGTCTTGGATATTTGTTGTTGTATAGGTAGGAAATGTTCACAAATGGGTCAATGATGTTGAGACTCCATGATTATAAAAACGCGACTCATGACCTAGAGTTGGTAACAATACTCTTTGCTCTGATGTTTTGGATGCACTATCTTCTGGAGGAGTTATTTGTAGTTTGATTAGACTAATAAATTCTAAGATATATATTATGATGATACATGAAAACCTTAGATAGAGTTTGTAGAATTTGTCTCTAAAAGACTTTGAATTTGACATATTCTTTACTCTTGTAAAGGGAAATGTGGGGGAAGACTCTGTTAGCAAGAAGTATTCTTATTGTTTGGTAGAGGAGGTGTCAATGTAGTTAGATTCCCTATAGCTGACCATAGTGGAGGAGAGGGGTGTGTCTTATCATTACTCAATGATGATGAATCCTAAACCTCATTTATCATGTTAGGGAGGATACGATGAGGGAAAAAATGTGGTGTTATTCATGATCATATATCTTGAGAAGATCAACTAGATAAATTATTGGATCTAGGGAAACATGTATTATTTTTTAGGGACAAACAGTTGTTTTAGAAATGATGTGATAGAAGGTGATAATGGAGTTTCATACTTCCCCATCGGATGTACATCCCTGTTTAGGGAATATTTATACTGAACTTCAATGACTATTATAGTGATATGGAATGAGATAAAGCACAACCGAGTTAATATCACAGTGTATCACATTTTAGTAAGTTAATGATGAGCACTAGGTTTCAGCATCATTGTCAAAAAATATTGAGATATCACAGTGAAAATAGGATGAAATATCAATGGACATTGTGATATGGTTTCCAGGGATAATAAGAGCCCATGATTCCAGGTGGGTGATTTTCAACTAACTAATGAAGTCATAAAAGTTCATTTTCATCAGGGATCAGATTTTTGTGGGGATCATGGGACATTAATACATGTGGGAGATAATTCAAATCCTTGTGTTTTTCTCAACGATATCCTTGAAATAGATTCACAGTTTACATCACCATTACTGAGATTCCTTCAAGGAGAATCTAGTACCCTGTTGCAGATCTAACACCCAAAACATTTTATGGTATAGTTCTCATAAATATATTCTATTTATAGAATATATTTCATAAAGAATTGTGATCCATTGAAACAACGCCTGGTTATTTAAAAATTAGTAAAAACCTAACCAGTAAACATAAATTTTTCACTTCTATGTTTTGAATTTCAAAAAACGATCATCTAGAGTTGTGGCCAGTAAGTCATTCAGAGTCTGATAGAACCAAATTGATTTTTTTACGAATAGTAACATTCCCTTATTAATAGTAATATAAATAGTAATACGAACCTTATAAATAGTACATAATGATAGTTTTTTATTTTTTTATATAATAAGATAATGAGATCTTAATTGTTTTTCAAATTTGATGGAACTAATTTTATCTTTTAAATTGTTATTTTTCCAAATAACTGTGATATCATTTAAAAATTTAAAAAAAATACATATGAAATTATTTAAAAAAAATAGTTCATTTATTGAATAATATACGTCAAAAAATGGTTAGAGTGAATTTTTGGGATTTTTCAAAAATATATGAATTTTTTGTGAATAGTAAAAAATATAGTTTTGAGTTTTTGGTAGTTTAATGACATCTTAATGATGTAATAATTAAATATAAAAGGCTGGTAGACTTGTTCATAGTAAAATATTACATGAGGTTTCCTATGTTTCAAAACCATGGTCAAATACCATGGGAATGCCCATGGTTTTGCAAAAAAAACTAATGAGGGGTCCCTTTTAATTAATAAAAAACTACCTCTGAATTACAATAAATACCCACACAACCCCTTATTTTTATTTCATTCCAAACAAATTACCCTCTAAAATATTTTTTTATTACCCCTAAGAGTCCTCCAAAGGTGTCCTCAAGAAGACAAGGTCACAACCTTCATGTTTTGGGAGTTACTCTACAATGTAAGAGAATGAACCACCCTTCTCTTTTCTAAAAGATTTAATATTATGTTTTATCTTTTATTTTCAATTGGATTATGTGGTGATATTTCATTACATAATCCCATTATTGATCATATAATGAATGAATTATGAGATTCCCCTTTTCTCTCATCAGACTATTTTATTAAATTTTAGGAGACGCCGTTAGGCTGCCGAATTTTCGTAATAGATATCTCGATTTTTCTATTATTTCGAGTTCCTTCCTTTTATAATTATATACTCATATAACCTCATAAAAATTATATGATAATTATATTACCTTACATGAACTAGAATTTTATTATGCTAATGGAATATTTCATCATTATCTCTCTTTCCCCCTCATCTAATCCTAAAAATAAAACATCTTCTGAGATGTGTTAATTTATCACATTCAAGGACGATAGGTTCTCATTTTTCATTACCATATTTATTTCTGGTCATGAAACAATTTTTATGGTTGAACCAGATTAGAATATATGTATTTCATATCATTAATGTTCTGGAATCCCTACACATTAAAATTATGGAATAATAATAGAAAACAAGTTCATTGTACACAAAACTGCCAAGCTAAATCCATGCATTTATCAATAACTTTTAACTAACGATTCATCATCCAGTATATAACTCAGAATAATTATATGATCATTTATATCTCCTTAATGTCACCATTAATATTTACTAACAATTATATAGGTTTAACCACATTTCAAACAACTACCATTCATGAATGGAAGTAAAAGAATCATGAAAACCAAGAAAGAAAATGCATCCAAAACAATAACATTGAACCTTTTAAACCCTTAATAGGGCAATGAATGAACCTAATAAGGTTATAATAAACCAATTAATTGTATAGGAGGTTCTGTAATTATTAAATAACGAATCCAAATTTTATTATTTATGTCATTAAAACAAATGAAGAACACACTCGAGAATAAGGTAAGGGGTTTCTCATATTACTTTTAATTCTGTGAGATTTCCATTGTTCACCACTTATTTCTTGCATGTGATATATGTGTACCACCATTTGATACGTAATGAAATTATTCTATTTATATTCATGGTATTCAATGATTATTTTTATGGTTATTTTGTTTTGGCCATATGATTTGACTGGTTACATTGTTGTAAGGGACTTTGTCTCAACTACCATATTGTTGTGAGTAACATTGTATTGTGCACCTAATAATCCTTATGTGGTGTACCTACTTACCATTTCTGATAAATTATCATTTGAAATTATATTTATTTTAAATATCCATAATCTCATATCATAAATATGTATATTATCTAAACCATATACCATTTTACATACAGGGTATAATTGGAATGTTATTTTAACTATGGAAATATTGATGAATATATATTCTCTACTCTATATGGATTCTGAAAAGGAATATTACTCTTGTATTAAATAAATGTATAAATAATTATTTGGACTTTCAGTGGTGGTTGGGGCTCGCAATATCCCCTTAATGCATTGACAGGTCTCATGAGACAAATCAATTGGTGACAAACCATTCGAGATTGTTTCATAAAGTCAGACGAGTTTCTACCCACTGAACTAAACTGTTTTAATGGTATTACGGTATCATGGTCCAGATACATGATGGACAATTAGAAATAATTATCTTTATTCATTATCAGTTATTACTATCCCTGTGATATTCTCTATGAAAAAAATCTATGGATTCAGTTTCTTTCTCAATTTATTAAGGGTGTGAGATTTCATTTGTTCATAATTCTATATTGATATATCAAATTATTTACGATTCAGTTATTATTGATTCATGGTTCTGATATTTGTAACCCCTACTAAGCATTTGAGCTTATCCATTTAAATTTTTTACCTTAACAGGTGATGAAGAGGAGATCATTTATTGAGATTCAGTGGATATAGTTTTCAGTTTTTGTTATGTTTTGTATCTTGTAACCTTTTCCAATGTAATTTGAGTTACATCTATGTATCTCGTTTCTTCAAGAATACTAAACTAATTATCCCTCTAGAATATCCATTCTTTCTATCAATTCAAATATATGAATTATTGCAGAAAATATGGTATAGAGGGGTCGTGGTGTTATAGTTGGTATCAGATGAAGTTTAGTAGAAAACTTGAAAACTAGAGTAGGAAATGTATAGTAGGGAACAAATCACAAAGGTAATATTTGAGGATAAACATAAAAGAATAACCTGGTATTTTGGTAAGGAATAGATTATGTGAATCTATTTAACAAAAAAATCCTTGTCTGTATATGAGCAGGTAGAGTAGGCTCTGGCATATATGTACCTTAGAGTGAAAGCTTCAACATGTGGTTTCGGGCTTAATGTGGGGTATCCTAGTACACGACTATGGGCCTTTCTGCACTCTTGGTTATGAATCTCCCATATGATTTTATTATGAGAATTCATTTTTTCAATACAAGCCATTATGAGGGACTGAAATGTAAATTATTCCAAAAAAACCATTTTTTTGATTATGGGATTTTACCGGCCTAAAATCTCATTTTATGATATGTATTTTGTTAAGTTAAGATAATAAATAATTATTCATACCCTAATCTCGTTTTTGCCAATATTTAGAAATGTCATCTAATGGAAGAAGGAGAATCACTACTCATCGGTAATGTAGGGATCTCCCAACTGACCAAGTCAACACAGTCAGTGTTGGAGCAGATCAAATCATGGCCATATTGGGACAACTTACTGAGGTTATAACAAATAACCATTCAACACCTATTTTGGATTGTTTCATGCGGGAGAATCCCAATCATTTCTCAGGACTACTAATCGAGTGTTTTTTGATCAATGGATCAAGACCCTTGAATATATGTTCACTGCATTAAGATGTAATGAAAATGAAAATGTAGTACTAGAAGTATATTGTCTCAAGGGAGATGATGATCAATTGTGGACCTTGATTCAGAATACCATGGAGGAAGAAGAAATAGAAGATATGGAATGGATGACTTTTAAGGAAATATTCTTCGAAAAAACATTCCCTCGTGATTGACAAACAGAAATGAAGAGGAAATTATTTGGTTTAATGAAAAGGGATGAAGATAGTGTTACAGAGTATGAGGCTTCATTCACAAGGATAGCTAGGTATGACATAGTTTATATACATGACTCAGCAAACAAGATTGATCATTTCTTTAATGGTCTTAAGCCATGTCTTTTAAGGGCACTGGCTTCTCAAACATTTTTATCATATGATGAAATTGTCTCTAGTTCCATAAAAACAGTGAGAATTTTCTAGATCAAATTTGTTAAAGGTAAACCAAGATAAAAAGTGGTACTCTGATAACCATGGGAAGTGTGAAGCACCAAATAAGAACAATGGAATAGAGAAATTCCTATTATGTGAGAATAATGGAAAAAATCATAACAGGAATTGCTTGAATGGCATGGGAGTCTTCTCTATGTGTGGAGAAAAGAGTCATCTATCTACTGAATGAATTAGGAATAAAACATTTGATGACGTTAAATAATAGAATTGTATAGACATGGGAAACTATGAAAATGAGTGTCCTAAGCACCAAAGAAACATTCATAAAAAAGAGAAGATAGAAGGGGAGAGATGATGTGATTACAACGGTGGAAGTTGAAGTTCCTAATGATCTGGTGGCATGTGCTTTCATTTTTTCTTCAAACTTATCCAACACATTATTTTTTTTTGGATCATCCCAATAATTTATATCATCCCAATTTTCCAATAAAATTAGACATGTCAAATTTGATTTAATAAAGGATTTATCAGTCAAATATCTTTGGGGGTGCATCATAGAAACAAAATCATGTCAACTAGTACCCTCCTAACACATAAACGTGCTTTAGTTTCTACCCAAATCATCATACCAATGACTGACTTCGATATAATTATTGATATGAATTGGATATCAAAATATGATGAAAAGATTTATTGCAAAAAAATGGAAGTTAAATTTTTTGAAAATGGCATAGAATTACTTATCTTTAGAGTAGAGACCATAACATTTGATAGTTATCTACACCAACCCCCTATAGCTATATTGAATGCAATTCATGGAGAGGAAGAGAACCCAATATCTATGGGTGAGGAATGAAATGTTCTAATTAAAGATGTCGGTATAGCTGAATAATGCATTGATGTGTTTCTAGAGGATTTACCTAGACATCCTCCAGAGTGGGAAATTGAGTTTTCAATGACTTAATTTCTGGTGCAATACCTATATCAAAGACCCCCAATAGAATTGCCATTGTGGAGTTAGTGGAGCTAAATAAACAACTAGAGGAGTTTAGTGACAAAAGATTTATTCAACCTAGTGTTTCCCCATGGGGAGCCACAGTATTGTTGGTCAAAAAGAATTATGGATGCATGAGAATATGCATTGATTACCAACAAATCAATGCTATTACAGTAAACAATATGTTTCCTCTACCTCATATTGATGATTTATTTGATCCAATTCATGGAGATCAATACTTATCGATGATTGGCCTTCGATCTAGATATCATCAGCTATGTGTGAGGAAGAAATATAGTCCTAAGACATCATTTTGAACCAGCTATGGGCTTTAAAATTTTACAGTGATGCCTTTTAGACTGACTAATGAACCCTCTGTTTTCATGGATTTAATGAATAATTATTTTCATAAAATATCATGATAACTTTTTTTGTGGTATTCGTCGATGATATCCTAGTATACTCAAAAATCTATGAAGATCATGAGGCTCACTTTCCGATTACATTGAAAACACATAAAAGATATGAATTATATGAGATGTTTAGAAAGTGTGAATTATGGTTTCAATCATTTTATTTTATAGGTCATATTGTCTCAAAGGATGGATTACTAGTTTATCATACAAAGAAAAAGGCAATACAAGATTGGCACATGCCAAAAACCATAACAGAGGTATGTAGTTTTATTGGATTAGTAGGTTACTATCAGTGTTTCATTCAGAATTTCACCGGACTAGCTAACCTACTAAATAAGATCACACATAAAGGAGTTATGTTTGTGGGGGGAAAAAGAATGTTTATAATGCTCTGAATAATTGAAAATAAGATTTATGAATGCTCCAATTCTGAGTCTTCCGTCTGGATGTGATGGATTTCTAATATATAGTGATACATCAAAGAATAGGATGGTTTACGTATTTATTCAAAATGGTAAAAATATTGCTTATGAGTCAAGGAAGTTCAAGACTCATGAGAAAAATTATCAATCACAAGATCATGAGTTAACAGATATAATATTTTCTCTGAAGATATAGAGACAAAATCATTATAGTAAAAAATATGAGATATACATAGATCAGACGAGTTTGAAATTCATTTTCACACAAAATAACTCAATATGAGGCAGGGGAGATGGCTTAAGTTACTCAAAGATTATGATTGTTCTATTCACTACAACTCGAAAAGGGAAAATTATATGGCAGATGTATTAAGGAGGAAAAATCATGGACTTATGACTCAAAAGAGCATTGAGAGAGATCCTGTATTCATGGATCTACTAAAGATGGATATGGTATTTGTTAATGAAGGGGAACAAACATTAATCTTTCAAATAATTACTAAATAATCATTAATACTGAAGATAAAAATATCTCAATCTGATGATGAAAATATACACAAGAAAATTATTGATGTTAAGGATGTGAGATTTAAAGACAACGTGTACGAGGAAGGAGTTATGATGTTTGGGAAGAGGTTATATATTCCCGAATTACCTGAGCTAAAAAGGAAAAATTAGATGATTATCATATCTCAAATTTCCCTATACACCTTGGTAGAACAAATATGTATAGAGATATAAAGGAATATTTATTATGGGATAATATGAAGTGGGAAATTGCTGGCAACGTATCAAGGTGTTGAGTTTGTCAACAAGTGAATGTAGAGAGACAACATCCTAGAAGAGTGACGAATCCTCTACCTATTCTTATGTCGAAGTTGGATAACACTATGATGGATTCTTTCACAAGACTACTAAGGAAACCTATAAAGTATTATTCAATATGGGTAATTGTTGATCATCTCAAAAAATCAGCACATATCCTTCCTATAATAGAGAATTTACCACATGATTTCTGAGAATGAATTTATGTTAATGATGTTGTAAGACATCATATTGAACCTAAATTGATTTTGTTCGATGATATCCCCTGTTTACATCAAAATTCTATAAAATAATTTAGAAGGATTTGAATAATGAGCTTCGAATGAGTACTGCATATCACCCCCAAACTGATGGACTGTCTAAAATAACTATTCAAACTCTAAAATACATGCTGAGGTCATGCTCTCCTTACTTCCAAGGTATGTGGGATCAATGCTTGCCTTTGGTGGAATTTTTATAAAATAATAGTTCCCATTAAAGTATTCAAATGACTCCATATAAAGCATTTTATTGAAAGAGATGTCGAACTCCATCTTGTTGGGACAAAGTTGGTGAGAGGAAACTTATAGGCCCAGAACATATTGAAGAGACCACGACATAGGTGAAGATAATACTAGACCATATTAATGTATCCGATAGTAGGAAGAAGAGTTATGCTGACAATTGGAGAAAGGATTTGGAATTCCAAATGGGAGATCATGTATTTCAAAAAGTATCTCCATGGAAGGGTGTCTTAATGATAGGTATGAAAGGGAAAATGAGCCCCAGGTACATCTAACCATTTGAAATTCTGGAAAGAATCCGAGCAGTAGCTTACCGTTTAGCAATGCTACCAAGTCTCTCCAATGTCCATGATGTATTCCATGTTTCATTGTTTAAGAAATACATGCCAGACCCAATGCATGTACTCACCTATGAATAAATAGAACTGGAACAAGATTTATTATACTATGAAGAGCCTATTGGGATCCTTGACATAATGGAGAAGGTATTGAGAAACTGGAAAAATCGTCTAGTAATTTTTTTTTGGAGAAACCAAAATATAGAGAAATAAACAAGGGAACCTGAGGATGTTATGAAGAAGAACTACCCACATCTTTTTGGTGGGATGTATACATAAAATTTGGATAATGAAATTTCCAGAGGATGGAATAATATAACACCCCAAACATTTTATGGTATATTTATTTTAAATAAAATATATTGACATCCTATATTTCATAAAGAAATATGTTCTTTTGAAACAACATAAGGTTATTAAAGTGATATTCAAAACCTATCCATTAAACATAAATTTTCCACTTCTATGTTTTGAATTTCAAAAAATGGTCATCTAGAGTTCTGACCAGTAAGCCATTTGGAGTATGATAGAACCAAATGGTTTTTTATGAATAATATCATACCCCATTGAATAGAAATATGAATAGTAATATGACCCTTAAAAATAGTAAATAATGATAATATTTTTTAAGGTATTAAGATAATGAGATCTTAATTGATTTTTCAACGTGATATAGAACTAATTATGTATTTAAAATGTTTATTTTCTGAATTAATACAGATTTTATTGAAAATTTAATTTATAAATTCCAATAAAATTATGTTCAAAAAATGGAGTTCATTTTAGATTTCTAAATGTCGAAAAATGGTTAGGGTAAATATTTGAGATTTTTCAAAAATACTAGAATTTTTTACAATAGTAAAAATACAGTTATTAGTTTTCCGAAGTTTAATGAAATCATAATGATGTAATAATTAATTATAAAATGCTGGAAGACATGTGTACAGTAACCTATGACATGTGGTGTCCCATGTGGAAAAAACCATAGTATAATACCCTAGTAAATCCTATAGTTTTGCAAAAACCACTAATGAGGTGTCCCTTTTAATTAATAAAAAAATACCTCTAAGTTTCTATAAATACCCACCCACCCCCTTCATTTTATTTCATTAAAAACTCGTTATACTCGAACCTATTGAGGTATTACCACCCTAGGATTCCTCCAAAGGTGTCCAAAAACCCCCAAGGTACCATCCTTCCTGTTTTGGGAGTTACTCTATAAGGTATGAGAATCACCCACCCTTCACTTTTCTTAATGATTTAATTTTATGTTTTATCGTTTATTGTAAATTGGATTAAGTGGGGATATTTCATTCCATATTACCCTTAATGAACATATCAAGTAATAGTGATGAGATACCCCCAGTCTCTCATCAATCTATTTTATTAAATCTTATAGTGATGTTGCTAGGGTGCAGAATTTTTTTAAGAGATTTCTCAATTTTTCTCTTATTTTTAGTTCATTTCTTTTATACATATCTCATCATATCCACTCATACAAATTCTATGATAATTATATTACCTTAAATGAATTGGAATTATATTATTATAATGGAATATTTCATCATCATCTCACTTTCCCTCTCCTCTTGTACTAAAAATAAAAACATCATCCGAGATGTGTTAATTTATCATATTCAATGACGATGGGTTCTCAATTTTCATTACCATCATTAATTCTGTTCGTGAAAACATTTTTATGGGTGAAATTGATAGGAATACATGTATTTCATCTCATTAATGTTCTGGAATCCATACACACTCATAATATGTAATAATAATACAAAATAAGTTCATTGTGCACAAAACTGCCAAGCTAAATCCAAGTGTTATTAAATAACTTTTAACTAAAAATTAATCCTCAAGTATATAACACAGAATAATTATAACATCATTTATATCTCATTAATTTCACTAATAATATATATTAACAATTATAGATATTTAACCACATTTCAAATGAACTTCCCTTCATGAATGCAAGTAAACGAATCATGAAAACCAGGGAAGAAAATGCTTCCAAATCAATCAAATTGAACCTCTTAACCCCATAAAAAGGGCAACTAATGAACCTAATAATGTTATAAAAAACAAATTACATGTATAGGTGGTTCTGGAATTATTAATTAATGAAGAAAAATTTTATTATTCAGGTCATTAAAAACAACTAAGAAGACACTCGAGCATAAGGTAAGGGGTTTCTCATCTCACATTTAATTATGTGAGATTTCCATTGTTCACCACTAATTTCATGAATTTTGGTATATTTGTACTTACATTTGATATATAATTACCACATTATATTTATATTAATGGAATTAAATTATTCCTTTGAGGGTTATTATGTTCTAGTCATATGATTCGACCGATTACATTGTTGTATGGGACTTTGTCTCAACTACCATTTTGTTGTGACTAACTTTGTATTGTGGAAATAATAATACTTATGTGATATACCTACTACCCATTTGAGATAAATTTTCATTTTAAATTATATTTCTATTAAATATCCACAATCCCATATCATGGATATGTTTATTTTCTAAACTGTAAATTTTTTTACATAAGGTGTATAATTGGAAAGTTATTTTAACTATGGAAATATTGATGTATCCATATTATCTACTCTATACAGATATTGAAAAGGAATATTTCCCTTGTATTAAAGAAATTAATAATGAATTATTTGTACTTTCATTGGCTGGTGGGTCCTGTTATATCCCCTCGTTGCATCAACATATCTCATGAGACAAATCAGTTGGTGAAAAACCCGTCATGTTTGTTTCCAAAAATCGGTTGGGTTTATAACCACATAACTAAACCGTTTTAATGGTATTATGGTGTCACATTCCAGATAAATGACATCCAATTAGTAATAATTTTCTTTGATCATTATCAGCTATTACTTTCCTTGTGATATTCACTAATAATAAATCTATGGATATAGTTTCTTTCTCAGTTTATTATTGGCGTGAGTTTTCATTCATTCACCATGCCATATTGATTTGTCAGTTTTTTATGACTCAGTTATTATTGATTCTTTTTTCCACTACTTTTAACCCTTACAGAGCGTTTGAGCTCACCCCTTTCAATTTTTAACTTCAACAGGTGATGAAGAGGATATTATTTATTGAGATTCTATGGATGTTGTTTTTATTTGTTGTCTTGTTTTGTATTTTGTAACCTTTTCCAATATAATTTGAGTTACATCTATGTATATATTTTTTCTAGAATACTTAACTAATGTTTCCTTCGGGATTTCCATTCCTTCTAAACATGCCAATATAACAAGTATTTCACCAACTCTAGTCTAGAGGGGTCGAGGTGTTACAATAGATGTGTAAAATGATTCACCCCCAGACATATAGACATACTAACAATACAATCCATTTGTTAGAGGATATGTTATGGGATTGTGTTTTGGACTTCATACAAATTTAGGATAGTCACCTTCCATTTATACGGTTTAATTATAATAATATATTACACACTACTATCATCATCGATCCTTTTGAGTCCATGTATAGGCGACACTATAGCCCCTATGAATAATTAAAATTGGAGAAGAATCTCTTCATGGGACATAGATGGCGATGAAACAGATATATAAGGTTCAAGTGATACATGAGATGGTGGGGATAGCATAGAGATGACTGAATTATTATGCATATCAATATCATAGGCCTTTGTATTTTCATTAGTGACACCATGTTTTCCTAAGACCCCCCCCCCCTCAAAGGGTATTATAGAGATTTTCATGGGGAGGTATTTCATCCCTGAGGTTCATCAGGACGTTTGAGATCATGGAGAGGGTTAACAAGGTTTCTTATCTCTTAGGCATACTACTGTAGTCAAAGATGGTTCATGAAATCTTTTACATGTCACTATTGAGGATATATGCGCGTGATCTTATCCAAATCATCAACTATAGTGAGCTAGACATTGAGTATGGAGAATCCATCATAGAGTACCTAATGGTGATCGAATATTGGAAGGGGGATCCTATAAGGATATACCAAAACTTTGTTTCATATGTTGTGGAATCATGGGAGCATGTAATAATGATCCTAGGATTATAAGAAATAGACACAGAATCAATATGCCTACCTTTTTTTCACGACCTGTCTTCTTCATGGTGGGGGAAGGGACAACTAAGAGAAATAAACTTACTTCTACAAGAGGAAGGATTGATAATGACCCACTGAGACTCGCCTTCAATAGTCCCCAAAGTGGTTACTAGTAACAAGGGTATAAAATCTCGCCCAAAATGGAAGGAATTGCACATTTTAATGAAAAAAAATCAGAAGATAAGATTGTCAAAAACCAAAACAGCATAAAAATTTATATAAATGAAACCAAAATCCAACCCATTCATGATTTAAATATAAACTTGCAAAAAATTACAGCCAAAGAACCAATGAATGTACAACAGAAAAGAGAAAAAGTAGTAGAACATCAATTATCTCGACGCATGAGCTAGTTAAGTCCAGCACAGTCCTCAATGACCTCTAGGAATCCTGGAAACAATTTTATATTGTTTGGTGAGCATACAGGTATACTATGTCTGGAAACTAAATTCACTCGTGAACCAGTTGTATAAGAGTACAAATAAAACTGTGAAAACAATAGAAACAAACCCCATATTCCATGTAAAAATACTAACCAACCCTACCTCACCATGGAATGCTTACCAAAAAAGGTAACTCAAGTAAGTTAAAAATATAATAACGTTAATGATTTGGGTAGCATACGCTACCTTTACAATTGGATAACTGCTCATTCATAACTGATAACCTCTTGATGCTACCACCCTTCCCTAAATGTAGTCAAACTACGAAAACTGACCACACTCACTGGGGCCACAAACCACACATATCCCACCAACAAACACCTGGATCACAACAACCACACCTCTTGCCGAAAAACTCTTGGTCCCCATCCTGAAAACAATTGGGAAACAATCCTAGCCTGTAGACAGCTGGGCCCCTCATTCACAACACAACCTACCTGAAGGATTTTGTGATATATTAAACCACATGCCATTACCGCCTACCTGGACACACTCGAGTGGTAAGAACCCATAAGGGGTGCAAGGAAGAATGTCAAAAACTATCCATCCATCCTTCTACAGTGATGTCGTGGAAGACACCCATCCCCATGAAATGGGGGTTTTCATCATGTAGTGCTCAAATAGGGTGGATTTAATTTTGAAAATCACAATGAACTAAAAGTTATACATATATGTATACAAAATCTGATCCCAACATATGGGTCCCAAAACAAACAACCATCCCACTAGTGCAACTTTTTCTTTTACCCCTATGTGAAAAAATAGACAAACATCCAGTGCCAATGCATAAACCCATCACATTTTCTTTTAACCATTTTACATTCATTATTAAGGGGTTATTTTTAATTTATTTCATCACTATTGGGGAAACTACTGAACATATATTCACAAATAAATAAGAAATACAAGGTCTAATACCACTTCACAATGTAGTTAGACGGCCACAACGGAACCAAATAAAGTCCCATTGCATACAAGATCATCCATTCCACAAACAACAAATCACTTGCCCGTCTACACAATCATGTATTACCAAAACCCAGAACAATCATCTTTGTACACCCCCATACTAATAGCTAAGATAACATAAGTAACATCACACAACCCTAATAAGGCACAAAATCAACAAAACACAGCACACAACCACACCATCAATCCAAGCATATTTAGATTTAGCCAACATGGATTCATTAATTTCACTAAGAATAATAGAGGTGAACACAAAAAGGGTTTTATCATGGAGAATCTATTTATTTAACCCTGTGTATGTGATTAAATGGATATATATTTAAAACTATTCACATAGTATGAAAAACACAAACAGGATCATCACCAGTGCAAAATAAAAGGCCAGCAACAAACATGATTTTATAAAGGTATTCCATCCATAACAATTAATAATAATAACACAAGGATAATAAAAATAAAAGATCACTGAACATTTATCAATCTTTAATCCCCTTACTGTTATCATAAAAGTACCATTATCTTTTTATCATCTTATTTCCCTACATTTATTACTCTTTTTTAAGAAATAATTGTTCTATCCCCTCCCAGGAATCATTACTTCACCCACCCCGAATGACACAACATTTTTGAGAGACAAAGGAAAAAATCCTACATGGATCCACAGAATACTAGAAATCATACTTGTGCTAAAAAGGGGGTCACATGAGTAGTAGGAATCTCTATGGAACAATAAAAAATAGAGGTCTCTAACATAGTCTCATGACTCATCTAGGGAAGAAATTTTCTATACGCACCAAGATAAAAGAGAAGAGATGACCTTTAGTAACAGTCAAAAAAGACATTAATATGGATTTATGTAGAATAAAATATAAGAGGGTAGATATTGGAAAACATAGTATAAATTGGGAAAAAATTAAATTGATGTTGATGTCGACACTGAATCTTACACTGAAACTAATGTTGACTCTTACACTGACAGGAAAAATGACGTGAATAATCCAAATGTTCAAACTGAAATGCCGACACTGATAGTTCATATGACATGCTGATGTCGATAGTATAAAATGACACGGTGACACCGATAGTACAATATGACTTTCCAACACTGACATTTCAATATGACTTTCCAACACCGATAGTTCAAAACAACATGATGACACTGACAGTTAAAAATGACACACCGACCCCGATATTACAAAAATTGCATGCCGATACTGATAGTTCATAATGAAATTCCTAAATTGATAGTTAAAAAATGACATGCTGACACCAACAGTTCAAAATGACACACTGACACTGAAAGTTCAAAATGAGTTTCCCACACCGACAGTTCAAAATGACATGGCGACACCAACAATTCAAAAAGACATGCCGCCACCAACAGTTGAAAATGACTCACCAAAACCAATAGTTTAAAACAATACACCAACACCAATAGTTCAAAATGTTATGCCAACACAAATAGTTCAAAATGACTTTCTGACACCGAATGTTCAAAATGACACACCAACACCGAGGGTTCAAAATGATATACCAATAAGAAAACTATGCTTTTGGGTAATCCTCTTTAAACGAGCCACTGATAGCCCCAAAACACCCTAATAACTATCTTTTCACAATAGAATGGACCAGAGAGGTCTATGACTATAAATCAAATACCTCTCAAAATATTATCATCCATGAGAATTCAAAATGAAATCTATAAAATATGGTTCCAAAAAACCTACCCATTGAGAACTCTCTGGGAAAACCACCTTGTGTTGTTAAAAAACCTAAGACAAAACCTCGACATCCGCGAAAACCTCCTCGACATCACCTTCCCCAAACATCAACATGGTCCTGAATGATGACACTATGCCGACACAAGGATTAGGGAGATCCTTTCACCAGGTCAAGATATTACCTAATTTAGGTATCACTAGCATTCCCTTGAGGGTTTAATTGCATATGCATTAAGGCGCCCTGATTAGGAGTTAGGTCCCCCCATCCTTGTATATCGGGACATCTCACACATCAGCAGAAATGGAAACAAATCATCTCACAAAAAACAATTTCAAGCATTAAAAAAAATTAAATCACAATGGAAGACATAATATCCAAACATAAAACAGCTCTAGGTAATGGGAACACATATTTGCCTCTAAGCCATAAATACTCTCCTTGAGGCCACCAAGCCTCCACAACACAAGAACCAAGGGAATGGTCTTCCCATGTTTCACCTTCTCTTGAAAATTATGGATCTCCACTGGCCACTCCACAAATGGTGGGTCAGCCTCGATATCCAACAATCCCCATTCAATGACATGGGATTCATCAAGTAGATACCAACAAAGATGGGAGACAATAAATATTTCGTGAATCCCCCCCCCCAACAGTGGTGGAAATTTTAGCTAATATTCCACCTCTCCAACTTGTCCCAACATCTTGATAGGTCAGATTAACCTCGGAGAATGATTTCTCCCAATACCAAACCTGCACTACCCAAGTTGATGGGAAACCATCATTAGTTCTTGGTTCCCAAATTCGAATTCTACGAGCTATATCCTATGATTATAATAAGACTTATTCCAATCTTGTACTGCTTTCATCCTCTCATGTACAAGATCCAACTTTTCAGTTGTACCATGCACCTCATTTGGACAAAGAATAGATGCCTCCCAAAATTCTTTCCAGGTCAAGGGAGAACGACGTGTTATTCCTTATAAAGCCGAAAATAGAGATATTATGATTGAAGAGTGATAAATATTATTTTAATAAAACTTTAAACAAGGAAAAATTCCACACCCAAGACCCACTAACGCCCAAAAAATTTCTGTAACTTGTCTTCTAATGTATTGATGGTCCTCTTTGTTTATACATCCTTCTGAGGGTGGAAATCAATTATGACACATAACAATGTTCTAAATGAATGCTTCAATATTCTTTAGACACGTGATGTAAAATGTGTATCCAGGTCTAAGAATATGGATCTTGGAACATTATATAGATTCACCACCTCATTTTCGTACCACTGTGCTATGGAATCCACTGCGCTCGACTCGTTGATCACTATGAAGTGAGTGGATTTCATCAACGATCCAGTACTACAAAAATAACAACAAATCCTCCCTAAAACGTGGTTTTCCTTGTGAAGAAATTAATAGAGATTTCATCCCACTTCCACTATAGAACATTTAGGGGATTTAACAAACCATCGATGAAATAATGCTCATCCTTCACTTATTGGCACAGTAGGAACTTTCCCACAAACTCAACCAATACCCACATCATCCCAGGCCCCCAAAATTGTTCCCTTAGGACTTGGTACATCTTGGAATCTCATGTGTATACCTCTAGGTGTGAGATATGGAACTCATGGAGAAATCATTCACTTATCACCACTTGGGAAAATATCATTCCATGGAATAACATCCAATTTTAGGTATCCATTGACCATCACCCCAAAGCATCATGTTTTACAATTTGATCAAACATCACTTCTGCCTCTATGTCTACCCACTGAGACTACACCTCCTACCGCATTAGAGAATACTCCACTATCATCTAAAATAGATAGCCTCTACTATCATCCACTCTAACATCCATATGAAAAGTGGCCAACTCCTCCATTTCCTTCCAAGGATCACTGGATTCCCAAACAACCTCCTTCTGTGACTTCATGCTCATGTAAATGGCCACCACATTCCCCATTCATATGGTGTAAGATTACTTGAAGTAATATTCCAAGATAAACTCTATCCACCTCTACTTCTACAAGTTTATTTCCCATTGGGAAGATATGTACCTCAATATATTGTGATCTATGAAGACCACAAAGTACATTCCGATAAGGTAATGTCACCACAAATTTAGTGATTAAATGACAGTTTCAATCTCCAGACCATGAGTGGCATAGTTACATTAATGGGGATGTAACTACCAAGACCCATAAGGGATCACTACCCTATACTATATCAGCACACACCCCAAAATATGGCCAAATTAGTCACAGAACACCTTGAAACCCACCCCTTACTCCCACAACCTGAGCATTGGAGGACTGACCAACCTCCCCTTCAGATAGATGATATTTTCATGACAATGATTGCTACACACAATGGCCTAGACTTTCCTTATCAGGGTTGTCAACAGGCTACATCCCATGAGATGTGCGGTATGATCATCCCATAATATCCCTACAGAACTAGGAAGATATGAACCTCTAACACATTCATGGGTGCTACCCATGAAACAGTTGCAATGACCTTGGATAGGTCCACTGATATCCCATATCATGACATCGCATGTCCAAGGAATGGAACCTCTCATGTCCAGAACTTGTACTTAGACAACTTCCCATAAAGATGGTGGTTTTAGAGGACATCTAAGATAGTCCTCTTATGTCTAGTGAGCTCCTCATCTGGGCTTGAGTTGATCAAGATGCCATGGATGAACTTGATGATTAACCAGTCTAGGAATTCATGAAAAAAAGAGTTCATGTGCCCCATGAACATGGATGGTGAGTTCGTGATATCGAATTACATGACCACAAAATCAATGTGCCTATACTATCACCTGAATGAATTCTTCAGGATATCAATATTCATCACCCTAAATGGGTGTAATATGGAGTGCAGATCGATCTTAAAAAACAAACATTCTCCCCTCAGTTGGTCGAAAATGATATCTTTTATCGGGAAAGGCTAATGGTTCTTGATAATTACGTTACTAATTCTCTGGTATTCTATAAACTTCCTGATACCACCATCTACCTTTTTCATGAACTAGAACAGACCACCCCACATCATCCCAATGGGTTGGATTAATCCCTTCCCCATGAGATCATCTATCTGAATGCGTAACTCCTACAGCTCATAAGGTTCCATCTGATAGGGAGACATTGAAATCGGATGGTCACCAGGCTATATGTTTATCCCATACTTGACATCACATCAAAGGTGGAGAGACACAACCACCTCAGGTAAAACATTATAGAATTACACTAAATCTCTAGGAACCTCCAACACCTCAACATCTGATGATTCTTATGACAACTCGGTCAACATGGACATGAGGGGATCTATACATCAGTCTCCCACCTAAAAACTCTACCCACCAACAAAAACTACACACTGGCCACCCACATCTGAGAACCTCACTCTGCTATGGAAGTAGTAAATAAGATCATGCATAGAGAACAACTCGTCAATTCCAAGGATTAAATCGTATTGTTTCTTATGTAGAAGAAGAATATCCCCAACACTGATATGGCCCAAAAATTAGACTAAATCCCTAGAAAACATCAAAAAAACAGTCTTGAATTCCATATCATGTGCTCCACACCAAGGGTAGGGAATGAATCTCTTCATCAAGTCCCAAATCATTGGATAGACTTGGTGCATCGAAGGATTGTGATGCTCCTAATTCAAAAAAAGCCTATGTAAGAGTTCTAAACTGACTGATCGAGCCTCGAAAAACCACTAGACCCACTATAACTACTACCTCAGTAGAATGAAAATGCCCATACATATCTCATATACCACACAACTATCGACCACCTTCCTTACCACGCCCTGGTCGAGGTCCTAGAGGATCACCCTTAGGTCGGCCTCCCCCCACACTATCTAATTTATGTGGAATTGGAGCTTGATTTACATGATGATGAAAAGGAATACATGGAAACTATCACTAAGGTGGGTTCTGGAAATACCCACCTCCACCATACTGAGCTCAAACGGAGAACTGGCTCCAAAAATGAGCATGGACTCCACAAACAAATAACCTCGGTCCTAGAACCTTGGGGAAAGGGCGAGGACCTAGAGATCAGAACTAGATATTTTGAGGCCTAATCCCCACTAGCTAAAGCCTTAAAGGTCAGGAAACTGGAGACCTTCTATTGACCACCTTCCCATTTGATGATCATAGATGGATCCCTTCTCGCATTACACCTCCTCGCGAATGCTTCCCCTCTACTTCATCATACTTAGTCTGAACTTCTATGTTTTTCGTTAGAGTGAAGGGGGTAACATCATATTGAAGAGAAGTTCGAATGACCTCCATTAAGCATCCCAATCAAGAATCCTCATCGAAAAAGAGTTTTGATGACAAATGGAGGAGATCCTTCAAATTGATCCACAGTTCCCTCACCGACATACTCTATTTTTCGTGGGAGAGCAGCTCATGTCTCTACTAAGGATTCATTATCAATGATATAAACTCAGGCAACAAATCTTTTTCAAAGTCATCCCATGAATCATTTGTCACCTTATTCTCTCAGAGTTAAATCATCCACCACTAATGTGCCCCTCCTCACATATAGATCACTACCAGAAGAAGCCACTCCTCCCATCTGTATTTCTGAAACAATGCTTTCATACTTCCCAAATCTCTACTGTTGGAAAGAAAAAAGGGTCTTGTTACATAATTAATCTTTCTATTCTTGATAAAACCTCCGTTGATGAACCAGGTCAGCCTTCTTGGCCTCAACTGGTCATACCACATGTGGGAGATATTCGGGTACCATAGAAGAAATGGGTAAACAAGTAACTCCTATGCTAAGGTAGTATATAAATTTTCATTTAAAATAATTCTGACAATTCATTTTTTTTAATTACAAAAACAGTCATGACACACAAGATCATAAGTCATTATGATTCATGTACCTTTCCTAGGACGTATATTCTACAATCAATATATATTCACTCGATCATTCAGTATACCCATAATCCTTCCATTAGATCAACGGGGTCCCAAAAATCTAGGGTTCTACGCGGTCTTCCCCAGTCTATTTCACACCCAAAGATAGCCTAATACTATTAACCTACCATCCCATCCTGTCCTCAGAGTGCCTAACTCTGGACTCCATCCTATCTCCCAACCAACTCCTCTGATACCATTCGTTCTCTACCAACTCTCTTCAAGATGAGGTCAGTGACATCGAGGAGCCACACCCATCCTTCTTCAAGATGAAGGAGAGATAATTACCCCAGAGTCCCTCTTTCAATAGGCCCCGATGTGGTGACTAGAACTAAGGGTATAAAATTTCAAACAAAATGGAAGGTATTAAAGTTTGTAATGAGATCAATATTGGTAGATAATATTGAAAATATCCCAATTAATAGAAAATTTTTATATAAAGGAAACCAAAACCCATCCCAAAAATGATTTAAAAGTAAAATGCGACAAAATTATTGCCACAGAACCATAGAATGTACCAAAAGAATGATACTAAGTAGTAGAATATCAACTATCTCGACACATGAGCTAGTAAAGTCCAACACAGTCCACTAAGAAATCTGAAAAATGTTTTAAATTGTAGTGTGATCATACATGTATACTCGGTATGGAAAGCAAAGTCACACGTGCACAAGTGGGATAAAAATATTAATTACCCTATGAAAAAAGAAACCAACTGCACCTACCAAGAGAAAATACTAACCGGACCAACCTCAAAAATGAATTATTATTAAATAATGCAAGTCCTGTAAGGTAATAATATAATAACATCGATGAGTTGGCTACCCTACACAACATTTACCACTGGTTCACTACTCGTTCCTAATGGATAAAATCATGATGCTAATGCCCTTCCCCAAATGTTTTCCCACTTCCAAAACATCCTTGACACACATGGTCCATAAACAACACATATCCCACCCATAGACACACGGGAAAATACAACCACACCACTTACCTGAAAACACCTAGACATCAACCCGATGACATTTAGGAAACAAACATGGACCATAGACACTTGGGCCCCTCATCCACAAAAAACATATCTAAAAGTTGTTGGGATATTGCAAACCTCATGCCATTATAGACTTCCAGGACACCCCAGAGTGCTAAGAACCCTGATGAGGGTGCAAGGAAGAATATCATTAACCAACAATCCATCATCCCACTTGGATGTTGGGAAATACACCCTCTCCCATGAAATTGGGTTGATCAGAACATAGTGCTCAACCTGGGTGGGGTGCGTATTGAAAATCAAAATAAAAAAAAATTATACACATAGGTAAATAATCATTCAACCCAACCCACAGGTAAGAAAACAAACAACCTTCCCATGAGAACCACTTTTGAGGATACCCCTATATCTAAAAACATAGAAAAAATCACTTCCAAAGAATAAAAAAAACCCCTTATTAATTTATCTTGTTTCTATTTTTAATAAGGGGTTCAATTTAATTTATTCTGGTACTTATAGGGAAACTATATACCATAACCGTCCCAAAAAAACAAGAAAGTAAATGTGTAATCCCACTACATAACATCATTAGATGACCACAACACGACCAAGGGAAATCCCACTACCTACAAGTACCTCTACTCCACAAACCACCATTCAATAACCCCACTACACAAATAGGTAAATCCAAAACACAAAACCATCCTTTTTATCGCCCTCCTCATTCCCACAACCAAGATATCGACATTAACATCACAAAACTTGCAGAAGTCACAAACTAAACAGAAAAGGGCACAAATCCACAACATTAATACAACAATATTCATATATTTCCAACATGAAATCATTAATTTTACTAAGAATAATAGTGGTGATCATATAACATGTTTTATCCTAAGGAATAAATTTATTTAAACATGTGTGCATGATTAAATGGATTGTAATTTTCCATTATTCATAGAGTATCAACCAAAATAACGTGAACATCACCATTGCATAAGAAAATGGAACCAATGTACTTGAATTTTATTTTAACATATAGTCCAAACAATTAAAAAAATGAAACAAGGATAATAAAAATAAAACAGACCTCAAAATTCACCCATCTTCAATCCCATACCAGTAATCATAACAGGTCATGTTATCTTTTTATTATCATCGTCCCCCATTATTTATTTCACTTTTTTAATAAATAATTCAGTAATTACCTCCCATGAAGAATTACTACACTCACCTATCATGATACAAAATTTAATAGAGGAAAAGTAAAATCCCTACATGGTTCAATAGATGGACAAAACTCCTCTTTACACAAAATTGAGGGTTGCGCGAGCAACAAGAAACTACATGAAAAAAACATGAGAGGGATCTAGCATGGGCGCACGACTCATCTAGGGATGAAAATCTATCTACCCGCTAATAGGAAAGTGATGCGAGGACCTCATATTTAGAAGAGTCAGATCCTATTTCAACAAAAAGGGAAATGGTTTCAAGGGACATTAATGTAGAATCATGGTTAAGATTACGCGTCTTGATTTTTTCAAAGTCCCACGAGCATTAAGATAGTAATTATATAATTAATATCATTCTAATCCCAATTATAAATTCTTAGATAATCTTTCAAACTCAATTTATTTCAAATAAAACATATGATGGGAAAAAAAATAAAAATGTAAAAATTATAAAAAACGATGCTGATGCGGATGTCAACACAGACGTTGATGCTGATGCTGATATAAGTAGTATAAAATGACATGCTGACACTGACAGTTCAAAATTACATACTGACACTGATAGTTCAAATGAAACATTGATACGTGATAGAACAAAATGACACACTGACATAGATATTTCAATATATTTTGCCGACACTATGTTTTCATAACAACATTCCATCAACAAAAATTCAAAATTATAGACTAACACAAACAGTAAAAAATGACAGTACAATAACAACTATTCAAAATGACTCATTGGCACTGACAGTTGAATACGACATAACGACATCGACAGTTCAAAATTACACGACATCATTGATAGTTAATACTACTATACGACACCGATAGTTTAAAATGACATGCCAACACTGGAAATTCAAAATGACACATAGATGATGACTGTTCAAAATGGATCACGGGCACTGATATTTCAAAATAACACACCAACTTTAACATTTCAAAATTAAATGCCGACACCGATAGTTCAAAGTGACTCACTGACATCGACAGTACAAAATGACAGACTGAAACTGAATGTACAAAATAAAACATAAAAAAACTGTACTTTTTGGAAAACATCCCTATATGATTGACAAATAATTTAAATCCCCCACCCCAAAAGTTTGGAGATTGTACATTATTTTAATACATTTTCATGACTACAAGGAATCATGTCTCGAAGGACTGACTAGTTTAGCAGTCTTAGAATATAGAATACATACATTAATATAACATTACAATTTCAAATATTAAATAACACATAGATAATTTTTTGAGAATGACATTATTCCTGTCAGCTTAAACCTACTTATCAATCGTAATACACTTCTTGGAATCCTTGTAAAATTTATCATAAGAAAGGGGTGGGATCAGATGCTCAGTAAGGGTAAATAATTTAGAAGAAGCTATAATGTTTTAATGCAAGGTGTGTAATAAAAAGAGGAACCTTTGAAAACGTAATCATGAACATAATATGGAAAAAATAAATCAAACATCACCATATAAACATGCACATAGATATTCTATTAGTCAAATAATCACATGTAATATCTGATTTCATAATGAGGGAATGCCAAATGCTGGACATCATTACCACATAGTCAAGGCCTCGTTCCCAGACTATAAATAAATATTTTGTCAAGGCATTGTGACAAGACCATAATTTGTCTAATGAGACCTACCAACGCATCCCAGAGCTAAAGTAGGCTCCACCTATCACATACTAAGTCCACTGAATTCCTCATATGAAAATGCTTGAAAAATAACATAAACATCCATATTAATTCAAGCATACGAAATGTCAATACTTCCACAATAAACCATGAAGGGTATAAAAATAGCACATCCACAGTCAAACATATCAATATAAGTCAATAAAATATGGATGATTTGATTATAATAAAACATCATTAATCAAGAATAATATACACTAAAGGATGTTGACATAGTTGGAAATGTTCAGTAAAACTTTTTGGGAGAAATATTCATTTTTGTGAAATCATTTAAATGTCACACATTTATAAATGAAGTAATTTAAAAAGTATTTTTAGTCAATGTTTCAGATACCACTTTGAATATTTTGAATTTAATTAACATTTTAAACCAATCATGTTCATATTAATAAATCCTTAAAACTATTTAAAAACATAGACATTAATGAGATTTATTTAGAATAATAAATATTTAAACAATTTAAAATGATGTTTTAGTTAAAGTGTAACTTAAAAGAATCATTTTGAAATTTATTTTATAAACCATGGACACAGATATTAATTATTTCCCAGAAAATACTTACACATAAACATTCATGGATAATATTGAGATTGAGGATTTTACCCTTACTTTGTACTTTCCATTTTTTGTGGGTACGTTTAACCTCATGTATGATGACCATTGTATTTTATTAAATTATAAACGAACCATATTTATATTTATGATTTCATACATGATTAATTTATGACTTTATACTACCCATTTAATAATAATTTCCATGTTAAGTCAGCATTTTAGGTAATAATCACTTTCTTTATCAGTGGTGTTTTAACTTGTTATTCTTGATCGTATCACTAAGATCATGATTTAAATAAATCTAGATAATAAAACATAATTTATATATCATATATATTTAGAATATAAATATATATAATAGGAAGATACATGTAAATGGAAAACACCGTTTATGGAGATGGTATGTTGTACGTAAACATAAACGTTGTTTCAGTTTTCATTTCATATTGAAAAGAAATAAGTGTATAAGATATATTTAAATACAGACACACACAATTATATATATATATATATATATTCAAAAGAATTATTATGAAATATATTAAATAATTATTAATAATATATATATTTATAATCATCGTTGAATTTTGAATTAGGAAATGAATCTAATTGCGTCGTGGAGATGGTAAGCTGTACGTACACCCGAGTGACGATATTATTTCCATAATGATTAAAAGGTATGAAATTGGATGGTATATTAATTTTAAACATATATTATCATGATATTTTAATTATTTATATACATATTAATCATCATTATATCCATGAAAATAACATATATTTGAATAACTAATTATACCACGGCGTAGAGATGGTAAGTTGTACGTACGCCCGCATGGTGATATTATCATTCATAGGATGGGTTGAATAACGAATATGGTTTTTCAATATTTATAATAACATCACAGTATGTAAAATTCACTGGAGTTATTATTTTGGTTTGGAAATAACAATGAAAGAGAAAGTGGAAGAAGAAGATAACTTTGAAAGAGGTGATGAAATTATTACCACTTCTTCCAGTGCTTCCTTTGGATTTGAAGAAAAGTGATCCTTAGGTTCACATTATGCACAAGGAAATGCCTCGGGGATGAAGTGAGGATAGTTGGTAGGATATTTGGGCATAGTTTTGTGGTTATAAATGGATTTGGATGTGTGAATTTGAAAGAATGGGTGGTTCCCTTTTATAAGATGGGTGAGGGGAATTTTAGAAAAAACATGAAATATTATTTTATTATATAATTATATTCGGTTTATAATGGCTCCAAATGAATTTTTTTTAGACTTATGTGGTTATGGTTCTAAATACTCTCAACTAATAGGTTTTAGACCAGTTTAGGTTTCCATATTATCCATAACATTTAGATTTAAGTCTTATTTAAATTGTTTAACATTTACCATGTCTCCTTGTATTTTTATATTATATGGTTAATAAAAAAACTATAAAATTAAAATTGAACCCCAAGTGGTTAGTTAATTATATATATATTATTATATAAGTATATTGGATGAGCCTTATATTTTTATAAATATTATATCATTTAATAATATTGTATTTATTTTAAAACCTCATTTATGTCAATTTTTACACTGTTTGGTATTTTGTTTTTGATAAACTCATAACAGAATGATTACTTAGGAAAAATGAATTGAATCCACCCTAAAATGTATTATTAACCTAGAAAATTAGTGGAATTAATCGGAAGTCTCAATTTACATTGATTTCGATATTTATAATATCAATTATTTTAATATTATATTAATAAGGTAATTAATGCGTTATCATTGTGTCACAAATAAATATAATTATATTATGTCTAAATATTATAAATAAAATACCATTATGTAGGAAATATTTATATATTTATAATTAATTTTTATAGTGGAATTTATCATAGGTATAACCCTATATTAAAAATGGTTTAGTTATTAATCATTGAATTCCACACTTTTAACTCTTCTTAAAAAAATAATTCTCTTAATCTAATCCCAGTAGACCAGAAGTATCATATTTTATTCCAAATGATGGTTCTAATCGAAATACACTTATCTAATAGAAATAGTACATGTGTTAGGGTAATTATAATATCATTTTTACTTTTAATTACCCTATTTTCTATTAATCGTGGTCAATAAAATTCAAAAGTTACTATTCACCAAAAATTACTTTCATTCAATAGGAGCACATTTTTATTACTGATTTCAACGGTGTCTCTCAGATTTTTGAAATTTAAATCACAGAACGGGTAAAATTACGTTTTCGGAAAAATTGTATATGTGCCTAGAAGTTGGGTAATAGACAGTAAAAATTTCAATAACATTTTATACATCCAATCTTATTATAAAATGGCTCCAATAAATTACATAGATCTTATATAGGTATTATGTATCTATTTTGACTTATAATAAATTTAAATAAAATAAATAAATATTTAAATAAATAGTCAGTATGAAATAATAAAGCAGTGTTTTTCACAATTCATCAAAAATTGAATGTTTTTAGAAAAATACCAAAACCAGAACCAAATAAAATTTTGATACTCATAATTTAAAAATTATGTCTATTTTACCAAATTAAAAACAATGAAGTTTCATTTATTAATTTAAAATTAATTCGCATTGCCAAAACAAAATGGATGGTTTTTTTTTCAAAGTAAAAACTATTAAAAGATTGACATTTGTTTATGTCCGATTTAAATGTGAAATTACATATAATGATATAAATTGTATACAATGATAAAAATATAATCTAATTATATTTCAAAAACCATCAAATATATAATTTAACACTATAAATAATTTTTATTAAAGAAAGTTGTTTACAATTAAAATTATCATCTTTCACTATTCATCAAAATGTGAAAGTTATGACAAAAACCATAAAAATTTATCCAAACTAAATTTTTATGTCCTGATTCTAAATAAGAAGTTTATTTTGTCAAATTAAATATAAAATTGTCAAATATTTCATTTAATAAGGGTTCACAGGTAATAGGTGGTAAAATTTCAATTTTCAGAAAATACATCCTTTATCTAAAAAATTAAATATGTTCTTATAATATATATAAGAAACATATAATATGGATTCTAAAATTATATAGATTATATAATATTTAAAATTCAGTTTATACTATTCATATATGCTTTTAGAACAGCTAGTTTGGTATGTCATGGTAAACTTGAACTCAGTGTTGCGTGGGGTACAAATTATTGAATTTATTTGAAGGGATAACATACTATGAAAACACGGGGTGTTACATTCTACCCTACATTAATAAATTGTGTACTCTCAATTTGAAATTGTTCATCGAAAATAAAATTTTAAAAATAAAAAAAAATTTGTGGAAAAACCACATAGGGAATTGGGTTTTTAATATTTAGTTTTAATAAGAGGTAAAGGGAAATAAAAAAGTCACCACGAAATTATGATCTCTATTAGAAGAAATTTTCTGGAAAATAGAGATAAATAATTAGAGGGAAAAATTAAATATTTATATGAAGTGATTGAGGTCATCAATCATAAACAAGTGTAAAATTAAGGACCTCAAATCCATAAATATATGATGATTTAAAATATAATCAGTTCAACAAAACATATGGTATTAGTATAATACATTTTGGGTTTTAATAACCCTTCCATAATGTTTAAGAATTAATATATTCATAGAATACGAGGAAAAAATATACTTGACAAGTAGAGTTTCATTCTTCATCCACTTACTACCACAAACTCATCTTTCACTCCAAAAGGTAATGAAATTAAAAAATATTCTATTTATCCGAATAATATTGGGTTTCAAAAGTAATGATGTTATAATTCATTTTGTAGGATATTAATAAAAATACATTATTCAAACAAGGGAATTACGTAGTCCAGTGGTAGGTGATGCACCCTTTCGCCCATTGGTTGTGGGTTCAAGTCTCTGGGCCTTGCTGGACGCGACGGGTTGTCTCTTGGCGTTTAGTTTGTCTTTTTTATGACTATCCAAAAATAATCTAAAGAAATGATTTAACCTTAACAATAGTATCAAATGTAAAACTCAATCCATTCCAACCTTTAGACTTATCCAAAATACTTTTGTCCAAACTCACAATCCATAATTTATAAGGAAGATAAATATAATGAAGATCTCTTTTTCCACACAATAACATGTTTATACATTCATCATGTATTCTCTTGAAACATGGTAGCACCATGAATTACCATAAAACAATATAAAATACATTATTTCTCCCCTATTATTTATAGAATATCAGATATATTCCTTATATCCAAAAATTTTGTAAACTCCAACAATGATGGAATAATGAAATAGTTAATTCGTTCCAATGTAGTCAATAATATACAATATACATTATCCAACTCAATTGTATCTTATTCCGAAATCATTATCTCAGTTTCAGAAACATATTAAGGGTTATGTTTCCCCCAACTATATATTTTCCAAAATGTTTAACTTGAAACTATGTCACTTTACATGGCACTATAAAATCTCAAATC
Source organism: Viscum album (assembly GCA_963277665.1). Classification (NCBI taxonomy): domain Eukaryota; kingdom Viridiplantae; phylum Streptophyta; class Magnoliopsida; order Santalales; family Viscaceae; genus Viscum; species Viscum album. The sequence goes on from OY728126.1 coordinate 650,293,109, forward strand.
CTTAAAGAAAATGTACTCCAGTACAATACTTTTATACTTTATAATTCGTATAAATTTTACATCATGAATACAATACACAAATGACACAATTATTTAATTACAATATAAGAACACAATGCATTCCTCTTTATCTACAGTAGTATCATATATTGATTATTATCCAATAGTATCGTTTTGGGGTATACTATGATTACTAGGACATTGATTCGCGTAGTGTCACATCTCCTTGCAGATGAAGCATTTTACATTTGAAACCTTTTTCTTACCCTTGAAATCACATACACGGTGTCCTTTTTCATTATACTTATAAAAAACTTCCATTTCATTTCAGCACTTCCTAGTGTTATTTGTTCCATAGTAATCACTTGTTAGAAAATCCTTTATTACATTCTTCCCTTTATCGGTCTTTCTCTCTACCATCCATTAAATCTTTAGTATCCCTTCAAAGCCATAATACTCAGATAAATCTTTACATATCATATTAAAACATGATAGTATTTCTTCATATGATGAGAATAAAGAAGATACTATCTCCTTTCTAAATGTATTCTTTAGACCATTAACAATATGATCCTTCTAACTCATTGGACCATGCATATTGTTGGATTTCTCCATCCATCTACTAGACACCATTTATAAACAATGGAGAAAACTAGGATAGTTTATGAATCACAATGTATAATTACAAACATGTAAAATAACTAACATAAATGACATAGTTTATTCATATAATCCATAACCGTATATATGTTTTCCTAGAAGAAGTATTTACTCATAAATCCTTCATAATAGTTTCTAATGAAAATGTAAATTTATCTTATGCATATCCCCCAAGAGTGTCGTAACCCAGATTGTAGCAATGCCTATTTTTCATGTACCAGGATACCCTAGGTCAAGAACGGAACACCTTTTCATAGTTTTTACTCCTTGTTACATCTGTTTTAGATTCGTCTCAACCTGCTCATATCCAAACAGGGGTGTATTGCTTAGAAAATTCACAAAATCACTACATTACCAAAATTATATGAAGTTATTCTATACTAATCCTCAAATATTATATTAGGGAAATGTTTTCTATTCAGGTTTTATCTAAATATATTTCAAAGGTTGTTGGTAATATTCCTCTGATATCGACTACAACACCTCGACCCCAAAAGCACATAGCTGATGCATTATTTTAATACAATGGAATGACTACAAGGAATCATGTCCTGAATGACGGATCAGTTTAGAAGTCTTGGAAAATAGATTACATACATTAACATTACATTAAAATTTCAAACATAAAAAGAAACATAGATAGTTTTTATATAATTCCATTATTTCTTTTATCTTAACCCTACATATCAATCAAAAAAATTTGGAATACTGGTAAAATAAATCATAATAAAGGGGTGAGCTCAGATGCTCGGTTAAGGTAAACAATTTAGTAGAAGCTATATGATTTTATGGCAAGATCTATAATAAAAAACAAAATTTTTAAACATAATAATAAACATTATATAGAAAAAATAATTCAATAATTTCCTTACAAACATGCACATGGATATTCTACTAGTCGAATAGTCAAATGTAATAACTAATTTCATAATGAGGGAATTCCTAACACCGGTTATCATTACCACATAGTCAAGGCCTCATGCCAAGACTATAAAAATAATTTTTCAAGGCCTTGATCCAAGATATTAATTTGTCTCATGGGATATACCACTGCATCGAGGAGCAATAGCGGGAACACCCCATCACTTTCTAAGTCCAATTCAATCCTCATATGAAAATGTTGAAACATAACACAAACATTCATATTAAAACTTGCATATGAAATGTGAATACTTAAACCATAAAACATGAAGGGTATAAAAATAGCACATCCATAGTCAAAAATATCATTAATCAATAAATACAATAAGGATGATTTTTTTATTATAAAACAACAGTAACCAAAAAAAATATCTAGAAAAGGATGTTGACATTGTTAAAAATGATCAATAACACCATTCGAGAGATATATCAATATTTGTGAAACAATTTAAAGGCCACAAATTTTAAAGGATGCCATCTAAAATAAAATTTTCAATCAAAGTGTCACATAACACATTGAATCTTTTGAAAGGAATTATCATTTTAAATCAATCATGTCTATATAAATAAATCCTTAAAATAATTTTGAAAACATGAACATTAATGAGAAAGATTTAGAAGAAAAAATATTTAAAACATTTTAAATGATGTTTTACTTAAAGAGTACCATAAAAGAATCATTTTTAAATGTATTTTATGAAACATGTACATGGATAATAAATATTTCTTAGAAAATAATTACAGATAAACAATCTCATATAATAATGAGATTGAGGAATTTACCCTTACCTTGTTCTTTCCTTTAGTCGTGGGTAAATTTTACCTCATGTATAATGAACATAGTATGCTATTAAATTATACCCGAACCATATTAATATTTATGATATCATAAATGATTCAATTAGGAAATTATATTACCCATTTAAAAATAATTTCTAGGTTAATTTAACATTTCACATAATAATCGATTTCTTTATCATACATGTATTAACTTTTTATTCTTGATTGTATCACTTTGATCAGGATTTAAATAATTCCTTAATATTAAACAAGATATATATATATATATATCATAAATATTGAAAATATAAATATGTATAATTGAAAAATATCTGAAATGGAAATCACTGTTTATGGAGAAGGTAGGCATTAAGTATGCAAAAACGATGTTTCAGTTTTCATTTCGCATTGAACGGAACTGAGTGATTTAGATTTATTTAAATTTTCCCCACACAAATATATATTTATATTTATTTACAGTATCATTATTATTTCATATATTAACTAATTTTTAATAATATATATTTTTATAATCATCGTTGAATGGTGAATGTGGAAATGAATCTCATCACGTTAGAGAGACGGTATGCCGTACATACACATGAGTGACAATATCATTTCTTTAATGATTAAAAGGTGTATAATTGGATGAAATATATATTTTAAAGAAAAATTATCATGTTATTTTTATTATTTATATATATATTACTCATCATTATATCTATCCAAATAATATAGTGTTGAATAATAAATTAAACGACGACGTAGAGATGGTAAGCCGTACGTACGCACACATGGTGACATTATCATACATAGGATGGATATAATAATGAATATGGTTGTACAATTTTTATAATAACATCACAGTATATATAAGTAATTGTAGTTATTAATTTGGTATGTAAATAATAATGAAAGATAAAGGGGAATACGAGTATTACATTGAAAGAGGTGATGGAATTATTACCTCTTCTTCAGGTGCATCCTTTTGATTTTAACAAAAGTTATCCATAGGTTGGATTTTTGATCAAGGTAAAGAATCTAGGATTAATTGAGGATAGTTTGGAGGATATTAGTTTAGGGTTTGGTTGAGGAAAATGGCTTTAGAAGTGTGAATTTGAGAGATTGGGAAGTTCCATTTTATAATAGGGTTGAGGGGCACATTAGGAAAGACATGAAATATTATTTTATTATACAATTATATTCGGTTTCTAATGGCTTCATATCAATTTATTTCAAGCCTTAAGATGTTATGGGTCGAAATAATCTCAACTAATAGGTTTTAGACAAGTTTAGGTTACTGTATTATCCTTATCTTTTATATTTAACTCTTAGTTAAATAGTTTAACATTTACCATATCACATGGTATTTTTATATTATATTGTAAATAAAAATACTATAAAATATCAAAATAATCACAACTGGATCATTAATGATATAAATATTATTATATAATTCCTTTTTTAAACCATAGATTTTTAGGAAAATTATATCATTTAATAATATAGTATTTTTTTTAAATACTCATTTAGGTCAATTTTGATAATATTTGGTATTTTGTTTTCGATAAAGTCATAACATCATGATTACTTAAAACAAATTCATCGATTAAACCCTAACATGTCATATTAAACATTAAAATTAGTGTAACTAATCAGAAGTCTCAATTTACATTTATTTGGATATTTATAATATCAATTATTTTAATATTTTTTTTAATATTGTTATTACTACATCATCATTATGTCACATAAATTTAATTATTTAATGTCTAAAAATTATAAATAAAATACAATTATATATGAATTATTTTTATCTTTCTAATTAATATTTATAGTTTAAATTATCTAATGTATAATCTTATATTAAAAATGTTTTAGTTATTAAACATTGAATTTACCAATTTTTACTCTTCTTTAAATAAAATAATAACAAATATCCTAATATGATCTAAGTGGACCAAAAGAATCGTATTGTTTTCATATGGTTGGTTTTGGTTGAAATAAAATTATCTAATAGAATTAGTACATATGATAGGGTAATTATAATATCATTTTTTTCCTTTAAATACCATATTTACTTTTAATAGTGGTAAATAAAATTCAAAAGTTACTATTCACCAAAAAGTATCTTCATCCTATTGAACCACCTTTTACTTACTGATTTAAACTGTGTCTCTCAGATTTTTTTAATTCAAATAACATAAGTTGTAAAATTACGTTCTATGCAAATTTGCAAATGTGCACAGAAGGTGGATAAAAGACGGTAAAAAGTTCAATAAAATTTTATACATATAATCTTATTATAAAATGGAACCAATGAATTAAATTGAACTTATATAGGTATTATGTATCTATGTTTACATAATTTAAAATTAAATAAAATAAATAATTACTTAAATAAAAAGTCAGTTTCAAATAATAAAGCAGTGTTTTTCACTGTTTCTAAAAAATTGAATGTTTTCAGAAAAATACCAAAACATCACTATAAGGAAATTTTCATATTCTCAATTATTAAATGAATTATATTTTACCAAATTAAAAACATATATGTTTCATTTGTTTTTAATTTTATATCATTTCCCATTGCCAAAATCTAAAAGTGGGTTTTTGTAAAGTAAAAACCATATTAGGATTGAAATTTCTTCTGTGCAATTTAAATTTGAAATTATATATAATGACCTAAATTTTGTTAAATGATAAAAATATATTCTAATTATACTTAGAAATCCTTTAAATTAATAATTTAATAGTATAAATTATTTTCATTATAGAAGTTCTTTTCAAATAACATTTTGCATCTTTCACTATTCATCAAAATATGAAACTTATCAGAAAAAACAAAAAATAAATCCAAACTACATTTTTATGTCCCACTTCTATATAAGAGTTTTATTTTTGTAATATTTATTCTAAAAGTGTCAAATATTGCATTAAAAATGGTTCACCATTAATTGGCGGTAAAAGTTTATTTTTTTGAAAAATTCATTTTCTATAAAATTGAATTTTTTATTGTATTATGTATAAGATACTAAAAATATGGACTCTAAAATTATATAAATTATTTGAAATTAAAAATTTAGTTAATACAATTCATAAAATCTTTTTAAATGGCCATTTTGTTAATTTGTGGTGTGCTCGAACTCGGTGTTGCGTGTAGCAAATTTTTTTGAATTTCATTGAAGCAATAACATACTAGAAAATATTGGGGTGTTATATTATCCCCTACATAATTAAATTTAATCCTTTCAATTTGAAATTTTGAAGAAAAAAAAATGGTTAAAAATATAAAAATACCTTTTTGGAAAACCCACATCAGAAATTGGGTTAATATAATTTGGTCTTAATAAGAGGGAAAAAGAAATTAAAAAGTTACCACCAAATTATGTTCTAAATTAGGAGAAAATTGGTAGAAATTAGAGACACATAATTGGAGTGAAAATGTAAATATTTATAGGTAGTTATTGAGGTCATCAATAAAAAAAGTGTAAAATTGAGGCCTTAATTCCATCAATAGACAATGATTTAAAATATCACCGGTTCATCAAAACATAAGGTATTAGGATAAACAATTTTTTGTTTTATGAACCCTTCCATAATGTTTAAGAATTAATTTATTCATAGAATAAGTGGAAAAAATATACTTGACAAGTATAGATTCATCCTTCAACTAATTCTTACCACAATATCATTTTTCAATCCAAAAGATAATAGAGTTCAAAAATATATTATTTTTCCTAATAGTATTGTGATCCCAAAATAGTGATGTTATAATGCATTTTTCAGAATTTTTAAAAAACTACATTATACAAACTAGGACATCACATTGGATAGTGGTAGGTTATTCACCTTTGACGCCATTTGGTTGCAGGTTCATGTCTCACGGCCTTGACGGAGGCGACGGGTTGTCCCCCAACCTCCGGGTTATCCTTTTTATAACAATCCAAAAATAATCATAAGAAATGTTTTAACCTTAACAACAGTATTCAATGTCAAACTTAGTCCATTAAATCCTTTATACTTATCCATAATACTTTCTTCCAAACTCACAGACCAATATATATAAGTAAGGTAAACATAATGAATATCTCTTTTACCACGTAATCACATGTGAATACCTTAATAATGTATTCTTTTAAAGCATGGTAACAGATAGAATTACCGTAAAACCATATTGAATACATTCATATTTTCTTATTCCTTAATGAATACCATATGTACTCCTTATAACAAATGAAGTTGTAAACTCCATCAATGATGGAATAATTAAATAGTTAATTAGTTCCATGGCAGTGAATAATATACAATATACATTATCCATCTCAATTATATCTTATTTAGAAATCATTATCTATGTTCCATAAACATATTAAGGGTTATGTTTCCCCCAACTTTATATTTTCTTAAATGTTTATCTAGAAAATGTGTCACTTTAATTGGTACCATAAAATCTCCAATCCTTAATGAAAACATACTATAGTAAAATCCTTATATACTTTATAATTCTTATTACTTGTACATCATGAATACAATACATATATGAAACTATTATTTAATAACAATATAAGAACACCAGTCATTCATATTCATCAACTGTAGTATCATAAATTGATTAATATCCAATAGTATCATTTGGGTTATACTATGATGACTGGGAAATTGATTCACATAGTGTCCCAACTCCTTGAAGATGGAGCATTTTACATTTGAAACAGCTTTCATACCCTTGTAATTACGAACATGGTGTCATTTCTCTCCACACTTATAACAAACTATCATTCTATTCTATCACTTCCCAAGGTTACTCATTCCAGATTCATCATATGTGGGGAAATAATTCTTTTCCTTCTTCCCTTTATCCACATTTCTCTTTACCATCCTTTTCTTCTCTTTATTCCTTTCAAAGCCATTGGAATTAGATAATTATTTACTTATCTTATTAACACATGATATTATTTCTTCATATGATGAGAATACATGGGAGACTATTTTCTTTTTAAATATTGGATTAAAACTATGAAGGATATGATACTTATTACTCTTTGGATCATGCGTATTGCTAGAGTTATCGATCCTTCTCCTAGGAACCATTTCTAAACAATGGAGTAAACTAGGTTTGTTTATGAATCACAATGAATAATTCCAAACTTGTAAAACACCTTACATAAATTGACCAATTTATGCATAAAATACATGAGCATATAAATGTTTTCTTTGAAGAATTATTTACACATAAATCGTTCATAATGGTTTGTAAAGAATATGTAAATTTATCATAATCATATCTCTTAGGAGTGTTCTAACCAAGTGTACAACAAGGCCCATTGTCGTGTACTAGGATATCACGGGTCAAGACTGAAACTCCTTCTCTATGTTTTCACTCCTAGGTACATCTGTGTGAGATATGCCTCTACCTACTCATATATATACATGGATGTATTTCTTGGGAAATTCACAAAATCTCTAATTTACCAAAATTTTAGAAATTTCTTATTTACTAATCCTTAAGGATTATCTTAGGGTAATGTTCTCTAATTTGAGTTTATCTAAATCTATTTTTGAGGTTGTTGGTAAAAATTAGCTAATTCCAATAGTTATGCCCCGACCCTAGAAGCCAGGAGCTAGTGCATTATTTTAATACATTGGCATGATTATAAGGAATCAAGTGCTGAAGGACCTATCAGTTTAGCATTCTTAGAAAATAGATTACATACCTTAACTTTACATTACTATTTCAAATATAAAATACAACATAGTTTTTTCTTTTATAATGACATTATTTCCTTCATCTTATCCCTACATATAAATCATTATACACTTCATTGAAACCTAGGAGAATATAACATAAGAAAGGGGTGATCTCAGATGATCAGTAAGGGTAAATAATTTAGTGGAAGCTATAAACTTTTTCGGAAAATTGTGTAATAGAAACAAAATCTTTTATAAAAATAATCTTGAAAATAATACGTAAAAAATAAATAAAAAATAACCATATAAACATGCACATGGATATTCTACTATTCAAATAATCACATGTGATAACTAATTTCAAAATGAGGGAATGCCTAATGCGGAACATCATTACAACATAGTCAAGGCCTCGTGCCAAAAAAATTATCATGTCCTTGTGCGAAGAGAGTAATTTGTCACATGAGACCCACCGATGCATCGATGAGCTATAGTAGGCTCCACCCATCACTTACTAAGTCAAATCCATTCCTTATATGAAAATGTTGAAACATAACATAAAAATTCGTAGTAAAACTAGCATACGATATGTCAATACTTCAACCAGAAACCATGATGGGTATAAAAATAGAACATATATACTGAATCATATAATAACTCAATCAATACAATATGGAATATTTTATTATAATAAATCATCCTTAATAAAGAAAAATATCCAGCAACGAATGTTGACATAGTTGAAAATGATTTGTAAAACATTCTGAGATAAATAACCATTTTAAGAAGTCATTTAAAAGTAACACATTTATAAAGGAAGTCATTTAGAAGATATTTTTTAATCAATGTTTCCCATAACACTATGAATCTTTTTAAAGGAATTAATATTTTAAAACAATCATGTCCATATAAATAAATCCTTATAACCATTTTGAAAACATCGACATTAATGAGAATGATTTAGAAGAATATATTTTTAAAACATTGAAAATGATGTTTTGGTTAAATAGTACATTAAAAGAATCATTTTGAAATGTCTTTTACGAAACATGGAGATGGATAATAAATATTTCCTAAAAAATACCTACATATAAATAACTCGGATAATAATGAGATGGAGCTATTTACCCTTACCTTCTACATTCTTTTAGTCATGGGTACGTTTAACCCCATGTATAATGACCATAGTATGTTATTAAATTATAGCAGTACCATATTAATATTTATGATATCACACATGATTCATTTATGACATTATACTAGCCATATAATAATTATTTCCATGTTAATTTAACATCTTGGGTAATAATCGATTTCTTTATCATATTTGTTTTAACTTGTAATTCATGATAGTATCACTTAGATCATGATATATTACATCCATAATATATAAAATTATTTATATATAATATATATTTAAAAAATAAATATGAATAATAGATAGATATATGAAATGGAAAACACCATTTTTGAAGATGGTAGGCCATAAGTACGTATAAACATTGTTTCTATTTTCATATCGTATTGAACAGAACTAAGTGTATATGATATATATACACACACACACGCATAGATATATTTCAAGTATCATTATTATGTCATATATTACAAACTTATTAATAATATATATTTTTATAATCATCAATGAATGGGGAATGTGGACGTGAATCTCATCGCAACGTGGAGATGGTAATCCGTACTTACGCACAAGCGACGATATAATTTCATTAATGATTAAAAGTGGTTGAATTGGATGATATATTAATTTTACAGATATATTATCTTGTTATTTTCATTATTTATATACATATTAATCGTCATTATATCCATCCAAATAACATATTGTTGAATAACAAATTGCACTACGGTGTGGAGAAGGAAGGCCGTACGTACGCACACATGGTGACATTATCATTCATTGGATGGATAGAATAATTAATATGGTTGAAACATATTTATAATAACATAAAATTATTTTTAAGGTACTGAATATATTATTTTGGTTTGAAATAACAAATAAAGAGAATGTGTATGAAGAAGATAACTTTGAAAGAGGTGAGGAAATTGTTACATTTTCATCGGGTTCTTAATATTGATTTGATCAAAAGGGATCCTTAAATAGGCTTTCTGCTAAAGTTAATTCCTCTTCGTTGAAGTGAGGATAGTTGGGAGGATATTTGAGAAGGGTTTGGTCGACCCAAATATCTTTGGAGGACTGAATTTTAGAGAATCAGATGTTCAATTTTATAATAGGGGTGAGGGGCACAGTAGATAAAACATGAAATTTTATTTCATTATTCAATAATATTCAGGTTCTAATGGATACAAATGATATTATTTAGATATCTATGTAGTTATGGTTCATAATAATCTCAAAAAATAGGTTTTATAAATGTTTATGTTTCCATATTAACTGTATCTTTTGGATATAACACTTAGTTAAATAGTATAACACTTACCATGTCTCCTTGTATTTTTATATTATAAGGTTAATAAACATATAACAAAAATGCCTCGAGAACCCCCAATGGTTCATTAATGATATATATATTATTAGATAATTAATTTGGCTGAACCCTAGATTTTTAAGAATATTATATCATTTTATATTGTAGTATTTATACTAAAAACACATTTATGTCAATTCTGACAGTATTTTTTTTAATATCACAAAACCATGATTACTTACAATAAATTTAATCAAATAAAACTTAAAATGTCATAATAACCTATAAAATTTTTATAATTCATTAGAATTATCAATTTAAATTTATTTCGATATTTATAATATCATGTATTTCAATATTTCATTAATAAGGAAATTACTGAATCATCATTGTGTCACATATAAATTTAAATATTTAATGTCAAAAAATTATAACCAAAATACCATTATGTATGAAATATTTATATATTTCTAATTAATATTTAATATCGAATTTATCATATATATAACTATATATTAAAACTGTTTTAGTTATTGAAATTTCAATTTAATACTTTTAACTCTTCTTTAAATAAAATAACAATAATTATACAAGTCTAATCCATGTTGAAAAAATGATCATATTTTATTCCTAAGGCTTTTTTTTTCTAAATAAACATATACAATAGAATAAAAACATGTTTTAGGGTAATTATAATATAATTTTTCTATTAATTACCATATTTAATTTTAACCTTGGAAAATAAAATTCAAAAGTAACTATTCAACAAAAAATTTCATCCTATTGAACTAAATTTTACATACTAATTTCAACTGTGCCTCTTGGATTTTTGATATTCAAATCCCAAAATTGGTAAAATTATGTTTTATGAAAATTTGAACATGTTCGTTGAAGGTTGGTAAAAGACAGTAAAAAGTTCAATATTATTTTATACTTCAAATCTAATTATAAGATTGAACCTATTAATTACATTGAACTTATATAGGTATTATGTATATATTTTGAAATAAAATAAATTTAAATAAAATAAATAATTATTTAAATAAAAATCATATTTTATATAAAAACACAGTTTTTTTCACACTTCATCAAATGTAACAACCCAAGCATCTACGGTACGCTTCTCTTTGAATAATGTGATAGCGTGTGTTGTACGCAACATCGAGTTCTAACAGACCACAACCAATAAAACTAGCCATTATGAATAGTAATACCTAACTTTTGAAATTATATATATTTGATATATTAAAATGGACTTCATTTTTGGTTTTGGAATATCGAAATTATCCTAAGATGAATTTTTGGTATTTTTCTGAGAACTTCCAATTTTTATGAATAGTGAAAAATATTTAAAAAAAACTTTTTTAATAAAACTAATTTATAGTGATAAATTGTATTATTGAGTGGTTTCGAATTATAATTAGAATATATTTTTACCATTTTAACCATTGGTGTTCATTAGAATTAATTTCACTTTGAAATTGGACATAAACAATTGTAAATCTTTTGATATATATTGTTTCTTAAAAACACGTTATTTGTTGTGACAGCGGAAATTAATTATAAAATTAATTAATTCAACTTTTATGTTTAGAATTTTTAAAATAGACATCATTTTTGAATTCAGAATATCAATTATAGCTTAGGGTGAAATTTTTCCATTGTTTTGAAAAACTTCAATTTTTGATGAATAGAGAAACTACTAAGTGGTAGTTAAAAAACTGAATTTTTCATAAAACATAATTTTACCACTTCTGTGAATGGAATTTCGAAAATCCGAGAGACACAGTTAATATCAAGAAGTAAAATGTGGTTCAATGAGATGAAAACAATTTTTGGTGAATAGTAACTTTTTACTTTTATTTACCACTGTTAAAAGTAAATAGCGTAATTAAGGGTAAAAATGATATTAATATTACCCTAACACATGTACTAATTCTATTGGACAAGTGTATCTAGACAAAAAACAACCTTAGGAATAAAATATTTTCATTTAGGTCCCCTTGGATTAGATTAGGACATTTATTATTATTTAATTCAAAGAAGAGTTAACAGAGTAAAAATCAATGTTTATTTACTAAATTTTTTTTAATATATGGTCATACATAAGATAAATTATATTATATATATTAATTAGAAAGATAAAATGATTTCCTACATAATGATATTTTATTTATAATTTTTAGACATTAAATAATTTAACTTATTTATGACACAATGATGATGCAAAAATTACTATAATAGTGAAAAATTAAAATAATTGATATTATAAATACCCAAATAAATATAATATTAGTCTTTTAATGAGTTACACTAATTTTATAGGATACTATGACATATTAGGATTGATTTAATTTACTTTTTTCGAATCAATCATTCTGTTATAAGTTTCACAAAAATCAACTATTGAATAGTATCAAAATTGACATAAAAGAGTTTTTAACGCAAATATTATATTATTAATTGATATTAAATTACTAAAGATCTAAGGATCGGCCAAGAGACTTATATCATGATATGTGTATCATTAATGGACCACTTTGGGATCTCTTGGATATATATAGTATGTTTATTAACTATATAATTTAAAAATACAAAATGGCATGGTAAATGTCAAACTAATTAACTAAGAGTTAAAACTAAAATATAAGGTTAATATAGTTACCCAAACCTTTCTAAATTATATTGTTTGAATGTTTTTCGACCTATCCCCACCTTAAACTTTTAATAATCAACTTTTGAGACATTAGAAACCGAATATGAATTTATTATAAATTAATATTTCTTGCTTTTCCAAAGGTGCCCCTCACCCCTCTTATAAAAGGGCACTCCCCCTTCTCATTTCTTCACACCTTCAAAGCCATTTGGTTCGTCCAAACTCTTCCCCAATACTCTAAAAACTTCCCTCAATACAACCTAGTGGCCTTAGTTTGATCAGAGAGCCATCCTATGGAGCCCTTTTGATCAAATCAAAAGAAATAACCCGAAGAAGTGGTAATGTTTTCACCACCCTTTTTCAAATTCATTTATTCTTCCACTTCTTCTTTCTTTATTATTACCATATAAAATAATAACTCCAGTATCTTATATATACTCTTATGTTATTATAAATATGGTAAAACAATATTCAGTATTCTATCCACTCTTTGAATAACATGTCACCATGCGTGCGTACGTACGGCTTACCGTCTCCACGTCGTGGTGTAATTGTTATTCAATATATTATTATTTGGATGGGTATAATAATGATGTGTAACACATTTAAATAATAAATATAACATGATAATGATTCTGTATATATGATATACTATCCAATTATATATTATTTTAATATCAAAAGAATGATATTGTCGCTCGTGCGTACGTACGGACTACCGTCTCCACGAACGTGATGAGATTCATTCTCCATCGTATCCATTCAAGTATAATTATCATTTGATGATTTAAAAATAATGTTTAAGTACTTGATATCATTCTGGATATGAATAAGATACAACCTATCCCTGAAAATCATGGATTACATAACAAAACATATAAAAGAAAATGAGTAAGTTAACACCCGAAACGACGATAATACTAAGATATTATTAACAAAGCAATGTTAAAAGATCATATATGATATAATATTAATATATATGATTCTTGAATAATTTAATAACAATTATTTCACCATTATACCAGATTTTAACCTACCCTCAACCAAGGAAAAGTACAAGGTAAGGGTTTATTTCACGATCTCTTCATTATCTAAGGTTGTTTAAACGTAATAATCTACTGGGATCTCTTTATCATCCACATCCATGTTTCTAAAAAATGTATTTCAAAACATTTTTACTATTTACAATAATATGAGTTAAATTCATTTATACCCTTTTTTGACTTTTTATAAGTTATTTATAAAGGAATCGTTCCGTTGTTTTCCAAACAAGGTGCTTTTTAACCATTTCGAAAGAATTAAGGTAAGAATATTTTTTTAACTTATACAACGAGTGTGGTTATTTTCTGCCGTTATAAAATCGTTGAAGCTTCCCTTACAAGCTTATAATAATATTTTCATAGAAAATGTTTTATTTCATTAATATATGACTCTTAAATGATTTCAAAATAGAAAGAGATATTTCTCTAAAAAGAGTTTGGATTTCATCTATGTAAACATCCTTTGATGGATTTTATGCTTATTTGAAGTTGATTTATTATTCTACAAAACATCTATAATGTATTGAAGGTTTTGTGATATGTTTGACTGTGGATGTACTATTTTTATAATTTTCATAGTTTATGGTGAAAGTATTGACATTTCGTATGCTAGTTTTAATACGAATGTTTATGTTATGTTTAAACCTTTTCATATGGGAATTCATTGGACTTAATATGTAATGGGTGGAGCCCGCTATAGCTCCTCGATGCATCGGTAGGTCTCATGAGACAAACTACTATCTTGGCATAAGGCCTTGGAAAAATCTTATTTGTAGTCTTGGCATGAGGCTTTGGCTATGTGGTTATGATAGTCTGGAATTATGCATTCCATCATTTTGAAAGTGGTAATTGATATTGCATGTGATTTTTCGATTAGTAGAATATCAATGTGAATAAGTAAATGTATTATTTCATTTTAATTTTTCCATACTATGTTGAAGTTCATGTTTAAAAGGCTTTTGATTTAAGTTATACATTGCCTTAAATGTTTATTCTTATTTATGAAAGTTTCTGCTATATTGTTATCCTTACTGGGCATTTGAGCTCACCCCTTTCCTATGTTTTATTTTTCCCAAGATGTGAAGAAATAATTTATGAATGACCTGCAGGGATAATATGTGGGGATATGAGTCTGGTATATGGAGACTATGTTGTTGTAGTAGTTTTTCACTTTATGATGTAATGTAAAACTTTATGAATATATCTAGTGTTTCAAAGGATACTAAACCAATCAGTATTTCGATATTTGATCTTTCTTGTGATCATGCCAATGTTATGTAATAATGCACCGAATCTAGGTAACTGAGGTCGGGGCGTTACAGTTGGTATCAGAGGAAATTTAGTAGAATCCTTGGAAGCTATATTTAGATAAACTCTGATTAGAGCACATAGATTTAAGATGGACTTTGAGGATTAGAATAGAAGAAAATCCTAGAATTTTGGTATTGTAGAGATTTTTTGAGTTTTCCAAGCAATACATCCCTGTCTGGATACGAGCAGGTAGAGGCGGCTCTGGCGCATATGTACGTAGGGGTAAAATTCGAAAACACCTCTTTGAGCTAGACTCGAACGGGAACTGGTGCACGACAACGGGCCTTGTTGCACTCTTGGTTACGACACTCCTGAGGGATATGCTTAGGATAACTCTCATTTTCTTTACAAATCATTATGAAGGGTTTATGAGTATATTCTTCCTTATAGAAAACATTCTTTTGATTATGGATTATACCTATAAATAGTTCAATTTATGTTAAGTGTTTTATAATTATGGGATTATGTATTTTGATTCATAAACATATCTAGTTTATACCATTGTTTAGAAATGGAGCCTAGTGGAAGAAATGGAAACCGTATCAATGCATGCACTCCATGTAGGAATTTCCCTCCTACACAAGATAATTATAGTGGAACTAGTGATGCAACTGGTGTCGATCACCTAATCACCATACTGGGAAAACTTACTCATGTTATGAATAATAAACTTATCCATATGGAGAACCTTGATCCACAGCGTGGAGGATCAATGTTAGATCGCTTCATGAGGAAACAACCACCAACGTTCGATGGGAGTACAAATACCTTAGTAGCTGATCAATAGATATTATCCCTAGAAAAAATATTTCAGGCTTTGGGGAGTAGTGAAAGGGAAAAAGTTATCATGGCAGTTTACCGCCTCACTAGAGATGCTGATAAATGGTGGTCATTGATTCAAAATATAAAGGAAGATGATGAAGTATCAAATATGGCATGGAGGGAGTTCAAAGATCTGTTTTTAAAAAAATACTTTCCTCGCAACCATTGAGCAGATATGGAAAGGCAGTTTCTGAGTCTGAGATAAAAGGAGGATGAAAATGTCACAAAGTATGAGGCTAACTTTACAATGTTAGCAAGGTATGCTGGAGATTATATATGTAACCCAAGAAGTAGGATTGATCGTTTCTTTGATGGGTTAAAACCATTTCTCCATCGAGCATTATTATCACAATCCTTCTCGTCGTACGAATACATTGTCTCATGTGCTATCAAGACCGAAAAGGAATTTTCTATGTCTTATGACTTTAAAGCAAAGCATAGGAAGAATAGATCTTCTGATCAATCTGGGAATGGAAATTAGTAGAAGAAGGGAAATATTGAACATCCATCCTATGGTAAATGTGGGAAGAAACACCCCGGTACTTGCTTGAAGGGAACGAGAGTCTATTACAAGTGTGGTGAAAAAGTCCACCAAGCTCGTGATTGCAAAGGGAAGATGGAAGCTACCAATGTTCAGTGCTACAATTGCAGGGAGATGGGGAATTATGCAATTGAATGTCCTAGGTGTCAAGGGAAATTACCTCAGAAAATTCCAAGGGATCAAGGCCAAGCCTATGCTATCACCACTGCTGAGGTAGAAGCTCCGAATGACGTGGTGGCAGGTAATTTAATGGTTTCCTCATGTTTAGAAAATGCATTATTCGATTCTGGATCATCACATTGTTTCATATCTTCCCAGTTTGCTAAGAAAATTAGATATTTCCAATTTTATTTAATAAGGGAGTTGTCAGTTCAAACTCCTAAGGGAAGTATCATTGCAACAAGGTTTTGTGAGTCAGTCCCCATTAGAGCACATAAATGTTCTTTATCTGCTGATCTCATCTTCATACCTATGATTGAGTTTGATATAATCCTCGGTATGGACTGGCCTTCAGACTGTGATGCGAAGATTTATTATAAGAAGAAATAGGTTATGATTCTTGATGATGATGATAAGGAACACCTTATCTTTAGAGAAGAATCATCAACGCCTAATTCTTATCTAGATCCACCCCCAGTAGCTCAACTAAATTCAATTATTGTGGAGGAATAGAATGAAATAACTGTGGGTGAGGAACAAAATGTTCAAATAGAGGATGTACCTATTGTGAAAGAATACATAGATGTATTTCCAGAAGATTTACGAGGACATCCTCCAGAACGAGAAGTTGAGTTTTCCATTGATTTAATTCCTGGATCAAGGCCTATATTGAAGACCCCTTATAGAATGGCCACTGTAGAATTAGTCTAACTAAAAAAACAACTCGAGGAATTGAGTAATAAAGGATTTATTCTCCCCAGTGTTTCTCCATGGGGAGCCCCTTTTCTTTTTGTTAAAAAGAAAGATGGATCCATGAGGTTATGTATCAACTACAGGGAGATCAATGCTATAACAATAAAGAACAAGTATCCCCTACCTCGCATTGATGATTTATTTGACCAACTACATGGAGCTCAATAACCTTCAAAGATTGACCTTCGATCTGGATACCATCAGTTGTGTGTGAAGAAGGAATACATTCCGAAGATAGAATTTCGAACCAGGTAAGGGAATTATGAGTTTACAGTAATGCCTTTTGGATTGACTAATGCACCCTTTGTATTCATGGATCTGATGAATAGATTTTTCAAGGAATATCTCTATGAATTTTTGGTGGTATTTATTGATCATATCTTGGTATACTCAAAAAGCTACGAAGATCATGAAAATCACTTTCACATTATCTTGAAGACTCTGAGAAGACATGAATTATATGGGATGTTTAGCAAGTGTAAATTATGGCTTCAAGAGATTTCTTTTCTTTTCCATATTTTCCCTAAAGATGTAATCTCTATTGATCCTTCTAAGACCAAGGAAATCCAAGAATGTCCAGCACCTACGAATATAACTGAGGTACATAGTTTTATTGGTTTAGCAGGTTATTATCGACGTTTCATCCATAATTTTTCCCGATTGGCTAACCCATTAACGACGCTCACATGTAAAGGGGTTAAATTTGTTTGGAAAAAAGATTGTGAAGAATGTTTTGAAGAACTGAAGATAAGATTAGTCAATGCTCCTATATTGACTCTACCATCAGGGAATAATGGGTTCGTTATTTATAGTGATGCATCGAAGAAAAGACTTGGTTGTGTCCTTATGTAGAATGATAGGGTTATTGCCTATGCATCACGACAGTTGAAAATTCATGAATAAAACTATCAAACTCATGATCTCGAGTTAGCAGCTGTGATCTTTTCTTTGAATATATGGAGGCACTACCTCTATGGTGAAAAATGTGAGATTTATACTGATCACAAGAGTTTGAAGTATATTTTATCACAAAAATAACTCAACATGAGGCAAATGAGATGGCTTGAATTACTCAAGGATTATGATTGTATAATACATTACCACCCGAGGAAAGCAAACAAGGTGGAAGATGCTTTCAGTAGAAAAGAACATGGAGTTTTGAACGTGATGAGAATTTAAAGGGATCCAATTTTCATAGATCTAGTGAGTATAGACATGGGAATAACTCGGGAAGGTGAAACATCAATTCCTTTTCAAATGGTTGCAAAACCATATTTACTAGAAAGGATTAAGAGTTCTCAGACTGATGATGGATAATTCAATAGAAGATTAAAGCTGTGAATGATGGGAGGTTGAGCGATTTTGTGTATGAAGATGGAATTTTGAAATTCGGGAAGAGACTTTGTGTTCCCTATATACCTGATCTAAAAAGGGAATTGCTGGATGATGTTCATAGTTCCAATTTCTCTATACACCATGGGAGCACCAAAATGTATAGAGATTTGAAGGAACATTATTGGTGGGACAACATGAAGATGGAGATTGCTGATTTGTGTCAAGATGTATGGTTTGTCAACAAGTGAAAGCTGGAAGGCAACAGCCTAGTGGAGTATTGCAACCTCTTCCCATAACTGAGTGGAAATGGGAAAATATTACAATGGACTTTCTCATGGGACTACCATAGAATCCTATAAGGTACAATGTAATATGGGTTATTGTTGATCGTCTTACCAAGTTATCACATTTTCTTGCTATAAGAGAAGATCTACCACTAGAACGTCTAGAAAGGGTATATATTTATGATGTTGTGAGACTTCATGGAGTACCCCTATCGATTTTTTCTGATTGTGATCCCCGTTTTACTTCAAGATTCTGGAAAAGTCTTCAGAAATCCCTGGTTACTGAACTTAATTTGAGCACTGCCTACCACCCTCAGACAGACGGACAATCAGAACGGACTATTCAAACCTTAGAATACATGCTGAGATCTTGTTCACTTGACTTTCAGGGTACATGGGATCAATATTTACCTTTGGTAGAATTTTCTAATAACAATAGCTTCCATTCGAGTATTCAGATGGAACCATATGAAGCGTTATATGGAAAGAGATGTCGCACACCAACCTGTTGGGATGACGTTGGTCAAAGAAAACTTGTAGGTCCAGAACTGGTGGTGGAAACGATGGAAAAGGTGAAGGTAATCCAAAATCACATCAAAGCAGCTCAACGTAGGCAAAAGGGCTATGCTGATAATTGAAGGAAGGATTTGGAATTTCAAGTCGGTGATCATGTTTTCTTTAAGGTATCTCCATGGAAGGGAGTCATACGTTTTGGTAAGAAAGGTAAATTGAGTCCCAGGTACATCGGTCCTTTCGAAATTATAGAACGAATTGGGGTTGTAGCTTACCGATTGGCAATGCCGCCAAGTCTCTCCAAAGTTCACGATGTGTTCCACGTATCTCTATTGAGGAAATACATGCCTGACCCAACGCATGTACTCACCTATGAAGAATTAGAACTGGAACCCGATCTGTCTTATTGTGAAGAGCCCATCAGGAATCTTGATACAAGAGAACAAGTACTGAGAAACCGGACGACGTGTCTGGTAAAATTTTTGTGGAGAAACCATAAGAGGGAAGAGGCAACGTGGGATCCCAAGGAACTTATGATGAAGAACCACCCAAGTCTTTTCATGTGGTAGTATTCTGGAAATTTTGAGGACGAAATTATTTGAAGTAGGGGAGAATGTAACACCCCAAGCTTCTACAGTACACTTCTCTTTGAATAATGTGATAGCGTGTGTTGTACGCATCATCGATTTCTAACACACTATAACCAATCAAACTAGCTGTTATGAATAGTAATACCTACTTTTTGAAATTATATATATTTTATATTTCAAAATGAACTTCATTTTGGGTTTCAGAATATCGAAATTATCCTAAGATTAATTTTTGGTATTTTTCTGAGAACTTCCAATTTTTATGAATAGTGAAAAATTCTTAAAAACTACGTTTTCAATCAAAATAATTTATAGTGAAAGATTATATTATTGAGTGGTTTTAAAGTATAATTAGAATATATTTTTACCATTTTATCCAATGGTGTTCATTAGAATTAATTTCACTTTGAAATTGGACATAAACATTGTCAATCTTTTGGAATATATTATTTCTTAGAAACACGCTATTTGTTGTGACAGCAAGAATTAATTATAAAATTAATTAATGGAACTTTTATGTTTGGAATTTTTTAAAATAGAAATCATTTTTGAATTCGGAATATCAATTATAGCTTAGGGTGAAATTTTTCCATTGTTCTGAAAAACATCAATTTTTGAGGAATAGTGAAACAACTAAGTGGTAGTTAAAAAACTGAATTTTTAATAAAACTTAATTTTATCGCTTCTGTGAATGGAATTTCGAAAATCTGAGAGACACGGTTAATATCATGAAGTAAAATGTGGTTCAATGAGATGAAAATAATTTTTGGTGAATACTAACTTTTTACTTTTATTTACCACAGTTAAAAGTAAATAGTGTAATTAAGGGTAAAAATGATATTAATATTACCCTAACACATTTCTTAATTGTATTGGACAAGTGTATCTTGACCAAAGAAAACCTTAGGAAAAAATTATTTTCATTTAGGTCCACTTGGAATAGATTAGGACATTTATTATTATTTAATTCAAAGAAGAGTTAAAAGAGTTTAAATCAATGTTTTTTTACTAAAACATTTTTAATATAGGGTTATACAAAAGATAAATTCGATTGTAAATATTCATTAGAAAGATAACACGATTTCCTACATATTGATATTTTATTTATAATTTTTAGACATTAGATAATTTAATGTATTTATGACACAATGATGATACAGAAATTACAATAATATAGAAAAATTAAAATAATTAATATTATAAATACCCAAATAAATAAAATATGAGACTTTTAATGAATTAAAATAATTTTCTAGGATAATATGTCATATTAGGATTGATTTAATTGTCTTTTTTCTAAGTAATAATTCTGTTATAAGTTTCACAAAAATCAACTATTGAATAGTGTCAAAATTGACCTAAAACAGTTTTTAAAACAAATATTATATAATTAATTGATATTAAATTCTTCAAAATCTAAGGATCGGCCAAGAGACTTATATCATGATAGGTGTATCATTAATGGACCACTTTGGGGGTCCCTTGGATGTATATAGTATGTTTAATAACTATATAATATAAAAATACAAAGTGACATGGTAAATGTCAAACTAATTAACAAAGAGTTAAAACTAAAAGATAAGGTTAATATAGTAACCCAAACCTGTCTAAATTATATTGGTTGAATGGTTTTAGACTTATACCCACCTTACACTTTGAATAATCAACTTTTGAGCCATTATAAACCAAATATGAATTTATTATAAATTAATATTTCTAGATTTTCCAAAGGTTCCCCTCACCCCTCTTATTAAAGGGAACTCCGCCTTCTCATTACTTCACACATTCAAATACTTTTGGTTCAGCCAAAATCTGAACCAATACTCTCTAAAATTCCCTCAATACAACCTAGAGGCCTTAGTTTGATCATAAAGCCAGCCTAAGGAGCCCTTTTGATCAAATCAAAAGGAAGAACCCGAAGAAGAGGTAATGTTTTCACCACCATTTTTCAAATTCATTTCTTCTTCCACTTATTCATTCTTTTTTATTACCGTTATAAAATTATAACTCCAGTATCTTATATATTCTGTGATGTAATTATAAATATGGTACAACCATATTCAGTATACTATCCACCCTTTGAATAATATGTCACCCTACGTGCGTACGTACGACTTACCGTCTCCACGCCGTGGTGTAATTGTTGTTCAATATATTATTATTTGGATGGGTATAATAATGATGTGTAACTCATGTAAATAATAAATATAACATGATAATGATTTTTTATATATGATATAATATCCAATTATATATTATTTTAATATCAAAAGAATGATATTGTCGCTCGTGCGTACGTACGGACTTCTGTCTCCACGAACGCGATGAGATTCATTCCCCATCGTATCCATTCAAGTATAATTATCATTTGATGATTTAAAAATAATTATTAAGGACTTGATATAATTTTGGATATGAATAAGATACAACCTATCGATGAAAAACATGTCTTACATAACAAAACATATAAAAGAAAATGAGAAAGTTAACACCCAAAACGACGATAATACTAAGATATTATTGACAAAGAAATATTAAAAAATCATAGATGATATCATATTAATATATATGATTCTTGTATAATTTAATAACAATTATTTCACCATTATACAGGTGGTTAACCTACCCTCAAACAAGAAAAACTACAAGGTAAGGGTTTATTTCATAATCTCTTCATTATCCGAGGTTGTTTATACGTAAAAATCTACTGGGATTTCATTATCATCCACATCCATGTTTCTTAAAAATGTACTTCAAAACATTTATACTATTTACAAGAATATGGGTTAAAGTCATTTATAACCTTGTTTGACTTTTTATAAGTTGTTTATAAAGGAATCTTTCTGTCGTTTTCTAAACAAGGTGCTTTTTAAACTTTTGGACAGAATCAAGTTAAGATGTTTTTTTTAACTTATACGACGGGTGCGGATATTTTACACCATTATAAAATCGTCGATGATTCCCTTACAAGCTTATAAGAATATTTTCAAAGAAAATTTTTTATTTCATAAATATATGACTCTCAAATGATTTCAAAATAGAATGAGATATTTTCTCTAAAAAGAGTTTTGATTTCATCTATGTCAACATCCTTTGATGGATTTTACGCTTATTTGAAGTTGATTTATTATGATATAAAACTTCTATAGTGTATTGAAGGTTTTGTGATATGTTTGACTGTGGATGTGCCATTTTTATACCGTTCATTGTTTATGGGGAAAGTATTGAATTTTCATATGCTAGTTTTAATACGAATGTTTATGTTATGTTTAAACCTTTTCATATGGGAATGCATTGGACTTAATATGTGATGGGTGAAGCCTGCTATACCTCCTCGATGCATCGGTAGTTATCATGAGACAAACTATTGTCTTGGCACAAGGCCTCAGAAAAATCTTATTTGTAGTCTTGGCACGAGGCCTTCGCTATGTGGTTATGATAGTCTGGCATTATGCATTCCATCATTATGAAAGTGGTAATTGATATTGCATGTGATTATTCGATTAGTAGAATATCAATGTGAATAAGTAAATGGAATTATTTCATTTTATTTTTTCCGTACTATGTTGAAGTTCAAGTTTAATCGGCTTTTGTTTTAAGTTATACATATCCTTAAATGTATATTCTTATTTATGAATGTTTCCGATATATTTTTATCCTTACTGGGCATTTAAGCTCACCCCTTTCCTATGATTTATTTTTCCCAGGATGTGAAGAAGTAATTTATGAATGACCTGCATGGATAGTATGTGGGGATATGAGTGTGGGATACAGAGACTATGTTGTTGTAGTAGTCTTTCACATTATTATGTAATGAAAAACTTTATGAATATATCTAGTGTTTCCAAGTCTACTAAACCAATAGGTCTTTCTAGATTTGATCTTTCTTGTGATCATGCCAATGTTATGTAATAATGCACCGACTCTAGGTAACTGGGGTCGGGGCGTTACATCAAAAATTGAATGGTTTAAAAAAAATACCAAAAATTCACCCCAAGAAAATTTTGATATTAAAAATTCAAAAATAAAGACTATTTTAAAAAATTAAAAACTTATAATATTCTTTTAATAATTTAAAATTAATTTTTGTTGTCAAAACCAAAAAACGGGTTTTAAATAATGTAAAACATTCAAATTTTTGACATTTGTTTATGTCTAACATAAATATGAAATTACTTATAATGTCCTAAATTGTATTAAATGATATAAATATAATATTATTATAGATAAAAACACTTAAAATGTACATTTTAAGACTCTAAATTATTTTTTTTAAAAGAAGTTTTTTTCAATTAAAATTTTGCATCTTTCACTATTCATCAAAATATGAAAGCTATTAGAAAAACACCAAAAATTTATCCATATTAAATTTTCTGTCCCGCTTATAAATAAGATTTTTATTTTTTCTAATTTAATATAAAATTGTCAAATATTTCATTTAAAAGAGGTTCATGATTAATAGGCGGTAAAATTTTATTTTTTTTAAAAAACTTCCTTTATCTAAAAAATTGAATTTGTTCTTATATTATGTATAAAAAACACATTATATGGATTCTAAAATTTAATAGAGTATATAAAATTCGATATTCAATTAATACAATTCATTAACGATTTTTTAAACGGCTAGTTTGGTAAGTCGTGGTGCCCTCAAACTCGGTGTTGCATGTAGTGCAAGTTATTGAATTTCTTTAACGAGATAACATAATATGAAATCTTGGGGTGTTATAGACAGCCCCTGAAAAAACCTGAAAACTGGATTTTCACAATGTAATGGACTGTAGAGGTTTAGGCCATCACATTTTTATTGAGCATGTTATTTTTGTTGACAAAAATTATTGAATTGGGAATAATGTAGTAACATTTTTTTTTCTATTTAAAACATTGAAATGTATTAAAGGATATTTTTAAAATTAATCATAGAGGGGGATGATATTTTGAGGCCCATTGAGCTCAAAATTGATATAATGAAAATATATAATATATTAATATCTTGCACAAGTTGTTTTCTTAAATAATTATAACAACTCCTAAGTAGATCATTATATTTGAAATTTGACGCCACAATTTATTACGAGAATTGGGGAATACGGTAGGTTTGACCTATGGTTAGTCAGTAATAGACGTGCACATGCAATAACCATTTAGGGATTATTTTAAATTAACATAAATAAAAAATATATTTACTTGTTTTATTAAAGGATATAATTATATTATTCTATAAATACCTTATTATGATTATTTTTAAAGGGTTCCCCACATAATCCCACCTTGATATGAGAGGAGCAGGAGGGCATTCATCGTTGGCCTATTGAAATCAGATAATGAATGTAGATTTCATTGTGGTGGATTGATGAGTAGGAAATGTAGTTGGTCTTCCTTATCATTTGTGGACACATTGTTCAAAAATTATTGATCCACAAACATGTTGTGGGTCATTAAATGTGAATTAATTTGTTTTTATTAAAATATTGGGCATGTATATTATATCTAAATTTCAATTTATTTTGACCACCCCTCACATAAGCCTATAAAAGTTTAATATATCTTTTATTCATGATATTCAATGATTTTCACCCTTGATATCCACAATATATAATTTATGTACTAGAATTCTAAGACATAGAAGTTTCTGACATTATTCTTGCGCTCTTACCCTCTTCATGTATCAAGTACTTCACCGTTGTGCAATGTGGTCATAGATTCACATTGATGGGTTGGTTTGAGTGTGATCCATCCAAAATATTCATTATGATAGAAAAACTGACATACATATCTGTGGTTTTAGACATATAAATTAATTAAATGGGATGTGGTTTATACCCAATGGAAATGGGTTCCATAGGGGCGATGTGATCAAGTGTGAGGAACATGAGATATGTTTTGGGATTTTTATGGATCACTGGGTTTTTATTTACAACTATTTGATGGAAAGAAACAATGGTCAAAGTTGGTTCCCTCAGATTTCAATAGTAATTTGGGAACGATTCCAGGATGTGATGAATATTTTTGAATAAATGGGGAGGATCTAATATTCCCATGAAAAATGTTACTACATGCCTTATAGTGAGTAAGAACATATTGAATGTTAAATTTATTTCATATCGGATAGGGTGTTATCTAATGTTATGGATCACATGCAGTGTGGCTGGTAACACATGCCTTATAGATTTACATGGGTGGCCAAGCCATCTGCTAGTCACACACACCTTGGGCCTCATGTGGACTGCCACATCATGCCCCAGAGTACACGAGCATGAGAAGGAATACATTACGTGTACTGATATGTACTGTGAGGACCTCTCATGTTAGTACACATCATGTATCATATTGGGCACACCATGCATTGTGACATTATTTCATAGGATATGTGGAGGGATAACATGTCTAGGAAGCTGAGAGGGGCCACATACTGTGTAGACCCCATACACATCATGTAATGCTCTGTAAATCTTCTACCTATCATATCACCATCATGTGGACTCTGATTTTGTATAAGGTGCCTATTCTGAGTAATTTTCTGCATAGAACATGATGGTTGAAATCATAGAGAATTTTGAGATTTGACATGGAATTTTCTGACAATAAAATTAATTTTAAAATTCTAAATGATGGTAGTGATTGGGTGTGATCATCATAGAGATTATATAAAGAGATGATACTCCCCTATTCAGGGAGAAGGAAGTATATCAATTTCTATGATACTACCCAATCACACAAGGGCGTCGGTCCCCTATACAATCTAGTTAGGTAGAGATGGAACTCCCTTATTTAAGGAATTATTACTCTCTCTATGGGGATGAGTATACCATATCCCACCAAGAAATGGGTCACAAAAACACATTATTTATGTAGAGGTAAAACTCCCCTATTTAGGGAACAACTCCTCTATATATTGGGATGTAACAACAAGTCATAGCCGTTAATGGGTCCTATATAATCCTTAAAAAGTTATAAATTAGAAAAACCTATTAAAGGTGTAGGTCTTATATTTATATTGATGATACTCTCATATACCACCTAAGAAAGGGTCCCTCATACTCCTTCGTTTGGTAGAGAGTAAACTCCCATATTCATGGTATATGTCCCCAATCTATGCATTTCCTACTCCTATATCACTCCCATGCCTAATTCCCCAATAATCCATAGTCTGGTAGAGATTCTATGCCCCCATTCAGGTTGTGATTCCTCTGTCTATTAGGAATAAACATCCATATTTCACAAGGGAATGAGTCGACATTTTTTATTTTCTAGTAGAGGCAATACTCCCCCACTTAGAGCATGAGTCCTCTATCTAAAGATGAAAACTCCTCCGTATTCAAGCTCCCAAATGATGTAGTTCCTCCATGGTGCATGGATCCCTCAGCTATGGATCACAGTGGAATATATTGGGGACCTACAAACATATCCATGTGAGGTTAAATTTTATTTTTGTCATCAGTGATAGATTACTATAGCTACTTTAATACCCATCATCTTGGGTTGGGATATGAGATGGAGTTCCCATTTATCTGACTTTCGGGTATTTTTTTGAGTATGTATATGGATTATGTTTAATTTACATCTTGATTTGGGTTGAGGTGGCTATTTTTGAATATCATTGTCGCACCCTTTTTTTTCTTGGAATCCTTTGGTGTATTTATATACCCACCCCTGCTTAGAGTTTGTCCACACATACTATTTTTTATTCAAATCACCAATAGTTCTACGGTGATTATGGTGAATCATTGTGTTACATAGGTACACCAAACTTGTATAGTGGTTGGGATTTCAGATTAGGAGCTAGACTCTATCAGCTATCTTTTTTTCTAGTTATTATTTTGTTGGAACATCTTTTCTGGTGGGGAATGTACTATTCTTCCTTACACATTTGTTGAATTGTGTGGTAATCTAATGTATTCCTAGAGTTCCTTGCATGCATGGGTTATATGTAGATTCTATAGTGTTAACAATATGTTTCTCTACAATATTTCACCCAGATGGTTGGCTTCATTCATATAGGTTCATTTGAGAAGGGCCTCCCATTATTGTTATGCATTCTTAGTGTTTGTCGGTAACCAATGGCCTATTGGAGTCAGTCATGGTGTTGCGACGACTCAGTATTCCCTTGGCTAAAATGACGTCATAGGGTTGGGTAGTTACATTATATTTTTTAGTAAATTTATATTCTTATTAACGATGTCTATATTGTTAAAGTATTCCTCAACATTAGGAAATTGACCTCAAAATAAGATGTTTTTTGTTTTTAATAAATTAATGGTCTCTTGTATCTTATAAAAATGTATAACATCATCTCATAAATATACGTTCTTTCCAGTCCCACATTTTCACTTCCCCAAAACGTTATCCGCATATAGACAACTATTTGTTTGTTATTCACGATGTCCTTCAAATAACCCTTTCCCTATTTTTAACAGTATTTTTTATTATCCCTTTTTTTCAATGTGGGTTTTAAAAAAATGAATTTTTTAATATCAAACAATTTATTTAGAAGATGAGGTTAAATTTTTTTAGAAGAATGTAATTATTGGGTTAGACTATAAACCCCCTATTTTTGAAAATAACACAATGTTCAATATCATATATACACACACAACATAGAATTTATACGAATCATGATTTACTATTAAAATATATTTATTTAAAAATGAAATCTATAACCCTATAATTAAATTGGTATGTATGAATAAGAACAACAACATTTTCAAAATTTAATTTGAATGATAATGAAAATAGGTTGAAAAACAAGCACTTAATTCTTGGTAATGTCCTTATAGTAATTGAAAAAAATATTGTTATTTCTTTTTGTGAACAAATAATAAAATTAAATTTTTAAAATTTTATAAAATGAATTAACTAAAATGAAAAACAATTTTGAATTAAAAAATTTGAAAATTTAATTAGAATTATTTTTTGTGATTTTTCTAAAATGCTTAGTTTTAATGAATAGTAAAAAATAATGGTTTTTTTATAAAACAAAATTTTAATATAAATCATTTAGGAAGTTATATTCTATATTAAAATGGTTTTAATGTAAAATTATAACAATTATATTATTATTAGTTTATTTTTTCTATTTTAATCAATATCATGTTTAATTATTCTATAAAAACAATTTCTATTTCGGAAATAAATTTCATCGATTAAATATTTTTCATAGATTCTAGAGGTTTTATTTTAAAATAATTTTTACCAATTCATTGAAATTATAATAGAAAAATGTATTCAATATTTTTTATGTGAATAATAAATATTATATAATTATTTTATCTTAATTTTTACTCATATAAAATACAAATGACAGTAAAAAATTATTGTAGTGGTTGAGGTTAAAATAGTTTTATGAGTGGTTAAACTAAAATGATAATGTGAAAAATGACAAAAAAACATATAAAAATCATATTGGGTAGAAATATTACAATAATATATCATAAAATGTTCTATAATGATCCATTTTAGAGAGTTTTACATGTTTAAAATTTGTGTATGGAGTTTTATATTAAAAATTCGAAGTGTGTGCTCTTCCCCAGTTAAAAAGGAGCACCACTTATACTCTTCATTTTTACAACTATAAGGTCATGTGAATCCAAAAATACTTAACTAAAATACATAATGACTCCACTAAAAAAATTCTTATAGGCCTTTGTTATATCATAACTCTAATCTAGTGAGGCTTTAGTGATAATATTAAAGTGGTTGTTTGAATAAGAGGCATCGTTCCTAATCGAGCTTCATTCTGTTATTTCTTATTCAACTTCTGAAAAATTACTGAATAATGTTGATTTAATATCATCATTATAAAAAATATTATAATATTTTATTACTATAATTTTATTAACTACATCTAAATACACTTCCATCAAATGGGATAGGAAACAAGCATTTACATGTACAGTGGACTACCGCCTTACAAACCGATATAATATTAATACAATATTAATAAATTTTTAAAATTAATATATAATATAATTTCTCACCTTACTATCTATTGTAAAATTATAAAATTATTCATATTTACGACGTACAACCGCCTTGCTGTGTGATGTGATTTGTTTTTATTACAGCGTAGAATGGATGCTATATTTAAGTGAATTTGAAAAAGTAATATTATATTTATGATATTATGACCATTAATGAAATATAAAATAACACTTATCCTCATTCCATCTTGATCATTGAAAATTTTAAATATAATGAATGTGTACGTACAACTTACCATTTTACTAATTATAACATAGTTCATTTTTATATTAATAATTTATGGTAATTAAAAAAGTTTAATCTATGAATAAAAATTATAATTATTTAATTATTCATAATATACATTATTGAATAATTTTCCATTTTAAAAATTTTATGTGAATGATTCCTTTTTGAAACTATGAAATGAGATTCCTCCAAACTCATTACCTACACATAAATGATTATGTAATTAAATACATTGATAAAATTTAATTAAAGTAATTGGTTTACCGATTAGTGGATATTTCTATAATAGATTCTTAAATCATAATTTATTTATATAAGTTAATTATACATGACATAAAACACATACATGACAATGTTTGGACTCTAATTAAGGGTTTCATCTCAAAGCATCATTCTTTGAGACACAGGTTCTATTATGCACCTAGTTTCATTTTCATGATGTATATAATGAACCTTTAAATGTTATATGATAAAACCTTAATACCTCATGATATTTTTCTTAATAAATATTTACTATCCAAATTCATGAGAGTTATTATTCAAATGTTTCCAAAACAGTAAGTTTTTATGTTTCATTCTCATTTTAATAGGGGTAATTTTTACATGATTTTAAATTAAAAGAAATTACTTGACCATTGTCTAATGAAAACATTAATTTTTTATTATAATTTGTTTATTCATGAATTTTTAAGTAATAGTAACATTTTACTCTCTTTTTTACATAACATTATTAAGAAAATGTTTCTATCAAAGGATGACATAATTTCTCTCTTCGGTCAAAGATATTTGTTCTTCAATATCAATTTTTTCCGAAAATATTTTATATAATATTAACAATTATCAAAATTATTTATTAGTTAAATTTTTACCAATGATTTAATTTTTATAATTTTTTTGAATGGAATAAATTTTTTATTTTATGAATTATATACATTTTACCTTTATAAAATAGTGTGAAGGGAATTTATATTAACTTATTCGATTTGTATAAAATTACATGCCATCATAACCACTAAATTAATTAATGATAACATTATTTATACCCATTTTTAAATATAATATTTTATATAATATTTTCAATTTTTTATATTTTGAAGAAGTGATTTCAATGTAGAAACATTATTTTCCTCAATAAATATTACATAT
This sequence comes from Viscum album, assembly GCA_963277665.1. Lineage (NCBI taxonomy): Eukaryota > Viridiplantae > Streptophyta > Magnoliopsida > Santalales > Viscaceae > Viscum > Viscum album. The sequence goes on from OY728126.1 coordinate 650,324,961, forward strand.
AACCATTTAAAGACATTTTCATTGATGGAGAAAGAAGTTTATGTTATTTATTTTTTATAAATTATATATATATATCTCTCAAATATATAACTATATTTTATCCATTAATTTTATAAGAAAAATTTATTTCATAATTTCATTTATCAAATACCTTCTTTATGATATCATTTTTTATTAGGATACAAGACAGTATTATATAATTTATTTTTTTCCATGGATAATTTTTATTTTTATGACATATAACTAAATTCATTTTTATGGCACAAATAAGTAATGACCATGTTTTTATAGATCCACAAAAATAGTTCTTCAATTCATTGGGATAAGCTTTAGTCTCACAAGTAATTATGTATGGGATTATGTTGTAAAACTAATCCATTATGGGATTTTCCACAATGTGATATTGTCTAAGAAGTTAGTCTTAACTCATGTTTTTGTCATGTTATATGATATTTCAACATTTCCAATCATTTTAATGTAAATTTGATTTTTTATTATTTATTTTATTCTACAATGTGATTACTCTTACGCTTTTTATTTTTACGATATCAGGTTATACATGAATCAAATGCAATTTTTTCATATCATGATATTTCATGACCGGGCCTTTAAGGTCACTGCTTTTAGTGACATATTTGATATGTTATATAATGAAATTTTAGGAGATAAAAAGTATTTAGTATATCATTATATAGAATAAAATGAATATGATTTATTTCAGTCTCACTTTTACAAATTATGAACTTGGTATTTTAAAGACACTAGTCCTCATGACCTTTGAATTGTAATTAATGGATGTATATATTAAAAATTATATAATAATATCTTTAAAAGGATTGGGTTTCTATAGATAATCTGGTGGGTTTTTTCCTTGTACAACAAATTTTAAATGTGTATGTTTTGAATATTTTTACCCTTTTATAAATTGATTATTAAGGTAGAGTGAAGGACTTTAGAGATGTATCAAATTTACAAGGAAATTAGAATATACCATTAGATAAATACCAACATACATAGGAAAATATTGGGACATTCAATTCGTGGTTGAGTGATTCCATTATATATTAGAGGTGACTGTCATACATTATATTTTAAATTAACAAGGAAAAACCTTCCATGTGAAGTAGGAGTTTTATGGTGGTTATCATGTGGTATCACGTTCTAATTATAAGAGGTCAATTTTTATGAATTCTATGTTATCAATATTTAATTTTTAAAAGGGGATTTAGCTAATATTAAAGGTTTCTACTAGTTACTTTATATATGGACTAGGATTTTTGTGGATGGTGATGTGGTAAATACATCAGTGGGGAGTGACATGTCAATAGTATAAGGGTTCAATCATCGTGTAATTTATTCACAATGAGAATTGGGGATAATGATCATGGAAAGATAGTGGTAAAAGATTAGTTTGTTTTAATGGATAATATAATTAAAATATTGATTAATATCTAGTCAGTAAGATAATAATTGATTTTTGAATTTATGTTTTATTTACATGAAACATCAAAACATATGGTCATTTATGGGGTTTTGATATTGGTGGAAAACCAATTTATAATATGGAAACAATGTATAAAATAATTATGAATTCCATAATATTTAGGTACAGCAAATAAATTATTTGGATTATATATAATAAAACTACCGTCACATGGGAAGCATCAGGGAAGGTACACATGGAAAATATTAATATACTAGGCAATTTTATTAATGTAGAATTTTTATGTTTACCAACGATATTGACTAATATATTTTGGTGTATACAGATGTGAGATTTGGGGAAATAAATTTTCAGAATGTATCAAGTATTGGTTCTATAGTTCATAATTAGAGTATATTTTTTTGGGGAACACAATGTATTGGAGTACTAAATAAATAATTATGAAAATGATTTGGACTAGTGTTATATAATTGGATTTAGATAAAAAAATGGAAAATGAATTAAATATGTAACTAATCAGAATGCGGGTATTTTAGATAAAAGGTACAACTTTTAATTAATTTATTATATTGGAATGATCATATTCAATAGGCTATTATAAATGGACGAAAACATTGTGTTTTTATTGATGTATCGGTCAACACGAGATGTATTGTTATACAAGTTTGTGATGAGATGTTTTATAGTCGTGTGTTTTCAATGACTTGTGTTGTTTTGTGTTAGAAGAATTGGATGAAATCTGAAATCCATTCAAATTAGTGTAGGGGTGGTTTTTTTTATTTTAGATTCATATGAAATTATATGAATTTGAACATTAAATAATATTTAATTGTTGATTATGTGGGATCTTTTGGTGAAATTTTCAATTTTTTTGGTGAACAAAGTCAACGGTGGAATTTTTACTAAAGGAAGATGATTCGACCAGGTACCATGTTTATTGTATACATATTTATTAATACATAGACACCATAATGTATAAACTGGTGGCTAATAGAGTATATATTATTATGAATAGAATAGAGTAAAACCCCATAATGGTTACTCGATACTTGGTTTGTGTCTAACAAGCTCTTGGTGTCACCAAAGGTGTTTTTATAAGGACTATTAAAAAATTAATTTTCTTCTATAAAACTCAAATAAAAACTTATGGTTATAACATTTATACTACATGATATAAGATGGTCCTACCATCTTCCCCGTCTAACATTAATGTTATTTACATAGATTTATGTTGGTTTGGGAGGAATATGTTATCGGTTATTGTATGTTCCATCATTGTTTCTCCCCAATTTGTTTATTTTATTATATTGAAATAAGTTTTTATTTAAGATTTTTCTTTTCATTTTTTTAACATTCATATGGTACACACATCTATTACCATTATTTATTTGTGTTTAATGGTTTGGGAGAACATATTAATGGTGATTGTGATATATTTCACACCATTTCACAAGTGGTAAATCACCTAATAAAATATTAATTAAATAATTAAATTTTTAAATAGAAAGAAACTATTGAATTTTTGAGAAATAAGTTAAAATTAATCATACTAGTATAAGGAAATCCTTGAGGATCCCAAAATCACAATTGTTTGTTGGTTCAACATTATTAATGTAATTGTTATTATTTTCAACCAATTATAAAATATAGTTATAATTTTTATAATTTGTTAAATAATAATTGCATTATGAGATTAATTGTTTTCTACCTCAGAGTGGATTTGTGTTGGATAAGATTTAATTGGATGAGTATGGATTATGGGTTTACTACATTACAAATCTAGGTGGCCATTAAAATTTTATACCATTTATATTCTAAGTTTTTGTTGGAAATTTGTCATATTGAAGGGATCCCTATGTACGGGTGACTTTGAGTTTATTTTTATAGAATGATGGTAGATATGATAAATAGGATCAAAATATTTATTCCAAAATTAATCTTCCATTTATAGTATAATGGTCATTAAATATCCTTATGATAGTGTCATATTTTGAAACTCTAGTTAATGTTGTAAAATGATTTTAATAGGTTTTATAGGTATTGTTGAGTGAAAAGAGCCAATACTGCTCTATTATTAAACATAAAGGGATATTATACCGGGACTGATCTATTAGGTTAATGTTCATAAATTATATAATCGTGTGAGGCTTGTGTTATAAATATTATATTATAAAGACCTCTTTGGGACAATTTCTTAGTGTAACATGATTGGGATCATCATATTCTTTATTCGATAAGATTTTTGTTGAATATATTTTTGAATGATTTGAATATGGTATGTTTAGATTCATTATAATGGTATACATGGATTATTACATAGACTTTTTTCCTAGTAAAAAGTTCTCATTGGGGTATTTTGATGTGTTATTGAAGTATTGTGACCTATGGGTTGGTGTTCATGAAGGTGGGGAATGAAAAATACTCAAGTAATAGAGTGAATCATCCAAGAACAATTGAAGTTAAAAATTAAGAGTAGTATTGGGATGGAATACCTAAATATTCATCTTATTTTAATCAAATATCTATAGAAATAAATTATACATTTTTTTGCATAATGATCATTTGGGAGATGATTATTGACATGAACAATAGTAAATTTGATGGAAAAAAGAACTATAATTGGTAATTGGAATATAAGATATGATTCTAATGATATTGTTCATTCTCCTAATGTGGATGAATACATCGTACATAATTGGGATATCATGCTTCCTACTATGGGTTCACTCTAAGGCGGTATTGGATTCTTGGGTGTGACAGTGAGTCTTACGGTTCTCGTAGTATGGTTAATACAAGATTTATTGAAATAAAATGGTAAATAAAGTATATACAAATGGTTAACTAAAATTGTTTTTTAGGTATATGACTTTATTTCCCCCATACCATGATACAAATTATTCACCAAAAGATATAATTTTTCCATGGGAGTGGGAATGATTTTTTTATTACACCTTATATTTATAGTGTCATATTCATATTTATAAACCCCAATTATTTTGGGGATTTTTTTACAAAAAAATGCACATAAAAAAATTAATTATTTATATAACGTAGAACATTATAATTAGAAATATAATATTGTAAAAGACATGTAAATAAAGAATAATTATTAAAAATAAAAAAAGAATAAACTGAAAATTAAATAAAATCATTAATAGTTTTAAATACTAATCATATCGATCTATAAACCCCATATCATTGATGATAACTATAGAAAGAATAAAACATTTTATAACTGTGATAAAAAAAATTCATAAAAGAAAATAGATAATAATATTAAAATTTTTATGATGTTTGTATAGTTATTTATAGCAATAGTATAGCATTTCATTATACACGACCACTATTTATATAACCATTATTATAAAATCATTAGACATATATTGTTCATTAGGGTTTTATAGACATTGGGAATATAAGACCATTTGATATAATAAGGATAAAAGAGATAAATTATATGTTTGGTGGAAATAAGATATGATGCTAAATTAAAATACGGTTGTTAAAAATTAACCATTGATATGGTGGTTATAATTAGATGTATCCACATTGGGTATTTAATATATATATAATGTAGTTATAGAATCAGATAATAAAATTATTTCATATGATTCCCATTTATATGATATTAGGAGAGAGGTTACATCACCAGGTTTTCCACTTAAACATATCAATATTAACATTAACTAGTAGAACGTGAGTGAAATCATCTATGATAAAAATATAATCATGTGGAAATCACTTTGAGATCCATGATATCTGAATAACCTCTCACTTCTAAAAACATTTCATATCTCATACATAGTGACTAAAAAGAAGTCTTGATAGGTTTTTAAATATAGTTTAGGAGGATATTAATATTAATTTTACATTTTGACAATAGATTATAAAAAATATGTATTTATGAAAATTATTTTTTTATATGTGTTTTTAAATATTTTTCATTTATAAAATATTCAATGTAAGTAATTTTTTGTAATTCAATGCATAAATAAAAATAAAAAATAATATATTATTTTTTTTGATAAAAACATGTTTTATATTAATTTTAAACAAATAATAGTATACTATTTTATTTTTAAAATAAGACATTCCCCAAAGATAATTTTTATCTATATTTTATGCATTTTTATATCAATAAATTAAATTAATCATTATTAAATTAATAATTTCTTGATATGTATTATATATATATAAATATCTTTAATTCATTTATTATTACATTGTAAAAAATAATAATATATTCATTTTTATTATTCAATTTAAATTTAGAAAAAAGTTTCGGTTTTATGCATTGTGAATTTTTATTTTAAAAAGAAAATTTTACTATATGAATATTTTGAAATTAATGAACACATTTAATATTCAGAATCATCATATAAAAGTATTTGATAATATATATTTCATTGTCTTTCAAAAAATATTTTATCATGGAATAATGCGAGTTACCATGGTAAAGGTTAAAATAATGTACGTTGGATATATTTAGGAATATTGTAAAAATTATCTAATAATTTTGTTTGAGGGGAACCATGGACCCTATCAATTATTTCTCCACCTTGGATCAAATTTCTTGAAAAAATAAATTTTTTACATAATAAGTATTAAGTATTAATAGGAATTCCACTCAAGCACAACTATAAATGGACCCCCACTCTTACCAGTGGAAGAAAAAACATTCCTTAACTTTTATCTTGAATAAATATCCAAATTCACTCCCTAATAATCCTAAATCACATTTGGAATCCCATAGTCTCATAGACTCCCATGTCCTTCATTTTTTATTTATGAAGTGATTAAAACCTTTATCATTAGTGTTATTTTCTCTTTTACCAAATATAATTTTCTTATTAATATGATTATTTTTTGTTAATTTAAACCATTAAAAAACATAATTAAAATATTTCTTGTTATTCAACATAAATATTACTATAATAAAGTAATAAAATTTCACTAATTCATTTTATTACATGATTTTATGTGTCTATTTTACCATATATATGAATTTTTATATATCTATGTCAACATAAAAGATTATGAAAATTTTAAAGATACTTGTATATGATAATAATTATTAAATTAATATTTTGTAAATATTTTTCATTGTTTATAATTTTATGTATATTCGTACATCAAAAAAAATATTCTTTTCATTCAATATTCTCATAAGGAATGATTTATCATCGATCATTTTGAACTATCCTAAAAATATTCAAGAATCAATCAGAAAACTATATAAAATTTTCAAAAACCCACACACACAAACACACACACACATAATTATTAATAATATTCTAGAGGTTATGAATACAAGATAAATAATCAATTAGTAGAGCCACTATGTCAAAGGGAATACGGAAAAAACAATATAACTAACTATTAAGGATTAATTCTATCAGTGAATGATTAATTATATAGAAGTAAGAAATTATAAATTAATTGTTTTAATAAAAAATAAAAAATTAAGGTTCTAATATATATGAATAATAACCATAAATTGATCATATGTAGAGTTAGATCAAGTCCAACTATGTATAAATCAACGGTAAGTGGTTTTTAGTCTCAATTTACTTTATTTGAGACACACTTCTTATTATGAGAAAAATTATATTAAAAGGTGAATATATTACCCAATAGAAATATATGACCATTAATTATATATGATTAATGTTTTTTAAAATTTAAATTCAAATTTATATCTTTAACTATATCTTGATTTATATATTATAAATGTTTTATGTGATTTTATTAATTGAATCTCCTTTCAATGATTCATAATCATAATCCTATAAATTTGTCATAAGATGTTTTTATATTATACCTTGAGCATATATATAATTATATTTCAATTTACTTCCAGTGAAATTAAATTTTTATACAGAATTATGTTTCTTTGACAGATTCATACTTTATAAAAAATGTCATTATTCATAGTAATTCCCATCCTCTATATTAACCACTTTCTTCCATATCCATATTCTTTCTTGGAAAAAATATATTACTTTCTTATTTTAGAAGATAAATTTAAATAATCAACTATTACATTTAAATTTTATGATTGTCTCTATTAAAATTTAAATTTTATAATTCCATTATCAATGTGAGATCTTATTAACACTACTCATAATGTTAAAAAATTTCCAGTTTACATTTCCATTTATTTTTTATATTCCACTCAAACATCCATATATTTTACCTTTATATTTTTAAAAAGATTCAATTATTAATACTATTAAAAAAAATTAAAGGTAATTTTTCTTCTTTTTGTTGAATTATATAAAAGTTATTAATGAATATTTTAACACAATAGTGTCACTAAAAGGAAAATAAATTAATTTATTTATTTCTGTTCCATTTCCCTATCTGGTCCAATTATTTATTTTTCACTATATGGTATGTTAATAAAATGTTTTATTTCTCAATTCATTTTATAGTTGAATCATGATATGAAGCATGATTTTTTACATTGTGATGAAATATATATTGTTTATCATTAGGGATTTGGTGGGCCCAAAATTATACATCCCTTCGATTAATTTAGAAAATATATACATCTCATGATATAATAATTGAGCATGGGTAGTTAAGTCTGATAAATTATGTTATGAGATGTGTGTAGTGAAATCATATCATGTATGTTATAATGTTCATATTGGATAACAATGACATTATTCCTCATGTATTTTTTTAATATCTTATTTTTTATGTTATATCATTCATACTCCATTTAATATTTTATTATTTCATGATGATCATTTAATAGTTAAAAATTCATATTTCATGTTGTTTTATACTGATACTATATCCCAAGACCACCTCATATGATCTTATTCCTTTAATAATTTATTATCCCTAAAATCGTGTTTTCTCCCATGGTTATTATCTAATGTTAAATCGTATTGGAATCACTGATATTTTTTCCTTTACATTAAATTTTTGCTAAACCATTCAATACATTTCGGTTTTTCCTAGAAATTAAGAATAACATTATATATTTACCTTCTAGAAGTTTTTCCTGTGTGGATAATTTGGTGGGAGATGAATCATAAATTTAAAATAAAAATATGATTATGCATTTAATCAGTAAATAATAAATATATTTATGATTTATAACGGAATTTTATTAATGATAAAAAATGCATGAATATGAATAATAATGTATAATATATATATATATATATATATATTTCATATTAGGTTTTCATTTTTGGTATCAAAGTAATATAAGTTATTTTTTTAATAAGATTGAATTTATATGTAAACAAAATATAAATTAACATAAGTTTAAACAAGAGTGTCACAGGTTTTAATTATTGTTTCATAAAGTGTGAAATCTTTTATTTTATTTTATATATGACATATTACTCTGATTTTTCCTAGATATTAATGGTTATTTCACATATTAATGCTATTTCCTTTTTGTAAATAGATGGAAATAGGAGGCATCGAGTGAATAATGAATATTATAGAATATTTAGTTATTTTACTGAGGAATAAAAAATAGAATGTGAAATTGTTAAAAATCATTCATAGTTATGATATCTTAGTTTAAATGTAACAAAATATTTCAAGGTCAATAGAAAAATAAAATCATTATTGAGTCATTCATTTGAAAAAAAACTATTATCTATTATTGGTTTCACTGATCCATTAATTGTTGGATTTATGATGAAAACAATATTTTATAATCTATAAATATTGGAGCATGAAATTGTAATATTTAATGGATATAAATTGGAGGGAGAAGAAGACTAACATTAAACTTTTATTAAGAGAACATATAAAAAATTGTGATTGAAATAATGGGATGAGTTCTGTCATATCCATGACTTCGTTTAAATGTATTTTTCATTTAATTTCTATTATTTCTTTGTTTTGGGGGTTTTCCATTCCTTTTGGTGGAAATGGAGGGTTTTAAAAATTTGGGATAAACCGTGAGCCCAATTAGAGATGTAAAAATAAATTTTCTATCTTTTATAACTCCTTCATTTGTTATATTTTTTCTACTATTCCACTTCCCATATTTCCTCCTATGACCTATCAAAATTACCATGTCCATTTGGACCCTTTTTGAAACCATTAGCATTTTGGGTTTGAGTGAATTAATTTGGAATTGGGCCAACCCATGAGCCATTTCCAGTTTTATTTTATTTTTAAATTATTTAATAACATAATGAATTTTTACTATATTTCTGTGATTCCACCTCCCACCTGAAGCCAAAATCCCTAGCCTCACCCTCATTAAGATTTTTTCGACTTTGGACCTCATTTTCCTCGCGGAGTAGGGAAAACCTTCTTAGGGTTGCTCAAACCGTCTAGATTTGAAAAGGTAAGTTGATTCATTCATAAATATTTTCATTTTCACTCTTTTCCCCCATTTTTAGTCCCCACTTGACCTTCTCATCTCCATTATAGCCTCTATATCTGGTTTGGTTTCTTGGAGATTCAAATTTTGGAGTATTTGGTTCGTTTGATTCAGGATTTTCAAGTAAGTGTTTTTTCCTTGATTTCCCCCCTCTTTAGGGTTTCTTTCACACTTTCTTGATTTTCCTCATTTCTAGAAGTTGAGGTTAGAGACTAGGGTTTTATTTGGTGTCTTTTTGGTCATATAGTGTGGTCTAGGGATGGATTTATCTTCCTTGAGGTGCAGTGGTGGTGTGATTGATGTTTCATACAATGTTTTGAGGGTTTCGACATAAAAGGTAGGTGATTCCATGTGTAATCATTTCTATATGAGTTAGTTTGCTTGAATTATTTATTATTCATGTTCGTAATATGTTGTGTGTGCTGCGGAAACTTTTTATGTTGGATTTGCTAAATCATTTATTTTTATAGTTTCATTTTGGATTATAATTGGGTGTTTTTCATGTGAAACCCTTTGGGTATTGTTTGGGAGTGTTTTATAACAAATGAAATTGGTTTAATAAATCTCGTTTGGGATGAAAATTCTAACTTTGTAGGGTACTAGTGTTCCATTAGGTATTAAAGAGGGGTTTTAATGGTTTTAAGGTCAAAAACCATATTGTACTTCTTGAAATTGATTTTGAAAACGCGTGCTTTCCATATGGATCTTTTTTGGTATTGTTTGAGTTGTTTTTATAACACATGGAGGGTATTTTAATAAATGTCTTTGGGGCTTCCAATTCTATTTTGAAATTTTATTGGTGTGATTTTGTCATTGAAATATTGTTTTGAAATGGGTTTTATGTGAAAAGCTTTGGTACACTCTTTAGAATTGTTTAATGAATGTTTTGAATGGTTTAATGATTTATTAAAGTGGTGAAAACAAATTGGAAATATATTTTTGGATTGTTTATACATTCAAATGGACCATTTTAAATGTGAATATGTCTGTCATGGGATTTTTATCCTCATCGATATTTTTTTAAAATGTTTAATGGATTTACTGAAATGTGAAAGATGTGTGAAAGTGATGTGAGCTATTTGTGTGAGTGCGATGTGAAAAATGGATTTTATTTATAAAATGAGTTTTATGAAACATGTGAGTGGGCTGTTATGTGATGTTTATCATATTTGGAGGGACATTATAAAATTGTTAAAGGATGTGTTGGATTGTGAAAGTTATGCAAAAAGTGTTGCGGGCTATTTTGGGGTGAGTTTGATTTCAAAATGAATTTGAATGAAAAGTTGAATTTGTGACTTGTGTGATCTACATGTGTCTTTTTGGTTAATGTGTGAAGTGGAAGTGATATTTTCATGTGAAAACTGTATTTCTTGTCTTGTTGAACATGTTTGAGCACAAAGGGAAAACCTGGGTATCTAGGTTGGTGGACGTGTACTGGTATGCTAGTGAATCGGTGGGGTTTGTCCTCAGTTTCACATAGCAAGATTAACGCTTACAACTCTAACTAAACTATGATGATTATTATTGTGGACCAATTGGTTATAGATATGTTCTCTACTAGTTCCTCTTGCATGATAACAGATATTTTTTGTGGTTACTCTCACCGAGATACGAGGTACCTGAGAGCCACATCTAGCTAGTGCCTAGGGATTATTTCATATTTCTTGTGCTCATTAGATCCTTCATACTTACCATCGGCATACGTTATATTTTTCTGTAAAAATTAAATAGATTTTGAATTTATTTTAAAAGTGTTTATTCTTTAAATTATCCCACATGAAAACTGATTTTTTTAAGTTGCATCTTTTATAAATTGAAACTCAAAATTACATTTTTTTTTGAAAACTTGCATACTTTTCATCTTTGAATTTTTATCACATGGATTCTATTAGTGATGGTATTTTACTAGGAATTGGATCACACCATACATACACCCTTGGGTGTAAGTATACTTTGTTAATTTTTTTGGTCGTAGGTTTGGGTACAACTTTTGTGCCAACAGTTTGGGTTTCACTGATCATTCATTATGCGGTGTTATGGAGATGGCTTAAGGGGGATGCCTCTTTCCATGTTGAGGTTTATGGGATGTTAATTTTTGGTTTTGTACCTTTTTTATAGTCTTTTTGAGTTGTTTTAGAATATGTAATCTAGTTCGGAATTTTTGTTAAACGTTGTTTGGTTTGAAAAATCCAGATTCGTTTTATTGGATTCATTTGTTGTTTTATGTTTATAAACTAGAGTAAATCATTCCCAATTATTATTTTATGATACCCGTGAACTTGTTCCATCCCATGGGGATCGGGAACTCCCTTCGGGCCTTTTAACAGGATGAGTTTTATGCTGGTTTCGGTAGAAATCTGATTCGGTTTGTGACAAAATGGTATCAGAGGAGGTTTTCTCTCTTTGGGTTTTGTTATTTTGGGAACAGTCGGGATAGCCTGGAGTTAGGATTTTCAGGACATGGAACCTCGATTATGAGTAGTGTGACTAATCACCACACCTCATGATGGGATTAATGTCTCCTGGGGAATTCGGGACCTTTTAGATTCCTTTGGTTTTCTTGGTTTAATAATGAATATGGGAAATTAAAAGTGATTTGGATTAATTGTTTCCATGAGCTCACAGGGCCCATAAAGCCATGTGGAGCTGGGGATATTCCTTATAACACTATCTATGATAGTGAAGTGATTGGAATATGGCTTCGAACTAGAATTCCAAGTCAGCCACTGAAACTAGTTTTCTCTCGCATTGTCTTGTGTTCTTTAGTTTGGAAATCACGGAACATTGGTTTTAATGTGATTTGGTTTTAAGAAGTGAAAAGTTTTTGGGAAATGATTTTCAAATAAATATGGAATGGTTTGATTTATGAAATGGTGGAACTAAAATTTCAAATTTATTTTTAATTGAAAAATGGTGTGGTTATACCAATTATGAAATCAGGAACAATATTGATGTTGGTTTTAAAAAAGTGTTTCCAATAGAGTTTTTTAAACAATCAAAGGGTGTTTTAATGGGATGATATGTTTTTAAATTAATGTGAATAACATGAATGTGAGTTATTTTCTAAATATTATTGTCTTTGTAAAATGTTTTGTTAGATTTGAATTGGTATTTTGATCTTGTGGTTAGCGGTTTTGAGAAAAATGATGTGTTAGTTAACCGTTTTTGTTTTGAAAAGCGGAATGAATTTTTTTTATTTTAACCTATTGTATTGTCAGGAGAGACCACATGCATGGTGTTATATAGGATGTTGGATGGTTGATTCCATGACTAGATGAATGCCAAGATGGATATGAGGAGGGTGCTCGGTGTGGCACAGAAACATGCTTGTGTGAGGCCCATGGGGTACCATTGGTGGATACACTAACTGTTAAACTGTTTGTTTTCAAAGAGATGTTTTTGATAAAAAAACATGATGTCTTTTTGAATTGTTTGGGATGGTGTATATTATGTGTTTTCGGAAAATCTTGATGTTGTGGGATGTTTTGAGTCCACGAACCAATCTTGTTCTAACCGTGTTTTGAGTTTGTGTTTGGACGACATGTTCGGTAGAAGTATCGGTTAGTAGTCTCTTCTAAAATATGTTTCAGGACACCTTTAAAGTGGTTCCCTTCATGTGTTTGGGTATACACTGATTGTTAATATGGGGTTCTTATTGAACTTCTCTAAAAACTACAACCTTCTATTCATTACAAATAAGAATATAAAATCCACGGTTTTGTTATTAAAAAATGCATTTCTAAAATAATAAAGATAATATGTAAAGAAACTCTAAATAATACTATACATACTATTCAAGTAGTTTCTTAAAGAATAAGTCAGTTACAAAACCCAACTATTTAGAAGGTGAACTCAAAAAAATTATAACATGAAGAGATCTAAAACACTCGGATGTTGTTATTTAAATTTTATAATAACTATAAAATATTTGACATTCAATTACACATTACCATTTTATAACTATATATATTGAAAACTATTTCATCCCTTGGGGGTGGTTATCCCAAAAATTTCATCCACATTCTATTTTTTTGTTTGGAATTATTCATGAAAAGAACTATTTATGGTTTAAATTTTTATTATTGGTATTAGATAACTATTTTATATGTTTTTAACATTAGTTTCCAAAAGTTGTTGGGATTTGTCTTAGTGGTAAGCACCCCATAATTCTAAATGGAAAATAGGGGTTCAAAACCCATTGGGCGCAGGTTACTGTAGCTGCACTGTAGCGCTACTATAGCAGCCGAGTTACTGATGCAACGACGGCACTATAGCCGTGGCAGGGGCACTGTAGCGGCGGTAGGAGCACTGTAGTAGCGGCGGGTACTATAGCAGTACTATTCATAGAATGGGATTTGGGCCAAAAAACTGGGCCTATGGGCTATGTAAGGGGATAAATGCCCACTGGGCCTTAGGGATATGTAATGGGTCTCCCTCTACCCACTTAAAGATGTCTTTTCTTTGTTTCAATAATAATAATGAGGCTTCGGCCCTAACCTTTAATGAAACATGGGTTTCCAAATGAAAATAGTTATTTTATTTTTTATTTATAATTTATTATTACAACCTACTACTCCGATCAAAATTATTAAGGGTACTAGTATCTATGTACGGTGGATGGATATTAATATACTCTTATGGTTGTATATTTTTTTTCTATTTTTTATATTGGTATATTTTTAAGAATAAAAGAATTTAAAAATATTGAGCACATTTGAGATCCCTTAACTATTAAATTTATATAATAAATATTGATTGGATATAATTATTTTTTAAAAAATCTAAACATTATAGATATATTTTGTATTTATTTCCATTAGATGATTCAATATTCAATTATATAATAAAATTAAATAAAATGTCAAATTTATTCCATGAAACAACATTCATTTAAAACTTATATGTTTTTTATATAATTTTATGGATTTTTAAAATATTATATCAATTACATTTTACACAGTAGAACTTAATCTATACTGTGATAATTAATTTTATTTATGATTCTGTTTTATGGTATATTGTATATTTTAGAATTATATTAGAATGATTTAGGAAACAATTTTAATGCTCATATAAATATTAATCTATTTGAGAACACCCTTACAAAAAAATTAATTAACCCCTATAATCCATAAACATCCATTATAGTTGCTATATTACATATAAGTTTTCCTCTCATACCCAAACTTAGACCATTTTTTATCGTTA
Organism: Viscum album; assembly: GCA_963277665.1. Taxonomy (NCBI): domain Eukaryota; kingdom Viridiplantae; phylum Streptophyta; class Magnoliopsida; order Santalales; family Viscaceae; genus Viscum; species Viscum album. The sequence continues at coordinate 650,339,978 of OY728126.1, forward strand.
ACATTTAAAAAAATTTATAGGCGGATGGATATTATTTGTATTCATAGAAGCATGATTTTCATTTTGAATAATATTTGGTATATGAAACCATATTTTAGGTATAAAGCATATTTAATTTATATATAATTAATTAAAAAAATAAAACAAATATTTATCTATATAGTCAGAAAAATGGTGATAGTGGATATTCATAAATTTTTATTCATTATTATATGATCCTTCAAGAAAAATGGGATGTTATGGGAGGTATTAACCAATATTAAGGGGAATGAATGATGTGCATTCATTAAGTAACACATCTATTAGTAATGATTTACGGCTTGAATGAGTCTTAACTCCTTTTTCATTGTATATTTTTAACATGTGAACAGTCTAACATTACCCACAATAAAATCTTCAAAATTCCTAGATATTGACATACAACATTGAATCCTTAGTCAAGAAAAATTGAAACATAAAATCCAATAGGGATTCATTATGATTTTTGGGATGATTTTTTTTCAAATTATTCTATTATTGAGGAGGGAAATCTTTTACAAGAAGGTAGGTCTATGCACAAATGAATGTAAATTGAAGGGGACATGGAAATTTATGGGAATAAATGAAAATTATGGAGTAGCGTTCATATATAAAGTAGGAGATGTGTGTGGTTTTTGTGAATAAAAAAGCATTTCAAATGAAACTATTTAATTTTCACATTCATGGTTGTATAATTTCTCTAAAATTTATTGATTATTTCCCAAAAGTGAAATATTTTACGGGTTGAGGTATTTAATGAGATGAATTTTATTATACATGATAAATTGAATAATACCCAAAATCCTTTAATTTATATGAAATCAGAGTTACTTGGTGGAATTTTTTAAATACTGAGAATAATTGTTCAACATGGAAGAATGAGATAAATTAATTGATTTATTTGACATATTGTTAACACATGATCGTGAATAATCTTTATTTTTTATTCTTCTTCTATAAGGTGGAAAAAATACTATCCATGAAAAGATGAAAATGTTGATTAAATAGTATGTAATGAACATTAAGGAACTCGATCATGATTGATATATTTGTGACTAGTATTTTACAAATTTATCAACCTGGATCAGAATTATAGCACAATATCTAAAATACTATGTTTAGTTTCATAAATATAACACATTAAAATTTATTATAATCATATGGTAAATTAATTTTTTTAAATAATACATTGGTGTAATGATGTGATCCCTATACACTCTACTCAATGATATATTTCCAAAGATCAGTGGATCCATGTATATATCCAAATAGGTCATCCATACATGCACCAAACAGATCTAATTTCATTTTTAGACTCGCAGTTTTATCATGTAATATTAATGTTCTTCATGATGTGTTTGTGAATGCTGGAGGATATCATGATCTATGGATTGAAGGATTGCGGAAATTCTATTAAATATCTCTCACTAGAAACTGATAGATTGATATTGGGAGGAGAGAAAAATCATGAAACATTCATATAGAATAATTTTTTGTCTTCAAATGATTTAAAACCCTAAGTTAAACTCCATACATATTAAATTTGAGTACCTTAAATAATATTAATTAATAAATGAAATGTTACAACACCAAAGAAATAAAAATAATTTTATGTATAAAAAAATTATCATTATCCATTGAATCTTTAATGTTTCTTGTATAAAAAACCAAAGAAATTTTATCATTCCATATTAATATGTTAAATATACACTACATAACTACAAATAATTCAGCAAACTATTTTTATCATGTCCATATTAAACATATATAACTTTTGAGCACCATAAAAGTTAAATTAAAATATCATTATTATACACATGAATAATATAAAATTGAATCTATTTATTAATTTAATTACGATTATTCACACTCAGTCATTTATTGAACCCCACACATAGGCACACATCATCATTAACTCCAATTCATTCAAATTTATGGAACTTGTGGACAAAAATTTGGTGTAACAGTTTATTCCAATATTATAAAAATATCGAGTCATTTCATAGGAAAATAAAATTAGTTATCAATATATCATGGATCCTAAAGTGGAAAGGATAAAAACCTTTTATGGTAACTTCCTATGAATATTTACTATGTTATATAATCACTTTGCCTCGTATTATTCTATATTGTAGGATTCATACTTTATTTCATAATCATTAAAAGTGATATTCATCAATAAATTACTATATTGGATATAATTTTATTCTAATATTATGGGGATATATTTTTTCATTGAATTTATACACCTATCATGTTTCTATTTATATTTACATGATATGTAGATGTTAAAACATTTTTATTAATCATCAAACTAATAACATACCACCATCATCACACTTAATGGAAACTACTTTTCCAAAAAAATAAATTTTCAGTATTTCATCATGCATGGAAGTATATTATCAGATAATACACATTTATAATGATCTCACGTATTGAGATCAATACAATTTATCATATATATGAACATCTAATGAAACCCAAAACATGTGTTATTACTATCGGTGGACCATTTTCTATGATCTATACTACAGGAGACATCAATGAGTGGACATCATGAGAAAAAGTTTGATTTTTTTATAATCCCGAATAACATGACAGATTGGAGTATTCTATGTATTATTATTATTATGTAGCTAGGCCATATGTGATTTTATAATATTTCTTTCATATATCCTCTTGGGTATTATTATATATGGGAACAACTATAGTTTTTTGACATGAAAAATATTTTTTTGATATGATTTTTTAGAAATTATTTTCTAAATAGTGAAACAATATGTAATAACAAAACTATAGTAAGAATGAATCAAGAATAAATTATTTTAAACCAGATAAGGTAATGAAAAAGTACTATTTTTGTTGGGTGTAGCTAACCCACTCTCATAAAACTCACTCTTACACTAAAGAACTAATGTTAATATAAGTGGGTTTTGTCTAATATGGTAAATATTAATTATTAGGAGTTATAGTAATAGTTATCAAGCCTACCATGTTTTCCTATAAAAATATTATGTTATCTATGAATTAACCTCCTTGATTATAATTTCTTCTTGAGAGAATATATCTCAGGGACATAAATTTTATATTCTATAATGATATTAAAGTAGGGTTTAGTACCACTCTATTGAAAATTTTACAATGCATTTTGTTACAAAAAAATTACTTTCTAGAAAAATAGAAAAAACTAGTACAAATCAATCGATGTTTTACAACATGAGATGCATCATAAGTCATAAAATACAATATATTTATATATTTATCTACAACTACATATAATGTGATTATATATCATATTTACTTAATAAAACTTCTATATTTAATCTTATTTATAACAAGGATAGTTATATTACACATTTTTGAAATTAAAATCCCCTCTTCTATATAAACTAGAATCATATCCTAGGTACTTTCTCATGTGTTGATGGATTATTATGACTGTTACCTGAGGAAATTGAACTATATTTATTTTAAAATTTCCTACTATAGGGATTTTATTTGAAATATCAAATCATTGATACGTCATGATTTAAGTGATAGAATCATTAGTAACGAAAATGGAGATCTTCACATCATTTTAATATCATCTTATTTATTAGCACTACATATTAAAGAGATCAATGGAGTGCAACAATACAAAAATATAATTTATTTAATTAATGAATATATAATTTTTAAGACCTTGTCAATTTATGCACTTTGATATGGTGTAATCTACTCACTATTAAATTTATCAGTATCCTATTACATATAAATTGGGTTTCTACTTTATGTCAATCATTATAGAGAAATATTAAAATAGGTCTTGTATAACTAGAAGATTAGTATCTATTTTCCATTTTTTAAGAACATATTGCACTAATAAAACCATGGCACTCCCACTAATATATTGTATGCCAATGAGTTTTTTTCAATCCATGATTTTATTATTTCATTAATCCAAAAATGATGTTTCAAAAAATTTATAATTAATAGAGTAAGGTAATTATGAAAACTTCAATTAAAATAGAATTTTAAAACTTATTTTGGTGGATTGTATTAAATTAAATTAACCCCTTATATGATCATAATCCTTTAAAATATATGTTTCTTTATAAATAGTCACTTTTACATCCATTACTTTCCTTATATTTAAGACCCATTAGGAACGAGAATATTTTTAATCAGTTGTAGGTTCTAAAAAATAAAAAACATTATATTTGTAAAACTGAATTCAAATATTAGAAATCAAATTAAATTTTAATATATTATAATTTATATTTACTTCTTCACTATATGATATAGGTACACTACTCTCAAGAAAAAATATATTACCTAACATAAAAGATATATAACAATTTATCAGTGTGTTTTTATTTCCAACAAAGTATGATTCAGTAAAACATATTTTTCTATGATATTTTTTGGAATATTTTTCTTTACTAACTACTTATTCCACATTATCCATGAATTTATCAATGTCTGTTATTTTCGCATAATATGAAATATGGATTGGGATCCCTTTATTGATATATAGGTCAATAACCTAAGTATTGGGAATATTTCTCTAAAATAAATACTATGTTTGATAGCTGAATCCACATACAACACCAAGACATAATGAACCATAACTCTATGTATTTAAAAAGATATTGAAAACAATATACTATCTATTGAATAAGTATTTATAAATAGTTAAATTCAACTTATTAAATAATGTTACCATTTAATAAAATATCAACAAGTATTTCTAAAAACCAATGAGATCATTTTTATGCATTAAATTTATTTTCTTAAATTCATATTTAGTTGATATATTTATTATTAGAACTAATTTTAGTAAAGTAATTAATTTACCAAAAATTTATATCTTATGAATATATATTTCTCAAAATATATTATGATTTTAATTTTAGGTTACATTTAATAAATTTAAAATGTTAATCTGAAAAAATTAAATTTATTTTTTAACATATCATTTTAGTTTTATCATAATATTACTTTGTTTGATTCATCTAAAATGATGTTTTTTTCATTTAATAGTAATAATTACATCTTTGTATATGAAGGGACATTTGGGACTTTATTAGCATATAAATTAGAGTTTCAAATTAATTAAACCTTTTAATAAGTCAAAACATGTCATTTTTAAGTCACTTTATAATTTTTGAATTATTAAATCAAATTTATAAAAAAAATTCACATTTTAGAACATAAGTTATGATTTTCAAATTTTTTTAATAAATTATTCATTTACTATTTTAACATTATATTTTTTTAGTGAACCAATCGGGAATGTCATACAAAATGGAATAAAAAATGATTCACCCCTTAAAAAATGTTTTCCCAATCCCCATTGGTCAACGACCGGTTATTATCCATTCAGAAACATCCCATGGGAGTGATTTTACCCACAACATATAAAACCTTAAAAAATTACACTACAAAAACATTATCATATAAACAAAACAATACAATGATGTTAGTGAACATTGATATGATGAAAAGTAATGGAAGTACAAATAAACGTAATCCATTTCAATAGTTGTCTACGACCACCCACCATGATCCAAGTCATCCACCCTCATCCACCCAAGATGTAACCCACAGAGTATGAATATGACAAAAAATGTATCTACAATTAGATTATAACGACAGTAAATACCAAATGGTACATGAAGGGTGTGAGCTACATATCCTATATGATTTAAAAAAAGATTCTATTTAGTTACCTCATAAAGTAATTCAGAAGTGATAAAGGGTAGTATGAAAACATATAAAATGTAATTACATTTCCAAATAGTAAACTATATCCATAGAGATAAAATTGAAAAAAATACAATGTATTAAAATTAGAACTATAAACATTTGAAAATAATTTATAAAACCCAAAATTAGTAACATTCTATTTCATCATTTAAAAAAATTCTGAAATAATTTTAAAAATATTTCAAAACCCAGATTTAGATGAATATAGAAATTTATGAATATAAAATGGATATAAAAATGTATTATAGGTTTGAATAATATATATTCAATGTGCATCATCTAAATAATAAAATCAATCATGAATGGTAATCGATCAAACAATGTAATTCCAGTGACATGTAGTGAAAGTGAACACTATCATGTATTGAGTATCAAGTATAACTGTGTGATGGAAAAAACATATATATGATATTTATTCCACTATAATCAATAGAATAAAAAAATCATTACTAATATTAAGGATTACATCAAGTGTCTTATGCCTTAAGAAAACTGTGTAACAATACACCCACATACCGAGATAAACATCTGTAGGGTAAAACTATCATATTCTCTATAGATCCACTAGATGGGGTGTGAGTTTTCTATCAGTGAATAAATATTTTTCAACTTATCCAACTATCCATGATCCCTTAAATATTTGATTAATTTTAGTGATATAATCCTGTTATAAGTAGTGTAAAGCATATCCTTGCAAATATCAACATCGACCTAAGACCATTACAATATAATCATTCTTAGTTGACATCTCTCACTCACTAATTCCACATCAATCTGAGTCATCAATATATTAACACCAATTAATGGGATGTATATTAATCATGTATGTTACAATATTGAATTATCATAATATATTACTTTTTTAATGTTCCAACTAGAAAATTAAAGATCACCGGTTTCAAATCAGGCAATTATTTTTTAGTCAACATTCAAAAGTGTAATTACACATGATTCCTTTTATAGGTTATTATCAAAATTAATTATTGAACTATAATACAAACATATATTTCAAATATACACAATTCATTGAAATAGTTTTTTATAAATTCAAAATCTAGGAAGTTATTTTAAAACATTTGTAAAAAACCATTTTTTCCCACAAACAAATCATTTATTCGAAATCAACCAAGAACTCCCATTATATAACAATGGAGATTAATTATTCAAAATTGTTCTTTAGAGATATATAAAAATAAATAATTAAAAAATGTGTGTAAGTCACTACATAAATAATCCCATATTAATTAAATCTTGGAACATTTTTTTATGAATCAAATCCTTATCTAGTGAGTTCACTTTCACAAAAACAAAGTATATAATATCAAATTGAAATGGAATTAAAACATATAATGAATTAACGAATTTATAAAATAGTGAGGATAATAAGGATCAAGATTAATTTTCTCTAGAACATGTAAATTTTATAAAAATATCATATGAGAATATTTCACAAGGTATTTCAAGTATAACCTTCACCGAATACGTATTGGGAAAAAAAATATTTATATGAACTGTCAATCCACAATGTATTATAAGAATAAATAAGTTTATAGAAAAACGTATATAATGATTTTAAGAACTCAAATATCCCATAATGAAAATTTAATGGGGATATAAATTCTTAATCAAATGGAAAATGGATAGAAATATTCTTGAAAGGATATGTAAAAATTGATAAAAGTTATGGATTACGTATTTTTTAAATTAAAACACTAGACAATTATAATAATGAATCCCCATTTTTTTAAAAAAAAATTAATTTTTTATTTCAAATAATTCTTGAACATGGTGGTTTTAAAAAAAATTATATAGGAGTTGGAACGATTAAAACGGGTTTAAGAATAGCTTTCAACAATTTCATAAATTTAAAAATGTTAAAAAAAGGATTTATAGTTTTAGGTGAAGGAATAAGAAAATAAAAACTAGTTTAAAAAATATTTTACTCCACAAATGTAAAAACATAAGGGTAAAATAGTTTACACTTCTTCATCTCATATGAAACAAGTAACAATATAAATTTTACCTTTACCTAGTTCCAGAACACCTAACAAAACATACTATGATCCATTTTTACTCTTACATTGATTTTGGACACATGATCATTTCTTTACATAGCTCCATGATACTCGTACTCAACGTTTAGAATTACAGAGATACATATATATGAGATACTTAGTACCATAACGTGGTACCCTTACATGATTTAGTGACATTATATAATTTAGAACACTTATACAAAACCATCACATAACTTATATAGAAATGGGATTTCCCTATCAAAATAAATAACTAACCTTACATGATGCTCTTGTTACAATTACCCATACTTTGAAAACAATGTACTACACTTAAGTAGTTCCCACATTACCCTTTTTTAGCCCCTAATAAAAAAGTTATTACAATTATAGAGCCTAAAAAATATCCCTACCCTTACAATGTGGCCACATAACCTCATTAAAATCATATTGAAATGGGATTACCCATAACCAACTAAGAGAACCACTGCATTACCTTTATACAACCTTCAAAAATATAACCTTACCCTTGCATAACTAATGGAAACAATGAGTTATGATTATGTTACTCATAAAACAACCCAAAATAAAGGTTGAAGGTACTAAACCTTACATAGACCCGATACTATTCATAATGGAATTAATTAATATAAAATATAGGAATTAATTTTTCAGGAATGGAATTCAATGTAAAACGAAACGGTATATTAATTATAATACATAATATGATGTTGCAATTATCCTTCTTATAATGATTCCAACATCAGGAAAGATTACAATATAAAATATAGAAACTTAAAGAGTAAAAGAACATCAGTTCTTAACTTGTTTGATGGAAAATCCATGAAAATGAAAAACATACCCAAAATAGCCAACCAACACAAGTCCAAAATCAACAAACATCTCAACAAAAAACTCAACAACATAGGGATGAACTAAGAGTACATCAATAATTAACTAGATACCAACCATGAGTCTCTCCACCTTATATATATATATTCTTCGATTTTATGATACATGAAGAAACATTCTATAATACAAATCTATACAAATCTATGAAGATACTTTATGAACACATCAGGGAGAAACATCCAAGTGAAGAAACTAAAACTGATACCCAAAAGTTACAATGCTCTATATATCCATCAGTGGTCCAAAAATCCACAAGAAATGCAAAAAAATGACAAGTATTTCTACCCTAGTTATATTATCAATGATAACCAATTATTTTCAACATTATACCATACCCATTGAAGGATCATTTAATCAAACACCATCACCTTCAGGTTTTTGGTTTGTCGAGAGTCCACATCATCATAGTAAACTTTATACATTCCCAAGTCATAATAAAGTTGAATATTAATGATAATTAGGAATGAAGTCCTATGAAAAAACATGTTATTAGACCCTCATATTATAATTCTTACTTCACATTAGGATTCATCTCTAGCGATTAAATAAAAACATTAGGATACAATGTAACAAAAACCAACCAAATGGTGTCTAACGCCAAATATAGGGAGACACCCATATAAGGAAGAAACATTAGGTATTTTTAACAAAAATAACTCCACAACTATAGTTTCCCTCAAAAATATAAAAAGGTATCCCTAAGAGAAAATAATTCAATAGATAAAAATAATTAGGTATGCAGATAACAAATCAAAAGTGAGCAACTACGAAGCATAATGATAGGGATCTCATGAAATTTGAACCATCATCATGATTAGAACCAAGGAATATAAGATAATATCTAAAAATAATCAAAAAAAATCTATGATATATCCATAGAAAAAAATATTATACAAATACTGATGACTACCAAAAAGGAAAAACAAAATAATTTCCACTTTGACATTGAAAATGAGAAGATAAATCACATCAACCATAATATTTAACTCCTCAAATAAGTGAAAATATACATTAAAATACTATGGATGAATCCTTATTACCTTGATTAATATAATTCTCTATAATCAATATTAGAAGAAATCCAAACAATATTAACACATTAGGTAGACCAACTTATAGAACCTCTTATGGAGACCGAAACAACAACACCATTTAAAAACATTCAAAGCTTTTGAGAATGTCTTCTTATAATGTCCAAGTGATATACTCGACAAGAACATGAAATTCCAATTATTTTACTAATAAGACTATCCATCTTAAAAAATCCAATAGCCTACAAATAGAGAACTGTTGTTTTAAAAATGAAATTTTATTCTCAAATGAACAAATGCATTATAAATAAATGAAATTATAAAAAACACATGCACTAAATTTCTTATTATAGACCATTATAGGTTATATATTGTAATAATTAAAATACCATTAAATCATCATAAAAATTTATACTATAAATTTTATAATGATCATTGTCATTTGTATATAAAAATGGGTTTGGTAAATCCAATTGACAAAAAAATAAGCAGTGACCCTGAATATTAGGATCGTACCATATGAAACCATATATCAATGATTCGATGGGATATGGAATCAATAAGAAATTCTATTGACTATGAATTAGGGAAAATTTGACCCCTTAATTACAAGGTAAAATATTAAAAAAAAAGTTCAATCCTATTTGAGACTATTACCAAAACCATTATTATTGAACCACAACATGAAAGTGTCAATATCACACACCATACCCTTAGGGAGTATCCTTGTCTAATAATGGGTTATGTATGTAGACCCCAATATTTTTTGTATTTATTCTTTATAAATAAAATAATGATTATATTTATCCCTTTTAAAAGTTCAACATAAATGATTTTACAAGGAGTTTGAAAAAAATTATATTTTTATGTGATGAAAGACAAATTGTATTTATGGGAGATATGTAGATTAAATAATGAAATAGATTTTTAGAAATTGAATTATATTTTAAATAAATATTCTTTTAATAAAATATAAATATTAAATAATATTTATTAAAATATAAATGATAATATAATTTTATGAATTCAAATGTAATTTTTAGGGTCAGAAACATTCTATCCTCATAAAAACCCATATTTTTCAATAACTAAAGTCTTTTATTTCAGATTTTAAATCTTCTTATATAGATTTTTATGTTTATAAAATTAATATTATTTTTTAAATTATAATTTTTAAATTTATAAATAGTTATTTTTTTAATAATGTATCAAGACATTATTTATTTTTAGGAGAATGTTAAAGAAAATATAAAAATATGGCATGTATTATGACATCATAAAGGCCCAAAAGTGATTTAATAAAAAATATAAATACTGTATATGTATGAAATTATCATTCTATTTTAAAATAATTTTTTATTTTATATCATTTATTTTATAAACCCTTAATGAATACCCCAAAACCTTTCTTATATTGTATGGTTTCAGAACTAATTTTTTTAACATGAATGGATTCCATATCACAAATGATATTATTTTAATGAGTATAGTTGATATAATTATAAAATCATTTAAACCACAATACTTTGGTAAAAATCATGGGAAAATCATTAGAAGGGTTTCAGTTTTGATAATTTTTTTAAAGTTCTAAAACAAATGTTTAGAACTTAATAAAGAATATCCCATTGTTTTTCTATAAATACTGACTCAATCTCCCAATCTTATTCACTAAAAACTTATTAATAATTATTTTAATAATCTTATATCTCTCTAAATTCATCTAATGTGTTCCCAAATTAATAATAAGGTCTTCAAAATATTCAAGAAGTAACCTCTCATGTTAAGGGTTCTTTCTTCTATTTTACATTCTAGAACTCTCATTATCTTTCTCCTTCTAAACCAATAATGATTATTTTTTCATGTGTATATTAATATCCATTTTCAATGTTATAGATGTTATAAGAATGATATATCATTTATATTCTTTCATTATAAATTTGTCTAAGACATTACAATTCCAAAGTTAGGGATCTCTCTCTACTCTTATATTTAAAAAAACATCTTTTAATTTTTAATTTTGAAGTTCAATTGATTATATTTTAATTTCATTATAAATAAAAATTTACTATAAAATTTATGTTCTAAAAATGGGAAATATTTTATCCATTCACTTTATAACCTTTACCTATGACATTACTATACATATTTAAGGGATCTCTTGCTCTTATTTTTTCAATCAAGCATATTCTGTGTATTTAGCCATTTAAATATCAGAAGATTATTTAGTAGTTAATTTATAAATATCCCTTTACTTTCCAATTGATGTTATAATAATTATATATAACTTATCCTCTATCGTTATAACCTTTGAAATTGTTATAACTATTTCAAAGTAACAAATCCTCTCATTCTCATTTTCATTCAATCCCTTTATTTATATTATGACTTTAAATTTACAATCATTCCGGTTGGGATATGTTTTCGAACATAAAATGTATTTTCATTATGATATTAATGTGATGAGATCCCCAATTAAATCTCACGTAACTTTTACATGAATATCTATGTACCCCAATTATGCTTTCAAAATTATCCCGCAGTTTTCCATGATATGCATTTGTGTAGTGAATACCTGTCACCATTTCCACTCAAGTGAATTCATATAGATGTACCTATCCTATATTTATTTAAGACATAAATATATTTAACCAACATTCCTTAAATATTGGATTAAATAAAAAAAATACATAATAATGTTATATGATCTTTGTGGAACACTTATTCATGAACATGATATGAATGAGATAAGTAGGACAATAAATATATTATTCCCAATGCATTGGTTAATATTTTCATCTCATGAGATTCCATTTATGGTTCAAACTAGTATATCCCAGGTACACTATGTGATGAAGTTTCTATGGTTATACTTGACATATGTTTATGATGTTATGTTTTATGTTGTTGCTGTATTACCATGTAGCCTTTATGTTATCAGATTAAGTCACTATTCGATCTTATAATTTAGGATTATCACCTATCTTATGTTACCTTTATATGCCTCTTGATTCACATGTACTAATTTACATTACATTATTCATTCATTATTTCCTTACTATGTTTTAGAGTCACCCCATTATTACGCACATATCTAGGTTATTTGATGATGTTTTAGTAGATAAATTGCATTTTAAGGGCATGCTTAGATGTATTTAAATAATGTTTTTACACCCATGTTTCTTGTTATTGAGTAATAAATGCAATTTCACAAATACACATGGACTCACAATCTTTTTGGGATCACATTATGTGTACTATTATATAATATTCCTGAATTAAGGTGTATTAAAATATGGGTTACCATACTAATATATGGGATATATTCTCTTAATCCATGTACAGATGATAAAATCATACCTTCTTATTATTTTTATTGATTTATTTTACCTGATAATTCCCTTTAAAGAACTAATAGTTAAGAAGTTATAAAAACAGTTGGGATGATAGTTCCATGATTTTTATTAATACCCTTATAAAACAATTATCTTTAAGAGGTTAACCACTAACAAGATATAGTAAGAAACAAACTAATCTTGATAGTTTCTTGTTATACTCTGCAAATGATATCTCACCTTGTAATTAAACAATGACAGAATAAAATTTCTCTTTCTTAAGTTCCACATGTATTATAGTGAAATGACTACATACTTGAATAATTCATGAGGTATTATTTTGTGCAAATAAAAATTATTCATGAATTCCCACAACTCTATTATACTTCCCTCTAATAAGGAGTTTACATACCTAGTCCTTAGAGAATTAGCAGTCCCTAGAGAATCAATGATCTAAACACCCAATTCAAGTGACATAACTGATTTAGGGTAACCCAAATAACCTCTATAAGAATATAGATCATAATACAAGAATATATTGGTTGGGTAAAATTATTGTAATGGATATGAATCCACCAATAAATTAGGGGTTTGGGTAGTGTCATCGAATTGGAAGACCACATAAGAAAATTGTGAAGGAAAATTTTAACGATGATACCGATGATTTTTTTTATGTTTTTGAAGGGATATCTAGGAGACATTTCTACAAATTAAAAAGAACAAAATCATGAACCTAGGTATAACCCAAAAAAAGGGAAAATATTTCAAACATTCCACAACCCACATTAATATATGAATAATTGATTTCAAAATGCGTAGGATTTCCCCATTTATAAAACATTACATTTTTATTCTAAATGTGAAATTTTGAAATGATCACCACCGTTTCAAAAATAGATAACCTACACTAGGATCTTAATTTGAAGGTTAAAATGATAAATATTTTTTATAGATCGATTCCCATGATAAAACATTAACAAACCAAAACATCTTGTTAAAACATTAAATTATCTCATTAGATATGAGTCTTTGAAATTTAGTTTACTAAAACTAGAATTACATAAAAATACACTATTCGATAATTTAAGACACATTTTAAACAACTCCAATAATTTTTCTTTCTATTAATATAATATATTTTCATTATGATTTAAAATCAAAAACAAAGGTAATAAATATGAAATTAAAAAATACCATGAAATATACCACACCAAAATATCCATTAAAAATTAAGGAACCTTTAAACTGAACTCACCCTGGTGATGTAATTTTAGACAAAACGGGTGATATATCTAGGTTCTAATTAGAGTATAACTATGGATGAATTGGTTTAATGGGTTTTTAAGAATCACAAAAAAACTCAAAAAAGTTTATGGAGTGACTTATAAACTAGTCACAAGGATTCCTTATTGTTTACCAGACCGTGAAGACACAACAAAACTCTTGTTATCACTACATTATAACCCAAAAATCATAAGTGATTATAAAAATAAAAATAATATAATCAAGAATAAAACTATTATTTATCTGCAAAAATAAATAACACTAATGATAGACTCATTTCCATACTTTCCCAAGTAACTCGAGTATATGTATGAAGAGGTGGTGCTCAAGAATCCTCTCATGACAACCTCTTGAGTATCAATAAATTCAAAATGTCATTTGTACCAAAACTCACCCAATATTACCTAAGGTATTTGAATTAAAATTATCTTATTTTATGGTAATACCTCTATTGATACCATTTGTAATGAACCAACCCATAATACCCCCAACCCAACATCTCACCTGATTTAACATTATCTATAAGAGTGTTGCTGTTAGCAGAGGCTACAAACATGCTCATAGGAACTAAAAAACATGAATTTGGGATTATTTCATATATAAAATATGAATAAAATTCAATGAAAATGTTTTAAAAATAAATATATAAGTAAAACAACAGAATTGTGTCCAGGTACATGGTGTTTATATAGAACTAGAGGCAAAACTACAATACCATAAACTATCACATAGTGGTCTAGGAAAAAACGCCATGACCCAAGTCACCCACCATTTTCCAATCAATAATGAACACAAGATGGAAGAAGATTAGAACATGAATACCAGGAAAAATATCATAAATTATTCAGACACCAAATGCTATAGTGTGGGATTGAGCTATAGATCCACGTTGGATTTCAATTCAAAATATTTGCAGTCACATTGCTATGTAATTAAAGAGTAATAAAAATTATTACTATAATAGATTATAAGAATTTAAATTATATAATTATAAACTAATTTTTTATGGGTTAGGATACAAAATTATTGGGTATTTTAAGAAGAACATTAGAAATTTAAAATTCATTTCTAAAACCCAAAATTAGAAACATGTTGTTTGTTCATATAAAATATTTTTTTGGAATGTATTTGAAAATAATTTCAAAATGTATATTCATATAAATCACGTAATTTTTTGAATACACACTAGATATAAACATGTTTTACAGGAGTTAATATGGATGATTCATGGTGCTTCACCTTAATTAATAGATCTATCGAGAATAGAAATCAGTCATGATAGGAAACTCTTTTTCTATGTAGTGAAAATAAACATTCCCATGTATAAAGTATTAAGTATAATTGTTTCATAGGTAAAACATATATAAAATAGTGAGTCCATGGTATTCATGATTTTCAATAAATATTGAACAGTCATTCAAATTACATCATTTATCAGGAGTCTCAACCAAACCAATTCCACACAGGCACATTTCTTACAAAACATCCATAGCCTAAACCTATTGTGTTCTATATGAATATAGTATAAAGGTTTTGAGTCCACTAGTAATTAAAAAATATATTTCATCTAATTTAACTATCTATGTTCCCAGGACTTTTTCATAGAAAGTGAGTGAGGCAATTTAGTTATGATGATCAAAAAAGGGATTCTTATCTATATCAACATGGACCTTGGACCATAACATAATTTCATTCTTAATTTATACCCACCACTCACCCTATAATATCACTCAATGTGAATAATAACCTAATAAATACCCATAAATGTGAATAAAAAGAATTTAATAATTCATAATATAGGATTATACCAATAGGGTATTATTGTAATGGTCTAAGTTGGTGGTCCAGAATAATCAGTATCAAATCAATACTCTATTTCTTAATAAAAATTCAAAAAAATCAAATACACTTCCTTTCACAAGTCATTATCAAAATTCAAAAGCATACAGTATTACAAGAATCTCTTTAAAGTATCCCTAAGAAATTAAATGAAAGTATTATAATTGAAAAAAAATGAAATCATTTTAAATCAGGGGTCAATATCCTTTTTTTCCTAGTTAATAAATCATTTATCCAATATCACTCAATAACACCCATTTTATAAACAAGGATAATAATCATTAAAAAATTAGTCATAGTGTAACAACCCATCACATAATACAGGGTTTGATATGGAGTTCCATATATCCTCATGTGCACATCCCCACACACGAGATGTTGTCGACTAATAGTGGGGGAATGAATCCTTCAGTGGGGAGACTATACCATATATATCATGTCATAGGATTGATAATAAATCATAAAAAGATATGTAAGTAAGCATAGGTAGGGTCTTGGTGACACTATACTAGTCCTAACAATATGTATTCTATTTTTATCAACCATCCACCATATTGATACTTACCTATGATAGATCATGATCCAAGAAATCAAGAAGCGCGCTGAAATTCTGGAGTGGGTTGTGAGTGAAAAACTCACATGGGCACCACCAATGTCTCTTAAATATGGTATTTTAAGGTATAAAAAGTGTATTATATAGTAGAAATTAATTTTTAATGTACATAAACAATGAATCTTAAACAAAAATGTTGTGCGCTATCAAAGCACCCCCAAACTAGTAATTTTACCTACTTCCACAACCTTCTAGAAGGATTATAAAAAGGTTCAATAGTATTCAAGCTCACCAAAATCTAGTGAATCAGGATATCTCATACCTCACACTTTCATGAATACTTTAGACTAGGCTTCCCTTATCCATAATGTGTATCATGATACCCGATTTCCTCTAGTTATCCACTTGGTTAACTCAGCTGCATACCACATGGTGCATACTAGACTACCGTGAGGTAATCCACAATACAGTAACCATGGAATTTTTATAGATCTAGAATATGATTAGTATCCTCATCGACAATGTCACATTTCAATAACATTCCCCCTCTAAGGGATACACATCACATGATGGTCGACATCCATAATATTCCAACCCCTAAGGAAATGGTAAACCTCATTATAGTGTAAATCACAGTAATAAACAACAAATCATTAGATAAATAAGTACACCAAGTCAACATGTGAATCAACATCAATGATGGAAACCCAAAATTTAGATAAGTCTCCAATAAATAGTATAATAATGGGGTTCATACACTACACACTCAACTATATGAAATCTCAATAAAAAATTATAAAAAATTATTTTATAAATCATAATAAAGATACATTGGTAAATTAGAGACCAAAAAGTAAGGAACTGCATACCCCATGGTTTTAAACATAATCATCAAGGTTTGTTGAACTTGTCATCACCAGAAACACACTGCCACACAATCAATATTATGAACACACACAAAGGTATCCTAGAAAAAGTAACAATATGACAACAGATAGGTTCTTGATAAAGGAAACGAGGAACCAATCATAGTGGTTTAATGATAGTTTCCCGAGAATAATCATTTAATAATGGGATCCTCAGAGTTAGTTCAATAATGTAGGAGTAGAAAAGTGATTATGGGAAATTTGGTATCTCCATAGTATATATTAAGGGTTGTGGTATGGATGTGTGCTAGAATATAACACTATGGTTCTTTGTTATACACCATTGAATAGGGTGTAAGGGAAATAAGTTACCATAGAGAACTATGTAACTACTAAGGTTTGGAGAGAACTAGGAATAAAAATCTATATCAAACAAGGACTATATTATTATATAACCATTTCGAGTTGTAGAAATATATGATAAATGGAGTGGTACTATTGTATGGAGTCATTTGTGTTCGCCTCATGGGATTCAAGAATGATGCTAAATTTGTAAAGAGGATCTATATATGAAAGTGAATATACATTGTTCTAATAAGGTGGGGTCTATGCGCCCTGGTATTACAATTCATATTTTCGCAGTGATCCTTCCAAAAAAAACCCCTTAGGTAGCCGAAAAATTTATCATCCCAAAAAACATATTCCAAAATATGGTCAACTCAATAACATGATAATATGTAGGAAAAAAAGTTTTAAATTATGTTAAAAATATTCAAATATTTATATTTATCCCACATATAAATAATTCTCCTTACTGAGAAACATCTCTTGGGTTCCTACTAGAACAACAAAGGATACTAATCTAGAATGTCATCCTTTAACTCATTTGTATCCCCTTTATATTTAAATACATCCACTAAATATGGTTGAGTGATTCTATGTTTCCTCAGTGGAATTTTTTACCCTTTTCAATAATTGGAACTTGATGCTCCTCATATGATTCATCTAGTTCCATCTCCAGTCCTCATTGTCTATAACATAGGAAGGATCAGGCATGTACCTTTAATACTGAGAAATATAGAAAACATCATCCAATCCTTCAAAATTTTGAGGATGTAATTTATCTTACAAGACTGTACAAACCAACATAGTGATCTAAAATGGTCCTAAAAAATGTAGTGCTAGACTAACTCACATCCTCAGGCATTAGTGACATAACCGAGGAGTCATTCTAAAGAAAACCGAGTCACCCATAGAAAAAAAATAAAGGTATATTCATGTGTAAATAATATAATATATTCCAACAATGATAAGTTATAATACTGCTTTAAATTATCTACACTATATCTTATGTATCCATAAAAATAATGGGACCCCCAACAGCTGCCTAACCTGTCTAATGAGAATATAGTACTGAACAACCCATCCAATGGTAAAGAGAATCATAATGAACCTTTTGAATTTTTTCCTAGATGATATTGTTATATGGGAACTCATCCATTTGTAGGTGGTTGTCTCATGCTCCATCGAGGAAAAAGACCACGATCAATGAATGTACTCTAATATGCATATATTCCACTTAGACTATCTATCGGTCTGAGTATAATATGTTTTGTTCAATATTAGGTGAAACACTAGGGCCTTCGGTATGTAATAGTAAAACTAAGAAATAACACATGTGGATCTATCTAAAAATATAATCAATGGTACTCAATTTATGTTTAATATCTCACAGACATAGATCTTCCATTTTTTTATCTTCGGGGTGATTCAATAAGATTAATAGAATGTGTGAAAATTTCATCAACTGATAGACAATCACCCAGAAAAGATCATGACTTATTGGGGTCCTAGGTAAAAAAATAAACAAGTCAATATTTAAATCCTAAAACAACTATACAATAACTGTAGGTAACTCATACAATCCACCAGGATGTTGGTGCTTAGCTTTTCCACTCTGGTATGTATAGAATTGAGAAACAAAACCTAAAATGTCATTCTTTATTCCAGGCCTCCTTAACTAATGCATGAATTTATGGTACATCATCATCACAAAAAAAAGACATGTGACATAAAGTAATGAAATGTATCATAAGAACCTCTATGATAGAAATATGGACCAATACTATCCCATGTAACCTGATCACATCATCTACACCATGTGTCTACTTAGGTATCAGCTCACTACCACATAGTTGTTACCGCATAACAACACACTCCAGATCTGAATCCTTTCTATTCTTCACCTATTCTATAATAGAAGACGTGGCCACCAAGGGATCATTGTTCAAAAAAATTTGGCCTTTTCAAGCATCCATCCATCAGTAATCAAATAATATCAGCATGTACCACTGCTCCTTAGTATTCATATCACAAAGCACTTTCTCATCGTTCATCAAATTTCTAAGATCATCATCAATGATGTTTAATGTTATATGTGCATATTATATGAAGAGTTTTATTTTTTGAAAGATATAAATCCCAAAATATCAATATTAGGTTCATGTATCTTTGTGTCAAGATATATTGAACGGTCTTTTGGTCGTTATGGATAATAAATATTTCAATAGAGTGGTAGTGTCACCAAACATTACTACATACACCATAGATTATATCTCCAAATTTTATCTAGGTTAGTTCTTTTCATGGTTTCATATATTACAACCCCTATAATTCGTTACATTTATCATTGAATCAATACTACTCTTTGAACAATTCCAAATGTGTTATAGTACACTGAATAACAAATCTGAGGTTCAAGAAGTTTCAGTACATGCACATTCAAAAACATTATCTTCACATCATGAAATGAATATTAAAATTGGTTCAAACTCTATAAATTCTCTCCCTAATTTATCATTATAGCCTTGGGTGATGATAAATGGGATAAATTATAGGATAAACCATTGATAATGTCCCATGAGGCCAAGAATGCTCCTCACATGAAACACATCCCAGGGATGTGTATAGAATATAGCTACCTCAACATTCTATGGGTAAATTTATATTACTATCTCAAAAACCACAATGTCTATGAATCTTAATTCTGATATTTATAATTAACTCTTCAATAGCTTGGTGTAATTCTAATGTTCTCAATGAATACTCATCATTATTTTGAGGGGACTAGTATGTCGCTTTAGTGTTAGTAATTGGATAAGAATATCGTATATGAATACCACGGTAAATGTGTGTAGATATTGGAGGAAAATATTTTTCATGAGGGAAATAAATACTTTTAGAAAATTATTTAGGCCAAGAAACACCACCATGAACTCATATATCCCATAACTACTCCAAAAGTCATTCTATTGGATATCCTCTTCTACAAATTTCAATTGTTGGTAGCCTGATTGTATATCAATCACGAAGAACCTTCAGGAACCCCCTAAACGATTAAAACGATATTCCATCATAGGTAATGGGGATTGGGTTTTCACCATTAAATAGTTCATCTTTATTTAGTCAACACAGTGTCGAGGAATACCATCTACCTTTTTTGATAACAACATAAGTGCACCCCACCGTGAGATAAAAATATTGATGTATCCCTAATTATCCAATACATTGAGTTGAGACCTTATCTCCCTGAACTCATCCTTCACAGAATGATATGAGGGTATCAAAATAAATTATTCAATTTCTATGAGATCAACAAAAAAGTCGAATCCTCTCTATGGGGGTATTCCTATGAAGTCATATAGAATGAAATCCAAATAGTGCTCCATGATTCAAGAAATATGTGAAATGGATATAGTGGATCCTACTAAGAGAGAAACACCTTCCATTAGTGCTATAATAATCTATATATGATTCATGTATAGTTAAAATATACAAGGTCTTTGTTCCCACTCTCTGGTCATCACAAATTTCTCTCCATTCAGTAATGTAGAAGATACCCATCTACGAAATAACTAAATGTGATCTAGGAAGCTACTTGGAATATCCATGTATAGAATCA
The DNA here is from genome assembly GCA_963277665.1 of Viscum album. Lineage (NCBI taxonomy): Eukaryota > Viridiplantae > Streptophyta > Magnoliopsida > Santalales > Viscaceae > Viscum > Viscum album. Next base: position 650,361,540 of record OY728126.1, read on the forward strand.
TATAAAAGTATTTCATCTCTAGAATAATATTCTCCCATATAATTCTATAGATGGTGATGAATTTATGACACTCCTGTCATCATTGGAGATGATCCACTTTGGTGACCAATGATTTACTAAGACAGACTATTTTCGAGTATAACATAATCTGTAGGTCTTTTATAACTAATACTTGTTCATAAATGAAGTAACTGGGAATACAAGTAATAAATAATGCACTATATAAGTTAGATGTAATCAATGACATATCATTAATGGTAGATGGTGAAACTCTATCATCTGCTGGAACCTATTCCACATCATACACATTTTACTACTTCATCACTATGACCCTACCATGAAGTTCATATCTAGTCTATGTTTTCTTTAATGAACCTGAAATAGATCTATGGATCCTTATTAATTTATTCATCAACCTATTACCTAATAATCTTGCATAAAACTACTAAATTTGATAATTCATAATGTTTTTATAGTAATATCTTTGTTGTACCAAGTACACACAACTATAATGTCCAATCTTCCCATTGTACAAGAATTGTGGGAGAGATCTATGGGGTAGAAGAATCTACAGTATTACCCTTTTACTGTTATAATCTCTCACACAACCCCATTCTTCCTCGTATGTTCGTCGAATGAGGTGATCAGAGTAGCGGTGAGATGTCAACCAGGTTGAGTGTTGAATGGAAAGTAAAGACCAAATACCCACCCATCCTACATTATCTTCTCATTGGTCAGGGAATTTACTAGAAACACCATATAGGAATCCAAGTCAATGATTTGGACCTACTTTCTACTATCAGGTTGATGGTTGATCCAATGGTTCCTAGACTTATGGGCCTCATTACTATCCAGGAGCATAAGAATGTGGATAAGATCAATAAACCATGTGTATTAGGATGATACAATCATGGTTCACTGTTTTTTCTCTTTGAAATACTATTCCTGGTAAATGTTTACCATGTTAGAGGATAAATCATGAAAAAATAGGTTAGTGAAGGCATCTCATTTGTGACCGAAGCCTCATTTATCCTATCCCATAACACGTCGTCAATGCCTAATGGGTCTCCATAGCACGAAGGCTCTCAGAATCACCTTCCATTATATTGGAATCTCGATGAGATAAAATATTACCTCTCAAATGTCAATCTAGTACTATAAATCCTATATTCTTTCAGTAATTTGAAATTTTCTGGGTTGATAGAGCCGAAAATTGATGGCTTATTCAACCATGGATCATGGTGTTGGCTGAAATAGAAGTAACGCCTACATTACATGGGTTGTTATAGTGACATGATTAAGAGCACCAAGTTCATTTTTTGATTACACCAAAATTTTTTGAGGTGACATATTAATAAATAGAAGCTATAACATGAACATAAAATTCATAACTTGTATATGGTATCATAAATAGGCTTCCCTATGAATATTCTCTCAACCCATTGAAAACCCATCATAGGTGTAACACCAGTCACTATTTGAAAATTTTGGTGACAATATTCTGATATATATTTACACAACAACATGATATGTTCAACTAATTAATACATATAATGATATATCAAAAAATTAAGGAAACCCAAATATATCTCATATAAAGAACTATCTGGAATCAAAAGCCTAAATTGAGGAATTTAAATCAAGAAATATTAATCCACACAACAATTGGTAAATATATGGATTGTGAAACAATAATTGTATTCATGACTCATGAATGATCCTAAAATATCATAAATCACATATCAATTTCTTGTTCACGTATCAACGTTAATTAAATCAATGGAAATAATGAAACATAATTTAACTAATTTTTTAGAGACTTAGAGGTCTAATATACAATATTGACTAGGAACTGTCCATGTCCCCCTTCTTATGTCCCAACCATCCAATGATTTATATAACATATCCTAAATAATGGAAAAGGTAAGAAAGGATATTGAATGTACGAACTGATACGAGTTTTGTAACATCCCAACCTAGATAACCTGTAACGACCCAGACCCAAACAGCCACCTGAACAGTGCTAAACGGGTCGGGTGTTACTACCATATGAGCACATCCCCGAACCCAAAAGGTTGCTGACTAGAAGTGAGGGACTCATTGGTATAGTGGGGTGGCTATACCCTCTCAGAGGATAATAATAAAGGTATCAGTCCAAGTATAATAGTAGAGATGCATTGGAATAAAGGACTCAGCAGACTCGAACCAGACCTGTAGAGGGGAAGCACAATCAATATCAATAAGTAGTGGAAGCAATAAATATAAACAACAATAGCAGAAATAAACAAAACATCATGATAATCACTTGTAAGTATTAAATAATAACAAACATGCATCCAAATCATGTCATACATAAATGAATATAGAAAGTGCGCCAATGGATAACCAACAGTAGCTACAACAAGTAATAATTCTGATACAGAAAGAAATCAAAATAAAGTAAACCCCATCTAGTTAAGACCTCAAGGTCCATACCATCTCCATGAAACAAATAATGAATCCCAGGTCCTGATGTTATCCTCTTTCCTACACGTAAATCAATAAAGTCTCCAAACGTCCTCGAGGGCCCATGCAGGGTGTGAGACAAATCTAAGTAGGATACCACCCAATGGTGCATACCTAATATAAGTTTTTATGTATGCATGAATTTGTAAAGAAAGAATTAAACAAAATAATGAACAAGTAAACACTCATCCCACTGGTGCTCAGAAGCAACCATGGAGGGTCACCTACATCGGCCAACGCCAGAATCTCTGTCATATAACCCGGCACCAAGTTCCACTGGACACTGCATGTCTCATGTACCAATGTCCCGAAGGCATTCCCAAGAATAGTAACATGGCACCTTGTGCTTCATAACACCTCATTCCTCAAGTTCTAACGTTCCGAAGGCACTCCCAAGAAGTAACCTAGAGGAACAATGATGTCTTCCCTCAAATAATGTATCTAGAGGGACAATGATATCTTCCCTCAAATAACGGTGGGCCTTAGCCCCTTACCAGATATCCTCAATGTTATCCCCTGAAGGCTCCTCACCTCCCACATGGCTTTCTATGACATCCACCCCCAACCAATGTATCTAAACCGCAACATAGAGGGGCCTCAACCCACTCGATTGGTCAAAACCATCTCATCAAGGAGTATCTCTATGTGCACAATACTCAAAGATCCGGGTGAGCAGTAATCACCAAAATTTTACATAAGCCACCAACACATCTAACATATCGTGTCCCTATGACCATGCTGCTCATGTCTGATGGCCTCACCATCCATGTAACTCAGGCCATGCCCACTCTAGCAGTCGTACTGCCTCAAGTTGACATCCATGATGCCCAATTTCATGGTCAAAACGACCCAAAGTAACCTAGGACAAGCCCAAAACCACCCCAATGGTCCAATATATGAAATTTAGCACTTCCATATATATCCAATTTAAACAGAATATATAAACAGGAAAAACAACCGAAATAGTTAAATTGCACTATGCACGGTGTTGTCCCAAACCAGCACCGAGGTCTTGAATGCCTCCAAATATTTATATCAAGCATAATAAATTAAACTCAATAGTTTATAATAGTATAAATCAAATATATCCATTTTGTCATACCTCGGACAAAATGCCCCGATGAGCTATGGCCCCTCTCCCGGCCCCGCTCAAGCAAAACTTGTATCAGGTCATACCCAAAGGCATCAAATAGGTCCATAAACAATGTAATAAGTAATATCAGATAAAACTGGTTGCCACTAAACATACCCGAAAACACGTTGTAGGCCGCATCACCCAAATGACCATGAAAACATGAACAGATGTATGCACCACCTACCTAAGAATCGTATGATGCTAATCCTCCAGTAAAAACCTCCAATTCGGTCTAAAACGTTGTAGATCTACAAACTAATCCAAGCTTCTCAAACCCCTATAACTTGTTCTAGAGAAGACATAAAAAACAGCTCAATAGGAATCGAGGACTTACTAAGGGGGTTTTGATGGATCAATCCATGATCAAAACGGAGTTCAGACGACAACTCGAGAGGGATTTGAAGTCTCAGCCAACATGGTTCACGAAACCAAGCAGAATAAAATGAGTTCTGCCTCAAAACAAGGCTAGTTCTCATTTTAATGAAAAAAATACAAGGTGTTTACATCATGGCTACACTCTGTGTATATCATTTAACTATTAATTTGGTGTCTGGAATTCCACCGACTTACTTTCTGAACCTGCCGACATGAGTACACGACATGTACCAATGGGTACACTTTGTGTACTTGGTTTCCCTTCTCTTCCTCACAAACTTACCAACACGCCATGAATATATCTCATACATGGCTAGACTACACGGTGTGTACAAGGTGACCACGACGTGTTCTTGGTTTAATGAAATATACACGGCCAACAGGCCTACACGCCATGTGTGGCCTCCACACAGTCAATGATACACGACGTGTCAAAAAATTCATGCCATGTAGTAATAAATTTCTACACTGTCATCACACGACATGTACTCGGCGAGCACATGGCCGGTGACTCCGTTAACATATACACGATGTGTAAATAATGTACACGACGTGTAATCTATTAGTTTTCAGAAACTGCCCATTTAATCTAGTTTCCTCAGAAACAAGTCAAAAATTCAAATAGGGTTGGGATTTTGACCCGTTCTAAAAATCTGGGTTCTTACAATCTCCCAAACTTAATAGAGCTCATCCCCGAGCTATCAAACGAAACCCAGAGATGGAACCAAACATACCACCCCGATTGAAGTATCCCAGTCTTCCCTGGTCTCAAAGGTCCCAGCTAAATTCTTTAAGGGGTTCCCCCCATTAGGAATCACCTAACCCGGTCTCATATCAAGGTTTACTAACTTGTTTTCCGGATTCATAGTCCTTCTTTGATGCATCCTCACCCCTGCGCCTCATTGGTGATCTTATGTCGTCCCTCACACCCAATGTATCATGCACGACATTGGTGTCCGCCTCCATGAGGTCCTGGTGACTAGAACCTCAAGCAACCCACATCCTCGATGCTCTGATGCCCAAGGAACCTCAAGTAACCCACAACCTTGGTGCCCTGATGCTACACATATCATATATATATATATATATCACGCAATCGATATGGTGCCAATCCCACTGACTAGCATCTAGTCAGTCCACATAGATCTTGTGCATCACGTGCTCTCAAGATGGACATGACTATACAGGTCATTGCAAAAAAGGAAACATAGGAATCACGGCCACACCATGGTGTACCTATAACTGTCGTTGGCTCACTAGCCTGGTCAGCTTCTGGAAGCTCCATAGCATGCACCTAGCCTGAAGTTTGACTGCCTATTGCCTAACCCCCCTATGGTGCTGCTCTAGTCACCGGCCACTGACCCCTCAGCTGGATCCCACTGCCTCTGTCACCTCCTCTGTGTGTAGCTGAACCATGGATACCCTCTCCTGGTACTGAACCCTAAATGAACTCTACATGCCATCGTCTATTTAGGTCCATGACTGCCGACTGTCTGAGAAGGCAGCCTGCAAAACCTCTCTAGATGGCTGACCTGTCCACAGGCCTGACACTCTTTTGGAGGCCTATCAAACTAAGTCTGAACATGTCCTGGCAGTCCACACTGAAAGAAAATCACTAAAGAATTACCGCGAGGTGGTCTAACAGAATCACTATCCTAACTTCCCTGTTGGAAAACATCCCATCCACACTTCCTGTTATCTGAACCGTCACTTAAAACTGTCACCCGACCAACCAGGGGCCTATCTCTCTGGTTGCCATCCTCTATGAGCACCAGGTTCATCGCCTCTAAAAAGGAACCCGGCCTGAAAATATTCACCTGGATTCAAATGGCATGTCATAAGCCATTCACAATGCGCCTCACTCTAGCTGTGTCATCACATACAATAGCAGGTGAAAAGCGAGACAACAATATGAAGGTAGCTGCATAGTGCATGCAAGACATGTATTCGTGATGCAGACTAAAGAACACCCATGTTCTCTCTACCCTTAATGCCTCCGCGTAAAAGTGCTCGAAGAACATATCCTCAATGTCCTTCCAGGCCAGTCCATCATGCCTACGAGCCTGAACCTGCACATCCCACCAATGCTTCGCAGGTCCTCTCAGTATGTACATCGCCAGCTTGACCTTCCACCCTGTAGGCATCTCAAGCTACTCGAAGATCATATACATACTCTCAATCTAGTTCTCATCCGCCAGCAGACCACCATCACCCTGAAGGAGTGGCAGGTGATGTGACTGGAACTCTCGCGTCAGATATTCCATAAAAGGCTCAGTACACTGCATGCCTCTATCAATCCCATTCAAGACACGTACCAGGATAGCTCAGAGCTACTCATCGAGCCATGGCCTGAATGATGCAAAACCCAGCTGCTGCCCTACCTGCACTAGAACGTGAACCTGATCCTGCACCTGCGGCACTACACCATCTATCATCTGACACTCTATCTGAGTCACCCAAAAAGGAACCTGTGGAATACCATAAATGGTCATACATCCCATATATATATATATATAAATTTACATTAAACGTAGATTTGGAAAGAAGTAAAAGGTTGTGCATAACTACTACCCTTACTCTCCCCCACCGCAACTATTCCCCATGGCATCCCGGCCTAATGGCCCCCTTACCCGCCCCTCAACAGAACCAAGTATCAAAAGTACCTCGAGCCATACCCGTCCCGACAACCAATTTTTCCTCAAACTGACGACTGAGTCACCCAATCCTAGTGATAAAAATCACCTCAACCAACACTACATTCTTTCTCTCATAAGAGCCAAACCCAAATATCCTTCCACATGCAATTCTACAAATATAAAGCATGACATACACATTACAACTACAAGAAATTCTATCAAGAAATTCCCCTATTCATAGTTCATAGAATACAAGCATGGTAATTGATTTTATTCACATGGTATTATCAATTCACAAAGAATACGTCTGTTATTAAATTAAAATACCCTAAAATTGTGCCTATCGAAATCCAAGAAAAACCACCCTCACCATTCTGGGCCAAGGTCCAATTCGGCCTTACCGCACCAGGTCAAGGGTCACATATCACAATAAATAACCCCACACACCAAGTCATCCACCAGGGTGGAAATCCTATAAGATGTAATCTGAGAAAAAAGAAAATAGTAGTTACCACCCAAGGTAACATGGCCCATCCCTCATACCTGGGGTTGCAGACACCCAAGCACAAGGTAGATACCCAGTTCTAGTAACAACCTATATCCCTTCTATAATATCACAAATAGTAAAACCTTCAGAAATAAAAGAGAAGTCTCAATCTCATTAGTAGCCAGTAAAACACTAATACTAAATCCCTATCAAAAACTCCTCTGATACCACTTTGTAACAACCTGGACCCAAACAACCACCCAAAAATCTCTAAACAGGTTGTGTGTTACTACCTTAGGCGCACCTCTCCGAACGCGAAAGGCTGCCGACTAGCAGCGATGGTATGATAGGTATAGTGGAAAGGCTATACCATCTTGGAGGATAATAATAATGGTACTTGTCCATGTATAACAGTAGAGATGAAGCAGAATAAACGACTCAAGAGACTCAAACCAGACCCACAGAGCAGAATCACAATCAATATAAATAATAGCGGAAGCAATGGATATAAACAACAATAGAGGAAATAAACACAACATCATGATAATCACTTGTATCTATTACTGAACCAAAAACATGCATCCAAAGCGGGTCATACATAACTGAATATAGAATGGTCGCCAATGGCTATCCAATAGTACCTATAACATGTAAGCATACTGATATAGAAAGAAAACAAAACAAAGTAAACCCTAGCTAGGTAAGACCTCAAGGTCCATACCATTTCCATGAAACAACTAACGCTGTCCAACTCCTGAAGCTGGCCTCTTTCCTACACGTAAATCCATAAAATTTGCACGTATCTCGGAGGGCCAATGCAGGGTGTAAGACAAATATCAGTAGGATACCACCCAATGATGCATACCAAATATAAGTGTTCATGTAAGCATGATTTTTTAGGAAAGAAGTAAACATAATAATTCAAAAATAAACACTAACTACACTGGTACTCAGCAGCCACCATGGAGGGTCACCTGCTTCGGCCAATGCCAGAATCACTATTGTATAACCTGACACCATGTGCCCCATGACACTGCATGTCTCAAGTACCGACGTCCCAAAACCATGCCCAATAATAGTAACCCAAAACCTTGTTCCTCCAGATAGCCCATGCCTTAAGTACTGACGTCTCGAAGGCACTCCCAAGAAGTAACCTGGAGGAATAATGACGACTGCCCTCAAATAACTTATCCAGAGGTACAATGATATCTGCCCTCAAATAACAGCGAGCATCAACCCCCAAACTGATTGCCATAATATTATCCCCTAAAGCCTCCCCACCTCCCACGTGGCTTTCTACGACAAGTACCCCCAACCAAAGTACCTAAACCGCAACTAACGGGGGCCTCTACCCACTCAAGTAATCAAAACCATCTCATCACAGAGTATCTCTCTGTGCACTCTACTCAATGTTCCGGGTGAGCGATAATCACTAAAATATTGCCTAAGCCATCAAAACATCATACACCTCATGTCCCTATGACCATGCCGCTCAAGTCTGATGGCCTCGCCATCCATGTGACCTGGTCCATTCCCAAACTGACAGACGTACTCCCACAATCCGACTTCCATGATGCCCAATCCCTTGGTCAAAACCACCCAAAGCAACTCAGGCCAAGCTCAACACCACCCCAAAGGTCCAACATATGAACTTTAGCACTTGCATATATATCATATTTATGAAAAAAACATTAATAGTAAAAACAACCTAAACAGTTATATTGCACTATGCACGATATTGACCCATACCAACACTGAGGTCTTGAATCCCTCCAACAATTTTATCAGGCTTACTGTATTAAATTCAACAGTTTATAACAGTATAAATCAAATATAACCATTTTGTCATCCCCCGAACAAAATACCTCGATGAGCTATGGCCCCTCGCCCGGCCTTGCTCAAGAAAAACTGGTATCAGGGCATACCCAGAGGCATCCCATAGGTCCAAAAAAATGTAATATTTAATATTAGATAAAACTGGGTCCCACTCAAAATACATGAAAACACAACATAGTCCGCATCACACAAATGATGATAAAAACGTAAAAAGAGGTATGCACCACCAACTTGAGTCTCGTACGATGAAAATCCTTTGGTAATAGCCTCCAGTTCGGTGTAAAATGTTGTAGATCTACAATATAATCCAAACCGCTCAAACCCCTATAAATAATTCTAGAATAGAAATAAGAAAAAATGGATCAAGGGGAATTGAGACCTTACAGAGGGGGTTCTGATGGAACAATCCATGATCAAAACAGAGTTCAGATGACGATCCGGGAGTCATTTGAAGTCCTAACCGGCTTGGTTCATGACACTCGGTGATTGAAAATGAGTTCCGCCACAAAATGATGCTACTGCCTATTTTAACACAAACAAAAAAAGAAACTACACGGCGTGAATTTCATGACTACACACCATGTATATCATTAAACTGTTCATTTGGTGGCTGGAATTCCACCGAATTACTTTCCGAACCTTCCGACATGAGTACACGACGTGTAACTATGGGTACACAGCGTGTACTTGGTTTCCCTTATCTTCCTGGCCGACTTACCCACACATCATGTATATCTCTCATACACAGGTAGACTACATGGTGTGTCCAAAGTGACCATGGAGTGTCCTTGGTTTAAACAAATCTACCCATCCAACAAGCCTACATGCCATGTGTGGCCTCCACATAGTCAAGGGTACACGGCGTGTCCAAAACTACACGCTGTGTAGAAAGAAATTTCTTCACGGTCAGCACATGACATGTACTTGGTGAGCACACAGCCAACGAATCACTTAACATATACATGGAATGTACTTAATGAACATGGCGTGTAGTCTAGAAATTTCCAGAAACTTCTCATTTAATCCAGTTTCCTCAGAAACAAGTCTGAAATTCAAACCGGGTCCGGATTTTGAACCGTTCTAAAAACACGGGTTCTTACACAACCAGTTCCAAGCATGAGTTCCACATTACCTCATTTGTGCCACAACATATGCCAGAGGTTGCAGACTAGCCGTGAGGGTCTATGTTCATTAATGGGGAGACTATACCCTATATATGATTTCCTAGGATAGTTAATAAATCATAAACAAAATAATTAATAATTAATAAATAATTAGAGTAATAATGATGAAAATTAATGTTTTACTTACATGATATAAAATAAAATTAACTCCCTAGTACTAATCCTATACAGCATATATGAAATAGATAAGTAAATAAATTATGAAAAATCATTGAGTCCTTTAGATTATGTCATTGTGTTTTCCATATCTATTCAATTCTTCTCATTCATCTACTATAGGGCCCTTGTGCTTAGATGGATATTGATACATGAATTCTACAACCACACCAAAATTCCAGAGTATGGTATGAGTAAAATACTCCATAAGAAACCACGTATTCATTCACTAACTAGTCTGATCACATATAAAAAATTTAGTATAATATAATAATAAATGTGAAATTTGAGTAAATAGAAAATCTAAAACCAAATGGTCATATGAAAGACAAGCTACCAAAAAACCCAATGTACTTGTTTGGGACCTATGTCGGTAAGATAATGAGAGGTTTTAATAACAATCCAACTTGATAATGTAGGTTAATTAGGATAATATCTACCACATAGTTTCATGCATATATGTTACATAATATACTTTGGTCGTCATGTGTATCATGCTACCCATAATCCCCTAGTTTTCCTCCAGGGTACCATGAGGGAATAACAATTGATATATACCGACGTACCGTGAGTTAATAAACAACATGGTAACCATGGATTCCCAATTTATATACCATATTCTCAAGACTCTCATCACCAACATCAAAAGTTAATCACACTCCCTCTCAAATGGATGCACATTGCACGATGGTCCACCACTCTCAAGTACCAAATAGAACATACAAGGAAATGCTAAAACACATTACATGATAAATAATGGTATAAAACATGACATCATTATATACATAATAACCCAATATCAATATGTGAATGAACATAAATCATAGAATCCATCTATTGCAAAAAATATCATTGAAACAATATCATAATGTGGATCATCACGTACACAATAATCCTTATGTGAATAAAAAATAAAGAAAAAATGATTATTCCAAAAAAATGATAGTATAGAAATCTATTTCAATGAGATACCACAAATAGAAGAACATAACACTTTTCAATTATCGATGTCAGTCTCAAGGTCAGTTCAAAATGCTTTAACCTTAACTATTCTTGTAGACCAACCAGAATATGATCTTAAAAAAGATCTCATAGAAATGATTCCAATTTGACATGACACAAGTTCTAAAGAATCGAAATGGGAAAAAAGGGTTTACACCAGCATTTCTGAATTTCAATCATCATCAAAAGAGATCCTATGTTTAACAACCCAAACTTTTATTTATGAAAATTCATCATGATCTGATTAATTTTTTTATTATGTAAAATGGTTATATATTACATATAAACTTCCTAGTTTTTATGATTTTGGATTTTAAAATACTATTATGAATTTTTACCATTTCTAATATAGTCATTGAATAGTGGTCACATGATTAGTATAAATATAGGTCCTTAAGAAGACCAATTTACTCAGAAAAAGGAAGCAACGACCTCAAGCTGTTGAGTTGCTATATAAGAAGCCCATTTTTTAGAACTTGGAAAGGGGGTAGCATAACTGGGATTTTCTCGGGAAAAATATCAATTTGATCGTCAAGAGTTTATGATTGAATGGAACTACCTATGGGAGATGTGGAAGTTAATAGAGATTACCACCTGAGGGATTTTATTCGAGCCACGCCAAGAGTCTGTCACCATCGCACACCTTACCGATAGGTATTATGCGGGTGTTATAAGGGGTTATGAAACAAAACCCTGACACTATAATTATGTTTATTAGTTTTGTAAAGAATAAATAAGATACATTCATTTTATTATTGTTACATTTTAAATGGTTTTAAAAGGAGAAATAGTATTTTTAGATAATAATCATATTTGAAGTCTATTTTGTTTAAATAATGGATTTTTAAATTAAATAATATTTTAATAAAATATAAATACTAAATTATATTTTATTAAATATAAATTATCATATAATTTTTATGAAAAAAATTGTAATTTTTATTATGGTTTGAAAGCTGTTTTTTACAAAACAAGTTAATTTTAGATAAATGTCAATTTTTTTAAAGGTAAAAATTCACATATATAGAAAATTATTTAGATAACATGTATATTTATTTAAAATTGATGTCCTCAGAATTATCTTATGATGATTTTTTCATAATTTTTTGAGACATTCAAATTATTGGATAGAAATTAAATGTCGTTTAAATATATAAGGCATTTTATGAAAACATAATGACCTAATAGTGATGTCATAAAATACTATAAAATGATATTATAACAATATGTGATTTACCTTTAATATAGTGTGATTTTATTTTATTTTTTGATTAATTTTATATTTTTTATGTGGAACCTCCATGACTTATAAAATATGTTATCTTTTTAAAATGATTTCCTTGAGAGCGTGACTCACCTCTCCACAAGAAAGAATAATATTTTAAAAATTTCAGCCAATTTCCTTATAAAATAATTTTTTTCAATTCAAATTTAGAAAAACAATTATGGGAAAAAACCTGGGGTGGTTTGTGGTTTTGATTGTTTTAATGTGTTGTGTTGAAAATCCAAATAACAAAGAATTTCCTATTCATTCCAATATAAACCCTCTAAATTTCCCATTACTCATCACTCAAAACCATTAATGATTTACCAATAACATTCTTCCTTTCTCTAGAATCTTTTCAATGTTCCACAAGCTTCCTATAAGCCTCTCTCAAACCTCTTTCAAGCCATTATGATCACATTTCCCTGTAAGTGATTTCTTCCTTTCTCATTTATTTCCAATTTTTTTATGTTGTTAAACCATTTTATTTTTAATTATAAATATTGGAGTATGATATTGAACGTCTCCCATACTTCTCAATTTATGTTATAATGATTAGATACCTCTTTCTCTCTACAATTACTCCCATGTACACCCATTACTATACTGAAATTCTGAAAAGAAAATACTCTCTTTTCATTTACATTCAATAAATTATATTATATTATCCATCTATATTACATTAAATATGGTGGGATATTATGTTCCATTATCCCCTTACTATCCATTTCATTGGTAAATGATGAGATACACCTTTCTCCTTCATCACCGTATTTTACGATTTATATTTGAAGTCGTTATGCTAACAAAGATACACAAATACTTCCCATGCCAAAATCATTATATAAGAGAATACCATACCCATTTCTCTATCAAGGGTATTCACCACATTTCACATTTACTTTTTTATTGAGGACATAAATTTATGTATTCCATGTCTCTTAGTTAGGGAGAAAATTATGGATTTTACTGAATCCATGTTGTGTGGTCGAAGTGGCACACTTATGAATGAAATTAAATGTTTATAAAGGGTGCTCCTTGATAATGCTCCAATGCATTTGGTAAAGATTAGTATCATCATACGTCAAGTGAAATAAGGGTTTACACATGCTACATCACATTCAATGAGGTTTTACTCATTTTAATTCAAGTGGAATTAGGGTTACTCCGGACCCATGTGCAATGAGCCTTGGATCATGCTAATACAATGTTAAATGTTGTTTCCACATTTCTATGTTATGATTTTTATGCTATATCATGCCTTTAAGATCATGTTTCTCTAGTTCTACATTGATATAACTATTTCCTAATATGTATTATATTCTCCATGTTATGGATTTTTTACTCCCTTACATGGCTTTATAGAACACACTTTTCTTATGCATGTCCTCAGGTTATCCAATGCAATGCTAATGCAAAGGAATGTTGTGGTAATGTAAAAGTTGTTTTTAATAATGATTTCATGTTTTATGTTCTAAGTTGTTACGTAATGTTCTTAATATTCCTAGAAAATATACTTATCGATCATACAAGTTTCCTTAAGGGAATTTTTCTGTAATAAATCATGTTTATTTGTGTAATAAAGAGAAGGGTTGTTATAGTTGGTATCAGTGGATAAGTTTAATTATTTTTGGGATTAGGATTAGAAAACCCAAGTGATTTCCTTAGAGATAAGACTAAGTATAATAGAAACAACCCTAAAATTTTCTAAATATATATAAAGTGTTTTATCATGTAAATACATCTATACCTGGATACGAACAAGTATATGTGTTTTAGACATAGATTTATCTAGGGGTAAAACCCAAAAAGACTTCCTTAGGTTAGACTTGAACGAGAATTGGAGCACGACCATGGGACATGATTCAATCATCGTTACAAAACTCCTATGATAAATGATTTAGTAAATTCATAATATTTTTATGAACAATTATTAAGGATATAAAAAAATTACCATAAGAATATATTTTGGGATGTTTATCATGGATAATACAGATTTAATCCTATTAACTTATATGTTAAGGAAATAAATGAAATTCATATGCTATCCCTTTTTTTCATTGAATTCCATTTTAGGTGTCACCGCTACATTTCCTTTTATTCCAGCCAATTTCCAGTAATAGGAGGACTCAAGCTAATAACTGATATGAAGATCAAGGTGATAACTGTTCTAACAAGATTCCCAATCCGTTGGGAGAAGGAAACGCAAACGTTGTCACGATACTCTCTTAGCTAACTAATGTTTTTGAATAGAATCATGGGTCCAGAGGAACATTCAACCCTCCCTAATAAATAACAATCCATAATCGGGAGCTTCATGAGACAAAGACCTATTCATTTTAATGGGTCATTTGATCCCTCAATCTCCAAATAAGGGATCAAGTCCATTAAATTGATAATCTCCAACATTCAATGTTCTGAAAAAGAGAATTTTCTTCTTGATGATTATCATATAGAGGGTGAAGATATTCAATGGTGGAAATTGATCAAAAATATGAAAACTGAGGAAAATATCGATCCATTGGAATGGAAGGACTTCCAAATAATGTTTTTCGATAAATATTTTTCACACACCCTCTAACTTAATATGGAAAGGGGCTTTGTTTCCATCATAAAAAACTATGATGAATCCATTTGAGCGTATGAGGAAAACATCACAAGACTTGCCTGATATTCGATTGGCATTATCATTACCCTAAAATTCAAGGTTGATAGCTTCTTTGGTGGGTTAAAACCAAGCCTACGGAAATCCATGGGGATCCGTGACATTGATAGCTATGAGGAAATTTTCCGATGTGACCTCAAACTGGAAATGGGGATCGTTGAATCTCAAGGGTATCATGAGGATAAGAAGAAGAAATTCAATTTTAATTCTATCATTCCAATGGATAATTCCAAAAGTGCTATGAAATTCCATCACCCCAAATTCCAATGGTGCGGAAATAAACACCCTAGAAATTTCTTGAAGGGGACGAGGAAATTCTTTAGATGTGGAAGATAAGGGAAGCTGGCCATTAATTTCTGTCAGGAAAAACATGATGCTATGAGAGAGGAGAGGAACTATCCGCATGACCTTCAATGAAGTTCTCATTGCTTCAACTACAGAGAACCATGTCACTTTTTAAACTAGTTTCGTAAGCCAATGGTTTTTAGAGGCAAAAAACCACCTCCAAGGCAGCAAGGGTGATATTTTTCCATCACTACTACAGAAGCGAACCTAGACAACGATGTGGTGATTAGTATGCTAGTTATTTATTCAAGAATACTGAACATAATTTTTTTTGTCGGTTGTACAGATTATTATATATACTAAAATTTTTAGTAGAACAATCCCAACATCCCTAGAAATCCTGGATGTAGATATGTCAGTTTGAACAAAAAATGGGGAAATCATTGCGTCCCAATTATATAACTCCTCCCTTGTCCCAATTATTAGATTGAAAAATCTAGAGAACCTTATCATACTACCTCTGGTGAAATTTGATGCAATTATTTTCATGGATTGTATTTTCTTATATAGATCCAACAAAAATTTCCATGTCAGGGAAATCACTCTCTATATGGAGAATCGACCCTTGTTTCTGTACATGTGAAAAAAGAGTATGAATCTTATTTAGGTCCTTCATCTCAATAGTGGATATTACTACCGAATGAGAATATATATCTTTCTCAGATGATTTATTCTATGAAATAAATTTTCCTCGAAGAGATGCCTATTGTGAGAAAATTCAATGAAGTTTTTCCCGAGGAATTTCCTTTTCTTCCTCCTAGAGGAGATGTTGAATCATCGATTGATCTTATAACTGAGGCATTTCCAATATCAAATATTCTGTATATAAAGGTTATTGTGTAGCTTAAAGATTTAATGAAAAAATTATATGATAATATAGATAAAGGATTTATTTTCCCTAATTCTTCACCATGGGGTGAACCAGTCCTCATCATCAGTAAGAAGAATGGGTCAGTGCGCCTTTGTGTTGATTATCATGAACTCCAAAAAATAACGATAATGAAAATGTGTACTTTTCCCTGAATTGAAGACTTGTTAGATTTTCTATGTGGAGAATAGTAATTCTCCAAGGTGGATATGTGTTCATGATGTAACCTGGTAAGGTTGAAGAATGAGGATATCCCCAAAACCGATTTTCTGACAATGTAAGAGCACTATGAATTCAAGGTAATGCATTTCAGACTCACTAATGCACTAGGAATATTCATGGACATGATGTATAGTGTCTTTAGATATTATCTCAACAATTTTGTTGTAGTATTTATATACGATATTGTAATATACACAATAAACAAGGAGGACTATGAGGAGCATCTAAGAATTGTATAAGAGACATTGCAAAAGTAGATGCTGTATGAAAAGTATATCAAGTATGAGTACCGGTAAACGTAATTCTCTTTATTCGGTCATATCAACAAAAGAAATGGGATATATGTGGATCCCTCCATGATATCTACAATTGAGGGATGGCTGAGGCTAACATTAGGGATAAATATCCATATCTTCTAAGGGTTAGCTAGATATTATCACCGATTTGTCAGAAATTTCTCATCATTTTTCAATCCTTTTACTAAGATAACATGGAAGGGAGTCATGTTTTTATGGAGTGATGAATGCGAAGATAGCTTTAAGGAGTTGAAAAGGTGGCTTATCAATACACATTTTATCATTCTACCCAAAAGTGGTTAAATTTTTGTGGTATTCAGTGATGCTTAGAAGAAGGGAATGGGATATGTGTTGTGGAAAAATGACAAATTCATTGCCTATGCTTCAAGGAAATTGAATGTTAATGAGAAAAACTATCCAAAACATGATTTGGAGTTGGCAGTTGTAATATTTGATTTGAAAATTTGGTCGCATTATCTATTTTGGGAGAATTATGAAATATATACGAATCACAAAATCCTCACATATATATTAACACAGAAAGTGTTGTATATGTGCCAATGAATATGGTTAGAGCTGATCAAAGAATATGACTACTCAATCTATTACAACCTTGGAAAAGCAAACAAGGTTACAGATTCTCAAAGTAGAAAGGAAAAAATGATTCTATCATTGATGAGAATTGAAAATGATCTAATATTCTTAGATTTGATAAAGATGAATATGAGAATCGTAAATAAAGGAATAACATCAATCCTTTCACAAATGATTGTGCAGACATCTCTTCTAGAAATGCAAACAACCGCTTAAAAGGATGATTTTGGAATTCATAAGAAAGTGGAAACTATCATAAAAGATAAATCCTCAGAGTTCAATGTTATTGAATACGGAATTGTGAGATTTGGGTCAAGAATATGTGTTCCATCAAATCTGTACTTATACAATGAACTTTTGGATGATTGACATAGTTCAAATTTCTCCATTCACTCAGGAAACACAATGATGTATCATGATATCTCAGCGAATTATTGATGGGATAACATGAAGAGGGACATCACTGAGTATACATAAAAGTGAATTGTATGTTAGTAAGTGAAGGCTGAGAGGTATAATTATAAGGAGATGAAGAAACCATTACCTATACCAACTTTGAAATGGGAGAACATCACCATGGACAGTTTCACTGGACTTCAGAAGACATCCAAATGAAATAATGCTATCGGGGTTGTTTTGGATCTTCTTAAAAAAACTATACACTTAATTTTAATTCAAGATGATTTCTCATTGGATCAAATGAAATAGATATACATCAGATAAGTGGTATGGATAAATGGTGTAACACTATTGATTATATCTGATTGAGATCCATGATTTAACATTATGTTCTAGAAGAGTATCTAACACGCTCTGAATACTATGTTGTACTTCAGTACGACTTATCATCCTCAAACTAACGGCCAATATGAGCGGACTATCCTAACAGTTGAGGACATTTTCATAGAATGTTCAATGGACTTCAAAGGAGGATGGTATTAAAAACTCTCTCTGGTTGAGTTCCCTTATGATAACAATTTCACTCAAGAATCCAAATGGCTCCTTATAAAACCATTTATGGGATGTGGTGAAAAACATCAACATGTTGGGATGAATTTGGGGAGCGAAAACATATAGGTCTATAAATGGTCAAAGAAGTGGTGTAGAAGGATAATACCATCTATCATCACATTAAAGATTCTTAGAGTTGACAAAAGAGCGATGTTGATAATAGATGAGACCAAGAGTTTGATGATGGAGACATGGTATTCCTCCACGTATCACTGTGAAGAGAGTTATCAGATTTGTGAAGAAGGGAATGCTTTGTCCATGTTACATCAGACGTTTTAAGATCCTTTATCATATTGGAGTAGTGGAATATAAACTAAAACACTCACCAAACTAATATCAAGTACATGATATATTCTATTTATCACTCTGAAGGAAGTATATACTTGACCCATAACATGTGCTCAATCCAGAGGTGGTAGCATTAGAGAATAAAATATCTTAAGAAGATAATCTGTTTATGATCTTATATCATAGGGAAAAGTTCTATGAAATATGACAGTTCCCCCCATCAAGGTGTTCTGCAGAAACCAAAATTTGGAAGATGCAAAGTGGGAATTGGTGGAAACGAGGATGTAGAGTTACCATCATCTATTTTAGTGTCAGAAAAAAATATTCTAAGGTGAGATTATTTAAGGGGGGAAGATATTAATGACCTAATATTTTATTAATGAAAATTCCTCTTGATCTAATTTAATATCTTATTATGTAAAATGGTTATATAAGAGACATTTAGTACCTTGTTTTTATTATTTTGTATTTTAAAATACCATTATAAAATGTTAATGTTGCTAATATAGTTTTTAAACAGATATCACATGATTAGTTTAAATATAGGGCTTTAACCAGTTCAATTTACTCTGTCAAAGGCAGCGATGGCTTCATCCAGTAGAATTACTCCATACGAAGTCTATTTTTTGGAGCTCAAAAAGGAGGTAGTGCCATAGGCCTTTGCTCTTGACCAAGCCCAAGCCGAGCTTCAATACATTAATCTAGAATAGAACCTCTTATAGGAGTAGTTGAAGTGGATAGAGACTACCACTCGAGCGATGTTATTCGAGCCACCCCAAGTGTCTTTCACCATTACACAACATACCTTTAGGTCATATTCTATAGATATAAGGGGTTATGTATCAAACCGAAACACTATTATTATGTGCATTAGTTTTGTAAAAAATAAATAATATACATTCAATTTATTATTATTTCTTTGTAATTGGGGTTTAATGAAAAAATAGTATTTTTTAGTTAATATTCAATTAATAAATCTATTTTAATAAATTAATGGATTTTTGAATTAAATAATAGTTTATTAAAATATTATTACTAAATTAAATTTCATGAAATATAAATTATCATCTTATTTTTATGAATACAATTGTTATTTTTATTAAGGTTGGAAAGTTGTTTATGTTGAAAACCATGAATTTTTGATAAATGTCACTTTTTATTTTAAAAGTGTAAATTCACATATTTATAAAATTATATAGATAAAATGAAAATATTATTTGGATTCAGGATGTCAAAATTATCTAAAAGTGAATTTTTCATATTTTTATGAGATAGTCAAAATTTTGAGTAAAAATTAAATTCCATTTAAATTTATAATGTTTTGTGGAAACATAATAAACTAATAGTAATTCAATAAAATATTATAAAAATTTTATTTGGCCAATATATGTTTTATATTTTAAATAGTGTGATTTTAGATTTTTTTCATTTATTTTATGGTCCATTAGTGGACCCTCCAAAACTTATAAATTTTGTTTTAGCATTTTGGCATGATTTTCTTGAAAGTGTGACTCTACACCACCTAAGAAACCATAATATTTTAATATGTTTTGCCCTTTTCCTTATAAAATAATGTTTCCACTCCACTTTGAAAAAAAATGGGCAAAAACCATGGGTTGGTTTGTGGTTTTGATTAGTTTAATGTGTGGTGTTTAAAACCTAAATAATAATTAATTCACTCTATTTTCCTATATAAACCCACTAAAAACATTTGGAGCTCGACAGAAATCATCCCTCCTCTCTCTATAATCCCCTCAAGGTGTCCAAAGCTCTCTATAAGCCTCACTCAAGCCTCCTCCAAGCCATTGGGATCACACTTTGAAGTAAGGGATTTCCACTGTTCCCATTTTTTCTGAATTTATTTATATTGTTGTATCCTTTTATTTTCAATTAAAAAGGTTGGTATATGATTAAAAACCACCCCCATACTGACCTCATAATGTTTGAATGATGATAGAACTATTTATATTTCATTAATTTATCCCATGTACACTTATTACCACCCCGAAATTCTGTAAGGAATTTGTCTCTTCTCATTTAAATTCAAGAAATACATTTATATTATGCATTTAAATTCCATTAAATATGTTGGGATATTTTGATCCATGACTCTGTTACTATCCATTTCAGGTATAAATGATTAGATTCACCTTTATCTATCATTAACCCATTTTAAAAATTTTATTGGACGTCGTTTTGCTGCCAAATTTACACCTAAACATTCCATGCCAAAATCATTGTGTTGGTGAATACCACACCAATTTCTCTATCAAGGGTATTCACCTTTATGAACATGAACATTTTTATTGAGGAATTAAATTTATGTGTTCCGGTTTCTTATTCTAGGAATAAATTATTATGTTTAATGAATCCATGGTGTATGATCCTTGTGGAACACTTCCTCATGAAATGAAATTCTTATAAAGGGTGTTCTCTGAGAGCACTCCAATGCATTGGCTAAATATTAGTATCATGATACATCATGTGAAATGATGTTTTAATCATTTCAATTCTATTTAAATTAGGGTTTAATCATGATAATTAAATTTCAATGAGGGTTTATTCATTCTCTATGTTCAATATTCCTTGGATCAAGCTAATATCATGTTAAATGTTGTTGCTACATTTCCATGTTATGATAACCATGCTATATCATTCCATTATGCTCATGTTTATACTGTTCTCTATTGATATACCTATTTCCTAACATGTACTATATTCTTTATGTAATTCCTTGTTTACAACCTTACCGTGCTTTATATCTCACCCTTTTCTTATGCATGTCCCCAGTTTACCCCAAGCACTGCTAAGTACAGAAGAATGTTGTGGTCATGTAAAAGCAGTTTTAAATAAAGATGTTGTGTTTTATGTTATAATTTGTTAATAATGTTCCTAATTTCTCAATACACTAGAATGTTCGATCCCCAATTTGTTCTTATGTGCATTTTCATGTAATAAATCGTGTTTATCTGTGTAATAAAGAGAAGGGTTGTGATACTCAATGTCCTTTAAGGTAAGGAGGAGGAGAAAATGGATTTTATAAAACTAGTGTTCCACATCATAAATTTAGGGATTCAACATGGTGGTGTTTTATATTCTACCAATATGGTTTATTATTATACAACATGTAATTTGGTACATTGTAAATAAACTTCCATTACTTCGAGGTTCACTACTACATTTTGTAAGTGACCAAGAATCATCATCCATAACCCAAAAGGGATTTAATTAGAGTTCAACCACATTGGTTTTCACCCAGATATAATGTAGAGATATCTATTGTGGCGTGTATTATCTTGTGAATCAATGTGGAGTTACTATAATGATATTGAATTAATAGGTATGATCTATATATATGGATATAATGATTCATTGTTCTAATCCATGTAATAAATCACTATAATGAATCTAAAAATAGTCTTTAGAAAAACATTCAATATTCACAGTCTATAAAATCCCTTTATTGAATTTACTAAATTCATTAAGACCTGAATACCAAAAATCTCATCTAGTGTCTATAGGTATTGAAGTGAATGGATCTGCATAATGGTTATCCTCACCCCGTTGTATCCTCTATGAGTAACATATATAGTTAAGACAATAACATAATCATAGAAAAAATCCCCATCATGATTAAACCCTTTATATGAGTTATATTCTTGTATCTACATTTGGACTACAACACAACCATATCACTATGGTACAACCTTTTTCACTTTGTAAAGGTCTATGTGATATGGTGGAACAATGAAATTTTTTATAGACATATTTCCCACACACCCCTTACTCCACCTAAAAGTTCTTTAATACCAAAAGACATTTCAAAAACATGTCCTGTCCAAAACAGTTATAAGAATGAAAACATGTTTTTTATTAATGGAACAATAATTTAGTGTTTTACATTTAAGAATAGAAATAAACAAAACATTATGAACCATATAATAAAATAACATAAATAAAACCCTTTTAAATAAATAAAATAATTTCCAAGAAAAAATACAAACCCTATACTATGACCTAACATTCACTAAAATATCGTCAAAATCTAATTTAAATGGAAGTAAAAATGACATGACATTCATAAATTTATAAACTAGTGATAGGAATTAAGATCATGATTAATTTCATACATTCCATGTTCATTTTGTATAAAAGTTGAATAAATAATATACATTTATAATTTTCAATGTCAATATTAACATAGTGTTTATTATAAAAAATAAACACATTTCAATATATTCTCAAGAAATATTGAAATATAGGGTGAAATAAATCGAAATAGACATCTATCTCAAGACCCTTGAAATCCAAAACATTAGAATGAAAATGAAAAATAACTTAGTCATATTCTTTTTCTTCTAGAAACAATAACTATTCAAGGGAGGACACAATAAAATTGAGGGTATTTAGGGTTTGGGTAATGTGAAAAAAACACTATGCCTTCATATAAATGAATCCCTGGAGTAAAAAACCCTTAATTTTTTTTTATTTCATTCAAATAATAAATGTGTATGGTCTAAATACATTTAATATAATAGTTACAGAATATAAAATGGGTTAGAGAATCATTTTAAAAAATTTAATTTATTTTAAAATGTTAAATAGGATTTACAAATCGATCTAGAGAAAGAATAAATAATGAAGTGGGGTTTAGAATGATTTTATTCAAAAAGGGAAATGTGTAATAGTAATATTGTTTACCGTTATGATGCAAATTTGTGTCACATAATGGTAAATAGTATACCATTATTGAGTGGATGTACCCAATAATACTCATACACATATTTGATTTTATAATTATATAGTCTTTGGAAACTCAAGAATACCCTTATACAGCACCAGGCTAACCTTCACCAACTTTTAGAAAACAGAGTTACCATTATCTTATATATATGGTACCCTTATATAGTACCCTTATGTTTTTCATCACCCTTATATGGTACCCTTATGTAATACAGATTAAAATAGGCTTACCATTATGAAGTGAGGAACTACCATTGCACATCCCCTTCGTTTATATTGTGAACCTGTTATAAATAGGGGATTTCACTTATATAGTGATTACATTACCATTCAATAACACATAATTAGAGGGACATACCATCATGTAGCCCATATAAAAAAGGAAATATCATTATAATGTGTCCATTTAACCTGACAAAAGTAATATTTTAAAGGCTTTAACCTTATACAACTATGGGAAACATTGTATTACCTTTAAACAACCTTCATAAACAGACCTTTACCTTAACACAACTCAAGAAAACATGTATTTACTCTTACATAACTCAAATAAAACCACCCCAATCAAGGCTATATGTTTATTTCCATTATATAGACCCTATACCATGCATAAGGGTAATAATTAACATGATATTTAATAATTGTTTCCCATAAAAACTATCAATGTAAATTCAAAATGAGTTTTAATTTTTATAAAAATGGCTTGTTAAAATTATCACATTTAAAAATTATTAAAAAATTGATTTAAAATTTTGAATAATAGGTTCAAATTATATAATATTGGAAAATTTTGTTTTGGATGATCGATAAATTACCCTGGTAGAATGTTGTTACCAAGGTGAAAACCAAAATGAAAAAAACGAGTAGCCTCTGAGGTAAAGTTCCTAGCATGTAAAAAAGGGTTTAAATTTGGTTTCATAGGTGTAGATCAACTGTATATTTTAATGCCTCATTTATTTCACAAATTTAGGGTAATTTATTTTAGAGTGAATTCCCTTTATAGATTTGATTGTATTTACAAAAATTCCTACCATCTCCCCCTATAAATGATAAACTCCTCTCCTCAATTCCCATCACAACATAACTCACAATGTATGGACCAAACATGGAACAAAAATATTATAAAATACTCTAATCCACAATAAATATGTTATGGTATTCTCAATAGTCCATCCCTTAAAAGAATGACCCTATTTAAAATGGATATTATCCAAGTAGCAAGGTAACCATTTCTTAATACAACCTTAACTTTTCAATTTCCATATGTTTATTTATTCTTCTTAAAATATTATTACAACACCTTAAAATCACAACATCAGTATCTTTTTTATAGTTTTCTCTTATTAAAGTGATGGTAAAATCATTAACCACCATTCCATTTTTTTATAAAGATAAAATAAACCACTATTCAATAATTGTATAGACTAGCATTTCCATGATGCATGGGATTCATCTTACTTAAATGTATATCATGGGTAGTATAAAGGTTTAATTAACCAATATATATGATATATATATATATATCATATTTATGTTCCTTGGAATGATAAATTTTCTTACTTCTTTCTCAACCCTTCATGAAATAAAATCATCATCGTTTCACATGTGAAAACTACCACCTCCATGTAAAGATGAATTATATCTTTCATTAATGCATTTTTGGATGGATTTAATTTATATTGATTAAGTATAAATTATACATATAAATAAAATATATCAATAATATTTTTCTTCATGTATTACACAATAATTATCAAATGTTATAACATAATCCATCAAAACCGTAAAATAATCCAAAACTAGGACATCGCTAATTTCATCTTATAAAAAGACTGACACCCCCTTCTGATGGAATTATAACATTATAAGTATTTATTAAAAATTAATTTGAATAACATTAATGGTTATGGAATGATGAACTTTTTGATAATAAATAATATCTACACAAATATTTCGAACCTAGTTAAAAACATTCAAGATTAATAACACTCGATGATCAGAAAAGATTATAATATTATAATAGATAAATAGAATTTTTATTACTGATGAGTTAAAATGTAAATGTATATAAATAAAATTTTTAAAAAGTTAATTATTATTTTCATCATTATGATACTATATGTAATATCACATTAATCAAAATAAAGAGTAATGGAATGGCACATGGTAAATCAAGCTCTTTTCTTTGAGTTATAAAATTTATTATTGAAGTTCATTTTAAAAAAAATTAAATTTTGAATGATTAAATTACTTTTTTTATAGGGAAAATATTTTATTACCTAAATAAATTTCTATTAAAAACATTATATTCGTCATTTTTTAAAAAGTACAAATTTTGAAAAGTGGATCGTAACTTTGAATTTCATAGTTGAATAGAAAATAGTTTTAAAATTTTATTATCATGATATGGTTCTCATTATATTAAAAATGATCTACCCCTAATATTTTTATGCTTCAAATTTATTCCTATAATTTTCATTTTTTGTGTGATTATTTTTGTGTGATCATATTTTTTGTATCAAAAAGTATAATTTTTCATGTTATTCTATACTATGTGGATGTTTTATAAAATCCACCTTTTCTAGGGATTCTATAATATATAAAAATTGATTGATTTTTTGGATAATGTATGTATGTATGAATTATGGTTTTCATACTATTTCTACCACAATATCATTGTTTAATAGTTTACATCTTCTAATACAGGTTTTTATTAGTCCATTTTAGTTATTTATCACAATGGGAACTAATTGTGTAGATATTGAAGGTAATATTTCCTTATGAAAATATATGAGACTTAGTTAAATGTTTTAATTCATTACACTCTTAGGATTCAATTATTTAAGGATTTAATGTTAATATTATGTGTTTCCAAAAAATATTATAGCTATTACACTTATATTTTTCCTTTTTTGTATTTCGGTTCTTATATTGTGTACTTTGAATCCTAATTATGTCTCATGATTATCACTCATTATATAATGACATTTATCTCATGGACTTTTATTTTTAGAATTTTTATCAACCAATCCTTGATGAAATTTTTATTCATACCATACAAATTGTTTTAGCATATCTCTATCTTTTTTTTCATTCTATATGTATAAAGGAAGAGTATTCCTTTTTTGATGTCTAGAATATAGTCTTGTATCATGACTTTCTGGAGTAATGATATCATGTATTAAAAAATATGAAGCTTATATAGCTAGTATCCAATGGAACCAAACCTATCCTTCCTAGAGAAACTATTATTTCTGAAATGTAATTTTTTAAATAACAAAAAATATATAATATAAATGACTAGTTATATTTAAAATTTAATTGGTATCATTGGAATTCATTTTTTTAGATAAAAAAGATAATTTTATAATTATGGTTAGAAAACATTAGTGGAAACACATATAGATAAATCTATGTGTGTAATGGTATTCTAAAAATATAGAAAAGAATTGGGTTGATAGTTTACCTAGTAATATATCCTTATCTATTTTCCATCATGTGTATGAAGTTGTAGTGTAGATTTAGCAAGGAGTTAACACCATAAAAGGGATGGTTGATCCTTGACTAAATCATCACTATGATACATGTTGATTGTGGCTATGACTGAAAAACATAATTTAAATTACAATGAGATATTATTTAGTTAATGACAAGATCTTTAAAAACAATTATAATGTATTATTTTCATGGTTATTTTCATGGATTAGGTTACTAAGATTAAGAAAACATATCTTTATAGGCTAACATGATAGTGTCAAATATTAAGAAATTTTAATGCTGAATTTAATTAGTATTATTTTTAAATATTTAGATAATTTTTAACACTCTTGGTATCTCATTATATGTTATTAATTACTGAAACCAAATTTATTTAGGTTAACAATTGGTATAATGGAAAATGTAATGGTTTCCCCAATTAATACATCAGTGGAATTAGTACTTGGATACAATACCTCAAAAAAATTATCTTTTTTGTCTCTTAAAATCAAATTAGCAATGTGAAATGGATAAATGTGATTGAAAATATATTCCCATGCTCTATTATATAGTACTTGGTATGGTTATTCGTGTTATTTAACATTCAGAAGGTGATACCTATCAATGGTAGACTCTTATGATGAATATTATGAATACAGAGGTTGTACACAAAAAGTAGTTGTAAAAATTTAAGAAATTATTTTTTACTAATTATTATTATGGAACTCTTAGAATGAAAATGAATATGTAATTCATAAAGATGAAAAAATGGAGGATAAATCCATTGGGATATAAAAAAACATCAAGAGGCTAGAAAGATATGTATCATATTTTCTCTTTAATCTAAAATGTCAAATAGAACATTTCATCAGTGGATTGAATCCTAGTTTTTGAAAAGCTATGGACATAAGTGAATTTAGAATCTATTAAGAGTTTTTTCAATGTGAACTAAAATATTTAAGGAATCCTGGTTCTATCAGTACCCAAGAGAGGAAAAAATGATGTAAAAAATAAGGGAACGTCGATCATAAGACACAAGTGAGGAAGAAAATATAACCACATATTTTCCAGCAGTGTCAGAGGAAGCACCTATGTAATTTACATAAAGGATTAAGGAAGGGTTTTATGTATATTAATTTCATAAACTAATCCCAAAACTACCAACAGTAAGTATAAGAGACTAATTAACACAATTGATGAAAAGACGTTCCCAACTAAATATCTAACTGATAATAATTAGTAAAGTCAAAGTGTTTGGACACTATATGAATAAAAAACCTCTAACCCAAGGGAAAATAAAGAAAATAAGACCCATCTATATCTCAAAATTAATGAACAATGGAACTCATGATCACTACAATTTTGGTAGATCATGATAATAATGTGATTCCATGTACACATAATTTTCATTCTTGATCAAGAAGTACATTTTTTCTATTTTAATTTATCTCATTCTTCAACATAATTAACTTTTTTTTGAGAATTTTCAATCACTGCCTCATATTATATATGTCAAAATATCTATGAAACAACTTAGTGGTAAAATGGTTAAGTCTAAGATATTGAAATATTGTTAAAATTGAAATTCTTTTGGAGATACATTCGCCATATTTAATTATTCCCCATTTTCATCATATTCACCAATTTCATTATAATTATGTTATACCATAAGAATAAAAAATAATAATATGGGTTATTTTACCCAATAATGATGGATTAATAGATCAAAATATCATAGACAATGTCATAAATGAGGCCATACCTATTGTATGAGAAAACAGAGTTATATTATTGGATGAATGTTCCAGTCTTCCCCCAAAGCATGAGATTTATTTGTTAATATAACTCATAAATATATATATTCCAATATCAAGGAGTCCATATAAAATGAATTGTATTTAATTTGGGGAATTAATGAATTAGTTACACGAAAATATAGAGAAGGGTTTTATTTTCCCAAGTGCTTCACCATGTGGGGAACCAGTTATCTTTCTCAAAACAAATGATGAATAAAAGTTCATTCTAATTGATTATTAAAAGCTTAATTAAATCACTATCAAGAAAAAGTATCCACTAAAATATATTTATTATCTAATTGATCAACTCTGAATAGCTGAATACTTCCCAAACATTAACCTATGATTTGACTATCATTAACAAAAGGTCAAATTGAGTATATTTCAAAAACATAGTTCATTGAAATGTGGGGACATTATGTATTTATATTAATTCCATTTGGATTCATGAGATATCATAAATTATTTAAGGATTTAATGAACAAATATATTAGGGAATATATTTTCAAATTTATTATAGCCTTTTTTAGATGATTATATCATATATTCTAAGATTGTGGAAAAGAATGAAGATCATTTTTGTATTGTGATGAGGTCCATAATAAATGGGAAGTTAAATTTAATGTTTATAAATTATAAATTATTAAAAAAATAATGTTTCATCACTATGTAATGTAATCCCTATCAAAAGAATATCCACATAACCTTTAAAATTAATTGGTTTTAAACAATGTCCCAGAATAACCATTAATACTATGAGTTTTATATTTCATGTTTTAGTTGGATATCAATGATTATTTGTGAGAACTTTTTCTATACTATTAAATAAACTAATAATTCAAACATAGAAGAGAGTAAACTTTATTTTGGATGGAGTAATGTGATGAAACATTCAAGGTACTATAATATAGGTTTGTTATATCATCTGTACTTATGTCACCAAATAGCAGATTGAGGATGGTAATGAATAATTATTCTTCCTCTGATGGTTTTGGATTTGTTATTATTTATAATGTGAAATAAATTTCATATTTATCACACCAATTAATGACTAATGAGAAATGTTCCCCGATTCATGATTTAGAATTTTCTGTAGTGTTATTTGTAATACAGAATAAATTATCCCTATGGATAAAAATGTTATATATATTCTAATCATAAGAGTATTAAATATTTTTTTACCCATAAAGAGATGAATATTCCTTAAATGATATGGTTTCAGTTGATAAAAGATTTTTACATATCAATAAATTACCACCTATAGATGGAAAATAATGATGTCGATGCTCTAAGTAGCATATATAACATAATTATATTAATGAAAATTATTTAAAAAATCCCAAGAATTATAAATTTTAAATGGATGAATCTTGATGTCACAATGGAAATGAAGAATTATTATCATTTACAAATGTCCAATTAACCATTAATCTAATATAATATTAACTATTCCTAGAAATATGGATTGGATATATAAAATAAGGTAGCTAATATTATAGTTTTAAACTTTTATAGTGACAGTGTTATAAGGTTTGTATCCATGATATGTGTCCCATCATAACCATAACATAAATTGGAATTTTATATTATTCATATAACTCATCATTCTATATTTGTAAATTAATTATGATAATGTATAGAATATTAAAATAGAAACTATATTAGGATAATTTGAAAATCGAATTTCTTTAATATATAATCCAATTCCAGGTATGACAAAAAATTTAGGATAAATGAAAAAAAATTAATGGTATGTTTTAATAATTACCCATACTAGGGTTGAAATGGGATAAAATGGCCATGGATTTTTTCATAGGTCTCCTGAAAATGACTAAGTGACATAATAATATTTGGGTTACATTCAATAACCTTATAAAGTCAGTGAATTTTTTTACTATCAAATATGATTTCACTTTTTATCATATTTCGTAGATATACAAGAGGGATGTGGTAAGTTTGTATTATTTACCACTCTATATTATATATTTTTTAAATTATAGGTTTAACTAATTGTTCTATAGAAGAATTTATAAATAATTAGAGTTATAGATGAGTTTTATTACAACATATCATCCATAAATACATGGTCATTCTCCAAGGATCATCCAAACACTTGAAGATATACTGAGATCTTGTTTAATATATTTCCATGGACACTAGGAACAAAACAACCCCAAGTAGATTTATTATTTGATAATTTTCTTTATTGAAACATTTATTTGGAACCATATATGTAAATTTCAGTGAGGTGATGTAAAACTCAATAATTCTATGATGATGTTAGTGGGAGGGTGTTGTTTCAAGAGATATAATGCACTAAAACGTAACGGGTGAGGGGTGATATGATTTTTTTAGTATTTAATCTCCTAGAAAGCCATCCTATTTTGGGAAATTAATAACATAAAATGTTTTATTAAACAAAAAAGATACAGTGGAAATAAAATCCCATTGATAATAATTAGACAATGAGACTTAGATTGGTTCATGAAATATAAATCCCATAGTCCACTCTAATAACACACTTCTCTATGTGTTTGGTTATTTTCACTTGATCAATAAATTTTAAAGGATTACCAATAAATTGTCTGGGGACATCATGATTGTGTGAGAGCATATGATTCTGGTTTTAGTAACATATTATATTTCAATTGAGATCTAGTATTTATTTATAAACAATAGATTTCAATATTATTTTCCTATGAACCATAAAAACTAAATAGTGTGAGAAATTAATATTTTATAGTAATAGAAAATAGTTATAAAATACAATTATCCAAGGGATAAAATCCGAATTAGAGATAATAAAGATAGAAAATATCTCATGGATAGTCTTATTAATCAATATCACCAATGTATGATATAATAAAACTATAAAATGTGAATCTTTTTGTTCTTTTACTATAAAATAGATCAACATTTGAGAAAATTTAGATCATATTACCATATAAAATTCAAACCATTTCTATTATTCTCTTATATATATATATTACATTAGGGATCTTATAAAATGAATTAAAATGATTTTTTATTAACAACATAGATAAAATCTATAAAATTTTTGGATCCTTATTTTTATACATGTCATTTTCTTAAAAAAACCATAAAAATAATAAATATAAATAAATTATCCTTATACTTGTATCCTTTCTTAATAATTGTGTCTTATTATAACCATTTTTACCATAACTATGATACCCGCCATTTAATTAATTTACAAAAGCATTAAAATCATACTCAAGTTCTTAAATGAAAATAAATACATGGATACAACATGATGTCACTTATTATAGATCAAAACCTTGGTAAATAATTCATATTTAAAATCACATATAATAACTGATCCATCCTTCCATTCTGTATATAACCAAATTATCTATGTAGCTAAAATTTCATAGGACTTCTTTATTTATCCAATTCACATTATGTATCCCAATAACATCACATAGCTAAACATTACATACATGAAATAAATTTCAAAGCCATTTAGACCCACATATACAATTTCATCACATAAAAAATTCATTTATGAAATTACATCACAAAACTCATTTTCGTAGGTGTTCAATCTAAGTATTCAATATCTCATGTAGGTGATCCATCAATATAAGTGACTTCCATGCAGTTATTTCTACAACGTACCTATTTCACATTAAGGAATCCTTTATGTTAGAGATTGAAATAGTCAAATGCTCAATGTATCCAATTATCCACATATCCAAATGTATCACATAAGAAATATTCCCAAACATAGAAACATATGAACATGAGTGTCATGAGTTATTATATTAATGAATTTAACAGGCGAATAACATAATATATTGAAAAAATTGGAAGAACACACATAAATAATAATCATTATTATATTATTGGTAAATAGTAATAATCAAAAACTAAAGTGTGTGGGATATTTTGGAACAATATTATTATTCAAAATCCCCACCCCACACTTTAAAGTTCACAAAAACCATGTAGAATTAAACATTAAAGTTTAATTGATTTTAATAAAATTTTAAAGAATCTTTTTCATTTATATATTTCTTTTCAAATGTAATATTTATACTTTATTCCACCCCCATAATGAGGAATTTTATATCTCCCCATTAATGTGTAATTTTGGTAAATTTCTGAACCTTTTTATGTCATTAAAAAGGATGGTTATTTATAAGGGGTACACTATTAATGTAGCACTTATAGTAATGATATTATTTAATTATTATACTAAAAGTAATTATAAATCTATGAAATTAATGGAACTCAGTTGATAAAAATAAATAGATTAAAAATATTAAATGAAAACAATGTCTAGGAAATGAATATAAAATTAATAATTTATAATTTCATTGAATTTTAATAATGTAAAAAAATAATTTCAATTGACACCCATAACAAAAATTTAATACAACACATCAGTTTGAAATCCTAGGCTTCTACATAAGGTCAAACTGAGAAGGTGTCTTGGGTGGAGGTAATTTTATAGTAGGTTTTATTATATAGGTAGACAATGTTTCTATTAATGAAAGAATAAATTATTATCCTATTTCTATAGTATAAACACTTATTGAACTAAAAATGAAATTAATTGAGTTCACTAAGAAAGTAAGATTTCATGATGTGTTTGACCTATAATAAAATCATAATATCTTATAGTGATTAAAGGTACTTCTTTAAGTTGTTTATATTATGACGTTACTTCCCTATAATTCTTATCAACTAAGGCTTCATTCACATTGGGTTTTTATTTTTGATTGATTAGATTAGGATCATAAACAACACTTACTTTCTATCGAGTAACACTTTATGTTTATAGACCAGTAGTTCATAAATTTCTTATTCCTATTATGTGATATAGGGAATCTTGACTCATGTAAATTCCTTGGATAATTTATAACATGAAGAACTCAATAATCATAAATGATCCTTGTTTTTGCATTTAAATCATAGATCAAAGACAATTTCATAGGATCTCATTGAATGAATCAATATTACTGTAGGAGGATCCTGATAAAGCATTTAGAATGGGGAAAGGTCAAAATCATATGGACCATAGTGAAGTAATATTGAAATTTTTTGTAGAAATAATTCCATAGATCATTATATACGAATAATTCTTAGGTATAATGGTTTTAGTTTTCTATCTATATTAGTCTCTTTCTCTATTAAGAATTTGACAACACCACGAACATCAACGATTTGAGGTTGAAGAAATGAACTATTGAATATAAAATTAGGTGTGGCATGAAAATTCACAATAGGTATAAGAGAAAATGGTTTCATATAATGAATATACTTTGGATTTATATTGGGAAAAAATTACTTCCTTGAATGTGAAATTAGAACAGTTGAATCATCTTTATATTCTGAACTTGATTCCCCTTGATAAGACTACAAATATAGGTCATAAACATCCTCATTATCATTTTTAGAAATATTACACTATACTAATAGTGGAAAGATACTAAACAAAGATATCTAAAAATATTCCAGGAATATTAGTTTCACTTTTTACTATCTCATTTAGTTTTTCATTAGTTTCCTTATAATATGTTACCATTTCATTTAGATACACATCCTTCCTTATATTAGTCTTTATCATAACATATCTACGGTCTCGAATCTCACACAAAATATATTTATTCAAATCATCCATTATCACTAGTGTAAACATGTCACATTCCATATATTAAATCTCTAAATACACAATAATAATGTTTGAGAACATATGATATACACCATTACAAATATATATAACAACTAAAGATAATGATTAAGAAAATTCAAATGGTTATATCTTATTGGTGGAATTAAGTTATGTCAACAAAATCCTTGAATAAATTTATGTGGTTTAGTACATTTTATTCTTAACATAATTTTTCTAATGAATAAAATCTTTGGATATATCATATTTCACTATTGGAAAATTTTGGACCATGTCTCTTTGAGATAGAACCATTGCTCCATGTTCATTAAACTCATAAATTTTATGAATAATATTTCTTGATATCTAACTAGATCATTAAAATCATTGAAATCCTTTTCATAGGCTTTATAAATATATTCATAAATAGAGGTGTTATCAAAATAATATATAACGAACTCTATTTGGGTATCTATAATCGAAACTAATTTGTGAACACCCTCCACGTAAATAGAGGACTCCTAGATCTTTTTAATGAGGAACAGATTAGAAATAAGTTGAATTAAATTAATTTAAATTCAAATAGACCCCATTTTATTTTAATAAAATTAAAATGACTACATATAAAGGGTTAAATTAATAAATATATTAATTGATTTTTATTAAAGATAGTCATAAAAGTAATATAATCTATTTGAATGTGATATCTAAGGAAATGATGACTTAATTATATAATAATATTTCTATAGGGATTTATTATATAATTTAAAATTTTGATATCTATAGTTTTATCAAATTTAATTGAATATTTATTATAATTGAATTGAAATTCTATTAAGGTGTTTTCCATCCACAGACACATGTCACAAATAAAACCAATAACAATATATTATTCTTTGGAAGTAGATAGCGAAATGTATTATTGTTTACTAGTAGACCAGGATAGCAGAGATTTACCTAAAAAAATTTAGTTTCTTAAAGTACTGTTACCATTTAATCTACAACAACTAAAGTTCTCATCTGAATATAATGATAAATTGAAATCACAAAGGGTAAGTAAATTGGCCATTTTAAGTACCTTAAAATTATTTGAAATTATTCTAAATGAGATTCAAGAATATTTTTTTTATAATGTATAAAAAATAAAATGTACAAACCTAATGTTTAGTATATGATAAGTATAGTATAATTGACTCTTAAATATTATTCTATTTTGATTGTTTTCTATTTTTTCAATTTTCATCCAATACAAGGTTTCATTTGAACTCCAATAAATTGTATGTGTCTTACAAATTTCATGTACTAAACATTTATGTAGGTCTAGAATGTATTTAAATTTATTTTTCTCATTCCCCAAATCATTTTAATAAATATGAAATCGTAGAAAATAATTTAACCCACCCATCATGATCATTTCATATTTTTTAGGAGTTTTGAAATTCATTAAATAGTTTTTTTTGAAGAACCAAAAAACACTTCATGAATATATATATATATATATAAAATAAAAAAATATAGACATGATATTTTTAAAAAAAAGAGTTCAATATAAATTTCGTACATAATATCTAATTGATAGAAGAAAATAACATAGAGATTCATAACAATCAGTATGTTCTTTTTTAAATCCATAATGTCTATTGGTATGATAAAAAAAATATGGAAAATGTGGATTTTCAAAACTGTGAGGTTTTTTTTATATAATTCCCCCATAATAAAACAATCTAAGAATGAAATTTTTACATCCACATGATATAAATAAAAATTCTTACAATATGCATAGTATCAGAGAATCATAATAAAATCAAATTTATCTATAGGTGTAAAGGTCCTTTCATAATCAATAAAAATCTTCTTGATTATAAAATTTAGGTAATAGTTTAGGATAATTTATAGTGATCACTCCAGATTCGTCCTATTTATTCCTAAAATCTAATTTTTTCTTATAATTGTGTAGTCGTAGGTTCTAATAAATAATTCCCAAAACATGTTCCTCATGAATAGGTTATATTCTAATTGCATTTGTAAATCATAACTCTCATCCACAAAGAAATACATACTATTCTATAGTTGTATTTGAGAAAATATGGAATAACATTATAAAAAATTTCATACACATATTCAAGTTCTATTGTGTTCACGTAAACATACTATAACTATTTCATGGGGATGGTTCTTAAAGGTTCTAAGTTTTCTAGGCATCTAACATTATGGTTTATTGGTAACTAAAATTTATTGATTTGGGGTTTTAAATAAAATTAAAAATAATTATTCCTTTTTTCTATCAAATAGTTTTTCTGATATCATATTTTCCAAATATTATTGTTGTTCATTAATTTAGGTCATTTTGTTCTAAAAATGACCACTTTCATAAAATTTCCCATGATATGATTCTTCAAAAATATTTTATCATTTCTTGAAAACTATATATACATTTTAAGTAGTTTAATTAACAAAGGGGACTCCTTAATAGTTCATTATATGAACATTAACAATATTATCCATGTTATTTAGAATATAAACCATGCATCCAAACACATTGAAATATCCTTCTTTTGGAATTCTATTATTCAATATCTCAATGGGATTTTTCTTAAAAATCATTCTGATTAGAACTCTATTATTGAAATAACATGATGTATTCACCCCTTCATCAAAAAAATGAGAAGTACAACTATATTTATATAGCATTATTATAGAATGTTTTTGCAGATTCGCATTCCTCTTTTCAACAACACCATTATATAGAGGTGTCATAGCGGTATAAAATGTGTATTTGATACCGTGTTATGAATGATAGGAATTGAAATCATGGTTTTCAAATTCACATATATGATCAATTAATAATGACATAATTTTTTCATCTTTCTCTTTTTGAACAATTTTTAATAAAATTTATAAAAAAACAATTAGCTTCATGATTAACACTAAAAAAAAGAAAACCCAACTAAATTTTGAAAACTCGTGAACTGAAACATAAACAATATATTTTTTCCTTGACTTATAGATTTAGATTATAGAAAATAAATCCATATGAATATGATATAGGGGTCTAGATGTTGAAACCTCATTAATGTTTTTTAATATTGACTTATGTTTTTTCCCATTTAAAATGAGTCACCAAAATACTTTTCATTCAATTTAGGTTGAGGAAAATATGAAATTCAATTTTTTTTTGAAAATTTTATCAATGTAACGAAATTAAAATATCCCAATATTCTATTTTGAATTCAAAATTTATTTGTTTTATCATTGAAATAGATTATATTTTATCAACTAAAATAATTGAGATTTAGAGTATATGAATTATCTTTTTTTGGTGACATAAATATATGCACATTATGTTTAAAAATAGAACATGTATTATTTGAAAATCAATAAAATAACCTTTATAATAAATGTTGTGAAATAATTATCTTATTATTAATTATTACTTTCAAATAATTATAATTATTGATAAGTATTGGTCTTAGATTGCTAAGAGATTCAAATCCTAAAATATTTTCTTTTTCTATTGTCACCAAAGGTGACATATCCTCCATAATATTTTGATATCGAATGTAATTTTGATAATTCTACAATAATATTCCTCTAATATACACTGGCTATATACAATTTCTCCTTGATTATATTGGATTTCATTCCAAAAAAAATAAAAAATAAGAATTGTTTTGTTCCTCATGTTCTCTTGGATCTATCGAGGTTATAAACTAATGATTTGGGAACCCAAATCTATTTGTGTTGTCTAGAAAATATAACACAATTTTATAAATTAAATATAAGGATTACACCACTAAATTGTGTGTTTCCAAACTATATTTATTGTAATAGTTCCCTAACTCTCCAAAAATAAAAATGTTAGTTTATTGGGTTTCTTTTTTTTATAATGTAGAACTACATAGTTTTTAGAAATCATTGGATTCTCAAGACCACTTTCAATTCCAAAATTATTTTTTTGTGATCCTTATATTTTATATGATTTTGATTAAATATTTTTTCAATTTATTTGCAAAAAATTGCTATATCATAAATGTTTTGATGAACAGTTCTCATGTCTTCTATTTTATTACCCATATTATATACATTATTTTAAAAAATCCATTATAGGTTTTAAAAAATAATTTTTTTATTTGTGTAATATTTTTCATTAAAAATATCATCATAGGACTTTTAAGGTGTTTTTTTATTTTTCTTACTTTCAATGTTAGTTTATATTAAAATATAATATTTATTTAATTCATCATTAGAAAATATTTTATATTTTGAATTAGACTCAGGATTAGAGGAACAATATCAATGTACCTCCCTATAGTGTTCCATAAAAACATTTTAGAATTATTATTATAATGTTTTACATGTTATTTTGATGATTAACATCACTAGAATCATATTTAGCACTCCATGGACGTATTTATGTCCTACAAATATATATTGTGACCATAATTATTGTAGTAATTTTTCCTTCAATTGTTATTGTCTTGAAGCTGTGGACATTCTAGTTTGAGGTGTACCGGATATTTTTACTCATAACATACAACTTCATTTGATTTTTCATTATTTTTATTAAACTTATTCAAGGGTTTCTTAAAACATATACTCTTGTAATAAAGAGTAAATTTTTTTATTAAAGTGAGAAAACTCAATGTATGATATATAACTACCTGATGTATAAAGGACTCCAATATTGGAATTCTTTTCTATTTTTATCACATTTTGATATTGAAACTTTTATAGCATTTTTTTCCTTCTTAACAACTTATAATATTTAATTTCAGCATCCTTGCCTTCATCATATATCATAATAGTTGAAATAACTTATTTTATTTTAAAATAGTTGATGTCTATAGATTTTCTAATAGAATCCAAAATTCCTCTTCATATTGTTGGTAAACTTTTCAAATTTTTATAACATGATTTAGTTTAGAAATAAATTAACTAAAAGCAGAAAAAAAATTTCACCATAACCATATGCCTTCCATTAATTTGGGTGATTCTTTCACATTCCAACATTGTGAATATATTGGACAAGATCTTCGAAGTATTATACCTAAGATTGAGGACATGATTTATACCTTCATAAGAAACCACAATGGTTGTACAAATTTCATGTTGTTTTTTTCATTAATACACTAGATTAAACTCTACTAGGCCTACTCCACATATAATTGATTTAAATTAATTGTAATTTAAATCAAATATTTTTTGTGTGTAATCATACAATGATTTTTATATATCAATATAATGTTACAAGGCATCATGAGTTTGAGTCAATCCATCAAAATAAGGTTTTTTAAATAGATCTACATCCATACCTTCTAGTAACAATGTTATCACCATTAATATAGGGTTATGTAATAGTATAAATACCTTCTCTATTTCCATTCATTTCTTCCATTTTTAAGAGAATATTTAGAATTCAACATTTGACTATGGTGAAACTCAAGAGTCAAGTACTCTTATATCATTTTTAGGAGATAGAATATAGAAAATCTAAATATGAGGTTGGATTAATTGAGTAAATATAATTTTCATATCTTAGAAAACCCCAACCTTTTGGAAATGAAGAATGTTTAATATTTTATTACACACATGTAGCAGTGGAATCAAAAGAACAATAAAAAATAAAGAGACCTAATGATTTATAATAGATCAGGGAACATAAATCCCCTTTTCTAGTAATCCAACTCTATTCTCTATAATTTTAGTAATCTTCATTAGATTAGTCATTTTTAGTGGATTGTTAGTACTTTTGTTGGGGATTCATGATTGAGTGAAATTAGTATTTTCTTGTTACAATAACACATGAGCTCTAATCCGAGATCTACTATCGATTTTAAAACAATAAATGTCATGGTTATTTCACCAGTAACCTTAAAAATAAAATAAATATAAATAAATAGTGTTTAGTAGTAACATATCACTGTTGTAATAAAAATACAATAGAAGGAAGAAATCACCTAGAGAGATAATAAAAATAGATTATAACCTGATGATTATATTTTGAAATAGCAATGCTGATGAATAATATAAAATGGATGTAAAACATAAATCATCTTCTTCAATTGTAATGAATGTAAAAACAAAAGATCATTTATAGTTAGTTCTCATATTATATTCTATGAACATATATTATTATAATATTTCTCTATTTTTTACTTCAGATATATTATAAAATGCCATAAAAATATTTTATTTTAACTGCACATCACAAACATATTAAATGAATATATCCTTATTATAAACCAATCATACTTGTCCCATAAATATGTAAAAAATGATAAATACTACTAGATTATTATTTTACATGTTTTTATTCTTGTAATATGTATCTTATTAGAATTTGTATTTCCAAAAATAGGTAATCCAAAATTTAATGAATGTACAACAATATTAAAATATAACACATGTTTTTTAATGATAATATATATCAGTTTGTATCAAGTAATATCCGATTCAAGATCACCTCATATTCAAATTATTTATATTTTTAATCACATAACCAAACAAATCCACAAGTATGTTCTTCATGTAGATGAATTGTATACTAATCGATAATTGCATAGTGCTTGTTAATTTAGCCAGTCTACATCAGATAGTCTAAGAGATTCTTGTATACAAACATGATTTAGATGAAATTAATTATGAATCCATTTGGATCCACATGCCCAAATTCAAAATTTACCCTATTCATGAAGTCGATGAAGTCGAGTAACCTATTAATATAGGAATTTAGTTGATGTATCCAATTTATCATGTTTGTGATTTATCATAATTTATTATTTCGATGTCGATGTCCCCACAATATTTCTATTTCACATAGGTGATCCTTTATGCAGGTTCATGAAGTAGTCGAATTGTTTATGTATCTAATTATCCATGTAGCTAAATGTATTACAATGTTATTTCTTATATACAAAAGAAAATTTCACCAAGATTGTTTAGAATTTCAAAATTGATGACATTAACATCCCAAACACGTAAAATCTTGTTAAAAGTAGATGAAAACTCTTAAAAACTAAATATGCAACAATATATAAATGTTTATTTTATATCATCCAAACATAAATTACATGAAAATTATTAGAAAAAATTTATTAGTCCCAATAAATCTGATATGTCTTAAAGGTGTTGATGAAATTACTAATATTGATTAAAATAACCATTGGTATATAAAAGAAACACACAGTCAATAGATGGACTATGAATATTATTATTTATGAGGTCTAGAATTTGAATTTCGTTATAAGTTTATCCTTTTAATAACAATTTGGAAGAGTGATATGATATTTAAGATAAATGGGGAGCTCAGACCATGGTTTTTCTTCCCTTCCTAGATACATGATCATTGTTTGGCTTATATATTATCTCTTAACACTGAATTCAGACATCTCATAAGTAGAAACATGTTCCATGTATTACAACAATGAATTTATATACTAAACCCTTCAGAACATACATTTTTATAATCTCATTTTTTATAAAATCAACACTGTGATTTATTTTTGGGAAACACTCTATATAAACCGATAGTTTTCAAAAATTATAATCCTTCGACTTTGGAGTACGATGCTATTATATTATGTAGTTGATGTCTGTGACATGAACCATATGTAACATGAATATCCACTACAGTCTCATAATATTTATAAACATCAATGGTTTATATATTTGGATAGAATTTTTTACGTCACATATAGTATTTAGTTTCAAATAAGTGTAAACAAAAATATGGGATGTAATGTTAAATGTACCTGATAGAAATGATTTTATCATTCCATCGTTAATTTTTCAAATTACTCACCTTCTTCAATTTAGTTCTATATGAGGATAAAATAGATTTCTCTTAATTAATCACAATGTTAAAAAATATCATTTTTTATGAATATTTAAAATATTCAATCACATTAATTGGTTTATTAGACTATTGAAATTATCCTAAATATTGTCCATGATAAGGATTCGATAATTTAATTCACACAAATCTCTATAATATTATAATATTATTTTCAAAATAATATTGGGTGAATTCTCCATAATATTCAATTTATAATTTTCTATGAAAGAGATGTGTCTAGGTAGCTATCATGAAGGAATGAGAGTTTAGTATATTTTATTATCCATTTAATCCAATAGTATACTAAATAATCATTGTACCTCAATATTATGATAATATAATCACTATCTAGGTATCCTTATTTTATTTTTCACATGTGTAGTGTATTGGTATTCTTTCCTATCATTTTCCCCAATATCCCATATCATGTTACAGAAGATGAGTCATCTTGGTGTATAAATCCAAGTCCATATTCTTCCAAATCAACTCACTAGACATAGCTGAAATGATAATGAATCGAATAACTAATTAATACTTATTGAGATACCAAAATGAGTGATTGTCTCCCATAAATTCCCCATCTTATTGTATATTATGTAAAGGGGATTTCATCACATAAATATAATTTTATATTGTAGTACCATATTCATGAACCTCTACCACTCTCAGAAATTATTTCCATTGATAAAAATATATTTCCCCAAAACTAATCAAATGAT
This sequence comes from Viscum album, assembly GCA_963277665.1. Taxonomy (NCBI): domain Eukaryota; kingdom Viridiplantae; phylum Streptophyta; class Magnoliopsida; order Santalales; family Viscaceae; genus Viscum; species Viscum album. Next base: position 650,404,613 of record OY728126.1, read on the forward strand.
TATATTATGTTACATTTCATTTTTATATAAAATTATGCATATAAGATTAGTAATTTTAACTTAATTAATGGGCTTATAAATTTTCAATTAACCAATCAAAAATATATATCTGACTATATTATTCAAATCCCAATATACATTAGCCATTGGATTCCAAATATCGATTATATTTGATATTTAATTTGAAAAGGATCCTTAATCCTTTCAAAGATTGATTTATGGAATTTATGTAACTTTTTCATTCTATGTTACTATTTTTTATTACTAACCACAGGAACATGAAACTCCTTGATCAATTGAGTGGAGAACTATATGTTTGGAATCCTTAATTTGGTTCCTCTTTAAACTTGCATCTAAAATTTAACCCTAATTTCTATGACTACTTCATTGATTCTGATTTAGGTAATTCAAACCTAAAATATATTTATGACTCCCCAATTAAAAGATTCACACCACTCTTTGCATAACATGAACTCGAAACTAGTGTTTCATTAAACAATTACAGATAGAAGTACATTATGAATTAATATTTTTTTTTAGATATTTTTAAAGATTCCCTTTTTTTACTGATATTTAATTTTAGTTAGCATTGTTATTATTAATTTATTACTAAAAAAATTAACCATCCTTCATTGGATAAAATTATGATCTTCGTTTTCTATTTTATTTTTGTATGATCATTAATTATCCAATGTAACTATAAAAAGTGCACACAATAATTTAAAATAAACAATCCGTGATAAATAAATAAATCCATGATCATGAACATTTATCAATTTGTTGATCAATTAATTTTTTGATAAATCAATGAAAAATCTAGGTGAATTCCTTGAGTTATATCACAAATCAAATTATAGTTCCCATCAAACTCCCATACATTTTCTTGTTTCCTTCCGCATGGGTCCTTGATATGAACTATGTCATTGAAAAAATAATAAATAATTATAGTTCATACTCACACATAAATGAGGGGAACTCAAGATGATATTATTTCATTTTTTTTCTCTCAATTTTGGACACATAATACTTTATAGATTTAAATATGGATGAAAAATCAACATATCAACTAAAATTAGGTTTAAAAAATAATTATTACAAGTTGATCATATATTGTAATAATTAAATTTAATGAATAAGTTTATAAAATTACATGTGCATGATAAAAGTTGACCGATAAACATATATTAAAATTATATTAAAAAACAACCTAAAATTGTAGTAAAGGGTTCTTTTAGGGCTTTGATTTTTTATTACAATAAATTTAATTATTTATCTATACACATACCATCCATTAATGTTTTTTAAAAATGTAGGAAATTATTAATATATATATATATATATTTCTTTTACGAATTGGTTTTTTCATAAGTGGAGTTGGTAGAGTTTTGAATCCCTATAAATAATATTATAAAAATCAGTGGAAATAAATACTTGATTTTTTTTTTCAAAATTTCTCTATTAATAATAAGAAGAACCGGAGGGTAGTGAATGCATATGTCATTGGTATTTTAAGAATATTGGAATTTGGATTGGAAATACAACACTAGATCTTCTATAATAGGTCTAGGTTAATCAATTGATTTTATGAAAATTTATTTCAAGAAATAGATAAATTGAAACAGAAAAAGTAAATTTTACATTGGTGGAACAATATGATTCTCATGTACTCCACCCATCATCAGATCAATGCAGCTTTAATCATATAATCAAAGATCCATAGGGATCATTTATAAGTCAATCAAGAACCATTGAATTATTATCTTCAATTAGTGTCTTCTAGAAAGTAACATCAATGGGATTTAATATTCTCATACGATCATGGTAGACTCACGCGATCTATCTAAAGATATGGATTTAAGTGTTCTTGATCATTTGTTTAGTTTCCCTCACTAAAAAAATTAGATAAATCTTGGGAGGAGTGGGAATTAGAGAAAGTGGCCTCTCTGTATTATTTTCTGGTATTATAATAGTTTAAAAACCCAGTTTATGCTCCGTAAAATTTCAATTTATTCCCTCAAAAAGTGTTAACTTAAAACCCATATTGTAACAACACTAACGACATAGTAAAAATGATGTATGTTTAAAAATATATTTTGTTACCCACCTTAAAAAATCTAATGTTTTTCATAGTTAAATAATAATGACTAAATCATATCATTTCTCATATATAATTTTATAAACCTTAAATAAATAATATCTAATTGAAATACATTTTTCTCACATTCACATTTTCTCTTAAATAACTTGTGAATTCCATGATAAATAAATAAATTTTTCATCATCATAATCTTGAATATTATATAAATTTATATATAAATTTATTTAATTGTGACCAATCACACAATGACATTAATTGGAAAATGTAGGATAGTCCCACTTCACCGTACACATAAATTCATCCCAATTAGAGGAATGTATAGATACACATAATGTGTTAACCACTGTATTTATCTCAATAGTGATGATTCATATTACGAGGTAAATATTATAATCTAGAAATATATATATTTTTACATAGAGATAATGATTTTTCTTAAATATAACAACCTTATTTAAAAACATGATATGTAATATAATTTTTTCCCATGATATCTTATAAAGAAAGAAGCATGCATTATTTTATCAACATTTATTTAATTTTTTTATCTTTTTTTGACTGTATTTTATGGAATTCAGTTTATCACCCACAATTATCAATTTAATAAAGGAACTAATATCATAATAAAGTGTCCAAATATATCTTCTTCAAAAATATTATTGTGAAAAATTCTATCTTGGTCATCTAACAAATTCCATATATCAAATAACTCTCCAGATATAAGAGACATCACCAAAAAAATTCATGGGTTTCATTAATAAAAAGAGTATATGATTAGATGATTATCCCTTGGTAGTGATCTAAAATTAAGATAATAATATACATTATTTTATAAATAAACATCCAATGTTTTCCTTGATAAGGTATCCTAGTTGTTTTTCTTGGACTTAATTTCTTGGAGGATGGGTTTTTGATTCTCAATTGTAGGGGGAATGGATAATAATTATTCCCATACTAGTTCAAATATCATATTTGTTTTTGGGAATGTTGGAAGTTTTATATATACCTTGTTAAACTCTATGATGCATCGTATTCCTTGATTTATATATTCACTACAATGGCAGAGGGATAAATTGGGATGTTTATGAACTTGTATTTGTGGGTTATAGGGTATATTTGAAAAAAGGGAAAAAATAACACCTAAAACATGTGAGGTTATTATTAGTGTGTAATCTTACAACATATCCTTCACTATAGATCACTAATTATGAAATTCATGAGAATTATTCTCAATGATGATGTGTTCACAACCCATAACAGTAAAACCCCATTTGTGTCCCATCAATATAATTTTTATGAATTAATGGAAATATGTTTAATATTACTCTCATAATATTTAGTGGTTATAATTATATATGGTAATTTCTATAACCTTTTGATAATACTAATTTTCTAAGATCATTACTATGACAACCCTGCTTTTATTACAAACTTAAATATGATTTATTACATAAAAATTCACTTGATAAAATAAAGAAGATCGAGAGTTTTACTGTCTTTGGGGCTTAGGATAATTACATAAAAACTTAAAACATGAAATAAAAATTCATTATTGAAAACATCCTTTACATGACCACTACATTCCCTCGTACATAGCATTGCATGGGACTACCTGAGGACATGCATAAGAAAAGGGTGAGCTATAAAGCCCAGTAAGGGAGTACACATGAAAAAACCGGAGGAGTATAATACATGTTAGGTAATAGGTATATCAATAGTGCATAAGAGAAACATGAACATAAAGGCATGATAAATCATGATAATTATATCATGGAAATGTGGCAACAACACTTAACATGGAATTAACATGAGCCAAGGCCCATTGAACATGGAGCATAAGTAAGTCCTCATTTCACATGAAACACGAGTAAACCCTTGTTTCACTTGAATTAGAATGAGTCAACAATCATTGAACATGACGTATCATGATATCATACATTACCCAATGCATTGGAGCACTATAAGGGCGCACCATTCTTAAACCTTTCACTTCATGCATTAGTGTGACACATGGATCATAAAACATGGATTCATAAAACATAATCATTTATTCCACGATGAAGAAATGTGGAATTAATACATGAAACATTATAATCAATAATTAAATGTGCATAAAGGTGATTACCCTTGATGGAGAAATGTGCATGGTATTTACTACACAATGGCATTGGCTTAGAAAATCGGTGGGATTTCGGCAGCGTAACAGTGTGACATAATAATTCAAAAAAACGGTTAATGAGAAAGAAAGGGGTTCCTTACAATATTTAGATTTAATGGAATGTAAGGAGTTTATATAGATACATGTCTCAACAATTGTAATGGAATTTAGATTAATGATACAAAAGTATTTCTTGAATGTAAAAGAAAAGAGAGAAGTACCTTTCAGAATTTCGGCACAGTAACAGCTGTACATGGGATTCACCTAATGAGAGAAAAATGGGTCTCCCATCATTCAAAAATAAAGAGGTAAGTATGAGGGAGGTGATTAACCATACCCCAAAATTAATAAATGAAATTAAAATGGGAAAACAACTTAACAAAAATCGGACAAAAAAGGGAAAGGAAGAAAAAACCCTTACCTGGAAGTGTGCTTACAAAGGCGAGAGAGAGGCTTGTGAGAGGCTTCTTGGGAACATGGGGCACCTTGGGAGGATTCTAGAGAGGTTAGGGTTGAGTTTGGTCGAAATTAAATGGCTTTGGGTGAGGAGGAAGTGGGATCTTGGGTGGGATTATATAAGAAAGGTGAAGGAATTCTTTATTTTTTAGGTTTTGGTCCCCTTACATTAAATTAATACAAACCAGAAACCATCCCATGGTTTTTGCCCATGGTTTTTGGGAAATGGTAGAGGGAAAAAAAAATTATAAGGACAAATTACTAACTTCTTAAAATATTAGGGTTTCTTATGTGGAGGTGAGTCACACTCCCATGGAAATTAATTTAAAACGACAAGGTGTTTAATAAGTCTTAAGGGGTCCATTAAGGCATGGTAAAGTAAGTCAAACTAACCAAAAATAACATTATTTTAATGGTAAAACATATATTAGTAGATCATAAAGATTATAGTATTTTATTACATCACTATTGGGCCATTATGATGTCATAAATCACATTATATGTTTAAACGGTATTTAATTTTTACCAAAAAATTTGACTGTCTCAGAAAAATATGAAAAATTCACTGTTGGATAATTTCGATGTCCTAATTTCAGAAATAAAATTTATTTTATCTAAATAATATTCTAAATATGATAATTTTCACTTTTAAAAAAAAAACCGACATTTATAAAAAATTCACGGGTTTTGACAGAAATGGCTTTCAAGCCTTAATAAAAATTATAATTTCATTCATAAAACTATAAGATCATTTATATTTAATAAAAAATAATTTAATAACAATAATATTATTTTATTAAAATATTATTTAATTCAAAAATCCCTTAATTTAATAAAAAATAATTCTTAATTAAATAATAACTAAAAACACTATTTTTACTCTAAAAACTATTTACAATGTATCAATAATGACTAGAAATTATATTCATTATTATATACGAAAATAATGTAGATGCACATAGTAATTCTTATTTGTTACATAACCCCTTAAAACAGCCGCATAAGACCTAAGGGTAAGGTGTACAATTGTGACAGACTCTTGGGGTGGCTTGGATAACATCGCTCGAGTGGTAATTTCAATAAACATATACTTTTCCCGTAGACAGTCACATTTGAGCATGACATGATGAAGCTCATCTTGGGCATGGTCAAGAGCAAATCCCAAAGATGCCACCTCTTTTCCGATCTCCGACAAATGTGCTTCGTATGGATCAATTCTACTGGATATGGCCATTGCTTCTTTTGTCTGAGTAAATTGGATTTGTTAAAGACATATATTTATACTAATCATGTGATCATTGTTCAATGGATATATTAGCAATGTTCAAAATTCATAACATAAAACCAAAGAAGTTGACATTTTATATAAATATAAAGAGACATTTAATTAGATCAAGAGGGATATCCATTAATTAAACTTTGGGTCATTACAATATTCCCCCCTTAAAAAATTTCTCCCTTGAAATTTTTCTTTTCCCACACTAAAACAGATATGGGTAACTCAGCTTCATCATTTCCTCTGATTCCCAAGTCCCTTCTTCAAACTTGTGGTTTCTCTACAACACCGTGACGAGGGGAATTGTCTTATTTCGTAGAACATTTTCTCTACGATCTATGATCATAATTGGTTGTTCCTCATAAGAAATATCATCTTCCAATTGTACCACCTTAGAAAAGAGTACATGTGAAGGGTCCGTTATGTACTTCCTTAAGAGGGATACATGAATGACATCATGTACTTTGGCCATGGTGGGTGGAAGTTCTAGTCGATAGGCCACAACCCCGAAACGATCAAGAATCTCGAAGGGGACGATGTACCTTGTACTTAACATCCCTTTCCTTCCAAACCTCGTGACCTCTTCCACGGTGATATGCGTATAAACACCATGTCTCCAACTTTAAAATCAAGGTCTCGTCGACTGTTACTTGCATAACTCTTCTGTCGACTCTAAGCTTCCTTGATATGCTTCTGAATTGTTTTCACCTTCTCCAACATTTCCTCGACCATTTCATGGCCAAGCATCTTACATTCACCGACCTCATCCCAACATGCCCTTGTTCTACACCTTTTCCCATATAGGGCTTGATATGGTGCCATTTGGATGCTCAAGTGGAAACTATTATTATAAGAGAACTCAACCAGAGGAAGATGATGATCCCATCTTACTTTAATGTCCATTGAGTAAGCTCTCAACATGTCCGCAAGTGTTTGGATAGTCCGCTCGGATTTGCCATCAGTTTGAGGATGATAGGCCATACAGAAGTTCAGTTCAGTATTCAGAGCATGTTGAAGACTCTTCCAAAACATAGAGGTGAATCTTGGATCTCGATCAGATACAATAGATAGTGGTACTCCATGAAACCCTACCACTTCCCTGATATATATCCATGCCAGTTGAGCCAATGAGAAATCCTCCTATATAGCAATGAAGTGTGCAGTCTTTGTAAGAAAATCGACAACAACCCATATTGCATTGTTGCCTTTGGATGTCCTCGGATGTTCGTTGACAATGTCTACGGTGATGTTCTCCCATTTCAATTCTGGTCTGGGAAATGGTTGCATCATCCCCTTAGACTTCTGCCTCTCTGCCTTCACTTTCTAACACACCAGGCATTTTGAGGTATATTCAGCGATCTACTTTTTAATATTATCCCACCAAAAGTTTTCTCAGTGATCTCGACACATATTTCTTCTCCCTGGGTGAATATAGAAATTTGAACTATATGCATCATCCAGAAGTTCCTTCATCATCTCCGGACTCGATGGAACACATAGTATTTTCCCAAATCGCACAATTCCTTCTTCATTAACATTAAACTCTGAGGATTTCCCTTTTTTGATAGCTTCCACTTTTTCTTGAATTCCCACATCATCCTTTTGAGCATCCTTTAACCTTTCAAGAAGAGACTTTTGAGCAATCATTTGTGAAAGGATTTATGGCGTTCCCTTTTTTATGATTCCCATGTCCATCTTCATCAAGTCTAAGAAGATTGGATCCTTCTCAATTCTCATCATTGAAAGAATTGTTGGGTCCTTTCTACTTAGGGCATATGCCACCTTGTTCGCTTTCCCAAGGTGGTAATGTATTGAATAGTCATAAACCTTGATGATCTCTATCCATCTTCTCTGGCATATATTAATCTCGTTCTATGTGAAAATATATTTAAGACTCCTGTGGTCTGTATATATCTCACATTTCTCTCCATAGATATAATGCTTCCAAATTTTCAAGGCAAAGATCACCACCGCCAACTCCAGATCATGTGTTGGATAGTTTCACTCATGGACTTTCAACTGCATTGAGGTATAGGATACAACTTTATCATTATACATCAGCACACAACCTAATCCCTTCTTCGAAGCATCACTGAATACGACAAAAATTTCCCCACTTGTGGGTAAAGTGATAAAGGGCGTAGTGATAAGCCTCCTTTTCAACTCCTTGAAGCATTCTTCGCATATATCACTCTATGAAAACTTTACTCCCTTTTGAGTTAGCTTAGTAAGAGGGTTTGACAATCGTGAGAAAATTTCTCACAAATCATCGATAATATCCATCTAACCCCAAGAAGCTACAGATATCCGTTACCGGTGCTGGCCTCAGCCATCCCTCAATTGCATCTGTTTTTGAGGGATCCAAAGATATCCCATTTCTTGTGATAATATGTCCCAAGAATGAGACCTCCTTCAACCAGAACTCACACTTTCTGTACTTTGCATAGATCTTCTCCTTGCGCAAAGTCTCTAGTATAGTTTTTAAATGCTCCTCATGATCCTCCTTGTTTTTGGAGTATATTAGAATATCATCTATAAAGACTACCACAAATTTTTCAAGGTAATCACTAAAGACTCTACTCATCAAGTGCATTAAGATTTCTGGAGAATTTGTGAGTCTGAAAGACATTACTATGAATTCATAGTGCCCATATCTTGTACGAAAGCAGTTTTGAGGACATCTTCCTTCTTCACCATTACTTGATAATATCCCGACCGCAAATCCACCATGGAGATGTATTATTCTCCACACAGGTGATCAAACAAGTCATCGATTCTTGGTAGAGGATACTTGTTCTTTACCGTGATTTTGTTAAGTTCACGATAATCGATGCAAAGCCGCATTGACCCATCATTCTTCTTGACTAAGAGGATTGGTGCACCCCATGGTGAAGCACTTGGGCATATAAACCCTTTATCCAGATTCTCCTGTAGTTGGTTCTTACAATATTCAATATCAAAAACATCCATTCTATATAGAGCCTTGGATATTGGTAGCACCCCAGGTATAAGTTGAATTGAGAACTCAACATCTCTTTTAGGAGGAAGACTAGACAGTTCCTCGGGAAACACTTCAGCGAATTCCCTCACAATAGACATTTCTCCAAGGATGGTTCCTTCCTTGGACTCAATCATCTGAACCAAATACGCATGCTCATAAGGAAGTAATATCCATGCTTGAGATGATGTAGCTAAAGGAGATTCATCTTCCCCATTACACTTGTAAAGAATCGGGGGTCGATTCCCCATATGGAGTGTGATTTCCCTCTCCCTGTAGTTTATGTTGGCTCTATATAAGGAAAGCCAATCCATGCCAAGAATTTCATAAAATTACACCAGAGGGAGTATGAAGAGGATCTCCGGGAAATCCAAACCACATATTATAACAGGGGAGGACTTATATTCATGGGATGCAATGATTCCCCCATTTGTCGTACTCACCAACATCTTCACTTCCATGATTTGTCGTGGTGCTGAGATTGTTCTAATAAACTTTCGGGATATAAAAGAATGCGTAGAACCTGAATCAAAAATTATGTTCGTTATTTTTGAATGAATAACTAGCGTACATATCACCACTTCATTATCGGGGTTCACTTCGGTAGAAGTGATGGAAAATGATCTTCCTTGCTGCCTTGGAGGTAGTTGGTTGCCTCCGAAAACACTTGGATTAGGGCACTGATTTGAAAAATGCCATGGTTCTTTGCATTTGTAGCATTTAACAACACGTTGAGTTTTGAATAAAGCGTTCCTCTCCTCTATTTCAGCCACATATCTTTCTTGCTAACAGTTAACATCTAGGTTCTGTTGTCTTCCACACCTGAAGCATTTCCTCGTCCCCTTAAGGCAATTTCCAGGGTGCTTATTTCCTCACTTTTGGCAAGTGTTGTGCTATATCCTCTAAGCACCACTGGATTTATCCATTAGACCACTAGCATTGAAGTCCACAATGCGCTTCTTATCCCCATGATACCCATGTGATTCTCCGATCTCCATTATGACCTTGAGGGCACATCAGACAATTTCCTCATAGCTGTCGAAGTCACCGATTGCTAATTCTTTTCATAGGCTAGGCTTCAACCCACCAAAGAAGTGGTCAAATTTACATTATTGGGTAATTAAAAAGCCGGAATCTTATCGTGCAAGCCTTGTGAAGTTTTACTCGTACACTCCAATAGATTCTTCGTCTTTTTTCTTGAGGGAAAGGATGTCCCTTTCCATCTTAAGCTGGAGGGTGCGCATAAAATATTTATCGAAAAACTTCTTCCGGAAATCCTTCCACTCCAACGCCTCTATCTCCACATCAGGCTTCATATTTTTGATCAACTTCAACCATTGATCAGCTTCACCCTCCATATGATAATCCACCAGGAGAACCTTCTCTTGTTCAGAACATTGAAGGATGGAGAATATATTTTCAATGGAGTTGATCCATTGTTCAGCGATCGTGGGATCAGATGATCCACTAAAAGAAGGAGGCATTTGTCTCATGAAGCTCTTGATAGCGACTTGTTCCTTCTTAGGGGGGTTTGGACGTTCCTCTTGACCCGTGTTTCTATTCAAAACATGAGTTAGCTGAGAGAGAAGTGTGACAAAGATCACAATAACTGCTCCCATTGGATTGGGCATCTCATTAGTACAGTCATCACACTGATATTCACAACGGTTGTTAGCCCGAGTCCTCCTATTACAGGCCATTGGCTAGAATAAAAGGAAAGTTAGGGGTAACACATAAAGGGTAATCCAAAGACAAAAGTTGATGACTTATAAATAAATTTTATTTCATTAACTAAGGAGTCTACAACCTTCAATCTATGATTCTCATGATCTACTTTCTAACATTTATTATTAGGGGCATTTTTTAATTCCATTAATAAGGGTTCATACTAAGCTTGTGAAATTTTCAAAACATATCCCATTGGAGTGTCATAAACAAGAGTGCATAAAGGTCCGTTTTCATGCACCAGTTCCCGTTCGAGTCTAGCTCCAAGCTGTGTTTTCGGGTTTTACCCATAGGATACATCTGTGCCAGAGCCACCTCTACCTGCTCGTATCCACACAAGGATGTATCTGTTTGATAAACCACTTACTCAGTACTTACCAAAACATAGGGATGTTTTTATTATACGTTGTCTTGTATCTATGTCTTTACTAGGGTTTTCTAATTCTAATCCCAAAAATAACTAAACCTATCATCTGATACCAACTATAACAACTCTGGTTTTATTACAAACTTAAACATGATTTATTACATAAAACATCACTTGATACTGTAACATCCCAAGTAAGTAATGAATAATAGATATTTTTTTCTATTTCTATTAATGAATTAGATAGTATTTTAAAGGCTTAAAATGAAAATTAATCCAATCTTAAGCATGGAATACACTAATATTTTTTAAAATATTGTTTTACTACCTTTTGATGGAAAACCATTTTTAAATCTATATTTTGACAAATTTATAATCTATATTTTTCAAAATAAACATATTCATTATGATTGGGACTATGAAATTTAAATTGGTTAAAGTTTTGGTTTTTTTCTGACAATGTTCATTTTTTTAATGAATAGTGAAAAAATACTGCAATTTACATCAAAACAGCGTTTTCATTTAATTAAATTAAATGGTTAGATTATATTTTTAATTGGACATAAAGTGTAATATGAATATATTTTTACCATTTAATCCCATGTTGGTCATTAGGATTAATTTCAATTTGAAATTGGTCACAAACTAATGCCAAAATTTTCATAGATATTGTTTCAAAAAAACCCGCTATTTATTTTGACAACAGGAATTATTTTTAAATAAATTATTGCAATTTATGTGTTTTGAATTTGGTAAAATGGAATACATATTTGGAATCAGAAGTTTCAAATTATGTAATTAAGACTCTTTTATTTTTTGGACATTATGAATAGTAACAATGGTAATTATCTCTAATTATCTTGATTAATGAGTAATCGGGTAGTTAAGGATAATAAAATAATATCATAATAACACAAAATGACACAAATATGTGTCCTAAGGATAATTTTTGTCTCATGGCCGACCATGGGATGCCTTGTGACAAACTTGGGGGCCCATGAAATCACTTTTGTGAGAAAGTGACTTTTTATCTTTTTATTTTTAAAAAATGTTAAATGTGACAAAGAATGTATCACCTAAGTAAAATATTTTTAATTTTGTCTACATAAATGATATTTTGGACTATAAAAATTCATTAGAAATCTAAAAAAGATTTCCAAAATCATGATAGTTTTTTTATAATTTTTAGACATTAAATTTATTAAATTATTTATGACATCACGATGATGCAGTGATTACCTCATTAATAAAGGATTTAAATAAAACGAAAAGATAATGTAAACTCTATGACATACACATGTCCAAAACATATTGTATGGGTGGATTTATAACCCTTATCACCTTATCCTCGAATTATATCAATGTGTGACCTTTTTAATCGGAAAATCATTTTCAAATAAAGTAACATTTCTTTACTTTCCAAGAGTGCCCCTCCTCTCCTCTTATAAAAGGCCCCCACCTATACCTCCTTACCCACACTCCAAAAGCCTTTGGCTCGTCCAACACATGACCATTTTGTCTCTCCACATCCCTCTATTACTTCTTGAATCCTCACATTGGGTAGAAGTCTTCCCAAGGAAGCCTTTGAGCTCAAACCAAAGGGAGTTACCCGATTTTAAGGTAATGTCTTCACTTGGGTCCTTTTGTTTTTTTTTGCTTCTCCAACCCCATAAACTCTTTTTATTCTTTTCTTTTGTAACAAATATAGTATATTAAATGTACTAGGATGTTGTTATAAGAATTATTTGAGATACACTTACACACACCTACATCTAATGGTTAGAGAACATACAATTTCTGTGGATGGTGAATTTATGCCTCCCGAAACGATGATTGTTCAACATTCTTTTTACACCTTCAAAGGTGGCCATTAAGATGTCACTATATTTATATATGATATATAATATGTTTATGTTTCCTTAAGCTTCTGTATTTTTCATTTTGGGCATACCTTTATGGTTTCCATTATGGGTAAACACGATATCTTCATTTAAGGAAGTGCGGACTACCGCCCCCTCAAAGTGATTTGATTCGTTAAATACCATACGTGGGACATATAAAGGATGGAGTTATGATATTATAAATGATATTATACTGGAATTATAATATACCTTTATATCATTATGATTCCATTCTATAAAATACGAAATAGAAATGAAAGTAGCGTTCATGCGTACGTACGGCTTACCGTCTCCATGAATGGTGCATTGCATTTATTACCTCTAAATAGTTATGTAATATTATAAATGCATGAATGTACTGGATATATATGACATATATGAAATCTACATCATGAATACCATTCTGGATATAATGGATACATGAACAACATGTAATTATAAAGGGCTTATTTTTGACTCAAGTACCAATGATCACTAAAACGACCGTTATTAACTTAAATAATTACATAGTGTTCATGACATGGCAATAAGTGATATAAAAGGAATAATTAAATTTAAAAAGGGTCTTAAACAAGTATAAATTAACTCAAGTTTATTATTCAGGAGATTAAAGAATGATCGTGTCAAGTCAGACCCGAGGTATGGGACTTTGTCTCAATCTCCTTTCATTGAGGCATATTTTGTTTTATACACAACCTTCTTTTATATGTTCTATAAACCCCTTTGAATTTTACATTTATTCAAAAGGAATATTTTTTATAAGAAGCGTTTACTAAACGACAAAAGTGAATGTTTTTGTCGTACGTATGCGGCGACAACGACTTCTCCGCCGCCGTGACCATTATTTGAGTTTCAGATTCCTCTACAAGCCATACCTTTTTTTAAAAGAAAAATAAATACCATGTTTTACTTTTCTATTATTTTGGTATTTAAAATGGTTTTCATAATGTTTTTATATCAATGTGTTGTATTGATATCTTGTGATTGAAAGGTGGAAATGTTATGGTTCCTTTATGCATGTTTTATGTGATACGATTATGTTGAGGTTCTTGGGAATTATTATGAAGAAGGGTGGTTCCGTGATTAACTAAGGGCGGGTGAGCCTGATATAGCTCTCCAATGCATTGGGTAACGCGAATGAGTGAAATGTTAAGGTTTCTCCGAAGAGATTTAGGGAATATACTGTGATGGGTATTGCAAACATAACCAAGAGGGTTACTCCCTACGTAAGAATGTTCTGAATGCCTCAAGTTACCTTTATGTCTTATAACATCTATGATTTATTCATGATTTGATGAGGTATGTTAAAGTGCTTATGTTTTATGGGTAAAGTATGATTTCATTCTTATGTATATATGTACCCATGTTTCCGTTCCATATTTTTATATCCCTTACTGATCTTTTTATGCTCATCCCATGTTTTTTGAAATGTTTTCCACAGGTCAAGGGAAAGGTACTTGATATGATGATAATATCAAGGAAGTTTCAAGAAAAAATCCATGTTTTATTTTAAATATGTTTCCATTGATGGGAAAGAAGAATACTATCTTTATTTAACCACTTTGTTTATATGTGGAATGTAATTCATGTTTTATGATCTAATTATCTAAAACTCTAAACCCGAAAAGATCCACAATGTGTAATCTTGTAATAACTCATGATTAAGTAAGGTTTAAGGCTGGGGCCTTATAGTTGGTATCAGAGGCCGGTTTAAATAACTTTAGGAGTTAGAATTCTATTAAATGATTATCCAAAAATATTTTTTTATGGTCAAATTGAAATGATATAGCATTTGAAGATTACCATGTTGCTTCATCTAAGACATGTTTGATCAGAATGGTTTTCTGCAGAGGAAACAGGGGAGCAGTGCTAGGAAGGCATATAGAAGGATATAACCTTCCGAATCAGCATCTCGAGATGGTCGGAATTGGAAATGAACAGTTTGTTGCAGTAATGGCGCAGTTGACTCAAGCGATAAATGGTGGTGGTATCCAGGCACGAGATCAGCCAGATCAACCGCAAAGGAACATGTCAGTGGTGGAACATTTCATGAGGCAACATCCCCCATCATTCAGAGGACCATCTGACCCTGTGTTAGCTGAAGGGTGGATTAAATCACTGGAGAAGATTCTCGATTTCATGGGGTGTTCAGACAATCAAAAGGTTAGTCTTTCTATTTACCGTTTGGAGGGTGAAGCAGATCAGTGGTGGTCGAAGGTTAAAAATATCATCGACGCTGATGATATTGATGCTCTTGACTGGGATGAATTCAAAGGTTTGTTTCTTGAGAAGTATTTTCCTAAGGCTGTTCGACTTAGGATGGAAAAACAATTCTTGGAATTGAGGTAAGAGGAAGACTCAGTGGATACCTAGGAAGAAAGGTTTCTCGATTGGCAAGGTATGCTCCAAATTTTATCCGAGACCTTGATAGTAAAATCAATAGTTTTTACTCAGGATTAAAGCCAAAATATCGAAGGGCATTAGCTTATCGTGAGTTTAATAGTTATGAAAATCTTGTTCGATGTGCTGAGAAGGTGGAAATGGAGTTTGCTGATGATCAAGTGTTCTATAACAACCAACCGATGAAGAGACCGAGGTGGCAGGAGAAAGGTAAGAATTCTTCAAAAAAGTCTGATGGTACGAAAACTAAGTTTTCAGTTTGTGATAAATGTGGCAAAAGGCATGCTAGGGAATGTCTTCTGAATTCTGTAAAGTGCTACCAATGTGGTAAGATGGGACATAAGGCTCGTTATTGCACTAAAAAGGATCACAGTTAAGGTAAGAACAAATTTGATTTACAATTAATGAAATGATATAAGTGCAATGAGATGGGTCACTATGCAAATGAGTGTACGACAAAGAGCTTGAGTGATGGGAAGCAATTAGACTACAAGCAAAAAGGGGTGGTGAAATCCATTGAAACTACTTCAGAAGATGTCGGGCCATCAAATGAAGTTGTATCAGGTACTTTGTTTGTTTTTTCAGATTATACCAGTGTGTTGTTTGATTCGGGGTCTACACATTCTATCATCTCTGAAAACATTTCTAGTAAAATGGGAATACCATCTCAAGAAATGAGTCCTAAATTTTTGGTAAAAACACCTGGGGGAAATGTTGAGGCAAAAAGAATTTATATTAATCTTCCTAACCTTATCTGTGGAAAGAACCTACTTGAAAACCTTATTGTTTTGCCTCTATTAGAGTTTGATGTTATCATGGGTATGGATTGGCTCTCTATTTACCATGCTCAGATTGACTGTAGAGCTAAAGAAGTTTCATTTCAGAAAGACTTTCAGTTTGTGTACAAGAATGAACCCTTATTGTTGATAACTTATCAAGAGGCCAAGAAACATGTAAAAGATGGAAATGAATGTTACCTTGCACACATCGTTGAAAATAAAGGAACTGTTTAGATTAATGATGTGCCAGTGTTTAATGAGTATCTTGATGTTTTTCCTGACGAGTTTCCTGGAATAATACCAGATCGGGAAGTTGAGTTTACGGTTGACTTAGTTACTGATGCTAAGCCAATTTCAAAACCCCGTTATCAAATGACTCAAATTGAACTTTTAGAGTTGAAGGAGGAATTGCATGATTTATTAGAGAAAGATTTCATTCGACCTAGCACATCACCATGGGGTGATTTTGTTTTATTTGTTAAAAAGAAAGATGGTTCAATGAGACTTTGAATTGATTATTGATCCTTGAATAACATCACTGTTAAGAACAAATATCCTTTTCCTCATATCCATGATATGTTTGATCAGCTCCAGGGAGCTCAGTATTTTTCAAATATTGACTTGAGATCGGGGTACCATCAGCTGAAGGTAAAGGAAGCAGATGTTCCGAAGACCATGTTCCACACAAGATATGGCCATTATGAATTTCTAGTAATGCCTTTTGGGATAACCAATGCTCCTGCTGTATTCATGAAATTAATGAATAGAATTTTCCATGAGTTCTTGGATAAGTTTGTGGTTTTTTTCATTGATGATATATTGGTGTTTTCTAAAAGTAATGAGTAGCATGAAAGACATTTAAGGTTTATCTTGCAAACCTTTAAAGAAAAGAAACTATTTGGAAAATTCAGTAAGTGTGAGTTTTGGTTGCAAAAAATTTCTTTCCTTGATCACATTGTTTCTAATGATGGGATAACTGTTGATCCTGCAAAAACAAAAGTTGTGGAAGACTGGCCAAGACCCACAATGTAACTGAGATTCGTAACTTCCTGGGCTTGGAAGGCTATTACTGAAGGTTTGTTAGAAATTTCTCACGGTTATCTAGTCCAATGACAAAGCTAACTCAGAAGGGTGTTATGTTTATCTGGACAAAAGAATGTGATGATTGTTTTTAAAAATTGAAAAGAAGATTGGTGAAAGCTCCAGTTTTTGAACTACCTTCCAGGAATGGTGAGTTTGTTATCTACAGTGATGCTTCATTGAAAGGACTTGGTTGCATCCTAATGCAGAATGATCAGGTAATTTCTTATGCTTCACGACAGTTGAAAACTCATGAGGTAATTTACCATACACATGATTTGGAATTAGCTTTTATTGTTTTCGCTTTAAAAATTTGGAGGAATCATTTCTTTGGAGTAAAGTGTGAAATATATACCGATCACAAAAGTTTAAAGTATATATTCACTCAGAAATAATTGAACATGAGACAAAGGAGATGGCTAGAATTAATCAAGGATTATGATAGTACAATTCATTACCATCCAGGAAAAGCAAATAAATTGGCTGATGCTTTGAGTCGAAAAAGTAATTCTTCATTATAAATGTTGCATTTGGAACGTGATCCTTTGGTTAAGGATTTGATGAACTTTGGAATAGAAGTTTTTGGCGTAGGATGTTCTTCTATTTTGTTTCAGGTATCAGTGAAATCTTCTCTATGAGACAGAATCAAGAAAGCACAGAAGTAAGACAGTGAGTTGCAGAAAAAGGTAGAGCTGGTTCAAAAAGGAAAGTTACCTGAATTCAACATTGATACTGATTGAGTTTTGAGATTTTGAAAGAGATTGTGTGTGCCTTGTGATTCACAGTTGAAAAGAGAGTTGTTATGTGAAGCTCATAGTTCTCCGTTTTTAGTTCATCCTGGCAGTACTAAGATGTACAGAGATCTGCGGGAGTATTACTGGTGGGATGGAATGAAAAAAGATATTGATGATTTTACTGTGAAGTGTTTGACATGTCAACAGGTGAAAGCAGAGAGGCAGTTACCGAAAGGGATGATTCAGCCTTTACCAGTGCCAGAGTGAAAATGAGAGAATATATCCATGGACTTTGTTGTGGGATTACCGAAGACATCTCGAGGTAATAATGCAATCTGGGTTATTGTTGATCGCTTGACTAAATCTTCTCATTTCCATGCTATACGAGATAATTTTTCCCTAGATCAACTTTCTCGTTTGTATATTAAAGAGATAGTCAGGTTACATTGAGTTCCCCTATACATTGTTTCTGATTGTGATCCCAGGTTTACTTCTAACTTTTGGAAAGGCCTTCAGAAGTCGTTGGGTACTGAATTAAATTTTAGTACAGCTTTTCATCCTCAATCATATGGGCAGTCGAAACGATCCATTCAGACCTTAGAGGATGTGCTACGTTCTTCCTCTATGGATTATCAAGGAAGTTGGGACCATCATCTTTCTTTGGTTGAATTTTCATATAATAACAGTTTTCATTCCAGTATACAGATGGAACCATTTCAGGCATTATATGGGAAGTGGTGTCGAACTCCATCTTTCTAGGATGAAGTGGGTGAAAGGAAGTTTATGGGACCAGAATTGGTAGAAGGGATGGAAGAAAAAAGTTTAGCTGATTCTGAAACACATGAGAACAGCTCAGAGTAGGCAGAAGAGTTATGCAGACAACAGGAGGAATGATCTATCTTTTGAGGTAGGTGATCATGTTTTTCTCAAAGTCTCACCATGGAAAAGTGTGATGAGATTTGGTAAGAAAGGAAAGCTAAGTCCAAGGTTCATTGGACCAAATGAAATTCTGGAGAGAGTTGGATCAGTTGCATACATGGTGGCTTTACCTCCGAGTTTATCTCAGGTACACAATGTTTTTCATGTTTCGATATTGAGAAAGTATATGCCAGATCCATCTCATGTTTTGAGTCCAGAGGTAGTTCAGTTGGAAGAGAACCTATCTTATGAGGAACAACCGGTCCAGATTATTGACCACAGGGATAAAGTGTTACGAAATAAGGTGATTAATCAGGTAAAGGTTTTGTGGAAAAACCACATGATGGAAGAGACAACATGGGAATCTGAAAATACAATGAGGGATAAGTACCCCCATTTATTCGATAAGTAAATAAATTGCGGGGATGAAATTTTCTAAAGGGGGGAAGGATGTAACATCCCAAGTAAGTAATGAATAATATATATTTTTATCTATGTCTATTAATGAATTAGATAGTGTTTTAAGGGCTTAAAATGAAAATAAATCCAATCTTAAGCATGGAATACACTAATATTTTTTAAAAGCTTGTCTTACTGACTTTTGATGGTAAACCATTATTAAATATATCTTTTGACAATTTTATAATCTATATTTTCCAAAATAAACATATTCATTATGATTGGGACATTGAAATATACATTGGATGAACTTTTGGTATTTTTCTGACAATGTTAATTTTTTTAATGAATAGTGAAAAATACTGCAATTTACATCAAAAAGGATTTTTCATTTAATTTAATTATATGGATAGATTATATTTTTAATTGGTCTTAAATTGTAATCTGAATATATTTTTACCATTTAATCCAATGGTGGTCATTAGGATTAATTTCACTTTCAAATTGGTCATAAACTAATGCCAAACTTTTCATAGATATTGTTTAAAAAAACCCTCTATTTTTTTTGACAACGGGAATTATTTTTAAATCAATTATTGCAATTTATGTGTTTGGAATTTGGTAAAATGGATTAAATATTTGGAATCAGACGGTACAAATTATGTAATTAATAATCTTTTATTTTTTGACATTATGAATAGTAATGATGGTAATTATATCTAATTATCTTGATTAATGAGTAATCGGGTAGTGAAGGATAATAAAATAAAATCATAATAATAAAAAATGACACCAAAATGTGTCCTAAGGCTAATTTTTGTCTCATTTCCGACCATGGGATGCCTTGTTACAAACTTGGGGGCCCCATGAAATCACTTTTGTGAGAAAGTGACTTTTTATCTTTTTATTTTTAAAGAATGTTAAATGTGACAAAGAATGTATCACCTAAGTAAAATATTTTTAATTTTGTCTAAATAAATGATCTTTTGGACTATAAATATTCATTAGAAATCTAAAACGATTTCCTACATAATGATATTTTTTTATAATTTTTAGACATTAAATTTATTAAATTATCTAAGACATCATGATGATGGAGTGATTACCTCATTAATAAAGGATTGAAATAAAACGAAAAGATAATGTAATATCTATGACCTACACATGTCCAAAACCTATTTTATTGGTGGATTTCGAACCCTTATCACCTTATCCTAGAATTATATCAATGTGGGACCTTTTGAATCGGAAAAGCATTTTCAAATAAAGTAACATTTCTTTACTTTCCAAGAGTGCCCCTCCTCTCCTCTTATAAAAGGCCCCCACCTCTACCTCCTTACCCACACTCCCAAAGCCTTTTTCTTGGCCAACCCCGGCCCATTTTGTCTCTCAAAATATCTCTCTTACTTCTTGAAGCCCCACTTTGGGCATAAGTCTTCCCAAGGAAGCCTTTGAGCTCAAACTAAAGGGAGTTATCCGATTTTAAGGTAATGTCTTCACTTGAGTCCTTTTGTTTTATATTGCTTCTCCAACCCCCTAAACTCTTTTTATTCTTTTATTTTGTAACAAATAAAGTATCTTCAATATACTAGGATGTTGTTATAAGAAGGATTCTAGATACACTTACACACACCTACATCTAATGGTTAAAGAACATACATTTTCTGTGGATGGTGAATTTATGCCTCCTGAAACGATGATTGTTCAACATTCTTTTAACACCTTTAAAGGTGTCCATTAAGATGTCAATATATTTATATATGATATATAATATATTTATGTTTTCCTTAATCTTCTGTATTTTTCATTTTTGGCATACCTTTATGGTTTCCATTATGGGTAAACGTGATATCATCATTTAAGGAAGTGCGGACTACCGCCCCCTCAAAGTGATTTGATTCGTTAAATACCATATGTGGGATGTATAAAGGATGGAGGTATGATATTATATATGATATTACACTGGAATTATAATATACTTTTATATAATTATGATTCCATTGTATAAAATATGAAATAGAAATGAAACTAGCGTTAATGCATACGTACGGCTTACCGTCTCCATGAACGGTGCATTTCAATTCTTACCTCTAAATGATTATGTAATATTATAAATGCATGAATGTACTGGATATATATGATATATATCATATCTACATCATGAATACCATTCTGTATATAATGGATACATGAACAACTTGTAATTATAAAGGTCTTAGTTTTTCACTCAAGTACCAATGATCGTTAAAACGACCGTTATTAACTTAAATAATTATATAGTGTTCATGACATGGAAAAAAGTGATATAAAAGAAATAATGAACTTTAAAAAGGTTCTTAAAAAAGTATAAATTAACTCAAGTTTATTATTCAGGAGATTAAAGAACGACCGTGTCAGGTCCGACCCGAGGTACGGGACTTCGTCTCAATCTCCTTTCATTGAGGCATATTATGTTTTTTACACAACCTTCTTTTATATGGTGTATAAACCCCTTTTACTTTTACGTTTATTCAAAAGTAATCTTTTTTATACGAATCATTTACTAAACGAAAAAAGGGAATGTTTTTGTCGTACGTAAGCGGCGACAACGACTTCTCCGTCGTCGTGACCATTATTTGAGTTTCAGCTTCCACTACAAGCCATACCTTTTTTAAAAAGAAAAATAAATACCATGTTTTACATTTCTTTTATTCTGGTATTGAAAATGGGTTTCATAATGTTTTTATATCAATGTGTTTTATTTATATCATGTGATTGAAAGGTGGAAATTTTATGTTTCCTTTATGCATGTTTTAGGTGATACGATTATGTTGAGGTTCTTGGGAATTATTATGAAGACAGGTGGTTCCGTGATAAACTAAGGGCGGGTGAGCCCGATATAGCTCTCCAATGCATTGGGTAACGCGAAGGAGTGAAACATTAAGGTTTCTCCGAAGATATTTAGGGAATATACTGTGATGGGTATTCCAAACGTAACCAAGAGGGTTACTCCCTACGTAAGAATGTTATGAATGCTTCAAGATACCTTTATGTCTTATAACTTCTATGATTTATTCATGATTTGATAAGGTATGTTAAAGTGCTTATGTTTTATGGGTAAAGTATGATTTCATTATTATGTATATATGTACCCATGTTTCCTTTCAATATATTTATATCCCTTACTGAGATTTTTATGCTCATCCCATGTTTTTTGAAATGTTTTTCACAGGTCAATGGAAAGGTACATGATATGATGATAGTGTCAAGGAAGTGTCAAGAAAGAATCCATGTTTTATTTTAAATATGTTTCCATTGATGGGAAAGAAGAATACTATCTTTATGTAACCACTTTGTTTATATGTGGAATGTAATGCAAGTTTTATGATCTAATTCTCTAAAACTCTAAACCCGAAAAGATCCTCAATGTGTAATCTTGTAATAACTGAAGATTAAGTAAGGTTTAAGGCTGGGGCCTTATAGATACAATAAATAATATATAGAGGTTTAGTGTCTTTGGGGCTTAGGATCATTACATAAAAACCTAAAACATGAAATACAACATCTTTATTGGAAACTTGCTTTACATGACCACTACATTCCCTCGTACTTAGCATTGCAAGGGATAACCTGGGGACTTGCATACGAAAAGTGTGAGCTATAAAGCCCAGTATGGGAGTACACATGGAATAACATGAGGATTAAAATTAATGTTAAGAAATTGGCATATCAATAGATAATAAAAGAAACATGAACATAAAGGCATGATAAACATGATAATAATAAGATGGAAATGTGGCAACAACACTTAACATGGGATTAGCATGAGCCAAGGCCCATTGCACAGGGAGCACGAGTAAATCCTCATTGCACATGAAGCCCGAGTAAACCCTCATTTAACTTGAATTATCAAGAGTCAACACTCATTTCACATGACGTATCATGATACTATACTTTACCCAATGCATTGAATCGCTATAGGGGCACACACTTCTTAAACATTTCATTTCTTGCATAAGTGTGCCACATGGATCATAAAACATGGATACATAAAACATAACCATTTATTCCATGATGAAGGAATGTAGAATTCATACATGAAACATTATAATCAAAAAATAAATGTGCATAAACATGAATACCCTTCATGGAGAAATTGGCATGGTATTCATTACACAGTGGCATTGGCTTAGAAAATCGGTGCGATTTCGGCAGCGTAATGGCGTGACATAAGAATTCATAAAAATGGTTGATAAGAGAGAAAGGGTTTCCTAATCATATTTACATGTAATAGAATGTAAGGAGGTAATATAGATACATGTCCCAACAATTGTAACAAAATTTAGATTCATGATGCAAAAGTATTGCTTGAATGTAAATGAGAAGAGAGAAGTTCCTTTCGGAATTTCGGCATAGTAACGGGTGTACATGGGATGTGTCACACCCTGACTGCGGATGTCTGTAATTTTTTCTCCTTTCTTGGTCCCGGTTTAAATTTTTCGAAGATTAATTGCGATTGGTGGTTTCGCGCCGGTGCGCGGTCACCGCATCGTTAGCGGTGACCGTGCGTTCAGCCCGGGTGACAGTGTGTTCACCCGGTGTTTTAAATATTATAATTTTTATGTTGGTATTTTATTATTAATACCTTTTTATTTGTGTTATTATTATTGTATATATGTTTATATATGTTTATATACATATATGTATAATAATGTATTTATATATATAGATCTATATATGTATAAATATATATATGTGTGTAACATCCTTAAATTATTTTATAATTATTATTTTAAATATTTGATCAAAATAATTATTATTTGAATTAACTAATTTTTATTTATAATTATTATAAGTTTTATTATTATTATTATTATTATTATTATTATTATTATTATTATATATATATATAAACCTACCCTAGCCTAACCCTAGACCCCTCCCGTAGACGCCACTCTCCCCTCTCTCTCTCTCTCCCTCCCCTTTTTTTTCTTTCCCTCCTAGTTCGGCCGACCCGAACCCTGCCGCCTCCTCCCTGCGTCGTCGGCTCCCCTCCAGCCGTCGTCGTCCGGTCCTCCGGCGTTGCTTGCCTTCGCCGCACAGAGCCCACACCGCGTCGACCCCCTCCATCAGCACTCACCCCTGCCCTCTCCCCCGGGGCCTCGTCGCGCTGTCCCTCTCCTCCAGCGCCCACTGGTGCTTTGCCTCCCTCCGCCTATTCCCGTCACTGACCCCCTGTCCGACCCCGTCGCCGGCGCTCCGCCGGCCTCCTCTCCCTCTGGCGGCGACACCACCCCCCGCTCCGGCCTCACCCTCCCTGCTCCTTCCCGGCCTCCACCCTCGTCCCGACTCGTCCCGCTTCACCCGCGACCCCCCTGCTCCCCGTCCTACGCACCACGCCCGGCCACCCCGGCTGCCGGCCCCTTGCCCTCCTGCGCGCTCCACCTTTCCGCCGACCTCCCGGCTCACCCCGCTCCGGCGCGCTCCCCCTCCGGCCTCTACTTCGGTGCGCCGTCCGCCGCAACGGCTCGCCGCCTCCGCCTCCCTGCTCCCGGCCTCCTCCCTCACCCCTGCTTGTGAGTTCCTTTTTTTTATTTATGTTGGTTTCGTTTTATTATAATTATTATTATTATGTTACCATTAATATTATTATACTATTACTATTATTGTTATTATTATGTAAATATTATTATTATATCATTATTATAATTATTATTATGTTATTATTATTAATACTATATTATAATTATTATTATTATTAGTATATTTATTATTATTTTAATTATTATCATATTATTATTATTATTATTATTATATTATGTTATTCTTATTATCATTATTATATAATGTTATTATATTATTATTATTAATATTAATAATATATTATTAATATTGTTATTATTATTATTAATATTATTATTATATTATTATATTAATATTGCTATTATGATTATGATAATATTATAACTATGTCATATTATTATTGTTATTATTATTATATCATTAATATTATTATTACGTTGTATTATTATTATCATGATGTTATTGTTATCATTATTTTTTTGGGTATGCTTATATTAATATTGTTAATACTATTATATTATTATTGTGCTAAATTATTATTGTTATTTATTTATTCTCTTGATTATTTTTGTATGTGTTATTTGTCTATATATTTGTTTAATTTCTTATTTGTTAATTAATTAATTGATTAATTAATTTATTCATTTATTTATTTATTTATTTTTCCTTCATGGCATCTTGGTGTCTATATTTAATTCATATTAATCCTTTTTCTGTCGCGGTTTGAGTGACGTGTACTTTTTCCACTATTCAGCGTACACAGTTTGTCCACGAAGGATTGTCCTACCTTCCGTTGGGGTTCCGTCGCGTCCGCTCCTTGTTTGAGGTAGGCGAACTCAACTGTTTCCTTTCCGAGGTACTCTGCTGATGCTAGAATTGTTTTAAATAAACTTTATTCCATGATTTGCGTGTTTATGATATCCTTGCGCGGCTTATTTTGGTGTTTTAAAAATCAATAGTTTTTATTAGAAAGTTACGTTTGAAGCAATTATATTTTATGTCAAGGTAGTTGTGCACTAGATATTGTCCTGCACTTTTTGTTGTTTATATAGTGCACCTGTTTAGGCGTTGCCAGCTAACGTGGAACTAAATTCTTATGTTCTCTTATGTTATCATTGGTTGTCTTGAGTGGTGTTTCCTTTTTGTAAAGAAATAATCATTCTTGGATCGTATTATCATGTGCTGGTTAGTTTTATGAAATTTATTATCATTTGGAAGTGTTGTCGTGCCCCTTTGCAGGTTTGACGCACCATTGGATGTTGACACATCCATGGGTGCCCCAGGTGCACACATGGATGTTCCCTCAAATGAAGATGGTGTTTGAAATTGTTACTATTTATTTTTATTTATTTTTATTTTCTCGAAATCTCGACTTTTCTAAATGGTTCTTGGTTTCAAAATGTTTTTGCCCCTTTATGAGACACATCAAACTTGTTTAAAAAGAAATCTACAAAAATATGCCCGTTTGGCCTTTCGTTTAATATAAAAGTAGCGCTTGAGTTTTTGAAAAAGATATTGTGAAATGTTCGTGTAAAGTCATTTGATTTTTGTAAAAAAACAAAGTGCTCGCTTGGCGACTTCATGTATTTTTATAAAGTGGTTTTGATAATTAAATGACGTTAAGGCCCGATTGGCACTTTATTAAATGTGAAGTGATTATACATATATATATATACGTACTTGTGAGGGAATCTCTACTGGGGGACTTCCCTTCGAGGGTTGTCGTGTAGCGATGTCCGTGTAAGGGGTTGGCAAGTGCGGTGAGATGAGTCACGCGTGCGAGGGTCTCCCACTTACACAGTGTTACAAAAACCACCATGGGTTCCTGGGCATCTTGTAGATTATCGAGTGACGGTTGCTTGCTAACCCTGATTAGATGGGTTAGTACCCCCTGGAGTTGTGGACATGCCAGGAGGGATGTGCCACTAGTCAGCTATTAGGGCGGCCAGTTGGTTATTGACTATGGAGTACCACGCCGGCAGGTAGTCTGAACCCGAGTACGTCCACTGTTTTTCTAGGGATGTTTAGGATCACCCATTGTTACTTGCTTCCTTGATTGTTTACTTACAGTTATTCTTTACGGCTCATATTGTTACTTGTGTCCCTTTTGCATTGCTTGTTTACTTCCTGTTTCACTGGTTTGTTTTCAGCCTGTACTGTTTACCTGTTCCTTTTTAGCACAGTCGTAGTATTATCTGTATTTGGTTTTTTTTATAAAAACAGGAAATGGTTTTGAAAGTGATTTATAGTGTGCGTTGGGTTTTCAAATGGGGGAAACATGTTGTTTATTTTAAAAATGTAAAAAAATCTATTTTTATAATTGTATTTTCAAACTTGTGTCAACGGATTGCTCGGGAAAGGAAACATTTGGATTCAGTGGTTTACATTGGCTTACAAACTGGGAATTTTTAATGCTCACGCCTATATTATCATTTCAGTTGCAGGTCTTCCCTTGCTCAGGTCTTCTGTTTTGAGTCGCTCAGTGTTGGAGCGAGGTTGCTCTCTAGTTGGGTGGTGACCTGAGAGGTCACATGGAGGTACGTGGTCATGTGGCTTTTATTTCTTTTCCACTGTTAGTGTTTATTTGTTCTATTCTATTTACTTTTGTTTCGGCTGAAATCGTTCCCAACGATCAAATTTTAATGCCCGGCACTGGTTTTCATCCCGGGGGGATCGGGAACGCCCCTCGGGACTTTCCGCGGACCGGCTCGGGTGACCGGTTCAGGGTCGACCCGGGCTGGTTCGTGACAAAATGGTATCAAAGGTGGTTCTTGTTATTTGGGTTGTCCGGTAGAAGGAGATTAGGACTGTCAGAACTCGAGGGGTAGGTACGGGAAGAGCGTCGCGAACTCTTGCTCGCACTGATCTTCGAGTTACCAGGGGTAGTTCGGGAATTGTGTCCTTGTCTTTTCTGGTTTGTCTTGGATTGAGAGATGACAACGGAGGCAAGCCGACGTTACTTTGTGACTTCACCTGGAGTAGTGACCCATGTGGAGTCTGAGTACATGGTCTGGATTCCTACTAGTGGTCGACGATGACTTGGGACATGGCCCACTACCATGTCGCTAGGTTGAACGTGACTACTGGTCCCTCATTTCAGTGATTGATGCAAATTTTGGACCCTGCTTTTGTTTTGGTCTGTGTAAGTACGTTGTTGGAAATGAATAAGGTTTTTGAAATATTGGACTGGTTTCTTTTAAAGGACGTTAAATATATGAAATGGGTTTTAAAACTGAAATCTCTTGATTTGGAAATCTGTTGTTTTCTCGGAACTGGTTAAAAATGATTTGTGTTGAAACCTTGGTTCCTCTTTATGAACGTCTGCACATATGTGAGAATGCATGGAAAGTGTGTGTTGATGCACGTATGAATGGAATGTGGATAAAGACATGTGCAACGGGTCATGGGAGTACCTGGGTGTGTTTGAAATTTAACGCTTGACTTTGTTTTCTAAACTGGTTTTAAAGGGGAAACGGTTTTGAAAAGTTTTGGTTTGAAAGTGGGTTGGTTTTGAAAAGTAGTCTTGAGAAAAAGGGTGGTTTTATAATCTAAAATAATAGTGGAATTTTAAAAAGGAGATTTTATTTTTGGGTTGTGTTCGCATTTGATCGGTCTTGTGCCGACTATTTTTGATAAAGGCGCTTTTATTGATGTTGCTTCAGTTTGATATTGGTTTTGCCTTTGTGTTTTATATATCGCTCAGGAAATGCCGCCCAGAAAGGTCTCTAAGGATTCGGATATGTCATGCCCACTTTTTAGTCCTCCTCAGACTCTGCCTATTATCCATGGTGATCAGGGTCTGTTAGAGGCAGTGAAATGGATCGAGGAAGTGGAGCGTGTCTTTAGAATGTTGGGAACACCCGATAATGTTAAGGTTCGTGCAATTATGGAGTTGTTTGAGGGTCTAGCTCTGGACCAATGGAAGAGGGTTACCCCATCATCAATGCAAGGTGAAATGACGTGGGATTTCTTCAGAGTAGTTTTCATCCAATGGTTTGTACCTGAGGGAGTGAAGCTGGAGAAAAAGGGAGAGTTTGTGCATATTCAACAAGGTCAACGGACGGTGAAGGCATATGTTTACCATTTCAAGGAACTGATTCCCTTTTCTCCAGAGGTAGCGTCGCATGAGCTCATGAAGGTCTCTCTTTTCACTGGGGGTCTTCGTCCAGAGATCAAGGAGCGAGTCCTCCCTTATAAAGACCTTTGTTTTGAGAAGCTGGTGGAGGAAGCTTTCTTGGCTGAGTTAGTTTCTGGTGTGCAGGTGGTTAATACTTCAGCGTCCCCTGTTGTTTTTCGTAAGAGTTCCCCCTCTGGTGAGAAAAAGTCGCCAGAGATACCTGTTCCTAAGGAGTTATCCCCTTTGGTCTTAGCTTCCAGTTCATCAGATCGTTCAATGGTATGCTTTCAATGTGGTCGTTTCGGGCATTTAAAGCCGTCTTGTCACAACCCTACGAAGACGTGTCATCGATGCGGTTGTCTAGGTCATATGGAGAAGTTTTGCAGGAAGCGTCGCTTGAAGAGGACGTTGTGATGGGAGAATTTCAGTACCTGACTATGAGGCAGAAGATGCTTCAGCCATCAGAGCCCCAACCATAGGTCTTGGGGTGAAGCTCGCGCACAGTCAGGAGTCCCCAGGGGTGTGAAACCTTGGTCCAGGTTTTGTGTTCCGTGTTAGCCGTGGAACAATCAAGATCTTTTAGTAGTTGTTTTTTTGCTGTTAAGTTTTGGCGATATTGTTTGTTCATTGTTTTACCATGGGGTTATCATGGTCTTGTTCTATTATAATCCAAGTAGTCTGGTTTATGTGGATGTGTTGTTTCTGAATCGTGTGTCTTTCGAACGGTGTGTTTGACCCTCGTGTGGGTTGACCTCAATTTAGTTATGTTGTCGATGTGGTTATGTTTCGTGGACTTCGGTGAATCATATCTCCAATTTGATATTGGTTAAATGTTTTTCTATGGGTTTTCCCTGGTGTTGAAGTTGTTGACTCTAGTCGTGGGTTCAAGGTTACGACGAAGGTGTTGTTTTTCACTCGTGCTATGAGAGTTGGTTTAAACCGGTTGGGAGTTCCCGCGTCGCCCCCCCCCCCTTTCCTAGGGTTTTCTATTTAGATGGTCAACTTTTTTGCACTAGTTGAGTTCTTGTGGTGGGGATAAACCCTTCGTGTTCTCCCCTCAACCTCGGACTCTAGTTTTCTCTTGGATCGGTCGGGTGTGACCTGTGTGGAGTAAGGTCATCCTGAGATTCTCAGTTTTCTTCGGTTCCTTTAGTTTCGTCTGGACATCGACTTGAATTTGACGAATTTTGGCCTGGTGACATTCTGGGGGCAGAAAGTGTCTGTGGTGGGGAGAATTGTCACACCCCGACTGCGGATGTCTGTAATTTTTTCTCCTTTCTTGGTCCCGGTTTAAATTTTTCGATGATTAATTGCGATTGGTGGTTTCACGCTGGTGCGCGGTCACCGCATCGTTAGCGGTGATCGTGCGTTCAGCCCGGGTGACAGTGTGTTCACCCGGTGTTTTAAATATTATAATTTTTATGTTGGTATTTTATTAGTAATACCTTTTTATTTGTGTTATTATTACTGTATATATGTTTATATATGTTTATATACATATATGTATAATAATGTATGTATATATATAGATATATATATGTATAAATATATATATCTGTGTAACATCTTTAAATTATTTTATAATTATTATTTTAAATATTTGATCAAAATAATTATTATTTCAATTAACTAATTTATTATTTATAATTATTATAAGTTTTATTATTATTATTATTATTATTATTATTATAATTTTTATTATATATATATATATATAAACCTACCCTAGCCTAACCCTAGACCCCTCCCGTAGCCGCCACTCTCCCCTCTCTCTCTCTCCCTCCCCTTTTTTTTCTTTCCCTCCTGGTTCGGCCGACCCGCACCCAGCCGCCTCCTCCCTACGTCGCCGGCTCCCCTCCAGCTGCCGTCGTCCGGTCCTCCGGCGTTGCTTGCCTTCGCCGCACCGATCCCACACCGCGTCGACCCCCTCCATCAGCGCTCAACCCTGCCCTCTCCCCCGGGGCCTCGTCGCGCTGTCCCTCTCCTCCAGCGCCCGCCAGTGCTTTGCCTCCCTCCGCCTGTTCCCGTCACCGACCCCCTGTCCGACCCCGTCGCCGGCGCTCCGCCGGCCTCCTCTCCCTCTGGCGGCGACACCACCCCCCGCTCCGGCCTCACCCTCCCTGCTCCTTCCCGGCCTCCACCCCGTCCCAACTCGTCCCGCTTCACCCATGACCCCCATGCTCCCCGTCCTACGCACCACGCCCGGCCACCCTGGCTGCCGGCCCGTTGCCCTCCTGCGCGCTCCACCTTTCCGGCGGCCTCCCGGCTCACCCCACTCCGGCGCGCTCCCCCTCCAGCCTCTACTTCGGTGCGTCGTCCGCCGCAACGGCTCGCCGCCTCCGCCTCCCTACTCCCGGCCTCCTCCCTCACCCCTGCTTGTGAGTTCCTTTTTTTTATTTATGTTGGTTTCGTTTTATTATAATTATTATAATTATGTTACCATTAATATTATTATACTGTTATTATTATTGTTATTATTATGTTAATATTATTATTATATCATTATTATAATTATTATTATGTTATTATTATTAATACTATATTATCATTATTATTATTATTATATTTATTATTATTTTAATTATTATCATAATATTTTTATTATTATTATTATATTATGTTTTTCTTATTATTATTATTATTATATAATGTTATTATATTATTATTATTAATATTAATAATATATTATTAATATTGTTATTATTATTATTAATATTATTATTATATTATTATATTAAAATTGCTATTATGAT
This sequence comes from Viscum album, assembly GCA_963277665.1. NCBI lineage: Eukaryota > Viridiplantae > Streptophyta > Magnoliopsida > Santalales > Viscaceae > Viscum > Viscum album. The sequence goes on from OY728126.1 coordinate 650,436,334, forward strand.
TATGATAATATTATAACTATGTCATATTATTATTGTTATTATTATTATATCATTAATATTATTATTACGTTGTATTATTATTATCATGACGTTATTGTTATCATTATTTTATTGGGTATGCTTATATTAATATTGTCATTACTATTATATTATTATTGTGCTAAATTATTATTGTTATTTATTTATTCTCTTGATTATATTTGTATGTGTTATTTGTCTATATTTTTGTTTAATTGATTATTTGTTTATTAATTAATTGATTAATTAATTTATTAATTTATTTATTTATTTATTTTTCCTTCATGGCATCTTGGTGTCTATATTTAATTCATATTAATCCTTTTTCTGTCGCGGGTTGAGTGACGTGTACTTTTTCCACTGTTCAGCGTACGCAGTTTGTCCACGAAGGATTGTCCTACCTTCCGTTGGGGTTCCGTCGCGTCCTCTCCTTGTTTGAGGTAGGCGAACTCAACTGTTTCCTTTCTGAGGTACTCTACTGATGCTAGAATTGTTTTAAATAAATTTTATTCCATGATTTGCGTGTTTATGATATCCTTGCGCGGCTTATTTTGGTGTTTTAAAAATCTATAGTTTTTATTCGAAAGTTAAGTTTGAAGCAATTATATTTTATGCCAAGGTAGTTGTGCACTAGATATTGTCCTGAACTTTTTAGTTATTATATAGTGCACCTGTTTAGGCGTTTCCATCTAACATGGAACTAAATGCTTATGTTCTCTTATGTTATCATTGGTTGTCCTGAGCGGTGTTTCCTTTTTGTAAAGAAAGAATCATTCTTGGATTGTATTATCCTGTGCTGGTTAGTTTTATGAAATTTAGTATCATTTGGAAGAGTTGTCGTGCCCCTTTGCATGTTTGATGCACCATTGGATGTTGACACATCCATGGGTGCACCAGGTGCACACATGGATGTGCACTCAAATGAAGATGGTGTTTGAAATTGTTACTATTTATGTTTATTTTTTTTTTCTCGAAATCTCGACTTTTCTAAATGGTTCTTGGTTTCAAAATGTTTTCGCCCCTTTATGAGACACATCGAACATGTTTAAAAAGAAATCTACGAAAATATGCCTGTTTGGCCTTTCTTTTAATACAAAAGAAGCGCATGAGTTTTTGAAAAATATATTGTAAAATGTTCGTGTAAATTCATTTGATTTTTGTAAAAAAAACAAAGTGCTCGCTTGGAGACTTCAGGTATTTTTATAAAGTGGTTTTGATAATTAAATGACGTGAAAGCCCGATTGGCACTTTATTAAATGTGAAGTGATTATACATATATATATATATACGTACTTGTGAGGGCATCTCTACAGGGGGACTTCCCTTCGAGGGTTGTCGTGTAGCGATGTCTGTGTAAGGGGTTGGCAAGTGCGGTGAGATGAGTCACGCGTGCGAGGGTCTCCCACTTACACAGTGTTACAAAAACCACCATGGGTTCCTGGGCGTCTTGCAGATTATCGAGTGACGGTTGCTTTCTAACCCTGATTAGACGGGTTAGTACCCCCTGGAGTTGTGGACAGGCCAGGAGGGATGTGCCACTAGTTGGCTATTAGGGCGGCCAGTTGGTTATTGACTATGGAGTACCATGCCGGCAGGTAGTCTGAACCCGAGTACGTCCAGGGGTTTTCTAGGGATGTATAGGATCACCCATGGTTACTTTCTTCCTTGATTTTTTACATAAAGTTATTCTTTACGGCTCATATTGTTACTTGTGTCCCTTTTTCATTGCTTGTTTACTTCCTGTTTCACTGGTTTGTTTTCAGCCTGTACTGTTTACCTGTTCCTTTTTAGCACAGTCGTAGTATTATCTGTATTTGGTTTTGTTTATAAAAACAGGAAATGGTTTTGAAAGTGATTTATAGTGTGCGTTGGGTTTTCAAATGGGGGAAACATGTTGTTTATTTTAAAAATGTAAAAAAAATCTATTTTTATAATTGTATTTTCAAACCTGTGTCAACGGATTGCTCGGTAAAGGAAACATTTGGATTCAGTGGTTTACATTGGATTACCTACTGGGCATTTTTAATGCTCACGCCTATATTATCATTTCAGTTGCAGGTCTTCCCTTGCTCAGGTCTTCTGTTTTGAGTCGCTCAGTGTTGGAGCGAGGTTGCTCTCTAGTTGGGTGGTGACCTGAGAGGGCACATGGAGGTACGTGGTCATGTGGCTTTTATTTCTTTTCTGCTATTAGTGTTTATTTGTTCTGTTCTATTTACTTTTTTTGGACTGAAATCATTCCCAACGATCAAATTTTAATGCCCGGCACTGGTTTCCATCCCGGGGGGATCGGGAACGCCCCTCGGGACTTTCCGCGGACCGGCTCGGGTGACCGGTTCAGGGTCGACCCGGGCTGGTTCATGACAGGATGCATCTTATGAGATAGAAAGGGGTCTCACATCATTAAAACATAATAAGGAAAGTATGAGGGAGGTGAAAAACCATACCCCAACATTCATAATTGAAACTAAAAGGGAAAAACAACTTAACGAAAATTGGACAAAAAAGAGAAAGGAAGAAAAAACCATTACTTGGAAGTGTGCTTCCGAAGGCTAGAGAGAGGCTTGTGAGAACCTTCTTGGGAACTTGGGGAACCTTGGGAGGATTCTAGAAAGATTTGGGCAGTTGTTGGACGAACATAAAAGGATTTGGGTGAGGAGGAAGTGGGATCTTTGGTGGGTTTATATAGGAATGGTGGGGGAATTCTTTATTATTTAGGTTTGGTTCACCTTACATTAAATTAATCCAAAACACAAACCATCCCATGGTTTTTTCCCATGGTTTTTGGCAATGGAAAGAGAAAAAAAATATTTTATAATGTCAAACTCCGAACTTCTAAAAATATTAGGGTTACTTATGTGGAGGTGAGTCACACTCCCGTGGAAATTAATTTAAAAAGGAAAGGTGTTTAATAAGTCTTGAGGGGTCCATTAATGCTTTGAAAAGTAAATTAAACGAACCCAAAATCACATTATTTTAATGGTAAGACATATATTGTCCGAACACAAAGATTATAATATTTTATTACATCACTATTGGGTCATTAAGATGTCATAAAACACATTATATATTTAAATGGTATTTAATTTTTACCCAAAAAATTTGACTGTCTTAGAAAATTATGAAAAATTCACCATTGGATAATTTCGATGTCCTGATTCCAGAAATGTCATTTATTTTATCTAAATAATTTTTTAAATATGTTAATTTTCTATTTTAATAAAACAGACATTTATCAAAAAATCACGGGTTTTGACAGAAATGGTTAAATCCTTAATAAAAATTATAATTGCATTCATAAAATTATAAGATCATTTATATTTAATAAAAATTAATTTAATAATATTATTATTATTTTATTAATATATTATTTAATTCAAAATCCCTTAATTTAATAAAATATAATTTTTAATTGAATAATAACAAAAAACACTATTTGTACTCTAAAAACTATTTACAATTTATCAATAATGACTAGAAATTGTATTAATTATTATATAAAAAAATAAAGTACACAAATATAGTACTACTTATTTATTACATAACACCTTAAAATAGCCACATAAGACCTAAGGGTAAGGTGTGCGGTGGTGACAGACTCTTGGGGTGACTCGGATAACATCGCTCAAGTGGTAATTTCAATCAATATTCACTATTCATGTATATGGTCACGTTCGAGATTGACATGTTGAAGCTCAACTTGGGCTTGGTCAAGAGTGAAGCCCAAAGACGCTACTCTTTTCCGAGCTCCGACAAATGGGCTTCGTATGGAGCAATTCTACTGGATGAGGCCATCACTTCCTTTGTCTGAGTAAATTGGATTTGTTAAAGCCCTATATTTATACTAATCATGTGATCACTGTTCAATGGCTATATTAGTGAGAGTCAAAATTATTAACATAAAACCAATGAATTTTACATTTTATATAAAGATAAAGAGACATTTAATTAGATCATGATGGATTTCCATTAATGAATCTTTGGGTCATTACAATTACCCTATAATTATTTTATACAAAATTAATGAAACTATAATTGTAAGGATGAGTCATGTATAACCCTATGTATATAAGATACGAACATTGAATGTCACTGTTCATGTTCGGTTTTTGAAACCAACCCACCAAATAAAATACAAGAATAAGGGATTATAATGAAAATAATTTGAGTCATTTTTAAATATTTTCTTTCTATAATTGGGTTTTGAGTACTTATAAAATTTTGGAGGTTGGTTTCATATGTTCTGTGATGAGATCCATGTTTTAAAACTTTCACAGTAAATGTAGATTTAAAATTAATTCTATCAATGTATACTATATAGGATTATGGAACACAATAATTATAAAAACTGAATATAGTGCATAGAATGAACACCCATTAATGTATTCATCATTGTGACAATTATTTATGTTTTAAAAAGAATTATTGTATTTAAAGATATGAATTCACATCAACATATTGTGATAATCCATCATAACTATATTTAAAAATAATAAATACTTATACCCAAACACAAAAATTATCAATAACCAAATTATACATGTGAAGTCAGCACACCGTATAATAACAATCAATTATACTTCATCCACTAAGAATACATCTTCCAAAAAATCATCTTAATAATTGAACACTAGATACACTAGAACAAGACCCTATATATATCATCTAATCATCCAGTGATGAAGGATTAATAAACTCTTCATTTCGATTTCTATAGAATATAATCACATGGAACATTCCTAAGGTGACTAAGAAATTTTATTTTCTTGTGATTACATAATTAAATTATGCTAGAATTCCATTAATAAGAAGTAGGTACATTTTACTTTGAAAGAGAATAAATATGGTTATAAAAATTGAATCCAATATCAATAAGAATTAATGATGAATTTTAGTTAAAGTTGCACTTTTTTAAATAATATGGTTTTATTTTCTTTCCACGTAAGACATTCCTGATAATCAAAAACATAAACAACTAAAAAATAGTAAATTTCCACTGTCTAATGGACAAAAAATAATTTTTTGAGTGATATGTTTATCTCGTGGAGTAGTACATACTCTTGTTAAGAGTTTTAGAATAATTATAGAGTGACATACTTCTAAGAAAATATGTTAGCTTTAATAAATGATAGACTATAATATGATATTATGAATATATTTAGTACGGAACTCTCATGGGAATCTCATCTATATTTTTTTTCAGATTGCTGGATTTTTCTTTGGTAAATATTTTTCATTTCATGAGTGTTGGTTCCGATGTTGGGTAGTTTTATGGTAGCTTTTTTTTCGGAAACATATGTTCCACACATTACACCTTGACGTAATATAAATTTATACAGTTGGTATAAACCATGAAATTACTTCATGAAATTTTTTCTTCCTTAATGGGAATCATATATATTGGCTAGAGATAGATGGAAATAGTTTATAGATCAATTCAGAGAAAATATAAAAGAATTGGTGATTCATCTCAATGATGTTAATTGAATATTGAACAACTCTATAATATATATTTTCTACTTATTATTCTATTTCATGGAATTTCCAAAAGTATTGGTTTATTTTATAATACTTTGGGTGGGATTTTAAATAGAAAAATAGAATAATACTTTTTCAAAGGGATAGTAGAATAGGAATCATAGATAAGATGTTTCATGGTATTTGAAACATATCTTGTTTATATTATTTATGAAGTTATGATATTTATAGTGGAATTAAATATATATCAGTTTGTAGTTCACAAAAACACACAATGGTTCATTTTATGTTGCACAACCGAGAGTGTAATATAGTATTTGAAAAAACACACATTTTTTATCAACAGGATGTAGTTGTATGTTCACACCTTACCCATTCATAATACATGACATGGGTAGAATTTCATGCATAGATAATTACTCAAGATCAACACACAATAAATCCATATTAATTAGTTTTGTGGTTTGGGACCATATGAATCTTGATTTAATAGTCTTGATGAATAACCCTATAGAAATACATGGCCCATATGGATGGATAAAAAATGTATTGCCTATGAAAACACATTTTATGGTTTACCAGAGTCAATAATATAATGACCCCTAGTTACAGATGATATGTATAATAGGAGTCATGTCATGTTTATAGAAGGAAACAATACTTGGGTTTTATTAATACTTTATGAATAATTATTGATACCCACACTCCCTGAATGGTGGATGGACACACCATGATTGAAAAGATATGATGATCCCATATAATAGTTCATAGAACCATCTAGGTCACTAGTCCAACATGAAATGTAAAATTATGGACATTCTATGTAGCTTAACATTACAATTTAGAACAATGTAAATAAATGGTTAGCTACAATTTGAGGCTTTCACAACAAGTCTATTAGATTATATTTAATATACATTGTGTTCCATGGGTTGTTACCTAACTTCAAACCCTTGTTTTAGAATGGGTTAAACTAATAGTACATAATGAGTGTTGTTTCATGCATAATAGGATGGTGAGAGACAATTTTCATAAGAGTACATTTGTGAGGTGTTATACATATGATGGGGACCCATTATCCTCAAATATGATTTCAGGATCCTCATTATGTTATTTTTAGATATTATGAAGATGATAACACTTGTAACATTAAAATATTTAGGATTGAGTGATCTTCACACATGATATATTCAACACTCCATCAATGTTTCAAGTTGTGGGTCATTCATTACAGACATTTTGGGTATAATATTGGTACCCCTTCTCCCTAACAAGGTGTGGGTTGCCTAAAAGTGCTGAATACTGAATCATTATACGTTTTCACTTAATGTGTTGTTTTTATAATGATCAAATAATTATGTAGGTAACCCTCTATACTAAATTTCATTCTAATTGTAAGTGTGGGTCCTTTAATATGAAATTATGGTGATAATAGTGTGGTTATGATATCTCTAATGTTAGAGTTTATTTACTCCCCCTGATTCCATGGTTTGCACCACTATACATTGATTTTTTGAACTCTATAACTCTATACATTCCCCTTTTTTGATGTGGTATTACCAACTATAGTTTCTGGTATTTGGTATGGATGTTTATAGAACCGAGTATTCAATAACATACATGTGTGGCATCATATATTCTATTGATGTATTAGTTTGAGGTACTCCCCTAGTAAGATCATTTTGAAATGGAATTGGTCCACCACTTTCGCATATGGGTTCATACTACCTTGATTTATATAAGTTTTGGTTCCCCAAAAGATAGATCGAGTTGTACTTACCCAAGTGATAACTTGCAGGTTATCCATAAATAAAGTAATTAACACCAGATTAATGTGATTTTATTTAAATGATGTATAATTCCTTTATAGAAGTTGGTAATAGCTCAGTTTACATTTATACATAGGCGAGGAATTGGTCCCCACCAATCTTATAGAGATGTGTTGTCAAAGGGGGGTTTATGAGTTATAGAATCTATGTGGTTTGGTTGATATGAGTCCTATGAAATATCCGAAATGTTTTCCAAGAAAATATTATATAAATATTATCTATGAACATTTGACTATATAGGTCCTATGATATTAAGGGTGACAAAGGTTTTTTTATGAGTTGTCGTCCATTATAGAGATTACCAAAGAGGAATGGATTACACTATTTTCTGGGTTTTCTATATAAAAACAATATCTTTATTTTTTTCAATGATTCTATATATATCCCCTGAACACATGTCATTAAATTAATTTATATTTACATTCTACAATTTTTTAGGGAATCCTCGTAATAATATCTATTCTCACCACTCTGTGGTCTTTTTCCCACAAATGTTGTGTCTGTATAGATGATATATTTTTTAGAGAATAATTTGGAGGAAATAGAGTTGGAGGAGATGCTAATTTTTATTAATTTGTGACAATGTGTGGATGAAGTTTTTTTGGAATTGCCTAATAGGTATTGTTATAATGAGGATTCCTTTTTATTATCATTTATATTTCATACTCCATGGTATTAAGATCATGTATATTAACTTATTTTTGAAGTCTTATATTGTAGAATCATTTTCAATAGATGGTGTTCCAATGTTTCAACTTATTATATAGTTTTATTGTTTTTATTGATTCTTTTTTGTTATATTGAATTAATTATATACGGTTTGTTACATGTATTCATTATGATAGGGCCTCTTATGTTTGATATTCATTCTTGGCGCCTTTCAATTTCCCCTATCCTTTTCGATGTGTTATTTGAGCGGTATATTTATCCATACTACTGGTCCAGGTAGGGAAATTTTATTTACATTCATATAAGTGTGATACAATAGAAGTATTGGCTTAGGTATATAGTAAGTTGTATAACAAGAATTGGTAATAATAACAAGGGATTTATGTATTTGGTTACTAAAAAATTATCCTGTCATAGGTATTAAATATAAAATAATTTTTTACTAGGGCCATGATAATATTTTTTGCGATATAGAACCCAATGGAATCACTAATTGGAAATTAAAAATTTTCTACATAATACTTATTTCTAGTCATTTGTGTTTTTCTCCAGGTCCATTATAGATTAAAATAACCAAAATACAATTTAGTAGCCATGTGTTTTTACTACTAATTAATGATTCTAATATATATAGAGAATGTTATAATTTATAGTCTATATCTTGATGATTTCATGACAATTATAAATCAATGATTTATTGATATATTGAGTGAATAAGTTTAAATATTGAAACCTAACGAGGAGTTATATTTCATTGGAAGGAAAATGGTAGAATCTATTACCATTTTCTTATTTTTTGAATCTGAACTTATGATTTACAATATGGTGTATTCTACTAATTATGAGACTAAACATTTCATATGTTCACTATATGAGATTTAAAACCATGGGACTCTATCGTTTTCAAGTGATCATAATCCGTAACCATCTGATGATTAGTTAGAGAATGTAAATCATGTACTCCTTCTAGTCTAGTCACCATATAAATAATTAGTTATTTATGTCTAGATTTTGTTGAATATATATATGTGATACTCAAACTCATGATGAGGTCACCCAGTTTTAATAATGTAGACCTATTCAATGAAGTGTACTAATTGATGATGTTGTGGATGGTATGAGTTTAAGAGAAGTTGGACCATTTTTGTGGAATCAAGACTATAGGCATATATATGGATATGTTCAATGATATCACATGGCACTCACTTAACATTGTACATAATGGATTTCTTTCTACATAGAAACTTCTAGTATAATATTCTATTGTAGATTCAGTTAATGGTTACACCTCTATAGATTTCTAATTCTGTTAGAGTTTTGGAAGATGAGTTAGTGGTTTAAATAGAGGAGTATGAAGTGAATGAAATATTTCTTTACTCCTTCAACAACTACCTATAGTTCCTTTCTAGAATCATATATGTAGTGTTTAATATTATGGAAAATTTATTCAATGGATGATTCCATCAGAAAATATCATATTTGTTTTAAGAAAAAATATGTTTCATTTAAATAGTGTCATTCATACTTATTTACATCCAATATGACCTATGAATAACTTAAATATAATTTACATAATTTGAATAATATAAAAATAACATCTCCCAAATATAATTCCCCTTTCATAAACCAAGTTTTTAGTACATTTTGAGGAGAAATTTTGGAATTTATTATTATACTTTTTCTCTTTAACAAATTCTATAAAATTCACCTCACATGATTTTTATCTAAAAATATTCCTTCCTGAAATTCCCTAGATAAATGATTAATATAAATATTGAGTTAATATTATTATAGAGGGAAAAATATATCAATTATTCAAACATGGTTGAATTATAATTTTATAAAAAATAAACATGGGAGAAATATTTATGAAAATGAACATTTAATAATAATATTGATCTATAATGTATAACAGAAGGACATATAATCTCAATTGTATAATTATGAAAGGATACATAAATAATTTCCTAATAATGTAGAAATATGATATTATAATCATTAACTATGTTTTAATATATATGAATATGGATTAACAAAGATATGTTTAACAAGAATCAGTATAGGAAATCAAAACATTATGTTCAAACCTAACCAGAATCATTGTAATGAAAAGGATATCAAAAAACTAAATCATTCTCGCATATAATGATTTGAGAAAAACCTAATCATTCCCATATATAATTTTTATAGAAAACCCAGTCATGCTTATGAGGAAATTAATGAGAAAACCACAATAATTCAAATGTATATCGTTGTTATCTCATGAAATATAAGACATTATCAAATGCATTAGAGTGATACATTGGAACATAAAATAACATAATGATATATCAAAATAGATTGAGAACATAAAATGAATAATACATATCATCAAATTAATTTATAGAGTGATGATTCTTTACATAAAATTTTCAAATGGTATCCCATAAAATAACACCATGAAGTAAATTTATATACCAAAAATTCGATCATCATAAATAATTATATAACATGATAATTTAGAGTGTGATCATGATAATTAATCTATAATAAATTGATTCCCTTTTATAGAGATGAAATTGTGTATGAAATCAAAAAAAAATTTAAAAATTTTGTTGAACAAAATTATTAATAGATGAAGTTAAAAGCTGCATTCAAAAAGCATTTTTGAGAATTTGATGAGAAGGTATTTTGATGTTTTTTTTGAAAGAGCCACCAATAACATAACCATAAAAATAAATAACAATAATATAATGAAATATATAGTGTAGTTTATAAAATAGAAAAAAAATCATAATATAAAAATCATTTTTTTTAAATTTAAGGCATATTTAGTCAAATATGACATCCATAAAAGTGATATAAAATTTTATTTTTTAACGAGATAATAATAAATATGGGGAATAAATATGATATATATATATTTTCATATTTTCAATATGAAAATAAATCAATTTTAGTGATTAGTAATGTAGGCATGAAGGTTAATGATATAATATAGTGGAACATAAGTATTTTTAATAAAATTATATTTTTATAAACAAATAATTAAATCAAAGAATACAATTTAAATATTAAAAATAATATTTATTTAATTTAAATAAAAAATGAATAATATATAGGTAAATGAAAAAATATTAAATACATAAAATAATATAGTTAAAGAAGAATGATTATGACCTAATGAAATGGAAATTAAGTAAACAAACCCTTCCATAGATTTCTGCTTAGTTGGAATAACTATAAAATCATATATGACAAATATAGTTTTATAATTAATATACATTATAACCATATTTATATTTATATTAATTTTTATGACTAATCTGTAATTATTTATTTCCCATTAATTACTCATTTTCCTTGTTAAAAGTTTTATACGGTTTATGATTATCATATATGTTCAATGACAACTTTAGTTTAGATGTTTAAGTCTATGATACCTGATTTTATGTTCACCACCACAGTAATGGTTACGTAGTTCAAGTAGTTAATTTATATTATTATGAGTTATAATTATCATTTTATAGATTTCATGGTGATGATTTATAAATTGAGGTTAAAATATTCTCTTTTTGTTTTGAAATATTATTCAAAAAAATTAATTGATTTTATTAGTGAATATAGTTATATATAATTATTATATAGAATTATAAAAATATATTTAATAAATAATTATTAAATTTTATTTCCAGAAATTAATTTATGTTATTCATTCATGATAGTGACATTATAGCATTTTACAAATAGGTAGTAAAACTGGACCAATAAACAATGGGTTATAAATTCAGTATGAGTAAGAGCAAAGTGTTTTATAATGATAATATAATTTTACATAATAATAACGCTGTTGATATTTTACCATTAGAATATTAAAATTCATATATTAATCATAGAGATAAAATATAATATGAATTAATGAATAATAAATTGTTAATTATTTTAAAGGAGTCATAGTCCTTGATTTAATCCAAATATCTCCTTTGGTCCATGTTCAAATATTTCAGTGTATATATATATATATTAATCACTTTTGATTAATATATATATTTTTTAATTATTTCAATAAAATATAATTCCATATAATGTCTATTTCAAAAAATATCATTGTTGGCTCAACATGATGAGTCAGATAATTTCTCTCATGGATCATTAATTGATAAGGTGAATAATATATTATCTTATTAGTATGTATATTGACACAACCCTAGACCATATTTTAAGCATAAATGTACATTATTTATCATCTAATATATGGTAGTTTATTTATGGGTAAAACAACTATCCTCTTCTTAATTTCCATGTTTCTATGTTCATATTCCAATGTCAAGTAAAATTGTATCCCTTATGTGTTAATATTATTATTATTTTTGAAGATGTGATGAATTTATATATTTTTTGATATTATTTAGATATTACAAAAAATGTGTATTTCTTCACTAATTTTTGGTTTGATCCATTATTTAATCAATTATGTCTTTGATGAATCCACATATATACCCTCTCTTTTAGTAACATGAACCAATAAGCTTACCTTTTGTACCCAAAATTCATAGTTTTTGATGTGAGCAAACAATTAATCCTTTCTTTAGGTACTTAAAACAATAATTAAATTATATTCATATTATTCCTTTATCTTAGAACATAAGAGAAAAATTCCAAAAAATTATTCCATAACCTTATCAAGGTAATATCTAAATACTCGATTCACAATCTCTATGAAGATAAATGGGGAATTTTTAAATATAAATATAATAACTATGTATTCATAGAGTGTGTTATCTAGTGTATGGTGATTGGGACCCTAGTATGAAATATTTATAATTTATGTATATTTGTGTAGAAATATATGATACATTTTTTGCATTTCATAATGGTATTTTAGAATATCTGGAAGCATTATGGGTTATACTGGGACAGGATGGTGGGTGGTACATATTCGATAATGGTTTTACCATGATCATCATGAAGAAATGGATTCTGAAATAATGAAGAAAGGGGGTTCTAAATCCATGTGTCCTATGAAAAAAAATGGGAAACTCAATTCATACTATATTAGTATTCTCTAAAAAAAGATTTGTCATTGGATCCTATATGACTTTAATACTATTGTCTTTAGAATATTTCATATTATATAATAACATTCATAGTTCATGTTTTCTAATACTATTTAGATTTGGTGATGTATATCCATATAGAGTACCTATATTTTTGTTATTTTAGTTTTTAATCCATCCAACCTCAAAAAACATTTAATTCATAGAGTTTATATCTTGTGAGGAATTATATATTAGGTATCTTTTGTTTCATAAACCCTAAATTTATCGAATCAAGATCATATTTATACCAATGAGAAGTATTAATATCCTGTAATTCTATCAAAAATTAATAATAAAGGGTAAATGAAACCTTTTATTTTTTTAAATAACAAGAATAGAATGATAATTAATTATAAGATGAATTATCATGTCCTTCTTCTTGATAAGGAGAAATTGTTCCAAACATGGTGATACCCTTGAGAATATGAAACTATTAATAAGATTATATTTATGTTTATTATTCAATTCATCAAATTATATGGGGACTATTCTATATGGAACAATTTATATAGGCATGATATAATAAAGGATTTCAATTTAAAACTCAACCTCATTCTGAAGGGTAAGACAATATAATTCATTCCAGATTACATCTATATATTCTCATATAATTAGAATATATTCAACACCAAGTTCCTACACATTCATTTGACCCAATTATACATTAGTTTTTTGTATTTAGAACAATATTATGGAATTTATTTCTAATGGGAATCCATCATCCTAATTTCATTAATATTTTATCATGGGATAGTTTATGATATGAAATTATATTTTTGATCATGAAAATTTATGTATTCTATAAATTGGGAGAGACAATCTATACCAGGTATTTTTTTAAAAAATAATTTTTTTTAGTAATTAATATCCACAAAAAATATGGATTATCTTTTTACCATGGTATAAATCCTTAAACCACTAGGTATTTTTCATTATAATAAAATATCCAATGATTTTTCTGATGAATCTACAGACATAGAATACATTAATGGTATAAAATATTCCATGAACTATAATCAAATAAGACATTAATAGTTATTATGTGGATAATCAGTGTACAATTAACCACTATTATATAATGATATACTTAAAAAATAGTGATTTCACGAGTTCATTATCAATTCTAGGGTCCTGGTGGTTTCTAATGCTTATTATCATTATTGTCTCTTAGATTAATGAATTGATATTAATAAAACATAACCTATTTTAATTTCCTAGATAGTGATGTTATTGATGGCCTTATTTACTATTTTAACATCTTTTTTTATCCTCTCATGCAATTTACTCCTTCCTTTGTAAAGTTTTTTTTTCAATGGAGGTTGTTTAAGATTCTTTCCTCAATATTATTTATCATTCATGTCTCCATGAAACTATATTTCCAAATTATTTTGTCTAATTCCATGGGAATAATAAAGGTCCTTAGTTTCCATTTCCACCTTTATTGAGAATCAAATTATTTCTACATAGACACTAAAGTCACTTGCATTTTTTTATTTTTGAGGACTTGGTTTTTGGGTAGTAAAAAATGATCGATTATAATTTTAGGGATAATAATAAGATAACACATTTACCTGGAAACCAATGTAATGGTTTCTATATAGTTATCAATAGTGTTTTACTCCTTTAATTATAAGACTATAAATTATCTCTCAATTTTTTTTATAGATTTTGAGTAAAATATTTCGAACATAATATTTTCTTAAGATATTCTCATTCCATAGATTCAATATATTATTTTTTCCTTATATTTTTAATGATATCTTCTTTTATAATTTAACTTTATATTCAATAAAATGGTAAATAACATTTTCATGTTATAATCATTAGATAATGAAGAATATATTTTCCATTTTATTTATCAATTTGATTAAAAGCTATAAGACTAGATGTCACCCAAAAACAGGTGGGACATTATAGCATGGAGTACTCAATAGAGTTTTGATCATTCCATGAAATATTTTATAGGTTTAAATGGTTTGACTTATTATTCATTTTATGTGAACATTGGGTGGTTTTCACCAAGAGATTTTGTGCTACATATTCCACTACTTTTGGATATATGTTGGGAAAATCATTGAATTGTCAATAACACAAATTTTTAACAAGGTTTCCCCATGACCTGACCATTACTAGAACTAAATGGGTTAACTTGAGTAGTAAATAATAATAAATTGTTATAATTATTTTTAATTTTTTTGATATGTTAACATCATGGTGACATACTTTATGTTAAAATCATGGTGAATTACTTTATGTCACCATCATTTTTACATATTAAACTTTTGGTTCAGCTTAAGTTTCATTAAGATAGATTATATTTTACATATTAATATAATATCTAAAAATAACTAAATGCTTATTTTATAACAACTATTATGACTCAACGATAAATACATATATTTTCCACATTTTAAAAATTCAAACATTAAAAATCACAAATAAACTGAAAATACCAAAACCAAAATGTTTAGTTTATTTAAATAAAATCCTCTTAAATATATTATTAAATATCCTATATTAAATATCGCTTAAATAATTCTATAATCCCAACTTTATTATAAAAATATTACTTCATTTATTTCACTAGTAAAATGTTAAAAATAAAAATGACTGGCCTCCAAGGATCTCTAAAAGAAACACATATAAACGATTCATAAATGTGTAGATCAAAATAATGTTAGAAAAGAAGAACTTGTGATAAATATCTCTTTATAATGAACATGAGATAATATGTTTTTTCCTTATGAAATGATATATGGACATATAAAAATAATGGAATCAGCCTGATAGAATATATATACTATATTTTATGAAAGAAAAAACCTATGAAAATAATCATATTAAATTGATTATTACGTATGCATGTTTCATAACATAGAAATTTTAAAGCAAAATAAGTATATAAAATATCACATTTTAAAAAATGATAAAACAATTTATGGTAAGGCATATAGTTTTGATAAAATAGAAATAATTCCCACTCATTATGTTTTTAGTAAACCCAAATAATTCCAATGTATAAATTTGTGATTAAATAACTTTCTTTCCCATTAATTGTTTTGTTAAAAACCCAAATAATTCCCACACATAACATGATTATCTAATGTGAAATAAAACAATAGCCAAATAATAAATTATCAATATTAGACCTATCAATCACATAATGATAAACCATTTATTTGTGCGACATAATAAATCAATCATACAATACATTATGAAAAATGGTGGGAAGAAAATGTGATACGCATCTTTTTCAAATGGAATCAACTAAAATTATATAAAAACTAGAATGGTTGATACAAAAAATATGATCTAAAAATTAACAGTATAATAATATAATATAGTTTAAAATCATAAATTTTCATCCATATGAGATAAAAATTTAGAGATATAGAATAAAATGGGATTGAAATCATGAGAAAAGGGATTTAAAACATCATTTTTAATAGTGTTATAAAATGATGGTGTTACAATTCACTTTAAAAAAAATCATTTTTGTGAATTAAAAATGAATAATATTTCAAAAATTTATTAAAAAGTATTCCCAAATAATTGAAATATAATAAGAAATAATGTTTATGTAACAAAATTCGGTTTGTATTATACAAAATATTTAAATGTGAAAGAAAAACCTTTTATGTTATTAGGTGGTTCCAAATAAAACCCACTACAATGTAAGATATATAAAATGTTAATTTTCATGCGAAAATGTGAAATGTAAAAGTTAAAAAATATATCTCATATTTTTTTCATATTATCAAAAATAATACATTTGAAGTAACAAATTTTTTTTACATGTAAGAGAAAGTTCCCATAAAGACAATTATAATTATTCAAAACAACATTATATTTTCATAAAGAAATAAATCTATCAAAGAAGAAAATATATACATAAAAATTTAATTTCATCAAAGAAAAATTTAAAATACCAAATTAAATATAAGAAATAAAAAATCTAACATTAATATATTAATAAAATCTATGAAGAAAGACTACAACCCAACAAAGATAAAATTATGTATACTAAACACATACCTTCAATTATTTCTTGGTCATACACACTCTATCCATCTATATAATATATTAACTCATATTATTAATAAATATAAAAAATATTATTATTTTAATTAATAAATTTCATTAAAAATATAATATTATCAATTTATTAATCATTTTTCTTTCAAAATTATCATTAAAGTGTTAATTTACCTATTTTAACTATTCATGATTCTGTGAGGTTGTTTAGAGAATTGACCCTTTATTTTTTTCCATAACTCCAATATCCATCATGTATTTCACATATATGTTTTTTATATATTTACTTTGTCAAATTCTCTTTTTATAGATGTTTTGGAGACAATTTATAAAGAGTGGATAAATTATCTATTATTTTTAAATTTTGATGTTATAAGAATAATTGATATTATTATTGAATATATATATATATATATATTACAATAAAAGTAATGAAAATTAGTAAATAAATAGTTACTACATTATATTAACCATATTTATGATATATTAATCATTCACATTAGTAACATGATATAGTCACTCATGTAGCAGTTAAAATCATCCAATACATGAACATGTTATAACTAATGAAAATGTAATAAATGAGAGTTTTATTATTATAATACCATTTTTATATAAAAATAATTTCATAATAATACCTAATTATAAAATGAAATAATATTTGGGAATATTTGAGGTGATATTGTAAATGATTGTAATGAAAATGGACTCATTTCTGACTTTAATGGAGGTGCTCCTTCTTGCAACAGTTTCCTTTGAAATAAAGGACCCAATGACTTTTTATTAGGACAAAATGATATTAAATATATAAGAAGTATTTAGTATAGAAAAAAGGGTAGTTATTAAGGATTTATGTTATGGATATAAATTTTTTAATGGGTGGAAGCAATCGTTTTTTTTATGAAGATAAGTGTCATTTCATTGGAAACAACTGTTTGGTGAAGTGTATGTATAGAATCACAAGGGGGTTAGGCGGATTAGTTAATGCAATTTTAGTGAGGCGTGTAGGAAATACTCCCACTCATAATAAATACATTTTATAATGAGATTATTTGTATTTATCAATCAAAATTTGACCCATGAAATTTTTTAACCCTTATGACCTCCTTTTATATTAATTAATTATTACTTATGATAATTATTTTTTTACAAAAAAAATTATTTTCATCTCTTATTACCTAATATTAATTTGATAAATAAAAAATTTGACACTATTTTTTCGTATTCAATTTCATGATGTGATAGAAATCAATTTTTTATTACTAAACACATTACAGGTAAAATATAATTTTTAGAAAGCATGTATTTTAATGAATAAAATGAATTAATTACCACCAATTCAAATATAATAATCATTATATTAGTGGAATATTATTTTATTTTATTTATAAACAAAAAAAATCATTAAATTATTTAGTTTGAATTTATTTATTTAATTAATTATGAATAAAAATATTTTCCCACATAAAAATAGTCATTTTAATAATTATTCTTATAATATTAACCGATATTATTCATAATTCAAGAATATTTATTATTTATATAATAAATATTATTTGAATTTATTCAACATGATTTTATTAAAAAAACATTTTTATTTACTTAAATTGATTAACTAAATCTATATACAAGATGATTCTTACTAGATGTTACGGTATATACACTATAAGTTCAGATACTATACCCTTAGTATCATATCGTTGAAATAATAATAAAAACAAAAAAAACATAGTAAACAATGAAAAAAGAAAAATAATTTCAAATATTGTTTATCTGATACATAAGACAAAGAAACAGGATCTATGGTTGTCTTGAAATACTATATTAATAGTGATATAATATAAAAAAAAATTAAAACTCTACGGAATCCTTTTGAGTTTGTTCTAGTATTTCCACCAACCTTATGAAAATACAATAAATGTTTTTAGTAATAAAAACAACTCGGAAACCCCCAATTATTTCTTAATCTATTTTCACATGTATAATAGGTGTATGTTATGATATAAATAAATTCACAAGAAAGAATAAGAATATGGTGTTGAGCACGCATGTTTCAGAAAATCCAGAATGATCATTGACGATACGTAGTATTGATCCGCCTTATAAGGAATATACCAATATCATAGGTAAACAATAATTATGCATGTGACTATTAAAGATTCTTCTTGACATCGTGTGAACACGATACTCAACAACTAATAAGCATTAAGTCAGTCACGTACACAAAATCTTGTACATATAGAGTTATATTCTTAATCAACATCTTCTTGGCCTTGATCAAGAATCTTTCTTTTCATTCACTATATATAAAGTGAATCACACAACATCCACAACCCACCATTGTATCCCTACCTTGTGCATACGTCCATAATCTCCAATATCATAATTCATGTGCACCCATATAAGGGATTACCAAGTAAAAATAGTTATAATATTTCATGAACCAAGTAAAAATTCCTACAGATCAATGGAATACATAATTTCATAATGTATTAAAATTAAGTATAAAATATCATCATGATTGGAAACTATAAATAAACAATACAAATGATCAGAATCAAATATTATTAAACAAACTACAAGAATACTCATCGGAAAAAGTGTCATAAACTGGTGTCTTTGCTTTGTATGCACCAACGTGTGAAGAAATCAATGCTTCGTAAACAAGGGACCCAATGTAGGAATCAATCAAAACAAATATGTGTTTAAAAGTTCCAAAATAGAATGTTACATCCTACAGAAATGATTCAATCCCAACACTAAGTTTTTCTGGAGAATCATCACCCTAAATAGGGTTTCCCACTAAAAAGAACATGTTCTCAAACAAATAATTCATAGTAATGATTCTAATACAACATAACATGTGTTCTTGATTGTGGTAGAGAATTAGAATTAAAAAAGATTATAATCTAAAGTTACCCAATTATCAATTAAAAACAATGGTAATCATTGAGTTTAGTTGAAGGAAGAATAATATTTTAGCGCATAAAAAACAAAAAGGGTAGAGTGTCAAGGCTCTTACATGTATATAACAATGAGGAAAAAATCATTCAATGATTTCTTTCATAGAAAAATATAAAATGTTTCTATAGAAAGAATGACTCACTAGAATGATTCCATCGAAACACCTCGAAAAATGAGCAACAACAAAAGAGGTTGGAAGGAGGCCTTAGGTTGATCAAATAAATGAAAAGACCAATTTAAAAAATTATAAAAAATAATCTTTGATGAAAGATACATTTCCACTTAGATTTTAATAAAATTGGTCTTGAAAATTTTCAACCACCAGAAGGGGATATGAATTTTGAGGTTTAATTGTGGTAAAATGAGTGAAAGTGTTATTAGACACACCTATATAACATTAAAAATTGCATTAATGACAAAAAAACACATTTAAATGGATCAATGGTTATTGGAGATAATTTTTTTCAATTTTAATAAAACATGACCATTGACAAAACCTACACCACAATCACTCCTTTTCCTTTGTGTCCTTGTAAACATAACTAAAATTACATGTGCATGTGATGTGTTTCTATACCACAGGTTGTGTTAACATTACAACAACCTCAAAAATGGATTTGGAGATATCTCCCATGTAATTACCAATAAAAGATACACTCACATTCAATTTCATGTGTAATCTATTTCTGCCTTGTATATTTTCACTGAGGCACATAGAGTAGGGCCACTACAGCTTACACAAGGTTGTGTTGTTCCCTATTTTGGAAATGTTTTAAGAAGAACTCACTTTAAGTATCCACAATACACTAAAATTCCACTATGTTTCACCCTAATTTGGATAAATTAAAATTATCATAGGAAAAGTATGGATGTAATTCCTCACATAACATAACAAGACTAAGTCATTTTAATATATATATATATATATATCGTTTTTAATATTGAAAATTACTTTTTATATCATCATATATTGTATTTATAAAAACCAATAAGATATCCTCATAAGTTATTAGTGTGCGATAAAAAATGGTTTTAATCGGGGGTGGTGATTCAAATTACATGGATCTCTTAGTGATCTCCATAAATATAAAATTCTCTAATAAAAAATTATGGTCCCGATATTCTTTGAACACATGCTTATTATAGGGAAAATTTTAGAAATTATACCTCTTATGAAATCTCATAAATATAGGATTTATATGGAATAATTATACTATTAACATTTATTTCTTCCACATTCTATATAGATTTAATAAAAAATTACTTCCTTTTATACCCACAAATTCAACGAATTTGTTATTCCCATCATATTTTTGTTAAATAATACATAATAACTATCTCAAAAAAATTATTATTATTTTGTCCAACAATGGTATCAATATCTATATGATCCCAATTACTATATAATCTCAATAACTATATAATCCCATTTGATATATATTTCTATTGACTATATAATGTAAATGGTCATAAAAGCCTAATGGTATTATATATAATGGCCATATTACATTCCTATATATATTCATAAATTTGACTCTAAATCATTTATCCAATTCGTATACCTAATCATAAAAATTCATATTGTATTTGTACTTTTTTTTCATCTTTCACTGTCAATCAGTTCAGGTTATGTGAATCCACACACATCTTTAAGATATTGTCTTCCTTTTTTGTGAACAATACTAGGTCTGACTAGTGGGAAACAATGGGTCTTATGAATCCCTTAATCTACTATTCCTCAGACTACACCATCAGCTTTTGATGCACTACGGGATCCATCCAATATAATAGTGTAGATATGAAGGTCGTTACAAGGTATAATTCAATGTAGATGTATATCTCTCTATATGGGGGTAAGACATGTATGTACTCAAGAAATAGGTCTTCATACTCTACCACCATGATAGAAAACTAGAATCCCATAACATTCACTACCATAAGAGTCATGCTATCCAACTAGTAATTAATAGGATGCATTATCCTATCTATGATCCCATACTACTCTTCCTAGTTTTAATTCTCTTCTATAGATGAAAACCTCGATCAATAACCATGAATATACCACATTCTCCACCTAAAATAATCAATATATGAATTAAATATGGAAGTATAGTACCTATATATGATTACATAATAAGGACACATCACTCGTATAAAGGGATACCAACATAAGTTATCGTCTCCAATAATAAGTTCACACTGTCAGGAGAAGTGTTTGATCATAGGGTGACCTCATTTCGGAGTCTCCAATCCCATTGGTCGAGACAAGGGATCAATCAGAATCTCTTTGTCATGAACCAGATATGTAGTATAGAATGATTTTCTCCCACATTTTACTATCAGATATAATAATATTATATTGCATACATATATCATACCTTAAATTATTGTAGGAGCCTTACGGTTGTAGGCCTCAACAACCTGTAGCTTTCCATGTGGTTATCCACCGACTCCCTAATGCTAGTGCAGACTACATGTTGGTGGTGGTGGTAATAGTTCAAACTTCCTGCCACGTATTATTATTAAACCTACCCCTCAACCATATCCACCATCCTAGGTATCTCCTTGATCCAACCACTACATTTTCCTTACCTTCCCCTTAATAATTTCTCTATCATCTGAAGGACGGGTCAAAAAATCACATGAAATATATACCTAATAATCATAGGGGAAACACTACCTCTCCCTCGGACAACTCGATCCAAAATGTTATATCATAAATGTTGAAATTTTTTCTAGTATCATATCCTAAATTGTCTTTCACACTCATATCTCTATTACATACATTATTTTCCTACTAACGAGGTCTCATATCCCGGGTTCCCACTACGAACACCCACTATTGGCGTTTGCCCTGCCAGGAAGCTCTCAAATACTATGACTTGATCAAGGAATAAAAAATAGGTGTAAATGAAATGAAATATCACTGAATCCCTAATATATCAACAAAAGACTATATTGAATGTCTATTTCCTAAGAAACAAATCTCAAAAATTATCTATGTAGTTTCGCTCGAGATAAGTAAAACTTATCAAATAATCCACCATAGTAATAGTATTTTGATAAAGATATAGAATATCATATATATTAATTTATCTCAAACAGTCCAAAGAAAAAATACCTCCTAATGATATGATCAATGTCTTACTAGGAGAGAGCTCTCTCATGATGTGACTGAGTCACTAGACTCCATTATTCCATACCATGTCATTGAAGAAGACTCACTATGAGGACTTCTATATGATCTATTGGTATCTTCGTGATGTAAAAAACTCTAATGACTGCCCCTAGATAGTCAATATCTACATGGGGGTTGGGATCACCCTGAAATCTATGAGGTCTCCACCTATGTGACTTATGTAGTCCACTCAGCATGCGTGCATGCTCAAGTATTACTGGTATTGCTTACCACTTCTTAATGATTGGTGGTATAAATAAAAAATAACCCAGATGTACTAGCTCCTGTACGTTCCTCTATACTGAAGCATTATCACTCGGTGGAAAATCCCCAAGATCATATTGTGGAATCCTAACTATATATATTTGTGGTGTAATCTTGAAATAAAATTATGTAGAATATAATATTAAATTATTTGGGGAACTAACATATGATGGATAATGAAACCCCAACACATTAATATATGATGAATATAAGATTCGTTTACCCTTTAAACAATGTCTACATGTATCGAATAAAACAGAATGTTATCAATGATCTGGTGAATGGATTAGTCAAACAATTCACAAATAGTAGACACCCTAGACTGAAATTTTAACTCTAAATATAGAACACTATTTTGATAAATCGCAAAAAAATTTGTAAAAAAAAAAATTAAACTCTACGTTTTTTAGTTAGAATATTGTATTTGATACCCCTATGTCATAACCCAACTTACCAGTGCCATCATTGTTAGTGATGCGATGAGTGGGAAAACCCCAAGACCACTTCCGATAGGCCATGGGTTGACAACCATTTCTATATTGAAATAATTCATTATTTGGAGGAATTATCCTAATGTACCTATAATCACGCACACATACAAAGCACATATAATAATGAGATAATAAAAACTATTTATTTAATAAATTCTTGAAAAATATATATCCTTTATCAGAGTATGAAAAATGTATTGGAAGTGATAAACTAGAAAAATACAATACCAACCAAAAATTGAAGAGTTTAACTTGATCAGAAGGATGAGACCTATATCAAATAAAACTAACTAGAAAAAACATAGTTCTTTCTTGGAAAACTATGCTATTTCATCTTCATATACTCCTAGGATACCATAAAATGGGTGTCACCTATATAATACATGACATGAGTAGCCATAGACTGTGAAAGAGTGAGTATAACAACACTGAGTAGGAAACCCCAAAATCACTATGCATAATGCATCATGAGTAGTCAACTCATAATAGTAAAAAAGTAAAAAAACCCATATATTCTCATTATATACAATTGTTCTCAATTGGCCTTAACCAAAACTACTAGCCAAAGGATATCTCTCAAGACTTCTGGGTAACACACATTTTGGGAGTAATCATTCCATCATCCATGCGATATCTAGTGATGTTTATCTAAAAGGACATTATCATTGGCCCCCACCAAAGAATTAATCATTGTGTAACACCCCAATCTTCCATGGTTCATTTCCCTTTGAATAATGCAATGGCGTGCATTGTACGCAACTTTGAGATTCTAACACACCACAACCAATGAAATTAGCCATTATGAATAGAAATACCTAATTTTTGTAATTTTATAAATTCTATCTATAAAAATGGACATCATTTTTGGATTCAGAATATCGAATTTATCCTAGGGTGAAATTTTGGAACTTTTTGGATAACACTTATATTTTGATGAATAGTGAAAATTACTAAATTTTAATTAAAAACAAATTTTTAAATCAAAATAATTTATAGTGATAATTTATATTATTGAGTGGTTTTAAAGTATAATTAGAATATATTTTTACAATTTTATCCAATTGTGTTCATTACAATTTATTTCACTTTGAAATTGGACCTAAATAATTGTCAATCTTTTGATATATATTGTTTCTTAAAAACCCGCTATTTGTTGTGACATCGGGAATTAATTATAAAATTAATTATTGAAACTTATATGTTTTTAATTTTGTAAAATAGACATCATTTTTGAATTCAGAATATCAATTATAGCTTAGGGTGAAATTTTGGCTTTATTCTGAAAAACGTCAATTTTTGATCAATAGTTAAACAACTAAGTGGTAGTTAAAATAAACTGAATTTTTCATGAAACTTAATTTTACAGATTCTGTGAATGGAATTTCTAAAATATGAGAGACACGGTTAATATCAAGAAGTAAAATGTGGTTAAATGAGATGAAATTTTTTTGGTGAATAGTAACTTTTTACTTTTATTTACCACGGTTAAAAGTAAATAGGGTAATTAAGGGTAAAAATGATATTAATATTACCCTAACAAATGTCCTAATTCTATTGGAAAGTGTATCGCGACCATAAACAACCTTAGGAATAAAATATTATCATTTAGGTCCACTTGGATTCGATTAGGACATTTATTATTATTTATTTCAAAGAAGAGTTAAAAGAGTTAAAATCAATGTTTATTTACTAGAACATTTTTAATATAGGGTTATAAATAAGATAAATTTGATTGTAAATATTAATTTGAAATATAATAATATTTCCTACATAATTATATTTTATTTATAATTTTTAGACATTAAATAATTTAATATATTTATGGCACAATGATGATGTAGTAATTACCATAATAGTGAAAATTTAAAATAATTGATATTCTAAATACCCAAATAAATATAATTTAAGACTTTGAATGAATTAAACTAATTTTATTGGATAATATGACATATTATGATTGATTTAATTCACTTTTTTCGAAGTAATCATTCTGTTATGAGTTTCACAAAAATCAACTATTGAATAGTGTCAAAATTGACATAAAAGAGTTTTTAAAACAAATATTATATTATTAATTGATATTAAATTACTAGAAATCTAAGGATCGGCCAAGAGACTTATATAATTATAGGTATATCATTAATGGACCACTTGGGGGGTCGTTTGGATGTATATAGTAAGTTTATTAACTATATAATATAAAAATACAAAGTGACATGGTAAATGTAAAACTAATTAACTAAGAGTTAAAACTAAAAGATAAGTTTAATATAGTGACCCAAACCTATCCAACTTCTATTGGATGAATGGTTTTAGACATATCCTCCCCTTAAAATTTGAATAATAAAATTTGGAGCCATTATAAATCGAATATAAATTTATTATAAATTAATATTTTTTTCTTTTCCAAAGGTGCCCCTCACCCCTCTTATAAAAGGGCAGTCCTCCTTCTCATTTCATCACACCTTCAAAGCCTTTTGGATCAGACAAACCCTACCCAAATACTCTCCCAACATCCCTCAATACAACCTAGAGGCCTTATTTTGATCATAAATCCAACCTATGGAGCCCTTTTGATCAAATCAAATGGAAGAACCCGAAGAAGAGGTAATGTTTTCACCACCCCTTTTCAAGTACCTTTCTTCTTACACTTCTTCTTTATTTGTTATTACCATTCTAAAATAATAACTCCAGTATATTATATATACTGTGATGTTATTATAAATATGGTACAACCATATTCAGTATTTTATCCACCCTTTGAATAACATGTCACCATACATGCGTATGTATGGATTACCGTCTCCACGTCGTGGTGTAATTGTTATTCAATATATTATTATTTGGGTGGGTATAATAATGATTTGTAACTCATGAAAATAATAAAAATAACATGATAATGATTCGTTATATATGATATACCATCCAATTATATATTATTTTAATATCAAAATAATGATATTGTCGCTCGTGCGTACGTACGGACTACCGTCTCCATGAACGCGATGAGATTCATTCTCCATCGTATCCATTCAAGTATAATTACTATTTGATGATTTAAAAATAATTTTTAAGGACATGATATCATTTTGGATATGAATAATATACAACCAATCCCTGACAAACATGGTTTACGTAACAAAACATATAAAAGAAAACGAGTAAGTTAACACCTGAAACAACGATAATTCTAAGATATTATTAACAAAGCAATGATAAAAGATCATATATGATATCATATTAATGTATATGATTCATGAATAATATAATAAAAATTATTTAAACATTATACAGTCGGTTAACCTACCCCCAACCAAGGAAAAGGTCAAGGTAAGGGGTTTCTTATCTCATTCTTAATTTGATGAGAATTCCATTGTTCACCACTTCTTTATTGCATGTGTTGTATGTGTACTACCCGTAATTTTATTCATTGTGTATTATAGTTTAATTTATTGGTATTTACATCATCATTGTATGATCCTTCTTTCATGGGTGTATGTTCCGTATGTTACTTAATCGATAAGGGAAATCAAAATTTCAATTTCCACTCATTTGGCTTTACGTATATTTCATTGATTATATTAGTACAAGATTATGTGTGGAATCACAATTCATTTGATTATGTCATAATTTCCACTCCCCTTTCTGTGGATATACTATTTATACACATAATCACTCAATTGATAAATTCTCAAGTCATCGGTCTGTACTTGATAAGAGTAATTTTTACTCAATCTCAATTTGTTGAGACAAACATCCAATTCATTGGTGTTGTTTTTACTAGAATATGTGTGAATATCCTTTGATTGTTTTACACTGAATATACAATCATATTTAGTGTATTTATATTTGTCACACGTAATTATGTCATTGATTTATCCTTAACCTAAGGATACAGCCTTTATGAGATATTTCATCTCAATTTACATTCCATTGAGACTTCTTTATTTTTATACACCAAATCCCTTTTATGTGGTGTATATAATGTACTTTGACATAGTATATCATGAATCCATTTATTCTCATGATATTATAATGTTTTTATTATCTCAATTATTTGTAGTCAAGTGTCTCTCTTTTGGTTAGAAACTCTAACTAAAATACATTTTTAAGTGTTATGAAGACTTATTCATCTAAATCTTGCTCATTAATGTCCATGTTTTAAAAATGGTTTTAAGAATTTATTTATATGGACATTAAAGTTTTAAAATTAAAACTCATTTTAAATGTTTCAAAGTGGTATGGGATACTTTGATTCAAAAATCTATTTTTAAATGGCTTCTTGATAAATAGTGTGACTTTTAAATGTTTTCAAGAAAAGAAGGATATTTCTCTTAGTAGTTTGATGATTATTTTAATATCAATATCATTCATTATTATTGATTGAGGTTAGTGTGATACAACAAAATCTTCCATATTGTATCGAATGAGTTATGTTTGACTGTGGATGTGATATTTTTATACCATTCAGGGATTGTGGTTAAAGTATTGACATTTCATATTCTAGTTTTAATAAGAATGTTTATGTTATGTTTAAACATATTCATATGTGGAATGCATTGGACTTAATAAGTGACGGGTGGATACCACTATAGCTCCTAGATGCATCGGTATGTCTCATGAGACAAACTAGTGTCTTGGCACAAGGCCTTGGAAAAATCGTATTTGTAGTCTTGGCACGAAGCCTTGGGTATGTGGTTATGATAGTCTAGCATTATTCATTCCATCATGAATGTATCTAGTGTTTCCAGGCTACTAAACTAATCGGTCTTTCGAGACTTTATCTTTATTGTGATCATAACAATGTTATATAATAATGCACCGACTCTGGGTAACTGGGGTCGGGGTGTTACAGTTGGTATCAGAGGAAGTTTAGTACAAACCTTTGAAGCTAGATTTAGATATACTCTGATTAGAGCACGTAGACCTAAGATGAAATTTGAGGATTAGAATAGAATAACTTCCTAGAATTTTTGTATTGTAGATATTTTGTGAGTTTTTTGAACAATACATCCCTGTTTGGATACGAGTAGGTAGAGGCGGCTCTGGCATAGACGTACCTAGGGGTAAAACCCGAAAACACCGCTTTGAGCTAGACTCGAACGGGAACTGGTGCACGACAATGGGCATTGCTGCACTCTTGATTACGACACTCCCAGGGGATATGCTTAGGATGATTTACATTTTCTTTACAAACCAATTTGAAGTATTATATATATAAGATAAGAGTAAATGACCTTGGTTAATCCTAATGAGAATATGGTGACATGTTAATCTCTAAATGATTGTATGACTACTATTAATCACACAATGCTTTATGGTTTTAGTCAATGGCTGGATTCCATAGAAGTCATAGTGACATTGAGAATTATGTACAAGGTGGGAACGGTGGTTGAAATGAGAAAAAAATGGAATGTTGATAGGTGTAAAAGATATCGTCTTTATGCCAAATTAATTTTCCAAAAATATGATCAACAATATATATATTAACCAATTACCATAATCAACAAAGAAGAGAAAGGTGATGAATGATAAGAGCTCCAGTATTGGAGACCATGGAGAAAGAAATCCTCAATTTCCATCATGCAGGAAATGTGGAAGGAGACACCCAGGATAGTGTCTCAATGGGACAAAAAAATGCTTTACGTGCAGGAAGGAAGGACATAAAGTGAAGAATTTCCAAAGAAAAATAAAGATTACTATGAAAGAAGATAAAAATGGTCCCAAGAATCCATTTATAGTCATTTTCCGTAAATGTACGGGACCTGGGCATTACCCGAGTGAATTTCCTATTCTATATGATATTTTCTTGTTCAGAGAAGAAGATATGTGGAAATAAATGGTTGGATAAATGTTTAAAAATTATTAGTGATCCTTGTTGAAGGGTTTACTTTGGAATAATTTTCTCTTGTATTTGTAACCCTATCGTTTTCCATGTGATAATGATATTTATGGAAGAATTATCTTTTCTATTGTGGATATATTTATAAATAACAATATGGTTTTATAAGATCATTGGGTTTGAGGAAATTAAAAATTATTATAATTGGTATGAAAATGCAAGGTATGAGATAAAATTTGTGGTTAAATTATGTTATGGTTATTTTGAGGAATTTATCTCATTTTTGGTAATGTTATAAAATAATGTTTTTGAAAAAGGACAACATGTAGTCCGTGTAACAACCCGTCGCGTCGGAAAAAGCTGTGGGAATCGAACCCACAACCAATGTGGGGTTGGTATTTTTCACCTACCACTAGACTACGTGAAGTCCCTGGTTAGTGTGACTGTTATTTTTAGTTAAAGTATTTTATTGATCAATAATAATTTGATTTGGGATCTTATGTCTTATCAAATAAATACCCTTAGTATAGGAAAATGATTTGGTGATTGAGTGATAAATGTTATTTTTGAAGTTGTTCGCTTTGGTGTGAACACTATATGCCCAAGGAAAATAAAATAGTATGGGATTTCATTTGAGTAGAAATGGTGGATTTTTATCTATGTTTTTATTGTGTATTTATAATGATTTGGGTTATTTATGGAAATGATTAGGTTAATAACTTTTAAGTATGTGACTTTAAGAGCGATTAATGTCATTTGGAGATACAATTTAATGTGGAAGACTAAATTCTTAATAAGTTTTGGTTTTCAATATTAGTTTTGATTATATTGAAGGATTTTAAGGACTATTGATTATTGAATGGTATTTATTTAACATTGGGGTATTGTTGGTTTAATTTTGGAAATTAAGATTAGTGTTTATTTCTCTCAAGGAATATCCTTTTGGGGGATCATTAGATCTTGTACTAACCATAATGGTTTTGATTAATCTCTAAAGGCAATGTAAATATATATTTCTTCCTACATGGATCATGTGATTCTATAGAAGTTTATTCTAGATCTTCCAGTGTGACCAAGTCTTCTTGAATACTCATCGTTTAAAAAAATGAGTTAGTGGTGGAAATTTATTAAAAAATGAAACTCTACTTAAAATGTAAGTATATATCTTTATATTCTTAGTCAATATCATAAATGAATTCCTCATCCTTATGTAATGTAACTTAAAACAAAAAAATATTGTTTGTTTACTGTCCTACTAGGAGACTAATGGTCGTTTGTCCAAACACTAGTTTGTGGTTTTCTTATTGTTAACTTTCTCATGATCAAGATTTCTATCCCTCTACATCAGAACCTGACACTTAGATTATCATCCATATCCATGTTTTCCTACATGGAATCCGATTATGGATTATCTTGGTTGACCTTTATACCTCTCTTTCTTTCTTTTAAAGTGATAGTTTTATTGACTCTTTTTCCGATGTGGGACTTTGCATTATATTCCCAAGCACAATTTTAAAAATTTCATGGACGCAATTTATTGAAGGAGGGGAGAATGTAACACCCCAAGCTTCCATGGTATGTTTCCCTTCGAATAATGCAATGGCATGCATTGTACGCAACTGCGAGATTCTAACACACCACAACCAATCAAACTAGCTGTTATGAATAGTAATACTTACTTTTTGAAATTTTATAAATTCTATCTCTCAAAATGGACTTCATTTTTGGATTTAGAATATCGAATTTATCCTAGGGTGAAATTTTGGAACTTTTCGGATAACACTTATATTTTGATGAATAATGAATATTACTATATTTTAATTCAATACAACTTTTTAAATCAATATAATTTATAGTGTAAAATTATATAACTGAGTGGTTTTGAAGTATAATTAGAATATATTATTACCATTTTATCCAATGGTGTTCATTAGAATTAATTTCAATTTGAAATTGGACCTAAACAATTGTCAATCTTTTGATATATATTGTTTCTTAAAAACACGCTATTTGTTGTGACAGCGAGAATTAATTATAAAATTAATTAATGCAATTTATATGATTATAATTTTGTAAAATAGGCATCATTTTTGAATTCGGAATATCAATTATATATTAGGGTGAAATTTTGGCATTGTTCTAAAAAACAATAATTTTTGATGAATAGTGAAACTACTAAGTGGTAGTAAAAAAACTGAATTTTTCATAAAACTTATTTTTACCACTTCTGTGAATAGAATTTCGAAAATCCGAGAGACACGATTAATATCAAGAAGTAAAATGTGGTTCAATGAAATGAAAATAATTTTTTTGCAAATAGTAACTTTTTATTTTTATTTTCCACGGTTAAAAGTAAATAGGGTAATTAAGGGTAAAAATGATATTAATATTACCCTAACACATGTCCTAATTCTATTGTACAAGTGTATATCGAACAAAAACAACCTTATGAATAAAATATTATCATTTAGGTCCACTTGGATTAGATTAGGACATTTATTATTATTTAATTCAAAGAAGAGTTAAAAGAGTTAAAATCAAAGATTATTTACTAAAACATTTTTAATATAGGGGTATACATAATATATATTCAATTGTAAATATTCATTAGAAAGGTAATCAAATTTCCTACATAATTATATTTTATTTATAATTTTTAGACATTATATAATTTAATATATTTATGACACAATGATGATGAAGTAATTACCATAATAGTGAAAAATTCAAATAATTGATATTATAAATACTCTAATAAATATAATTTAAGACTTTTAATGAATTAAACTAATTTTATAGGATACTATGACATTTTAAGATTGATTTAATTGACATTTTTTTAAGTAATAATTCTGTTATTAGTTTCACAAAAATAAACTACTGAATAGTGTCAAAATTGACATAAAGGAGTTTTAAAAACAAATATTATATTATTAATTGATATTAAATTCTTAAAAATCCAAGGTTCTGCCAAACGACTTATATCATGATAGGTATATCATTAATGGACCACTTGGGAGTAACTTGGATCTATATAGTATGTTTATTAACTATATAATATAAAAATACAAAGTGACATGGTAAATGTCAAACTAATTAACTAAGAGTTAAAAATAAAATATAAGGTTAATATAGTGACCCAAACCTGTCTAAATTATATTGGTTGAATGTTTTTGGACCTATCCCCGACATAAACTTTGAATAATAAGCTTTCGAGCCATTAGAAACCGAATATGCAGTTATTATATATTAATACTTTAAGCTTTTCCAAAGGTTCCCCTCAACCCTCTTATAAAAGGGAAGTCTTCCTTCTCATTTATTCACAACTTCAAAGCCTTTTTGTTCGGCCAACCCCTACCCAAATACTCTGTAAACTTCCCTCACTACAATCTAGAGGCCTTAGTTTGATCAGAATGACAACTTAAAGAGCCCTTTTGATCAAATCAAAAGGAAGAACCCGAAGAAGAGGTAATGTTTTCACCACCCCTTTTCAAGTTCCTTTCTTCTTCCACTTCTTCATTATTTTTTATTACCATTATAAAATAACAACTCCAGTATCTTATATATACTTTTATGTTATTATAAATATGGTACAACCATATTCTGTATTCTATCCACCCTTTGAATAAAATGTCACCATACGTGCGTACGTACGGCTTACCGTCTCCACGTCGTGGTGTAATTATTATTCAACATATTATTATTTGGGTGGGTATAATAATGTTGTGTAACTCATTAAAATAATAAATATATCATGATAATTATTCTGTATATATGATATACCATCCAATTATATATTATTTTAATATCAAAAGAATGATATTGTCGCTCATGCGTACGTACGGACTACCGTCTCCACGAACGTGATGAGATTCATTCTCTATCGTATCCATTCAAGTATAATTATCATTTGATGATTTAAAAATAATGTTTAAGTACTTGATATCATTATGGATATGAATAAGATACAACCTATCTAGGACAAACATGGATTACGTAACAAAACATATAAAAGAAAACGAGTAAGTTAACACCAAAAACGACGATATTTCAAAGATATTATTAACAAATCAATGTTAAAAGATCATATATGATATCATATTAATGTATATTATTCATGAATAATTTAATAACAGTTATTTAAACATTATACAGGAGGTTAACCTACCCCCAAACAAGGAAAAGTACAGGGTAAGGGGTTTCTTATCTCATTCTTAATTTCGTGAGAATTTCATTGTTCACTACTTAATTATTTCATGTGGTGTATGTGTACTACCCGTGATTGTATTCATTGTCTATTGTACTTTAATTTATGGGTATTTACATAATCATTGTACGATCCTACTTTCATGGGAGTATGTTTCGTATGTTACCTAATCGATAAGGGAAATCGAAAATTTCAATTTCCACTCATTTACCTTTACGCATATTTCATTGATTATATTACTCCAAGATTATGTGTGGAATCACTATTAATTCGATTATGTCATAATTTACACTCCCATTTCTGTGGATATACTATTTATACACATAATCACTCCATTGATAAATTTTCAAGTCATCGGTATGAACTTTATAAGAGTAATTTTTACTCAATCTTAATTTGTTGAGACAAACATCCTTTTCATTGGTGTTGTTTTTACTAGAATATGTGTGAATATACTTTGATTGTTTTACACTGAATATACATTCATATTTAGTGTATTTATATTTTTCACACATAATTATGTCTTTGATTTATCCTTAACCTATGGATACATCAATTATGAGATATTTCATCTCAATTTACATTCCATTGAGACTTCTTTGTTGTTATACACCAAATCCCTTTTATATGGTGTATATAATGTACTTTGACATAGTATATCATGAATCCCTTTATTATCATGATATAATAATGTTTTGATTACCTCAATTATTTGTAGTCAATTGTATCTCTTTTGGTTAGAACCTATAACTAAAATATATTTTTAAGTGTTTTGAAGACGTATTCATCTAAATATTGCTCATTAATGTCCATGTTTTAAAAATGGTTTTAAGAATTTATTTATATGGACATTAATGTTATAAAACTAAAACTCCTTGTAAATGTTTCAAAGTGGTATGGGACACTATGATTCAAAAATCTATTTTTAAATGGCTTCTTGACAAAT
Organism: Viscum album; assembly: GCA_963277665.1. Lineage (NCBI taxonomy): Eukaryota > Viridiplantae > Streptophyta > Magnoliopsida > Santalales > Viscaceae > Viscum > Viscum album. Next base: position 650,471,330 of record OY728126.1, read on the forward strand.
AGTGTAACTTTTAAATGTTTTCAAGAAAAGAGGGATATTTGTCTTAATAGTTTGATGATTATTTTAATATAAATATCCATCATTATTCTTGATTGGGGTTAATGTGATACAACAAAATCATCCATATTGTATCAAATGAGTCATGTTTGACTGTGGATGTGCTATTTTTATACCATTCATGGTTTGTGGTTAAAGTATTGACATTCCGTATTCTAGTTTTAATATGAATGTTTATGTTATGTTTAAAGATTTTCGTATGAGGAATGCATTGGACTTAATAAGTGACGGGTGGACCCCGCTATAGCTCCTCTATGCATCGTTAGGTCTCATGAGACAAACTAGTGTCTTGGCACAAGGTCTTGGAAAAATCTTATTTGTAGTCTTGGCACGAGGCCTTGGCTATGTGGTTAAGATAGTCTGGCATTAAGCATTCCATCATTATGAAAGTGGTTATTGATATTTCATGTGATCATTCGACTAGTAGAATATCCATGTGAATAAGTAAATGGAATTATTTTATTTCATCATTGCCATTTTATGCTGATGTTCAAGTTTAAAAAGTTTTTGTTTTAGTTACAAATTGCCTTAAGTGTTTATTCTTATCTATGAAAGCATCTGCTATAATTTTATCCTTAATGAGCATCTGATCTCACCCCTTTCAATTTTTTTTAATTTTCCCAGGATTATGAAGAAGTAACTTATGAATGACCTGCAGGGATAATATGAGGGGATATGACGACAATATGTTTTTTTTGATGTAATGTAAAACTTTATGAATGTATCTAGTGTTTCCAAGGGTACTAAACTAATCGGTCTTTCGAGACATGATCTTTCTTGTGATCATGCCAATGTTATGTAATAATGAACCGACTCTAGGTAACTGGGGTTGGGGCGTTACACATTGGATCTTAGATGATCTTTATACATAGATATGGGATCAAACCTAGACTTTCTATGGAAGATTCAAAACCCAATCTGGATAAGCTTCTATGTAGGGGATCATATACCTGATGATGCCCCAAACCCTACTAAAAAGACCTTATAGGTGGAGGATCAACTCCCTATGCATGTTAGTAATGTAGATTAAATGAACCATACATAGCGTGTATGAAGTAATGATAGAGGACTACACCCTAGTCTATTAGATGGACACAACAAACTCTATCAAAGAATCATTTTAAAGAGGGGATCAAAATCCAGAAAAATGAAACAATTATTTTCTTTTCCCTTGAGTGGATAGTCCACGAGAACACTTTCATTCTATATGGGTCCCAACCAAATAAATGAATGGATCTAATTCAACTTTGAGGAATCAAATGACTTGTAATTAGGTTAGTCAATATGTAATACTAAATCCATCTCTGATAGTGTCATTTCCCATGTTCCTCAACTTGTGCCCATGTACTATGGGTTGTACCAAATTGCACATGTCCATGTACAAGTACACGGCTCAATCAGTGTATCCTATCTATGTTACATTACAGGTCTTAGTCCATGTTCTTGAACTATTCCCATATATCCTCCAATATACATACCATTCTTCTAGCCAAAGTTATTAATGTATGGAAGGGACCACATGGGGTATGATCCTTATCTATTCCACAAAATCCCTTTCACCACATTCAGGGCCTCACACATTATATAATATCTGATTACAAATTGTATACGTACAATTTTCCAGAAACATGGGGTTCCTACTCTATTTGATCCATCCAAAATTCTACCATCATAATTCATGTTGGGAATCATGGATCTTGAGTCATATGACCATTTCCAGCAATTATCACTTATATCCAGACCCTAAACATCACATAAATTTCATTGTTGATTTGTTTTGATTTTCTACCACACCCTTGCCATGTTCAAAACTAAAAATTACATGGAAAATAGGTGCCATGTGATACGCCTCCTTTTTTACTCAATTGTTCCATCATTAATGACTGACTTCACACCCAATATTTATCTATTTCACTAAATAACTTTGATGAAACAATCATATACATGATATTCATTGAATCATGAGATAGAGAGGTTTCTTATAAAAAATTTGGGATGAAATGGTTGTGACAACCACAAACCATAAAAATAAGGAATTAAACTCAGACATTATTTAAGTCGGCCTTAATATCATTTCATATTATAGGTAAATGAAGAGGACTAATCATCAAAAAAAATTAATCATATGTGAAATAAATCCACTATTTATGCCAAAATCAATTATTTTTCCTGTAATTGATCCAAGTTCACCACAAGATAAAAATGCAAGATGAATAAAAATAAATCAGAGTTATAATAGAGAATTTGGACCATTTATTAATGAAGAAGAAATCATGATTGATATTATTTAAAGGAACCATAAACTTCACTAGCATAGAAAATCAGTGCAGGCCCAATTTGATCATTCAATCTGATGTCATTTTTCAATGTCTCTATAAATAATCCTCTCAATATCTCTATTTTAAAAAGGATAAACCTATGATTTACCCATAAGTTTATTTTTATTGATGGTGGATTTATTTCATTTTTTCAATGAAATAAAATAAATAAAAAAAAATTAAAAATAATTTCACAAATACACATCACCAAAAATGTTTATGATTCACATAGGGTAAATACCCAAACAATAAAATCAATGAGGACATCATATTTAAAATTTAAGACACCATTTTGGATATTTTAAAACTATTTATGTGAATTTAGTCCACATTATATTAATACATATAATATAATTCAATAAACTATTCTAGAGACACCATGCCGTAGAATTTTGTATTGTTGCAGTGCCCCTCTAAATAAATATTACTATATATACTTCAATGAATAAAGGAAAAAAATGCAACATTACAACACATCACATCCAAATATGTAAATAGAGTAGTAGGGTATCGTGAACATGATGTATATCAACTACATGGTCTCCCCATCAAATGAATAACCCCTACCATAAGCCATCTCATTATACCACATATCTCTAAAAGATACATGGGCCTCCTCAACATGTAACATCTTGAAATTTTGCAGTTGACATGTTTCCATCATAGCCCTTTCATGTCAACATCATTTAAAAGAGATAGAGGCAAATAATGCATAGCCATCCAGCCATCCCCGTCACTGAGATGTTCGAAACTACACCCCAATATATATATGTGTGTGTCGGGACATGGTGATCTATTTGGGTGGCATTCATATATAAAATAATATGGGACATATATGGTGTAAATATGTATAGCCCCACACAAGACAAACTATAGGTTTACAATAAACAAATAACCAACTCGCATCTTTGCCACCAGACCCTACAAAACCACCACCTTTTTTACACCAGTCAATGCATGATATAACATAATAAATAAAACCCACATTTCACATTTCATACAAATTATAAAATTAATCCATTTGCTCGATTTCACATTACAAACCAATTCCATTATGCAGATCATTCATTACATTAGTCATACCATTTTTTCACATTAATCACTAACCATATTTAACAACAATTATAATTTTTAATTCATCCATTCTCCATTTCCACCACATTGAGAAAACCATCCCAGGTCGTTTCAATTTCAAAATTATCATTTAATTCCTTTGCTACCTGAGAAATTAGCACAAAAATACACTATAATCCAAATTAATCCCTCCAACCACACATTACCACGCTTTCAAAGACGGACCAACTTCATCATCATCAAATTCACAACACAACCAATTCCCATATCATCCAATACATAACAAAACAAAATCTCATCCAATAACCAACCCACACTACAAATGCAAAACTCCACCTCATATAATTACCAAACCACAAAAAATAAACCCTACACACCATGACCACTCATTTTATAGACACAAACAAATCAATTATCATATTTGATATTTAATAAGGGGGACTTCATCAATTCAACTTATTCATTATAGGTCATTATTAAAACAAGAAATACACTCTATGTCTATGAAATTATTTTATAGAATATAATTTATTATTAAAACATTCAAGGTGTTATCACAATAATAACACATCATGGGAATCATAACACATTTCAATTGTGAAAAAAATATGGATCCTATAGACCATGATTTTAAATAGTAAAATAATCATTTATAATTTCATTATCAATAAAAACGTAATAAAAACATGAAAATCAATATCATTCCCCTTAAATTCAATTAAAAATATCATTATCTTTATTTGGCCTATAAAAATAATCTCTACATATATATAAAATATTTTAAACCATATTTTATGAGACATTTATATGAGATGGTAAGGAATACTACATCAAACGAATATATAATATTCATAGAGATAGGATATATAGATATGGAGACAATTTCTGAGAACCAAAATAACTAATATCACCTATACTGTTATAGAGAATGAAAACAACATAATTTCTAGATGAAAACCATTATAAAATCCATGATTATCAAATTAAAACCGATCAGGATAATGAAATTTTTAGAAACTATGTGAAATTAAAAGGATACATACCCAAAACCATAATGGATTAATCCTCCAAGGACCAGTTTGAAACCCATGGAATTTATAATGAAGCGAGTTCCTTCGGATACACTCAAGTTACCCCCAAAAATAAATAATGATTGATGTAAGAATGGGGTTTGGGGGATTTTATAATTTGTCTGTTGTTTGGAATTTATAATATCATGAAGTAGAATATACTAACCTACCATAGTAATGAGATGTTGGTAGACATTTTTACATGCGACTATATCAACACCAAAGATCAAATAAAAGAGTAGGGGTCCACTGTGTAGTTAGGGCGCTATGTTCTTAACACCTAAAAACTGAATAGGGAACCATTAAACATCCAAAGAAGTAACACCACGGGTTCCGAAAACCATGATGGGGGATACAGTGTTACCACGACCATGGTGAAACTCTCATAAGACAGATGAACCTCTCTACACTTGAACATGCTTCAGTCAAAACTGCTACACCATAACCACTCATGTGAGGCCTCATTTCTACACCATAGTCTCTCACCATGCAATAACTACCCCAAAAAGTGTAGTGGAACTGAAAACCTAGTCATAATATTATTTTCCATTGATGACCCTTTTCACCACATCCTTCATCCCTTATAGTGAAACCCTAATGCTCCACACTGTTGGACTCTCTTCAAAGTTTGATTTTGTACCAACTCATCTAATTTCCAGAAAATCACCAGGAATCTCCCCAAACGCCTTTAAAAATAGCATCCCTATAATTTAATGGGATGGAAGTTATGAAATGATACACCATATACCACTCAATCTTTTATTCTCCCCTATAATTGATACAAATTTTGAAATGAAAGAGAAAGGGGGTCCCAAAATAACCCCATGATTTTATTCTCATAGAACTCAACGTGTCTATGACACAACCACCACAATGTTACCAAACTTTTTGAAAGGTGCCAATCAAATAAAAGTAAATTAATATTAAGAAACAAATCATTTAGGAGGGTCAATAACTTGAGGATTTCAAAAAGGGCTATACAATTTCCCCAAATAAAGCACATGATTCAAAACAATCCATATGAACACCCATATCAATCCAAACAAAAAAACTAATAAATATTTAAAAAAATGATTGCAAATAAAAAGGAAATTTACTGAATATTTTATACATGGGTGAAAAATTAAATATCATTTTATCATACCATTACCAATCTAAGTTATAGTTTAGAAAATAACTCCAAGAAAAATATACAAATTTTTTTAGGAAAATCATTCAGAATAAAGTATATCATATCAAATTCTTATTTCTATAAGAATCATCTTTGACATTGCATGATATCATGTATATTAGTTACATTAGCTCACCATGCCATAAAATTGATATCTATAAAAAAATTTACCCACACTAAGCATGCCAAAAAATTTGAATTCATAAAATTCACAAGTTATCATGACTAATCTATTATAAGCAAAGAAGAATAGAAATATTAAAAAACTATTAAAAAAGATAGATTTGGTATTTTGACAAATTAATATTTAATCTACTTATGTTAAAAAGAATTATTATTAAAACCTTCCCATTAAGACATTTTCCTTTATGAGAACCATTTTAAATGAGAGGGATTATAAATACTCCCTATAAAAATATTTTTCAAAATAAAATTTAGAAAAATAATTTCGACATACATTTAAAAAACTAATATATATTTAATCACAAACATGTAATCTTATTTTTTCATACTATTTAAGTAAACCATTTTTTAGAAAAGTGGTATGATTGGATGAAATTATTTATTCATTCCAAAAAAATCATTAACATTTGATCATCTAAGATGATGTGATGATTATTTAGGTTAATTTACCATGCATCCCATGACATAACTCATCTACCCACTATATCAATTATAAATCAACATAATTAACATAAAACATTACAATTTTGATATGTAATCCATAATAATTAAAATTTTCCTTTATAAATTTCATAATCATAATGAATTCAATATTTTTTAAATTTGTTATTAATGAAATGGAAAAAAATTATCATTTTCTGTACTAATTGAATACTAATAATAAATGACTTCAAAATATTAAAAAATAATTCAAAAAATTTCACATATAACAAATCAATCAAGTATTTGGAATAATAATATTTATCTACTTATCTATTTTCCCAAATGATAGAAGGGAATAAATTAAAATTTATAGTATTAACGCAAGTATACAAATCAAAAGAATCCATCCACTACAACATTATATTTTCTACTTGGTGAGGAATTAAATCAACAACAAATTTTTAAATCATGTAATAATATAATTCATCTTGATGGAGAAAATGATTTTCCTATATTAACATGATTGATGTTTTAAATCATATATCATGGAAGGAAACACAATAAGAAGAACCATACATTGTTAATACATTTTTTTTCTTCCAATAATATTCAAGGGAATATTTTTTGTTAAATATTTTTTACCAAGTGTATTCTCACAAAATTTCAAATTTTACATGGGGAACTGGTTCATTATGAATATATAAGTGATTTTCCTTTTAATGGATGGTGATATTATTCATTAACTCACAACAATGCTTTTATAATCCAAAATAATATTAGTTCTAGAAAGGGTTACAATAATAATTTTTTTCATTGAGACATATCAAAAATTTAATGATACAATAAAAATAAAACAAAAATCAACTATCAACATTTACAAGTCATTTCTGGAGAAACAACAATCCTTGCATTTAAATATATCTAACAGGGGGCTGAGTTTACGATTAATCATTACACATGATATGTCACTCATCATGTTAAATATGATTAAAAAATATATTATAGGTTCATATCAATATTGAGTAAATACACTTACAACTTCATTTCCAAACATGTACATGTGGGGTTCTTGTTCATAGTTCAAATAACACATCACACACAAAATACATTTTCAAAGGCAATAATATAAAACATGTTTTCTGGCCATGAAATTCTAACTACATAAGTTTTGTTACATTGTTTCATTATATATTATAAAAAAATAATAATTACTTAATAATCTAATTTCTTATCAAAAATTGGATATATACAAAAAAGGGTAATATGATTGTAAGTCCATATTTAAATACAACATGGAAAACATGAAACATGATCAAGGATAATATATTATAAATTCTATAGTAAAAGAAAAAATTATTTCAACATTATGCACACTTACCCAAAAAAATTACTAAAAAATTACCATGAAAGTAAAAACTTTTTTCTAAATAAAATTACTATCAGATTTAAAAAATAAATCTAAATTATTTAAATTGTTTCAGTATCAACATGTTACCAAAAATAATGATTATCATTTTCCATCATTTATAAAAAAATTCAAAATATTTTCAACCCAAATCATTACTTACAATATATGTTTATATAAATAGTGAAAATATCAACAAAACAAAAAAAATGTAGATAGTTATTGTTTTCCATGATTCAAAATTCAAGGGAATTACTAATAAAAATGATAGTCATTTTTTTGAAATTTAATAATTTATTTTTCTCAAAATATTTTTTACAACAATTCCATATTATACACTCATGAAAGGAAAGAAACCCATTCCATATTTACTCAAATGGAAACATTAATGAATTTAAGCATAGTTTCAAAATAACTATTTTTATTGGTGAAATATTAAATAATGTTTAGGTAACATGATTTATAAGAATTTCCAAAATTAAATATACATTAAAAATAATATACACTAACCATTATTCTAAAACTATTTCTAATATTTGAAAAATAATATGGCATGTTATATATTTTTACAACAAAAAGAAAATCCAATTCATTAGGAATCATGACATAATAGGCAAGGAATCAACCATTAAATCCTCAATATGGTTACAAAAAAAATCACTCTAGTTATATATCAGTTCAATACTTCCATTCAAGTTAAATTAATAATTTTGAAAAAAATCATCAACAACAATAGTGTTGACAAATGCAGAGAAATTAAAAATAAATTCCATGAATTATTTTATTAATTTTAACTTCCCTAAGACAACCCTATTATGTTGAGACCAGAATACAATCATGATGCATCTATCCTAGGTATCTAATCGTTATGTGCTGAAACATAACTTTATTATTTAGTATGAATAGATTCAATTCATCAGATCGTGAGGCATCTTATGCCCTCACTAGTCTCCCCTAGCCTATGTTACCCAACGTGATCAACAGACACTATCACCTCACGAAACCATGCAATTATAATTTTACCTAAATTCACAATCTATCATATCCCTCAAACATAATCTATGGCTCCAATTTTTCATGGCACACTATCTCAAATGATACCCTAATAGGTTTAAATGGTGGAAGATAGATAATTACCATAGAATCTCGCCTCCATTAGGCCCCAAGTTAGATACTTGCACCAAGTGTATAAAAATTTCAAAAAATGGGAGTAATTAAACTTTATAATAATAGGATTATGAGTTAGGATTGATACACTAAAAGAAACACCAAAAAATAAAATAAAAATATAACCATAACCATTCAAAAATGAAAGTATAGATTAAAAATATGAAAATTAATGTCTCCAAATAAACCCTCAAAATAAAATCTAAGGCCTCGACACAACAACAACTCCATTTCAATTTATAATAATGCCAATAAGTTCACACAAAGTCCTGCAAGAATCCAAAAAATAATTTATATACATGCAGGGTGATCATTAAAGTATACTTAGTAAGATCATACCTAATATCTCTAGTGCACATGTGAAAATGACAATACTAATGCATATGTGGTAAAACAATATACCCAATAACACCTAAGATGTACAAAGAACCAATACCATCCTTATTATGTTACACTAACCAAATTATACCTCAATTTATAATAACATAATTATAACCATATTAATAATAGGTACCCCGCACCACAATCACACCACTTTTTAACTCTCACTCTCCAATGTTGTAAATATTGGTGCTCCCATCTCTTTCAAACATCACAACATGCCAAGAACCCAACATGACACATTCCATGAAAACAATAATCACCCAAAGAAATAGAGTACATCAAAAAAATTTTTTCAAAAATACACTTGGTACATTATATAACATCAATCCCAAAGTCACCTAAGACATCACATAATATATTTCTTGAATACACCAGTTCAATCACATCACACCCAATTCACAATAAAAACTGGATTTGTAGGGTATCTAGAATAAAAAAGAAATAAAATATATACCCTCCTCCTACAATGAAATTCCCCCACATAATCAATTCCATCACATCCCATCACACAACATATCTTAAGTAGAAAACAAGGCGTCTACATCACATCACATATGATCAACACACATTTGACTTCAATCAATCACATATCATGCTTTTAAATGTTTCTTAGAAGTGATATTATGTAATAAAGGGTAGATAACCTTCTATATTCATCACTATGTTGTTAAATATACACCACTCCACATATATATAGATGTTAACAAATTGTTCTCAATGTGGATAGGGTGTGTATATAAAATATAAAAAAACATACATGGTATAATTACATATAACTAATGACAATCAATCCCAACCTATGGGTTCACATCAAATACCTAACTGAATGAAATCATTACCACCTAACCTGATGACATGACCACTTTATGTTCCTCCACTAATTGAATGGAACCATACAATAATCCATATTCCACATTTGTCATTCATCTTATTTGAAAACAAAATCTATTTTTTATATTTCAGATTTCGAAACAAATTCATTTTCTAAACCATTCATTTCATTATTCATCCAATTTAATTTAACATTAAACAACTTCCACATTTAACAAAACTTCAGATATATAATTCATTTATTTTCCATTTCCATCCCTTTAACCAAACGATCCCTTGTTATTTAAATTTCAACAATATCATTTACTTCCAACACTATCATGGTGACTAACATAAAACAGTTCCATAAAAACAAACAACATACCATCCTCATCAAAACAACCATCCCAACATCACCATCACTTCACAACCACATCCACATCCTCATCCTCACATTCACATCACAACCATTTCTCATCACATCTAACAAAAACTCAATTATAAATCATCACATAACCACCCCAACCTAATAATGTCCCCTAACCCCAACAACACAACACACTATAGAACATCATCCCCACACTCCCCACCCACATATTTCAGATCCACAAAAAATATCCCTTATTATTTTATTGATTTAAAAATGGGGGATACATCAATTATACTTCTAAATCTTATGGAATTTATAAATATTCCATTGATTTCATGTGAAAATAATTAGTTATCTAAATATATGTGATTAAACATTTATTCAAGGCGATAAAAAAATAACCACACATAATTGTTTCCACAAAATATATCAATTTTGCTCAAAAATAAGTTCATAATAACAATGATTTTTAGTAGTACGACAATAACGAATAAATGTTAATATAAAAAATATCAAAAGGATTTAGAAACATTGGAATAATTCTTCCTAAATATAAATTTATATTAACATTTCATTATCATTATTATGTTTGTGGAAACCATCTCCCCATATATTAACAATTTTATATTCCATCATGTATGATACAACATTATGAGAAATGAATGAATTGTACCTAAAATGATGATTTCAGATATGATGTTAATGGTTAGATCTAGAGGGAGATAACCCCCGTGAACCAAAATGAAGTAGATAAACACTCCATCTAATAACATGACAACTACAATATCCACTTACATGAAACACCATTAAAACCTTGATTATTATAAATTAGAGCCACATAGATGAGGAAAGTAGAATAAAGTAATAGAAAAATATGAGGGGGATTAATAAAATCCACCATTAATTGATAATCCATGACCAAAGTTGAATTATACTGATTAGAGGATAGAAAAAACTCCTTGGGACACATATTTTTTTCCTATGAAATGATAAATGGGAAAATTAATGAATTGATTTCGTAGGGATTTTATAATTTATTAGTAGTATATAATTTATATAACCATTATACCAAACATCTAAAGATCTAATCATGAAATACATAGAAATTACATTATATTTTCCTAATATATAATAAATTTTACAACAAATTTCCAAAGACTATGTTATTTTAGTTCATTAGGAAATAAGGAAAAATTTCTTCTAATTTGGTGAAATGTCTTCAAAATCTCCCCTAAATAAGATCCAAAATAAATTTCCTATCATAAACCTATCTTTATATCCTGGAGAAAAAATTATAAAAATGTTGAGTTCATATGTTCTGTAAGGGTAAATAAGTAAAATATAAAAAAAATCTGAATATAATAATGTAAAAACGTGAAAATAACTTTTGAAAATAATGACATGTATAACATATATCAAAATAATAATTCCTAAAATTAATCATTGTATTTCATTAAGAAAAAAATATAAAGGAACATGATCCAAAAAAAATTACATTGCGATAAAACATGTAATTGTGGAAAAAAATATGCATAGAAAATCATATCCATATTATCCATGGTTCATTACAAATACCATCATAGTTGAAAAAGTCTTTAATAAACATAGTTAAATCCTCATTTATTCCCTATATTAATGAACCTAATTTACTTACCGTTCTTTCCCTCAATTATTAACCAAGTTGTTCATACCATTCCATCCCAATATTACATTACCGTGATCATTTCCCCTTTGGTTTGTGTCTATCTCATGGGATATAAATCATTACCCAATGAATTGGAGAGAGATATATGTCCAACACATAAAATAATTAAAACCATACATATATGTTCCATATAAAAATAAATCGTATAATTTCCCATGGAATGAATTGTGATTCATAATCATTTTTCATTCATAACATAACTCGTGGAAAGGAAATGGGTCTCATAAATACCATTCCATTATAACATACTCCATGCAAATTATATAGATTTCATAAATATAATTTCATCTTAAACATAATAAAACCATATTAAAAATAGGTATATTATACAAGAAAAAATATGCTTTTATTATAATGTCATCATAGATGGAAAATAAATTTTATAGAACACTAGAAATTAATTCTTGTGGAAAATTTGATTTATTCTTCGAAAATGTTTTATTTTCGTAAAATAATATGTAGTTTTAAAAGAAAATAATTTTATGAAATAACCTTTACATCGTGTAAGGGAGGATTAATGTAAATATGTAATTATTAATTCATAAAAATACCTTCATTTTGTATAATTTAGAAAATTTATTCTGGTACTTTTTCAGGAAAGTCAAAAACTGTACCTCTTTTTGAAAAAAAATTGATTGATTTCTTTCAAACCATTTAGTAAGAATCCATAATATGGGTAATATGAATTTAAAAATCCATAGTATAATATTACATTATTTTATGAAATAATATTTATAAAACATGCAAATTTATGATCAATATACACCATTAAATGTTAATGTATAAACAATCATGGATAATAATAAGATTCCCAAATTATACATTAACTTTGGTATGATTCCCAGGGTACGTATTTGAACCTCCGGAATAATTGTTTAAATAATGTTAATAGATTATTACATATCTAAATTTATATTTATTATATCAGGTATGACTTTGTTAGCATCCATTTAAAAATATTTTATTTTTATCCTTCTTTTAGATGATAACTACCTCATTTTCTAATGCATGTTTTATCAAAAATTTCCCAAATATTATGAATTGGATATTGTTACATAATTTATATAATTATATTAAGGTAATATAAATCATTTTATTTCATTTTATTTATTTAAATAATATTTTTTGAAAGGATGACATGAAAATGAATTGAATCACGTCATGGGGACGGTTGGTCGTGCGTTCACATGAGCGGTGATATCTTTTCCTAAATAGTAAAAAGAATGGAGGTGGATGGTATATGAGTTGTGGAATAATTACGCTAATCTAAAAAGAATTGTATATGTATATTTTTTCTATTATAATACCCATCATAAAAAAGGTGTTAAAAATGAATTATACCTTGGTGTAGAGATGGTAGGCCGTACATTTCTATTCATTATGATTTTTTCGTAGGATGGATAATAGGTGGAATATTGGTGTTCAATAATTTTAATAACTTATTAGAGTATAATTTATAGTATATTAATTATTTTTTAATTTAAAAAATATAAATATGGTGTAGAAGAAGAAAATTTATTTAGAGATTCGGAAAAGAAGATAATCTTTTCTTGGACAAGATCCCTATTTATCTCCTCTTGGAGACACTAGAATTGCTATTTAGAGAAGGCCAACACATATAGAACATGAATAGTAATGTAGATATGGGGATTATTAATGGTATAACCTATAAAGACGGATCAATGTGATGTAATTAAATGAGGGAGGAGGTTCCTTTTTATAATTAAGGTGAGGGGAACTTTTAGAATCTCCAATAATATTAACTTATAATAAAATCAAACCACATACAAAATCTTCAAAAAGAAATATATTACAATATGAGATTATATAAGGATGCAATAACCTCAAGAAAAAAAAATTTAAACCTTTTTCTATCAATTTCATTCTTACCATATTAATTATGCCAGAGTTATTATATTTTAATTTTAACAATGGTAAGAAATTATTAAATATTAATATAGTGTAATTTTTATTTATTTGATGTTTATTAGACCATAAATGAAAAATTTAGAACATTTTATACCATATAATAATAATTTTACATTTTTATAAATTTTTTGTGATTTTTAATAATTTAATAATACATTATAATGATAAAATATAAATACTGCCAATTTTGATACTATAGATTTATTGTATTTTTAAAAATATCAAGACAAACATTCATCCTCAGAAAAGATATTATATTTTATCCCAATTTGGTAAAGGTCATCTAGAAAAAATTTTGTATATATTAATTATCCTATTTATATTTATTTTAATATATTTATTAACATTAATTTGATATATCGATTATTAAAATAAAAACTACATTAGTATTGTGTGATTGTTTAATATACATAATTTTTGGTAAATATTAAAAATAAAATACCACAACTAAGATAACTCTTCTAGATTTTTATGGATTGTTTATAGTATAATATATCTTCTTGAAACAACATTGTGAAGGATATTATATTTATTAAAACACGAATATGACAACCATGACATGACTTTAAATAAAATTTTATAAGTGTCATAATATTTTCCATGTGGCTCCAAATGGTAAATAATTTGATTGTTGGTTGGTTGTGGTAGAGTTATAATTTATAAATATTAATTTTTCATATTTTTTTCTTTCAATGGTTATTATCATTTTATTTAAAAGTATTTTATTTATTTTTCAACAATTATATAATTTCTGCATCACCATTATATAAGCCTTTAATGTAATTATTTATATACTAAAAATTAGAAATAAATTACCATTATAAATAAAAATAATTATCTTTAAAATGAGAATTTATATTTGAATTTATTTCTTTTATAACCATATATTCAAAATCATATATTTATTGTGATTTGAGTAAGATAACTTTAAAATTTCATTAAATAAAATATATTAGATGTTCTAATCTCATCCAATATGATTATAGAGGATAAAATTTTTACACAATGATAATTTATGTTGAAAAACATTATAAAATGATATTAGGTAAATTTTTAGGGTAATTTTATAATATTATTTTCACCTGTAATTAATCAATTTATCAATTCATCGCATTAATAAAAAATTATTAAATTTATATTAATAATTCCAAAAAATAAAATAAATCTATTTAAATAATTTTTACCCATTCATAACAAATATGGAATCCATTTGAAAAAATTCGGAACAAATACTTTTTCGAAATTAATTTAAAATTCATTATTTTTTGGAATGAGAAAAATTGTTTTAAAAGATAAAACATTGAAAAAGATTGAAACTTTTTCACATAAAAAATCATTGTAAAATTAAAGAAATTTACCTATATTATATTAAATTACAAAATATAATATATTTATATTTTAAGACCATTAAGTAATAGTAATTAATAACATTATTTATTTCTATGAGAAAACTTTTTTCAATTAAAATTTGGTGGATTAGTACTGTTCATCAAAACATGAAACTTTTTGGAAAAATATCATAAAATTTTCCAAAGTAAATTTTTATATCTATATTAAAAATAAAATGTATATTTTTTAAAATATCATTTAAAAAGTTGTTAAAATTTTGATTTAAAATGGGTGTACTATCAAAAGGAATAAAAACATAATTTTTTAAAAAATATATCATTTTTCCAAAAAAATAGAATATGTTCTTATATCATGTTAATAAAACATATAAGATTGATTTTAGACACTGTATTGAATATAATAAATATAATTAATTAATTATTATAATCCATAAATTCTGATTTTATTATTTTATAAACTCACTTATTGTCATTTAAATAGTTCTTCAGAAAAACATTTCCATTTCCTTGAAAATGGTATTGTTTTCATTTATAAATAATTGATCACCAAAGAGAATATTTTCCTAATTTAGTTAATAAATATCATACCATCCATTATAATGGAAAGGTTATAAAGTATCATAATAATATTTAGTTTTTCACCTAAAATCAGTCTTACATGAAATGAAATGTATCAAATGAACTCAAATATGTGTGTAGCACAATCCAAGAATAATGTTACATATACAGTAAGCTATTCTAGTGTTTTGTTTAGTGAAGGATTATCTAGGATTATCTAATAACACAAGTCATCAAATAAATTAAAAAAATCTCATAAAAATAACAAGTTGTTACATTCTAACACCCTCAAAGTGAATTTCTCCCACAAAATTCGTCTAGGTTATAAAAATATTTATACTTTACTATTTAATTCATAGAAACACGCATCATAAACATACGTAATAAAACATCCTTTTAAAATGGAATGTCAAAAATATATTGGGATCCTAACATAACTTATAATGGGGTTTCTACATAGGAGAACATATGTGATGATTTTGGAATGGACGAAAAGTGTAAATAATCATAGATATTGATAAATATCACAGACTATAAGAAAGTTGGTGATTCCAAGAAAATTTAAAATAACAAAATAATACACTAAAAAGGTAGGAAATAGGTCATTTATATCATTACAAATTATGATTACATGACAACCTTGTACACCACAACCCCTTTCTCAAATGTTGATGAATTTTCATTGAAATATATAGTTAATTAATATCAGCATAATATCACCCTTTTGTTGTGCCTAGATTAATTTCCACTTCATATCATATTCTATGAAATTAATTTTAATTAATAACACCTGATTCTTTAGTATATCATGAGATCCATAAATTGAATGATGTGTAATTCGATCTGTCTTTATCACAATAAAATGTCATCATAAGTTATCAAATATGCATAAGTCCACCTACATTGGGATAATACTTTATTATAACAAACATTATATGTATTTTAACTTAAAAATTACATAAATTGATAACGTTACAATCCATATGAAAGATAATAAAAAATCAATAGAAAGTGGTCAATGAACTTAGCTTAACATTATTCCCCTCAAATATCATAAAGAATATCTCTTGGGTCACATTCCAATCATTTGAAAAACATCATCATGTATTCTCTAGTGTCATAGTAATAACCTAAATAAGCATATATCCTTAGTAAAAACATACATTTTTCCTTATTCTATATATTTTTATATATATTCTTTATGTAACATATTTTTGTTTACGTCATCGATTATAGAATAACCCTCTTGATGACAAATCTATATTTAGTTCCCAAAAAAATAATATCATCCAATTTAATTATTTATATCAAACATACCTTTATCAAAATATAATTATCTTAACATATAGGAAAAATTAATTGTTATAATTCCCTTAATCATGTGTCTCTCCAAAATATATCACATTTCCCTTAAATCACTTTTATATGTCTTTAGAACTAT
The DNA here is from genome assembly GCA_963277665.1 of Viscum album. Classification (NCBI taxonomy): domain Eukaryota; kingdom Viridiplantae; phylum Streptophyta; class Magnoliopsida; order Santalales; family Viscaceae; genus Viscum; species Viscum album. The sequence continues at coordinate 650,488,744 of OY728126.1, forward strand.
TAAACATATCATTCCCAAGCCTAAATGAAAAATCGAAACTGAAAACACACATTTATTTCATGATTAATATAAAATAATATTTTAATTACAAAACATATACACCTCAATCATCCATATTTATTACAAACAACTACACATGATTCATCATTATAGTATTTCCTAAAATATGAATCAAAACTTAAGGTTCCTCATCCTTAATCAAACCAAACTTCTTAGTTTTAATTTAAACAATAATGCAAGAACCTCTCATACCATTCAAATGTTGTTTACTATTTATTTATCACTAGAAGTATAATAAATTATTCTACAACATTAATGATAATCTCTTATACATTCATCTAGGAATGTGATTTTCATAATTCCCATTCATTCCACATCTGAAACATCAAATGTTAACCATGTTCTATCTAGTTGTTAAAATTGTTAAAGACTGGAAAGAAAGTGTGAGAAAACATTATCATAGATGAAAATAACATAACCAAGGGAATTTACTTATAATATTTCTATATATTTCACTTTATGTTTAATTATAGTTTATTTATGACTGTTTCCAAAATTAAAGGATTTTAACATATAGTTTATCTTTTCCTTAGGGACATCCCTAGACATATCGTTATAAATATCACTAGGGATCACACTAAAGTATTCTGATCCTAGATTCCAAATGTTATCTAATCCTTAGAATTGATACCAAATCTAATGGTCTATAATTTTCAACAATGTACTAGAATTTATATCTACCAAATCACTCCAGAGGAAGCTACACCACCTAGGTGAGACACGCCACCATCCCCAGTGGCATCTATTTTCACATGAAGCCCTTTGGTGGAGAGCCATGCTTCGGCAAACATTTACATGTAATAGTTACCAATAAAATGATTCCTTCCTCTTTCCATTGATACCAAATCTAATGACTCAGGTTTGATATGATTTGATATTACATTACATTTGAGGATAACATAATACATTACACAAAGAGATTCCCAAAGACCGTATTAGTTTAGTGATATCAAAAAAATGGAATGCATTCATCAAATTCAGGTAATGGTCTTCAACATCTCTCATAAGGATCTTCTAATATAGTATACCTAGCTAAAATATTTCATTATATCCTAGGTAAATGAAATCATACGAAAAGGGTGTGTTCATATGCCCAGTAAGGCTAATTAAGAAAAATATCAAACAATGAACCTAAGAATTCAAAAACATGAACCTGAATTTTAAAAATCATACACTGTATAACATATATCAAAATTTTGTTTCATGAAATAAATCATGTTATTTCATAAGATATAAATCATAAAGGAACATAATCTAAGAGAAAATAGAATTAGAATAAATCAGGGAATCGGGGAAAACACAAAAGAATATTAAATATTTTCCATATTAGATAGGGATCATTTCCAAGAACATCATAGTAGTAAAAATTCTTACCAAAAGGAGGTCACTCCTCATTCTAGGCTTGTATTATAAAACCCGTTTTACTTACGATTTCAGCCTTGTATAATTGAAATAGATTAAACCACTATTCCACCCCTATATTACTGAACCCAGTTCATTTCTCATTCCATTCCTATATATCTCATGATATATAAATAATTATCCAAATAATTGGAGGGAGATATCGGTTCCACCCCTTACATAAGAAAAACCATATATATGTGTACCACATTAAGATAAATCATATCATAAACTATGGAATTAAATGGGTATCCAAAACATAATTCATTCTTAATAGAACCCATTGAAATGAAATGTGCATCATATATATCATTCCATTATGAAATAATCCATGAAAAATATATGTATTTCATAAATATCATTTCATCATAATCATAATAAAACCATTGTAATAATATGGATAATATACATGGAACATATACTTATTAAATAATATCATTTGAGGTGAAACAATATTTTTATAGATCACTTGAAATTAATTATTGATGAAATTATTCTGTCACTACCCATCCCCCAGGGCCCATGTCGTGAATACCCCAAGCCAGCCATCCATAGGCCATGGGCTGAAGACTAGTACCAAAGGCGTAAATCTTAAAACTGGGAATGAATTACCATTATATGAAAAAAAAACATAACCAACAGAGTACATGCTTGAAGGACAACACTAAGTAAAACTATATAACAAAAGAGTTATGAAAAGTAAAAGGGGATGGAAATACAAGCCCATCTTTATAGTACATGAAAATAATAGTACAAGTATTGGAAAAAGGTAAAACAGGTCCTGGATCATCTATCGTGAAATCCTACATGAAGGGTAGGAAACGATAGCCTCTGCAGCACTCCACGTCCGTCCATCACCTCCATGAACCATCAGGAAGTGTGGTCCACCTCTAGGTACCATCCAGTATTGGTACACTCAGCCTTGGTCAGCGTCGTCCGTCATCTGCATCCAACAAAACATGGTTTGGGCATATCCCATGCATGGGTGAGTATAACGATACTCAGTTGATAACCTAATACCCTCAAGGTCTCACAAAATCCCACATGGATAAAGAACAAGGTATGAAATCAACAGTTAAACCCACTTATATATATGCCCATACGTATACCAATGTTATCAAGTAATCCATCTCAATCATGAGGAAGAAAAAGTTACTGACTCAACTCACACAGGTATACAACTCACATAGAGTGTTAGAGATGATTAGATTTCTCCACTAAATCATCTATTCGGTCAAACCCACATAGGATCCAGGAATAGTAATCAGTGATGTTGATCCCACATAGGATCCAGGAACAGTAAACAGAGCTGTCGAACCCACAAAATATCCAAGAACAATCATCAGAGCTATTGAACCCACACAAGGTCTAGGAATAGTAGTTAGAGCTATCGAACCCGCACAGGATCCAGGAACAGTCGTCAGCACTGTCGAACCCTAACAGGATCCTGGAATAGTAGTCAGAGTGCAGCGAGCCACATGGTTTCCGCACAAAGAATGCTTGATTCCAGGAGGGTTCGCTCCTCAGTCCAAGTTTCAATAAATCAACTTCCACGAAGTACCATGAAGAAGGATTCCAAAGTTCCTCCATGTCATAGGGGTCTCAACGCAAAAAACGTCACATCAATCGGATGCACAGTCTGTGAGTTATTAGACTTTTAGTTCTGAGGGCCAAGTTAGATTCATCCATGAACCAACCTGACCATAACTCATCTATATCCAGAACTCCATGGGCGGTATACTCAAAGGGACCATCACACTCCATGATTACCATCACCAATGACGGTTATTCAAACAGACTTCTAGTGCCAAAGATATTGAAAAAGAATGTAAAGGGTCGTAGTGGGCCTGGGTCCGGTCTGACCCGTTTGGTTTAGCCCAGTAGGCCGCGAAGGCCACAGGGAGCACGGGGATGCGGATATGTCTCTAGGGCGTCGACAGGTCGTGCGTCGTTGTAGGGGCGGTTTGGCCCATAGGTGCCCCACAAGGGGCGTGGAAGGCTGGCTCAGTCGGGCGCGCATGGGGCGCGTCTCGGTGGCCAGGCCTGGATAGCCGAGGCTGGTTCTACCAGCACCGTGAGGGGTGCGGCTCGGGCAGCTCGACCCGAATGGCCGAGGCTGGTTCAGCCAGTTCTGCAAGGGGTGCGGATCAGGCCGCACGGGGCGCGCGGGGCGCTTGGGCCGCCGTGGTTTAGTTGAGCACTTGGGAGGCGTTTGGGCAGGCCGGGAGGCGGGCCGGCGGGCGGCCAGGTAGGCCGGCCAGGGCTGGGATGTGGTCAGGCATGCCGTCAGGCAGTCGGGAGGTGGCCGGGAGGAGGCTGGGAGGGGGCTGGGCAGGCCGGTAGGCAGGTCAGCGGGCGACCGAGAGGAGGCTGGGCAGGCTGACGGGGCCGGTTCGGCCAGTGGTGGTGCGGGATGTCGCGGTGGTGGTGTGGGTCATGGAGGTCATGGTTAGCATGACCTTTGTCTTTCTCTCTTTCGTCTCCTCTTCATTTGGTATCCATGCCTAAGATTATCATAAACAATAATGGTGCAGGTGTCAGGCCATGTAGGTTTGGGCCGCACCCTCCACATTTCAGGTGGTAACATTTGGATCATCATGTAATAAAAAAATATGAACTTCAATTTTTGCAACCACCACAGTGATTCCATTCCAACCAAAGAAGAAAATAACGAAAATAATATTACACAAATAAATCCCCTACCTTTGATCATTGTTTGACGATGAGGATGCGGAAAGAAGATGAAGGATATCGTCATTCATCGCATCCACCGCACACTTCCAATCCTGAGTTCTGTCAGCTCATTGACGACGATGTGGATGAATGGTCATTTTTGGAAGAGGCTCAACATTAGTAGGAGTTCGGGAAAGAATATATAAGTAGATTTTTACCAGCATTCTTCATGGAAGAACACATTCTTTGTTCTTTATTCTTCGTTGGGAGCTTTTCTCCCAATAATCATCCTCTCAAATCACCCAAGTGAAATGTTGTTCCAAATAATAGATTATAATATCTATTATTTCATTTCAAAGAAATTCAAAAAGAATAAATAAACACATGTTTGGGAAAAAAAATTAAAGGGGAGGATTTGGAACCATAAATTTGGTGTGTTTCCAACATTAATGTGGAGGGGTGGTGGCACCATTAAGTGGCGAGTTCAAGAGGCCACATACTGGGGAGTTCCAGAGGTTTTAACCTCGGGTGGTCCACACCATATTTATCATGAAGAGGATGTTAGTTTCAGGTGGGCCCCACCACTATAACCTCTCATGGGAGGTTAAGGTGTGGTGGTCCCCACCTTTGACTTCTTCATAAAGGCTTTAACCAACCAAAATAAAAATAAAGCTACAACTTCATTTTTATTTAATTTATTCATTAAAACCCCAAAATCTATATTTTACTTCCGACCATATTTCATGATGGTGAATGTCTTCTTAACCGAATGCTGGCACTACGAGTTCAACAGTGCCCTCTGATTTCAATTTTGAGCACCGGTTCAGAAGTTATAAAAACCCACTCGTATGTTTACCGAACATACCCAAAAAAACATCAGAAATTAATTCAGGGAACAGATGGCCTCAGAATGACACACCATCAATTTTCACAGACTCATAAAATTTCCATTTATTTAAGAGAAAAAATCCACGAAAATTAAGGGTCTTTACATTCTCCCCACCTTAGGACTTTACGTCCCCATAAGCTACAACTCGAACTAAGGGAAAAATTGGTGGTACTAAGCATGCATCTAAGAATCACGCTCCCATATTCTCTCCTGGGGGTTCTCGTGCTGCCATCGAACGCGTACCAGAGGAATCAAATGTCCATGAAAGTATCTCTCTTTTCAATCCTCAATATCCACTTGAACCTCCATAAAATTCACCCCATCGTCGACGCCCATCTCTCCATGGTCGATGATGTGTGTAGGATAATGCATGTATATCCCCAGCTGTGATACATGGAAGGCTTCATGAACCCAGTAAAACTGAGGGGGAAGTTCTATGCGATAATCCACCTTGCATATTCTATTGAGGACCTGGAATGGTCCGATGAAATGCAGAGATAACATTCCACCTCAGTCAAATCCCCATAGACCTCATCTGGGTGAGACCCATAGAAAGACATGGTCACCATATTTTAACTCCAGAGGCCTCCATATCTTGTCAGTATATGACTTCTACCTGCTCTGTGCATAATTCATCTGCTCGTGGATGATCTACACCTTCTCCGTGGTAGCCCGTACCATATCTGTTCCCACTAGTGCTGACTCCCCTGGGTCAGTCCATCATAAAGGTGATCTGCAAAGTCACTCGTATAATGTCTCAAAAGGTCGCATCCCACTGTTGGAGTGATAGTTTTTGTTGTATGAAAACTCCAAAAAAGGTATGTGATCCTCCCAACTGTGACAGAAGTCAAGGACCAAAGCACGAAGCATGTCCTTGAGGGTCATAATGGTCTGCTTAGTCTGGCCATCCGTCTAAGGATGGATGTCGGTGCTAAGATGAAGTTGTGTCCCGAAAGCCTCCTATAACAAATTCCATATCTCGGATGTAAAACGTGGGTTATGATCAGAGACAATAGAATATGTTACTCCATATAACCTCACAATAACCTACACATAAATGCATTCCAAGATCCCTACTGAACCTTGCTCTATGATCGGTAGGATGTGGGCCGTCTAGGTGAGTCAGTCAACAATCACCCAAATAGAGTCATGACTCTTGGATGTACATGGAGGACCCATCATGAAGTCCGTGGATATCCCATCCCACTTCCAATCGGGGTCCTCTAAAGGCTGAACCAAGCCTACTGGTACCTGGTGCTCCGCCTTCAATTGCTAATAAGTGAGGCATCGAGAGAAAATCTCTGCTACTGCCTTCTTCATACCTACCCACCAGTGATGTCATATGAGGTCCTTTTACACACATTTCCACTCCTGGATGTACTGCTAGATGGGATGTGTGGAACTCCCTCAACACATTCTCATGAAGTGTCACTAGTACTAGGATATGTCTTCTAAATATGATGACGTTCTCCCCACCTTCAGAAATTATTTCAGCTGCCTGCCATGTGGATATATGAGCACGTCGGGTCTCGTTGTCATCTTCTCCACATAGCACATCTCTAACTTGCTGAAGGTGTGGGGGTGTGACTTTGAGAGATTATAGGAAAGCTTCTCCATCTCTATCCACAAAGTATATCTTCAAAGCAGCTACATGTTCTTTCGCTTCACCTAAGAAATATATACCAAACCCCTTACTGAGTGCATCTACAACAATGTTTCCCTTCCCGACAGTATAGACTATATCAAAGTCACAGCTCTAGAGGAACTCAAGCCATCATCGCTATCTTAGGTTCAGGTCTTTTTGAGAGAAGATATACCTAATATTCTTGTGATCAGAGTACATGGTAAAACACTTTCCCATCAGATAGTGTCACCACATATTCAAGGCAAAGACAACTGCTGCTATCTCCAGATCATCGGTAGCATAGTTTTTATCATGTTGTCTCAGATTCCAAGAACCACATGTGATCACTACTCGCTCCTTCTTCAGGACAAATCTGAGCCCAGTCCCTGATGCATTGCAAAAGACTACGTACCATATTCCCTCTTCTGGGAGTCTCATTATGGGGGCACTAGTCAGCCTCTGCCTCAGCTCCAAAAAGCTCTACTAGCATCTCTCCAACCACACAAAGAGTGTCCCCTTTTTCTTCGAGGATGATAGTGGTTTTTCAACTCTGGTGAAGTCTATAACAGATCTCCGATAGAAACCAGCCAAACCTAGGAAACTCCATACCTCTGTCACACTCCTGGGAGGCACCCGAGAATGTACCGCCTCAATCTTCGGGGGATCTACTGCAACTACAGTCTATGAGAAGACATGTCCAAAAAGATTTACCTCTAGAATCCAAAACTAGAACATCGAGAGCTTACCATAAAGCCAGTGCTCTTGGAGTGTGTCTAGTAATACCTACAAATGGTAGGCATGATCCTTCTCAGTAGTCAAGTAGATCATAATGTCATTGATGACCACCAAGACAAAGAGATCAATGTATGGCTGAAAGATCATGTTCATGAGTCCCATGAAAACTGCTGGAGCGTTGGTTACACCAAATTGCATAACCATGAACTAGTATCGTCTGTACCGACATCATTAGGATGCATTCCGCACATCCACATCTCAAACTCAAAGTTTGTGATAGCCTGATCTGAGATATATCTTTGAGAACCATCATGATCCCTTCAGGTGATCAAGGAGGTCATCAATCCTCAGCAGTGGGTACTTATCCTTCACGGTCACATGGTTCTGGTGACGGTAGTCGAAACAAAGCCTCATGCTTTCATACGCCTTCTTAGCAAATAGAATTGGGGCTGCCTAGGGAGAAACACTTGGCCGGATGAATCCTTTCCCCTCCAAGTCCTCAAGTTGTACCAACAGCTCGCGAAGCTCCGCAGGAGCCATCCGATACGCTGGTGTAGATATATGTGTCATCCTGGGGTACAGGTAAATATAAAGTCTACCACTATGTGAGGAGGTAGACCTAGGATATCATAAAAGAAAACATCTGTGTACTAGTCCAACACTATGGGATAAGTTGGACTCTTCACATCAACTACTCCAAGGGTAAGGGAATCCATCTGATGACTGATCGGTTGTACTATCTTCTTGGAAAGTCCATCCTATGCTGCAAAGGCTCCCTTATCGCCAGTGAAGGTGAACCTGGTCCCATCTGTGCAGACACACTGAACTTTGTCCCTAATACAGTCGATTTGAGCAGGGATTGTACATAACCAATCCATATCCAAAATTTCAGCATAAGGCCTCGACGCTGCGATGAGGAGATCACATATGAATCTGTCGCCTCCTAGAATAATCTCTCACTACCGGAAATAATGTGTAATAATTGAAACTGCTCCCATAGGAGTCTCTAGATGTAATGATCTAGACAAAGGCTATGTTGGAATCTTTGAGTTTCAAACGAGGGTGGTGGAAATGAAAGAGTGACTAGCACCTATGTCTATAATAACTGTAGCTAAGGTGGACTAGACACAGACCATACCTTAAATTATCTCTGGAGCACGGTTATCGTAAGCCACAGCTTCCTGTAGCTGAGCTCTCAGCTATCCACATGCTCCATGAAGATAGGGTGGATCTCCTGGTGATGGCCGTGGTAACATCTCAAAACAGCATCCACTACTAGGTGCACGGCCAACTCATCTTATACATCTGCTTTCTCCCTGCAGAATGCCTTGATCAAACCTCTGCATCTGCTTGGGAGTCCCTTAACTGTCTACAGATCATCTGAACGGCGGGTCAGACAGTCACGAGCCATGTGACCCTGCCAGCCGGATGTGAAACACTGCATGTCCCTCATATGACTGGCTCTGTCTTGTGTGCCTCGTACAACTTAACCTGAGTCCTAAGGTCATCCACCAGATGGTATGTTCTGTTTGGATCTATGCGACAGATTTTTGCTGCCAGTTGCAGATGACCTCGCTACGTGATGCCTGGCAGCGGGTCTCGCAGCTGGTGATTGCTCAGCAAGGAAACTCTCCACTAAGAGGGTGCGCTCCCACACCCCCGCCTGCATTGGGATGCTAAGGGAGATCATCTAATCCCTGATCTCTCACATGAGCGTCTGCTCGATGCTTTGAGCCTTGAAGAATGGGTCTTACACCATATCTGTGGAGTAGCACGAGAGGTCGGTGAACCTCACTGAGAATAAGTCACCATCTTGCTACCCTACTGTATATAAAGTAGATCATGTATCCGCACTACACGTAGGGTGGCTGGAACAAACTCTTCCCGAAACATACACTTGATTTCATCCCAGAGGAGTGTCACCTTTTCATGCACCTGAAGCATCAAGCTCCACCATCTTCTGGTTTCTTCCAGAAGGAGACTCGCAGCAAGGATCACCATAAGGTCAGCTAGTGTCCCTGCCAGTCTGAAGACACTCACCATAGCCTCCAGCCAATCCTCATCTACCTGTGAGTCCATATCGACCCTATACCTGTATAACAGCCTAGGATTCCACGGTACTCTTCTCTTTGAATAATACAACAGCGTGTGTTGTACGAAACTTCTATTTCTAACACACCACAACCAATCAAAGTAGTCATTAGGAATAGTAATTCAAACTTTTAGAAATTATATAAAATTTTTCATTTAAAATGGACTTCATTTTTGGATTCTGAATATCGAAATTATCTTAGATTGAATTTTTGGTATTTTTCTAAAAATGTTCAATATTTGATGAATAGTTAAAAACAGATAGTTATAGTTTACACCCAAATTTTTTATTTAAATAATTTTTTATTTTATTTAAATTGATATTAGGTCAAAGTACACTCATAATACCTATAAAAGTTAAATTTAATTCATTTAATTCAATTTATAATAATTTTTGGCATATAAAAATTTTATTTAACTTTTCACCGTCTTTTAACCAACTCATATGAGAAGTTGAAAATTCACATAAAACATAATTTTACCGCTTATGTGAATGGAATTTTGAAACTCTGAGAAACACAATTAATATGAAGGAGTAAAATGCGTTTCAATAAGATAAAAATAATTTTTGGTGAATAATAATTTTTTTTTACATTTATTTACCACGATTAAAAATTAAATAGGGTAATTAAGGGTAAAATTTATATTATTATTACACTAAAATATGTACTAATTATATTGGATAAGTATAGTTCGACAAAAAATAACATTTGGAATAAAATATGAACCTCTTTGGTCAACTTGGATTAGATTAGGACACTTATTATTATTTTATTTAAAGAAGTGTTAAAAGAGTTAAAATCAATGTTTAGTAACTAAAAAAATTTAATATAGGGTAGTACATAAAATAAATTCATCTATAAATATTAAGTAGAAAGATAAAAATATTTCCTACATAAATGGTATTTTATTTACGTTTTTTAGATATTAAATAATTTAAATTATTTTTGACACTATGATGATGTGGTAATTACATAATTAATTAAATATTAAATTAATTGTTATTATAAATATCCAAATAAATGTAATTTGAGTCTTTTTATGAATTAAAAAAATTTTATAAGTTAATATGACATATTAGGGTTTGTTAGATGAGTTTTTTTCTAAGTAATAATGTTGTTATGAATTTAGCAAAAACAAAATACCAAATAGTGTTAAAATTGACATAAAATAGTTTTTAAAACAAATATTATATTACTAATTGATATTCTATTCCAAAAAATATATGGTTTGGCCAAAATAATTATATAATTATAGGTGTATCATTAATGAACCACTAGGGGTTCTCTTGAAAGTATATAGTATGATTATTATCAATATACTATAAAAATACAAAGAGACTTGGTAAATGTCGAATTATTTTACTAAGAGTTAAATCTAAAAGATAAATTTAATATAGCAACCCCAACCTGTATAAAATCTATTGGTTGAGTGGTTTTAACCCATTCCCACCTTATCATTTAAATAATCCACTTTGGAACCATTATAAACCGAAAATTATTTTATTATAAAATAATATTTCTAGCCTTACCTAAGATGCCCCTCACCCATTTTATAAAAGGGAACTCCCCCTTCCCTCAAATTCACACCTTAAATTCCTTTTTTCTCGGCCAAAATCTACCAAAATACCCTCTCAACAATCATCTCTTCATCCTATAGGCCTTCCTTTAGTCATAAATCCAACCTATCTAGCCCTATTGATCAAATCAAAATAAAGAACCCGAAAAATAGGTAAATATCTCACCACCTCTTTCAAGTTCTTTTCCTCTTCCTTTCTCTTTGTTGTTTCCATTATAAAATAATTACTCCAGTATCTTCTATATATTGTGATGTTATTATAAATATGGTACAACCATATTAATTATTGTATCCCTCCTTTGAATGAAATGTCACCATACGTGCGTACGTACGACTTATTGTCTCCACGTCATGGTGTAATTTTTATTCAATACATTATTAATTGTATTGGTATAATAATGATGTGTAATTGATTTAAATAATAAATATAAAATGATAATGATTCTGTATATATGATATACATCCAATTATATTTTATTTTAATAACAAAAGAATGATATTGTCGCTCGTGCGTACGTACGGATTACCATCTCCACGAACGCGATAAGATTCATTACTCATCGTATCAATTCAAGAATAATTTTCATTTGATGAATAAAAATAATTTTTAAAGAATTGATATCATTCTAGATATGAATAAGATACATACCATCCATAACAAATATGACTCACATAACAAAGAATATAAATGAAAACTAATCTTTTAACACCTGAAACAACGATAATACTAATATATTATTAACAAAGAAATGTTAAAAGATCATATATAATATCATATTAATGTATTTTATTCTTGAATAATTTAATAACAATTATTATACAATTGTAAAGGAGGTTATTCTACACTGAACCAAGAAAAAGTACAAGTTAAGGGTTTATTTTACAATCTCTTCATTGTCCAAGGTTGTTTATATGTAATTATCTACTGGGACCTCTTTATCATCCACATCCACGTTTCATGAAAATGTATTTCAAAATATTCATTCTATTTTATAGTATAGGATTTAAAGTCATTTATATCTTTGTTTGACTTTGTATAATATTTTTATAAAGGAATCTTTCCATCCTTTTTCAAACAAGTTTTTTTTTAACTTTTTCGACAAATTAAGGTAAGAATGTCTTTATTAACTTATACAGCGGGTACAGCTATTTTCCACCATTATAAAATACTCAAATCTTACCTTACAAGATTATAAGAATATTTTCAATGTAATTGCGTTATTTTATAATTATCTGAATTTTAAATGATTTCAAAAAAAGAAATATTTATGTCAAATAGTTTTGATTTCATATATGTCAACATCCTTTGATGAATTTCAAGATTATTTGAATTTGATTTGTTATGATACAAAACATCGATTTTATATAGAAGGATTTTTATATGTTTGACTGTAGATGTTTTATTTGTATACCATTCATTGTTTATGGTTAAAGTATTGACATTTCATATGCTATTTTTAATACAAATGTTTATGTAATTTTTAAACATGTTCATATGAGGAATGCATAGGACTTAGTAAGTGATGGGTGGAGACCACTATATCTCTTCAATGCATCGGTAGTTATCATGAGAAAAACTAGTGTCTTGGGACAAGGCCTTCACAAAATCTTATTTATAGTCTTGGAACAGGGATGTGACTATGTGGTTATGATAGTCTAGAATTATGTATTCCATCATTATGAAAGCGCTTATTGATATTGCATGTGATTATTCGACTAGTAGAATATCCATGTGAATAATTAAATGACATTATATAATTTTATTTTTTCCATGTTATGATGAATTTCTAGTTTAGAAGTCTTTTTTTAGTTATAAATTACCTTAAATGGTTATGCTTATTTATGAAAGTTTTTGCTATATTGTTATCTTTAATGAGAATCTGAGGTCACCCCTTTCTATGTTTTATTTTTTCTAGGATGTGAAGAAGTATTTTATGACTGACATGTAGGGATATTGTGAGATAATATGAGTGTGGACTATGGATAACATTTTGTAGTATATTTTCACTTTTTGATGTAATGTAATCCTTATAAATGTATCTAGTAAATCAAAGGCTACTAAACTAACTGGTCTTTCGAGTTTGATCTTTTGTGATCATGCCAATGTTATGTAATAATGAACAGACTCTGGGAAACTGGGGTCAGGGTGTTATAGTTGGTATTAGAGGAAGTTCAATACAATCCTTGGAAACTTGATTTAGATAAACTCAGATTAGAGCACATAGCCCTAAGATAGACTTTGAGGATTAGTATAGATGAACTTTCTAGAATTTTGGTATTGTAGGGATTTTGTGAGTTTTCCAAGCAATACATCCATGTCTCGATAAGAGAAGGTAGAGGCAGCTCTGGAACAGATGTACCTATGGCTAAAACCTGGAAACACCGCTTTGATCTAGACTCGAACGAGAACTAGTGCCTGACAACGGACCTTACTACACTCTTGGTTATGACACTCATGGGTGATATGCATAGGATAATTCTCATTTTATTTACAAACTATTATGAAGGGTTTATGATTATATAATTCCTCAAAGAAAACATTTTTAGGATTATGGATTATATCCATAAACTGTTCAATTTATGTTAATTGTTTTACAAGTTTGGATTTATGTATTGTTATTAATAAACTAATCTAGTTTATGCCATTGTTTTGAAATGGCGCCTAATGGAAGGAAATGTTTAATATCCAACATGTAGTAAATGTGGGAAGAAACACCTTGGTACTTTCATGAAGGGAATGGGTTTCTTTTACAAGTGTGGTGAGAAAGGACACCAAGCTCTTGATTGCAAGGGGATGAAAGAAGCTACCGATGTTCAATTCTACAATTGCAGGGAGATGGGACATTATGAACATGAATGATCTAAGTGTCACAGTAACATACCTCAGAAAAGGAAAAGGGATCAAGGACAAGCTTATGTTATCACTACTGCTGAGGTAGAAGCTTCGAAAGATGTGGTGGTAGGTAATTTAATGGTTTCCTCTTGTTTAGCCAATGCTTTATTTGATTCTAGACCATCACATTATTTCATATATTCCCATCTTGCTAAGAAAATTAGATCTTTCCAATTTAATTTAACAAGGGAGTTGTCAGTAAAAACTCTTAAAGGAGGTATCATTTCAACAAAGTTTCATGAATCAGTACCCATTAGAGCATATAAATTTTCTTTATATGCTAATCTCATCATCATACCCATGATTGAAATTCATATAATCTTCGATATAGATTGTATTTTGGACAACTATGTGAAGATTTATTATAAGAAGAAGGAGGTTAAATTTTTTTATGATGATGATTATGAACACCATATCTTTAAAGTCGAATCCTCACCACCTAATTCTTATCATGATCCACCCCCAGCAGCTCAACTAAAATCTATTATTGGGGAGGAAGAGAATGAAATAACTGTGGGTGATGAAAATAATGTTCAAATAGAGTATTTAACTAATGTGAAAGAATATATTGATGTGTTTCCAAAATATTTACTTGGACATCCTCCATAATGAGAAATTGAGTTTTCTATGGATTTAATTCATGGATTAGGGCCCATATGAAAGACCCCTTATAGAATGGAAACTATGGAAATAGTGTATATAAAGATACAACTAGAGGAATTGAATAATAACGGATTTATTAACCCTAGTGTTTATCCATGGGGAGCCCCTGTCCTTTTTATTAAGAATAAAGATGGATCAATGAGGTTGTGTATCGACTACAAGGAGATCAATGCTATAACAGTAAAGAACAAGTATCCCCTACCTCACATTGATGATTTATTTTCCAAACTGCATGGATCTAAATACTTTTCAAAGATTGACCTTCAATCTGGATTCCATCAGTTGTGTGTGAAGAAGGAATACATTTCGAAGATATCATTTCGAACTAGGTACGGGCTTTACGAGTTTACATTAATGCCTTTTGGATTGACTAATGTACCCTATGTCTTCATGGATCTAATGAATAGAGTTTTCAAAGAATATCTTGATGATTTTTTAGTGGTATTTATTGATGATATCTTGGTATACTCCAAAATATACATAGATCATGAAAACCACTTGCACATTATCCTAAAGACTCTGAGAAGTCATGAATTATATCGGAAGTATAGAAAATGTGAATTCTTTCTTTAGGAGATTTCTTTTCTTGGACATATTGTCTCCAAGGATAGAATCTCTGTTAATACTTCTATGACCACAGAAATTCAATAATGGATAGTACCAATGTATATAAATTAGGTATGTAGTTTTATTGGTTTAGCAGGTTATTATTGACGTTTCATCCAGACTTTTTCTCGGTTGGCTAACCCAATAACAAAGATCACAGGTAAAGGGGTTTAATTTGTTTGTAAAAAAGAGTGTGTAGAATGTCTTGAAGAACAGAATATATGATTAGTCAATTATCCTATATTTACTGTACCATTGGGGGATGATGGGTTCGTTATTTATAGTGATGCATCGAAAAAGGACTTGGTTGTGTCCATATGAAAAATGATTTGGTTATTTCCAATGCATCACGATAGCAGAAAATTCATGAGCAAAACTATCCAACTCATGATCTTGAGTTAGCAGATGTAATATTTTCTTTGATGATTTGGAAACTCTATCTCTATGGTGAAAAATGTGAGATTTATACTGATCACAAGAGTTTGAAATATATTTTCTCACAAAAAGAACTCAACATGAGGAAAATGATAAGGCTTGAACTAATCAAGGATTATGATTGGACGATACATTACCACCTGGGGAAGGCAAATAAGGTGGCCGATTATTTGAGTAGAAAGGATCATGGAGTATTGAACAAGATGAGAGTTGAAAGGGATCCTATTTTCATGATCTAGTAAAGATTGTTATGGGAATCACCATGGAAGGTAAAATATAGATAATTTTTCAAATGGTTGCCAAAACATCTTTAATAGAAAGGATAACGAGTTCTCAGACCGATGATAAATAATTTCTAAAGAAGATTATATATTTGAATGATGGGAGATTGAGTGACTATGTTTCTGAAGATGGAATTTTGAAATTTGGGAACATACATTGTGTTCACGATAAACATGATCGAAAAAGGGAATTGTTGGATGATGCTCATAGTTCCAATTTCTCTATACACTCTGGGAGCACCAAAATGTTTAGTGATTTGAAGGAACAATTTTTGTGGGACAACATGAAGAGGGAGGTTGCTGATTTTGTGTCAAGATGCATGGGTTTTCAACAATTGAATGTTATAAGGCAATAACCTGGAGGAGTCCTGCAACTTCTTCCCATACTTGAGTTGAAATGGGATAATACTACGATGGTATTTTTCATGGGCTACCAATGAATCCTAGAAAGAATAATGCAATATAGGTCGTTGTTGATCATCTTATGAAGTCAGCACAGTTTCTAGCTATAAGAGAATATTTTCCACTTGAATGTCTAGAAAGACTTTCTATTAATGATGTTGTAAGACTTCATGGAGTACCCCTATTGATTGCTCCTGATCGTGATCCATGTTTTACATCAATATTATGGAAAAGTCTTCAAAAATATATGGATACTGAACATCATTTGAGAACTACCTACCACTCCCAAACAGACGGACAAGCAGAACAGACTATTCAAACCATAGAAGACATGTTGAGATCTTGTTCACTTGACTTTCAAGGTACGTTGGATCAATATTTACCTCTGTTGGAATTTTCTTATAATAGTAGCTTCCATTCAAGTATTCAGATGGCACCATATGAAGCGTTATATGGAAAGAGATGCCGCACACCAACCTATTAGGATGATGTTGGTGAAAGAAAACTCATAGGCCCAGAACTGGTGGAGGAAACGATGGTAATGGTAAATGTAATCTAAAACCACATCAATCAGCTAAAAGTAGGAAGAAGATATATGTCGATAACCGATGGAATGATTTGTAATTTCAGGTAGGAGATCATGTTTTCTTGAAGGTATCTCCATGGAAGGGTGTTATACGTTTCGGTAAGAAGGGGAAATTGAGTCCCAGGTACATAGGACCTTTTGAAATTCTAAAACAAATTGGGGTTGTAGCTTACTTTTTATCAATGCTGCCAAATCTCTCCAAAGTTCATGCTATGTTCCATGAATCACTTTTGAGAAAATACATGCCCGACCCAACTCATGTACTCACCTATGAGGAATTAGAACTGGAACCCAATCTGCCTTATTGCGAAGAGCCTGTCAGGATTCTTGATACAAGAGAACAAGTGCTGAGAAACCAGACGACTCGTTTGGTATATGTTCTATGGAGAAACCATATGATGGAAGATGCAATGTGGGAACCCAAGGAACATATGATGAAGAACCACCTGAGCCTTTTCTTTTAATAATATTCTACAAATTTCAAGGATGAAATTATATAAAAGAGGGTAGAATGTAACACCCCACGCTTCCATGGTACGCTTCTCTTTGAATAATACAGTAGCATGTATTGTATGCAATTTCGAGTTCTAACACACCACAACCTATCAAACTAGCCGTTATGAATAGTAATACCCACATTATGAAATTTTATAAATTTCATCATTCAAAATGGACTTCATTTTTCGAATCATAATATCAAAATTAACATACGGTGAATTTTTGGTATTTTCCTAAAAACATTCAATATTTGATGAATATTGAAAAACACTTAGTTATAGTTTAAAACCAAATTTTTTATTTAAATAATTTTTTATTTTATTTAAATTTTTTTATGTTCAATGTAATTCATTGTAGTCAATTTATAATAACTAGTACTTACTCGTGCGTTCACAAGGCAATACGTTCAATGCTTATTTTTAAGAAGACAAAACTATATTTCAATGTTCATAAAGAACATGAATATTGAATATATTGAAAATATAGTGATAATTAAAATTGAAATATAATTGGAAAAAATATATAGAATTGAAAATGTAGGAAAATAAATAACATAAAATAACATAGGAGAATATGTAGAAGAATATATGAGAATATATAATAAAAACATAAGTGTATCATCACTATAAAAAATACACCATACAAATGCAAGATGGATAATTTGAGGAAATCATATAAGAGAATATATAAGTAAAATAAAATCATTTGAAAACATAGAAAATATATTAGAGAATATAAATGGAAAAGAAAACTTACATTAAAAATGACATTTGAATATTGTAGATAACATTCAATTGAAAAGAAAAAGAACATTTTTGGAAAAAAATGAAATGAACATGAATGAAAACCAAAAATAATAATGAAAAGAAAACAGGTAATGATATAGAAAACAACATAAAGATCCGACTTCAAATACGTGAATAAAAAGAAAAAATAGACAATAATTATAAAAGAACATTAAAGACGAACATGAATTAAATAACATAAATATTAATGTCACTGAGATGTTATGAAAAGAACATGAAATACTTATTATACAACATTCGTATAAACATCATAATATTCCATTGGACATGAATGAAATGAACACTCAAATGTACATTTAAATTTCAAAACATACATCACAAGTATTAATTTTTCCAATCAATTATGTCAGTGTAAAAATATCTAACATCAAATACCTAAAAGATTTTTCTGCATAGAAAAAAATGCTTAAAATAAGAATACATGAATTTATAGAATAAAAAATGAATGTTAACATAAAAGAACTAATTAGAAACCAAAATAAAAGAAGGGGAAATGTTTTAGTGCAACACCATCATACCGTAGGAAAGAAAAAAACCACATTAACTGCATACAGTGATGATCACCTCTTTATATGTAGAACCCGACCTCGAGATCCCCCCCCCCCCCGAGTTGGATGACACCCTCTCCTCCATTACATCATTTGCACATGTGATGCTTCAATGGCTGAGTCCTCTACAACTGCTTCGTGAGGGGGATCATGTATGGCAATATCATCCTACATGAACATGCCCTCCCAAGAAGCCACCTCCTCTTGAACATCATGAACATCCTTATTTCAAGGTGAAGAACCTTCATCATTCACATCGTCTTGCTAATGTGGATCATGTGTGGCAAGATCCTGCATAGCCATCACCTCATGAACAGCCTCCTAAAGAACATGGGGGATCCTGTATAACAGGACTACCAGGAATATCCTCTGTGGCCATTCCCTTTGATGGACCACAAACATCTCCATCCCTAGATCATGTCATTAGGGGAGAAGCCCTCCTATTGCCGCAACCTGCATTCTCAAGGCCTTCCATTAAAAGAAAATCAAACTTTGGAGTGTTAATAGAATACAACGTAGCAAAAAAAACTAGAATTAGCTATAGCATTACGCATCATAAAGGACACATTTTTATAATCAGCATCATTGGGTGAAATATGTTTCCAGGGCTAGAACAGCGAGCCAGCTACTTATCAACGGACTGCCCATCATCAACCTGAATAACCCAATCAGTAGTACGAGCCTCATACCCTATAAATGTGTGCTGACTAGAATCATTGCCATCGAATTATATACCATCAGCCTGCACAACACCATCCAGATATCCAACCGGGGAGGCGACATACTCAACATGAACAACCTCTTGCGGAACAGGGGGATCCAGTATAACAGGACTAAACACTATGTGGACTAATTACATCAGTAGTGTCTAAAGGTTCCTCATTGTTGACATTGATTAAAGAAATGTGATACAAAGCACTAAATTATTTATTCCCTCTACTGTATCATTTTTTTACATTAAAAAATCATACAAATAAACAATAAAAATGTGATACAAATAACTAAATGATCACACAACGGCTGTGTCATCATGCTGGAAACCTCAATATGGTCCAAGATGCAGGTGAGAATAGATGCAGGTGATAAAATTTGTAGAAACCGTTAAATTAAGTGCAGGTGATAATAAGAAAAATGGTTATAAAAGATACATGTGGTATGAAAAAATTTATAGAAATTGTTAGACAATCTATGTACATGAACAATAATAGACTTGCAAGATAAATCACAATGAAAGGTATTCAGTGACTACAATTATATAATTAACTGTAATAATAGTAATTTATTTTATAAAATATATGTTAGAAACATTGAGAATTCTGAAAACCGAATGGTCATTAAGTTACTTTGAGACATGGAATTCTATACATAGAGAATAAAAATCAAAT
The DNA here is from genome assembly GCA_963277665.1 of Viscum album. Lineage (NCBI taxonomy): Eukaryota > Viridiplantae > Streptophyta > Magnoliopsida > Santalales > Viscaceae > Viscum > Viscum album. The sequence goes on from OY728126.1 coordinate 650,508,898, forward strand.
TTTTACATTATTTAAAGAATATAAAACCAAACCTAAGAGTGGATAAAAAACTCCAGCTAGTATATAAGGCAATTGTAATACCTAAGTATCTGACATATTCAAGGATGAAGAATCAAATCGTATGCCACTATTTGAAGTCCCTAGATATGAATAAATCAAATTTTCAAAATTTAAAAACAAAGCAATGGATATGAATAAACATAATAGAAATAGACAACGAAAAGGATAATCATTAAAGTATTATAATCTGTAGGGTTCAAGAAACTGACATTGAACGTGCTCTCTCAACTTGTTCCTCAATGCACAGTATATCTGGAACAGCCAGAGGGAGCATGATATCAGTGAAAATCCAACAGCTCATACTGAATGCATAAAAAATGGTTAAATATCAGAGAACAATAAGACGTTTTTCATATTTTAAACAGGAATAAGCTATGCTTCAAAGATTGTTGGGAGTGGAAAACCTAAGCCTGAATATTGTAAAACTCTGGCCTGGTGCTCTTAGAATCATCCAAAAATTTTCCATGAATGTTACATGAAATCAAGATAATTTTGTCTTAAAGAAAAAATGATCAATTTAAAAAACATACTATGGGCTGGTGCTCTAAGAATTTAGCTTTTTTCTGAATGTTTTTCCCTTAATCAGTAAACTAATACAATGAAATTGAAAATATATTTTTCATAGAATATGAGAAAATGGTTAGAATGCAATTGTGTGGGAATTGAAAAACATTGTAGTAAAGTCAGACATAGTATCTGATCTTGATCACTTGAAGGGGTGAAGTTAATGTTTGATAAACATCTCCAGAAAATGCCCACGATGTCGCATCATCAAAGTGGAGCCTTGAAAACATATAAAAGTGCATCGAATGCTACAATACACTAGGAGAGAAGAACTATTTTTCTCGGTTTTTTCCCATTTAAATGTAAACCAATACAAATTAAATGACAGTATTATCTTATAGAAAATAAGATACAGTTCAGAATGATAAATTGTGGAAATTGGAAATCATGGGAGTAAATTCATACCTTATTTCAAAACCATAAACGATAACATAAAAATAATAATTAGAATGAAAAATAAAAGAAGTCCAATTTTACCTTGTGAATCCTGTAATGAAATCCAGGCCGATGCTACAAGGATGTCGTCATGGCCCACCTACACCCCATATATATAGGTTCTACAAGGATTTCCTCTATTTTCTGTTGCATTGAATCGCCTTACCCAGCCCTTCCCCTGCCTAAGCTTGTTTCCCACCCAATCCCAGCACCTCCCCCTCCCACCTCAGCCTCAAAACAACCCATCTCAGCCCCTCCCCTTCCCCCTCCTATGCTTTTCTCCCACCCAATTCCAGCAGCTCCACCTCCTACCTCAGCCCCCCCTGCCCAGCCCCTTCCCCCACCACTCCCCCACCCCCCGTTCCCATGATATTCCCCCAAGAACCCCCTCCTATTGCCCTCATCCTCCGCTCCCCTCCCCTCCCCTCCAACCTGCCCAGCCCCCCTCTTCACTTCCCTCATCCCCCTCTCCCCTCCCCTATACCTACACATTAAATTTCTTGTACAGATACCTGGACAATTAATGGGTAATGTTTCACATATACATTAAATAGTAATTTTTAAACCATAAACTGTATTGAAATCAAAGTAAAAATAGGAACCTGGATATTTGTTTGAGCTTCTAACAGTGTGAAACGATTTTCAATGAATCAATTTTCAATAGTTGGGTGAGGTGATGTCCAGTTTGTTTCCAGCCCATACAAGAGGAAAAACTACTATTAAGTAGAAAATTAAATGAAGGAAATATAATTAAATGAGTGGGAGAAGAATTTTTGGGTTTATATCCCCAAATAGGTGTTGTACATAACCTGTCAGTAGCTGGACAGTTCCTGCAGGTCAACCCTAGTCCATTTGTGGGTGTGGTCTTCAGAGTAGGAACCACCACATCATGGTATACAACCCCTACACATGCACTGAAATAATGAGAATATGGAAAATATTAGTTCAAAACACAAATATATCCTATTATAAAATTGCACATGACTAAATCAGAACTCAAGAAAATAAACACATAAGTTAGTAAATCCCTCTTTTGTTCGTGGGATAGATATTACCAGCATACAAACATATGTAAGTAAATCCCTCCAGTAGTGGACTGAAAGTCAAACTGTCATAACATTCCACCATGAAATTCAATGATTTAGTAACATTACACCATGAAAATCGTGAAAATACAATTGAACTTAACAAACCTAGAATTAAATAACAGAATAAATGGCTTACCATCGACTTTAGAAGATGCAGTAGTAGGTGGATTTTAAGCCACAGGAAGCTTTGATCTTATACTGGCGCATGCTGTCAGTCCGGTGTTCTCGTTGTTTCTTGAGCCTTTATGGAAGAAGTTTTTGGTAATCAGTAGCCTCAAAACTATAAACATTGATATTATAAAAAACCATTTAGGAAAAAGTATTTAAACTATTGAAGTTTAAATGATAACTATAAATTAGAACCAGAAAGGTACCCTTAATTAGGTGGATAAACAGTTTTACTCATAGTAAAATGAAGATCCGAAAAAAATTAATCTATTTAGTAATTCAGTTTAATTTAAACTAAGGAAATGTAAAAAGTACCATGTAATTTCAGTATCAAAAAACCCCCATCCTTGAATGTTGTTTTCTCCAAAATGTTTTTGTTCAAAACCAGAAGGTTAGAAGGTTTAATTATACAATGTGAATATAATCAAAGGGAAATAAATACTACTGATTTATCAAAGTGAAACAAAAATATGTATCCTAAATTTTAAGATTCATCATAGTATTCACCCGGAAAAATTACAGATATCTCTAAATACGGTTGTTTATGGTACCTCAATGCAGAATCCCTATGAAAAAATGGAAAACGACATGGTATCCAAATGAATTTTTATTCATAAAACATTTTTTGAGCTTAGACGAATACGATGGAATGCACCATGAAAACTAAAATAACCATAATAAATTTTTACTATCATCCAAATAGCAATTAAAAACATAAATAGGGATACATATCCATAAAGATACTTAAAAACTGATACGATAACATATATAGATTACATGACATTCATGTATCCAAAAGGAAAATGACCAGAATGTAATTTTTCAACATAATATGCTGAACAAAAAATTCCTTGGAGAGGCTTCCAGGAGAGGTTATCGAATGGAATTGGTAGACATCCATATGATGAGGAAAATCCACACTGCAATGCACAGACCCAATTAATCACCAAAGAGAAAAAAACAACCATTGGAATATAATTAAATAAAGATATCAAGAAAAGAAACAAAAGTAATATATTGATCGACATTCTTCATTTATTAAGAATGAAGAAAACCTATGTAATATAGCAAATACCATGCTACATCCCACAACAATCTAATGAATGAGTCAAACTAAACATAAGTAAACCAATTATATAGTAAAGAATACAGTAGTTATTGCACTTTTGAGAAATGAACAGTAAAAAAACTGACAAGGAACACTTACTGAAAGAAGATTTACAAACACAACCTTAATCTAGTTAAGATAATTCACATGAATTATGTATAGAGATAAATTTGTAATGGAAATTTTAAACAGTTAGATAGAGTTAGTTGTAAAAACTACCTTGGGTTAGGCATAGATACATTTAATCTACTTTGGATATTTTTTTGTTTCCCATTTACACTATTTGGAGATCATGTTCATTGGAAAAAGATGGTGATGGCTTCGAGTCTGGAGATAGGGAGCCTTCCATAGTAGCTTCAGCAACGTAGTCTGTCATCAATTTTTTCTACATGAAGATTCAATTATAACGAATGAGAAGCACCCACTACTTATTAGCAATACCAATTTAACATGATATTATTTTTTAACAGATGGAAAATCACCATAAATAGAGTGTTATGAAGATTGTAGGTAATGGGAAACAAATTTGAAGAAAGATACTTTCTTGTATTAAACATGTACAACATCCGTATTAAAAAGTAAGAATTTTTAAAATTCATACTTGGGTTGAAGAGAGAGTTGTTGTACTTATATCAACAAAAGAACAATTTTTCAAGCTGAGTCCTGAAGAAGAAGTGCTTTGATTTTCCGAATAAAGATGATTAAAAGTGGTTAGAACAGTTCAAGTATGTGGTCTATGTTTTGTTAATAAATTGAATTGTAAAGAAGTAACTATAAAAATATTTTTGTTATGTAATCTTCAGCATGCGAACTTGACATTCTCGTGGAGGTTTGAGACTACATACCTGGCTGTCTATAGAACTCTGATTATAGTTACTGATATAATCTTCATTACCACTGATGAAGAGCACCGTGTATGTGTTCTATTCTGAACTGTGTTTTCGATTTTCAACGTTGTACTCTGTCACCTCAAGTGACAACATAACATTCTTTGATTTGAAAACATTTAGCTCATGGGGGAAACCAAACTCATCATGGTCCTATGATATAATAAAACGGGAAAGTGAGTTAAAAACATAATTTACATGAAAAAAACAGAAAGGTGAAGAATCATACTTGTATCATATCATCTCTCAACTGTGAAGCTAATTTTCTTATAAAATGCATGACTTGTTTATCAAAGAGAACAACAGATAGTGAGTCTATGTCATCTTTAACTACCAGTTGTACTCTATACCTGATATATTTATATTATTGTACTATCTTTACAACTTTTGTCGTATAAGAACCATATTAATGAATAAATAGTTAGAAAAGATTGTATAAAGTATATGAATACCTGGGAGTAGTGAAGGCTGTTGTTTTCATACGATTTTGGTACCAAAATTTTCCATCTGAAACTTGTATTTTTGTGTGCATGATTTGCATGATTCAAAATACTAGTGATGAGTGCTTTGAAGTTTTACTATTGTTGCATCAATTAGACACCTTGTCGGCTATAAAATAAATATTAATATTAATACAGTTATCAAACCAGGCATTACATGTAGTGCATTACAGTTCACATCCTAAAATAATAGAAACCAGATACTATACATACCTGTAGCAACTGTTTAAGATCAGAAATGAATTTTTTGTTATTCCAATAAGGAATCGTTGTAACGCATCTGTTTGATCGTGTTAATGGAGGACGTTGAAACTGGGAACGACTTATGAATCCAATTCTGATTATAATAGTAAAACCATTATTCAGGAACAGAAATAATGATAATTTTAGACATATGACTAGTATTTGACGGCAGAATAAGTTCGCAAATAATGGAAGTTGATAGTTTACCTACTTCTAAACACATGGACTATTGGGTTTTCATGGTTGAGTCGTATTTTCGAAGCATTAATTGAAGTGGTGATAATAACAAATACAAGGACATGTAGAACAAAATGTGACGAAATTCAAGTTGGAAAATTGAGAAAAATACACTAATTAAAGTTAAACATGTAATGATTATTTTTTAACACGTAGATATATTTCTTACATGTCAACTGCTTTTCCCTGATCAACTGCAAGATCACTACTGTAGACGATTCCATGTTGTTTTCCATGTACTCTGACATGGTGTTCACAAACTCCCCCCACAAGCTACAGTTTATTTGAAATCCTCTGGAAGAAATCATAGTAGATGTTTTGGTAATAACAATAATACACGTAAATTGTAGTGGGATGTGCATGATGCTAACCTGTCGTCCTCTAAAATGACTTGAAGCTTTCGTTTTGTAGTACCAGCATACTGTGTGGGGTATGTTTGTCGTAGATGTCCAATACTTTCTAAAACAGGTATGAATGATGTGGAAGGAGTAGATTTTCAAGAAGAGAGAATTATAGTTAAGTATAGTATCAAGACTATATAATTTAAAGAAATTGTATAGAATTGGAAATAACGGTTTTTGTAGAAACTAAATAATTTCAACGTGTAGTAACTAATATTTTCTGAATCATAGACACTAATACATAATCAGTGCTATTTAATGTACTTATTAGATGATGTTCTGGAATGGTTTTGTTGATGATGTCATTAAAAGTAATGAAGTCGAAACAGAAGACTGGTAATTGAGCATTCATTGGTCGATCCAATGTTGCTATTGTGAAAAGAAATCTGCAATCATGTCTTGCACCCAAGTAACATCCTTGATTAGGGGAAATCTGGAAGTTTTTTATAATGTAGCAAAGGCCTTCACACAGGACTGGTTTGTACTTGTCTATTGCATAGCGGTTGTTAATTGTACACTGTATTTTTGTCTCCTAAATGAAATAGTAAAATTTCAAGGTGAATATTTAAAAACCAGCTATCACATTTAAGAGAGAGGAAAAATATTCCAACAGAATAAATACATATTTTTGGTGTAATGGAAATAGTACATGAAATGTAATTTTTGCAATGGATAAACTCCCTTGGGAATCACAGATAATAAGATCGATAGCAGCAACACCGTATTTGGATGAGGAGTTAAACCAGAAATTCAATACACGCTCTTCTATTTTCAACGTTTTGTCAGTATCAACAGTAATCACATTCAGAGGACAGATTCTGCGTGACATGCTTACAGTTTTGCATGTTACAAATATTGTACAGATATGACAGATGAAGCATCCATTATAATGTTTTTTTACGGGAATATATAAGCAAATAATAAAAGCATCGAATTGTATAAATTTAAAATGAAATGATACCTATCATAGGTTATCAAAAAGTTCCATGTAGAAACCATTTTCTGTACAGTTAGTGGTGTGTTTTTCTCTATCATCAACTACAATGTTTAAACCACCTGGTGATGTCACTCTAGATACGGAAACATAATTTTTTCCATGAGAAAACAATGTCTTGCGAAGAAAAAAACATACAGAATATAGATATTGGCCTTGACTTTTATTGATAGTCATTTCATAAGAAACAATCAAAGGATATTGTCTTCATTATAATTTGAAAGACCAACTTTTGTCATTATGTGTCATATTTATTCTTGGGATGAATGCAAGATATCCTGAATGACAACCAGTTAAAATCTCGGCTCCAATGACATGGTTACCCAAATTTCTAATGATAAGTCGTGTACTATTGCATAGCCCCACTGATTTCTCAACATTTTGAAGAAACATAATGGGTACTTTTATTTTCAAAGTAATTTTATGTGCAGGTATCCTGGAGACAATGATACCATTCAAGACATAAGTTGTATATATTTTCTCAGGATGATATGTATCAAAACTATAATTGCATAGCGAATCGGAGCTGAAATAATCTTTTCCTTCAGAAGTAGTAAGATTTAACATGTAGTCATTGACTTCCTACAAAATGTCACGTGTTGGTGCTAATATAGCATGGCCATTCAAATACGAAACATCTAAAAAGTTTTCAATGAAATCTGGGTAAGAAAATTAAACAGATGATGTTAGAGGGGATTTATTTGTTGCAAGAAGATAGGTGGATGGTATTTCAATGCACGCGCCCCCATCAGCAATCTCTCCAATGAAACCCTCGCCAATGTCCAAAATCCACTTTGCAAAATATCAAACTCTGGTGGGATCGTCAACAGTATCGGGTGATTTCAACCTCATGTTCTATGTCAATGTTAAAACCCGACAATGCTACCATATATATGATGATCGTATACTTGAAAAGACAATGTCACTTTTCTCTCCTCCAGGGATCACTGGTAGTATTTGTCTGAAATCTCCACCCAGGACCACTGTTAGACCACCAAAAGCTATATTAAAATATTTTTCATTATTTAATGACAAAATATCTCTTTATATAGGATCAAGAGCTTCAAAACAGTGTTTATGAATCATTGGAGACTCATCCCAGATAATAAATTTGGTTTGATGTAGTAGTTGTGCAAGATCACTCCCCTTTTGAATGTTACTAACTAACTGGTTGTTTATTGAAATCGGTATTCGAAATTTTGAATGAGTTGTTCTACCTCCAGGCAAAAGTAATGATGTTATTCCACTCGAAGCAACTACTAGAACAATTTTTCCTTCGGACCTTAGTAGACATGTTAAAACTCTCCAGATTAAAGTCATATCCGTACCTCCAAATCCATGCAAGAAAAAGAATCCACCATTTGGAGAATATAATGCAGACATAATTTCCTGGATTACATTTCTATGTTCATCAGAAAGTATATTGTGTAATGTTGTGTATTCAAGATGCAGATTTTCCCTATCGTAATTAATATCTTCCGCAATAAGTTGATTCGGTTAAGGAGACATTGTATACTCTAGAAGGGGAATTGGAGGATAACACAACAGAGATTTTCCATTGATGTAAAGAATGTTGTCTATTTTAGATAGTGCATACATTTGTTTTTGATGATCTGTCATTGTCAAGTCTAAAATATTATTTATTAATGTTAGAATGAAATGGAAAATTTTCAATATATTCCAGTCAAGAAAGTAAGATGTTTGAACCTTGTAATTGAAGTCACTATTGTTGGGCATAAAAAATGTCATCTGTTAGGATTTTCCAGGTTTCAAACCTAACAATGTCAGGTCGAGAAATGGAATTTGAGAATAACATTTCGGCAAATAGTCTCCACAAAGAATATCCCATTCCCCAAGAAGAGACATCTTGTAGTGCTTTTATGAATTCTTTTTATTTCAGATAGAAGTCCCATTGCTGAATATGTTTCTCTGAATGTAAGATGAGTAATGTTGTTCACTGTTCTGATAGATTCATACAAATTTGATCCTATGAACTTTGTTTATATAATAAGCAAGTAATGTAGTTCCCCAGAAGAGGGTGACACATAATACAGTCTACCAATAATGAAACCCTGTTTGTTGGGGTACCATTTCTTTTCAAGACAGTGGTAGAAAAACTGTGTTGGAAATTCTACATAAGTAAGATTTCTGCCCTCTGGATACAATTGATTTGCATTAAACCATGCTGGGAACATGGTATCAGAAATGTTGGCCTTATTCACGATATCTTCAATTTTAACACAGTTTGCATATTTAACATTGTTTTCTCCAGGTAAATGAAATTTCAGTCTATGAACTGGAGGATATCTATAGTGGATATCATAAATGAAAATCCTCCAAGAAGCTTCACAAGGTGTGATGTTCTGGCATTCATAATAATTTTATTCTCATCGACACCCTTTTCATGAAGATCATTATTGATGTTGTCAAAGAGTTTTGTGGTAACACGATCGTGCCCCATGAAAATATATTTAAGAATATATTTGATAGAGGATGATAGATTTTAATCTTTGATATTGAGATGAGCGTTATATTTTAACAGAAAAGTAAGATTGTACGGCACAACAAACTGATTGTCCAATGCTATACCATTTTTTAAAACAGTAGAACCTAAATTTCATCTCTGATAGACAACATAACCATCATCATCCAATGTTGTCTGGGGATCAAATTTCTTTGGATAATACGTTGAGCATTTTCCACTCCTCGTACAAGGCGACTGACCGTTGGCTTCACCACATGGTCCATGGATCATAAAATTTCCAACCACTGCATATAGTTTAGGGAAGTCACATTTGTTCGGTATTTCTGCAAAAACAATTCTGTTAATTTCTGATTGATTGACCACCTTTCTTTATTGACTAAGAAATAATAGAATTTTCACATGCGGCAGTCCTCTTTTCTGAAACACCACTGTACGAACAACTACATTGAAAAATAAACTAAAGAAGAAAATTTCAAAAACATTTAACAAATTCTGGTTGAGGTAGTCATTAAAAAACACAAATAGCATAGTGACGTAGTTACACACCTGCTCGAGAATTTCCAACGAAGGACCCTTCTCATAAATCATTCATGAGTTGTTGGCCCTTTACGTTGAAAATTCACGACAGAATTTGAGGATATTCTGATGAGTGCAGGTTGTTTACTTTAACATATCAAGAAACTTTACACTACATTGGATTGCATGTAAATGTTAAAAAAATATCGGGATACCCTGCCCAATTATAGATTGACATTGCGTCTTGGTAATTCTGAATCATATATCTTGGGCTGCCTGTAAATGTTGTAGGTAAAATAATACGCTTCCCACATAAAGAACCATCCTGATCACCCATAATGAAAGCATCTTGCAACCCATTGCATAGTTCTACCCTTAAGCGCTTCTGGTTGTAACGAATAAAATATAATCTCTAAGACTCAATCATTATGTATGCATCTACAATAAACTATTGAAGAAGCCTCCTAGAGAATAGAAGGATGGAAGAATCATTGGAACGAGATTGATGGTGAAAGAAGAGATATTGTCACATTGTAACATTCCTGACTATTGCATTGTCATTAAACGGCGTAGTGCGGTGGGATTTGTTGTCAACATATATGTCCTCTCCACCCGTGAAAACCAATGGATATATAAGAGGAAGGTATTGTGGGTGAATCTCATCAATGCGTTGATAGCCACCAACTTTTCCTTGAATGATGATATCTATCTCATTATTTAGATCTTCAATGTAACTGATAATGAGCATTTAAATCTTAGAAGTATTTGGTAAGTTGTATGTCTGTGCATCCCTTCATCATCTTCTAAGCAGTCGCATTTTTAAATTTGAAATGCCCTGTGTCTCAATAACATCACTTGCTGTTCTAAAATGATGTGATAAACTATTATGTTCATGAAGCATACTCTGTATCTTTTCAACGATACTGGAATCAATAACAAACTCTTTGTTTCAGTCATCAAAACAATATAAGAAAGTGTCAAGTAGTTGTGAGAATTTCAAGAGAAAATTTTTATGTATTACCCTATACTACATTACATACATGATTGCCCGTACTCTATTCTGAGCTCCATTTGTAGTATCATTTACATAGAGTTGAGAAAATTTGGGTGGTTTTCTATTGTAAGGACACAAACTACCAATGCGATAGTAGTTTTGTGCGTTTAATCTAAAAATATTTGGAGACCCACCTCAGTTCAGAGATTTATATACTTTTCCTTCCAATGACGTGAAGGCGAACATAGATTTGTATATGTGCATGTGATCTTGGAATGATTTAGAAGTTGGAAATATTTTACTAAATAGAAATGTTATAAGGTATTCAAGACATGCAGGCAAAGGCTGTAAAGCTATTTTTCCTAGTGAGCCACAAATTACGTAACGAGGAACATGTCTGTGGCTATATTTTTTATTCCTCTCTTCAAACTAGAAGGTAGAACCGTAGTTTTCACATATGTTCGAAGGGTCTCCACAGTCGAAGTATTCTGAAGAGAAAAGTATTGGAATAGATAATATAAAATGAAAAATATAGAGTATGTTTAACTTTAAATTACACACAGAATCTGTGTAGTAATAACTGATTTTAGTTATTGTAAACCACCTGTTTTTTCAAAATTTTGGTGATGTATTGACATAGCTGCATCATTAATCATCTAGTTAGTTGTTGTTGGTGAATATTTAGTATTATTATTAAGAGTCTTAAAATGTGGATTGTTGGTAATAGTATTTCCAAGTTGAAATACCCTCGTTGTTGATTGTAGGATATATCTCAGAGGTCGTTGAAGGAGTAGTATCCATGTATGTACCTCTCATTTAAACTTGTTCATCAGTTGTTTCTGTGAATCCTGCATGGTTGGTAATATCTCTTTTGGAAGAAACGATATGTCAAGATGTTAGATGATATAAAAAAGGGCGTATATATGAAGGGATTTATACATAATAAATTTTAGATGATAATTGTAATGTAAAACATACCTGTGGATGATATAAGTATATTGTTTTAATTTTTAGTATAAGTAGCACTATTCAGAAAATAAGTAGTATTTGTAAGAGTGAATATTTTACCATATATAATTCTACACATAATGGGTTGTTTGGTGCTTACTGTGGTGAGGATGCATCATTGGACTCCCTAATAGCACAACCAAAAGAATCTGTACATTGTAATATTGATATTAGGACTATATGTTGAGAAAATGTAATGTATAGTATTCACAATAAATGTAACAGAAGTTTAAATGAAAAAATGTTTACAGAAAGAAATCACATGTCATATCATGGTGTTTGGTTGTTTTTTGTTCTTTAATCCGCCATATATCGTTGATAGCTCTGAATACACTCGAGGGACTATGGAACAGGGAATGACATAGTTGTACGAATACATGGTTAATATATTTTTAGATAGTAATCATAAATAACTAAATGGGAGATAGTAAGTAGAACTAATCGTTAATGGATATATATGATAATGGAATGCGGTGACATAATACAGTGTCAATAGCTGATGTGACCATTTCTGGTGTAAAACAATTTCCTATCGACATTATTAACATAAAACTATCATTACTGTAAGATTATACCCTGTCAGATAGCATTGCATTTTTTTAAACAGTTTGAATTTAACATTTGGATATATTGGTTAGATTTGAAAAATTAAAGGGTAATGTAGACAAACCCCTTTGTGTTTGTCTCCTCTCATATGGAGTCACAGGTTCAGGTGCAGTAATGTTTTCAATGGTCATTCTACCTGTCGATTTAGTAATATAGTAAACATGTAAGTTGTTGATTCTTAAATAATGAAACTATTTATGTAGTAGACATTATTTAGAAGAAAACCTAATTGACATTGTTTCCGTAGTAAGCTTCTTTGAAATCGTGCGTCTTTATATCTTGACGGGGAGTGTATATTTGTTCGGTTTATCTATTTAATTTCTTGTTAATAAAATTAATAGGACTGCATAATCATTCTAAACAGTGTTGTGATCTCTAACAGAATAATTATAATACAAGGAATATAATGTAAAACATTATAGTAACGATATTTCAATGAAAAAATAGTCGGTACTAATATTTCTGTATACATAGTTGTTGTATTGTGCATATAGAATAGATCATGTAAATGTTGCAGTCAAGTAGTACTTAGATTTTTCTTGTAGTAAGTGATACAGTTAGTTGTACAGTTGTACTCACATACTTTGAATATAAGAACATAGATGCCATAAAAAATTAGAATTAATCCTATTGAAATAGGATTAAGTACTATGATAGTTTAGTACAATAATGTAAACCCATTAACAATATATTTTAGTATTGAATGGATAGATATCCTAATAGACTTACATAACATAACTTGCAGTAGGTACTGTAGTTGTTGAACAAAAGATAGCCTGAGTAAATTGTCCATTCATATTAGTACACATTCTAATGGATTAACCAGCATAAAATAGCATAGTACTTTTTCAGGCTTACCGTTACTTTTTAGATGAATGAATTTTTTCTGGTAAATGGATGAACTTACACATATAATTAATGCACTTCTATCATAATTTTCATACAAATAAAGTTAATTCCCTATTTGTGGTGATGTGATGGTACGAAGAAATGTAAGAGGAAATAAATAACTAATTACACAGAAATTGTAACAATAATTAAAATAGTAAAATAGGACTGCATAAACAGAGAATATTGCACAAAGGATAGGCAATAGTAATTCTCAACAGTTGTGAAACAATTAAATAGGTTTTAAAAAATAAAGAATGTTGTAGGAGAAATTATACGTTCTATTGTGTATACTGAGGTATACACAGAAATTATCAGCAGAAATTAACAGTAGTTGTGAGGACGATGATTTGGAAAGTAGTGAATATGGATATATATAAAATAAATTCAAAACATAGATTTTTTATGGGTTTACCAACAACGGAATACAGAATACGACTCCTGTGAATAGTACATAAGGACGATGCATGATGTACCTTAGTCTCAGCAAACTCTAAATGTAGTTTGAAAACCAAAGTATTTTCATAGGTTTCTACCTGCAATTATTATCATCAAACAGTTTGTCGCGGTTTCAGCAGGTGGGAAATATGGAGGTTTTGGGGAGCTGGATAGAGATGCCGAAGCACAATGTACCTTTGTTGGAGTAGTCGATGACCGTCGTTGGGAGGGACATGGATTAGTCATAGGAGAGGAGGATCAGAAACGATGGTATACAGTTTTGATCATACCGTCGAGGCAGAGGTAGCCGAAGATATGCAAGAGCGGGATTTTGGAAGAGGAGTTTAAACCCTAATCGTCAGGCAGTGGATAAGCGGGAGGGTTGGGGGTTGGAGTCGCATAATCTAGAGGAGAAAATTTGGTAGGATCAGAGGTAGCCGCATATATGCAAGAGTGGGAGTTTGGTGGAGGAGCTGAAACCCTAATCATCGGGCAGTGGATACGAGGGAGGTAATCGTGGGGTAGTGGATATGTGGGAGGGTCGGGGGTTGCAGTCGCGGATTGTGGAGGAGAAAATTGGGAGGATTGGGTTTTGGAGGTGTTGCAGCCTGTAGTGGTGACACGTTGGCAGGAATATGCCATGATTAGAATATATATAGATTTTAGATATATAAAAATTTTTATTCAACTTTTCTCCGCCTTTTACCCAACTCCTAGGAGAAGTTGAAAATTCACAGAAAACATAATTTTACTACTTCTGTGAATGGAATTTCCAAAATACGAGAGACATTATTAATATCAATGTGTAAAATGTGGTTCAATAAGATAAAATTAATTTTTGGTGAATAGTAACTTTTTAGTTTTATTTACCACGATTAAAAGTAAATAGAGAAATTAAGGGTAAAAATGATATTTTTATTACCCTAACACATGTCCTAATTCTATTGGATAAGTATATTTTGACCAAAGACAGCCCTAGGAATAAAATTTGAACCACTTTGGTTCTCTTTTATTCGATTAGGACACTTAATATTATTTTATTTAAAGAAGATTTAAAAGAGTTAAAATCACAGTTTAATAACTAAAAAATATTTAATATAGAGTTATACAGAAGAAAAATTTGACTATAAATATTCATTAGAAATATCAAAAGATTTACTAACTAATGTTAGTTTATTTATAAATTTTAAACATTAAATAATTTTTAATATTTGTTACACAATGATGATGCAATATTTACCTAATTAATGAAATATTAAAATAATTGAGATTATAAATATCAAAATAAATGTAATTTGAGAATTTTTATGATTTCCACTAATTTTCTAGGTTAATATAAAATATTAGGGTTGGTTAGAGGAATTGTTTTTGGATCTAATAATGCTGTTATAAATTTAGAAAAAACAAAATACCAAATAGTGTAAAAATTGATAAAAAGAGTTTTTAAAACAAATATTAAATTATTAATTAACATTCTATTCCTAAAAATCAATGGTTTATCTAAATGACTCATATAATGATAGGTGTATCATTAATTAACTACTTGGGGTTATCTTGGAAGTACATAGTACGTTTATTAACCATATAATATAAAAATACGAAGAGACATGGTAAATGTCCAACTATTTAACTAAGAGTTAAATATAAAAGATAAGGTTAATATAGTGACCCAGACCTGTCTAAAACCTATTGGTTGAGTGGTTTTCGACCCATCCCCACCTTATCCTTTAAATAATCCACTTTGGATCCATTAGAAACCGAAAATGATTTTATTATAGAATAATATTTCAAGCCTATCCTAAGGTGCCCCTCACCCATCTTATAAAAGGTAACTACCGCTTCCCTAAAATTCACACCTTAAAAGTCTTTTGCCTCAGCCAAAAACATCCCAAATACCCTCTCAAATCTCATACCTTCATATTTTAGGCCTTCCATTAGTCAATATTTCCATCATATGGATCCCTTTTGATCAAAACAAAAAGGAAGAACCCGATGAAGAGGTAAATATATCACCACCTCTTTCACGTTCCATTCTTCTTCCATTATCTTTGTTGTTTACATTCTAAAATAATAACTCAAGTATCTTATATATACATTTATGTTATTATAAATATTTTATAACCAAATACATTATTCTATCCATCCTTTTAATGACATGTCACAATACGTTTGTACGTACGGCTTACCATCTCACCGTCGTGGTGTAATTATTATTCAACACATTATTATTTGGATGGGAATAATAATTATGTGTAATTGATGTAAATAATAAATATAACATTATAATGATTCTGTATATATAATATACCATCCAATTATATATTATTTTAATAACAAAAGAATGATATTGTCGCTCGTACGTACGTACGGATTACCGTCTCCATGAACACGATGAGATTCAGGCCCCGTCATATCCATTCCGAACTAATATTCATTTGGTGGTTAAAAATAATGTCTAAAGACTATATATAATTCTGTATATGAATAATATACATCCAATACATAACAAATATGACTCACATTACAAAAAATATAAAGGAAAACAAATCCCTTAATACAAGAAACACTAATAATAGTAAGATATTATTAACAAAGAAATGTTAAAAGATCATATATGATATAATATTAATGTATATGATTCTTGTATAATTTAAAAATAATTATTTCCCCATCATATAGGAGTTTATCCTGACCTTTACTAATGAAAAGAACAAGGTAATGGTGAATTTCAAAATCTCTTCATTATCCGAGGTTGTTTCTATGTAATTGTCTTCTAGGACCTCTTTATCATCCACATCCTTGTTTCTTAAAAATTTATTTCCAAACATTCTAACTATCTTATAGTGTCACACCCATATTTTCTAATTTGTTTATTTTAATAATCTTTCTGGACACCGGGTAGTTCAGTTCGAGGTCCGACATAAAATTTTTGTTTTCTTTTTTAAAAATGTGTGTTTTGGCTATGACCACATCCTTTTCACCGTAGTTGAAGACGTACGGCCTCACATGGGTCTCCGAATGACCTTGCCTGATTCACCGCGCGCCCTTCCCAGTGTTTAATGCAGATAAATGCAATGCAATGAATAATAAAAAGTTGATAAAGAAAAAACAAGTGTGGAAAAATTTAACGAAGTATTTTAATGATGATAATAATTTTATTATTTGAGGATATTATTATTATTATTATTACTTGAGTTAGGATATTAATATAATTACTAATATTATTAATCTCATTATTATTATTAATAACATATCTTTTTTATGCCTGTCATTATTATTAATATCACCACAAAATATTTTTATCATCATTCTAAGTTATTCTCAATAAAATTGTTAGCATTCTAATTAAAGTTATCATTTTTAGGAAATGACTTTTAATATTCTATTTTTTTATTGTTATTATTATTTTTGTTATTATTTTCTTTATGGTTTCATTTTAAAAATAATATTATTACTAATGTTAATATTATTATTAGATTTGTTTTTTTATTATTATTTTATCTTTTTTTCTTTTTTCCATTGTTTAGGGTTTCACCCTTATTTTTATCTTCTTATTTGTGGCGCCCTCTTACGTAGGCCATCAGGCCTGTTCCCTCCCCCTTTTTCGCTTTCACCTGAACCGCCAAACTCCCCCTTTTTTTTACCACCTCCTCACATCTCCGACAACCGATCCTTTTTTCCCAGCTTGTCGGCTCCCCCTCCCACCGGTCCATGTCGTCGTCCGCCTTGCACCAAGTCATCGCAGCCCTTGCAAACAACTGCTCCTCTTGTCTGGCGACCTCCCTCCTAGTCGCGCCTCAATCTGTCGACCTCCCTCTGGGCCATGCCTCTGTCCAAAGACCTCCCTCAGTGCCACACCTCTGTCCGGCTACCACCCTCCCTGCCGACCTCCTTCACTCGGACCACCGCACCTCGTCCCTCATTGACCAGCCGCACCCTCCTTTCCATGCGCGCTACACTTCAACTATCCCCGACTCCGGTGACAACTTTCTGACTGCACCCCATTTCTTCTAATGGTTTCACCTCACATCGATTCGGCTTTGCCCCCACTACCTTAGAACACTCAGACTCATGTTACCTCCCTCTTTCCGCTGGTTTTTCCGGCACGACGCACCTTCGACGACATCATTGATGCCAGGACTATCCGATCATATCGCTGCTATATGTGCGTTCTTTTGTGACTAGATTTTCATCATTTTTGGTAGTTTCGGGTAAGTGTATCATGTTGTTTGGGGGTCTAAATTGTGTTGAATTTGTTTTGATTTTTATTTCATTTGTCGATATTTTTTTTAATATTCATTTTGAAATCTTTGTTGTGTTTCTGATGAGCAATTCGAGTTTCACACTGAGTGTTGGGATCTTTGACACCCGAGGTAGGTGGTTCCACGTTTAAACAATTTTTAATGAATTAATTTTCTATCCTAGTTAATTTAAGATATGCATTGATTGATTATTTTGGTGCGAAATTGGTTTCAAGAAGTTTTTCATGTGTTAATTTTTTTTTGTTAATTTGTTTATATGGGTGGGTGCATTCATTGGATAAAATATTATTTTTAGTCAATTATTAGTGTTTTATAGTATGTGCAGTTATATTTTCATATGTGCAAAGTGAAATTTTTGTGTTCTAGAGATTATATAATGTTGTGTTTTCTTTTGGGAAAATTCGCAAAGTGTGCAGTTTATGTTCTGCTGTAGCATTCATATTTGTTTATTCAAAAAGGTAATTTGAGTGCGTCTTTGGTGTTTTGAGTCATTCTTTATCTTCTGATTTTCTTAATAAAATTTCTAGTGTTTTGTTTAATCAGTAAAATGTTCTTTTAACAGTGCGGTTGGGTTATTAATTGATGAATGTGGTGTAGTTTTTGTTCTTCATGTGGTGTCAGGTATGATGGTCAGGGTGGAGGGCTGCGTTGTTTCTTTTTTGTTTTTCATGTTATTTTTATTTTTAAATAAGTTTTTGGAAAATAATTTAAAACATTTTAATAAATAATTGTTAGTAATGAAAGAGAATTTCATTTAATAGAGTTGGGTTATGTCTTCTGGCGTGCTTAGTTTGCAAAATGGTTTTCTATGTGATTGAAAGTGTGGCATTTGGTTTATGTTACACCATGTTTGTTTTATTTGTCTTATTTTAACATGAAATGTAAATTTTGAACATGTGATCACAAAAAGGGGAAGCCTAGGTACTATGTGGGCAGACTAGACTAGTGTGCTAGTGATACAGGAGTGTCTCCAGCCCAGATTCACTTAGCTGGATTGACTCTTACAACACTAACTAAACATTGGATGATGATCGGAGACCACTAGGTTATGGATGTGTTTCTGTGTCTAGTGGCTCGTGCATGAGAATGTAATTTGTTGTGATTCCCATACTGTTCACCGAGACACAAGGTTCTAGGGTCCCATTCCTTTTTCTAGTACTTTTAGGGCCTCTCCCACTCTTAGTGCTCTTGGATTACTATACACTCACAGTCGTCATATGGTGCAGCTCTTGGGTTTTTAATAAGGTTGGGGCTTTTCTTATATGCATGGGTGTTTACTTTGGTTTAAGTTATTTTCTTTAAGTGTTTTCTTTATAGAAAATGTTTCTTTAAAGTTGTTTAAGATTTTCTATCCTTTGATTAATTTTTCCTGCAAATTTTGTTTTCATTTAATGTTTACACGTGGAACCTTTTTATGGGGTGAAGTCTTACTGGGATCTTGTCTCACACCCTACATTCACCCTTGGGTGTATGTAGACTTTTCTTCTTGTGTATTCCATGTTTTGACATTGTGCTCAGTGATGGTGGTTCAGGTTCTAGTTGGTCTGGTCATGCAGAGTGGTCTTGATGTTGCCCCTCTTTTGTCGGGAGATTTGAGTAAGAGTTTTAGATTCTGCTATCATCTTTTAATTTTAGTTATTGGTTGGATTTGCAGACATTAACCATGTTCATAGTTTAATGGTTTGTTTGGTTGTCTATTTGTAGTTTCAGTTTATTTTTCTGGTTAGTTGTTTTTCTATCTTTTATTTTGGGTAAATCATTCCCATGAAATGTTTGATACCTGGGCACTTGTCCTAGACTGTGGGGATCGGGAGCTCCCTTTGGGCCTTAACACGGACCGGGTCGGGCGCTGGGTCTGATGGTGACTCGGCCGGGTTCATGAAAAAATGGTATTAGAGGAGAATGTTTTCTCTCTGGGGTTGTGTTATTTTAGGATATAGTCATGGTAGATTGGTGTTATGGTTGTCAGGACTCGACTTCCTGGCTACGGGTAAGGTTCCTGGCCAACACACCTTGTGGCATGACTGGAGTTACCAATGTATGTTGAGGTTTGTCTGAGTTTTTGGTCCTTGCGGAAAATCTTGTCTAAGGGAAATGAAAAGGGGTAAGGTCAGCGGTTCTAGTGAGCTCGCAGGGTCTGGCAAGCCATGTGAAGCCGGGGATGCTTTCCTAGAATACCCTCTATGGTGGTGGCGTGATAGGCTTATGACATCAAACCATACGTTCCAGTCACCCACTGACACAAGTTTTCTCTTGTGTCGTTTCTCGTCTCTTTGTGTTGGATTCGTGAAAATTTGTATTTTTTAAGTAAAAAATTTTTGGTCATGGAAAATGTGTTCAAGTGAAGCGCATTATAAATGAAATGGAGTGTGAGTTTTGAAAATTGTGGGTTGGATGTTTTGATTTAGAGAAATGGAATGGTTTGGTTTTTATCCTTAGTGTTCTCATGGGAAACCACATGCATGAGTGTATATGGAAAGAGAAAGGGTTAATGGCATATGCAGATGAGTGCCTGGATGGATATGACGTGGGTGATGGTGTGATACGGGAACCTGCATGTGCGGGGTCCATGGGACACCATTGGTGTTTGGGTGACCCACTGGGTTTTCTTATTTTCAAAATGTTTTGTTATAGGAAAAAATTGGTGTTTTTATATAAACGGTGTTTTGTGTGGTGTGTCTTTTTATTTTTGAAAGGATGGATGTGAGTCGTTTTGAGCTGAGAATCATTGTTTTACTGATTTGTGTCCCGAGTTTGAATTCATATTTGTATGTTGGTATGAAAGCATGTGGTTAGTGAATTCTTTTGAAAAGTACATCGAGGAGCCCTTCTAGGGGTTCCTATTGCATGTTTGGTGTTCGCTTGTTGTAGGTCTTGACTTTTGGACTAGTTTGGTTGGGTACATGGTTTTCTTTCTTGACTAGTGTATGCCTCCTATAAAGCATTGACTTGTGATTGAAGTGTGGCTACATGCAACTTGCAATTGTTCGACCCTCCAGTAGATCAGAGGAATCTCTTCTTGAATTCTATAATTGAACCCACCTCTCCTTTTACAGCTAAGTAGATCCTCTCACAGCGGGATGACATACACGATGGGAGTTGAAGGGAGTATTGGTCCTTTGAGTGTCTGGCTCATCAGGTATGAAGTTTGAAACTGTCGTGTTTGAAGGTTCCCCTGGAAACGAAAAAAGGAAATCCCGTGGGGAAGGGATTAGGCGGTTCAGAATTTTCAGTGTTGACCAGTGTCTTAAAGGGATTTGTAGTATTTACATCGGCCGCAAGGGTCATTATCGGTGATGTCTTGTAGTGTGAGATCTCATTAATTGTCAAGGGTGAAGTTTGACGTCATTAATTTGAAAATTATGGTTCGAAATGGTGAATTAGATTCAAGTGGGGGATAGGTGGAGGCAACCTAGAATGGTCGGTGCATGCCACAAATATAAATTAATTTTGGTCCTATTTTGGTTTCGTTTAAGAAAGGGTCTACATTAGGCCACTAGTTTGGCAGAACCAATTGTATGAGGCTGTTATGGTAATTTGCATGAATCACGTGTTGTTCAAGACGCAGTTTAAAGTCTTTTTCAGAATAATGTTTCTCTCGACAATAATGATCATTATCAGTGATGATTTGTGGTGTCATGTTCTCATTCAGTGTAACAAGGTGTGATGCACATTTACCAACCATGCTCTCATCGGGTGAATGTTCAGTGTGAGAGTAATTGGATGTCATGGCATGTTGTGTCTGATTGTGTTGCCTCGAGTGCAGTATGATTGCGTGTGGCAAAAAAAGGAGAAGCTTTGCTCTGGAGTCTTCGATACCCGACTGTGAGGCAAGAGATGCTTCAAACATCAGTGCTCTAGCCATAGGCCTCGGAGTGAAGCTGGCACATAGTCAGGAACAAAGGGATTGTATGAGACCCCGGTGTTATCTCTATTATCGGTAATGAAGGTAAAGGCAATTTAATTTTTTTTTGTGGTTGTTCCATTCCGAACGACCCATTTGGGTGCGTGAAGCTACATGTGGTTATAAGGAATCGTGGTCGTCTCATTATCTTAAAGTCTCGAGGGTTGCGTCCCACCAATGTTAATCGTCTTTAGTGGACCTTATGGGATATGTTGGGTAAGTTGGTCTCAAATTGGAATGGTGGTCATATAGGGATGTGAAGATGATGGTTTGTCTTATGTTGTGGGTTTGACGCATGGTAGATGGGACATACACTCCCCGCCCCTTGTGGTGGGGTTCTTGGTCACCGTCGGGGAAATTTTCAAGGTTTTTTTCTTTTGTCTGTTCTATTGGTGGGGAGACCCACGTCGGGTCTCGCTCAAAAAAATTTTTAAGTGAATCGGGGTGACATTTTCTCTAATAGTGGGAAGTCCACTCGAACCTCCCTATTTCAGTCTTCCAGTCTTGCCTTGGGCGTTGGTAGGTTCTTAATGGTGGGGAGCCCCTCGAGCATCCCCATGTTGACCTGTTGGTTATGTTTCTAAATATGGCTTGGAGATAAGTTATAAGAGTGTTTCTTGGACGTGGTCTGACCTTGTTTGTTCATTCAAACCAAATGGTGTGGTTTTTTTTAATAGTTCTTGAGGTATTTCGGCTTGTAAAGTTGATTTCCATGGGTGTGAGGGCTCCTTTTCTTAAACTACCTACTGGAGGTTTTTCAGCTCTTTGGGGCAGGCGACACATATCAGAAATTCCTTTTACCCGATTCTTGAGGTTGTCAGTTGAGTCACTTTTTCCAAGCACGATGTATTTTCCTCATCTCACTTTTTGTTTGTGGGGATCCTCTCTGAACCTTAATGGGGTATCAGTTTCTTCTTTGCGTCTCAACCATATTTGTGGATTTCAGGGGACAGAAAGCTTTATGGTGGGGAGAATTGTCACACCCTTTTTTCTATTTTTTTTATTTTAATAAACTTTCTAGACACCGGGTAGTTCGGGTCGAGGTACGACATAAAATTTTTGTTTTGTTATTTAAAAATGTGTGTTTTGACCTTGAATACATCTTTCGCACCGCGGTTGAAGTTGTGCGGCCTCGCATGGGTCACCACGTGACCTCGCTTGGTTCACCGCGTGCCCTGCCCAGTGTTTAAGGTAGGTAAATGCAATGAAATGAATAATAAAAAGTGGATAAAGAAAAAATAGGTGTGTTAAAATTTAAGGAAGTATTTTAATGATGATAATAATTGTATTATTTGAGGATATTATTATTATTATTATTATTATTACTTGAGTTTGGATATTAATATAATTGCTAATATTAATAATGTCATTATTATTATTAAGAACATATCTTTTTTTAAGCCTGTCATTATTATTATTATCACCATAATTTATTGCTATCATCATTCTTAGTTATTCTCATTAAAATTGTTATCATTTTAATTAACGTTATCATTTTAAGGAAATAAATTTTATTATGCTATTATTGTTATTGTTATTCTTATTTTTTTATTATTTTCTTTAAGGTTTTAATTTAAAAATAATATTATTACTAATGTTAATGTTATTATTAGTTTTGTTTTATTATTATTATTTTTTGTTTTTTTCCTTTGTTTAGGGGTTCACCCTTATTTTGTTTTCTTCTTGTTTGTGGCGCCCTCCTAGTTAGGCCATTGGGATCTTTCCCTCCCCCTTCTTCCCTTTCACCTGAACCACCTCAGACCCCTCCTATTTACCACCTCCTCATGTCGCTCACAACCCCTCCTGTTTTCCCAGCTTGTCGGTTCGCCTCCTACCGGTCCATGTTGTCGTCCGCCTTGCATCATGTCGTTGCAGCCCTTGCAAATAGCCATGCCTCTTGTCTGACATCCTCCCTCCCGGCCACGCCTCTATCCGGCGACCTCCCTCCCAGTCGCACCTCTGTCCGACAACATCCCTCCCAACCGTTCCTCTGTCCGTCTACCACCCTCTAGTCCGACCTCCTTCACTCGGCCCGCCACACCCTGCACCTCCTTGAACAGTTGTGCCCTCCTTTCCATGCGCGCTACTCTTCACCTCTCCCCGACTCCGATGACCACTTGCCGACCACAACCCATTCCTTATAACGGTTTCACCTCACATCGATGTTTCTTTTTCCCCACTTCCTTCACTCACTCAGACCCGTGATGCCTCCCTCTTCTAGCTAGTTTTTCTGGCACAGCGCACCTTCAACAAAATCATTTATAAACCGGCTAGCTGATCATATCGCTGCTGTAGGTGAGTTCTTTTGAGATTAATTTTTCTTCGTTTTTGGTAGTTGTAGGTATTTTATCATGTTGTTTGGGGGTCCAAATTGTGCTTATTTTTTTATTGATTTTGTCAATATTTTGTTTTTAAGGTTCATTTTGAACTTGTTGTGGTGTTTCTAATGAGAAATTCGAGTTTCGCACCGAGTATTGGGATCTTCGACACCCAATGTAGGTGGTTCGATGTTTAAACATTATTTAATGAAATAATCTTCTAGATTAGTTAATTTATCATGTGGTTTGATTGATTATTTTGTGTGCGGAATTGGTTTCTTGAAGTTTTTCATGTGTTAAATTTGTTTGGTAATATGTTTATATGGGTGGGTGCGTTCATTGGATTAAATCTTATTTTAGTCAATTTTTAGTGTTTTATAGTATGTGAAGTTAGATTTTCATATGTGCAAATTGAAATTTTTGTGTTCTAGAGTTTATATAAAGTTGTGTTTTCTTTTGTGAAAATGTACAGAGTGCGCAGTTTATGTTCTAGTGTAGCGTTCATAAGAGTTTGTTCAAAAAGAGACTTTTAGTGCGTCTTTTGTGTTTAGAGTCATGCTTTATCTTCTAGTTTGCGTAATAAAATTTCTTGAGTTTTGATTAATTGATAAAATGTTCTTTTTACAGTGTGGTTGGGTGATTTATTGATGAAAGTGGTGCAAGTTGTGTTCTTTATGTGGAGTCAGGTATGTTGGTCAGGGTAGAGGGTTGTGTTGTTTTTTTTGTGTTAGTCATGTTATATTCATTTTTAAATAAGTTGTTGGCAAAGAATTTAAAACGTTTTAATAAATAATTGTAAGTACTGCAAGAAAAAATGTTTTAATTGAGTTGGGTAATGTCTTTTGGCATGCATAGTTTGCTAAATGGATTTCTGTGTGTGTGAAAGTGCGGCGTTTGGTTTATGTTACACCCTGTTTGTTTTATTTTTCTGAGTTTGACATGAAATGTGAAATTGGAACATGTGAGCACAAAATGGGGAAGCTTGGGTACAAGGTGGGTGGACTAGAAAACTGTGCTAGTGATTGGGAGTGGCTCCGGCCTAGTTTCACTTAGCTGGATTGACGCACACAACACTAACTAAACATTTGATGATGATTAGAGACCACTAGGTTATGGATGTGTTTCCCTGTCTAGTGGATCATGCACGAGAACATATTTTTTGTGATTCCTATACTGTTCACCGAGACGTGAGGTTCTAGGGTCCCATTCATTTTTCAAGTACCTTTAGGGCCTCTCCATCTTTTGGTGGTCCTAGATTACTATACACTCACAGTCGGCATACGGTGTAGCTCATGGGTTTTTGTGAAGGTTGGGGCTTTTCTTATATGCATGGGTGATTACTTAGGTTTAAGTTGTTTTCTTTAAAATTGTTTTCTTTATAGAAACCGTTACTTTAATGTTGTTTAAGCTTTGATGTCCTTTCATTATTTTAGCCTACAAATGTTTTTGTCATTTAATGTTTACACCTGTAACCTTTTTATTAGGTGACGTCCTACTGGGCTCTTGGCTCACACCCTACATACACCTTTGGGTGTATGTAGACTTTATTTCATGTGTATTCCAGGTTTTGACATTGTGCTCAGTGATGGTGGTTTATGTTGCAGTTGGTCTTGTCATGCTGAATGGTGTTGATGTGGCCCCTCTTTTTCCAGGAGGTTTGAGTATGAGTTTTAGTTTCCACTGTCGTCTTTTCTTTTTAGTTATTGGTTCGAGATGTAGACATTAAACATTTTCATAGTTTAAAGGTGTGCTTTGTTGTCAATTTATAATTTCAGTTTATTTATCTGGTTAGTTTATTTTCTATCATTTGTTTTAGGTAAATCGTTCCCATGTAATTTTTGATATCCAAGCACATGTGCCAGCCCCTGGGGATTTAGAACGCCCTTCGGGCCTTGGCACGGACCGGGTCGGGCGCTGGGTCGGATGGCGACCCGGCCAGGTTCGTGACATATAGAATATGGGTTAAAGTAATTTAAACCTTTTTTTGACTTTTTATATGATTTTTATGAAGGAATTTTTCTGTTTTTTATTCAAACAAGGTCCTTTTTAACCTTTTCGAAAAAATTAAGGTAAGAATGTCTTTTTTAACGTATATGGTGGGTGCGACTATTTTATGCCTTTATAAAATCGTTGAAGCATCCCTTAAAATATTATAATAATATATTCAAAGGGAATAATTTATTTTATAATTATGTGACTTTTAAATGATTTCAAAAAAAGAGATATTTCTCTCAAATAGTTTTGATTTCATCTATGTCAACATCCTTTGATTGATTTTAAGCTTATTTGAAGTAGATTCATTATGATATATAACATCCATTTTTTATTGAATGTATTGTGATATATTTGACTATGGATGTGTTATTTTTATACCATTGTGGTTTATGGATAAAGTATTGACATTTTGTGTGATAGTTTTAATACGAATATTTATGTTATGTTTAAACATGTTCATATGAGAAATGCATTGGATTTATTAAGTGACTGGTGGAGCCCGCTATAGGTCCTCGATGCATCAGTAGGTCTCATGAGACGAACTAGTTTCCTGGAACAAGGAATTAAAAAATCATATTTGTAGTTTTGGCACAAATCCTTGACTATGTGGTTATGATAGTCTGGCATTATGCATTTCATCATTATGAAAGTTGTTATTGATATTGTATGTTATTCTATGACTAGTAGAAGATCCATGTGAATAAGTAAATGGAATTATTTCATTTTATTTTTTCTATATTATGATGAATTTCATGTTTAAAAGGATTTTTTTAGTTATACATTGCCTTAAATATTTATGCTTATTTATGAATGTTTTCGCTATATTGTTATCCTTACTGAGCATCTGAGCTCACCACTTTCTATGTTTAATTTTTTCCAGGATGTGAATAAGTATTTTATGATTGAACTGCTGGGATAGTCTGAGGGGTTATGAGTTTGGGCTATAGATATTATGTTTTCGTAGGTTTTCAAATTATGATGTAATTTAAACCTTATAAATCTGTCTAGTACTTCAAAGGATACTAAACTAATTTGTCTTTCGAGACATGATCTTTTGTGATCATGTAAAGGTTATAAAATAATGCACTGAATCTGGGTAACTAGGGTCGAGGATTTACACCCTGAGCGGACTCTGGTGTTGGAACTCGTGCAACGCACTCAGGCCGAGTGCACTCTCTACTACTGGGGCTGGTGGCATCGGTGGCCCAACGGGTAGTGGTACAGCTGGTGCCTCTACTTTGATAGGACCCTGCACCAAGGCCTCGTCACTCGGTGGGATGTCATCTCATTCAACTCTCCAAACACTAGATGGATGTTTTCATGGAGGCATAATGAAAAGAAACAGGTGTTCCACTGTCAAAATGTTATTCCTAGTGATCTGACTCAACGAATTCATAGAAAACACTCCAAAACACACACACATTACCTTTTTTCGTGCATTGAGTCAAAAATCAGAACTCAGGGTCCTGGTGTATGGATATTTTGGCCACCCTACCAACACCGGAATTCCTGAATTGAAAACCACACTCAGTACCTTTAACACTATTTTTTCATAGAAATGATCAGAGTCCTATGTTTTGCAGTAGAACTGACTCCTCTTATACCAATTTGTGATGACTCGTCCCCCGAGGCATGTGCCATGACTACCCCAAGCCCACCTTCCATAGGCCAGGGGCTAGTGACTATCACCAAAGGATTAAATCCTAAAACTAGTAAGGCATTACCTTTATATCAAAAAAATATACACAACAGAGTATAATCTGGAAGCAGAACAATAAGTAAAACTATATAACAAAAGAGTGCAGAAAAGTAAAAGTGGCTGGAAATACAAGGACAACTGTAATGTATAAGAAACTGGATGTATAATTTTTGGAAAAAGGGAAAATATGCCATGGATCATCCACCATAAAAGCCTACCTGAATGGTAGGTACAGATAGCCTCTGCATCACTCTATGTCCATCTGTCACCTCTGTGCACCATCACGTCGTGTAGTCCACCTCTAGGAAACTTCTAGTCCTGGTACACTAATCCTTGGTCAGCGTTGTCCATCGTTTGCATCCAACACAATGTTGTGCAGGCATATATCGTGCAGGGTTGAGTATAACGATTCTCAGTATGGACCCCGAGACCCTCAAGGTATCACAAAATCAATCAATGATAAACCTCTAGGTATGAAATCAATAGGTCCCCCCACTTAGGTATATGCCCATACATATACCTATGTTATCAAGTATTCCATCTCAATCTTGAGGAAACCACAAAAGTCATTGACTTAGCTCACATAGGTATAAAACTCATCAAAAGTGTTAGAGATGATTAGATATAGCCAGAAAATCTTCTATTATGTCGACCCCACGTAGGATCCAGGAACAGTTTTTAGAGATATTGAACCAACACAGGATCCAGGAGAAGTAAACAGAGTTGTCGAACCCACATAGGATCCAGGAACAGTCTTCAGAGCTGTTGAACACACACTGTATCTTGGAGTAGTAGTCAGAGCTATCAGACCCCGAAAGGATCTAGGAACAGTCGTCAAAGGTGTCGATCCCACACAGGATCAAGGAACAATAGTCAGAGTGTACCTAGCCATAGTGTTTCAGGACAAATCACCCTTGATTCTGGGAGGGTCCTCTGTTCAAGCCAATTGTCTATACATAATCTATCCCGATGTAACATAAAGAAGTATCCCAGAGGTCTACCACATCATAGAGGTCTCAACACAAATGACAGCATGTCAATTGGACACCCGGTCTGTGAGTTATTAGCCTTTTATTTTCGAGGGGCCTGGTTGGACTCGTGCAGGATCCAACCTAACTGTAACTCAATAATACACCGAACTCCAGTGGGGTATACTCAAAGGGACCGCCACAATCCATGATAACCAGCGCCGCTGATGGTTTGTCAAATGGATGTTTGGTGCCAAAGATATGGACAAAAGAAAGTAAAGGGTCGTGGTGGGCCTTCGTCTGGTCTGACCCATTGGGTTCGGCCCGGCCCGACAGGCCGCGATAAGCGTGGGGGAGGGGACCGGTCATGTGGGCACGGACCAATCTCGAGGGCGTGGAGAAACTACATGTCGGTGTAAGTGCGGTTCGGCCCGGTGGCGCTGTGAGGGGCACAGAAGGCCGGCTCGGCTAGGAGTGTGTGGGGTGCAGCTCGGTCGCTCCGCCTGGATGGCTAAGGCCTGTTCGGCCAGCACTACGAGGGGGGTGGATTAGGCGGTTTGACCTAAACGGTCGAGGATAGTTCGTCCAGCACCGTGAGGGGCGCGACTCAGACATTAGGTGGCGCGTAGGGAGCTCCCGCCAGCATGGTTCTGCTGGGTGCAAGGGAGGCTGCAGGGTAGGCCTAAAGGCTGGTCGGCGAGCAGGTGGGCAGGCCGGGAGGTGGCTAGGAAGGCCGGGATGTGGGCCAGTGGGTGGCTGGGTAAGGTGCGGCCATGCCGGCTGGTGGGTCGTCTGGCGACTGGCAGGCGGCTGGGCAGGCGGTCGGGGCCGGTCCGACCGGTGGTGGGGCGGGATGCCATGGGGGCGGCGTGGTTCAGAGACGCCACAGTTAGCACGACCTTTGTCTTTTCCACCTTCGTCAACACGTCATTTCATCGTCATGCCAAAGATCATCATAAATAGGAATAGAGGATGGGTCGGGCCACGTTGGTTTGGACAGCACCCTCTATGTTTATGGTGGTATCATTTGGCTCATCAAGTCAGAAGAATGATGAAATTCAATTTTTATAACCACCACAATTATTCCTTTCCAACCATAGAATAAAATAAGGAAAATAATATCACACAAATGAACCCCTACCTTTGATCATTTTTTGATGATGAAGTCGCGGAAAGATGACAATGGAGATCTTCATTCGTCGCATCTGCCGCACAATTCCAATCTCGAGCTGCGTCGGTTTGTTGACGGTGATATAGATGAAAGGTCTGTTGTGGAAGATGCTCCACGTCAGTGGGAGTCTGGGGTATAAAATTGAAGGAGATCGTTTCTGACATTCTTCACTACAAGAACGCGTTCTTCATTCTTCATCCTTTTTTGGGATCTTTTCTCCCAATAATCCTTTTCTCAAATAAACCAAGTGAAAAGCTATGCCAAATAATAGATTATAATATCTATTATTTCATTGGAAAGAAATTCAAAAATAAAAACTAAAAACTTGGTTGGCACATTAAAAATTAAAGTGTAGGATTTTGCACCATTAATTTGGTGTGTTGGCAACATTAATGTGGAGGGGTGGTGGCACCATTAAGTGGGGATCTCAAGAGTTTTCTCCCCACTTAATGGGGTGTTCAAGAGGTTTTAACCTTAGGTGGTCCCCACCATATTTAACATGAAGAGGAGGTTAGGTTTTGGTGGGCCCCACCACCATAACCACTCATGGGAGGTTAAGGTGTGGTGGTCCTCACCTCCAACTTCCACATGGAGGCTTCAACCGACCAAAATAAAAATAAAGCTACAACTTCATTTTTATTTAATTAATTCATTAACAACCCAAATTTTATCTTTTACTTCCGACCATCTACTGTCAAGGTGAAAGTACTCATAATAGAATATCGGCATTGCGAGTTCAACGGTGCCCTCAGATTTCAATTCCAAGCAATAGTACAAAATTTATAAAAATCCGCTCGTACGTAAACTGAACGTACCCGAAAAACATCATAAATTGATTCTGGGCACACCGGGCCTCAGAATCACGTGCCATCAATTTTTGCAGACTCATTAAATTCTCCTGTATTTATGAAAAAAAATTCCAAACAAATTATAGGTATTTACATATTCTTTCTTATTAATTTTTTTTTCCATTTCATAAAATACTGTGAAATTTTAAATGAAAATAATTTGGTGTAGAATAACCTTGAAATATTGTATGGATGGTTTCATTGAAATAAGGTATTAAAGAAGCATAAAAATCATATAATTTTGTATAAGTTAATGAATCCTTCATCTCGTACTATGGCTAAGAAATTCCAAAAAACTGCCCCATATGGATAAAAAAAACAGGATTCCATTAGAACACTATATTAGAAATTACAAAATGGGTAAAAATGACTTTAAATACCCTTTTAATTATATTAAAACATTTTATGAATTTTTTTATAAAACATGGACAGGGATAATAAATAAACCATAGTAAATAATTCTGTATAAACAATGTCATACAATAATGGGATTGTGAAATTGTCCCTTACCTTAGGTCTAATATCCTTGGTAGGTACATGAACCTCATATATAATGTTTTAAATAATGTAATTAAATTATTCTAGAAACATATTCATGTTTATTATATTAAATGTGATTATATTATCATCTATTTAATAATATTTTATTTTAACGCTTCTTTCAGTTGTTAACTACTTCATTTTCTCAATCATGTTTTGTTATATAATTCACAATTATTGTAAATAAAATATTGTTACATAATTTATAGATTTATATTAAGATAATATATATCAAATTTATTATTTATATTATATTATATAATAATTAATGAATGGTGGTGATGGAAATGAACCGCATCACATCATGGAGACAGTAGGTTGTACATACATACGTGTGATGGTATATTTTCCAAAATAGTAATACATTTTTAAGTGGATGATTTATTAGTAATTATAGAATCAATATAATGTTATAATAAAAATATATGTATATTATTATTATCATTATAACCATCAAAATAAAGTGTATAAAATCATATTACACCACAGCGTAGAGATGTTATGTCAAATGTGTGCAACAGTGGTTATTTAATTTTCATAGGATGGATAAAAGGTGGAATATGGTTGTTACATAATTTTAATAAAATATAATCACATAAATTATACTGAATTTATTAACATATAATGGAAAAAATGTAATACGATTAAGTAGAAAAATAAATGATCTTAATAGAGTCAGTAAAACTGGTTACCTCTTCTTCGACGATATCCCTCTAGATCTCCCCTTAATGACACTGTAGTTGGTATTTTGAGAATAACATAACCACTAAAATATGTATTGGAATTTTGATAAGGGAATTTGGAAGGGTATATTCAATTTTTATGGCTAAATGTGGTGTGATGAAATGTGGGAGGAAGTTCCCTTTTCTAATTGAGGTGAAGGGCACTTTTGGAATCTCACGAAGTAATAATTTATAATAAAAAAACATCAAAATGACCACCAAAATTCCATATTTTACAATATTATATGAGTTATGATTTTAATATAATCATAAAATAAAATTTAGATAAGTTTTTATTTTAATTTAATCCTTATCATTTTAATTAACCGTTAGTTATTCAATTTTATTTTAAACTATGGTAACGAATAATTAAAAATTAAAATAGTGTAATTTTTATTTATTTGATGTCAATTATACCTTAATGAAGAATATGGAAATTTTAGTACCCTATTATAATTATTTTATATTTTTAATGTGTATTATATGTTTTAAATAATTTAATAAAACATTGTTTTTAGAAAATACCAGTAGTGTAAATTTTGACAACATTCATTTTATTGATATTTAAAAAAAACCAGAGAAGATGTTATCAGATAAAAAATATTTTATTACATCCCTAGTGGGTCATGTTAATCTATAAAATTAATTGGATATATTAATTTTCCCAAAATATATTTATGTTTATATATTTATTAACCTTAATTTGATATATCCATTAATAAAATAAATACTACATTAGTTTTGTGTAGTTATTTAATGTAGGTATTTATTTGAAAAAAATTAAAAATAAAATACCATGAAAAATATAAGAATTATATATTTATGTGGAATATTTATTATTTAATATATCTTCTGGAAACATCTATATTAAAAATACTATATTTATTTAAACATGAATGTGACAACCTTGACATCACTTCAAATAAAATATTATATGTTTTATAATCATTTATATGTGGCTCTAAATAGTCAATAGTTATATACATGGATGATTATTGTCAATTTATACATGAAATATAAGATTATTTCATGTGGTTTTGTTTTTTAATTTTTATTATCATTTTAATTAAAAATGTTTTACTAATTTTACTTCAATTAAATAATTTATGCATCATCATTATATATGCCTTTAAATTAATTGTTTTTATCCTAAAAATTAAAACTAAATTTCCATGATAAGGGAAAAAATTTATATTTCATATGATTATTTATAGGCAATTTTATCCCTTATATAACCTTATATTAAAAATAATATATTTATTAATTTTTGGGTAAGACATACTTTAATTTTCTTTAAATAAAATATTTTAAATGTCATAATCTAATAATTGTAGCTTCCAAATGATAAAATTTTGACACATAATGGATTTATGTTGTTACACATTAATACAATGACATTAGTTCAAGTGTTAGGGTTATTTTATAATATTATTTTCACCTTTAATGACCCGATTTTTCTTTGTACCTTATTAATAATAAATTTCTAAAGATAACATTAATAATTCCCAAAAATAAAAGAAATATATTTATATATTTTTAATCACTGATTCAAAATAAGAAATCCAGTTTTGAAAATTAAAATCACATATGATTAATTTATTATATTAAAATTAATCTCGTTCTTTGAATGAGAAAACATGTTTTAAATGATAAAACATTGAAAATGATTGAAATGTATTTTTATAAAAGTTATATTAAAAATTAATGAAAGTGACCTAAATTATATTAAATGATAAAAATGTAATATATTAATATTTTAAAAACATAATATTATACAACTGAACCGTAAAAATAAATTCGATGACATTTGTTTTAATTAAAATTTATTATATTTTCACTATTCATCTAAACATAAAACTTATATGAAAGATATCACAAATTTATCCAAGGAAAACATGCTAAAACATATAATATTAATTTTAAACATTATATTAAATATATTACATATTTAATTAATGAAAAAATTAATCAACAGTGATTTTATTATTTTATACACTCACATATTTTCATTTAAATTGTTTTTCAAAAAAATATTTTTATTTAAAAATGAATTTATTTTCATTTACAATTAATTTCGCACCAAAGAGATTATTTTAATAATTCAGTTAATATTTTTCACACCTTCAAAAATAATTTCTAGGTTATAAGGTATTATAATAATGTTTTTTGCGTAGTCTCAATCTTGCATGAAATGAAATACATCAAAAGTACTCTAACTTTTGTGTACCACAAGCCAAGAATAGTGTTGTGTATACCACAATATGATCTATTGTTTCATATAGAAAAAGAATATATTGTTATATATTACAACAAAATACATCAAAGAGACATTTAAAAATTGTCTCAAAAAAATCCTAAGGTGTTACATTCTACCCCCTTATTGTTTATTTCTCCCTCAAAATTCATTTCGGTTATAAAAGGATTAAATCTTGAATGTTTCTTTCATAGAAATCCACATAATAAAAATTCATAATAAAAATTAATTTTAAAAATTAATGATAAAAAAATAACAGTTACCCAACGTAACATAAAATTAGGTATCTACATAGGAGAATATCGGTGAAGATTTATTCATGAATGAACGACTTATATAGTCATATAGATTGATAAAGATAATTGATCGCATGAAAGTGAGTAATGTAGGGAATGTTGAAAATCAAAGAACTATAAACCAAAGAAGCATGAAAAAGGTCACTCGTATCATAAAAAAAATGATAATAATACCCACTTTGACATCAATATTCATTTTCCTAATATATAATAAGTTTCATGAGAATATATAATTACATGATTTCATAAAAATATCATCCCTTTTTTGTTCTCAGATAAATTTACACTTCATATCTTATTTCAATAAATAACGATTAATTAATCACACCTCAATTATTAAAAGATCATGAGACACCTAAATGGAATTATGGGACATTCAATCTTTAATAATAACTATTAAAGGTTATAATAAGTTATTAATTATGAATAAGTCCACCTACGATAAGATAAAAAAGTATTACAACAAAAATTATCCAAAGATGACCATAATATTTTCATAAATTAATAACCCAACAATATATATGAAATATGAAATTCCAAAACAATAGAAATAATATCACTAACTCTTCTTCACAATAATACCCATATATTAGAAGGTATCTCTTGTTGGTCACATTTCAAACATGTGACCACCATAGTCATGTATTATCATGAGTCCTGATAATAACCTAAATTATCATATATCCTTATTGAAAATGAATATGTTTCTTAATTCCAAAGCTTATTGGATATATTATTTATGTCACAAATTTTTATACTTCATCCATGATAGAATAATCCTTTTGACAAAAAATCCATTATTAGTTCCCATGAATCTAGTATCATCCAATTTTAGTTTTCATATCGAACATATCACTATCGAAACATCATTATATTAATATAACAGACATATTAAGGGTTATCTATCCCCTAATCATGTGTTTCTAAAAATATATCATCTTAACATTAAATCACATTTATAGTTCCATAAAACTATTCAATATTTCCTTTCCAATCGTTAATAAAAAACATATACTGAAAATTCTTATATATTTAATGATTCATATAACATATTTGCTAAATTACGAATCATAAACACCTCAAAAAGATGACAATATTCTAAGACCAGTACTCATAATCCATCGTCATAATATCTCCAAAATTACTAATCATGTCTTCAGGATTCATAACACTACCAAACGATGATTATTAGTTTTAATATAAATAATAATTCTAGAACATATGATACATTTCACATATCATTTATAGTCTCCTTATCATCAGTAGTATAACCAATAATCATACCACCTTAATGGGTCCTTCCTGAGATATGAACCTAGGAAATAGATTTTCATGATTCAAAAACATTAAAAATTTGAAACATTCAATTTTAACCACATTCTATCTAGTACGGTATATTGACTATGACCCAAAAGAAAAGTATGGGAAATAATTATCATATATAAAAATAATATAACCAAGAGGAATTACTTATAATATATCAATATATGATTCCTTAGGTTTAATACTAGGTTCTTCATGACTCTTACCAAAATTCTAGGATCATACCCTACAGTTAGACTTATCCTTAGGGAAATCTCAAGACATATCATTAGAAATATCTCTAGGGATCTCACAAAATTATTCTCACCCTATTTGACAAAGGTTAACTAAACCTTATCTCTGATACCAACTCTAATGGTTTGGAATTATTTCCAGTGTAATATAGTTAATACCAATCATAGCACTACATGGGCGTATAAACCCCATGGGCGGTATACACCACCATCCCCAATGCCATCCATTTCTTCTGGAAGCCCTTGGATGGAGAGCCATGCATCACCCAACGTTCAAATATGAGAGTTTCAAAGGATCTGATTCATTTCCCATTGATCTGATACCAAATATAAATACATAGGCTTAACATGCATGGAAATTACATTAATTTTTTATAATACAAAACACATTACACATATAGACTCCCAAAGATAAAATTATTTTAGTTCATTGGAAATCATGGAATACATTCTTATAATTTTTGAAAGGTCTTCAACATCTCCCATACTGATCTTCAAATTTAGTTTACCTACCTAAAATATTTCTTTATATCCTAGATAAATGAAATTATATGAAAAGGGTGAGGATAAGTGCTTGATAAGGGTAGCCAAGGAAAATATCAAATAAATAATAAACAGAATAATATAAAAACATGAACACGTCTTCTCAAAATCATATCATGTATAAAATATATTAAAATCTTCAGTCATGAAATAATTCATTGTAGTTCATAAGTCATAAATAATAAAGTAACATGATATATGAGATAATATCTTTAGCATAAAACATGAAATTATGGAAAACGCATAAGCATATAAAATCATATCCATATTAATCCTGTCTCCTTACGATGCCAATCATTGTGGAAAAAGAACATCATGAACTTAGTTCAATCCTCGTTCTAACCCTGTATTACTAAACTAGGTTTACATACCATTTTATCCATGTATTACTGAATTAGTTTTACCAACTATTCCAGCCTAATTTTACTGAATGAAGAAAATTTCTTATTCCAATTCATTCAATCTTATGAGATATAATTATTTACCAAATTCATTAGAGGGAGATAAAGTCCCAACCATTAAATAATGAAAAACATACACATGTCTACCATAAGAACAGAAAATGTATCATAGCCCATGGAATTAAATGGGGTTTTAAACATCATTCATTCATAACATATCAGATAGAATAGAAACAGGTATTATAAATTTCATTTCATTATAACATAATCCCTGAAAAATATATAGATTTTATAAATATAATTTAATAATTAACAAAATCAAACCATAAGAAATTTACGGATAATATACCTGAAACATATCATTATTAAATAATTTCATTGTAGATTTAATTTAATTTTGATAGAACACTTGAAATTAATTCTTGAGTAAAATATCTTATCTTATTTGAATATATTATCTTTTCTTAAAATACCATTCAATTTAATAATAAAATAATTTTCTATAAAATAACCTAGAAATCGTGTATGGTATGCTTCATGGAAATATGGCATTATGAAAGCATATAAATACCTTCATTCATTATAAGTTAAAACAATTATTCTCATACTTTTGCTGGGAATGTAATGAAATGTACCTCGTTTGGAAAATGATAGAAAGATATAATTCAAATGGCGTTGTAAAGAAGTAGAATAAATGACTATAAACAACCATAGGAGAATATTAAAACATTTTTTGAAACCATTTCTAAGTAACATGGAAACAGAAGATAAATAAAATCATGTAAATACATAGGTATAAACAATCATAGATGATAATGAGAATGAAAAATTATTTCTTACCTTAGGTATGATTTACATGGTACATATCTAAAAATAAAATAATTTCTCTTAAAGAATGTGATTAACTTATTATAGAACAATATTTATATTTATGTTATCATATATGATCACATTATCACCCATTAAACAATATTTTAATTTTACACTTATTTCGTGTGCTAACTTCTTCATTTTCCCATGCATGTTTTGTCATAGAATTTATATTTCATAAAATAGGATACTGTTCCATAATTAATATAATTATATTATGGTAATATATATAATATTTATTCACTTTATTATTTTATATAATCATCCTTCAATGGTGGATATGGAAATGAATCACATCATGTTGTAGAGGTAGTAGGTCGTACCTACGCACGAGAAACTATATCATTTATTTAATAGTAAATAGTATAGATGTGGATGGAATTTTAGTGGTTGTAGAATAAATATATTGTTGTTATAAATATATATTCATTTTATTTCAATCATTATACTCATAAAAATAATGGGTTGAAAAAAATAATACACCATGGCCTAGAGACTGTAGGCTGTACGTACACATGTGTGCTGATTTTTTTTAGGATGGTTAAAAGTTAGAATATTTTTGTTACATAATTTTAATAAAATCTCAGAATATAATGTATCCAAGATTTATTACATTATAATATAAAAAATAA
This sequence comes from Viscum album, assembly GCA_963277665.1. NCBI lineage: Eukaryota > Viridiplantae > Streptophyta > Magnoliopsida > Santalales > Viscaceae > Viscum > Viscum album. Next base: position 650,547,497 of record OY728126.1, read on the forward strand.
TAATAGTATGTATATGAAGAAAATATCTTGAGAGATTCGGTAAAGGTGAATACCTCTTCTTTAGTGATCTCCCTCTAGATATCCTCTTAGAGACACTAGGGTTTGTGTTTGGGGAAGACCATAACTTATAGATCATGGGTAGGAATGTTGATAAGGTAATTTGGATGGTTATGTTAAAGAATAATGGTTCAAATTGATTTCAATAAATTAGGGTGGAGGTTCTCTTTTATAATTGAGGCGATGGGAACACATGTAATCTCTAAAAATATTAATTTATAATAAAATCATTCCACGTTCAAAAACATAAGAAATATTATATTTGATAATATTTGATGGTATAATTTTGTAATATCATCAACCAAAAAAAAATTGATATGTTTTTCTATCAATATAAACCTTACCATTTTAATTATCCCATAGATATTCTATTTTAATTTTAACTGGGGAATCAAATTATTCAATATTAAAATAGTTTAACATTTATTTATATGATGTAAATTAGACCATAAATGAAAATGAAATTAACAATTTAGACCATATAATAATTATTTTATATTTTTCAAAAATTATTTCAATTTCTATATAATTTAATAAAACATTATTCAGAAAAATAGCAGTATTGTTAGGTTTTGAACTCTTAAATTCATCAATTTTGAAAAATATAAATATAAAATGTTATCCTAGAAAAACATATTTCATTATATCTTTAATGTGAAAAGGAAATCTATAAAAAAATATTTATATATTGAATTCCCTAAATTTTATTTATTTAAATATTTTAATAATAATAATTGTTTATTTCCATTAATAAAATAATAACAACATTAGTCTTGTGTAATTATTTAATATACTTTTATATTGTGTAAAAATAATAAATAAAATAAAATTTCTAAGATAAATATATTATATTTTATATAAATATTTATAATCTAATATATCTTTTCCAAAATCCAATATTAATTTTTTTTATTTTTTAAAACATGAATGCGACAACTTTGACATCACATTAATTCAAATATTATATGTCTTATAATATTTTTTATGTGGCTCTAAATGAACAATAATTAGATAATTAGCGGGTTATGGAAGATAAATACATGAAAAATAATATTCCTTCAAGTGTTTTGGTCTTCTAATGGTTATTAACATTTCAATTAAAATTATTTTATTGATTTTTATCAACTAAAAAATTTATTTATCAACGTTATATAATAATTTTATGAAATTAATTATATACTAAAAAATAAAACTAAATTTCCCTGAGAAATTAAAAATCTTATATTTTAAATGGATATTAATAGTTGAATTTATATTCTATATAACCATATATTAATAATAATATATTTATAAAAATTCTAGTAAGACATGTTTTTCATTTCAATAAATAAAATATATTAAATGTCTTAATCTCATCCAAGTGGCTTCCAAAGGATACAATTTAGACCCAAGGATGATTTAGGTATAAAAAATAATATAATGATATAAGGGTAATCATTATGGTAATTTTAAAATTTTATTTTCACCATTAATTACTTGATTTACCTTTTTACCTTATTAATAAAAAATTACATAAGTTATTATTCTTAATTTCCAAAAAACGGAATAAATTTACATAATTTGGACACAATGAATAATAATAGAGAAATTTTTTTTAACATTCATAAAATATAAGTATTGATAATTAATAATTAATTAATCCTGCTGTAGAAATAAGAAAACTAGTCTTGGAATGTTTAAATATATAAAAGATAGAAATGTTTAACATTAAAATTAACTATAAAATTAATTCCAATAAGCTAAATATTATTAAATGATAAAAATAAAATATATTTATATGTTATAACTATTTAATAATATAACTTAATCGTATTAATTATTTTGTTGAAAGAAGGACGATTCAATTAAAATTTAGTATTTTTTTAATTATTGATCAATACATAATAATTATCAGAAAAATATAAAAAAATCATCCAAAAAATTATTATATCATAATTCTAAATAAGATGATAATTTTGTAAAATAGAATATAAAAATTTGTTAAAATGAGATTTAAAATGGGTGTTCCATCAAAAGGCAGCCAAAATGCATTCTTTTAAAAACACTTCTATTATACAAAAAAAATTGAATTTGTTCTTATATCATGTTTATAAAATAGATAATATGATCCTTAATCATTATATTGAATATATTATATGTATGTTTTATTAATAAAATCCATCAATATGGATTTCATTATTTAAAAAATCACTTATTTCTATTTAATTTTATTTTTTAGAAAAACATCACCTTTAATTTGAAAAGGGTTTTATTTTCATTTATAATTAATTCACCACAGAAAATAATATTTAAATAATTCTGTTAATTCTATTCATACCCACCATTATAATTTCATGGTTATAAGGTTTCATAATAATATTTTGTTGTTGGACTAAACATGATCTTACATGAAATGATATATGTAAAATGAACTCAAACTTGTGTATAACACAAACCCAGCATAGAGCTGTGTATACCACAAGAATGGATGGTGTTGAATGTATCACAAGATTATATTGGTGTAGAATCCAAAAAAAAGACATAAAAGAAATTATATATATATATATATCTTCTAAAAAATTTGTTCTATTATGGCACTGATGACAATACCTCAATGGTACAGTTATGGCACACTTAGGGAACTAAAACTATATAAAAACCATAGATTCATTATATGGGGAAGGGACCATGATGTTGTTAGAGACCATATTCTACAAAACCCAAGAAAAATAGTAGGGGTCCATGGTGTATCCACTCTAGCTATGTCACAAGACCCGATAACCCTGATTGGGGGGATATCCTAAATCCAGGCTCCATAGAATAACTCCACTAAAATAGTCAGTAATGTTATACATCGGTTCACACCGTAGTTTAAAAGCATACACAAAAATATATATATAAGAGCCCTAAATTCCAGGATATATGATAAATATATAATAAAACCATCCGAAATGGAAATTGGAGGTGAAAACATCCTCCCTGAACCCTAGGATTTAGCCGTATCATCCATCTAATAGAATACAGCCCTTATGATGTGGCAATATGCGTCCACGCTACAAGAACGTATTCACAAAAATATTTTTTGGAAAACATTTCATTATTACTCTAAATTACTCTATTCTAAATTTCAACAAATTGACATGAAAAATCACAACAAAATTGAAAACCAAATGATCCAATCCAAATATGTTGAATTTTGAAATTATTTTATAATATATAGATATCCAATTAATTATTAATTTATAATATTTTTTAAATGTAATTAAAATGTTTCATTTAGTTGTGTATTTATTTCAAATTCATGTATATAACATTTTTCAATCATAATTTACTAAATTTTATGGTAATCAATGTTATACAATATTTTAGAGTAATATAATTTTTTTGTTTAAAAGTAATTTTTTTATAAACTATGATTTCCTACATTATGCATTATTTTATTAAAATTAAATTTCACCAATTATATAAATTTAATATTATATTATTGATTAAATATTTTGATCATTATTTACTATTTTTTGATGATATTAATTTGTTTTTTGGGCATTAAAATAATTATATATGGTATAGTTTTTTTCACTTGGATTTAGTGTTATAATGGTTGAAGGGGTTAAAAATATGTGATAATTTCTAAAAACAATTTCCATAAACTTATTCTATGATTGAATTTTGACCAACATTTTCCTATCCTTTAAATTTGGATATTTTTTCCTATTATCTTTGAATGAAAAATTAATTAACTTAAAAAAAATTGAATATCGACACAAGTGGCACTGGAAACACTTATAAAAGTATATCCCCTCTATCCACTGCTACACCCACATTGAGAACCCAATATGAACCAATAAATTAAAAAATATCACAAAAATGATCTTATCAAGCTCCTTGATATTATTTTCATTCTAAAAAAGTAATCCAGGTAACATTAATGTTTTCATCAATTGATATTATCCAAAATGGGATATATGTATTAACAATGATTTTTAATGTTTATTTATTCATAATCCATATCAAAATATTATATATCATCTTAACATAATGAAAGAAATATTATTATAATAATTATTTTTATTTTTATTTAATAATCATTTACATCTTTATTTATATATATTAAAAATGAAAAATTTCTCCTTGTTTATCTACAGACTACCATCCTCGTCAAGAATTAATTTCACTTTTCAATACTAACTCACATATCTTTTTATAATGATAGATTAAATGAATAATATTGAAATTTATAACATAATAATGTTTCAACAAATATAAATAGAATATAATTTTGTCATACTATGTCTAGTAAAATGAAAGTGTTGCATGTGTGTATGTGAAAACTATCACATCCATGACATGATGTAATTAATTTTTTCATGACCTCCACATACGAATGGATTTAAAAGTTCATTTAATGAATAAAAAATATTTATATTACATTTTTAATATTTTTTATATAAATGGAAACATTCTAGGACCCTTTTACACTAGTCTATACATCAATGTATTTTTGGACCAAATTACGCTAAAAGGACCAATAATAACTTAATCTATTTTTTAATGAAATAAAACATGGAATTGAATTAAATAAATTGAAAAATAATAAAATTATATAAGTTAAATAAGTTAAATAATAAAATAAATAAAAATTGTTTTTTATCTGTGAAATGAAAATATGTATGAGGTGGGTTATGAATAGAGGTAATGGACGTTTCATTAAAAATTTGGGTTAAATTTTTTATATAATATGAAATATATATGTGTTTACTTAATTTCTTAATGATATTATTCTTCATAAAAATATATATTTTGTCATCATTATCTATGTCTCACTTTCATAATAATGTTTTTTAAAAATTAATCAATTTTATGTTTTCTATATCAGCATTGTTTTTCATATTATTAAAAAGGTGGAAAAAGAATGATATTTTTATCATTAACCACACGAACTCATCATCATTATACCATTAATGTTCTTAATTATAAATATTAATCATTAATTTTACATAGTGTCATAATCTAAAATTAATTTAAAATTTGTGGTAATTTTTTATTTTTAATATTTTAGAAATGAAAAGTATATTTTGACCAATATTTAGAACATATTGGAAAGGGATCTTAACTATGGGTTAAAATGAGTGTTATTATGAAATGTTATAAAAAATGTTTTGATCATGTAATAGTTCTTTTACACAATTTATGATGATGTGTGGTACCAGGATATAACCCTCCATCTCATTCGGTATTTCATTATTCTCTAGAAAATTATGATTATAATTAACATATTATAAGTGATTCTATATGGGTGAAACAAATGTGTACATGGTTAGTGATTATAATTATGTATGTTAAAATCATGTTTATTCCATTATTTATATTTTTTTAATATTTTTCATGATCAGTAGTGTATTTATTATGTGATTATGTTTTATAACAAGATCAATAGTATTTGTTTTTGAATTGAAAACTTTATTTTTTTTCTTTTTATTTCTTCCAAAGGATTAATGTGTTTACTTTAATTATATATACCTTAATGTTATTTGTTTTTTTACACTAAATTATAATTTTTTAACTAATATTATGAATGATTTGAATTATTAACAATGTAAAAGTTCAAGTTATGGTGAATCTTCAAGAAAAAATAATAATCTGTAATGAATGAAACAAGAGTTTACACATTTGAATGTTTTTTTGTGCATAAAAATTAAATTAATTAGAAATCTACCAATTTTATATGATTATGTTCTTAATTATTAAAAAATATGAAGCATAATTATAATGAAAATATAATTATTCTAAAAATCCATATTATCAAACACATCATTGTGGGTTAGTTATTTTTAGGGAAATATAGTTAGTATCAATGACAAAATTTATAGAAAAATGTATCAAGAACCTGATTTGGGTATTTGGATCTAGGGAGTTATTAGATAAGAGTACAAGTTTTTCTTGACCAATGGATTCTTGTGAATACACAATGATCATGATTTAAGTGGAGCACACCATATATGGTTATTTATGTCAATGTCCTAGTTGGTACCTGAGTCTAAAAATAAAAAACATTGTTGCTTCCATGTAACATGATTGGTTATTTTAACACATTTTAGTGATATATATTTTCTGGTGATTATAATTTATAACAAAAGGTAATAATTTTTTGACTGGTATAACAACCATCATACACTATTTATATAGTTATCGATCATGGAGGTGAACCTTGTTAATAGTTTCTTATTCCCCTTTTTACATAATTATTTATCATTTCATGCATACATACATAGTGATAGAAAAATATATATAGATCCATTAAATAAAATTGTCGACATGTAAATGGAAAAGTAATTAAGTGGAGTAAAATAGTATCAATACTGATTTTACTCTCTCAATGTTGATCATATAGCAATGTGATTTGAGAAATTTTTACCCAATTTAAATTTCCTCTTTTGATTGTATTATATAAAAACATATTTTATTATGTGGATCTATTGTTATTATTTTAGAAAATAGTAATGAGGTGAAGGCTTAGAGAAGATGAATATAAATTTGAGAATAATACTATCACTTCTGGGCCTCTAAATAGTATGTGTATAAAAGATATTGAAATTATGTTTAATATTCTGGGTAATAGTTGAATGGGATTAGGTGGTTCCCAATAATGTTATTTTATTTGTATCAATGAAATATATTTGAATAACCTGATGAATAAATACTTTATTTTTTATTGGGATGATAATTTCAAAAATAATTTGAAATTAACTTATGATAATAATTAAAGTAACAAGATAATTAATCTAATTTTTTTATTAATATTGTTCTCATAATATTCATATTATCTTTATGGTGAAGAATATAAACTATAATTCCTCTAGTGGTATTGGAAAGTGATTCAAAGATCTCACGATGTTATTGTATGTTTTCTTCCTAGTATAATAATGGATGAAAACACTTTGGGTGTTTATCCACTATTCCTATTAGATATTGCCTCTGTTATATAATTCTAGAAGTCTGTTGGATGATTATCACTCTTTATTTATAAGTTCGTAGAAAACTTCTCACTTGGTATTTGTGTAATGGTCTTGGGAGAACCCATTCTGCACAACTATTATAACTTCCCCTAAAATAATATAAATCATATTATATAATTATCGGTAGAAAATTAGTAATTGGGAATATTATCATTATATAATTTTGTATTCTATATAAACCCCTGGATATATAATCTTATAAAGTCCCGAAGGGGGAAAAAGAGATTCCTATAAATATCAAATTTATTAATAACAAATTAATGGACTTCCAAAAAAATAAAAATAAATCTGATTTTACACATCCCCCATAATATTGTAGTAATAAAGGGGAAATAAAGTATCATTAAGGTGAAATTAAAAATTAAACACCTCTTTCTCAACAACTCTCTTAAAAGGATCCACCACCACCAATATATATTCTATATAAATAAGAGAGACTGATATTTGTATAGTCCAAAAATGATCTATAAAATTTACCAGTTTTCTAAGAAGATTCCAGAGTACTAAAGGAGAATTTCTTTAAATGATATTGAAATCCAAAAATGAGTCACTTTCAATAGATATATTGTTCCAAAAAATTGATTTTCATGTGTAACTATATGTATAACCATCGTAATATCAAATTTCAAAAACAATGAAATCTAAAATCTATTATTGGAATAATTTTTTGATAAATACCATATAATTTTTAAATATTTATCCAATTTCATTTGGAATACATTATCCAAAGGCTAAAAATTAAATATTAAATTTGATCCATGATTTGATTGGAGAAATCCAATGCAAAACCATTAACCATTTTTGATGATTTATCAAGATCATTTACAGGTACTATTTATCTTAGTATTTAGTACATTTTATTTTTGTTTAATCATGGGGTGTGTTTGGGTAAATATTTTAAAAAAAGGAATAATGTTGGAAATCCATTGTTGGGGCATGGATTTCTCTAACAGTGTGACACGGCCTATAAAAATAGTCAAACACTATAAATAGGGGTTTTTCATGGAGAACACATAGTATGAAAAATTCTTCCCCATAAAATGAGATACCGTGCATCCCCCTAGAATATGCACATGGTTAAGGATCATAGTTAGGGTAAACCATATTCCATGAGTAAAAAATAGTGCGTACATGATTTAAATCCCCAATAATTTAAAAAAATAATTTATTAACCCCCATATTATACACTCGAACACCCTATCTTATCCAATAATCATTTTTTGTTAATTCTAAATCCTCCTAGAATAATTCCAATAGAATTTGAACTCTGATATTTGTGATTTTAAGCCTATATTGAAGATCTTCACCCCTCCCAGTAATAGGATCTCATATTGTATGGTTTACTTTCCCTTTACCATTATTCTACCATATAGTGAACTGATATTTTTCTATGTTTCATTAGATCTATATCGAAGAATGTGGAACCAGAACTAGAATTTTGGAGTCTTGATTACTATGAGCATGATATACTGTTTACGAACATGATATCATTATATATTGTTATTTTGTTCAAATTGGTTATTTACGATGGATATTTCTCATCAATTAAATTATTTTAGGTGTTCTATTATTCAAATCCACAATTCAAGATTTTATTTCTGTGTATGTAATTTTAGAATTTATAGGATTTGTTTTGAAATTGTATTTCCTAATTGAATTAATTAAATTTGGAAATTTAATTAATTATGTGATAGTTATTTAGGATTAATTAATCATTAAATTAATCATTGTGTTATTAGAAATATGGATAATTATGGAATAATTAGTTATTGAGTAAACTATTGAAATATTAAATTGTGTTTTGAATAATTAATCATAAATTTGTTATGTTATATTGGGATTTTAAATTTGATAATGAATTCTTAAATTAATGATTAAAACAATGACATTGTGAGAGATTATTTATTTGTGGATTTAATTAAATTCATTGATATTAGTAATTAATTATTGAATTAAATAATTTAATTTAGGTGATTAATTAATTATTGAATTAATTAATTTAATGAATGTGATTAATTAGATGTCATATTAATTAATTGGATTTATTATGATGGTTAATTTATTGAAATAGAATTAATTAGTTGATAAATTAATTAATGGAATATTGTGATAATGAAAGGTAATAGAGGATTAATGTTGATTAATCTTGATTGATGTGATATTGTGAAACATTTGATACTCTGGTACATGTGAGATTTTGATATTTGTTATATGTGTGATTTAATGGTAAATGGGATGTGGGACATATACTGCCACTCTAAATACCCAGATTGTTCTAGCTAAGACATTCTTGGACCTAATGAATGCATGTAAATTTTATGGGATAGGGACTGATCCTTCATATTCTGATGAGGGGTGACACGAGGATTGATGCTCTAAATAATCATGGGGTGCTAATCATGGCATTATATACCCAAAATATAGGGATTGAGCTATGGTTCCAATTTCTAGTATTAAAAATTTTATTTAAATGGATAATTAAATATCATTTGTTAAATGAATTGTGAATTGAAAATGTGAAATAGTTCATACTACATTATGGGATGAATTAGGTATTGAGATACAGATTATCTTGGGAACCATGGGGTTTATGCGGTAAATAATGGATAATGGAATAAATATTAAATAATTACTTTATTACTTGTTTTTTATTTATACAAATTCATACACTGGTTGACTAGATATAGTTTTAGACTCTGTTGGTGAGGAACTACTGAGCTATAGTCACATCGTAATTGGGCTTCAAAAATGGTAGCTGAATAGATTTCATTTTTGTAGGATTGGATAAAGAAAACTAATATGTGTTAGATAGATTATTTGGGATAGATCACTATTGAGGGAACCCGATGTGGTTTGGGGCTGACTTGGATGTTGTAAGTGTCCCTGCTATTTTGATTTCTTTCTGACACTTGGTACGTATCTCAGTATGGAATATCTAGTGTTCAATTTGTTATCTATTTCCAGTTTTGATTATCTTGTGATACTAGTGTCATTCTGGTCATGGTTATATGTGAGTTTCTTATTAACTATTTATTTCCTATATTATGAAACTTTGATAAAGAGGGTATAGTATCCCCATGATTGATATAAAACCCATTCATTTAGTCAGAAAAAATTGGTGTATGGGGATGCACACATGAGGTCATGTGACTGACCTGCTTCTGGAATCAGTGTGTAGAACCTAGGCCAAGGAATCACAATGTTGTTTTAGAGGAGTTTTATTTTATATTTTTTTATCTTCCTAATTTGGAAAGGGAGACCAAAGACTAGGAAGTGTCGGGAATTTGTTTTGATCTTTTGAATCAGAGTAGTTAACTCATGTACAAGGGATAACCGAAGTACCTAGGGTGGGATTGTTGATACTATTGTTTGATGTTACAATTGAATATTATTACACATTGATTGATTCACTTGTTGTGCGATGGGATTATTTATGCTGAGATTTTATGTTTTTTGAATACTGGAATAGTAAGGAATGATTGTTGTGTATAAATTCATCCTTATAGTCACTTAGTTTTATGTTGCGACATGCACCATTTTATGTATGCACTGAAAACTGTGTTGTTGGTATGTTTTTGAACATGATCTATTTTCCATGCATCTATTATTTAAATTAAAGAAATGTGCCTAATATGAAATCGAATATTTTAAAATGGTTAAATATGAGAATAAATGGCAATATACTGAGAAACATGACTCATAAGGAGTTTACCCTTCGTTAATAATGACCTTGACATACGATATTAAGGGTAGTTATAGCACATCAATTTTTAAAATGTGGTGAGGTTTTGGAAAAAAGTATGGTTGTTCCATGTTGTGTTTTCAACTTAAATAAACATGATAATGTGTTTTTATGTTTCATAAGGTATGTGTTCATCATCATAGACTTATTTATCCAGGATGATGCTTTTTAAGGGACGACATGAGGACATGGTTAGGGATGATCCTCTAGTGATTGATCCTAAGTTATAAAAATTATCGGGTGATGATTCTGGAGTGACATTCAATGAAAACTTCACTCGCTTCATAAAACTTATGGATAGAGGCCCATGGAGGGTTAGTAAAATCATGTTTGACTCTATATGAGAGTTTCAGTTACAATAAACATTGAATTTCACTAGAGTGGGTGGAACTAAGGAAACACAGTTTTGGATTTAGTCTATATTCACTATACATAACCACATAGACACTTATGTTGAGAATAGATTCAAATTAATGGAATACACGTTCTTTTTTTATGAAAATCAATGATGGTAAATCCACACTCGGGATAGAAAACTAGAGAATATGGAATGGACGAACATTAAGAGGATGTTCCTAGATAAATTTTACCTATATATTTTGAAGTTAGAGGGATAATATGAATTTATGTTGTTGAATCATTGGATTATGATCGTGACTGAATATGATATGCGTTTTAGAGATTTTAAGTAATTTTTCAATTGTTGGCTTGATATGGGGAAACTATGACAATGATGTTTCTTGATTGTTTTAAATCTGATATTAAATTCCATGTTAAAATCCTCAAGATGAATTTTTTTAAGGTGTGGTGAATTCGGTTATAATATCAAAGGGGAACCTGAGGGATAATTCATGTGGAGGATAGGTTGTTTCCCTTGGGAAATCTGTATGTATGATTTCTGAGAGTATGAAGATTCATTATGAGAATGTATGACAGAGCATTGTGAATTATAGAAGTCAGAAAATTGGATTTGTTGGCCAGGATCTCACCTGTGTGCTTTTCCACTAGTACAGTAGGTCGAGACACTTAAAATGAATTCCCCAACCCCTAATAGTTGGTATGGAATGCAGAAGGTTGTGACATATATAGACGTTTCACAATAACCCATTTCAGATGTGTAGTGATAGAGGATCAAGGCAGAACCAGAGAGCAGGAGGGGGATCTTATGCACCATATCTATATAGAAATAAGAGTTTTACATGACATGGTGGTAGTGGAAGTGGATGAGGTAATATTTTGATTGAGAGCCCATGCATGTAGGGTGATGCAGCTCCAATAGCTCAAATTACATAAAATGGAAGAGGTGAAGTAATGTTACATATATTTCAAATGACACTTTTTCATAGAGAGGTTAGAACATAATATGTTAAAGGTAATATTCATGTAGACACTATATTATATATTTCATTATTTAATATTGGTGGCTCTCATTTATTAATTTTTGAAAAATTCATGAATGTTTGGATCCATGCGGTGGAATTTTTTAGAGGGATTTTGATGATAGATAGACCATTTGGAGCAAAATTTAGAGATATGTGTTTGTAAAATGAGTATTATATTACTATTAGGGAGTATCATTTTTTGTGGGATCTCTATATTATTTATATTTCAGGATTAACCCTAATTTTGAGTATTAAATGGTTAGTATCATACCAAGCCCACATTGATTGTTACCATAAGAGAGCGACATTTATGTCTTCTAAGGGTGACAAATATATCCTCAGTGGAACATAGGATATCCAAGAAGGGTGACCAGGGCCAATTTCTCAGTTAATGTGTGAGATCAAAACCAATGGTTCATGTCTATTGGTGGATTATTGGTCTATGGAAATTTATTTATTTCCACCGTTATTGGATATGTTTTAGTTTTAGTTTTGAAAATATTTATCGAGGTTCCTACCAAAGAGAAATATGGAAATTACTTTTGAGCTCATTCAAAGAGCTAGGAAAATTTATTTTCCACCATACATAATGTCATCGACAGATATTTTAATTCTCTATACTTAGCTATAGGAGATTTAGGATAAAGGATCTTTCCTTCCAAATAAGCTCCCTTGTCGTTGAATAGTTTTGATTACAATGATGGGTGATAAAATATTACACTTGTGTGTTGATTACCAAAAGTTGAACCATATGACTGTGAAGAACCAGTATCCACATCTATTTATTAATGATCTATTTGACAAGTAGATGGATATGGTGTTTTCATAGGGTTTTAATTGAGACCAGGGTATCATAAATTGAGAGTTTGACCTTTTTATATAATAATATCTATTTTTATAAGTAGGTTTGGACATTAAAATTTCGTCTTAACACCATCTAGATTGATAAATTAAACACCTATGTATATTTACTTGAGGAAAAAAATATTCCATATATACCTGGATCATTTTGTTACAGTGTTTGTGGATATCATCTTATTGTACTCCAAGACTCATGACGATCATGCCCAATATCTTACCATCCATCTAATTACACTGAGAGAGAATCATCTATAAAAAATCTATCAATGTGTTAGTTTTGGATTGACCAGACTCACTTATTGGTTCACATAATCTCAGATGAAGGTGTGTCTAGGGATCCAAATATGGTTCTGGAAGTTGTTTATTTGGAGAAACCTGGGAATGTGTTTGATATCCATAGATTTCTTGGATTATCTAGATATTATCAGAGGTTTATTTTGGATTTTTACCATTTAATAGTGTCTCTTTCATAGATGACCAAAATGGGGATAATGTTGGATTACCCTATATCATGTTAGAATGGTTCAATGGATCTGAATAATTTCTTGACATTGGCACAAATCTTGATCCTGCGTTTTCTAGGTTAGGAGTATATGGTGTATTGTGATGCTTTTGGGATATGTCGTGGAGACTTGTTGATGTAGGGACACTGGGTTATAGGGATATGGTTCATTGATGTTTAAGAACACGAAAAAATTACCCCACACATGGAATAGAGTTTTAAACAGTTTTTTATTCATTGAAGTGGAAGTGACATTATTAGTTTGGATATAAGTTTACTGTGTATACAGATCACAATAGTATAATGTGTATATTTCTTCATTGAGATTTGAATCTCTGAAAGCAGATGTCTGTTTAGTATATGTTATTACTTTATTTTGAGATATCAAATATTCTGGATTATAGGAATAGTTTCGATGATTATTTAGGCATGATAATAAATACTCAAGAGGTTCAGGAATCTAGTTCTGTGTGGATGATGATGAATTTTCTAGATGAGATGCATGATGTGGTTTAGGAGTGTCAGGTTTACATGACTATGATATTATTTCTAGTTTATCTTATACTATTTTAATGGATCATTGATATACATTATTAGTATTAATACTTCTTGATGATGTGGTAATGACCTTAAGGTGGGGGGTATCTTCCTATTGAATCATAGATGTGGACGAGGTCATATGTGTCCTGAATCAGGTTGTTGTGCCTATGAGTATGTGATATGAGTTGATATGGGAGTTTCATGTCCCAATGTGGGAAGTTCATCCAGTTGTAATCAAAATGTATCGTGACCCATGTTGAAGGTTTTTTTGGTCTGGCTTGAAAAAGAGATAGCATGGTTCCTAACATGATACTACACATACCAACAGGTGTATGATGAGCATCAACAAATGGGAGATTTAATAATAAAATTACAAATTCTCGAATGGATGTGGTATTATGTTATCCATGATTTTTTAAGTTGGTCTTCCATGGATGACTCAACAAATGACTCTATTTGGGTGGTTGTGGATAGACTGATGAAGGTATCACAATTATTACTTATATTAAAAACATTATCAGTTGAGAATTTGGGGGAACAATATGTTTGAGATATAGTACATATGTATGGGGTTCCATGGAATACTGTTTTAGATTGTGATTCTTGAATTACTCTACACTTCTGGTAGGGTTTACAGTGGGTGATTTTATGTAGGTCTTGTTTAGTATGAAATTCCAACCACAAACATAAGGGGATTCATTGAGTACATTACAGGCATGTGAGGATATGTTTCGAGCACTTTTTCTTTCCATTGATGGTTCTTAGGAAAGGCACATAGCTTTAGTGGAGTTTTTATATAATAATTGTTTTTGGGATACGATTCGGATGTCTCCATTTGAGGCTCTTTATGGTAGTCTATGTTGTTCACCTCTATGATTGATGGAGTCTGGTGGGTCAATGTTGTTCGGACTGAGTATCATATATGGTAAATTAGAGTAGGTTCAGTGGATTCAAAAACATATGACTATGTCTAAGAGTAGAAAAATGTCATATACCAACAAATGCTAATGACTCTAAGTGTTTACAAAGGGTAATCGTGTATTCATTAAGATGTTTCGTAGATTGGTTCACCCATGGATATAGATATAAAGAATGTTTTACATCATGTTTGTTAAACCATTTTAGATTGTGGAGATAATTAGGCCGGTGGCACACAGATTTCCTCTTCCATACAAATACACCACCATGCATGATGTTTTCCAGGTGTCATAACTATAGCGATATCACCCCAACCCATGTCATGTGATTAATTTTGATAATGTTGATATTGAAAAAGTTGTATAATATGATGAACATCTACTACATTTTTTAGATAACATTGAGTAATGGTTGTGGGTAAAGGCCACACATATAGTTCATGTATTTTGGAAACATGGATGACAGCCTAAAAAAATGGGGGAGAAGATGATATGAGGTATCAGTGGCCAAATATTTTTGACATAGAATGTTAGAAATTCTCAGGTGTAATGTTTGATAAATATATATTATAAGGTGGGGAGGTTGTAAAACCCATAACATTTCTGATGAAATATTTGGATCATTTAGAAGTACTATTTTTTATAAGTTTGGAGTACATTTCATTTGGGTTACACATGGGGGTGTTTGGGTGAATGATTTAAATATGGAAGAAAGAGGTTTGTGTATGGATTTCGTATGCTATTCCCTAACCATGCTCTCTTGCTCAACAAACCAGGAACCCTAGACAAAGGATTTTTGAAAATATGGGTAACATTTTTTCAGACCATTCCCACTAAAATTAAAAACTGTGCATCTCCAAGAAGTGGTGCATGACTTATATTAAAAGATAGGTCAAATCATGCACAATGTGCAGTAAACAATGTGTAAATAATTTTAGTCACATGAATATTATTAAAAATTTCCCAAAACCATGACTTATAACACCACACACCCTAGATCGAACCATAATTGTTTTATATAAATTCTCAATCATCTTATAGGGATTCAATGCCATTATGACCAATGTTATTGGTGATGTGAAGCCTGGATTATAAATATGCACCCCAACCAGTAATAGGATATCATTTCATTTGGTTTACATTCTCTTTCACATTATTCACCCATCTATATTAGTATTTTCCATCACTGTTTTGTTGGATAAAGATCAAAGATTATGGATCCAGATCTTTAATTTTGTAATCTTGAATAATATGGTCCTGAGTTATGGTTCAAGAACAAGAACATGTTTTATGTCACTAATCTGTTCAAATTGGGGATTTTCTTTGGTTGATATCTGGTTATGAACTTTTAGTAGGTGGTATGTTATTCAAATCCCATAGTCATGATTTCAATTATGTTTATGTAATTGTACAATTAATTTTTTAGCATTTTGATTTCCTAATAGAATTAATTATTCATGTTTAAACTAATTTATTAAGGTTTTGTGAATTAGTAATAATTAATTATTGAAATAATTATTTAGATATTGATATTGTGGAGAATTGAGTAATAATTAATAGTTTGGTTAATTACTAAAATACTGAATTTTGATTTGGGTAATTATTCATTTTATTAATTATGGGATATTTTTATTAAGTATTGGATAATTAATTATTGAATTCATTATTAAGTCAATGATATTGTAATATATTAATTAATTTTTGAGTTAATAAATGTATTTGATGTAATAAATTTATTATTGAATTAATTAATTGAAATGAATTTTTTTTCTGAATTTTGACTTAATTAATAGCCTGATTGTGATTATTTAATTTCCATTTTAATTAATGGTAGTTATTGATATGATGAAATTGATGGATATTGGATTAATTAATTTATGGATGAACAAATTTATGATTATGATAATAAAAGTAGATATAGGATTATTGATTATTAATCATTATTGATGTGATATTGTGATACATGTAATATTATGGTACATTTGATATTGTGATATGTTTGATAGATTAATAAATGGGTTGTGGGTCACATATTGATGCTCCAAATACTTATGGGGTCGTATTCCTGATGATCTAAGAGCCCATGAATGCATATAAATTGTATGTGATGAGGAATAATGCTCAAAATACCCACAATGTGTGAGAGAGGGACTAATTCACCAAATACACATGGGGTGCTAGACCTGATGTTCTACACCTATTGGATTGGAATTGGATTGTTAATATAATTCGTTGAATTATAAATTTAAATTAAATTGATAGTGAAATACCATTTGTTAAATGAATTTTGAGTTGAAAATGTGAAATAGTTTAGACTCCAGAATAGTCCAAAGCAGGTATTGTGATAAAAGTGTCCTTGAGAACCTAGGGGTTTATGTGGTTAAATAAAGGATAAATGAATAAATGTAAACTATTTACATTATTTATTGTATGTTAATCCTTATAAAACAACATAAACTATTTTAGTTGATTTTAAATTACATGATTTTATTCCTATCCTAATAATTTTAACTCAGGATCTACATAGGCCACCTGATCGGTATATGAATCGATTTCATGATTTCATTACATGATAAAGGAAAAGTCCTTGTGTTGGATGTATAATTTATGACGTACCAAGGATGAGGGAAACAGACATGGATCTGGAACCTCTTAGGAGTTGTTCTCCCTTACATTATGGTGTGCATTTTGATACATTGAATATATCATAAAATCTCATATCTATTATTCAATTTTTTATGTATTTCCAATTTTGGTTATCTTATGATACCAGTATCCTTATGGATGTGGTGATATGCCATTGGGTTTTTTCTAATTTATTTCCTCTATTATGTAATTTTATAGAGAGGTTATAGTATCCCCATGATGGATATTAGACATTCGATACTAGTCGGCAGCATCTAGAATACATGGAAGTGCACTTGAGGACATGTGACCAACCAGCTCAAGGCACCAATGTATGACACTTGGGTTAAGACCACACATCCATCTAGTGAATATTTCTTAGATGGGATTAAAATACAACCCACTCATTCATAACATTTTGATGATGATCAGGTCTTATGATGTTTTATTTATATATCCTAATCACATCTTTGAGGTGTTATTAACATCCAATAATATACCTACAATCATAGCTGTATAGGTAATTATATTCCCTCGCATTCACTAACTCGTAGATATTTAAATATAATTTCTAAAATAAATAAATCATTATTTATTTATATGATATTAAATAAAATATATCATTTCCATTGGTCCCTTAACATAACCTATCAATCCTTATATAAATTTATCAATCCTTGGATAATATATATAGTTAAATAAATAAATATTATAATATTATTCATTCAATAAATAAATAAATATTATATTCACTATGTCATGAATAAATATATATTTAAGATTTATCTACCATATATTCTAATTTCAAATAACAACTGACTCAATATATATGATAAAATCAACATGAATTGTCATTATTATTTATTCTAAGAATAATATATACTCTTAATATTTAATTTTTATAAAATTTAAATATGATTATGAATATATGTAAAGTTCTATAATATGAGACACTTTCTTAATGAAATTATGTGATCTTTCCAAATTTCAAGGATTAGTGAATGAAAACAATTCACGAAAACCCTTGAAACATTAGTTAATGTAATAATTAAAACAACCCCATACAAATTATTATGCTATATTATAATTCATTTTATTGATATATCATCAATATGTTTGTGTACTTGTATCACAACAAATATGTTTGAATATTTTTTCATAGATTGTTTGATATAAACATCTCGTTGAACTACCATTACCTTCGAATTAATCATAAATTTTAATTTCTATCAGTATTTCAAAATAATATTCATCAATTAAAAGGGAAAAATTGTTTCTTGACATCTTCGGTTAAACCCATATCCCTTATGTTGCAGTCAACTTATCCTACGTCCCTTTATTTATATTTCACTAATATATCAAAGTTTATGATTAATGATATAAATTAATAATAATCCCATGTATAATGAACAATATAGTTTTTATATGACTATAATATCTATTAAAACATATAAAATATGTACTTTATATTAGTGGGTTTCTCTTTCATAACCTCAATTCATGTATGTCACTAAGAGATAACTACATTAGAAATTGCCTTGTCAATTTCTACATCACCAAAAAAATTATCAAACACAATCTTTGTCTTTCTGAAAAATTTTATTTATCCATAATATACATGATTAATATTTTTATCATAAAATCTTCAGGATCACATTGAACTATGGAAAATTTAACATCTATTTGTGATAGATACTCTAAAACATTATCATGAATTTTTTACATAAGAAAATACATCTTTTATTATGATATTGATTAATATCATGTCCATAAAATATTCAGGTAATCGAAAGGACAATGTTATTTAGTTCTTGGGAGTTGACTCCAATAACTCCCTTAGAACTAGATCCAACCAATAACGACTTATTAGCTCTCACATGGAATATATTGTATTGATGATGCATGTTTATAACTAATAGTCCTTATATATTATTCCATTTATACTCTTCTAATTATAGAATCACTACTATGTGAAAATACCCAAGAGATTATATCGGGTATTTAAATTTTTTATTTTTTGATATACATGACATAATACCTAATACCATAGTCACATGTTTTTCATAATATATATTATGATTACACATTACTAACTTAATGAAACTCCAATTTCTAGAACATTTCATTGCTATAATAATCCATATACTATATGAGAATTAATAATATACTTGGTTTATGTAAATATTTCAACCACTATCTATAATAATTATATATTTCATATTTATCAAGACAGAGTGTAATTATAGATCATGTTGATCTAAAGGATGAGTATTATTATATCCCATTAACAACTTATTATTTCGTTTCTGCAATTATGAACAACTAATCCATAACACTTTCTCATATATAATCAACCATTATTAACTGCTAACCTATATAGTTCTCCTATTTCAGTTTGATATTTTTTATATGATTGATGAATTAGAAATATAAAACTTTATTACATATCATGGAATAAATGATATTTTTTACACATAATCATATTAAATATTATTCATTATCATAACCTATTTATGTTCCTTAACAAATCATCTTAGAAATATTTCACATCATGTGACATAGGAAAAAATTCATTATTAAATTAATCAATCATGTTTTTTTAAATTCATTATCAAAATATGCACTATTAATAAATATATTAATCCCCAATGTTCTATATGTTCGTATTACCTAGAAATTGGATCATCACATTATATCATTGGTAGGGAAATATCTACTCTCAATTATTAACAAAATTTAAGTCATAATAATTTTTTCTATATTCTATCAATATATTCAACGTGGAATATCATATACATACCATAAAAAAATATAAAAACCTAATCCACATTTATTATTGAAAAAACATAACAAAATAATGGATATATCAAATTATTATTATATAATAAAAATACTTGTTTAAATCCATAAATTAATTTTTATGAGTTAAATAATTTATTGGATTCATTTGGTGTTCCCAAATCATCTGGTTATACTATATTGACATCTTTGATAGGGTTTTCTTCAAGGAATGTGGTCCTAACATCAAATTTCTTAAAACAATGGTCCTTTTAGGACTCAATGTCATGTATAATTATGATGGATTCATAATGATTATTTGTGAAAAACTTTCATCAAATAATATGTCTAAACCCCACATGATAGTGTAGTAACATGTCGTGTCGTATTAGTATGAAATTTTCCATACATGTCTTATTTCATCTTAAATACATACTAATGGATTTTAGTGGGTTCGATAAAGAAACGATATATGAAAATGGTGGCTGGTATATTAAATGCCTCTATAAATTCATATAAACATTCTAACTCAATAATGCTTCCATTTAATACTTCACTAAAATATTTATTATTATTTTTTAAAAACATATCCCCTATATTTGTAAATATCAAACCACCACTTTTGTTTTAAAATTTCCATGTTGTATTTCTTCGAATAAAATTTTGACACTACGTATTGTAGAGTTTAGTGTTTCTATGGTTTCAAATGTGAATTATTATACTTTAATTCATTAAAGTCAATAATTACCTAACATTATCAAAAGATATGTCCTTCCCAATTATAGAAATATTGTTAATTTCATGAGTAATACCTTTTATAACAAGGTTGTTAGAATGAATGTAAATTTAGGATATTTAATTGGGATTATCTTATTTTTTCATCGATGTGAATATTTTTTAATAATATGTTTAACAAAAACTTCCAAAAAAACACGTTGTTCAATTATAAATATTAATGATATCATATTAAAACATAAATGATATAAATTAGTCAACATAGTTTTCATATAGTTATTTTTTACATAAATATTTTTGAATCATGCCTCTAAATAATGAATGGAATAGTTTCAGTACATTGTACATGAATTTATTTTTTTATTTGTATTATTTATTTGATAGTAGTAATAGATCTAATCTACTATGAAATCTTATAGGAAATCTTAGTTAAGATATTCTCAGACTGAACAACCGGAAGGACCGTATGTCTTATAAAAAGTATATTCATTACATTATATCACATTTCTAAAATCTCTAAAATTTATATCATTTAATATATAATATCAAATTTATATTACTATTAGAATAATTCATATATATTTTATTGAACTGATTCTAGATTATTTTTGGATATATATTTCTCTTTAATTATTTTTTTATCTTATAATTAATAAATAATTATACTACAATACATAATAGATTTGGTTTCAATGAGACTAAACACTCTTATGGGGATATTCATGAAAATTAATAACAATTTTACCTAAAAAATAATTACCAATTGATAACTATATTTGATTCATATATTTTACATTCATATTTGATTACAAATTTTGGATACGAACTATTCAAATATTTATACACAATTAATAAAAAACTACATATAAATTCATTACAAATGTGAAAAACAATTATTGTGTCTATAAATAGATACTAATAAAAATTTTCAATTACCCAAAATGTTAAATATTAGTTTTATGAGAATAAATCGACCTGTAAATGTGATGTGTTGTCCTTCCCTTAGCTGACATTTGAATCAACTGCCTTGAGCTATACAAATACTTATCCTTACTTCTTATAAACTAATAGAATATTAGCGGTTCTTGAATTTCGATAAAAATGTGTTATTTAGATAATTTATTTCATACCCAAAAATTAAAATAGAAATTATACAAGTAATTGTAATTATAACAAATGTATGTTATTCTTCATTATTATGCAGAAATTCATTACAGTTATTTTTCCAAGGAATTTTTTTATACATGTGAAGCTGATACACCGTCATTCATTTCCATTTGTTTGAATACTTTTTTACTATAAGGGTAATTATAATGTATCAATTGATTTCTACCATTTCATGTAATTTTAATACATGCATTTTACTTAATCGATAATAAGGTTTTACGAACCATGCTCCAAAGAATAATTATATACATAGTGAATTATAAATAAAATATTAATAAGGAATTTTATATAATACTTAACCAATAATTCATGATTAATATAGAAAACTATGGTATTTAGGATGATAATATGCGATTAATAAATAATTTCATATTCATTGGAATCCACAGTCTTTCTACCTAAAAAATATAATTCAATATCTTGAATGTAAGATCACTAGCTTTGTGGTTGTCTTCCAATTTACACATGTATTATATTGTAACAATATCATTTATATATATCTTGACTTTATTTAATTAAATATCTAGAACATTAGTAATCCTAGAGTATGTAACACCGCAGATGTTTTCAGCTGATTTTCATTAAAAATGAAATATAAATTTTTTTATAACTACGATACCAAATAAGTAACCCAAAATTTTATAAATTACATTTTAAAATAATTAAATTATATTTATTTGCTATAATTCCATGATATTTTTAGGGTTGTAGCCCTATATTTTATGTAATTTTATTCTATATCAAAAGTCCTGTTTTTTACTAAAAAGAAGTAATTTCCCAAAAACAAAATCACATTCAATATTTTTTCAGGTTCACACTACACGAATCTCATAGTTTGTTTATGACTCTATAATATCCTTTACATAATTAACAAACTCGTGGGAAAAAATTTAAACTTTTTCTGAGAACGAAATTGATGTTTATGTTTTTAAAATTTAAGAAAACAACATTTTTATGTCATAAAATTATATAAATTATATTATATTAAACAATATACTTTTTTCTTGATATAAAATTTAAAAAATACATATTTAAGAATAAAAAATCCTTTTAAAATAAAACATTTAGTTTTAGAAAATATGACAGTGTTTCCTTTTAAAATAAAGCAAAATGGTGTTCACAATGCATAGAGAAATATTGGGGGAAACATGTGACATTAGAAGTGTCTATAGGGACCACTCAACAAATTGTAAATAAATAACACTTAGGGTTGCGTCATTCTTTATCCACCATCATCATTGAAAATTCCTAAAATCTAAATCGTAATAATATTTTTTATCAGTTTTCCCATATCATCATAAATTTAATTTAATTTAATTTCAAACCCAGAATATTAGTTTTAAAATTAATTCATTAAAATATATGTAAATTAATTCAAATTTAGTTGATGGTAATTAATCCAAAATTTTATATAGAAAACACAAAATCAGATAAAACTATTAGAATAAGAGGGGTCATCATTCAAGGGAACTATGAAATCATGGAGATCTGATTTAAATAAAATTTCAAATTGAATCATGAAGGTAAAATTTTGTCAAAATATAAATGGATCATGGAAATTGATATGATTTGAAGATAAAGTTTTAATAAAAACTGAACATTGGGAATTAAAAAAAATGATGATATACTATTTTCAAGAGGAAAATAAGGCAAAAAAAATATAATTTTAATGTTCGAAAAAAAAATTTCAAACATAGAGTTGAAATTTTGTAAATAATTAAATAAAATCATCCAAAATAATTTCTTAAAATATATATGTGAATACCGTAAACTATAAGTCCTTTTTATATAGAAAAATATAATTATATGATCGGCGAAAAAATTATAAATATGAAATTTTAATATACATTGTTACCACATCATAATTCTGGTGTGAAAATTATTGGACTCAGTTGCAAAACACTCTCTTGAAAATAAATCAAATGATCAATCTTCCTCGACATCTTAATTTGATTATTATTTAGTGAAGGAAACATATTTGTGAACATAACAAATAGAATCATCTTATTTTGGAATTCCATCCCACTGTGAATAAGATAACCACATTTTTTCACTAAAAATATTAATTGCGATAGAGGTGAAAAAGGATCATTATAAAAGAACCATTAATATGCTCACAGTTCAATTAAAATAGATTATTAAATTATTTAACCCAAATACATGAGCCACTGAAGTGTATTAATATTTATGTACAAACATAGTACACGTTTTTTCAATGAATTTAATCTTATTTATATATAGATAATTATATATATATATTCTAATGACGAACATGTAATTGTTATACATTATGTACAATAGAAAAATGTTCATTAGAATTTTATTTTTTGTGTTCTAAAATTTTTATAAATATTCCATTTTCAGGAAATTCCATATACATAAATACTCTTGATACTCCAACCATAGTGATGTTCTTGTGGTTGAATATAACAGCATAGGTGTCGTGGTGTCTTCCGCACCTACAGGGGATTTGTTAAAGGCTATTTTTATCACTTTATAGGAAATTGATTGGTTATTTAGGTGGAGTTATGGGATATGATCAAGGTTATTCAGTATGATTCTTCTCATGGTTTGATGACCTTATGGATGGAGTATAACTCTACTTTGGCGGTTGATACTCTTAGAAAGCGTTCAAGAAATTTCCCTTGGAAGATGTTGTCTGTATGGGATGAATGTCTCATGCTTGTTGAGCAGATTTTTTTGGTTGTCAATCATGTTTATAGGGAGGCAAATCAGGTTGTTGATGCTTTGTCAAAGCATACGATTGAGGAGGTTTTTTCTTTTTGGTCTTTTGTTACACAAACCTTCTTTTGTGGTTTGGTTGATGCTGATGTGCGTGGTGATATGTACATGTGTCTTTTTTGATCCCATGTTTCTCCTCTTTTTATGTATTTAATTTTTTATATATAAATCTTTTCTGGGAGTAGGTTTTCTTTCTGTTGAGTCTTATGATTAATTTACTACCTGGATGATCCATGAATATTTATAAAAATAATTACATATATATTTTTATAACATTAATAAAACCCATTACAGTCTCCGAAAAGAAGAATGTGGTGACGAAAAAAGCTATTATCATGGAACTGCAAACTGTGTTTGACCAAAAATCATATGAATCCACAACATCAATTCTCCATATGCATGCATTTGTGTGTCTGTATATTTAATAGATAAGGAATCTGATATAGTGTGTGATGTGGAAGAAGAAAAAATAGCGATGAGTTTTATTTCCATAAAAAATTAGAATATATAAATGATGAATAATATCCATTATTTAACACATGCCACGTTGATTATTTCTTCTTATTGGAACTGGATTATAAACCATTGTACGAAACAAGTGGTCAATGAAATTCAACTTGGCCCAATAATTAAAAATGATCACCACAACTACTCCCATAAATGAGGATAACAAACAGTACTTCTCTACATAGTGAATAACATATAATGACCCATGCATTTAAGAAACTATAATTAGGTGATTAATAGTAATGATTTCACTTTTTTACATTCTTTTTATCATTTAGGTTTTCAGTTTTTGTGAATGATAAATGAAATTTACATATCAATCCCATAAATTACAAAATGTAATATTTCACTCAATGTATAATTATTGACACTAAAATAATATTCTTAAGATCAAATTTTTCTTTCATTAAAATAATTTTTGTTAGTTTTAAAGACATTATAAAACAATTGAATGATATAACATTAAAAATTTATTAATAATTTTTATTACCTATGAATATTTTTATGAAAAACATGGGATGATAAAAATATATTGTTAACGGATATAAAATGGAATGAAACACACTATTTCATTTGAAAAACATTGAAATATCTAAGAAAATTTACATGTTTACATAATAAATATTGAGAACAAATATTAATTTACTTTCCCATTAACTATTATTTATATATATATATATCTTTATATAGAAATATATAATCTGGATAAAAAAAAAATATAGTCATGATGATTTCTTAGAAAAAAAAGAGAACCAATAAATAATAATTTCTTGAGAAACATAACTTTTACTATTTTACTGGTCATAATGTTTCATAAAACCTAATATTTATTTCACACATTGGGAAATAAAAATATTTCCAATTTTTTTCAAGAATATAAAATTCATTTTTTCCCTGAAAAATAATATTTATATAACCCTTTATAGTAATAGTTTCAAACTAAATAACCTACTTTGTTAATTTCAATATAATTAACTAGAGAAACAAATTATCTTATTCCTTGGATACCAATAATGGGCTCACTCATCGACATATAAAATGTAAATGAACTATAAAATTCATATAACACGTGTAATATTTCATTTCCAACATAATATATCAAAAAATATTCATGTTATCACATATGAAGAATCACTTTTTGGGATTACATAAAAAAAGGAGATAATAACTTTTTTAGGTAAAACTCTAAAATGATTGATTCCAAGAAGAATGGAAAATATAATATTATATCAAAACCTATGATAAATTACATGGTATGCCTATTAAATAACAGTATTCAAAACTATGGAAAATATCTTTCATGATTCATATATTAAAAAATATTCATTTCATTCTTTTTCATATATAATCAGTATATATGACTTTAAAAATATTCCTATTTAATACACTATAGGGAATGTTAATGATAGTTTTGAAATTAGTTACAAAAACCATTGTAGTATATTAATAACATTCATTAATCATTTTTGCAGACATTTATAAGGATTAAAATGTGTCATAATGAAAACATTAAAAATTTTAAACTAGATTTAAAAAAAATCATTTATATCTTTGATAAATTATGAGTAAAAAATATGTTGAAGAAGAGAACATGAAATAAAATTTTAAAACAAAAATATTTCATGAAATTAATTATAAAAAATAATCCACGATGTAGTTTATTAACAACACAAATAAAACATCCGGTGAAAATGCCTTATGTATCAGAGAAAGTAAATTGATATTAGAATTTACATACCTCGATAATGACTCTCTACATATGTATTCTAGATCGTATATAATAAAATTATATTTTTATTTTCACTCTTATGAACATTTTAATGTTTCGTTACTTTTTCATAAAACAACTATTTAAATATTTCGCTTTTATTACATGTTAATAAAGCTATTATGTTTATGTCGGATGTTATTAGGATGTTCAGTTTATAATCCTCAAAAAACATTAGTGGGTTGACCATGGATAAATTTGTAAAAGTTATATCATATCTATTATATTTATTATCAGATGACTATAATTTTTTTACATTCAATAAAATTTTATTACAATCAATGTGTGGTAGAAAAAAAATCACGTCTCTTTATGGAGTTGGTAGTCCACATGTATGCGTGAGAGACATTATCATTTCCAAATAAATGTAAGAGAATTAATTTAATTAGTAAATTTTAATTTCAGAATAATTATTATTTCAATAATATAATTAATATTCATTGAATCAATTTTAATACCCTTTCGTGTCAGTTAGTGATAAAAAATGAAACACATTTTTTTGTGGACATAGTCGACCACATGTAGGGAGAATATCTGTTGTCATTTTTCTTTAGATGGAAAATAAGATGAAATTAGGTAATATGATAGGACTAATAAATTTTTAGTATATTATAGATATATATTTTATTTTATCATAATAGTTATGATTTGTTTTAATGAGGTAGGAGATAAAATAAAATGAAAGTAATTAGTTATGAGTAATACATATTATTTGGAAAACCTCATTTATCATACACTTTAATCCTTATTGGTTAGAATTTTAGAGAGGCCATAACCTATTGGGAATGGGGAATATTTTTTAGTTGGTTTTTTTGTAGATACTGGTTGAGATACAAATCTCAAGTGGTGTGGATAAGTGAGTAGATGATGTACCCAATTATATGGGAGGTATAAAGAAACTTTTATTAATTCTTAATTTAGAAATATTATAAATGTATTACTCATAGCCATGTGCCACTAAATTTTTTTTTTGAAGATAAGTTGATAATGGTTGAGTTATCCTCATGTAATGTGAATTATGTTGAGATCTTTTGACCTTATCACAATACATTAACCTTAATTAACTGATTTTACAGCATTACCGCAGTGACAACATTTTTACCAAGGATAGTATTCTTAATTAAATTGATTAAATTGAACTTTTTAAAAATTTAAATGTACTTAATATAAATATTCATTCCCTTTTATAAATATTCAGTGTATAAACTCAGAGAAAATTATTTCAATATATGTAATTCAAATGTAATGAAAAAAAATATTTTTTAGAAAATCGTTTTTTCAATCCCAAAAAATGAATTTTCACCAATCATTAGTAAAGTAATTATTAATATGTAATTAATTTTAATATATTTTTTCAGATATGATTAATTTTACATTAAAACTAATTCAAAATAGAATATTCATTTTTTAATAATTGAACTGAATATAAATTTATTTTAAAAAATACATTTTTTCCCATATTCATGAGAAAATCATTTTTTTTAAATACAAAAATGTATCTTTAAGGAATTTTTAATATGATAATGTACAATTTTACAAACTGATCCAATTCATCCCAAAAAATAAACTTGTGGTCATTTATTTTAAGCCCCAAAAGGTGTTCCCGATCCTCAAGGGCTGCGGCCATGTACCTTAGCATCTAAAATTATAATTGGGAATGATTTTTCACAAAAAATACCCAATGAACAATAAAAAGAATATATAAAAGAATAAAAAAACTCCTATAAAAACATACAATGAAGATAATGTATATAAAGAAATATATGTTATAATCTATAATAGATAAACTAATGCAATTGAGACTAACATCAACCTCTCTCCAAATGATATTATGCCCAACATCCCATCATGTCACTACCAAACACCATCACCCCACTAACATGGTTAACCACCACCACTATATAACACCTTTAATTTACTTATAATGGATAAAACTGTATCTACACCGATCCAAAGGCATGTTAAATGTGTGACAAAAATACGGCTACTAGTAAAAAAATAAGTGAGATATAAGTGGTTTTCATCAAACATACCAATTATGATTATTTAATTTATGACAAGGAATTAAATTTAGATTTACACATTTATCATTAAATTATATAAATACACCCTTTTTAGATTAGTTTATAACACATTCATAAACAAAACATTTCCATGGAATAGAGAAATAATCTTTTTCTAAAGAATTTGTATATAACCAATCCAAAAGATCACCATGGGAACTAGTCCTAAGAATGTTAGGTCTAAGAAATCTAGGATCCAGACACCCTATTTATCAAAGGACTATGTTCCCACAAATCTAAATAATATGAAAATAGGTAACAGAGATCACCCTGATAGGTGAACACCCTATGAAAAAATGTTTTAGTAAGAGTTGTAGTATAGATCTAAGCTGGGTATCTAGAAACTATCCTGTCATGCATGACCCAATCAATCCCCTTCTTAATTATCGTATGCTTCCATATTTCATAGACTGCACTTTGATGCTTTTAATTTTACTAACAGTCCATTCATAAAGGATATTATTTTAATCTCTTAAATAATTCAAATAGAATATTAGACATAAATAATTAAGAATCCCTTAAAATGAATATAAATATTTTTAAATAATTATTCTTCAAAAAAACAAGCAATATATCCATTTCAAAAATTAGGAAAACAACAAAATTTCAATTTATTGGGATTCATTATTTTAAACAAATTTATATACTAATTTATTTTATGTATTCTTTGAATGTTTAGAACATAATGTCATATTATGAGAGCATCTAACTCAATAACTTTGTATACCCAATAACTAAATGGGACCAACATGTAATGTGGAAATTCATATCCTAAAAAGAAAAGGTGATCTATAAACCACAAAAAATACATTATGAAACCAAGATAAAAAATATGTTAATAAATAAACAATGAGAAAACAAAATACTAAGAAATTTATTGAATAAGAGAAAAGTTATCAAGGAAGATTGAGGTGCTACCTTTCATTATCACAGAAGATCTATAAAAAACCCCATTAGATCATGAAATTATATATTTATCTTTCTATAACATCCTCAAAATATATTTTTAATAAAAAGAAAAAATATTATGAATAATTTTGAAGAAAAATAAGGAATTTACTCTTACATTGAACATATTGTATCAAACAACCCAAGACCCCTTGAAATTCAACTCCAAATATAGATCAAATATAAAAAATATACAAGAGGAATCTATACTATCAAAATCTTATGTAGTAGGAAGAATAATTAGTTCAATGATAAGAATTTGGGGTATTTAAAATAATTTTTATAATAATTAATTCCCATTATATGTTTTAGTTCAATTATTTATAAAACGATGCATAACTGTGAACCTGTTTCTATACACTATATAAGATGCATGATTTGGTCGCATAGTTAAGGTAGTCATATTCAAGTAATGTGAAACTAAAATATCCAAAAATAACAAAACATTCATGGTTTATTGGGAATGACATAAAATTTACCCTAACAATAGACAAACTATTAAAATTTCCAAAGAATATCAAAACATCATAAAAATAATAGAATGATCTATTTATGGTTCAAAAAAAGTCAAAATAATATATATATATATATATATACCTGAAAAATACATCAGAATATGACAATTACCCCAACCATATTACATTAAATGACCCAATAGATAATATTAATAAGATTTTTCCAATGAAAGACAAGGTCACCACTCTTTCATCATTAATTCCTATTTCATGTAATGTGATAGTCGATTGTGTTCTACCACAACACTCAGATCAATGGTTTCACACCCTAGTGTTGCTTTTAGGTATGATCAATATCCTGTATTTTTCCTTTTATATTTAAAAAATCTAGTTTTCTATGTCTTTTTTAAGGATGTGGTTTATTTATCATGATTTTAGAGATTGTTTGGACGTGATTATGTAGTCAATGAATCTGATAGTGGTTCTTCAATGGCCAGATAATGGGCTTAGAAATTGATAAAATAATTATAATATAGTCAGTGGATATCTGGTGCATCTACACTAGCTGGATAATGGCATTTAATAATAGTTATAATAATTCCACTATAGTTATTGGCTGGATAATGGGTCTCTATCGACAAGGTCTTGATCTATTACTTAGCCAACAGGATACCACCAGTTCACTAATGATCCTTATGGGGTTATAAAAAGAATGGGTAATATAATATTTTTCATTAAAAACACATATTTTTTCATCATTCCTCCTCTATCAACCTAAAATAAACCTATAGGATTATTGGATTTCTATTGGGAATATTTTTTTACTCCCGTCTCGCATCATTGGAAAATTGAAGTGCTGATTGATTTTTTGAACATATCATTACTTGTTGAACTCCAATTTATTACTATGGATCATCCATAAAATTTTGTAATTTTTTGATTGATATTTCTAATTGTTTACTGTGAATATAGGGCTCTCCATTTTTCTTCTTCATGCCTTCCCACACATCAGCTAGCATATCCCTCCCAATATTTTAAATTCCTAATGTTTCAAGGTAGTTGGTTTTATGAAATTTATATTTTCGTCAAACACTACTTGATTACTCTTTAAAATATGTCACTAAAATAAATTAATCACATGACCCTTATTTATAAGACTTATTTCCTTATCGTAGATATGGTTTGTAGTAGTTTTATTTGGGAAAATAGGGTTATTTATTGAAATGAGAAAAAATTGATTTTAACATTTGTATTATTGATAAATTATTTTAAAAATATATTGTATGTGGGTATAAATGGTAAATTATTATTATTATATGTTTCATTTGAGTTTTCTCATTTTGGAATTAGTTATCTAAATGTTTTCATTATTTAATTAATGATCCATTCCTACTAATGGAATCATACCCCCTAGGCCTATTTTTTAGGGTAACATGTACTCTAGGTGATGTAATGTTATTGTTGTAGGAAGGAAGTCCTAGGAGTAAATTATTATTCCCTACTCCTTTTTCCCAAAGGTAATTTGTACCAAGAATGGCCCTTGATCACTAAAATAATGATAGTATCCTTACTAACCCAAACCAATTCATTCTCTTTGGAATGTTTATTTAAAATGAATTGATAAAAATAACTTATTAAGGAAATAGTTTGGAAATATTTTTATTTGGGAATGTTTTATAGACTCTTTAATTAAGATGTAATTCCATGTCTTGAAATTGATAATAAAAATTCTATCACATTCCTTGGGTTTATTAAATTTTGTATAAATGGTTTACAATATTATAAATTCTTATGAGAAACTTCATGGATCCAAATAGATTTTTTTACAACCATCATAAAAATTTGGGTGTATATAGATTTTGTTTCACATATTTAGGTGAAAGGTAATGTTCAAAGAAATTATGGAATGTTTATTCATTTTCATGGAGTTAGTGTCTGGTGGTCACTAATGTTTATGTGAAGATAAGTTTTTTAGTACTTGTGTATATTATTTTTGATTGTGGGTTTTTCCATGTTATTTCATATTTATGTATCTTTTACCCTTTTGGATCACATTGGATTACTGAAATTCTATTTATTAATGTCACATTGTCTTGTGTTCTTTGTAGAAAAACCGTTCTCAAATGGTAGTTCTTGATCAATAGAAAATTATAATCAACTAATGGGGGTTGGAAATGCCATTTTCATTGTGTCCAATATGAATTAAGTTGTTATAATGTTAGTCAATGTGGGTTATTTAAAGATATATTGGTATGGAATGAGGATAATATATTTTAATTATTAATAATCATCATATATTGTATCGGGACCCAAGTTTAACATACATGGTTATAGCATCATTTTGGATGAATATTCAACACATTACAAGTAAATTCATGTGTACCATAATATTTTATTGTATTTAGAAATGAGGAACACAATATTCAATCTTGGTGAAAGATATTACATTTTTTAAACAATGAAAATCCAATTTACTAATCCTTTTTATAACCATTATTCATTACATGGGGAAAGAATTTATACAAAGGGGTGCACTCAAAATATTAGTAAGTATAAATAAAGGAGATAAAAAAGATTAAACTGAGTATATTGTTTCAATAACATAAGAATACCATTTTAAGATCATTCTAAGAATTTTAAATATCATAATATAAAGTCATCAAATAAGGATTTTATTTTCATAAGACATGGATCATAAATAAATAAATGCACATAATACATGAGATCACAACATAGGGAAAAGACTTATAATTTGTTGTATAAACCAAATCATGAAAAATATTATGTTAGGGAAACCTACCAAGACCTTCATAACAAGTTCTGCATGGAATAATCTCTAATGTTCTTACGTCAAGAATGGGAAAAAAACTTGTATACAACCATGTTTTCAAAAATCAGCTACAACACATGTACATTCATGTTTTAGGACTTGCTCTATATCTCGTGTACCTTATTTCTTTCAATCTTGGGATATAAACCACATACCCTATTGTTTTTGTGCATGGGATATACCCTGAGTACCCTCTCATTTTTAGTATTCAGATACAACCCTTTCACCATATTGTTTTTTGGATTTTTATGCGTCCCATTCAAACCCTTGTTATTGAGTATTTAATAAAACCCACCTACCGTCTTGTCTTTGGGATTGAGTGACAACTATTATACCCTTTGATCTCATATATCATTCATAATTACCTAATGAATGGGTTGGAGATATAGGTCACAACCATCACCTAATGAAAATCATTTTTTTGTGTTCCCCAAGATTATAAATATTCATCATATCATAACTGATGTAATTAAAAGGGTCTTATAAACATTTCATAATACCCTAAAAAGTGGAAAAGATATTTTTTCATAATCATTAATCACAAAAAATCTAATGAAAACAATTAAATTTCATTATGGTATAGCCTAGGGAAGAGAAACTCGATTCATAAGAAATGTTTCATATTAACCATACACATTAAAATAATTAACAATAATTCATTCCTTAGATAATATCCCCATTAAAAATAAAATATATTAAATAATGAATTCATAGATGGAAAATGATTTTCAATGATCACTTAGAGTATTTTATATGGAAAAAAACTATTCATTAAAAAATATTTCATACATAACATTATTTCAAAATCCTTTTTCTTTACAAACATCATTAAAAACTTAGTATTCAATCTAGAAAAATCATTCAAAAAAAGGAAACTTTTATTTCCTCTTGGAAGAAAGCTATCTTAAAATCATAAAACATGTTGAAATTTTTTTATTTTAAAATATGTTTTAAATATTATATAAGAATATTTTAAACACATTTTATTTTTTTAAAATATAAAACAATTCTAAAGCCATTTTCCTTGAAAATGTGTTTAAATGTTCATTTAAGTACTTTTTCAAAAAACATATTTAGAAAACATAGTATTTCTGAATTACTATTATTTCTGACTGAAGAGAGAAATAAAGTAGAATTTTTTTAAATTTTTTTTATCAATGTTAAGTATCCAATAGTGTAATAATGGTACTATGTAATGGAAGTATCATAAATAACATGAGTATAATAAAATTAATTTGTGTAATTGAGATATAGTTTAAAATATTTCATCGCTAGAATCGTAATCATAAACAATCTTAATAAGTGATAAGATTTTAAAAATAAACTCTTACAACTTTGGTAACATTGAATGATAATCCCCTAGATATATTAAAATTAATATAAGCCTATGATATCTTAAACAATAATAATATTCAATATTTACAAGGTAAAAGGGGCGGTATAAACACATTACAAAATAGTATAGGTGCATAAATTAATATATGTCTCAAAGAATGAAAATTTAGAAAACATTTCGTTGAAGATTCAATAATATTTTAATTATTAACCCCATGAAAGAGATTTTCTAAAA
The DNA here is from genome assembly GCA_963277665.1 of Viscum album. Classification (NCBI taxonomy): domain Eukaryota; kingdom Viridiplantae; phylum Streptophyta; class Magnoliopsida; order Santalales; family Viscaceae; genus Viscum; species Viscum album. The sequence continues at coordinate 650,582,681 of OY728126.1, forward strand.
TTTTAGCATAAATAAAAATATTTTTATATATAATCAGAATAAATAAATTGATGAGTAGTAAATAAATAAAATAAATGAAATAGGAGGTGAAGATGAATTATGATTCACAGAAGTAAAACGTATGACATAAATCCCAAAAAACATGTGTAATTGATGATCCATGATATCTATGAAATGATATAATCAATTTAATGATTTAATATTTTGAAATAAATTAATTTTATTATAAAAAATTTTATAGGGTATTATATGAACCAGAAAAAATTAATGGGTGGAAAAATTGTCATAACTCTTGTAGAAATTAATATGATATTAGAAATCCCCTTACTAATTAAGTAACTTTTGAATCAAGAGATTAGTGAAATAATAAAATCAATTGAAACATTAAATATAATTAAATAACTTAATTCATGATATAACATATCCTAGGGTGGTATATACACCACACAAAAGAAATTAGTAGATGATATGGCATAAGTCTCTCAAAAATAAAAGATCAACTAGACATCCCCTTACAAATTGATTAATTTTTAAATCGTATGTTTTGTGAAATAATAACATCAATTGATACTTTTAATGACATTAAATAATGTTAATTATTGATATAAAATTCCATAGTACATTATATAAACCACACAACAATAATAAGTGTTGAATATAACATATATCTCACAAAAGTAAAAGTGGGATGAGAAAACCCTTACTAAATGTATTGACTATCATCATACATGTTCAAATATCCTTTATAATAATTATGTGTTTATTATAAATCTATAAAATAAATAATATTTTTCAAAAAGAATTAAGCATGTGTATTAGGAAGACATTGTGTTAGAGAAAAATGTAGAATTGGTTCATAAGGGTAAGGTAAATTAATTTCACATTGATAAAGATTATGTTTTTAAGTTTTAAGGAGATTATGTGTTTTATGTGACTCACAGATGAAAATGGTTTGTTACGGGAAGCTCTTAGTTATCCATTTTTAGATCATTCTAGAAGCACTATGATATATCAAGATCTTCTAGAGTATTACTGGTCAGATGGAATGAAAAAATATATTACCGTCATTAGTTAGAGTTTCTTGATTTGTAAACATGTTAATGATGAGTTTATGTTACCAAAAGGGATGCTCTAACATTTTCTAGTGCCAGAGTGGAAATGGGAAAAATATATCCATGTATTTCCTAGTGGGATTTTTATTGACATTTCAAGGAAACAATGAAACTGTGGTTATTATAGATTGATTTACTAAATCTTATCATTTTATTCATATTTGAGATACTCTATATCTAGTTCAACTTTTTCAGATTTATATAAAAAAACTGTTATCTTACATGGAGTTTCCCTCTCTATTGTATCTTATCCTGATCCTAGGATCAATTCAAACATTTGTAAAGGCCTTCAGAAGCCATTGGGTACTAAAACATATTTCATTACAACGTTTTATTCTCAATATGATAGACAATTAGAATGAATAATTAAGACCATGGAGGATATGTTATATTATTGATTAATGGATTACCATGGATGTTAAGTTCCACATCATTCTTTTTTTGAGTTTTCTTATAATATAATATTCCATTCCATTATATAGATGGATCTATTTGAAAAATTATATGGAAAGAGGTGTTGAACTCTATCTTTTTGGGATGGAGAAGGTGAATGGAAGTTAATGGGGCCATAATTGGTAAAAGCGATGGTAGAAAAGGATTAGTACATTTAAGGAAAATAAGGATATCCCTGAGTCGGCAGAAAAGTTATGTGGATAACTAGAGGAATGATATTTTATTTGAGGTTGGTGATAATGCCTTTCTCAATGTTTCCCCAGGTAAAAGAATGTTTCATTTTGGTGAGAAATGGAAGCTGAGAATGAGGTTCATTAGAACATATAAAATCATAGATAACGATTGATCAGTTTCCTACCAATTAGCTTTACATCTGATTTTATCCCAGGTACAGAAAAACAATTTCATGTTTAAATGTTATGAATGTATATTCTTGATTCATCACATGTTTGGACTCTATAATTAGTTCGGTTTGAAGTGAATCCTTCGTATATGTTTTAGAAAATCTAGATTATTGAATGCAAAGTGAAAGTGTTTTTGAATAAGATGAATCTTCATGATAAGTTTTAGTAGAAGACACATATTTTCAAAGAAGAAACACTGCAATTTATAAATTCTATGAGGGGAAATGACCCCCAAGTATTTGATGCGTAAATAAAAATTATGAGGATACAATTTCTAAAAGGGGGAGGGATGTAAAATCCCAAGTAATCATAGAATTATAATTATTCATATTTATTAGTATTTATGAGTTATTTAGTGATTTTATCCAAATAGGTATGCTATGTATGATAGCTTACCTAATATGAAATAATGGGTTTCTACAAACTTTTACTTTGCATATAGGACTATGTTATACCGGAAAAAAAATTATTAATATTATTATTTTAAATGGTAGTTAATTCCTATTCATTTTAATAGATGGAGTGAAATTAACTAAATATATTATGTTTATATATGATTATTAAATATTTTTTACTTTCACCTAATAAAATTTATAGGCATAAAATGAGAACAAATCCAATTTCAGGAAAAAAATAGTCGAGTATTTTTTAACGTTATTTTTACCACCTTTTGATGGTGACCCATTTTTAAATATATTTTTCCCACAATAATATGTTATAAATTACAAAATAATATTATTCTTTAGAATCAGGACGTCACAATTTACTTTTGTTTACATTCTGCATTTTTCTGATAAAATTCATATTTTAATGAATAGTGAAATTCGTCATTTTAATTCGAAACATATTTTTAATCTAATTTATTTATATAGTTAGTTTATATATTTAATTTGTTTTAAAGTTTTATTAAATAAATTTTTTATCATTTAATACAATTTTGGTCATTGAAATTAATTTCACAATGAAAATGAATATAAAAACTTTGGGATCATTTGAACATTTTACATAAAAAAACATTTTTTATTATTGTATCAACAGGATTAATTTTTTAATTAATTTATACCAACTATGATTTTTGAATTTGGAAAAATGGATTCCATATATGGAATCAAATAGTCCAAATTATGTAAATAGATCCCTTTTATTTTTGGATGTTATGAATTTTAAGTATAGTAATTATTGTAGGAAAAAAAATAGTGTCAATAGAATATGGCGATGATTTTTGAAAAATAGTAGTGCTATCATTGTTGTAGTAGGGGCCTCAGGTCATGGTTTTAAGCATGGAAGTAGGGGAATAATTCCACGATTTTAAAACCGTGGTGATATAATTAATATATTATAAAAAAAAATTGCAGTTCCCCCTAGACAGCCTCCCAGTACCCCCATACCCCATTGGACAACCCACATGCACCCCTAGACACCCCAGAACCAATGTGCCCCCTAGAAAAACCCCATTGAACCCCATTGAACACCCCTCGCCCTTCACCCCCAATGCCCCCTGGACAACCCCCTTGTACCCCTAGCCAGTCCCGAAGCACCCCTTGGACACCCCCAGCACCCTCAAGACTCCCTAGACAGTCCTCTTGTGACCCCTGGACAAACCCCTTGAACACCCCCCATCAACCCCTAGACACCCCCCTTGCACCCCCCTTACACACACCCCCTTGCACCCCTATGCCCCACTAGACATCCCCCTTAATCACCCCCTACACCCCCATGCCTCCTAGAGATCCCCCATGACCCCCCCTGTACACACATGAAACCTTCCACCCCCCTAGACACCCCCCTTCACCACCAGTACAACTCTCTTTCACCTTCTGGATAGTCCCCATTGGACACCCCCCTTGCACCCCATGCCCCCTACATAGCCCCCATGAAAACCCCCCTTCCCCCCCATGCCCCTAACCCACCTCCTGGACACCCCCCTCCCTCCTATACACCCCCCTACAAAACCCATTCCCCATTGCACCCCTTCCGTGTCACAGCCCCCATTGCACCCCCTGGATACCCCATTGCCCCCCCTTGAAAAACCACCACTGTAGTAGTCCCACCGCCCCCCCAAAACTGCACACTTCCACCCCCTACGCCCCCATGTACCTTGAAAAACCCCCCATTCCAAACCCCTCCCTCTTGGACACACACTGCACATCCCCATTCACCCCTTGAACACCCACACTAGCACCCCCTGTTGTATCTCACCCTACTATTGTAGCCCACCCCCCTGAATTAGCCCCCCTCCCCCTGCACCCTCCCTGTCCCCTGCACACTTCCCCCTTCCCCCTTCACCCCGACTACCCCCTGCACACTACCCCCCCCCCCCTCCGCACCCCCTACAAATTCCCCCACCAACCTTCACCCCATGCACACTACCCCCCTTCCCCCATTCCCATGACCCCCTTGGACCAATGCCCACTAGAAACCCCCTAGAGATAAAAAAATCAAATTATTTCAGATAAACATATAAACATCCATCTTCATTATCAACATTACAAGATGAATTAAGAGATAATAATGAGGGTGACCAATCCCACTATCAAAAAAAAATTAAATAAAGAAAATAGAATCAAACTCATTTTCATTATGCTATAACAACATCTTCGTATACATTGTTTATTTTTATTCCATAAAATAAATTAAGACTTGGGTTTACTGTTTTGGATTATGTCTAGTGATAGATATTGTTTTTTGTTTTTGATGATGTATTTGTGCCCATTTCATTTTAGTATTTTTTTATTGTGGTAATTGAATTATGATTTTTTTATGGGTTTTTTTACTCTTTTTTAGAGCACAACCCCCTGCAGTAGCCCACCCCCTGAATAGCCCCCCCTACACCCCCTACACCCCCCATGCCCCTTGAATTTCCCCTACACCCAGCTCCCTCCCTCATGGACCACCCTCGGGGGCATCCCCCCTTGCCCCCCCCTCTTGAACACCCCCACTAGAACTCCTTGTAGTAGGTTCCCCCCCCCCATGTAGCCCCCACCTCCCCCCTGCACCCTCCCTGGCCCCTGCACACTACCCCCCCCCCCCCCCCACCCCCTACACACTACCTCCTAACCTTCACCCCTTACACACTTCCCCCTGCCCCCTTGCCCCCCCCTGACCCCCTAGAGATAAAAATATGATTTATTTCAGATAAAAAATATAAACATCTATCTTCATTCACTATAGTACCAAATGACTTACGAAAAAATGAGTGTGGAAAATTCCATAAACCAACAAAAATACAATAAGGAAAATAAGATCTAACTCGGTTTTCAAATATTCTATATAAAAATCATGGTATAAAGAGGTGAATTTATTCCAGAAATAAATTGAGACTTAATTTTATTGTTTTAGAATTTGGTTAGTGATAGATATTGTTTTTTTATGATGTATTATGTCCATTTATATTTTGTGATTTTTATTGTGGTAATTTACTTATAATGTATTTATGATGGTGTTGTTTTTATTATTTTTTAGAGCACACCCCCCTTGCAGTAGCCCACCACCCCAGAACATCCCCTTGCACCCCCTCCCCCCGCACCTCATAACCCTTAAACACCCCAGAACCCCCACCCCCCCATCATGTACTCCCCATAGACATACCACTATTCTCCCTTGAACAACCCACCCCCATCAATAGTATCCCACCCCACCTCCTCCGCCTCACCCCCACAACCCATGCCCCCCTCCCTGCCACCTGCACACTTCCCCCTTCCCCCTTCACCCCCACTACCCCCTACACACAACCACATGCCCCCTTCACCCCATGCACACTACCCCACCCCCACCCCCCAACATTCAACCCCTCCACATTTCCCCCAAGCCACAACCCCCCCCCCTCCCACACCCACACCCCCTGGGCCCCTCCCTGCCCCCTGCACACTGCCCCAATAACCCCATCACCCCCAATACCCCATGCACACTTCCCCCTCTACCCCTTCACCCCCACTACCCCCTACATACTCCCCATACCCCCTTCAGCCTCTGCACACTGCCCCCAAATCATCAACCCCGGCACACTCCCCCCCCCCCCTTGCACCCATTCCCCCAACCCCCCCCCCCCCTGCACCCCACTATAGTGAAAATTTTGATTTATTTCAAATAAAAAATATGGGCATCTATATTCATCCACTACAATACCATAAGACATTAGAAAAAAATGAGTATGATAAAGGCCATTATAAATAAAAATACAGTAAATAAAAGAGATTCAAACTCAGTTTCAGTATGATATAAACACACTACCTAATGAAAAATAATATAGAAACAAAGAATCAATTTGGAAGGTCCTTTTCCATCTTCATAAACTCACTCACAACCCTTTGGTAGTGGTCCTAGCATGCAACTGATGGAACTTACACACAGAGTAAGATCAATGAACAGAACAATTCAACACAAAATAAATTAATAGATTTCTACAAATAAACCTAGCATGAATTATGAATTTAAGAGGATATAAGAGACAAAAAAAATTAAATGAGGTAGAATACTCCCCTGAGTGACATCATCCAATCCCAAGACTGTTTCCTCTTTATCAATGTTGAAAAAATATTATATAAAAATTGATTCACCTATAAACCAGTAAAGAACAGCCTATTAGAATCTTATTTCCATAAAAACAATAGATAAAACCAGCAACAATTTTAGGATTTAGAAATTATAATTCACCTTGATAGTGCACATGAATATAACTAATTAAAATTCAAATAATATTTTGAAAATCAACACATGTAATGTGTCCATCACAAAATGAAAATGAACTCAACACAAAAAATGATATCAACCTGGTATAAAGCATGCACATTTCCATAATTCCATAAAACTAATTCCAAGAAAATATAATATCTACATGTTATGTATGGAGAAAAGTAAACATTATTAGGAAGCTGCAAATACCAATCATAATCTACAATTTGATCATTATTCAATATTCCACTTTATATTATCTAGTCCCCCTGCCCCTACCATCCCCCCTGCCCCTGTCCTAACCCCATGCCCTTCCCTTGAATCCCCACCCCTTTCACCCCCACCACTTTCACCCCACCCCTTGCACCCCCTCCCCTACCAGTCCCCCTCCCACCTTCTATTACCCCACCCCCTACAATTGCCTCCCCTTTATATGGTATAAAAAAATAACTTCATTTCCCCCTAAATCCCCACCCCCCAATGCCGGTTTCCCCACATCCCCTTGCACCCCACCTATTCTAGTTCCCCCACCCATTTCACCCCCTAACTGCCCCTGCCCTTACGAGTCTCCCCTTTCCCTCCACCATGCACCCCCTCCCCATGCCAGTCCCCCCCCCCCCCCGGCCCCTGCCAGTCCCCACATCCCTGACCCCTCCCCCTTGCACCCCCACCCCTTATACCCCCTCCCCCTACATCCCCCCTCCCCTACCCACTTCCTTTCACCCCTCCCCTTGCACCACTCCCACCTACCAGTCCCCCTAGTTTCCCACCCCCACTGAGCCAACATGTTATAAAAAACAAACCAGTAATGTTTATAAGAAGGATTGCATGATTTTTTTAAAAAGACCAAAGGATTAATATATTTTCATGACCAAGAACATCATTTTTTTGAATCAAGGAAATATACAATTTTTAACATAGGGAGACAAGAAAAAATAAGGTATATCACACTGGACCAAAAACTAAAAAAGATGATTTTTTCTTTTATTATAACTACCATGGATTCAAAAAAATTAAATATAATATTTAACGTTGATGTTTGGATATTATCAAGGTGCACATTATTTTCAGATTGGTTGGATACATGCCCATATCTACTATCACCTTGTAGAATGTCTCCCACACAGCTTTCAAAAACATTGGATTCATGTGATGATCCATCAAATATATCACCAGATCAGATTAAAACTCACACTATGAAGATTAAAATTCACTTCACCACGTTTGATAAATTTTTCCCTTTATATCTATAAATCATATTAGGAACCTACTAAATTAACTAGTGAAAATCATCCACATGTGACCAACATATAATAAGATTAAATCCCCGATATTTTTCATGATAAACATGAACCAAACCTCAACACCCAAAACAAAAGAGGAATGAAAAAAGAAAATTTAGGATATACAGATATGATTCCCTATTTATTTACCCTTGTTTCTCCCTATTCCTTCTTCTCATAATGATCTCAACATTAACCAACCCATAAATAAACCGATACTTTTTACCCAATTTCAATAGATCCAGTTAACGGTTATCTAAGAATACCCTATAAATGGTAGAAAAATTATTAAATTTTAGTAAAAGATGGGCATTGTATATAAACAGAAATTTGGAATATCCAAGGATAGTTTTATCTTCTCATATAATTCATGTCACAGGTGAAAGAAATCCTCATAAACTATAGGAAAAAAACAGTGTAAATACCTGAAAATCATCATTGAAAAATGAAAAATTGTATTTGAGGGTGAGTTTAATTTTCTCTGGTGTAACAACAATGATGGTCTCCCCATTGTGAAAAGTTGATTGTTCTGATACATAACCAGATAATTGGGAAACCTTTTTCTTCATTACAAAATTCCACTTGAAAGAGAAAATGAGAATCTCTAATTTCTTGGAATCAATCCATCGACCATTAACAGAATTGACCGTTGAAGGTCAGCCTTTGAAAACAGTATTAGCTCTTTTTTCACAATGTCACTGTACTTGATAAGATTCTTATTCTGATCAAGGTAAATTCTAGACTGTAGAAATAGATAATATGATAATCTATGAAACATACAACCCTAGAAATCACCTTTCCACGTCAATTTTGAAACTCAAATTATTGTAGCCAATTCTTTATAGATTCTATACTTTCTTAAAAAATGCATGCTCAATTGCATATCTATCTTCATCATCAACCCATGGAAATTTCTTCATGTGCTTCTAGAGCTCACTGAATTATTCTTTTTCTTTTTTAGATGTTTTTATACCCAACCCCTTGTACATAGAGAATAAATTTTAAAAAAATGGAAATGAAGCTTGATTGTGTTATTATAGAAAATAATATCTATTATACTAGGGTATTCATGTCTTATAATAACTTTCTAACATGCTAAACATCACCATTATGATCATTAGATGAAAATTTTGTCCTCATATTAATTTCATCATCCAATGCTCTACATGAAGTGCTGGACTGAGAAGAAAATGGAAACTGATCGAAAATTAAATTTTCTATTTCGATCATTTCTACTGAATAAACACCATTCTCTATTTGAAATTTTTCTCCATTGTGATACCAAACATGATATCATTTTTTAGAACCTTTAATTGTGACACAGTAACTAATGTCCTTATGTGTTAACCATGTTATTCCAATGTAATCAAAACATGGGCATCAAATCAATCCACCATCTGAACAATTGTAGAATGAAAAATACAAAAAATATTCCAAATCTTCTAAAACTGATCAGTGATTCAATGATCATTATACATCCAGCTTCTATCTATTCTAATATGAATTAAAAAACAATTCATAAAATATTTTATTGTATATAACAACATTGAAACACATTCATGCTTACGAAAAGTAGTATATGGACTCATTCAGAGCCTTATATTTTTTACATTCTTCTTGAGAAACATAAGCAAATGTTTAGGCTTAATGCAACAACTATAACATTATAATTTACTAAAGTATATGAGATCTCTAAATGATAATAAAATAATTACTATACCCATATCCACTAATTAATATTTATGTCATGTTAATAGAATACATTATGAAATTTATTAATATCAATTTTTACTCCATAACAGGTCAAGCTTGGGTTGCTAACAAGTTCCTAGATATCAAGATGTTGGTAAATATTCTATATGAATTTATCATTATCATCAGTCATTTACATTATCTAAAAATAATATACCAAAATTCATGAGATACAAGTAGAGGTGACATTTTATATCCTAATGAAAATATAATACTACATAGATTGGGTAACATTTTTAGAGACATATATAGTGGGAAATGATTAAAATTCTGGATTCTTGTGCAATGCATCATATTAGAATGAAACAATTTGAGTGGACCATGGGGTTTATATATTAAGGATTGTTTTTCTATGAATATTGGGTTGTAATATGTATATAAGACAGGGGCTTCTATGCAGGGAGGGGGAGGAGCTGGGTAGGAAGGGGGGGGGAGGGTTGGGAAACCGGGAGGGTGGGGGAGGGGGAAAGGCTAGGTTGGGGGAGGGGCAGGTCATGGAGGAGGGTTCCATCACGAAAGAGGTAGGGAAGTGGGAGAGATGAAGAGTTATGTGTATTTTAATTTATATAGGAAGTAATATAAAGAAGAAGTTATAGAATATCAGTTTGATACTATGAAGAAGAATTTTTTTATATGTTTATATGTAGAAGAATAAAATATGTGGAATTCTATTGTGCAATGTAAAAAGTTGAAGAATAAAGGAGTATCCCTTGAATAATAAGGATTTATTCTAAATTGGGGATACAATATCTTGTTGTAAACCAAATATTTATTTTAATGGTTTGAGATATACTGAGTGTGGCAAACACCAAATAAGAGTGTATTATACATACTCTATACTGTCGAGAGACTATAGTTTAAAGATAATGTGTATTTACTAATGGGTTTTGTGGGCTTAGGTGTTACCGAATCACACTAAGAATTAGAATTGTCATATTGAGAGGTGAAATAAGAAATTAATATTCCACTTGTGTGTGTGTGTTTGATTATGATATAATAAATAATGGAGGAAAGAGATAATAAAATAACCACTCACCTAATATTTATAGAGGTAAAAATAAAAGGGGTGAAAATTAAAAAAAATCCATTAAAAGTCACAAAAATTAATTCAAACCCCACTCAATGTGGTTCATATCCGAACCAGCCCCCTTTAGTTGGTATTTGGGACAAATGCAACACTGATTAGATTATCTAGATTTTATGTTGTTCTATTTTATAGATTTGAAGGTTTTATTACAAATTGATAATGATGTTTTATTTTAGTAATGTTTTATCAATATTAGATTAAAATTCTATTTCTACCAAGACTAAATTTCTATGTGTGGTGTTAGAAAGCATCAAGAAAAATTAATCACTCTAATTTGGTAATCCAAGTGTGATGAATTTGGACTATAAGTACATGTTTTATCTGAGGATGAATCACATCAACCTAAAGTACTATTATATTTTAATATTTTTAGAATATATAGTGTTAGGGTAATAGAAGATAGCTTTATGGTGGAATATTGAATATATGTTCACAAAAATGTTAGTCCATGAGAGAGTGTGACAATATTTTGCCTTAATTGGGCATGGGTGAATAGATTAAATAATGAATAGTAGCATTAAATATAGAAGAAGAATAGTGGGTGATGTTTTCTAATGTCATTGATGATACCATGAATAACTTGAAGTGGTCTATAAGTTAAATATTGTTAGGATTTGTAAGGAATGTTATCAAAATATATAAATTTACTCTAATTGATAAATTTATAAGGAATCGCTGGTTTTACTAAAGCAATGGATGTATGATTTGTCTGGGTGGTTGTGATGTTTCTAAAAGATTATGAAATTTTAATGGATGATGGCTTAGTGGTAATATCCATTTCCAATTTTATAATACAAGCTAATGTATTACCTATAATTTCATTTTTCACATCATCCGTATCCTGATACATAGAATTTATAAAATTTTCTAGAAATTGGTAGATCCTCTAAAACACTTTAAAATATTCTTGAATGAGTTCAAAACTCCGTCACATAGATATAAATATCTTCTTCATTATAACTCTATGAAACTAAAACATTTAGAAAATAATAAAATATACTCATATAAATTAATGGAATTAAACATTTCTGAAGATAAATTCTCAAACAATATCTTCCTCAAACAAAGATCTATAAACCTTCAACCAATACAGCATTTCTATGTGAATGGATCTCCAATAATAACTTATGGTATCATTTATCAAAGAAAAAGTTGAAATTAGGGTATCCCTGGTTTAGAGTAACCCTTACTAGTTCACTGGATGGAATTGGTGAATCAAAATAAAAGGGATAGAATAGGGTTTGTTTCTATGAAAAGGGGAAGGTAGGGTTCCTTCATCAAATTCGGAGAGGGTAGGATTTTTTGAGTGCAGGAATGCGTAGGCTTCCTTTGACTAAGACTGTGTCGTGAGAGTAGGGAGTGATCGTATGAGAGTGGGTTCTTCACGAGAGCATTGTGTGGGGGGGGTACGATCATCTGAGAGTGGGATCGATTGCCAAATAGGGAGAGAGAGGGGAAGGTGTGTTCAATCACAGTAGGCTGGGAGAGGGCTTCGACCATGTCACGTGTGTAGATGGATTCGATCGCGCGAGGCATTGAGAGGGATTCAATTGCAAGAGGATCGTGAGAGGCATGGAGATTTAGGTTGGGGTTGCGGTATGTGGCCACATTGCACATAAAACCCATAGGGGAATACTTCTCTACTACCATGGTTTATAAAACTATGGAAACAAAAGTGTGGCAGTATCCATATTTTCTAGTTGTGATGTTTAAAGGTAAATTAGCTAATTACGGTTTCAAGTAGTGTTATAATAATATAAAACTACTCAAACACGTTTCCTAATGTTTTTGTATTAGTTTTGGATGACTAAATTAATCCTTGGGCCGATAATGTTTCCATTGGAAGCCAATTGTGTGTGATTGTGACATTTATAATACTTAATTTAATGTAAAATATATATATATATCATAAACATGTATCTTATTACTAAAATTATTTTCATATGGATTTATACAAGTAATCTCTTATACTATAAATATTTATTATAAATATAACATTATTACCTACCACATGGTTATTTATATATAATTTTTGAGAAATATTTAATTAAATTGAATTATTACACAATGTTGATTCAATAATAGATTTTTTGATGGAAGAATCAAATAAGTAATAGTAATAATATTAAAAAATATATAATTCTAATTGATTTGTGCCATACATTAATTTAATTAGCTACCATGACATTTTATAAGTCCATTCAATGGTTTTTTTCGAAGTTATCTCTCTTTTTTTTATTTTATTTAAATTAAATGAAATGAATAGTGTCAAAATTGACACTATTAATATTATAAAAAATATATTTTATTAAAATATATAAAAAAAATTATTAAAAAATTAAAAAGGGAATATGATAAGGTTTATAAGTTCATAATGTAGACATTTATTGTAAATTTATCCCATATACGTAAAATTTATAGCCTCGTAATATTCAAATTTTGTTACTATAGTTAAAATTAAAAGAGAATAATTAAGGGTAAACTGAAAATATTGGGTTTAAAATAAATTCAATATATGCCTAAAAATTATTAGATTGGGTTATTTAAAACTATACTCATTCTATATTCTGAATAAATGAATTTGGAATATTTTTTATTGAAATTGAATTTATATTGATTTAATATTTCCTAGGACACCCATCTCCTCCCCTATAAAAAGGAACTCATTCCACCCTACTACTCACACTTCCAAAGCATATTTTTTGTCTAATATTTGAGAAATTAACCTTCTTAAAATACCTTACAAACTACTTTAAGCCTTAGTTTAGGACGAACACTCTCTCTATATGTGTTATGGTGTTCTTAAAAAGCGATCAACCGAAGAAGATGTGTCATTTTCTTTAAGTATTTCAATTTTATTTCTTCTTCCACTTCCATCAAATCTTCTTATTCATAGGTGAAATTATAACCCCAATTAACTAAATATATCAAGATGTTATAATGATAATATAATCAACTAAATACATCTCCACATTCATTAAATGGGTATAAAATTAATCATTCTTGCATAGGTGTGAACTGTCACCTCTTGAAATTGATCTAATCCCTTTTTCATAATTATCACTCATGTATGGTTATAATTACAGAATTATAGTTCATATTTATTCCTGACATATTAATAATTATATTATAATAATATATTAATTACTTTCTAACTTTAAATGTTCATAAAAATGATATCATCTTTCATGCGTACGTATGAACTATCACCTCCACAAAGCGATGTGACTTGTTTTTATTCATTATATCAGTTTTATTATATATATAATTATATTTAAATGATTAATATGAAATTAATGGTGTTATGATAATTATAAAATGATAAAATAATACACAAATTCATTCTATAAAGATCAATGAATAATAGAAAATGTTACTCATGTGTACGTGCAACTTACCGTCTCTAGAAATATGTTGTTCTTCATTTTTATTAACCACACTTCATGGTTTTATTTAAATTTATAATTAATGTATAAATATTATAATAATGAACTTAATATTATTATAGAGATTAAAAAATTATTCCAACATGTACTAGAGACATCAAACCATGTTCATTTTTGACTCATGTACCGAATATCGATAAAATGTCTGATATGAACATAAAGATTTATGTAATTTTTAAAACATGGTAATTAGTGATATAAAATAAATAATAAAATTTTAATTATTCCACTTGTAATTAGAAATTAATTTATATTTATTATTTTGGAATTTAAAGGTTTTACGTGATGATTTAGACTAATGGTAAAGGACTTCATCTCAATATCATTTCATTGAGGCATATTTTGATATTATACACAAACATCTTTTGTTAGGTGCATAATTAACCACTTTGACTTTTGAAATCAATCATTGGTTCTAAAAATTAATTTTTTAATACAAATCATATTTATTTCCTTACAAAATTTCAAAAGGATAGTTTTTAAAGTATGTGTAGATGATGACTTCTCCACCACCATAACCATTATTTGATATTTGGATTCCTCTATAAGATATATTGTTTTTAAAAAAAGAAAAAAGAAATACCTTATTCACTATTGGGTATTTTGGTGTCAAAATGGGTTCGAAATTTCATTGACTAATTTAGAATCATGAAATTATTTCTTGTGACTGAAAATTTAATTTTATGAGTGAAATTTTGTTACTTTCAATCATTTCATTGATATGATCATATAATGGTACATAGAGATTTGACGGTGGATATGTGATAAACTAAATATGGGTGGTTACGTGATAATGAAATGATGGGTGGGTCCATCATAAACTAGGAAAGGGTGGTTACGTTATATCCTATTATTCATTTGATATGGAAGTCGTCAGTATGTCTACTCCATTTATAAGAGTGACATGTTTCGAAGTCGACCACATGGTTATTCCATTTAATTATTTTTTCCTCCAATTTAACTTTATATGCAATATGTTGATTTAATGGGTTTTAGGGTAAACTATGGGTTACAAAACTGTTAAGAAATTAAATTATTTTTAGTAAATAGTATTTAATACTCCATAAAGGTGAAAAGTATTAAATTATGATAAAGTATTCGTGGTTTACATGTTCTCTCTAGGATAATAATTTTCCTTTTTTTGTATCCATTACTGATATTTTTTTTATCATCCTTATTTGGAATGGTTTTTCACAGGATTTGAAGGAGAGTAGGGTCATGTACAGGATCATTGAAAAGTTATGATGTTTGAACATGAGAGAAAACCATGTTTGTTTTAAGAAGTTTTAATTTTATGAAAAAAATGGTTAGTGGGTAGAAGTGTCTACATTGTAATATATAATTTGTTATGTATCAGTTAAAACATAATTCCCTAAATAAATAAACCTAAAAAGATCCTCAATGTTGATGTCAAATTATTGAATTAACTGAATATTATGTAATGTATAATTCAAAGGCCTTATAGTTAATCACCCATGTAACTACATTGGGATTGCGATAAAAATCCATCCACCCTCTTGTTTTTTGGATAAGGATAAAACTTGAAAACCTATAGTTTTCAGGATTGGGCTTCAACAAATATTCCTTATTTTTTGGGGCTTCACTACATCCAGTTCCCCTTTTGTTTTTTAGATTGGTCAAAAACCTATGTACCGTAATTTTTCATGAATGGGATATAACGTATGTAACATTTTATCTCAAATACCATTCATAATTACCCAATTCATTGGTCGGAGATATTTGTCCCACCCATCACATAATGAAAACCATATTTTTTTGCAACTGAATATCATAAGAATTCATCATATAATAGACCATGAAAGAAAATATCAATGATCTAATAGGAGTGGTACTGAACGATATAGATGCAAGGGACAACCAGGGGCCATATGTTGGCCAATTTACCCCACTATAATCTTTTTATATCCATCATCATTGTTTTTCATGTGTTTTATAAATGAGTTTAGACAACCAATAATTCCCATGGACATTTTTTAGTCTTGAAATGCAAAGAGATATCCAATATTTTCACATAAACCCCACCCTCTTCATATAGTTTATTTATTTTCTCCCAGGAATCCCACGGATGTTTTACCCAAGAATGGGAATCCCATGGGAATGTGGCCTTCATTTTATAAATGTTAGCTGAATCCATTTTTGTTACCGTAACTGCAGACAACACTTGAACTGGAATTGAGGCCAAAACATTGTAAATTTGGGTTAACCATCCACCAAAATATATGTACCATTTTATATAGATTAAAATCATGTTGGGTATTCTTCTAAAAAATGATCAAATTTTTGAATCTGATGTATTCAAGGAGATATTAGGGTTCCCTGATAATCCATTGGGAAGTTCCTTCAAAGAATATTCATATTGTTTGAAATAATTCATTCATGAAATTTAAGAAACCTACTTGAGATGAAGATAATTCACTTTGAGTAGTTAATAAGATGACTACTGCACTTTTTGTAATTCTGAAGGATCATGACGATTCCATTGTTCAGCATTTTTTTGGTATTCAAAAAAATAACTCTGTTGTCTACATACATAATATGAGAAATACTATTGTGAAGCATCTGAATTCTATAAGGAAACAATCTTCCCTGATGGAAGCCACAGTTGATAAGGTGGCTCAAAACATCCTATTAAGGAATTAAAATGGATGTGGAGAAGAGGTTTCCTTTCCAAATAACACAAAATAATTTGAAAAAACCATGGATTTTCCATATAAACGATGCTCAAATACAAGAGGAATCATTGCATCTGAAGATAATATCCATGGCCCAATATGAGAAACCCACCCAATAAGGGCCTTGAATATTATGTTACTCTCCATTATATCATATTAATTATCCATTTCCATCTTAATCACCATATTTGAACCTATAGACTTGTATTTAATCTCCCTAATCAAATCCTGAGCTAATGTTATCGCCCGTTGAATCAAACATCCACGACAAAGCCATGTTTCTTCAAGGAGATCCATTGTGAGACATGGGATCAAATACAATTATTAAAGACTCTTTCCAACACATTTTATTTTAAATTAAACAAGATATCTAGTCAATATTGACTTTTGTATGTGGGGTATTTCACATTATGTAAGAGTTACAATGAAGTCACACATGCCTTGTGAGACAAGCCTTCTAAAAAAGGACATCTAATTAATTAATAAGTTCTAGACAGACCAGACTCTATGACCTTCTGAAAATTTACCTTTGAAACCCATCAATCCATGGAGCACATTCTAGGTTGTGCCCTTTCATAGCGTCAAACAATTCCTGGTCATTTTTAATAGCTTCAATAAAAATTCCCCACTAATAACCACTGGTGGAACAACCTCCAGTAACTCTTTCAACCCACCTGGGTAACCTTTTCCCATGCGAGGGTTGTGTCCAACAAGATGATCAATGAAATGACAGAACCCCATAAAATTAAACACCATGGGATTATCCATGTATAAACCATCTTCTTGAAGAATTTTTGGCCTAGAATGCCATCATTTCTCTCTGATACAGTCTTGTAAATAAACAACATTACTATCACCCTCAAAAATCCATCTCGTTATATCATTCCAATGGGATATACGTTCATTATTATGAATCATGTCTCCAAGGATATTTTTATTGGATATGAGATCATCGAAGACAATATTATCCTAATTTTCATCCAAATAGGCTTCAAGACTATCAATATCTGATTTTATTTTTTCCATGTCCTGGAACCATTTAGGCAATGAAGAAAACCATGAATTAGGGTATTCCTTCAGAAATCATAGCTTATTGTGTAATCTAACCCAAAATATCACATATATCAATTTATTCATGGACTCCCCCACATCATTATAACAACCTATAACTTCTAGTATGAGGTGAGATCATGAGAATATTTCTTTTATTTCTTGGATATATGTTAGTGAAACAAGGATGGGGGAATGGATATAAATTCTATGATAAAGGTGTGATGAATTTTTATTAGTGAAGGGTGAGACAAATTTTCTATTAGTTGGGAACCATTAATATGACACTGATTGAGTTGGATTCCTTTTTTGTTATTGCACCACATAAAATGGTCACCAGAAAAAACTGAAATTTAAATGAAATCTTCGACCCATAAATCACCTGAATTAATGTAATCAGACATGACCTATAAACCCATGCCATAAGCATTCCATTAGAAAAAATTAATCATTGATCTAGATGCCACCTTGGTTAGGCCCCAGAAAAAATGGACATCTATGATATAGTGGGAAAGGAGGGTATGCTTCATAAATCTTCATATTGGCCCCCATACGCATTCCAATAAGGGATAATGAGGTATCATCTTGAGATATGGATGGAGAGTTGTCGCTAGTGCTGAAAGATAACTTCCATCTCTAGGAATAAGATTTGGGGAAAGAAACTATTTGAAACTCCAACTTGAACAATTGATGAAATCTTGGGGGGGAGAGATGTGCATGAAGACGAGCCAATTAGGGCATCCCAGAATGACCGCTGGCCTCCGATCAAGAGCTAATCGATTCCAGAACATGACCAGGGGAACTTCTATAGGAGGTACAAGACCCTCAGACACCGGCAAGGGTGCCACCAATATAAGAGAGGGATCCATATAAGAAACATTCAGAAAATTTTGAAAATATAGAAGCGTGTGGGGTGCGTACTTCAGGGTGCATGAAACTGAATCCATCATCTACTAACAGTCTTTCACTCCATCGAAACATGATATTGAAAACATCTATTTACATTGATAGAAACAATATTTCCAATTACCAAGGAATATATGACCTTAATGTTGAATGATAGAAGTTACTACACCCATTTCCTCAGTCTAGGTTTATGTCCTTCTTAGAAATGATTTATCATAAACTCATATGGTAAGAATAAATATTAATCATTCCAAAATTGTGGAATGGTAGCTTTCTTCATAGGTAATGATTAAATAATGTGAGTTCTAAATTATGTATAGGGTAATTCTTCCAATGTGTTTGATGTGGTTTAGAGTCATATAGAACTAAATGATCATATGGTATTGAAATATATCCAGAACCCCCACCTAAAACATAACAAATCACCACATTTACCCTTCCTTTATAAGGTAAAATCAAAATAGTCACTAGGTCATATGTCACTTTAATTCATTATAGTATTTCTAATAGTTATAATCCCATATAAATTTTCTACATTTTCATATAAGAGTAGTCAATATAGATGTGATCTTAGAGAAGACCTCTAAAATCCATTCATAATATCTTATCATATCCAAGAATCATTGAATCCAAAATACATTACATGTATAATTAAATGAAATGAGAAGATTCACATTATCATGATCAATTGAGAATCCAAATTTTGAAACTGTATCTCCCATGGACATGACATCTCGGATCCAACAATTACATTTTGATAACACAACACTAAGTTAGTGATCCTTTCCAATTCTAAATTGGATATGGTGATTCTAAACCTCCTCTTCAGTTCTTGATTAAACTAGAATATTTTCTTTAAATTATATGATTATGTGATCAAGGAACAAGTGTAAAACCCAATTCATCAGAGCTATGAAATGTGATGGAATGTTCCTCAGACCAAAAAAATGTAAAAAAATTTCAATGTGTCCATAAATTATCACACATGTGGTATTTGGAATAACCATTTCAATAAATAATTGTTAATAATTTAATACAATTATATTTTATATTTATTCCATTAAAATAAATTTGAACTATTTCATAACAGTCTTTACATGGCACCCCATGTCCATATAAACTATGATATTTTCAGCCTTTATAAACAAGGTATTGGATTGATGAGTATGAATATAAGAAAACAAATTATATTTATATCTATGGGTGTGTTTGTGTTTCCCTTAGTTAAAATATATTTATTAATTCTTAAAGACCAGTCAATAAATTTTAATAATAATATTTCATGATGGAAAGATCAATTTTTTTGAAGAAATTTATTTTTGTATGTGTTATGATTTTTTATAATCAAATATATATATCACTATAAAAAATTGAAATTAATGAAATATATTATTATTATTGGAATAATAATTTATATATTTTTTATCAAATGTTTTTTAATAATGGTGAATTCCATTATTGTTAAAAAGTATTATTTTTCATAAAACTACTTTTACATATGCATTGTGATTTTGTTAATAAATTAAAGAAAACAATACTGATAAATTATGTTAAAAAAATTTATATAATATATAAATTAAATAAAATATATCAATATTGATCTAATATTTTTACAAGTAATGGATTGAAATAAAACTCATCATTATTCTTATAAATGTGTTTATCTAAAAAATAGTTTTCATTCGATTTGATGTGTTTATTTTAAAAAAAATTTATAGCACATAAAAAATTTGATGTTTTTTAAAATTTAATCAACATTTTAAAACAAAATTTAAATTTAAATTCACATTATTCATGTGATAAACTGACCTAGAATGGCCTTAAAACTGGCACCCAACCCGTTCAGTTACATATGTGAAGGGCATTCCAAATCCCCATGGGCTGACGACAAGCACCCGAGTATAGAATGACAAATCAGAGGGGACGATTTCTCCCAACCTGAACTACCACATGACACATATATATATACACATATATATGGAAATAAATAAACAATAGAATAATAATTAATATATATTCAATAATAGTATGAAATTTGGGGAAATATACAGTGACACAAGTAACTAAAAACTCTAATGGAAAAGTATAACTACAAAGGACCTGAAACAGACTATTATTCTAAACAATTTAATAGATAAATTCCCACCATCTCACCACTATCTAGCCAACCATCATACACAAACCAATCCACCTCACTACGAAACCTTTCGTTTCTCTGCATGGGAAGACAAGAAAAGGTATACACACCACCGAAGTGGTGTGTAGGGTGTGAGCATATAGGCTCAGTAGGATGACACCTAGCCTCTCCACAACTGGCATAGGTATTACAATTCTTCTATTCTCATTTTATTTTAAAACATGACTTGATAATCAATAAAGTAGTTTTATAGAAAACTTGGTAAATATTTTACTTTTCCCATAGTTATAAACAAAAGATGATATATAAATTTCAATATACATTTTCCTTATCATTTTTTCAAAAGCATAAACACGGATATCAAGAATAACACAGAAATCCATGAAATAAAAAACTGAAGAATTGTTATCACAAAACCATAGAATAGTACAGTTCTAGGATGTATACTAATCGTACCATAAGAATCATGTTCATAAAACAGTTCCTAGAAAATGGGCCTAAAAAGAAATTAAATAACCAATTAGTAAACCCCTCCAACAATATCAATATCAGTCCCCTAGAATAACGAGACATGGAAATGGAGGGAATCTCCAAGAAAGATATCCTTGATGATTAAAAAATTTATGATGGCCCCAAACTAAAACTTCCACCTATGTACCCAAGGTAACTGATGTGATCTTTTTAAATGTTTATTTTTATTCATTAAAAATCATTTCTTAGCCTTTTCACAATTCCATTTCAATGAATTGAAAATACCAATTGTCTATCAATTATTCAATAACCTAGAAAAACCATTTTTCATTTAAAACCATTTTCAACAAACACAAAACAATAATCAAAATTTCAATATGAGTCTAGTTTTAAAGAAAAACAAAAAAATCTGTTATCATATGGTAGAGACGGAACCACACACATTAAAGCTTGGGTCACACATGCCCACAGTGGGTTCCACTGACAACAAAAACCAAATGACGACAACGAAGTCCCCAGAATCCAATCCAGAGGACATGATTCATCCAAATATCAACATAAGGGGTCGATGGAATGGAATATACCTACATACCACCATAATAGATGATTTCCACACCATATAAAACAAAGGAAAAAGCCTCTGAAGTGAGACCACACAACAGATCTAGAAGAAACCATAATGAATCACCATCATAACACAATGGTTATGAAATGGCCACTGATGGTAATATCATGATCCTTTAGAATGAAGAAAGGGGAACACAAACTTCCTAGGGAGATGCACTGAAATTTCAATAGTCATCAAACGTTGAATGAATTGATCCAGAATGAATGGTGTATTCAAAAAATATATAGAAAATACCATAGGATGGGGATTATTTTGTCTATAAATAATGTAACATGACAATAGTCCAAGAACATTTTTTAAAATGGGATGTGGGTTATGTCATGACCCGCCCTCGGGGTCCGTGCCGTGACTACCCCAAGCCCGCCTTCCATAGGCCAGGGGCTGGCGACTAGCACCAAGGCGTAAGTCCCGGTAAAAGGGAAGGCATTGCCTTTGTAAAGTAAACAAACACCACAGAGTCAGCAAGCGGAAAGTAAACACTAAACAAAAGCAGAGTACAACTGAAAGTGCGGAAAAGTAAATGGGCCAGAATACAAACCCAAACTGAAAGTAAAGTACAACTCGAAAGGGAAAACAGCAACTGAAAAGTAAAAGCCGCTACACTGAGCTGTCCACTGGAAATCCCACCTGAAGGGTGGGTACAGATAGCTCCTCTGCTCCACGGGTCCCGCCGTCCGCTCCGTGCACGTCCCACCCAGTGGTCCACCTCCGGGTACCGTCCCGCTCTGCAAGCCTCAGCTAAGGTCAACGCTGTCCGTCGTCTGCAACCATCACAACGTAGTGCGGGCAAAGCCCGTGTAGGGGTGAGTATAAGCTACTCAGTAGGGACCCCGAGACCCCTGAAGGTCTCTCAAATCCACAAAGGATAAACCACGAAGAAAAGTAACAATCACGAAGTAATAATCGACACTTCTTAGGTATATGCCCATACATATACCTAAGTCATCAATTCAAATATTCTCTAACCTCCGAGCCCAAGTACAACTCAGTCCACACAGGAAAGTAAACGTATTCCACACAGGAAGGCAAAACGTAATCCACACAGGATTGCACAACACAATCCACACAGGAAAGAAATAGGATTCAGCTCACACATGTATACTTCTTCAAGGACGATAAAGATGATCACTGATCCATCTAAGTCGTCGGACCCACGAAGGATCGATAGGTAACTAACCCCCGCAATGACCCACACAGGATCGGGCCCACACAGGACCTGTAGGCGCTGGCTCACACAGAACCGCTGAGCGCAAGGACCCACACAGGATCGGGCCCACACAGGACCTGTAGCACTGATCCACGTAGGATCGCTGAGTGCTGAAGTCGTCGTCGTCGAATCCACACAGGATCTCTGTATTGTCGTCGTCGCTGTCACAGTAGCAGTAGTATCAGTAGAACAGACGCAGCCAGCACTGGGGTTCCCGCACATAGCAAGCTCGTTCGGAGGGTCCGCTCCACGAGCCGAGAGGCTGATACATCAACTGTCACAAAGACTAGAGTTGATGTATCCAAAAGTTCTGTATCGTCAAAAGGAACTCAACGCAACAGACGGCGCGTCGATCGGACGCCCGGTCTGAGAGTTATTGGCATTTTCGTCTCCGGGGCCCGGTTGGTTTTTAAGGAAAAACCAACCCGACCGTACTCCACCTGCGTCCAAACCTCGGGCGGAGTATGCCAAAAGATCCGTCTCACTAAGAGGGACACAATACAGCTGACGGAACGTCTATCGGACGTCCGTAGCTCAAGATATGAGCGTTTCCGCTCCGAAGGCCCGGTTGGTTTCGTGAACGAACCAACCCGGACGAACTCAAAGTAAACCGAAACCTTGAGTGCGATATACCGAAACGACCGTCTCGATCCAAGGATCGCGTTGCCGCAGACGGTTCATCATTCGGAGGTCCGAGGCTCATGATATGGCCAAAAGACCGGAACTGGTTCGAAACGGGGGGGTCCGGGTCAGGGCCGACCCGGCCCGACCCCCCCCCCCCCCCCCCGGGGAGCCGCGGCGGCGGGCGCCGCACATGGTCGGCACGTGGGGGGCAGGCCCCCGCTGATTGGGAAGCGGCGCGGCCTTTGTGTCGCGCCATTTGAAGATAACGGCCCCCGCACGTGGGGGCCGGCTGGAAACAAACCGGGGGGCCGGCTGCCCCCCTCTCTTCAAAGAACTGCCCCCCTCATAAAGAGGGGGGTTTTGTATGATGGACGGGGGATTAATTCCCCCGGTTTTAATGCCTTCCGGCCGGCCAGCTGGCCGACTGGTTTTCTCCAACGGGACCGGAAATTCCGGTCCCCCCTTCAGCTTCCGACGCCGGCGGCCCGGCCGCCGGTCTTCTCTTCCCGCCGCGGCCCGGAACCGGCCGCGGTCTCCTCGTCCCGCCGCGGCCCGGAACCGGCCGCGGTGTTCGTCGTCCGGCGCGGTGTGACGGCACCGCGCCCCTTCGCCGTGCCTTGATTCCTTTCAACGCGGCGCAACGGCATCGCGTTCTTGAAGATTCTTCCTCGGCGTGGCGCGACGGCGCCGCGTAAAATATTTGCACGATTATCCGCGTGGTGCGACGGCACCACGCCACTTTCTTCCACCCGCAAGAATTAACAAGAACGATGGAGGGGGTTCGGCCGTGTTCGTGCGGTCCGGCCCCCTCACGTTAACATAATAACGCAACTTTAAATAAAACAAAGCCACACGTTAGACTTGCTAAATTCTCGATCAAGAATAAAATAATTAAACCAAAAAGAAATCAACAACCCCTACCTTGGGTATAAGGTTCGAAGATATCAACGTTCCGCGGAAGACGACGTCGCGGAGGTCGGGCGTCGCGGTAGCCGTTCGTCAAATCCGATGACGAAGGGATGCGTCCGAAGAGACACGTCGTTGGCGAAACTTCTCAAGTCGACGAAGGAAAACCGAGGAGGAAGCGGTGTCTCCCTTTCTTTGTCGTGGAGAGAAGATGGAACGACGTCTCGGTGTTCTTCGCGTTCTTCAAGGAGGAAGATGAAGTTCTTCAAAGTGTAGAACTCTTCTTCTCTCAAATCTCCACACAACACAGCAACTCCCAAAATAAAATAAGCTACACCTTATTTTATTTTCACTTTGCCAACCTTTCAAAAATTCAAAAGTTGAATTCATTACTTTAATTAAAATCTAGAGTTGTCAAAAATTAAATGAGGAGATAAGTTGGCAAGAATTAATGTAGGGGAGAGTCACAAAATTTAAGAGGGGGTTTAGAGGGGTTAGGGAATTTGAAAAGGTGGGGGATCGTGTGGGCCCCACCTCCCTCATAACCACACATGGGAAGTTGGGTGGTTGTGGGCCCCACCAACAACTTCCCATGAGAGAGTCTAACCACCACGAATAAAATAAAATTCACACACAATTTTATTTTACTTATCTTTTAATCCCCAAAACTAACTTTCAACCCGCAACAAACGCAACTTTTAAAAAGGTCTCCTTAAGCGAATATCGGTGCTGCGAGTTCATCGGTGCCCTCGGATTTCAATTCCGAGCACCGGATCAAAAGTTAGGAATTCCCGCTCGTTCGTTCACTGAACGTACCCGAGCCAAACTTTGGAAATTAATTCCGGGCACTCCGGGCCTCAGAATCAGGTGCCGTCTGAAACCGCGCTCTTGTAAAATTCTAAATAAAATTAAGAAAAAAATTTCCCTTGAATTTTACGGGTCTTTACATTACTCCCACCTCAGGGATTTACGTCCCCGTAAAGTTACATAAAAAACTAGGGAAACAAATGAGGGTACTGAGCACGCATCTGAGCCTCCCGCTCCCATGTGCTCTCCTGGAGATTCCCGTGCTGCCATCTTATGCACACAAGAGGAATCGATCGCCCACGCAGGACCCGCTCCTGTCGATCCTCTATCTCCACCGGGACCTCCGTAAAAGTCGCCCCATCGTCAACGTCAAGCTCCCCATGATCAATGATGTGCGTCGGGTCGTGCACGTATCTCCTCAGCTGAGATACGTGGAAGACGTCGTGCACCCGGTGCAACTGAGGTGGTAGAGCCAGACGATAAGCCACCTAGCCAACCCTGCTGAGGACCTTGAAGGGTCCAATGAAGCGCGGAGATAACTTTCCGCCTTGGCCAAATCTCTGAATACCACGTCGAGGTGAGACCCGCAAGAAGACGTGGTCACCATCCTCGAACTCTAGTGGCCTCCGCCTCCTGTCAGCATATGACTTCTGTCGGCTCTGAGCTGTCCTCATCCGCTCCTGGATGACCTGGACATTCTCTGTCGTGGCCTGCACCATCTCTGGTCCCACGAGTGCTGACTCTCCAGGGTCTGTCCAGCACAAAGGAGATCTACAAGGTCGGTCGTACAACGCCTCGTAAGGTGCCATCCTGATGGTGGAGTGGTAGCTGTTGTTGTACGCAAACTCCACCAAGGGTAGGTGGTCCTCCCAGCCACGACCAAAGTCGAGGACACATGCGCGGAGCATGTCCTCGAGTATCTGAATGGTCCTCTCCGTCTGACCATCCGTCTGAGGGTGGAAGGCTGTGCTCAGACGTAGCTGCGTCCCGAACGCCTCCTGTAACCCCTTCCAAAGCCGGGAAGTAAAGCGGGCATCTCGATCGGAGACGATAGATGATGGCACGCCGTGGAGCCGCACAATCTCCGGAACGTAGAGACGTCCCAAGCTCTCCACTGAGCCCTGCTCTCTGATGGGTAAGAAGTGTGCCGACATGGTGAGTCGGTCAACAATCACCCAGATGGAGTCGTGACCTCTGGAAGTGCGTGGAAGTCCAGTCACGAAGTCCATAGATATGTCGTCCCACTTCCACTCCAGAACCTCCAAGGGTTGTACCAAGCCTGCTGGTACCTGATGCCTTGCCTTTACCTGCTGACAGGTGAGGCATCGAGAAACGAACTCTGCTACAGCCTTCTTCATGCCCAGCCACCAGTGCTGTCGTCTGAGGTCCTGATACATCTTCGACACTCCAGGATGTACCGCTAAAGGAGAAGTGTGAAATTCTCTGAGTACTTCCTCTCGCAATGCGACTGGTACCATGGTACGTCCTCTGAAAAAGATGTCGTGCTCTGCTCCAAGGGAGAAACCATCAGGTGCCTGTCCCGAGGATATCTGTGCACGCCGTGTCTCACAGTCAGCGTCCTCACGCTGTGCCTCTCTGACCCGCTGCAGTAGTGGAGGAGTGACTGTGAGAGACTGAAGAAAGGCTGCTCCATCTCTATCCACGAAGGATATCTGCAAAGAGGCTAGCTACTTCGTCGCCTCCTCAAGTAGCTGAATGCCTGTCCTCCTGCTAAGGGAATCGACTACTACGTTCCCCTTTCCAGGAGTATAGACTATCTCAAAGTCATAGTCCGGGAGGAACTCGAGCCATCGTCGCTGTCTCATGTTCAAGTCCATCTGCGAGAAGATATACCTGAGACTCTGATGATCGGAAAAGACTGTAAAGCGCTCGCCCATCAGATAGTGTCGCCATGTCTTCAGAGCGAAGACCACTGCTGCTAACTCCAGGTCATGGGTAGCGTAGTTCTGCTCATGTGGCCTCAACTGACGTGATCCATAGGCGATCACGGCCCGCTCCTGCATCATAACACATCCGAGTCCGGTCCCTGATGCATCGCAGTAGACTACGTACCCTACTCCCTCCTCAGGGAACCTCAAGATAGGTGCGCTAGTCAATCTCTGTCTCAGCTCCTGGAAGCTCTGCTGACATCTGTCTGACCACACGAAGGGTTTCCCCTTCTTCGTCAAAGCTGTGAGTGATACCGCGACTCTAGAGAAGTCTGGCACGAATCTCCGATAGTATCCATCTAGTCCCAAGAAACTCCGAACCTCAGTCACGCTCCTGGGTGGCTCCCATGCTAACACAGCCTCAATCTTCGCGGGATCCACTGCAACTCCCGCCTCAGAGATAACGTGTCCCAAAAAGTGGACCTCACATATCCAGAACTGGCACTTCGAGAGCTTACCATAAAGCTGGTGCTCTCGGAGTGTGTCAAGAACAACTCGCAAGTGATAGGCGTGCTCCTCCTCTATCGTAGAGTAAATCAGAATGTCGTCGATGAAGACTACGACAAACTGATCGAGGTATGGCTGAAAGATCCTGTTCATGAGAGCCATGAACACTGCTGGGGAATTGGTTACACCGAAAGGCATAACCAAGAACTCATAGTGGCCATACCGACATCTGAAGGCTGTCTTCTGCACATCCTCGTCTCTGACTCTGAGCTGATGATAGCCTGACCTGAGGTCTATCTTCGAGAACCAACGTGCTCCCTTGAGCTGATCAAAGGGGTTATCAATCCTCGGTAGCGGATACTTGTTCCTCACTGTCACCTGGTTCAGGCGACGATAGTCAACACAAAGTCGCAAGCTCCCGCCCGCCTTCTTGGCGAACAATATCGGGGAAGCCCAGGGTGAAAAACTGGGTCGGATGAACCCCTTGCCCTGCAAGTCCTCCAACTGTACCCGTAGCTCTCGAAGCTCGGCGGGGGCCATCTGATATGCTGGAGTGGATATCGGGGCTGTCCCGGGGTACAAGTCAATATAAAAGTCTACCTCTCTGCGAGGAGGTAGCCCTGGAACATCGTCAGGAAAAACGTCCGCAAACTGATCCACCACTGCAGGAAAACCAGGACTCCGCACGTCAACTGCTCCAAGGATAAGACTAGCCAACTGATGAGTGATGGGCTGTCCTCTCCTCCGCGGAAGTCCATCCTGTGCTGCTAAGGCTCCCTTCTCGCCGGTGAAGGAGAACCTGCTCCCGTCGGTGCGTACACATCGCACCTTGCGCCTAAAACAGTCAATCTGTGCATGGACCGTAGATAGCCAATCCATGCCCAAGATGACGTCGTAAGGCCTCGACACTGCTACAAGAAGATCCCAGTCGAAGCTCTCGCCTCCTAGAGTATGCTCACACTGCCGGCACCAGTGTGTAATCGTCGAGTCTGCTCCCGTAAGAGTCTCTAGCCGTAAGGATCGAGCCAACGGCTCTGTCGGAATCTCTGAGCTCCGAACAAGGGCAGCGACTATGAAAGAGTGACTCGCTCCTGTGTCTATAAGAACTGCAGCAAGGGTGGAATAGACACAGATAGTACCTCGAATCATCTCGGGTGCTCCGTGGTCGTAGGCCTCTGCTGCCTGGAGCTGTGCCTGTCGCTGCCCGCCAGCTCCCTGTGGTCGGGGTGGACTTCCTAGTAGTGGTGGTGGTAGAGCCTCAAAGAGTCGGCCACCACCGGCTGCTCGTCCAGCTCCTCTGCCTCGTCCGCCTCCTCCCTGCGGACCGCCACGGTCGACCCTCTGCCTCTGCCTTGGTGGTCCCTCAACCGTCTGCTGCTCCTCGGCACGGTGGGTTGGGCAGTCACGAGCCATGTGGCCCTGCCCGCCGCACGAGTAGCACTGTCTGCCTCTCGTAAGACTGGCTCCGCGCTGTGTGCCCCGCACTGCTGAGCCAGTGTCCTGAGGTCGTCTGCCCGAAGGTCTGGTCTGTCTGGACCCCTGAGTCATCCGTCGACTGCCTGCTGCAGATGACTCTGCCACGTGCCGCCCTGCGGTGGGTCTCTGTGCTGGTGTAGACTCAGCAAGGAAGCTCTCGATCAGAAGGGCCCGCTCTAGTACTCCTGTCTGAGTCGGTATGCTGAGGGAGATCAGTGATGCCCTGATATCGTGCCTCAAACCCTGCTCGAAGGTCCGGGCCTGGAAGAATGGGTCACTTACCATGTCGGTCGAGTAGCGCGAGAGATCGGTAAATCTCGCCGAGTACTGAGCGACCGTCATGCTGCCCTGCCGTAGCTGAAGAAGCTCCTGGATACGCACCGCACGAAGGGTGGTTGGGACGAACTCCGGGCGAAAGAGGCTCTCAAAGTCCATCCAAAGTAGAGATGCCTCATCGTCCACCTGGAGCATCAAGCTCCACCATCGTCCTGCTGCTGCGTGTAGTAGGCTCGCAGCGAGGATCACCATGAGGTCTGTTGGTGTCCTCACTAGCCTAAACACTCGAACCACTGCCTCCAGCCAGTCCTCTGCTGCCTGGGGATCCGTCTCCCCGCGAAACCTGGGCGGTCGCTGGCGCTGAAACTCATGCAGTGCGCTGAGGCGACGTGCATCGTCAGCGGCTGCTGCTGGAAGCATCGGGGGCTCGGCGGGTAAAGCTACCGCCGGTGTCACTACTGGCAAAGGGCCCTGCACGGAGGCCTCGTCGCTCGGTGGGCTGTCGTCTCGATCGACTCTCGGAACCCTAGCTGGCTGCCGTCGTGGGGCCATCCTGAAAAGAAAACAGGTGCGCCACGGTTAGAATAGTATACCTGGTGAGCTGATATAAGTAATCACAAAGAAAACTTTAAAACACACATGCAATCAATGTTTTAGTGCATTAAGTCGGAAATCAGAAGTCAGGGTCCTGGTGTACGGATACGTCGGCCGCCACACCAACACTGGACTCCCTGGACTGATAACCACACTCAATACGCTAAACATTATTGCTTCACATAGAAATGATCAGAGTTCGCGGTAGAACCGAACTCCTCTGATACCAATTTGTCACGACCCGCCCTCGGGGTCCGTGCCGTGACTACCCCAAGCCCGCCTTCCATAGGCCAGGGGCTGGCGACTAGCACCAAGGCGTAAGTCCCGGTAAAAGGGAAGGCATTGCCTTTGTAAAGTAAACAAACACCACAGAGTCAGCAAGCGGAAAGTAAACACTAAACAAAAGCAGAGTACAACTGAAAGTGCGGAAAAGTAAATGGGCCAGAATACAAACCCAAACTGAAAGTAAAGTACAACTCGAAAGGGAAAACAACAACTGAAAAGTAAAAGCCGCTACACCGAGCTGTCCACTGGAAATCCCACCTGAAGGGTGGGTACAGATAGCTCCTCTGCTCCACGGGTCCCGCCGTCCGCTCCGTGAACGTCCCGCCCAGTGGTCCACCTCCGGGTACCGTCCCGCTCTGCAAGCCTCAGCTAAGGTCAACGCTGCCCGTCGTCTGCAACCATCACAACGTAGTGCGGCAAAGCCCGTGCAGGGGTGAGTATAAGCTACTCAGTAGGGACCCCGAGACCCCTGAAGGTCTCTCAAATCCACAAAGGATAAACCACGAAGAAAAGTAACAATCATGAAGTAATAATCGACACTGCTTAGGTATATGCCCATACATATACCTAAGTCATCAATTCAAATACGCTCTAACCTCCGAGCCCAAGTACATCTCAGTCCACACAGGAAAGTAAACGTATTCCACACAGGAAGGCAAAACGTAATCCACACAGGATTGCACAACACAATCCACACAGGAAAGCAATAGGATTCAGCTCACACAGGTATACTTCTTCAAGGACGATAAAGATGATCACTGATCCATCTAAGTCGTCGGACCCACGAAGGATCGATAGGTAACTAACCCCCGCAATGACCCACACAGAATCGGGCCCACACAGGACCTGTAGGCGCTGGCTCACACAGAACCGCTGAGCGCAAGGACCCACACAGGATCGGGCCCACACAAGACCTGTAGCACTGATCCACGTAGGATCGCTGAGTGCTGAAGTCGTCGTCGTCGAATCCACACAGGATCTCTGTACTGTCGTCATCGCAGTCACAGTAGCAGTAGTATCAGTAGAACAGACGCAACCAGCACTAGGGTTCCCGCACATAGCAAGCTCGTTCGGAGGGTCCGCTCCACGAGCCGAGAGGCTGATACATCAATTGTCACAAAGACTAGAGTTGATGTATCCAAAAGTTCCGTATCGTCAAAAGGAACTCAACGCAACAGACGGCGCGTCGATCGGACGCCCGGTCTGAGAGTTATTGGCATTTTCGTCTCCGGGGCCCGGTTGGTTTTTAAGGCAAAACCAACCCGACCGTACTCCACCTGCGTCCAAACCTCGGGCAGAGTATGCCAAAAGATCTGTCTCACTAAGAGGGACACAATACAGCTGACGGCACGTCTATCGGACGTCCGTAGCTCAAGATATGAGCGTTTCCGCTCCGAAGGCCCGGTTGGTTTCGTGAACGAACCAACCCGGTCGAACTCAAAGTAAACCGAAACCTTGAGTGCGATATACCGAAACGACCTTCTCGATTCAAGGATCGCGTTGCCACAGACGGTTCGTCATTCGGAGGTCTGAGGCTCAAGATATGGCCAAAATACCGGAACTGGTTCGAAACGGGGGGGTCCGGGTTCGGGCCGACACGGCCCGACCCCCCCCCCCCCCCCCCCCGGGGCGGCGCGGCGGCGCGGGGAGCCGCGGCGGCTGGCGCCGCACATGGTCGGCACGCGGGGGGCAAGCCCCCGCTGATTGGGAAGCGGTGCGGCCTTTGTGCCGCGCCATTTGCAGATAACGACCCCCGCACGTGGGGGCCGGCTGGAAACAAACCGGGGGGCCGGCTGCCCCCCTCTCTTCAAAGAACCGCCCCCATCATAAAAAGGGGGGTTTTGTATGATGGCCGGGGGATTAATTCCCCCGGTTTTAATGCCTTCCGGCCGGCCATCTGGCCGGCCGGTTTTCTCCAACGGGACCGGAAATTCCGGTCCCCCCTTCGGCTTCCGACGTCGGCGGCCTGGCCGCCGGTCTTCTCTTCGCGCCGCGGCCCGGAACCGGCCGCGGTGTCCTCGTCCCGCCGCGGCCCGGAACCGGCCGCGGTGTTCGTCGTCCGGCGCGGTGCGACGGCACCACGCCCTTTCGCCGTGCCTTGATTCCTTTCAACGCGGCGCGACGGCATCGCGTTCTTGAAGATTCTTCCTCGGCGTGGCGCGACGGCGCCGCATAAAATATTTGCACGATTATCCGCGTGGTGCGATGGCACCACGCCACTTGCTTTGCACGATTATCCGCGTGGTGCGACGACACCACGCCACTTTCTTCCACCCACAAGAATTAACAAGAACGATGGAGGGGGTTCGGCCGTGTTCGTGCGGTCCGGCCCCCTCACGTTAACATAATAACGCAACTTTAAATAAAACAAAGCCACACGTTAGACTTGCTAAATTCTCGATCAAGAATAAAATAATTAAACCAAAAAGAAATCAACAACCCCTACCTTGGGTATAAGGTTCGAAGATATCAACGTTCCGCGGAAGACGACGTCTCGGAGGTCGGGCGTCGCGGTAGCCGTTCGTCAAATCCGATGACGAAGGGATGCGTCCGAAGAGACACGTCGTTGGAGAAACTTCTCAAGTCGACGAAGGAAAACCGAGGAGGAAGCGGTGTCTCCCTTTCTTTGTCGTGGAGAGAAGATAGAACGTCGTCTCGGTGTTCTTCGCGTTCTTCAAGGAGGAAGATGAAGTTCTTCAAAGTGTAGAACTCTTCTTCTCTCAAATCTCCACACAACACAGCAACTCCCAAAATAAAATAAGCTACACCTTATTTTATTTTCACTTTTCCAACCTTTCAAAAATTCAAAAGTTGAATTCATTACTTTAATTAAAATCTAGAGTTTTCAAAAATTAAATGAGGAGATAAGTTGGCAAGAATTAACGTAGGGGAGAGTCACAAAATTTAAGAGGGGGTTTAGAGGGGTTAGGGAATTTGAAAAGGTGGGGGCTCGTGTGGGCCCCACCTCCCTCATAACCACACATGGGAAGTTGGGTGGTTGTGGGCCCCACCAACAACTTCCCATGAGAGAGTCTAACCACCACGAATAAAATAAAATTCACACACAATTTTATTTTACTTATCTTTTAATCCCCAAAACTAACTTTCAACCCGCAACAAACGCAACTTCCGAAAAGGTCTCTTTAAGTGAATATCGGTGATGCGAGTTCATCGGTGCCCTCGGATTTCAATTCCGAGCACCGGATCAAAAGTTAGGAATTCCCGCTCGTTCGTTCACTGAACGTACCCGAGCCAATCTTCGGAAATTAATTCCGGGCACTCCGGGCCTCGGAATCAGGTGCCGTCTGAAACCGCACTCTTGTAAAATTCTAAAGAAAATTAAGAAAAAAATTTCCCTTGAATTTTACGGGTCTTTACAGGTTATTTAATGATTTTTAATATAATTACAATCTGTGAAATCCATGGAGTAGAAATATGTTGAAAATCTGTCATCTCAGATAAAAAGTACATTATTTAAAGCATTCATGAAATGAAACCACCATTCAATATGTGTAATAATTCACAACATGAATTCCCTTTCATGTATTGTACCCAACAAAAAATACACGACATGTACCATATTTACATGATGTGAAATCCTTCTGGTTCCTCCTGAAAAAAATGTTTAAGTTGAAAGTCTGACAAATATCTGAATTCACCATTATAAGTATCATCCATATGTCAATATAGGGGGAAAACTAGATGAGTTTAATGTAATAATTGATAAAATTCTAATGGGTTGTTAAAAATGTAACACCATAATGACTTTATATCCACAATAAGTCATGTTGAAGGTGTAATCCCTATAAAAATATGAGGCCAATAATCCATCACAAAAAATCATGCTCCCATGTCTTTTGAGAAGATGATCCTTTTTCCCTAGAACTCTGACTAATGGAATCAAAATCCCATTTAAGACTTTCACTTGAGAGTAATGGATTTCAAATGGTTTCTCTAAAATGAAAACATCTGGCTCTAACTCAATTACTCCCAACTCAGAATGTGAATTGTATGAGTATGGTATTTCCAGAGTTGATACAGGTAGAAAGAATCATGAATACCATTAAACTGAACTAGAAATGTTAACTGATAAGAAACAAGTTTTTTCCGCTCAGTGACCTCAAATGATCCAACATATCTCAGAGCCAACTTTCCCTGCATTCCAAATCTACGGTGACCCAACCAAGGAGAAATAATTTAAAAAATTCCATCACAAATAGAATACTCCAATGGATGATGTATCCAATCCATGTATGATTTCTATCGAAAATGGGATGTCATTATACATAGATGTATATCCTGAATCATTGCAAACATCTCCTAAGCCAAATATGGTCTAACATGAGGTACTTCACCCACCTAGTCCCAACAAATAGTTAATCTACATGGTTGACCATACAACACCTCAAAAGAATAAATTTTGATTTAAGACTGATAACTATTGTAACAATCAATCTCAACCAGTCCCAAATTTTTATACCTTGGTCCTCTGAAATCCAAGACTCAAGCACATAGAATGTCTTCCTATATCTATATTACTCACTCTATTTGACTATTTGTCTATTGATTGTACGTTGTGATCAACTAAACCTTAGTTCCCATATCCTCTTGGAGACTTTTATAGAAACTCAAGGTAAACCAAGGATCCCTATTCAATTCAACAGATTATGTACTCCCCTATAAACTCCAAAGTATATTCCACATATAGTTTAGCCAGATATTTTACTCTATTAGGGTCTTTGATCGGAATGAAATGAGTAGACTCCGTCAATCGATCAACAAACTCTGGAATATAATTCATCCCACTGGCTGTTCGTCGTAATTCAACTAAAAATTAGTAGATAACTCATCCCATTTTAAGATCAGTACTCGAAGAGGTTGAAGAGAACAACAAAGGTTTCAAGTGCTCTGCCTTATCTATTAGCATCTGTAACAGTGATACAAAAACTCTTCAACATCATGCTTCATACCCAACACCCAAAATCTCCACCTCATATCATAATACATATTCACTATTCCTAGATGAATTTCCCATAATGTTTTATGATAATAAAACAAGAATAAAATCCTCAAAGATGTCGGGATGACAATGATTTTCCTGAATTGAAACATACCTTCAAAAGAGAGAGACCAACAAGAAACAATCTCCCCCCCATAATAGATTTATCAAGTCTTCAAGAACTCATCATCCTACAAATGACTTCACAAAATTGACTTTGAGAGTGAAGATGATAATTGAATACTACTCATTACCATTAATAAAATATCCGCATAATAATCCATGTGAAACTATGGTTAATTGCCTATAATATTCCACGCCTCCTTCAATTCTACAAAATCATGTGATGGCAATTTCATTGTAACAGAATCTACAATGATATCTCCCTTCTCTATAGTGTAGGATATATCAAATTCAAATATAAGATGGTATTATACTCTAAAATCTGTATAATATTTTTTGTGTAATGATATAATTCATACTCTTCTAATCAGGGAAGATAGTGAACGTATCGCCAAATAGACAGTTCCATCAACATTTAAGCACATTCATAACTACAACAAGCTCTAAATCATGGATGAGGTAATTAATTTCATGTGGTTAATTTTGGAGATAGTATTAAGCCACCACATTTTCATCCTGTATAAACCCTCACCACAAACAAAAACAAGAAGAATCCAAAACCCCCATATTTCCTTTTTCGAGATCAGGTAAGATCAAAATAGGATCCTATTTAATAATCTATTTTAGTTAGTCGATAGAGGACTAACACATCAAATCCAATGTGAAATTCACTGATTTCCTAGTAAGAGTTGTCTATAATGACTCCAATTTAGGTAAATCCTTGATGAACTGTTATTAATATCCAGTAAGACCTCAGAAGCTTCAAATCTCAATGAAATTATGTGGTTCCTTTCTTAACATAACAATGTTTACCTACTCTGGATAAACTGATAATACATGTTCAGAAATTCTTTCCCCAAAAAATCACTTCTTGAATCCATAAACAATATTTCAAAACCATTACAAACTAATGTTGAATTCTCATAATTTCTAGATAAAAACATAGATGGTGCACATGCTCACCCTTAAATTTTCAATAAACTAGAATAACATCCACGAATACTACCACAATGGTTTTGATATATCAGTGGAGGATCTAATTCATCAAATCCATAAAAACTATAGGAGTATTAGTTAGTCCAGAAGGCATAACAATATATTCATAATGGTCATACCTACTCCTAAATGCTATGTTTGGTATATTAGAATCTCAAAAATTGAATTGAGGAAAACATAACAAAAGATAAATCATCAAAAAAGAATATTCCCCATTTAACTGATCAAAAAGATCATCCTCATAAGGAAGAGGATATTTCTTCTTAACCATTACCCAGTTCAACTTCTAATAGTCCACTGAAAACTGAAGTGAACCATCTACATTCTTGTAAAAGATCACAAGGGCTGCCCAAGGAGAAACACTATTGAGAATGAATCCTTTCTCCAATAGGTCATCCAACTGAATACTGATCTCTTTCATATCTTCTTGTTCAATACTCATCGATAGAAGTTGTGTTCTTAGCACCAAGTCTATCGTAAAATCTACCCTTATCTCTAGAGGAAGACAAGAGAATTCATCTGTAAATACACTGGATTACTCTAAAAAATTTGTAATATCACTAACATAAGAGACATAATTGAGAATTAACACCACAACAATAGGCAAACTCTTGAGCTTAGGGGAGCGGGGGGGGGGGGTGGTCTTTCACAATTGTACTCTGGTCTCAGTCTCCTTGAAACACATGAGATCTCCCATCAATAGAATGATAGGAAACATGGTGACAATAACAATAAAATTCACTTCAATTAGAGATAATCCAATCCATACCATTGATGGAATCAAACATATGTAGATCAAGAAGGAGAATATCCCTCGCCAACTCCATATCAACTCTCATCATGAACATGAAGGAAACATTAACCATTCAGATTCCTCTTCCCAAGTTTTCTCACTAACTCCATTTAAAATGTCATATGTTCCATTTGAAGTTTATAAGTTTCAAAAAAACGTAAATATATAATCAATTGGGAAGAACCGATAACAAATAAAGAAAGTGCTACGGAATATGCAATAAGGATAGTACCTATCTCTATTTTCAAAACTGCATACTTCCACTAGACAGTCATATGATATGTCAAAATTCTATACTCCAAATCCATGTTTCTAGAGCCCTATAGTCATTGATGATTCTGACCGCACCATAGTAGCCTTTTGAGCTGAAGGAACCTGACCGTAATGATTCATAATCATAGCCTGATAGGAGCACTATAAGTTACCAAAACATCCATAGTTGTTGAACATATTCATGTGTATAGTAAAATAACAAATGTTGTGTCCTCCATTTCCATATAGAGAGAATTTCAAAGGAACATTTCCAGCAGCAACAGATGGTGAAGAGGAGCCTCGGTGCTGAGACCCACCTCCACTACTCCAATTTTGACCATTCGACTTCCACTTCATCACATGTGCGCCACTGAAGATGCCACACAATGGATGAGAAGAAGTTTAAAATTATACCATGACTGCAATATTCATTTATTACATTATATCTCTATAAACTGTCTCAATATAGGTATATTTTCATCATGAACTCTTTCAATATGTTATCTAGTCTAAAACACTATAGGAACTTCTGATCGGTCACCTAGTCATTCTTCACCATGTACAAGAAAAAACTAAATAGTTAGAAAAATGATTGGTGTATGCCAACACATAACACTATCTCTATTGTAATTATAGGAACTATAGATACTTTTCTATCCTCATAAACTCTAGACAAAATTTCTAAAATTATAGTGTTTAGAAACCCTTCCAATCCAAGTGTACATGTCTGCTTTCCTAGAACATAGAACCCCACTATATCTTTCTTAACCCCTTGAGTCTTAACTCTAGTCACATAATCCTAATGTTCCTGATGTCTACATAAATTCAATGATATGATAGATTCTATCTAGATAGTCCTCCACCACATGAGGTTCAATCATTCTTTTAAAGGATGGGGGCTTCTCGAGCAAGAACTCTCATGACCGATCTCTCTCCCCTCTAGCTATAGGTTGTACCTCAATAACATTGTAATGAACTCATTGTACATATTTATCCATATAATGGTCTACCCATATGATAATATCTCTATGAATCTTATTAATTAGAGGATTCCCTTTGGAATCATCATCTACACCTTCATAAAGAACACATGAAATAATTCTCAGAGGCATACTATTGCACACTGAAACATAAGAAAAATAAAAAAATGGAATGAATATTATTTCATACTAGAAAACACCTAATCATAAATTGATATTTTAAAATAAAAACTCATAATTAGAGACACACATCCCAACATCCCAAGGAAATGTTGTCTCATTATGACAAGAGATGTCCATACATTTATCACAACATACCTCTCATGCCCCAAAAATTCTATCTCCAGTATTACAAATGTCCAAAGACATGGAATCCGAAGGAATGAACTCCTATAATACCAAATTTTAACAAAAAAACCTAGATACCCTCAAAAATGGAACCTGGCTTGTTCTGTCACATACCTGAAGGGGATTTTTGATCCCCACAGGCTGGCAACAAGCACTCGGGCATCGAATGAAAGAACATAGGGAACAATTTTTCATAACATGAACAATGAAAAGGTATATATATATATATATATGGAAATAATTAAATAGTTTAATACTAAGGAATACATATTCCATAATAGTATGAAAATAGAGGAAACATGAAACATCAAAAGTAGCTAAAAACTCTGAAGGACAAGTCCATTTCCAACGGCCATGAAGTAAACAACTACTCGAAAGGATGGTGTGGACAAACTCCCACCATATCACCACTGTATACCCAACCATATGACATGAAAATCACAACCTAACCATGGATTCTTACCTTTCCATATAATGAAAGAAAAAAGATTTCTACACACCACCGAAGATGTGCACATGGTGTGAGTTGACATGATCTGTAGGATCCCACCTAGGTGTTCTACAACAAGACTCTGTATAAATGTTCATATATTCTCATTTTAAGTCAAAACATGACATGATAAAAAATAAATAAATTTAATATAAAACAAGGTAAACATTTCCATTTTTTCACATTTCTAAACAAAAGTGCTTATATCATTTTCAAAGCACAATTTCCGTATCATTTTTCACATGTATAAATATGCTTATCAAGGCTAACTAGAAAGCCATGAAATAAAAAATATAATAACAGGTATCAGAACCCCAAGGAGTATTATATGACTAGGATGGAGACTACATGTACAACAATAATCAAGTGCACACACCAGCTCCTAGATAAACTATTTAGGAATAATATAAATACACCCTAGGACCCCCCAAACAATTTAAACATCGATCCAATTGAACAACGTGCCTAGTAAATAAAGGAAAACCCCAAGAAAAAACAACATTATAAGCACAAAAAACGGATGATGGCCCCAAGCTAAAATTTCCACATAATAATTCAAGGTAACCCATGTTCTCTTTCTCATAATTCATTCTGATTATTTGAAAACAATTTCAAAACCATTTCACAATTCCATTTTAATTCTTTGAAAATACCCATTTTCTCTCCGTAGAATCAAATACACATCACATGATTAATCCAAATATGAACACAGGGTTTCACAAGAAATGATGAACCCAAAATATGTCAAAAAACGGATTTCCATCGCCGCACGACTGAAAAAGCAAAAGGCCCCTAGAGTGATATCGCACAATGGATCTAGAATAAACCAAGAAGAAACACTATTATAACCTAAAAGATATGAACACACCACCCAATAGTGATATCATAATCAATGGAGATAATGAAAAGGGAACAGAACTTATATAGAGAGACACACCACAATCTCAACAAAGATTGCATGTCGAATGGATTGATCTAGAAAAAAGGTTTCTTCGAAAAATGTATAGGAAAAACCATGGGTTGAGGATAAAAGAGTATGGAAATAATGGACCATGAAAAAATACCTAGCGCGTATTTTAAAACTACTTTTAGGCAATTTCACGATATATAATATAGTTACATTCCATGAAATCCACAGTGTACTAATTAGTGGGAAAATCCATTTCCTTTTATTAAAAATATGTTATTTAAAACATTCACGACCCAAAACCACCATTCAAGACATGTAATCTTCCATAGTGTGAATCCCATTTCATGTCTTATACCCAACAACAATTAAATGGTATGAAACATAGTTACTCAACATGACATCCTTATACATCATACTAAAAAATATTGTTTATGTTAAAAGTCCAACAAATATTTGATCTCACCATTATAGGTATCATCCCTATCTCAATATAGTGGGAAAAGTCGATGATGTTAAGGGCATACCTGATAAAGAGGTAATAAGATATTACAATTAAACATTCATTTTGGATCATATTTAATTGTTATTTTTTTGTTGTGGTTAGGGTTAAAATGGGTTAACTGTGGGGTTACTAAGAGATACAAGTCCAAATTAAAAACAAACATGGTGAAATATGATAAGATAAATAGGTTTATATATTATGTCATAATAACTTCTAATTCATTACCATTTTGTTCCACATTTAGATTTATGTGACCATATATTATATAAATCATATTATTAATTCTATTTATATCACTCCCCTCACTTATAAAAGGGAACATGTTCTCCTCTATTTTCACAAAATTTGAGACTTGTAGTTATAAAAATACCTTCCGATAAAAATTTAAACATTAAATACCTTTTTTCATGAAATAATTTTTTTACCATAAGAACATAATGAGAATCCTTAAGGTGTATGATAATGGTGGTGTCTTAGAGATGATGTAATCATATTATCCATCTCATTAAATGTTATTTGTTCTTCTACATACTTAATATTTATTGTATCCATAAAAAAATACTGAATTTTGAATCATAAATATGTTTATATATTATTATGATTATGGGATAACAATTTTATACTTCCTTTATATCAAATGGGAAATCAATGTATCTCTTATGTGTAAGTGTGGACTATCACCTCCATATAGCGATATGATTCATTTTCCATCCCCATAATTCATGTTTTGTTATTATGATGTATATAAGGTATACCTAAAATATATATGAAATAATAATCATTTCTTCATATAATATCTCATCTTCCCTCTAAGCTTACCATAGGTTGGAAAATGATTCATTCGCTAATGCAAACATGTG
Organism: Viscum album; assembly: GCA_963277665.1. Classification (NCBI taxonomy): domain Eukaryota; kingdom Viridiplantae; phylum Streptophyta; class Magnoliopsida; order Santalales; family Viscaceae; genus Viscum; species Viscum album. The sequence goes on from OY728126.1 coordinate 650,624,598, forward strand.
GACTACCACCTCCATGGAGTAATATGATTTGTTTTTCATTTATGATTTCCAAGTATGGTTATAGAGATAGATTTAATTAATATAAAAAATATTTATGATGTAATAATTATTTTTATAAGTTTTATTATTTATTACCTTTATTTCACTCCACTAATAAAAAATTAAAAATATCACTCATGCATATGTAAAGAATATTATCTCCATGAAGGTATATAATTAATTCATCATCAAATTTTTTTATGAATAACTAAAAAATTATATGTATTATTTAAATATTATAAGTAATAATTGATTAATATTCTTAATATTATTTATTCATGATTCATGTTCAAGGACCATAACCCTCTGATTGTAACATACATGAACAATTATGAATTTAACACTTGAAATGATGCTGATATTGAAATATTTTTAATAAAGAGGTGATAAGATGTTATAAGTAATAAATTTATGCTATTATTGGTTTTAATATGTTTATGTTATATAGGTATGATAAATTTAAATTTATCCATAATGTGGACAAATCACTTACAGAATATGATAGACTTGAGGTAAGTGTTTCTCATATCACATTTATTTCCATGAGACATAAGCAAAATTCCACAATTTCTTACTTTGTGTGTTGTATATACATTCCTGGAATATATTTATTATTTAATTTCACTAAAATTATTTGGATTAAATATCCATGTATGGTTCTCTCATTCATGAGGTTTTGATTAAGATATTACCAATATTGTTTGGGTTTTATGTTCTAATACCACTTTCTTATATAAATTTTTTTATCATAAATTTAAGGTGATAGGGATATAGACATGTCTATACAAAATATATTTTATTTTATTATTATATTTTCATGATATTAATACTTTTACATTCATTTTCCTATATCTATGTACTCAAATGTATGAATTATTTAGATAAACCTACATTGATTTTCTTGTCAGTTGGGAATAGTTTTTATTCATGTCCATATTTTCATTAGAAATATTTCTTGAATGTTTATAATTTTATTAAATGAATTATTAAATTCATTTTTACCCTTATTTAACATTCTATAAAAAAAATTATAAAGAATATTCTTCTCATTTTCTGAATTAGTAACATTTTACTAGGGGTGTTAACTATATAGTAGTTTTTATGTTTACCTCATGAATGGATTTTAATTCAATCATGAATATTATTTTCCTTGTATATTAATTAACATATTTCTAGGTTAATTTATGAAATAAATTATTTTTCTAAATATTCTAGAAATTTTGAGATTTAAAATAGGTTTTTTCAAAAGAGAAAATGGTATTTTCTTCAACAAATGTTCTAGTGATATTGGGATAGTATTTTAGAATTTTAAAATATTTATTGATGTTTTTATGATTCCTTAGGGATATGAACTAAAGATACCAAAAAAATTCTTTATTTAACTATATAATCATTATAATGATGAAATATTTAATAAAACCATTTTATTTTCCTTTGCATAAGATATGATAAAATGATAAATTTTTTTATGATCCTGTGACACACAAATAAATTGATAAAGCTTATGTATTGAGTTGATAAATTACACAACTCTAATAAATTGGTTAATGATTAAATTTTAGGAGCTAAAAGGCTATACCATAGGTTATCCAAATCTTATAATAGGTTACACATGGGATTATCCAAAGGAAAAAATATAGAACAAGAGAGGTTATCTCAATCCCAAAGAGGGTACATGGGTGGTTATCCCATGTCCAACTTGTTATGAATGCCATTATAGATATCCTTGAAAATTAATTTATATGATTATTATTATTATAAACATCATTCCACTATATTATGAAATGATATAATTCAAAATTAATATTATCAGAACTCATGATCATTGAATAATACAATTTATGTATGATGAAATAAAAAATATTTAAGACAATATTCATGTCAATGAACAATAAATTGTAGGGTATCATTTTATAATTTTATTCTCATTCTCTCATACACATATTCATATATTATTCTCATTTATGATTATTTATTAATTCTTTCATGTTTTTTCTTATTTAGAATTATGCTCACCCATTCTTATAATTCAGTTTCCTAGGTTATGAAGAAATGTCTTAAGTTGTGGATGACAAAAAAATTAGTATAATTAATTATTTTTTAGAGGGTATTGAAGATATTTAATGAAATAGAATGATTATGTATGTATTATATAAAGAAACCTAACATTAATGGTTCATAAGACTGTGTAATGGTGTTATGTTTTAAATATTCATCCGAAATGTTATCATATGTATATATGTAATGTTCCAACCAACTTAATTTGTATTATAGGATGGTTTATTTATTTTTAATTTTTTGGATTACAATAATTTATTGATAATCCTTAGAAAATTCCTTAGTATAGGAGAACAACCTATTTTATGGTAAATAAAGGAATGTAGTTTTTCTTGAAAATTCATTAACTTATGGATGACATTAAGTGTATATGAATTCTACATAGATATTCCTAGTGGTACTAACTATTAAAAGGTTGGATTCGAAATTAGATGAATTTTATCTAGTACATGATGAGTGATACATAGACCTCACACATATCTTGAAAATCTAGGGGAATATGATTAGTTCAATTCATTTTCTTTAATTGAAAATTAGGAATGACGTGAGTAGATAATGACCAAGTTTAAACAATGTAAAAACTAATTTTTCATATATAAAAAATATGGATTCATGATTTAGACACCCTATGAATGATTATATATTTATAAATTTTCTATAAATATGATTATTATATCTCACACTATTTTATTTGGTTTTAGTCTATAGCTGGAACCATAAGGAATCATGTTAATTATAAATTTAAGAGATAATTAAATAATTTTCCCCATGGGAAACCAAATTATATGGGGCATTGCATGTAAAATATTATGATTATTCCTAAAAAGTTATCTTGATATATAATTAATTACCTCAACATTACTGAGTTTACTAACCCTCAAAATAATAGAAAAATGGAGTTTCATAAGAGTGTATTTGATGGAGGCCATGTGAATGAAGATCATTCCATTTAATTGTTGAAAATTTGGGAAGAAGAACCCATGGAAATGTGTCAAAGGAAATGGAATTTGTTTTATCTGCGGAAATGAAGGGCATAAATAAACTAATCACAGAGAAAAAATGAATAGTTTAATGGTGGGAAATTATGTTATTAATTTTGTATAATTAATATTTTAATTTAATAGGTGTTGGGAATATGGTAATTAGTATATTTTATTCCATAATATAATGGATAACGAATAGTCAATGGAAGGGTAAATTCTATATCAGTATTTGGAGTAGATCACGAGGTTTAATTCACAAATATACTCCATAGGATAGTTTGGGATTCCATGTTAATTTTTGTATGAATATTACATATATAAATATTAGTGTTCATTATTTATTATAAGTGGATGTCATTTTGGTAATTGATTACATCTCTCGATATAGATTCCAAACAAATGCTGACAATAAGGACACAATTTTTCATATTCTAAATGAACATGTTATTGTTTAATAGTGTGTGGATGAATAAAATAATCCAATTTAAAATAAATTTATTTTATAATTATTGATTGTAATTTTTAAGGGATAATTACCATAAATGGTTGGGGAGAAACTCAGCAATGATTATTTAAAAATTTTATTGTAGTTTTTTGTTTTATTTATAGATGTATTTCAACGTATTCTTCAAAAAGATGAGGTTTATTTTTAATGGAACTCATTCATGATTCTATATATATTTCAAAGACTCAATATTGAATTAATATTATTGAGTTATATTAATTGAAGAAGGAACTCCTACAGAATTTTGATAAATGATTCATTCACCAATGTGTATCACTTAGGGGTGAATGTGATCTATTTTAAAAGAAGTCATTATTGTTATTGTGACACTATATTTATTTTTGAGAATATAACAACATCATGATCAAGAATAATTATCATATATTTCTTACGAATGACTTTTTTGATCAATTATGAGAACATCAATATTACTTAAAGATAGACCTTCATTCTAGAACTATCAACTATGGGTCAAGAGTGAAGACATAACTATTAAAACATTTATACAAGTTATGGGAAACATTAATTTTTAGTGATTCCATTTGGATATCCTAATTCCCAAAATATATTTATAGATTTAATGAGTTGAGAATTTAGTCCTTAACATGATCAATTGGTTGCATAAATTATATATGATATGCATATATACTCAAAGAGAAAGGGATAACACGAAATGCACGTGAGAATTATTATGAAGGTCCTAAGGAAAGATAAACTACATGATTCATTTTGAAATTGTGAATTCTGGTTACAAATTATATGATTATTGAGATATGTGATCTCAAGCATAGGTATATCAGTGGACCCTTCTAATATAGAATTCATTGAACATTGTCATAGAGAAACCACTATGACTAATATTTGTAGTTTTATTAGACTAGATGGATATTATCAATACTTTTAAAATAATTTCACATGTATTTATAATCTAATCACTATGTAAACCTGGAAGGATTCATGTTTATTTAGACTAGATAGGAAGAAAAAATATTTACGGAGATAAAGAAATGGTTGTTAAGTGCACATATACTCACTCTACACTACAGTGGATAGGGGTTTTTCATTTACCTCGATAATCATAAAAGGTCCAGGGTTTTTTTTATATTAATAATATTGTTATATATTATTCCTAATGAAAATTAAAATTTCAGGATTAAAATGAACTAAATATTGATTTTAAGTCAGTTGGGATATTTTTTTCCTCTAATATTTTGATGTATTATAAATACATTGAAGGTTGTGATATATATATATATATATTATAAAATTATGAAGTACATATTCACATATAAATAGTGTAATATCTGTCAGAAAATATAGTTACAGTTGATAAAATATTATGAATAAATAATAAATTACCACCATGGGAATATGAAAATTGGTCCTAATTCAATAATTCAAAATGATCATGTTAGTTTATCCATAAAAATGATCACAAAAGATCTAATATTTATATATTTATAATGGATAGAACATTAAATTTTGATGTGAGTAGATAAATCATGTCATCATCAAATGGGATTTCAACTATATTTCATTGGGAAGAATATGGAGGAATATAAAGATGATCTAGATCTATAGAAGGAGAGAAATGTTAAAGAGTTCAACAGTGATTATGATGTAATGACAAGGTACTATAACTGAGTATGTGTCTCTACTATATCAGAATTGAAGGATCTATTAGATAATGTTCATAACTCATATTTTTTCGATTATTATAGGAATTATGAATCTGTTTGGAGAACATAAGTTGAATTTATATTTGGAAAAATGAAGAGAGATATAATGAGTATTTATCTTTGTCCATTGTAATCCAATAAGTTTTTTCTGATAATTATATGGAGATGATACACCCATTACCCATTTCTGTATAAAAATTCATAAAAGGAACCATGGATTCCATCAAATAAACCACCTAAGCATGTAAATATAATAATAAATTTGGGTTGTATTCAACATCCCTACGAAGTAAACATATTTTATTTTTTTTAGATTATATTTCTCTCTTATCTTGATTCCAAAATATACATTAAAACATTGGTAAGGTAATAGGGAGTATCACATTCTGTTATATATTTTTTAGATCTGAGTATGACCTCAATGTTTTGTAGATGTCTTAAATATGTTGTGTGTAAGATGTTTTTTTCATTACTATCTATGATCCTGAAAATGATGTTCAATATGAGATAATAATTAGAACCATACAATATATCCTTATATCACATTATCAAAAAATAATATTTAGTAGATATCAACACATTCTTCTTTTATAGTTTTCTTATAAAAATATCCTTCACTCGAGTATTCATATAGAACCCTATGAATTCCTCTTTGGAAATAGGTGTAGAACTCTGATTTTATGGTATGAATTTAGATAATTAATGTTATTGATTATTAATATATATATATATATATATATATATGGAAATGATAGATAAGGTTATATCTATTCAGAACTACCTATTGATATATCATAATCTAAAGAAGTGTTTTGATGAGGATCTTTGATCCATTCTAGTGCTCAAACTTGGTGAAATGTTATTCCAATGAATATCTACTTGGAATAATATTTGGATATTTGTAAATAAATGAAATATATGCCAAAGGAATTTTTTATTCTTCTAGACTCTTGATTGATTAGTGATGGTAGCTTATTACTTGGTGCATCATTTGATCCTATCTCATGTTTCTAATGAATTAATTATATCTATTTTTATGAATTATATAAAAAATCATTCAGATATACTAAACCTTGTTGTTGTACCACTAGAGGATGTTATCCCATATAAAGAAAAACTTGTATAAATCCTTTGTCATAGAAATAATGTTCTATGGATCAATACCACTCACCTGGTTAAGGTTTTTTAGAGGATTGATCCATTTAAATAAGTTACATGGGAACCTGGGGATGTGGTCAAACAAAATTATACATATTTTTATTTATATAAGAGTTGTAATTTATTAAGAAATAATTATTTTAATGGGGATACTATGTAACATCTTGAGTCTTTATATGTATTTCGATGAAATAAATTTGACGTATTTGTTAGCATTCATTATATGTAATCCTATGTCTATATGAACCATGATATATTATATACTTTGTTATATAGTTTTTTGATTGATGGTTATGAATATAAATAACAAAAATATGAATCATATATAATTTTTTTTCTATAATTTATATTTTTGGACTAATTCATTTGAAATAATCATTAAATTTTAATAAAAACATTTCACAATTAAAAGTCTTATTTTTCTAAATAAATGAATTTTTCAATGTGAAAAAAATAATTATTTAAAAAATATTCACTATTATAATAAATTATATTTAATTGAATTTCTTAATAATTTATGAATAATCCTCTATAAATTAGTTATCTTATTGTTTATAAATGAAGATAAAGTCATTGGAAAGTAAATCAAATGATTTATCATCAAATTATTTTATGTGTGATTTTTTTATTATCATAATAAATTAAATAAATAACTATATATTAATATTCATAAGTAACATTATAGGGTACATATTCAATAAAATAGTTTCATATTATAAATGTTTTTTACTTGGAAAGTATTTAATGTATACTCAGCTTCATGGATAAAGTTGTATTTTTATAAAACTTGTTATTTGTTCCATTTGATGTGTTTATTTTAAATTTAATTTATAACACATGTATTAATTTAATTTACAAAAATGATTATTTATATTGAATCAAAATAAATATTTTTTGATTATATAAATTTGGTTTCTGGTCAAAATAAATATTAAATATAATACAGCTTTTTAAACTGTTAATGTTAAAACTGGTTTTCTTGTGGGTTAAACTGTGATATAAGGGAACAAATTTACTATAATAATGTTGAAATCATATTTATTGAAGAAATTATGACCGTAAAATATTTTATCATTGATTTTCCATCCTTTTAGTTCCACATGAATATGAATGTAGCATTATATTTTCTAAACCATTTATGTAATTCTTTGTGATTCCCTTTTATAACATATAAAAGGGATCCTATTCTCTTCCATTATTAAAATAACTGGAGAATTAAATGTTTCTCATAAACTAACCAAATAAATTCCTAGTTTACTTCTAGTTTTTATGGATCTCCTAGGCTTACCCTAGGACCATCTTATGAAGTATTACGCTATATGTCAAAGGAGTTCCCCTAAATAAATGCTAATCATCTTATACGACTATTTCAATGATTAGTTTTTCTTATAATTCATCTAAATAATATATATCCATAAGTATTTAATTACTTGATTATCATAAATAATCATTTATTTTATAATTATTACTTTAAAACCATTTCCACCCCCTTTCAATCAAAAAGGAAATAAAGGCATAGGTCGTGCGTACATGTGGACTATCAGCTACACATAATGATATGATTAATTTACCATAACCATCATTAATTTTTATTTATTATGATGAATTAAAGTATAATATATAATATTTATGAAATAATTATTTTCCTATAATTATAAATTCTAATCTACGTTCATACTTTCCCATCTGTTAGAAAATAATAATGTTGTTTGTGTTTACATTTTCATCACCACCTCTATGAAGTAATATAACCCATTTTTTATTTCCTATTTACTTGGTTGGTAATATGGATATATTTAATGAATATATATAAAAATTTTCATATAGTAATAAATTTTTATATATGAATTTTTATCTACATTTGTTTCTTTTCATCAATCAAAATGTGGAATCATCACTCATGCAGACATACCAAGTATTTCCTCAATGAAATGATGAAACTCAAATTATATAGAAACTTAATATGAATGGTTATAAATGTTCATATTATGAAAAATGCAAATAATTATATTATTATAATAAATTAAATGACAGAACAAGGATAAAAATTCTAGGACCATACTCTCCAAAATGAAAATTTTATATAAAACAAAGAAGTTAACATATTAAATACTAATGATAATGAAATATTACTAATTAATTGGTGATAATATTTTATATGTGAACCATTTATAGTATTATTAGTTTTATTACATTTATATAATAGAGATATAATTATTTTAAATTAATTATACATGTGGTCATATACATAGATGAATCATTTTGAAGCTGAGATGATGGTTTATTATATCACATTTATTTACTTGAGAGAGAATTTTTATTTAACTATTATTTCTATTATGTAGTTTAAATAATTACCATTAATTTCAATTTTGATTATTTTCATGGATTTTATAGGGATTTAAGTATATGTATAAACGCTTCTCTCTTTCAGGATTTATTGATTCTGAGATTATCAAATATTTAAATGTATTATGTTACAATATCACCTATTTATAGATATTGTTTATGCTCAAATTTCTCATGATTGAATTATTTTTTTAAAAAATAGTATATATATCCATCTAATCTGGTTATTTATAGAGATTGAAATATATACTATAATTTGTCTCTAATTATGTACTCAACTATCTGATTTTTTAAGTCATATCATCGTTAATTCATATATTATGTCGGGAATATGTTTCTTCCATGTCAATATTTTCATTAATTTGTTTTTAATAATATTTTTATTATTATACATTATTTTATTAAATTAATTTTTATATTATATTTAATATATATTTAATAGTTTAAAATTAATTTTCTTATTGTTTTTTGAATGAGGTTTTTGTTAACAGATGTGTGAAAGAAATATTAGTTTTAAGATATACTACATGAATAAATTTTCTTACTATGATTACTATTCTTTTCCTTGATGTCTCCTTTGAGTGTTTTAATACTTCTATTCATAAAAAAATCATAATATTATAGATTTTTCTTCAATAAATTTTTCAATATAAAACAAATATTTTCCATAAGAAATGTTCTGACAATATTAGGAAGGATGTTTCAACTGTAACAACATCCATTGATATTAATTATGATTCAATGGGGATATAATACAGTGATACCATAGGTAATATTTCACTGGATTATCAATTATTATGAAGATGAAATATTGATGAGACCCATTTTATATTCCATATGATAGGCTATGATGCAAGGATAAATGCTTTAATAATCTTGTTGAATACATATAAAGTAAATATAATTCATTTGTGGGTAGGTTTATTATAGACCTAAAATTTATTAGGTAATTTCTATAGATTATGTGATAGAAGGGTATATGGGAGGTTATACCATTCCATAAAGAGGGTATATAAGTGGTTATCTCAAACTCGAAATTGGGTTCATGGGAGGTTCTCCCCAGGATAACTTGGATATATGTTTTATTAGAATATTCCAAATAATAAATTTAATTTCTTGGGGGGAATAATTTAAAAATGATCTTATTATTATGATTATGAATATGCCACAATTTATGCCATTTTAATATGAAAGGTTATAATGTCAAAGTAATTTTATCATGAATTAGGATTTTGATTCTCTTATGATTCATCTCTTAAGAACTTGTAATCCATTATTCCATAATTCATGTTTATAATATATGATGTTTTGCATTTTTTATATTTTTAATGTCCTACCATCCAAGCCTAATGCTTATACTTTGATCCCTTATAATAATTCAGTGATTCAACCATGAATACACTTATTATGCATCTATGATCTCTCTTTTATATGTTTTATCTCTCATGGTTATAAATAATTTTTTTCTATATTTTACGAAATAGAAGATCATTATTTGAGAATAATTTTTGGGATATGTTGAAATACAATTCCATAAATAAGATGATTATTTATCAAGTCTCCAAATGAACTAAACCTTTGGGAATGTGTAATTTTTATATTTATTGTTTATTCATTAAGAATGATTTAATAATTATATAATTAATATTTGGTTCCACATAGATGATATCTAGATAGATGTAAGAAATTTAGAACCAATTTTTTCACCTTTAATTTATCAAATAAGTCATCATTGTGTTGATATGAATACTTATTCTTACAAATCACCAAGATGATATTTTTGTAATCATATTATAAATAGAGAGTCCCATAAGACATTTGTTGAAAATAAATGGTGAAACACATGTCAATACACTGAGATGATTTTAGACTTTTTTAATCAAACAATTTAATTTTTTCATAAATTACATGAATCTTTATTGATCAGTATAGTACAGTGGAATGAATATCAGTTACGTTTCTCAAAAAAATCCAATAAAATCTCAATATCATTACCTAGATTCAGACAATGTAAATCAACTTGAAATAATTTGGGAAATTAAATAAACACCAATGGATAATCAAAACCCATTAGTTCATCCCCAAGCTCAACCATTAAATTTGAAATAGATTTTTACATTCTAGTAGGGGAGTTCTCGTTCTACTAGAGCACAGATCCATCACTCCTCGAAAAACCCACGATCTCCATTTAGAGGAATTATAGAACAACCACTGATGATATAAATTAATATATTTTTTATGGGAAACCAACCAATCATCATTGATGAAAAAATCAATGATATAATAGAAAAGAAACATAAAATCCTAAACTAACATGATTTTTGATATAAAAAGAGAACATGAGCGACAGTAAAAATAATAATGCTTATTCATTCAAAGAGGTGTCTCAAACTCCATAAAAATATTATAATGATATATTGGATGTTTTAAAATGATCATGAAGTGGATAAATATAATGGACTGAGAGGAAATTATTTCAAATAAAGATATCCGTAAAGGAAATGATACAAAAATCGAACCCTTTATAGTTTAATTACCCATATTGACTCCCACATGAGACTTTTACACTGTACAAAACTATGTTAGTCTATATTCGTATGGGTGAAACAATATTGTTTTTGATGAATCCAAAATCCCATCTAAACCGTTAGGTTCTGAGGATCATCATTCATATCTTGGAGTAGAAGGATACTAACAAAACATATCTTTGTAACCTAAACATTCCCAATTATTATAATTTTTAGAAGTTGTGATGAAAGTAAATCCCACATTCCCAAAGTTTACATAATTAGATGAAGTTATAGATCCACTGCAATATTCCTCCCAAGATGTGGTATAAGTGTGTGGCTAGTATCCTTATCCATTACAATTTTGAATCTAGTATCACTTCTTCATTGTTCCATAAGAACTAGTCAGACCACCACTATGAAGAAGAGGTGTCTATACTAGACTTAGTTACTAGCTAATAAATTTTCTTCCATCATATATTTTTCCACATCATCAACATAGTTGTAAAGATTATTTATAATTCAAAATTAAATATATCCATTAAAATAACCATTATAAACATTAGAGACATTATATAATATTTTGAAAAATAGTGGGAGAGGATAAAAAAGTATTAAAAAGTTGTTTGTATATTCCATTAATATATAATTACCTTTTTGAAGTATTTATAAAACCATATATTTAGTCATCAACAATGATAAGTGGAAAAAATATTTGAATTATAAATACTAGAATTCATTTCACTATAAGCATTCATGTTGTTTTTCTTGAACCATGATTCCCCACCATCCTCTTTTATAGATGTTGAGCTTAATGGTGGATCATTTAACTTTAAATTAATATGAAATTGAAAACATGATTAAAATTCAATCGATCTAATACAAATAGTCCTCTAATTTATCTAGTATATTCATTTCTTTGATTATTGGTTTATGGTAGAGAAAGTATTAGGTTAAAAATCGATATCCTCTAGTCTCTAATTTCACGTCCCTAGCTTTATATGGTGCCTGAAAAAACCCTCATCCATGAAAATGATCTATCACAATACAACTGTAATATGATTCTTATATATTCAATTGTTTTCTCATAGGACTTCATTTGTAAAACCATCCAAGAGAACTCTAAGAAATCTGATCTGGAAGATGGTAATCTATAAAATAATAATGGTAGACCACCATAGAAGTGGGAAATCATAGTTTCAATTAATATAACATAACTAAATAATTGATATTAGCTTGAAACACAACACATGAGATACATATATCAACACCATTTTGTATATTAAGTATTATAACAATGAGGGATGGGTATGAAATCACTCAAAACCTGCCCATTAAGTTATGTAATTCTTAGCCTTGGTCTACTAGATGACCTTAAGATTACTATACAATGTACATAACCGACCTATGATAACTATTAGTTATGAACCAACTGAATTCATCACGAAACCAAAAAAATAATCCATCCAATAGTTTTCATATAAATGAATTCTTTATCTCCATGGGATAGAGAAATATCATGGGAATTTAGAACTACCTTTGAAAATGATTTTTTCCACACAAAAAAATGTTCAATTGATAAAACATTTAAAAGAAAAAAAACACCAATAAAAATTCAAAACCATAAAGACAAATATTAAAAGTGAATACATGTTCCTAATAGAAATTGTAAATATGATGTTGTTGGGACTGATAGAAATCAGTCGGCATATGATATTAAAGATAACATCCACTACGACATTGATAAACTCCCTCACCCTAATGACATGAACACCCAACATCACCATGTGGAAATAAATATTTTCTAGAATTAAAAAAATATCTTCACAGACCTAATGGTATGTTCACAGTGTGACTAAAAATCCTTGTAAGTCCAAACCAAGTATTTCACATGATGTACTTATAAAAAAACAAACCTCTGTAATTTAAATATTGAACCACCTAGAATCGTTAATAATAAAATTTGCAATTAATTTGGAGAATATTCTTTTTTAAACGGGTTATAAGGCATAGCTAAACAAATTATTTTCATAGAATTTATAAATAAAAAATTTATCAATAATTCATAAATAACCAATCCAAAACAAGTATTATGGAAAATTGTCCAGGGGTGGGTTAGGTCCATGATAGTTAGGATTGTCACACCTCAGTGATCAAATGACCTCGAGAAACAAAATATACATAACATAGTCCTATTTATGAGTAATAACCCCAATAAGTGAATGACTGATCATAACAATGTTTAGATAATAATATAGCACAAATTCATGCTAGTTATCAGCTAACCTTAATATAATTATTTTAATAATCTGCCTCTAATTTAAGTTCCCCATGTTTACAATTTATAGTTCCTATACTAGGATAGTTTCAATTCCACAAATAACCCAGACCTTGGGGATTTCATTATCATATATTAAATCAATCAAATTTAATTTTATAGATAAACCTCAAGAATCACTTAAAAAAGAGAAAACCTTTCTTTGAAGACCGTTATCATCAACAATATAAATAATATAAATAAATTTTATAAAAATATCCAAAATAACTACATTTCTAAAAATCAATATTTATGATAGATAAAAAAATTGAAGCCAATTTCTAATTGGAAATCAGTAATAGTTTGTAATTAAATAATATTATGAATGTTTAACCAAAAACCAAATAAGATCAATTAGTCATCCATAACGAAATCCCTTAATAAGAAAATGAGTTCCTTAAACCAAGAAACTCATTTGAAGTAAATGGGATTCAACAATATCTACATAAATGGAGATAAGAAAAATTTCATAAAAAAATATTTCAAAGAGGTTCTTAATGATCTTGGTAGATCTATTCTCTAACTTCATATCCCACAAAAGTTCTATTGCATAACCCATTATATCATTATGTAACTCATATATATGGATATAAAATCAATAATTTAATTTTATATTCATGAAAATATAATATATCCTATAAAATGGTAAAAGAGAACAAATAATGAGAAAATACCTTGAGTCTCCTAGATCCAATTCCTCAAGATGCATAAATAAATGTCTTTGAAATGGTTGGGATGTAGAAAATTAATAAAGGAAATCCCAATGATACTGAGACTATGTTTTATGAGGAATAATTATTTCAATGGGTGGTTTATTGGGTTGTAAATATATTTTTTAGATCATTTAATTTCCACCACATGGTTTAATTGTATAGTTTGGAAAACTATGCACCAACCATGTCCGTGTTTCTATACAATAAAAATTATTCATTATTTGGGCATAGGGATTGGATATCCATGCACCAACTAAGTGAAACACCACTAACCCAATATATAATAATCTTCATGTTTCCCGAGGATTGACTCATGGTTTCCCTTAGTTATGTCAAAATTATACACCCTCAAATAAAACATAAATATTTATCAAAAATCAACCAGAATGACCCCAAAAATTAATAAAAAAGATTGTGAAAAAATTGAATATATATATATAAAAGCATCATCCATATGTCACGTGAGAAATTAACTCAACTTTATCAAATTTAATATATTAATTTTAGAAATTTATGTTTAATATAAAACCATATAATAAATAGAAATCAAACTAGGTTGAATGAAACTATTTATTTCTTTGGTTATAATATTACTATTAAATTACTATAATAATTGGTAATAAATAAGAATCTAATCATGAATACTATTAAAAAAAGTAATTGATTTATTATTATAATTACCTGTATTTTCATACCATATTCCAAGTAACTCATTCATACCAATTGACTCATCAACTACCCACATGTATCATGCCTTTAGGGAGATTAAACTACACATAGTTTAAAGAATGTTGACCCACTTTTTTATATTTATTATATATATATATTGAATTACTAAATCTGAAATTAATTGTTTTATCATTTACTATTTAATAAATATTTTATACTTCTTATATATATATCCAAACATAAACTTATTTAAAATATTATATTCATTTTTTCTTATTATCATAATTATACAACTATTAGAATTTATAAATATCATTAACTTTATTCATATCTAATGAATAATATTTACTTTATCTATTAAGTATTCAATTAAAATAAATTGTAATATTTATTTTTTATGTCAACAATAATAATCATATATAATAAATTTAGATTAATATAATATTTTTATAATAATTTTAGACAATATATATATTCTTTTTCTATTAATGTAGAATGATAAATATAATATTAAATATATTTAAATAAAATTAACAATTTATTTACCATAATGTTTATATTTCTTAATAAATACAATATTACTCTTAAAATAGTTATGTATAATCCAATACGTAATATGAAATGACCCTAAATTTTAAATAATCTATTTAACATATAAAACCCATGTTCCTAGATAATTAACTACAATGTATCTCATTAAATTAATACCAATACGGTAAAAATATAAATTTATAATACAATCTTATTTATGTATTATTTATTTTATGAATAAATATAAAATATATATATATATATATATATATATATATATATATTAATTTGATCTACATTGAATCATTATTGTATTTATTATTATGGATATTTTTTTGGAAAGATGGTTCAATGATTTTCCCTAATAACTATATATTTTAGGAAGATTCCCAATTGAATTGTTTTTCTTTATATACCCAAAATATATATAATATAACCTCACTGAAAAATGGATACAATATTATGACCTATATGATTCCTATATATTGTCATTGTGGTGGGATAATCTACATGATTGATCACAATAATTTTCCTATTAAAATTTCTATTTTTTTATTTTCATTAATTATAAAATAGAGACTAATTTTATCATTTTTAATTCAATATTTTTATATCCTTAATAACAATTAACTCTTAATGAAGAGTTAATAAATACCTTAATATGGGATGTAATATTCTCATAATTCTTAATATAGTTTAAATCCTCAAATAGGACAATAAAAATATATTTGTTTGAAAAAAATATTCATTAAAAAATATATGGTCATTTCACACTACCCCCTCAAGTAAATTTCATCCTCACAATTTGAATTATATATAACATGAAATTTTTTTAATTTCCTAATTAAATTTAGAATATATATATATATATAATTATTATAATTTATTAGGGTTTTGTAGATATAATGTTCATAGAAAAATTACAATAAATTACACAACAAAAAATAGTCCTTCTAAAAAAAACTACATTTATTCAAAAATTGAAAACAAAAAAATACCAGATAATTTATAGTATCATATTCTATATTCAATTATTTATATAAAATGAATATTACCCTTTTAATCTCCAAAAAAATAGTGAAATTAACAACGGGAATGTAAATATACATTGGTTTCCAAAACCAATGTCATAATAATCAATAAAGTTAAGTAACATTTTAGTTTGGTTTAATGTGTTACATCACAAACCCACACTCAGGGGTCTAGTACTAAAGGAAAAATACTTTCTTAAAAAATGATTGAAAAAAATTGAATTTTTTTTAAAATATACAATTATATTTTATTAACAAAAAATGGGTTACTACATTTCCTTGATCTATTTTGGTAAAATGGATTAAATAATATGGAATTTTGTTACATATAAAAACGCATTATATTAGTCAAAATATGGGTATTTTTTAATAATATAGACTCATTAAATATTATTTTACATTCACTATAGGGAAACCCCAAAATTGAGTTGTGACACTATTATAGCTTCTGCTCATCAACCAATCCTATGTAAAAATTACATTCTATGGTATATATAGAATCATAATGATGTTTTGAAAGGTGTGGGAATCAATTTTTTATTATTTAAGACTCCATAATATTATTTCTTTAAAATTAATTATTTTTTCCTGATAAAATATTTTTAAAATAGACATTTAATGTTCAATAAAAATTTCATATTTTTTTCATATTCTGAGAAAAAGGTGTGTGTAGTGCTACTTGTTGGGGGCTATTGGAGTATCTAGGGTACTAAAAATTATTTCCATCACAGGGGGGGGGACGATCTTCTCATTCTTGGATATTGTGGTTAGGGCCATGAGTATTGGGCCTGAACTGGTTTGCAGCATCAAATAATAGGGGTTTCTTCCTGTGTTGATAATTTTCATTGATGGTAATACTATTATATACACATTAAATATTGTTAACTGGAAAGGCAGATGGGTGGTGTGTAACCCATCGAGAAGAAATTTTAAACTCAATTTGAACGGAACACGTGTGTCTTGATTTATGAGGGGTAGTGGTTATCATCCCTCAAGTGGAAGTGATACTAGCCATCAGTGATGGATCTAGAGTTGGACATTTCTTCATGGCAGAGGATTTTATGATGTTGAAAGGTATTGAGTAATGTCAATCACACACAATTTTGTTAGAGTTAGTGGAAAACAACACGACTATTACTCATGGGTCGATACAGGGTAAGATCCAAATCCCACGAACAAATTCTAACATCATTTAGAAATGAAAATTATTTCATGATCCACAGGTGGTACATATCCATACATGGCATGCGCGGAATAAGGTGTCTTGCAAATTGGCTTCTATAATTACCAACGATGATTGATATTTTTTATTTTCCTGGATCGGGACACTTCTACATGCAAGTGGTATCTTTTTAAGGAAGATTAACTAGGTCTCCATTACTTTATACCTCTTTAGTTTGATTTTTTATTTGTAAATTCCCATATTTAATTAATAATAAATCATTAATGTTCGATCAAAATATTATAATTTGGATTCATTGAGAAATTTTATTTAAAAAGGGTTAAAAATAATAAAGACCATTTTGTACAAAAAACATTAAAATTCCATTTTTTGAGATCAATAATATCCTTCAAAAAAATTTAATTTGTGAAAACATAATATTTTTTTATTTATATAATGAAACCTAGTCATATTTTATTAGCATAAAAAATCATTGAGCCCACAAGATAAAATGAAGGTCTATATAGGGCCAAACCATCATTGTGTGAGAAAATACCATTATTATTTGGGTTCAATAATCATACCACTTATTCATTTACATTCCAAAATTTCAACATTAGAAAAATATTTTTTTTCTTCCTTGGTAATTATAAATTCCATTTTAGATTTTATTTCTTTAAAAAATCATAATCATTAGTCTAAAAATTAATTCATTAAAATATTGGTTTATAAAAGCATGGTTAGTTATTGGACATTAACCTAATTTTTTTTTGATAATACCTACAAAATTAAAATTAAATGAATATGTTAAGTACTTATTTGATGAAATTGCAGATACATAATGATATCCTTCATCAAAATTTTCAAATTGATTAACATATAGAAATGATTATATAAACATTTTTGGTTTATGGAAAGAGATTTTCATTTCCATGAAAATATTTTATTAAAATATTATAGGTATGGAGAAATTTTATTAATGAAGGTATAATATTTTTAAGAGGAAACAAGATAATAAATATGATTCCGTTGATTTTTTTGTAAAAAAAAATTCAAACATGGAATGATAAATTTATGACATTATAAAAGCAAGATCTCAAAAAACATTCTTATAAAAAAATTCCTTAAAATTAAAATAACAATCAATGTTTTTTTATATAGATTCAATAAATTTAAAATAATACTATTTTACTCTTAAATATAATTTTTTAAATAATATGTTACCTCATGCCAAGAGGATGTGAACATTTCATGAATCCCTCAATGAACACTATCCCCGATGAAATTCCTATAATGGATCATCCTTGTTGTATCTCTGAGGAAATAGTTTTGTGAAGGGAACATCCAATTGAATAGAAAAAGTTATTAAAATCCATTTATAATCATATCCCCAATGTTAATAATAAAATAAAATGACTTTTATAATAGTTTACCTAGTGACAGATCTAGGAAATGACCTATATATGGAAACCATTTTCTATCCTCATGTATCCTTTAAATTAGAAAATTAAATTCATTTACACCTACCTATCTATCTCTATAATAATATTTATATTTTTTGTTGACTAAAATTTTGTGCTTCACACAATGGACAATATATGTAAATATATATATATATATATATCCCCAAACAACATATAATAGTTTAATTCCAAGATGAATATAATGATTTCCATTAGAATTTAATTTTTTGAATAAAAATATTTTTTTCAAGATCCCATTTCAATAAAAATTTAATACACTAACATAAACATATATATATATATATATTCATGTGTTTTGGAATTACTAATACTTTTACCTTATTGATGTGTTGGAGGTTGAAGATGAAAAAAATGGGGTTGTTTGCTCTCGGTGGCTTGCGGTGGAAGTCTCTCCCCTCGCCCCTCTCTAGACTCCTGGACCACCTCCCCCTTCCAGGTCGGTCGTGTGTGATGGTCCGAAGGAGGATTTTGGTATGAATTGAGTTGTGGTGACGGGTTCTTGGTGTTTCAGGCTAGGAGTGTTGGTTTTTTGTGGCTATGGTGATGGAAAATGGCAGAGCCGGTGTTGCGGCAAGGTTGACCGAGGTGAAGGTGGTGCGATGACTTGGGAACTGGTTGGTCTTCTCCGATGCAGATTTCCTCGTTAGCACACAGGTCTTCATGGAGCATTTCCATTTCATAGTTTTTTGGAGGTTTCCGGTGGATCGTGAGGTCGTCGGCGGTTTTTGTTTCTTAGGGTTGATGGCGAAGGTCGCATCAGCATAGCTGATTTAGGAGGCTTGTTTTTCAAGGTTTGATTTGTCCAGTTTCTTCCGGTTGTTTCATGCCCCTGGTTCGAGGACTTCTTAGTGTGGTTCTTTTTTTCTCTTGTGAGGACGATGTTCTGTGGATGGAAATTTGAAGCTGTGAATAACTTAGGTGATAATGGGTTGCAGTGTGGTTCTTTTTCCTTGACTGGATGTTTTATGAATGTTGAAATTTTATTTTTTTTTATCTGGTGGATGTTAGGTCTTCTGTATGGGCGGGATTTGTGGGATATGGTGTTTTTTTACTTATGACATGTGGTTGGAGTTATCCTAGGTTCACACTCTCCCACTAAAAGTGTCTTTTTAAAATACAAAAAATATGGATTGTGGGGAAAATAATGGTGTTGTACACAGTTTAGAAAATTTTCTCAATCATCAATTTTATGTATGCATATTTCAATACCTCAATGAGACAACCATATATCCATATATATATATATATTTATATATATTTAAAACCTTTGGAAAACCTTTTATAGTCATGTAAAGGGAGAAGAAGACGATGGATGTTGATTTCTTCATGGACTTGCATGCTTCATTCAACCATCAATCATGTGAATTCAATACCACAATACACCACACCACACCACACACACACACATACAGACTTATAAAAATATATTTTTCTGTGTGTTGTTTATATACAAAACATAACAGTGATATTATATCGTGCAAGATGAAGAAGAATATGATGCAATGATGGTTATTTTATCAAACAAGAGAGAATTAATAATATAAGGATTATTATACCTTTTTTATAGAATTCCACATAAAAATATATTTAGATTATATATTTTTGAAATATAAATCCTTAAAACAACTATACTATGAAATCCTAGTAGGCTTGGTTGTTCCAGATGAAACTCATTGATATTTATTAATATAAGTATTTTATCAAAATTAATATTATTTTTTAAATGATTCTCCATATTCTACACCAAACTAAAATGACCTAAAACATATTTTTTATTAATAAAACTTAACAATAATCAATACTTTAGAAAAAATAATACTATAATCAATTAACAATATATAGAAAATAGGATTGAAAACATTCAATTTTTTAAGGGTTATTTCCCATAAAAGTTGATTTATTTATATATTGTAAGTTCTATGAAGAATAATTTGTTTAATTTAAAAAATTTATAGTTTAAAAATATAAATCATATTTTAATTCTTTATTTATCTATTAACTAATTATGATGTTTGATATTTTTTTAATAGTTTATTTTTAGGTGAATAGTGAAAAAACTAATTTTACTAAAACTATATCATTAGTGACCATATCAAGAAGTATGTATAAAATAATAACATATAAAAAAATTTCATATTAAGAGATATATATTCAGAATAAATAAATTTTTGTTAAAATAATATAAATAATTTAGAAAAGAAATTATCATTTTATTAACTTATGTAAAAGTTTCCAATAAAAGATACTCTTTTTTTAATTAAATATCATTTTGGTATAATTCAGTTTTAGCTTGACTTTAAATACCCATATCATTTATTTTTTTTAATAAACTAATTTCTATCATGAAAATAAATTAAATTATTAATCTTACCATAATAAATAATTTTAAGCATAAAAATACACATTTTCTATAAATAAATTTATACATTTTACTTGCACTTATGATAAAATTATTATTTCTTACACATAGAAAGTGTTATGTGATAAAATTTAAATTATATTTTGAATTGTTTTTAATGTTATTTTAATAATGATAATTTTATTCTGAGGCCTTCAATGAAAATTACATGGGCAATATTATTTACCATGGAAAAAAATATTGAAGTGATGATTATAATTAAAAGATGAAATAAAATAATGTTTTAAAATTTATAGATAAGGCTTGACAGGCCATACCCTTACCCTAATCTGTTATTTTATATTATTTTATCCATTTTTACTATAGAGTTGTAACTTTAACTTTTATATATTACAAAAAGGTCTCTCATCTCTTTTATAACAAGAGTTACCACCACATCACATATCTAAAAAACACAGCCATATAAATTTGAAAAAAATAATTCCAAATAAAAAAATAAGACTCCAAAAAATATCCTATTGGTTATTTCCCTCAAAAAATAAAACCTATAGAATCCTTAATCCTTTTTTTCAAAAGGATTTTACCAATGATTATGTTGGATGAAGCATGTTTCAACTAAAGAGGATTTACAGTAATGGTTTTTGAATCTCAATTTTACATTATATAGATACAACTCACAAACACCAATTGTTTTGTTTATATGGTGTATATATTGAACAAAAATTTATTTTAACATAATTATCTATTAAATATATGTGTTTTAAAACACCATCTCATGTTCTACAAATAATTGTTTTACGGTTCGAATGATAATGACATTTTATGGGTTTTTGATAACTCAAATACCCTTTCATCGAGTTATAATTATTCATATTTAACTTCTTAATTATATTCTTGGCTTCTTTAATAGTATTATTTTTTATTTAAGGTCCTATTTCTCTTTGGGTAAAGTGAATCTTTTTATTACAATTACCTCCCTTAATGAATTTATTCCCTATAAAAGTACGACATTTTTTAAAAATAATCCACATCCCATCCTAGTGAACACTTTCTATTCCATATATTTGTTTTATATTACCACTAAATTTCTCCATTATATTTGAATCCAAATTATGTTTGATCCCTTCTGATATTCATATATAAATTTTTATATTTATAAAATGATATTTTATTTTCCCTTTTTATTTTGAGGGTTTCAATAAGGATATTTTCAAAATATTAATAATTGTTTCACTTAGATGATCATATGTTTTATTTTTTTCACTTCACATTTCCTCTAAAAAATGTTATATTATTTTAATGGATAAATATATGAATCTCCTTTTTTAATAGTAATTGTTTTTAAATCTTTTCAGTTCACCATATTGGAAATGACTTAGGAATGTGACCCTTAGATTTTCATTTGAGGAGTACGGAAAAAAAATTATCTAATTTTCTTTATGAATTTTTATAGCCCAATTTGGTTAAATACACTTGTGTTTAATCAGGGGATAGAAGTTTAATACCAATGCACATGTATGTCTTTTTTTATTAAACAAAAAACTATTATCTAGATTTCATGTAGAAATATATGAACAAAAATGAAATCATTCATGATACGCAACAATTTTATTTTTTTCACCCTCAATATGAAACATCCAAGATGCATAAAATGGAAATGCACTGATGTACCAAATATACTAAGGATCATTTACAAATAAGAAAGTACCAAGTTGGATCACTAGCTTTAAATGTTTATCGAAATCTCATTGTGTTCACTAGAGTTACTCCCTATGTATCTATCTTTAGATCACTACTAGTGGAAAGGATCACCATGTTCCTCTTCCATTCTTCACTAAACATGATGGGGTCCAAAAATAGTTCATTAAAATGTAGATCCCTTAATTTTCATGAATTAATTCATATTCAATTGTATGTAGAATCTCTATTGAAGAACAACTTTTCTATGTAGTGTATGTTTTTAGAAATTCCTTTTTCAGACTATTTTTGTCCGTCCATAAACTATCAATAATACTTTATTAAATAACTTGAATCCTCTTACTACAATGATACACCTCATGAAACAGTTGATTCATGTACCAAATTTTATTTTTCATACCGCCGTTAATTTCACAGACTATCTGTAAAGACCCATAATTTCCATGGAATTTTTTTTCTTAAATACATGGGAATTTTTTTGACCTCGCGGAAATTAACGGCGCTTGATTCCGAGGCCCGGTGTGCCCGGAATAAATTTCTGATTTTTTTTCATGTACGTTCAGTAAACATAAAAATGGGTTTTTATATCTTCTAAACCGGTTGTTGGAGTTGAAATCTGAGGGCACCGTTGAACCCGCAGTGCCAGTATTTGCTTAAGAAGACTTTCATCTCGACGGAATTTGGTCGAGAATAAAAGTTAGTTTTTGGGTTTTCATGGAAAAACATTAAATAATGTGAGCTACACTTTATTTTATTTGAGCCGCCATGTGAGTGTCGGTGGTTAAAACCTCCTCATGGGAGTTGGAGGTTGGACCACCACTCCTTAACCATTCATGAAAGGTTATGATGGTGGGGCCCACCGGAACATAATCTCCCGTGAGAGGTTATGACATGGGGACTACACAAGGCTAAACCCCCGTTTGATGGAGGAGATTAAACCCTCCAAACTCTCCCTCATTAATGAGGGTGATCCTCTCCACCTTTCCTTTAATTAGATGGACCAACTCTTTTTTTATTAATTTTTCCAACACCCATGAATTAATTAAGGGGAGCCAGGTAATTAATTCTTTATTTTTTAATTTTGTGCAAAAAATAAAAATAATAGATCTATTATTATTTTTGGTTTGGAATTTTTCATTATGGTGGAAACCTTGGGTGTTTTGAGGATAGTATTATTTGCATAAGGCCCCAATGAAGAACTCTCACCAACGTAGAATGAATAACGCCAAAGGTCCCCATCGATCTTCTTCCCTGTACACCTACCGATGTGGAACCACTTCGACGATAGTCATGCTAATTTGGGAGTAGAAGAGTGTGGAGGTCGAGACGAATGAAAACTTCTTCTTCTTTCTGCATCTCTGTCAACGAACGATGCCCGACAATCAATGGTAGGGGTTGTTTTTTAAAATTCTTCATTCCTATTCACTTCTTCGAATGAAAGGAATTGTTTCAGAGGATTGTAAGAATAATTGATGTTCAAATTTCTTCATCTTTGTTGAACCAATTGTTATCACCCCTAAACGCAGAGGGTGTGGGCCAATATAACATGGCCCAACTCCCTCCGCCGAACTCTTTTTGATGTTTTTTTGGCATGGCAATGAGGTGAAGAGAGGAAGAAGGCGACGGAGACAAAGTTCGTGCTTCCCGTGGCCTCTGCAACTAGCACCGGTCTTCCGTGCACCCCTGTCGAACCCCGTCGAACCGCATCAGCCCTACCCGAGCCCCGTTGGCCTGCCGTCGGCCTGCCCGCGAACCGCCAACCTGCCCGCTCCCCCTGATCTGCCTGCCGCCTGCCGCGCATTTCCTGGCCTGCCCGCGCCCTCCCGCGTGCCCTTCCTGGCCTTCCCGGGGCCTCTCGCACGCCCTTCCCAGCTGGCATGCGGCTCGCAGCACCCTTCTAGGCCGGCCCTCACCCTGCCGTGCCCTACAAAGGTACCGCCGACATTTTAGCCTCCCATGCCGGCCCGCTGTGTCACTGGCCGAATCGGCTCGGACTTTCGGTCCAACCCACCTAGCCTTACCTTGTGCGGTGCTAGAAAAACTGGCCCCGGCCTCTGGACCGAGCCGCCTACGCGGTGACCTCCAGGTTGAATCGCCCTCGTAGTACGCTGGGCCGAGCACAGCAGACCGGCCCGAACCTAATAGGCTGGCACGCCCAATGGGTCGGGCCTGACCCAACATGTCTGACCGGGTCGAGCCAGACTAGTTCGGCCCAGATTGGGTTGAGACGAGTCGGTCAGACCAGGTCGGAGCGGACCCGGTCCCACTACTGACCCTTTACATTCTTTGGCCATATCTATGACACTGGACGACCATTTGACGAACTGTCAACGGTGATGGTATTCTTGGAGGGCGATGGTCCCTTTGATTATATCCCTCTAGAGCTCGAGTTGTAGTTGAGATACATTCAGGTTGGATCGTGCACGAATCCAACCGGGCCCCCAAAACTAAAATGCTAATAACTAACGGACCAGGAGTCCGATTGACGCGTCGTCTATTGCGTTGAAAACCTTATGACGTGGTGAACCATTGAGATACTTATCCTTGGGACATCATGACAGTTGGAGTATCGAATAATAACTTGTGGAGCGGATTCTTGCAGATTTGATCAGACCGAGTGCAGAGACCTAGTAGCTGGCCGAGACTTGATGACTATTGACCGATCGACTCAAAGTAATTCGGAAGGCCAAGAGGGGAGCGGCTAGTTGTAGTGGTCAACCCGTGGTGGATGAGCACCTAGTTTTAGAGTCATACCCGAGGTACTCGATAGGAGGTGTACCTCTGCAGGCTATGAGGGGGATCTCCTTGTTGTGGTGGAAGACCTACTGTGGGGAGCACTTCTGCGTGACATAGCAGACCCACATTACACGACAGGAGGAGTACCTCAGCAGCCCAAGGTCAGAGGTAAGTGTGTTTGGTGTCATAGTAGGCCCAATATACTAGGAAGGGGAGTAGTTCTTCAGCAGCCGAGAATTAGACATTGTGAATAAACATCCTGGTTGAGCTGAGTCGGTATCATTGTGTCTTCCTTATGATTGAGATAGATTAATTGATAACTTAGGTATATGTATAGGCATATACCTATGTGAGGTTATATTTTGAATTCATACTTTTTGGTTTATCCTTGTTGGATTTTTTGAGACCATGAGGGCCTCGGGGAACTTACTGAGTATCCTTATACTCACCCCTAGACGAGCTATGGTCACACCTCGTTGTGTTTGTAACAGACCTCGGACAGCGCTGACTGAGGCCGAGAGTAGCAGGAATGGACGGTACCTAGAGGTGGACCTTACAATGAGTCGGTATACAAAGGATCTAGTGGGATGTGGATTATTGATGAAGTTATATGTACCTACCCTTCAGGTAGGGTTTCCCGGTGGATGATCCAGCAGCTGTTTTACTTTTCTTTGGTTGTACTTTTCTTTCAGATGTACTTGTACATTACTGTTGGGATTTTATTTCTAGCACATTTTACATTTCATCACTTATTTTTTATACATTTTTACTTAGTGTTTTTCTTCTAGATTATACATTGTTGTGTGTGTTATAATTTATAATGGCAATGCCTTCACATTTTTAGGGATTTACGCTTTTGGTGCTAGTCGCCAGCCCCTGGCCTGTGGAAGGTGGGCATGGGGTAGTCACGGAAAGGTCCTCGAGGGATTGGTCATGACAAATTGGTATCAGAGGGAGGATAAAAGGATCTCCCTCTTCAATTAGGGAGAGTTGAGAGGTTTTACCCAACTACCATTAATAGGGTTCGGGGGCTGGAGACTAGCACTAACGGCATAATTCTATAAAATCGTGAAGCCATTACATTTATAACCTGTAAATGCACACAACAGAGCACATAGCTGGATACAAAACCCTATGTAAACTGTATAACAAAAGAGTGATGAAAATTCAACGGGGCTAGAAATACAAGGCCAACTATAATATACAAGTAAATGGTTGTACAAATACAACTGAAGAAAGGAAAAACAATTGTTGGGTCGTCCTCCGGGATTCTTACCTGAAGGGTAGGTTCATATAGGTTTTTCAGCACTCCACATCCGTTAGTCTCCTATGTGTATCGAGTCTTCGTATGTTCCCCCTCTGCGAACCGTCTGGTCCTGGTACTCTCAGCCTCAGTCAGCGATGTCTGTCTTCTGAATCAATCACAATGAGGTACGGGCATCGCCAGTGCAAGAGTGAGTATAACGATACTTAGTAGGGACCCTGAGACCCTCATGGTCTCACAAAATCCAACAAGGATAAACCATAAATTATTAAATCAACATATAACCTTACTTAGGTATATACCCATACATATACCTATGTTATCAAGTGATCCATCTCAATCAATAGGAAAACATTGAAAATCTGACTAAGCTTAACCATGATTTTATTCATATTGTTGAAACCATGGCTACTGGAGAAATCTTTCCTTTTCGAGTTCAGTGGGCCTGCTGCGACACCAAGAGTGCTTCCCACTAACATTGGGCTACTAGGTTACTCTTCATGTCGAGTACCATGGGTCTTCTGCGTCACACAGACATGCTCCCCACCGTGGGTCTGCCACCACAACTAGGCACTCCCCCTCATATCTTACAGAGATACTCCTCTTGTCGAGTACCATGGGAATACCGCCATAGCCAGGCTCTCCTCCTTCATGGGTCTTCACCCACAACCAGGTTCTCCTCATAGTGCTAGTCAAGTCACTCTGAGTCAATCAGTTAATAGTCGTCAAATCTCAGTCAGCAAGTAGGTTTCAGCACTCTGCTAGCTCATCACTAGAAGGGTCTTCCCCACGATCTACTGGTCGATTTCTCAACTGTCCCAAATTCCCACTAAGAAGTATCGCAATGGTTCGCTACGTCATATGGGTATCAACTCAATAGACGAAGCATCAATCGGACACTCGGGCTGTGAGTTATTAGCTATTTAGTCCCAGGGCGCCCGGTTAGATTCGTGCACTATCCCACATGACTGTATCTCAACTGTACCACAAACTCTAGTACGATATACTCAAAAGGACCATCATGATCCATGATTACCAGGGCCACTGACGGTTCGTCAAATAGACACCCGGTGCCAAAGATATGGCCAAAAGAAATAAAGGGCCATAGTGGGACCGGGTCCAGTCCAACCCAGTCAGACCGACCCATCCTGACCCAGTCTGGGACAACCTAGTTCGGGTTGTCCCGGCCTATCCCATTGGTTCTGGCCTGGCCCGTTTCCCGGTCCAGCACGTTAGGTTCGGCCCAACCCACTGGGCCTAGTGCAGTCGGCCGCGAGGGGTTGCGAAGGGCCACGAGGGTGCGGGGCATCTTGGCCCGGCCCGAGGCGGCTCGGCCCAAAAGGGCACCGCGAGGGGCCAGTTCGGCTGGGGGACCACGAGGGAACGAATGGTTTGGCCGTGGAAGCACTGAAAAGGAATGGTTGGACAGGCGGCGCGGTCGGTGAGGGCGGTGTGGCCGGGAAGGGTGGCGCAGCTGGCAAGGGAGAGGAGGTGGGCGAGGTGGTGCAGCTGGCGAGGGTGGCACGGTTAGGGTGGGGCACACTGTTGAGATAGATCGATCATCGAGGAAGGTGCGGTCGGGGTGCGGCGCGGCTGGCGAGGCGGAACAACCGGCGAGGGAGGCAAGGCCGGCGAGGCGGCACGGCCGGTGAGGGGGGCGCAACGGGTGAGGGCGATGCGGCCGACAAGAGGGGAGGGGCGAGGGCGGCATGACCAATGAGGGTGGCACAGTCAGGGTGTGGGGGCCATTTCGGTTCAGTTTGGAGGGTCGTGGGTAGAACGGCAGTTACCTTCGTCTCCTTCGTCAACTTTGACGTCGCTTTCCTCCATTTTGAAGAACACCACAAAGGGGATCAGTGGAGTGGTCGGAACACATTGTTTTGGTCCGCACCCTCCATGTTTAGGTTGATAGAAATTGGATCCAACATGTGATAAAGAACTGATAAAGTGACGCGACGCCCAACACTTGGATTATTGTGCTCTCCAACAAAGAATGTGTTCTCTAAATGAAGAACACTCTCCCGATGATGAATGACCTCAACATCAACCTTCTTCATATGGACTTCCTCTGATGTAGGACGTCTTCAACTACGACGAGCCAGTGCACAAACCGATGATCTAGGAAAACTCCGACGACAAAGATTGTCACGACCCGTCCCGCGGGGCCCATGTCGTTACTACCCCAAGCCCACCTTCCATATCTGGTCCCACTAGTACTGACTCCCCTGGGTCTATCCAGCACAGTGGAGATCTGTAAGTTTGACCATACAAGGCCTCAAACGGTTTCATCCCAATGGTGGAGTGATAGAGGTTGTTGTGTGAAATATCCACCAAAGGTTAGTGATCCTTCTAGCTGCGACCAAAGTCGAGGACACAAGCATGTAGCATGTCCTCGAGGGTCTGAAGGGTCCGCTCAATATTACCATCTGTCTGATGTTGGAAGGTGGTGCTCAGACAAAGCTGCATCTGGAAAGCCTCCTGAAACCCCTTTCATAGCTGGGAAGTAAACCATGCATCACGATCATAGACAAAAGAGGAAGTTAGTCCATGTAGCAGCACAATCTCCTACACATAGAGGTGTCTCATGTTCTCTATTGATCCCTTCTCTCTAATCTGTAGGAAGTGAGCCGACTTAGTGAGTCGGTCGACGATCACCCAAATCGAGTCATTACCCCTGGATATAAGTGGAATTCCGGTCACGAAGTCCATGGATATCCCATACCACAACCACTCTGGATTCTCTAATGGCTGAACCAAGCCTTCTAGTACCTGGTGCTCCACCTTCACTTGCTGACAAGTGAGGCATCGAGAGAAAAACAATGCAACTAATTTCTTCATACCTGGACACCAATGTTGTTGTCAAAGGCCCTGGTACATCTTCTCCACTTCTGAATGTAACGTTAAAGGGGATTTGTTGAAATCCCTCAACACTATCTTCAGAAGTCACACTGGTACCATAGTACGTCCTCTGAAGAGGATGATGTGCTCCCCACCTTCAGAATATCCATCACGTGTCAGCCCTGTGGATATATGAGCACATCGTGTCTCGTAGTCAGTGTCTTTATGATTTTCCTCCCTGACTCGCTAAAGATGTGGGGGAGTCACTATATGAGACTAAATAAAGGTAGCTCTGTCTCTATCCACAAAATATATCTGTAATGAAGCTAGCTAATCCATCGCCTCGCCTAATAGTTGTATACCAGTTCTCCTGTTGAGTGAATCTGCCACAACATTCCCCTTCCTGGGAGTATAGACTATCTGAAAGTCATAGTCCTAGAGAAACTCAAGTCGAAACCGATGTCTCAGGTTCATGTCCTTCTGAGAAAATATATACCTGAGACTCTTGTGATCAGAGTACCCGGTAAAATGTTAACCCATCAAATAGTGCGGCCACATATTCAATGTGAAGACCACTACTACTAACTCCAGGTCATGGGTAGTGTATCCATATACATGTTTTCTCAGCTACTGAGAACCATATATGATCACTTTTCTCTCCTGCATCAGAACACAACTGAGTCTGGTCCCTGATGCATCGTAGTAGACTATGTAACCTACGCTTTCCTCTCGAAGCCTCAAGATGGGGGCACTAGTAAGCCTCAGCCTCAGCTCACAAGGTATAATCTTTTGACCGTGTCACATTTTTTTCTTTAAGGATGACTCACCATAGACATCCAGCTAGAGTCCTGAGAGTTGTATGCACAGATAGCCCATTGAGTGACGAGGCCCCAGTGCAGGAACCTCTTCCAGCGGAGGCACCATCGGTACCACTACCCGTTGGGACACCAATTCCACTAGCCCAGGTAGCAGATGACGAACGCCACTTGAGCACATTTCATGAGTTCTAGCGCCAGGTTCCACCCATGTTAAAGTGAGAGACAGACCCACAATCAGCCGAGGATAGGCTGGAGGCTGTGGTGAGTGTCTTTAGATTAGTAGGGACACCAGCAATCCTTATGGTGATCTTTGTGATGAGTTTCCTTCAGGCAGCAGAAGCTCCCTACTGAGTATCGTTATAGTCACCCCTGCACGGGCTATGACAACACCTCTTTATGTTGGTTGCAAATGACAGACATCGCTGACTGAAGCCGAGAGTAGCAGGATTGGACAGTACCCGGAGGTGGATCTTATGACGATTCGGTACACGGTGGAGTTGGACGGATGTGGAGCGGTGAGGAGGATATCTATACCTAACTTTTAGATAGGGTTTCCCAATGGACGATCCAGCAACTGTTTTAATTTTTATTCAGTTGTACTTGTACATTAAATTTGGCTTGTATTTCCAGTCCCTTTTACTTTTCAACACTGTTTTGTATACATTTTTTCTTAGGGTTATACTTCCAGCTCATACTCTGTTGTATGTGATTACTCTTATTAAATGTAATGCCTTCCCAGTCTTATGGATTTACACCTTTGGTGCTAGTTTCCAGCCTTAGAAATATGGAAGGCAAGCTTGGGGTAGTCACAACACGGGACTTGGGGGACGGGTCATGACAAATTCGAATCAGAGGAGTCAGTTCTACCACAGAACATAGGACTCTGATATTTCTTTTCTATGAAGCAATAGTGTTAAGTGTAGTGATAGTAGTTTTCAATTTAGGGAGTCTAGTGTTGGTGCGGAAGCTGACATATCCATACAACAGGACCTTGACTTCTGATTTCTGACACAGTGCACGAGAACACTAATTACATGTGTGTTTTCAAAAGTTTTCTTTATGTTAGCTCAACCAGTTCATCTCACCATGTATAATATTTTGAATGTGACACATCTGTGTCTTTTAGGATGCCTCCCCACAGACGACCAGTTAGACCCCCGAGAGTTATATGCGCAGATAGCCCATCGAGCGACAAGGCCTGAGTACAGGTTCCTTTTTCAGCGGAGGCACCGGCGGTACCACCCCCCATTGGGCCACCGATGCCACATACCCCAGAAGCAGATGATGCAGACCACTTGAGCATGTTTCACAAGTTTCAGTGGTAACAATAATCGTTGGTCCACCAATTCTACCAGCCCCAACAGTAGAGAGTGCACACCACCAGAGCACATTCCATGAGTTCTAGTGCCAGAGGTCGCCCAGGTTTAGGGGAGAGACGGACCTGTAGGCAGTTGAGGATTGGATGGAGGCTATGGTGAGAGTCTTTAGACTGGTAAGGTCACCAGAAGTCCTTATGGTAATCCTTTCCATGAGTCTCCTTCAGGCAGCAGCAGGTAGATGGTGGATCCTGATGCTCTAAGTCCATGATGAGTTGACGCTACTATGGACAGACTTCGAGAGCCTGTTTCGAGCAGATTTTGTCTTAGCAACCCTACGTGAGGTGCTGATACAAGAGCTATTCCATCTGCAGCAGCGCAGCATGATTGTAGCTCAGTACTCATCTAGGCTCAATAACCTCTTTCACTACTCCACAGATATTGTGTGGGACCCATTATTTAGGGATTGGACCTTCGATAAGGGGATCAGGTGAGAGATCATTTCATTGGTGATCTCGCTCAGCATCTCGACGAAGGAGGGGGTATTGAAGCAAGCCCTCTTAGTGGAGAGTTTGCTTGCTAAGTAGCCTCCAGTAGCGAGACCCACTACTAGTCGACATGTAGCGGAGTCTTCTGTAGCTGGTAGAAAAAAGATGACACAGTGGTCCAAGAGGACCAGACCTACAGGTGGACGACTGCGCGACTCAAGATCTGTTGTGTGGGGAACCGAGGGTGTAGACAGACCTACCAAGAGCATGCAGTGTTACTCATACAAAGGATAGGTTCCAATGGCTCGTGATTGTCTGGCCTGCCATTTGGAGGATCAACAGAGAGCTGACGGACCTCCCAGGTAGAGGAAATGTTTTGATCAAGGTGGTATGCAGGGAGGAGGAAGATGTGGCAGAAGAGATGGTCTTGTAGCTAGTGGTGGATGACATTCTGAGGTGTTACCACCACCACCAACAGGAGGTCCACCCAGACCATAGGGAGCAGGTGGACAGGCAAGAGCTCTAGTCTAGGCAGCTAAGGCTTACGATCACAACACTCCAGAGATGATTCAAGGTATGATCTGTGTCTACTCCACCATAGCTGCAGTTCTTATAGACACATGTGTCAGTTATTCTTTCATTTACACTACCC
Source organism: Viscum album (assembly GCA_963277665.1). Taxonomy (NCBI): domain Eukaryota; kingdom Viridiplantae; phylum Streptophyta; class Magnoliopsida; order Santalales; family Viscaceae; genus Viscum; species Viscum album. Next base: position 650,657,952 of record OY728126.1, read on the forward strand.
TCGTTCGGGGCCCAGAGATTCCGATGGAGCCGTTGGTTCGATCCTTATGGCTAGATACTCCTACGGGAGAAGACTCGATGATTACGCACTGGTGCCGACAGTGTGATCTTACTCTAGGGGGAAAGAGCATCAGCTGGGATATAATTGTAGAGACGTTGAGGCCTTACGATTTCATCTTGGGTATGGACTGTTTGTCTATAATCTATGCTTAGGTTTACTGTATTAGGCACAAAGTGTGGTGTGTCTGCATGGATGGGACACGGTGCACCTTCACCAGTGAGAAGAGATCCTTTGCAGCACAGGACAGACTTATTCAGAGAAGGGTGTCTTCGATCACTCAATTGTTGGTCTGCCTTACCCTCGGAGCAGTTGATGTAGAGATTTCAATCTATCCTATAGTGGTGGACCAGTACACAGATGTTTTCCCCAATGATGTCACAGGTCTACCTCCACGTACAGAGGTGGACTTATAAATTGACATGTACCCCATGAAAGCACTGATATCTACACCAGCATATCAGATAGCTCCATATGAGCTTCTTGAGCTGTGGGTAATGCTGGAGGACTTGCAGGGGAAGGGATTCATCCAGCCCGGTGTTTCGCTCTAGGCAGCCCCAATTCTATTCGCCAAGAAGGCAGATGGAAACATGAGGCTTTGTGTTGACTACCATCGCCTAAACTAGGTGATTGTGAAGAACAAGTACCCACTCCCGAGTATTGATGACCTCTTTGATCAGCTGAAGGGAGCAAAATGGTTATCGAAGATAGACCTTAGATCAGGTTATCACCAACTCAGAGTTCGAGAGGAGGATGTACAAAAGATGGACATCAGATGTTGGTACGACCACTACCAGTTCATGGTTATGATTTTTGGTGTAACCAACTCTCCAGGAGTGTTCATGGGACTCATGAATAGGATCTTCCAGCCATACCTCGATCACATTGTCGTAGTATTCATCAACAACATTCTGATCTACTTGTCTATTCAGGAGGAGAATGCCTAACATTTGTGGGTAGTACTGGACACACTCCGAGAGCACTAGGAATAAACATGAACTCGCAGTGTTAATGGGGCTCATGAACAGGATATTCCAGCCATACCTCGATCACTTTTTCATAGTCTTCATCAACAACATTCTGATCTACTCGATTACTGAGGAGAAGAATGCCTACCATTTGCAGGTAGTACTGAACACACTCCGACAACACCAGCTTTATGGTAAGCTCTCGAAGTGCTAGTTCTGGATCCGAGAGGTTCACATTCTGGGTCATGTCATCTCAGAGACTGGAGTTGTAGTGGATCCAGTGAAGATTGAGGTGACACTTTCTTGGGAGCCACCCAAGAGTGTGACAGTGGTACGAAGTTTCCTTGGTTTGGCTGGTTACTACCAGAGGTTTTTCCCAGACATCTCTAGAGTTTCAGAACCACTATCAGCCTTGACGAAGTAGGGGAAACCCTTCATGTGGTCAGAGATATGCCAGCTGGGATTTTAGGAGATGAGGTAGAGGCTAACTCGTGTCCCCATCTTGAGGCTTCAGGGGAAGTCATAGGGTGTGTAGTCTACTGCAACGCATCCGATACTAGAATCAGTTGTGTCCTATTACCGCAGCGAGCAATGACCGCGTGTGGTTCTCGACAGCTAATATAACATGAGAATAACTACACTACCTATGACCTAGAGTTAGCAATAGTGGTCTTCGCCTTGAAGATGTGACGACACTATCTGGTGGGATAATGTTTTACCGTGTAATCTGATCACAAGATTATCATGTATTTATTCTCTCATAAGGACCTGAACCTGAGGCAACGATGTTGTCTTGAGTCCCCCAGGAATATGACTTCAAGATAGTCTATACTCCTAAGAAGGGGAACATTGTTACAGATGCACTTAGAAAGAGAATTGTTATACATATGCTAGGCGAGGTGATAGAGCAGCTAGCTGCTCTACATATATCCTTTGTAGAAAAAGATGGAGCAGATTTACTTCATTCTCATACAGTCACTCCTCCAATTATTCATCATGTTAGAGAGGCTTAGAATGGGGATGTTGACTTCAAGAGACGATGTGATCAGATATCAACAGGGCAGGCACCTGATTGATTTTTTAAAGGTGGGGAGCACGTCATTATCTTTAGAGGACATACTATGGTTCCAGTGTAACTTCAGGAGGAATTATTGAAGGCGTTCTACACATCCCCTTTAGTGGTACATTCAGGAGTGGCAAACATGTACTAGGACCTTTGCCGACAGCACTGGTGGCCAGGTATGAAGAAGGCAGTAGAGAAGCTTGTGTAACACCCTGAGATTTTATGAGATATATTATTTTTAAATTTTGTTGATATATCATCTCGCCTTTTTATAACATAAACATTCATTACATTACAAAAACCTGAGGATCTTTAAGGTTTAGTGTCTTGGAAACCAGGAACAAAATAAATGAAAACAACATTAAAGATTCTTCTTAAATACTTTAAAGGCTTCTCCTTAAGTTCATCCTAGGTTCATTACTGCATCTCATAACCTGGGGACATACATTATAAGAAAGGGTGAGCAGAAGGCCCAGTAAGGGAACAAGAGAAACTTATAACATGTGAACTTGAGATACATCAACTATGTCATGAAAAAGAAATTTAAGGCATGAGAAAAAAATCGTGTAGCATATCATAATAAAAATAAAATTTTTCATAACTTTAAGATGTGGATACATCATTTAACATATAAAATAATTAACATATCACCAAGGTCCATCCTCAAGGTGTCATTTGAAAATTAACAAGGTTATTCACCAAGATATCTTGATAATTGTAATCACTAGTGGTTACATCATTACCCAATGCATTGGAGCGCTATCAGGGCGCACCCTTAAATTAGCCTTTATTATCATGTGAGCCACATATATAATCATCAAACATTTCATAAATAACCCATATATCATAATATATATGGGTTTCATTTCATAATCATAACGTTTTTATAAAAAATTTCTTTAAAGACATGATCTTTACGTCATTATAAACCAACGGAAGGGGAGAGCGGGTCTCATGTATATAAATCCCAGAATTTAAAATAGAAAATTTTGATATATATGTGAATACCCCTGTATAAATATGATCATTGAGTATTCACTTTATAACATAAAATAATTTTGAGAAAAGATAGAGGCATTTTGAGACAAAAATTCTGCAGCATAACGGCTATGTTTCGGGTTTTTAGAAAACATCGAAAAGAGTGGGGACATGGGTCAAACATTCATAAATGATCCATAAAAAATAGAGGGACAGAATAAGAAGGATATATGACCATGGTAATTAAATTTTAAGGACATACCATTTGAAATGAAAAACATGGAAGGAAGACAAAAATTAGATTTCTCTTATGAAAGTTCGGCAGCCTAACAACGTTACTTAAACTTCAACAAAAATGATTTGCAAATATCAAATAGGGTCTTTAATCATGTGAACATAAGAGTTCATTATGATAGAAATAGATATCATACCCCAACATAATTAAAAAGAAACTTGAAATACTTGACATGAAAGTAGAACTTTGAAAAGAATTAGAAGGGTGGAAGAATCCCTTAAAAATTCGGCAGCCTAACGACGCCACAAAAAAATTCATAAAACGAAATGATGAGAGTAAGAGGGGGTATCTCATAATATGAACATAAAAAGGACAGTATAATGAATATTAAAGAACATACTCCAACATAAGAACATGGATCATAAAAGAAATGACATAAAAGAGATTACTTGAAAAGAAAGAGAGAGGTCGGATCCCTTACCTTAAAACATAACTCTTAAAACTCAATGGTTTGGACCTTGAGGGATTTGGGGCACCTTGGGAGGACATATTGGGAGGTGAGGAGACCAGAAATTCGTTGAGAATGATTTTGGAGTCCAAAGGATGAAATAATGGTTTGGTATTTATAAGGAAAGTGAGGGGACAAGGCATTAATGGCCAAGGGACACCTCATAAGTGGGTTTCTCAAAACCATGTGCTCTCCCAAGATATTTCCCATGAAGTTAGGCCACATGGGTCCCCCAATACAATAATGCATCACCTTTGGTCGTCCAACCCATATAATATCTCATGAATTCATCATGACACAGTTATGATGTAATTAAACATACTGAAACCCTAAAACTGTATTTTTACTATTCACTGAAAATTCAACTTTCTCAGAAAAATCCCAAAATTTCACCTTAACCAAATATCAATGATCTGATTTCAAAAATGAACTCCATTTTATAAAAATATTTTTCTATATATTTTTAATTTATTTTTTAAATAAATACACTATTCACCGAAAATTCATTTTTTCAGAAAAAACCCCAAAATTTACCTTAACATAATATCGATGCTCTGAGTTCAAAAATGAAATCCATTTTATAAAAATAATTTTCAAAATAATTTTAATTTAATTTTTAATTAAATAACACTATTCACCTGAAAAAACTAATACTTGAATAATAATTTATGAAACCGTTATTTAACAATTTTATTGAATCAAATTACTTAATCAAGGTGCCTAGATTATATTAATGCTTTATTTAAGTGAGATTACTAATCAATTTAGTCACATTACTAATCCTAAGAATAAAATCACTATTCATAATTTACTATTCATGAAAAATCATGTTGATCTTATTAGACTCTAAATTTCATACTGAACATAATTGTAGAAGACCATTTTTTGAAAATCATTACACATTTTTAATTATTTAAGGATTACATGAACATTTTTTTTAAAAATATCCTTTCTCTAAAATTCACCAAAAATATGCATACTATATTTATCCGGACATTTGGAAAGTCATAAACATCATCATAAGAAGAAATCCCAATTTTTAATTAAAATAATGGATTACACAAGGCAGTTACGGTCTCCTTATATAACCCCTTATCACACCAGCATAGGACCTAAGTGTAAGGTGTGCTAAGGTGAGAGAATCTGAGGGAGGCTCGGCCAACATCGCACGAGTAGTAATTTCTATCAGTTTGAACTTCTCGCAAAGGCGATCCCGTTCTAGCTTCACACGATGATGTTCAACTTGGGTTTGGTCTAGAGCAAAGCCCAATGGTGCTACCTCCTTCCAATGTTCTGTTAGATGGGCTTCGATCGGTCCAAGACTACTGGGTGAGGCCATCAAATCTTCTTTCTATATTAATTAACCAAGATTACTTGTATTTAGAGAAAATAATCAAAACGTTTAGTTTCCAGCGGTCATATTGACCAATGTTCATATAACAATCAAAAACCAATGGTCTCATTTTAATTATACTCATGTTTTCTAATGAAACATTTTTGTTGAGTATAAAAATAAAATAAAAAAACACACACAAAATTAGGAAACAAGACTTATTCAAAATTTCGGGTCGTTACAATCTTTCCCCCTTAAGAAATTGCCTCCTCGCAATTTTTAAAATTGGTTTTTGAAATTTCATTGAATGTCCCACATCGAAAAAGGATTCAGTAGCACTATTACTTTAAAAGAAAGAAAGGGAAGTAGAAAGGTCACCTAAGTTAACCCATACTAGGATTCCATGGAGGAAAACATGGATATGGAAGAAAAACAAAGGGCCAAGTTCTGGGGGAGAGTGATAGAAAACATGCTTAGGAGAAAGATAACCATAAGAAAATCCCAAACATATGATGTGTGTAAACGGTCTTTGATTACCTAGTAGGAAACGTAAACAAACAACGTTTTTGTTTTACGTTCCTTTTCATAATTTTGAGAAATTCATTTACTACATAGAACAAAAACATAACAAAATATACCTACCTTCATGTAGAGTTTCATCCTTTAACATGTTTCTAACAAAACTAATCTTTTCTCCAAACGATGAGCATTCAAAACTACTTTGTCTCATCAAAACACAAGAATCATCTTCTATAGAATCACATAATCCACAAAAGATTTACTATATATTTCTTCTATCTTTAAACATTATCCCAAAAACAGAAAGGGTAAGGTAAAACAACTCGTCAAAAAGAAAGAATCCCATAGGAATGGAAACTACATTTAAATCTTCAAAGTTCAATGGTACTACTCAAAGTTCATCATAGACCATTCCATAAATAACGGTCCTTAGAATTCCTCAAAATAAACAAATCTAAGATTGAAACCCAAATACAAGAATGATTTGATAACATTTTCTTCCATAATAAACTTCATTGTTCATCTACAAACAACATCAACCACTCCTAACATCTTATAACAAAAGTATCTAACATAAACATATTTTACCCAAGATAGGATAATCATTCCCATAAGTAACCTAAATTACTATAAGTCCACCTTAAATTCATCGATTCTTCAAAATATTAGTCAACCTTACTCCTCAATGAAAATACCGTAGTAATCTATTTACCTCAATCATATTGGGTCCCCAAAATAGTGAACGTCTTCCAAAATAATAATCATCTTTTAATCCCCTAATCATATCTGTCATATTAATAAGGCAATCATCGCATTTCCTATCAAATTGGTTGTTGGGACATGTTCTTCCATTTCCCACCATTAACTAAGATGAGAAAGTATAATTAGGGGCTTAAATACTTTGCTAATAATCATGAAAAGGAACTTAAAGCATATAAGGATAACTTGTAGAAGAATAGTATACCCTAACATGTGATCCCCTAGGTTCACATCTAGCTTATCCATGATCATATATTCTTATGCGAATCTTTATTTTATTTTATCCTTGTTCCTTTAACAATGGTTCATACTAAGCTTATGAATTTACCAAAGCATATCCCCCGGGAGTGTCGTAACCAAGAGTGCAGCAAGGCCAGTTGTCGTGTACCAGTTCCTGTTTGAGTCTAGCTCAAAGGAGTGTTTTTGGGTTTTACCCCAATGTACATCTGTGCCAGAGCCACCTCTACCTGCTCGTAACCAGACATTGATGTATTTTCTTGGCATCCCATTACTCAATACTCACCAAAATACCAGGAAGATTTCCTATATCTAAACTTTTCAATAGGATTCTTCTGAAAGTTTTCATATCCTAATTTACACAAATAAATAATCAATCCTTTGATACCAACTATAGAATCCTTCCTTTTTATAACGAAAACATTCATTACATTACACAAAACCGAGGATCTTTAAGGTTTAGTGTCTTGGAAACCAGGAACATAATACATGAAAACAACATTAAAAATTCTTCTTAAACACTTGAAAGGACTCTCCTTATATTCATCATAGGTTCATTACTGCATCTCATAACCTGGGGAGATACATTAAAAGAAAGGGTGAACAGAAGGCCCAGTAAGGGAATAAGAGAAACATTTAACATGTGAACTTGAGATACATCAACTATGTCATGAAAAAGAACTTTAAGGAATGAGAAAGAAATATTGTGGCATATCATAATAAAAATAACATTTTCAAAACATTAAGATGTGGATACATCATTTAACATAGAAAATCATGAACATATCACCATGGACTATCCCCAATGTGTCATTTCAAAATTACCATGGTTATTCATCAAGATATCGTGAAAATTGTAATCTCTAGTGGTTACATCATTACCCAATGCATTAGAGCGCTACCCGGGCACACACTTAAATTTACCTTTATTATCATTTGAGCCACATATATTATCATCAAACATTTCATAAATATCCAATGTATCATAAAATAAATGGGTTTCATTTCATAATCATAACTTTTTAAGAAAAAAATTGCTTTAAAGACATGATCTTTAAGTCACTTTAAACCCATGGAAGGGGGGAGAGGGTCTCATGTATGTAAATACAAGAATTTAAAGTAAAAAATTTTGATATATATGTGAATAACCCTGTAGAAATAATACCTTTGAGTATTCACTTTATAACATAAAATAATTTTGAGAAAAGAGTGTGGCATTTTGAGACCAAAATTCTACAGCATAATGGGAATGTTTCAGGTTTTTAGACAACATTGAAAAGAGAGGGCACATGGGTCAAACATGCATAAATGACACATAAAATAGTATAGGGACATAATAAGATGTATATATGAACACGGTAATGAATTTTTAAGTACATACCATTTGAAATGAAAAACATGGAAGAAAGACAAAAATTAGATTTCTCTTATGAATGTTCGGCAGCCTAACAACGTTACATAAACTTCAACAAAAATGAATTGAAAATATAAAATAGGGTCTCTAATAATGTGAACATAAGAGTTTATTATGATAGATTTAGAGATAATACCCCAACATAATTAAAAAGGAACTTGATAGACATGACATGAAAGTAGAACTTTGAAAATAATGAAAAGGGTGAATGAATCCCTTAAAAATTCAGCAGCCTAATGGTGCCACATAAACATTCCTAAAATGAAATGATGAGAGTAAGAGGGGGTATCTCATCATATGAACATAAAAAGTACATTATAATGAAGATAAAATAACATCCTCCAACATAAGAACATAGAGCATAAAAGAAATGACATAAAAGAGATTACTTGAAAAGAAAGAGAGAGGTCGAATCCCTTACCTTAAAATGTAACTCTTAAAACTCAAAGGTTTGGACCTAGAGAGCTTGGGGGCACCTCGGGGGGACTCCTTGGGAGGTAAGGACACCAGAACATTGTTGAAAAAGATTTTTGAGTCCAAAGGTTGAGATAATGGCTTGGTATTTACAGGGAATGTGAGGGGACAAGGCATTAATGGCCAAGGGACACCTCATAAGTGGGTTTCTAAAAATCATGTGCTCTCCCAAGATATTTCCCATGATGTTAGGCCACATGGGGCCCACAATACAATAATTCATCACCTTTGGTCGGACAACCCATAAAATATCTCATGACATCATCATGACATTTATGATGTCATTAAACATACTGAAACCCTAAAACTGTATTTTTACTATTCATTGAAAATTCAACATTCTCAGAAAAATCCCAAAATTTCACCTAAACCAAATATCAATTCTCTGATTTCAAAAATGAACTCCATTTTATAAAAATAATTATCTAAATATTTTTAATTTACTTTTTACATAAATACACTATTCACCGAAAATTCATTTTTTTCAGAAAAAACTCCAAAATTTACCTTAACATAATATCGATGCTCAGAGTTAAAAAATGAAATCCATTTTATACAAATAATTTTCTAAATATTTTTAATTTAATTTTTAATTAAAAACACTATTCACCTGAAAAAACTAATACGTGAATAATAATTTATGAAACCATTATTTAACAATTTTATTGAATCACATTACTTAATCTAGGTGCCTAGATTATATTAATGCTTTATTTAAGTGAGATTACTAATCCATTTAGTCACATTACTAATCCTAAGCATTAAATCACTATTCATAATTTACTATTCATCAAAAATCAAGTTGATATTATTAAACACTAAATTTTGTACTTAACATAATTGTAGATGACCATTTTTTGAAAATCATTACACATTTTAATTTATTTAAGGATTACATAAACATATTTTTAAAAAGAATTCTCTAAAATTCGCCAAAAATATGCATACTATATTTATCCGGACATTTGAAAAGTCATAAACATCATCATAAGAAGAAATCCAAATTTTTATTTAAAACAAAGGATTACACAAGGTAGTTACGGTCTCCTTACATAACCCCTTATCACACCAGCATAGGACCTAAGTGTAAGGTGTGCTAAGGTGGGAGAATCCTAGGGAGGCTCGGCCAACATCGCATGAGTAGTAATTTCTATCAGTTTGAACTTCTCGTGAATGCGATCTCATTCTAGCTTCACACGATGAAATTTAGCTTGGGTTTGGTCCAGAGCAAAGCCTAATGGTGCTACCTCCTTCCCATGTTCTGTTAGATGGGCTTTGATCGGTCCAAGACTACTGGGTGAGGCCATCGAATCTTATTTCTATATTAATTAACCAAGATTATTTGGATTTAGAGACAATAATCAAAACGTTTAGTTTCCAGCGGTCATATTGACCAATGGTTATATAATAGTTAAAACCCAACGGTCTCATTTTAATTATACTCATGTTATCAAATGAAACATTTTTGTTGAGTATAAAAATAAAATAAAAAAACACACACAAAATTAGGAAACAAGATTTATTCAAAATTTATGGTTGTTACAGTTGATGTCTTATATTATACACTACAACAAGATTATCATGCACTATATGCAACACTGTATTAGCATGTAGTATACGAAACACTAATCTTGGATCGTGTTACACACAATATCATGTTTGTTTGATAGAAGTTATACTACGTAACATTGAGTGTATATATAATATTCAATGTATAAATGAAATATGGTTGGATTATATTACACAAAACACCAAAGGAATCTTGCACTACAGGAAACCCTAACTTTTCTTGCATTACACAAAATCGCGACCTTCCACGATAGCGTGTGTAGTATGCAATATCGAGTTTCACTAAATGAGATATTATTATAATATTATTATGAACTAGCTGCTATGAATAGTAATACCCACTTTTTAAAATTTTATAAATTTTATCTTTCCAAATGGACTTCATTTTTTGATTCAGAATATTGAAATTAGCCTAGGGTAAATATTTGGTATTTCTATGAATACATTCAATTTTTTATGAATAGTGAAAACACTAGGTTACTATTTAAAAACCGACTTTTTATTTAAATAATTATTTATTTTATTTAAATTTATTTTAGGTAAAAATCAATACATAATAACTATATAAGTTCAATCTAATTTATTTGAGTCATTTTATAATAATTTAAGACATATAAAAATTTTATTAAACTTTTCACCGTCTTTTACCCACCCGCTAAGAGAATTTGAAAATTTACATAAAACATAATTTTACCGCTTCTGTGAATGGAATATTGAAAATCCTAGAGAAATAGTTAATATCAAGTTGTAAAATTAGTTTCAATAGGATAAAAACAATTTTTGGTGAATTGTAACTTTTTACTTTTATTTACCACTGTTAAAAGTAAATATGGTAGTTTTGGGTAAAAATGATATTATTGTTACCCCAAACACATGTTTTAATTATAATGGGTAAGTATAATTAGACCATAAATAACCATAGGAATATTATATTATCATTTAGGCCCACTTTTAATAGATTAGGACATATATTATTATTTTATTTAAAAAAGAGTTAAAATAGTTAAAATCAATGTTTAATAACAAAAACATTTTTAATATAGAGTTATACAAAATATAAATTCGACTAGAAATATTCATTATAAATCTAAAAAGATTTCTTACCTAATGGTATTTTATTTATAATTTTTATACATTAAAGAATATAATTTATTTTTGAAACAATGGTGATGCAGTAATTACCTAAATAATGAAATATTAAAATAATTGATATTATAAATAGCCAAAAAATGTAATTTGAGCCTTTTTATGAATTCCACTAATTTTATAGGTTAATATGACATGTTATTATTGATTTAAATAACTTTTTTCTAACTAATAATAATGTTACGATTTTTACAAAAATCATGTATCAAATAGTGTCAAAATTGACATAAAATAGTTTTTAAGACAAATATTATATTATTAATAACTATTCTATTCCTAAAAATCTAATGTTCAGAAAAATGACTTAGATAAGATTATATATATTAATAATGAACCACTTGGGGTTATTTTGGATTGTTATTGTATGTTTAATAACCTTTTAGTGTAAGTAAACAAAAATACATGGTAAAAGTTAAATTATGTAACATAGAGTTAAATCTAAATGATAAGGTTCAAATAGTAACCTAAACTTGTCTAAAATATATTAGATGAGAGTATTTCAACCCATACCTACCTTATCTTATAAATAAATCAATTTGGAGCTATTAAAAACCTAATACGAACTTATTATAAAATAATATTTTAAGTTTTTCCAAAGGTACAACTCTCCTCTCTTATAAAAAGGGAACCCATTCCCTCTTCACTTCACACCCTTTTGAGCCTTGAAGCTCGTCCAACCCCTAAAAAATACTCTTCTAAACCTCTCTAGTTAAATCATAGAGGTTCTGGTATTCTCAAAAGACCAAATCTAGTGCCCTAAGAAGATGATTAAAGGAGGTGCGTCGAGGAAGCTGTAACCTCTTCTACCGACTCCCTCAAGTTTATTTCTTCTTCTACTTCCTCTTGTTTAGTAGTTTCATTATAAAGTAATAACATAATTATTAATTATATACTAATATATTATTATAAATATGAAACAACCTTATTTTACCTTTTATCCATCCTATGGAAAACAAAATCACCGCACGTGCATACGTACGGAATACCGTCTCCACGCAGTGGTGTAGTCTGTTTTCAACCACCACCTTACTTGGATGGGTATAATGGTGTAAATAAATAACTATATATGATTATTTTAAAGTTATATTAATTCCTAAATATTACACATACACTTCAATACAATTCCATGATCATGGAAATGAGATCATCGCTCGTGCGTACGTACGGACTATCGTCTCCACAACGTGATGAGATTCATTCTCCATGTTAACCATTCATGAATGATTATAAAGTATATATAATGAATAATAATTAAATATATGACATAATAATGATACTTTATTTATGTATATATATATATATATGTATGTCATATACTGAATTCCATTCAAGTCAATAAGGAAAGGAAAACAGTGTTCATGCGTACGTACGGCCTACCGTCTCCATGAACGGTGTATTTCATTTCATTTATCTATCTATTATATATATATAAACTTAATATATATGATATATAAATCATGATTTAAAATTTGGAAGTAATTACATCGTGATATAAGTAATAATAATATCATGAACAACAAGTCCAAACAAGTATGATAAATAAAACTATTTTACCCAAAACACTGCTTTAACATGGAATTTACAAAAGAACGGGTAATATAAAGTCATAAGTGAACCTTATATGATATAATAACAATGAATATTATTCTTTAATAAGTAAATGACATTATTTTAATCATTATATAGGAGATTCGAATACGTACGAAGCATATCAGACCTAATTTAAGGGATAACTTTTCCAATATCATTTTTATCAGAGATTCTTTATTCGTATGTGTATGTTTCAAGTATAATTTCTCTATGATTTACATGGTTTCACTTTTATTATGATTAAATGATATCCATTTTGTTTTGTATGGATTATTGTATGATTAGATGAAGTTTATGAAACCCATTTTATTCTTTGGGTAATGATGAATGATTTATGTTCATGTTGTGGCACAAGTAAGAATGATTTCATTATGAGATGGGTGGGACCTATATCTCCCCACAATGAATTGGGTAATGATTTATATCTCATGAGATAAACATGGCTGGAACGGTAAGATAATCTGGTTCAGTAATACAGAACTGGAATGAGGAGTGAACTCGATTTAGAAAGGGACTTTGTCCACTAAGATGGTCTTGGCAGCAATGCCTTGGCTACTATAGAAATCATGTCATGTGTTTAATGGTTTTCCATAATTAATTGTTTTGTTCCAATGATATTTTATCTTGATTGATGTTCATTTATGATATATTCCTCACGTACTTCCAAGATTTATATCTTTGCTCATGATTTTGATCTTTAGATTTTATGTTCAACTTTTTGCATTCAAATGATTATGGATTGTTTTATGTTCTCAATGTTTACCCTTATTGGGCATTTGAGCTCACCTTTTACATGTTTTTTTCCAAAGGATATAAAGAAAGGTTTTTGGTAAAAAAGGGGAAGATCTTTATGGGATATGTTGAAGATCTTTCACCACAATTAGAAGATTATGATCCATGTTTCCAAAGACACTAAACTATTACGGTCCTCATGTGTTTGTTTTTGTTATGTATTAAGTATTCCATAAAAGTAAAGTAATGTCCATAAACATCAAGCCTTGGTATCTATAGTTGGTATCAGTGGAAAGGTTTAATTAACCATTGGAAACTATAATGCGAAAAAATTATTGAGATCCATAGAGAAATTTCTATGGTATGTCTATGGATGTCCCTAAGGTTATGTATAAGTATAGGTTATAGTCCTAGAATTACGGTAACAATATTATAATTAACCCTAATATGTTATATATTGAAGGTAATCCCCCTTTATTATATTTTTTTCCCTAACATGATTTCTGCCTCTCAGACTATTCTTTTTGGGTTTTAGAAAATGGCTGGAAACAGGAAGATTCACGATACTGTAGGATATGATGGACAATGGAATGATATTCTTCATGAGAAACCAAATAAAATGGAATTTGGAAGTCCAAACATCGTTATTATTCCTAATCAGAAATCTCATAATATGATCAATAATCTCAACATTTGTAACTTTCCCGACTCAGTTAATAAGATAAAGATGTAGTTTCATGATGATCTTAGATAAAATAATGTTCAATTTTTCTCATGTAGATTATGTGGGAAGAGACATCAAAGAGAATGTTTCAAAGGAATAGGAATATGCTATGGGTGCGGGAAATAAGGACACAAATCTAGTAAGTTCAAAGGAAGAGGTTCAGTTAACACCATGGAGAAGGATAATGGAATTTCTACGACAACAACAATGATTAGATGTTTTAAATGTGGAATGTATGGGCATTATGCAAACCAATTCCCTAAGGGAAAATCTCATGAAGAGAGTCAGCATGGTCATATGGGTAGTATTTATGTGGATGATGATGATGAGAAAACTACAAATGATATATGAGATAAAAGATGTGTTGAAGCTTGGTCAATGGTATAAGAAGGTAGTGGAATGATTGTATGTTTATCAAGGGTTATGTGGTATTGGAAATTTAATGGTACTATGGAATAAATAATCATCCAAGGATTGTTACACAATTGTTTTTCCTTATGTTTTTTAAAGTATATGTTGAATGGTACCGGTAACAATGAAAGGTTATTCAGATATTTTTGGAAAGCACCTAATATGCGCATAATGAAGGGATACGAAGATAATGAAATGTTTGATAATATTAATGAGATCATGATTGATATATAGAAAAAGTGATATCATGGATTGAGTATATAGAATTTTTGGGATTTTGGTATGTGGAGAGAGTTACCTTCTGACAGAATTCATTTTTTCACTAAGGTTTTATGGTAATTTATGTTTCAAAAGAACACATGATTAACATATTCACATGTTTGTAATGAGATCAACAAGATATATCTTATGATATGTGGGGGATAAATGATGGAATCCACGTGCTTGTTATGTGACATTTTTAGTAATTGTTTTCTTTATACTATGATATTGGACAGATATATTTTGGATAAGCCTAAAGATTTCAAGGGATTATATTATACATCAGATAGTATTGTTTAAGTATAGAACTTGTTTTTAGATATAATTTTTCGAATGTTATAATAGTATAGTTTTATAAAAAGGACAACCCATAGGATGGGAGACAACCCGTCCTGTCAGACAAGGTTGCGGGAATCGAACCCACAAACCAAAGTGTGATAGGCCTTTATCACCTACCACTAGCCTACAAGAAGTCCCTGATTAGTAGAAACTAGTTTTATTTTAATATGCGCTATGATAGATGAAGTATAAGTCCATTTAACAACTATATACAATTAATCTTAGCATAATTGCACTTATGAATATTCAATAAATTGTGCTAAACTTTTTGCGATAGAAACAGATGGAATGACCTATAATTCTATAGCATGATCTGGTAACACTTCACGAATGACAAATTCAACTTAATTTAATTAATAGATTAAGTGAAAATTGTTCATGTAACAAACAATGGTGAGATTGTACCAAAATCAACTAAGGATTTCTTTTAATTCAACAATTCATAAACATTAGGGAAATGATCTTGAGAACTAAAAATGTTATCCTAGTACCCTAATACCCGATGAATTAGATGGTACCTTAAATCATCACAAATTTATGGCTTAGTGATTGATGGATTTTTGATAGCCATGTTATCTACCACTCTCCATCAGAATTTTATGGTTAGATTTCTCATCCATATCCATATTTTAACCAATGTTGTCTTATGTGGAAACCCAGTGCTGAGTTACTTTTGGTGACCGTTATGATTCTAACATTCCATTTTAAAATAATGTTTTAGTATTCCTTTTTACGATGTGGGTTTCTATGAATGAAACATTCAAGTAGTTAACCATTTATAACCTCGACGAATTTCGAGGACGAAATTCATTTTATAGGGGGTAGAATGTAGCACCCTAAGATTTTATGAGATATATTATTTATAAATATCTTTGAAATATTCTATTATAAATTACCCCAAGATTATATTGCATTATACGCAACACCGTATTAGCTTGTAGTATACACAACACTAATCTTGGATCGTGTTACACACAATCTCATGTTTGTTTGATAGAAGTTATTCTACGTAACATTGAGTGTATATATATATATATTCAATGTATAAATGCAATATGGTGAGATTCTATTACACGCAACAACAAAGGAATCAATCACTACACGCAACCTTGACTTGGCTTTCATTACACACAATCGTGACCTTCCACTATAGCATGTGTTGTATGCTATATAGAGTTTCACTAAACGAGATATTATTATAATATTATTATGAAATAGCCGTTATTAATAGTAATACCCACTTTTTGAAATTGTATAAATTTTATATTTCAAAATGGACTTCATTTTTGGATTCAGAATATTGAAATTATCCTGGGGTGAATTTATGGTATTTTTCTGAAAACATTCAATTTTTTATGAATAGTGAAAACACTGGGTTACTATTTAAAACCCGAAATTTTATTTAAATAATTATTTATTTTATTTAAATTTATTATAGGTCATAATTGATACATAATAAATATATAATTTCAATTTCATTCATTTGAGTCATTTTATAATAATTTTAGACATATAAAAATTTTATTGAACTTTTCACCGTCTTTTACCCACCTCCTAGGAGAATTTGAAAATTTACATAAAACATAATTTTACCGCTTCTGTGAATGGAATTTAGAAATTACGAGAGACACGGTTAATATGAAAGAGTAATATCTGGTTCAATAAGATAAAAATAATTTTTGGTGAATTGTAGCTTTTCACTTTCATTTACCACGGTTAAAAGTAAATAGGGTAATTAAGGGTAAAAATGATATTATTATTACCCTAAAATATATCCTAATTCTTTTGGATAAGTATAATTCGACCAAAAACAACCATAGGAATATAATATTATCCTTTAGGTCAACTCCTATTTGATTAGGACATTTATTATTATATTATTTAAAAAAGAGTTAAAATAGTTAAAATCAAAGATTAATAACTAATTTTTTTTAATATAGGGTTATAAATAAGATAAATTAGACTATAAATATTCTTTATAAAGATAATAAATATTTACTACCTAATGGAATTTTATTTATAATTTTTAGACATTAAATAATTTAATTTATTTATGATACAATGGAGATGCAGAAATTACCTAAATAATGAAATATTAAAATAATTGATATTATAAATACCCATATAATTATGATTTGAGACTTTTTATGAAATAAACTAATTTTATATATTAATATGACATTTTATTTCTGATTTAATTAATTTTTATAGAACTATTAATGCTTTTATGTTATTCACAAAAATCAAGTACCAAATATTGTCAAAATTGACATAAAATAGTTTTTAAAACAAATATAATATTATTAATTTTATTCTATTCTTAAAAATACAAGGTTAGAAAAAATGACATATAAAAGGTTATATATATTAATAATGAACCACATTGGGTTCGTTTGGCTTGTTATAGTATGTTTATAAACCATTTAGTGTAAGAAAACAAAAAAGACACGGTAAAAGTTAAATTATTTATCTTAGAGTTAAATCTAAATGATAAGGTTAAAATAGTTACCTAAACTTGTCAAACCCCTATTTTATGAGAGTATTTCGACCCATCCCAACCTTATATTCTAAATTAATTAATTTGGAGCTATTAAAAACCGAATATGACTTTGTTATAAAATAATATTTTATGTTTTTTCAAAGGTTCCCCTCTCCTCCCTTATAAAAAGGGTGCCCCTTCCCTCTTCTCTTCACACCCTTTTGAGCCTTGAAGCTTGGTAAACCCCTGACAATTCCTCTTCCAAACCTCTTTAGTTATATCATATTGGTTCTGGTCTTCTCAAAAGACCAACTCTAGTGCCATAAGAAGAAGTTTAAAGGAGGTGCGTCGAGGAAGAGGTAATCTCTTCTAGCGGTTCTTTCAAGTTTCTTTCTTCTTCTACTTCCTCTTCTTTAGTTTTTTCATTATAAATTAATAACATCAGTATTAAATATATAATTATATGTTATTATAAATATGAAACAACCCTTTTTAAACTTCTATCCATCCTACGTAAACCAAAATCACCGCGCGTGCGTACGTACGGAATACCGTCTCGATGTCGTGGTGTAATCTGTTTTCGACCACCAACATACATTGAGGGGTATAATGGTGTAAATAAATAACTATATATTATTATTGTAAATTTGTTTTGATTATTAAATACTATACATAAACTTCAATACAATTCCATGATCATTGGAATGGTATCATCGCTTGTGCGTACGTACGGACTACCGTCTCCATGACGCGATGAGATTCATTCTCCATGTTAACCATTCATGAATGATTATAAAGTATATATAATGAATAATAATGAAATATATGAAATAAAAATGATACTGGATTTATTTATATATATATATATATGTATGTATGTCATCTACTTAATTCCATTCAAGTCAATGAGGATAGGAAAACAACGTTCTTGCGTACGTACTGCCTACCGTCTCCATGAACGGTGTATTTCATTTCATTTATCTATACGTTATATATATATATACAGAATATATATGATATATAAATCATTATTTAAATTCTGGATGTAATTAAATCATGATATAAGTAATAATAATATCAAGAAAAACAAGTCCAAATAAGTACGATAAATAAAATGATTTTACCAAAAACGCTGCTTTAACATAGAATTTACAAATGAACGGGTAATATAATTTCATAAGAGAACCATATATGATATTATAACAATAAATATTATTATTTAATAAGTAAATGGAATTTTTTAAATCATTATACAAGAGGTTCAGATATGTACGAAGCATATCAGACCTAAGGTATGAAATAACTTTTCCAATCTCATTTTTATCCGAGATTGTTTATTTGTAAGTATTTATTCGGGTTATATTTATCATCTAGCTCCCTATTTTCTAAAAATTGTTTCATCATTTTTTAAGTCCTTTTTACCCATTTTTGACTTTTACTACCTGGTATGTAAGAAATATTTCTTTTTTTTATGGTAACAGGTACTTTTTTTACTTTTCCAGCAAAAGTATGAGAAGAATGTTTTCTTTAACTTATACGGCATGAACGGATTTTTACGGTTTCATAACACCTTACTTTCATGAAGCTTACTCTACAATATTTCATGACTATTTTCAACAAAATCCTTTTCTTTTAAAATTTCATGGCATTTTGTGTAAAGAAAATGATTTAGAATAAGAAAGGATATTTTCCCCAAGAATTTATCTCAAGTGTTTTATCAAAACCATTTTCTATATAAGATGGAATTATTTCGTATGTGTATTTTTCAAGTATAATTTATCTATTATTTACATGGTTTCACTTTTCTTATGATGAAATTATATCCATTTTGTTTTGTGTCGATTATGTTAATATGGGATGATGTTTATGAAACCCATTGTATACTTTGGGTAATGATGAATTATTTATGTTCATGTTGTGGCACAAGTAAAAATGATTTCATTATCAGATGGGTGGGACCAATATCTCCCTCCAATGCATTGGGTAAAGATTTATATCTAATGAGAGAGACATGGCTAGAATGGTATGTTAATCCGGTACAGTAATACAGGACTAGAATGAGGAATAAACTCGATTCAAAAAGGGACTTTTTCCACTACGATGGTCTTGGTAGCAATGAGTTGGATACTATGGAAATCATATCATGTTATTAATGGTTTTGCACAATTACATGTTTTTTTTTCTATGCTATTTTATCATGATTGATGTTCTGTTATGATATATGCCTCACGTACTTCCATGATTTATGTCTTTGCTCGTGATTTTGATGTTTAGATTTTACGATCAAGTTTTTGCATTCAAATGTTTATAGAATGATTAATGTTATCAATTTTTACCCTTAATGAGAATTTTATATCACCCTTTATATGTTTTTTTCCCCAGGATATAAAGAAAAGTTTTAGGTAATAAAACAAAAAGAGGAAGATCTTTATGGGAGATGTTGAAAATATTTCACCACGATTAGAAGATTATGATCCGAGTTTCCAAAGACACTAAAATAATATTGTCCTTGTGTTTTTGTTTTTGTTATGTATTAATTATACCACAAAAGTAATGTAATGTCCATGTACATCAAACTTTGGGGCTCTACAACTTTTTTCTCAATGCATCCCTTGTCAGCAAGTGGAGGCAGTGAACCAGGTACTAGCAGGATTAGTTTAGCCTTTAGGGGTCCAAGAGTGCAAGTGGGATGGGATATATATGGACTTTGTGACAGGACTCCCACATACATACAGGGGCCATGAATCGATTTGGGTGATCCTCGACCGACTCACCAATTCGGCTCACTTACTACCGATCAAAGAGAAGGGATCAGTAGAGATCATAGGATGCCTCTATGTGCAGGAGATTGTGAGGATAAATGGAGTACCTTCTTCTATTGTCTCCGATCGTGATGCATAGTTTACTTCCCAGCTATGGAAGGGGTTGTAGGAGTCTTTTGGGATGCAGATTCGTTTGGGCACTGACTTCCATCCTCATACAGATGGTCAGACTGAGTGGATCATTCAGACCCTCGAGGATTTTGTGTGCTTGTGTCCTCGACTTAGGTTGTAGCGGGGAGGATCACATAGCTTTGGTGGAGTTTTCCTACAACAACAGTTATCACTCCACCGTTAGGATGGAACCTTTCAAGGAATTATATGGGAAACCATGCAGATCACCCTTGTGATGGACAGACCCAGGTGAGTCAGCACTAGTGGGACCCAAGATTGTATGAGCTATCATGGAGAAGGTTTAGATCATCTAGGAGTAGATGAAGACTGCACAGAGCAGGTAGAAGTCATATGCAGATAGGATATGGAGACCTCGAGATTTCAAGGATGGTGACCATGTCTTTCTACGAGTCTCACCCCGACGAGGTCTATGGATATTTGGTCAAGGGGGTAGGTTATCTCTGAGATTCATCAGACCTTTCTGGGTCCTCAGCAGAGTAGGCGAGGTGGCATACTTCCGGGATCTTCCACCATAGTTGCACCGGTTTCCTGATGTTTTCCACATAACCCAGCTGAGGAGATACCTGCATGACCCTATTCACATCATCGACCATGGAGAGGAGGACATCAACGATGGGGTGATTTTTACGGAGGTTTCAGTGGAGATTGAGGATCGACTGGAGTGGTTCATTCGTGGATGGTCGATACCTATGGAGCACGTTCGTTGGCAGCATGGGAATGTTCAAGAGAGAACATGGGAGCGAGAGTCTCAGATATGTGCTAAGTACACCCATTTGTTCCCATAGTTTGTGTTGTATCTTACAGGGATATAAATCCCTTAGACAGGGAGAATGTAAGGACTAACAAAAAATCATGGAATTTTTTTTTCTTAAATGCATGAGAATTTTATGAGTCCGTGAAAATAAACGGTGCTTGATTCTGAGGCCCAATGTGCCCTGGATCTATTTCTGAAGTTTTTTTCTGCTACGTTCAGTAAATCTACGAGCTGGTTTTTATATATTTTGAACTGGTGCTCGGAATTGAAGTTTGAGGGCAGCGTTGAGCTCGCAGCTCCGTTATTCACTTAAGAAGACATTCACCTCGATGATAGTTGGTCAAGAATAAATGTTAGTTTTTGGGTTTTAATGGAAAAATAATAAAATAAAGTGAGCTACACTTTATTTTATTTGAGCCTCCATGTGAGTGTTGGTGGTTAAAACCTCCTCATGGGAGTTGAAGGGTGGGCCACTACACCATAAACTTCCATGAAAGGTTATGGTGGTGGGGCCCACCCGAACATTACCTCCTATGCGAGGTTAGGTTGTGGAGACCACATGGGGATAAAACTCCCCTATTGATGGAGGAGAGTAAAACCTCCAAACACTCCCTCATTAATGAGGGAGTGCCTCTCCACCTTTCCTTTAATTAAATACATCCAACTCCCTTTTTATTAATTGTTCCAACACCCGTGAATTAATTAAGGGGATCCATGTAATTAATTCTCCATTTTTGAATTTTGTGCTAACACCTAAAATAAAAGATCTATTATTATTTTTGGGTTGGCATTGTTCATTATAGTGGAAACCGTGGGTGTTTTTAGAATAGGATTATTAAGAGAAGGCCCTAACGAAGAACTCTAGCCAACGAAGAATGACGAACGCCGACGGTCCCCATAAATATTCTTCCCCGGACACCTACCGACATGGAACCACTTCCACAAAAATCGTGCGAATTTATGAGAGGAAGAGTGCGGTGGATGCCATGAATGACAACTTCATATTCTTTCTGTGACTCCTTCAACGAATGATGCCCGACATTCAAATGTATGGGTTGTTTTTCGAAATTAATCTTTCCTTTTCTCTTCTTCAAATGAAAGGAATTATTGTGGTGGATTGTAAGAATAATTGAAGTTCAGATTCATTCCTCTTTATTGAACCAATTGTTATAACCCCTAAATGCGGAGGGTGCGGGCCAAACTAACATGGCCCGACTCCCTCCACTAATAACTTTGAGATGATTCTTCAGCATGGCGATGAGGAAATGAGACGATGAAGGTGGCGACGACAATGTATGTTCTTCCCATCCCTCCGTAGCCCACACCGGCCTTCCATGCACCCCTGCCGAATCACACTGAACTGTGCCGGCCCTGCCCGCACCCCTTGGGCTTGCCCGCGGTCTACCCCCACCCTACTGGCCCCCCCGCAGCCTGCCCGCGCCGCATCGGCCTGCCCGCAACCTGCCCACGCCCTGCCTGTCTCCCCATGGCCTCCCGCGCCCTACCCGGTCTGCCCACTGCCTCTTAAACGCCTTGCCCAGCCTCCCTACACCATGTCGCGCTTCCCCGGCTACACGCCAGGCGCCCTGCCCTGCTGCCGCCGGCCCGCAGCGCTCCTCGTGGCGTTTCTGGCCCAACAGGCTCTGCATTCATGGTCGTACCTCCCGATCCACACCTCGGGCGGTGCTTGTCGAACTGGCCCCCGACTCCAGACCGAGCCGCCTACGCGGTGACCTCCGGGCCGAACCTCCCTCGCAATCCACTGGGCTGGGCTCAACGGACCAAGATGAACCGAACAGGGTGGCTCGCCCAATTGGTCGGGCTTGACCCAATAGGTCTGACCAGGTCAACCCAGACCGGGTCGGTCCAGACTGGATTGGGCAGAGTCGGTCCAACCAGGTCGGATCAGACCCGGCCCTACTACTGACCCTTTACATTCTTTGGCCATATCATTGGCACCGGACGACCATTTTATTAACTGTCAACGACATTGATAATATTAGAGCGCAATGGTCCCTTTGAGTATACCCCACCAGATCTCAGGTTATAGTTGAGACACGATAATGTTGGATCGTGCACGAATCCAACGGTCCCTTGGGACTAAAAGGATAATAACTAACAGACCGGGCGTCCAATTGACGCACCGTCTGTTGCTTTGAGACCCCTATGATGTGGTGACCATTGAGATACATCTACATGAGACATCATGATAGTTGGTGTATCTAACAGTATCTCGTGGGGTGGATCCTTCATAGGTAAGAAGACATAGTGCAGAGACCTAGTAGTGGGCTGAGACATGATGATTATTGACCGATCGACTCAGAGTGATTCGGATGGCCCAGTGGGGATCGCCTGGTTGTGGCGAAAAACCCACGTAGGAGGAGAGCCCAGTTATGGTAGAAGAACCTCGGTACTTGACAAGAGGATTACCTATGCAAGCTATGATGGGGAGATCCTGGTTCTGTTAGGAGACATATGGTGGGGAGCACTTCTGTGTGATGCAGCAGACCCAGAGTACTCGACAGGAGAAGTACCTTTGTAATCCAAGGTTAGTGGGAAGCGCACTAGGTGTCACGGTAGGGCCACTGTACTTGATAGAGGTAGACATCTTATGTACCAGATGTTTCGACAATATGAATAAAAATTCTGGTTCATATGAGTTATTAACATTGTGTTTTCCTCATAATTGAGATGGATTACTTGATAACATAGGTATATGAATGGGAATATACCTAAGTGAGGTTATCTGTTGAATTCATACATTGTGGTCTATCCTTATTGGATTTTTTTGAGATCGTGATGGTCTCAAGGTCCCTACTGAATATCATTTTACTCACCCCTGCACGGTCTATGTCTGAACCTTGTTGTGTTGGTTGTAGATGACAGAAAACGCCGACTGAGGCCGAGAGTAACAGGACAAGACAATACCTGGAGGTGTACCATAGGATGACTCGGTACACAGAGGAGCCAGATGGACGTGGATCACTGAGGAGGATATCTGTACCTACCCTTCAGGTATGGGTTCCCAGTGGACAATCCAGCAGAAATTTTACTTTTCTTTAGTTGTACTTTTTTTCAGTTGTACTTGTACTTTCCTGTTGGGCTTGTATTTTCAGCCCCTTTTACTTTTCAGCAATCCTTCAGTATACAGATTTACTTATTATTTTCTTCCGTCTTATACTCTATTGTGTGTGTTATAATTTATAAAGGCAATTCCTTCACAGTTTTAGGGATTTACGTCTTTGGTGCTAGTTTCCAGCCCCTGGCCTATGGAAGGAAGGCTTGGTGTAGTCACAGCACGGTCCCCGGGGGATGGATTGTTACACTATATCTTCTTCCAAGGACCACCTCTTCTTCCACAAACATCCCCTACTTCACAAAAGCCTTTTTCTACCTTGTACATCCAATGCTACACATTCCCATTTAATTTTTGTACTACAGATCCCCCAAAAAATCATTTTGTAGAATTCTTATTCCGAATAGATTCAAAAAATTTGGAATCCTCCATCATGAACTCTTCTCTTTCGATGAATTTTCTTTCATGAACTACATCAAACTTCTCTAAATTCATCCAAGAGTGGTGATGTTTTATAATTAAATTATCTATATATAATATTCTAATTAAGTGTCTGTATATTGGAAAATAGATCTGTAAACACACCGACCATAATTAAATGAAGAATCATACCTCCTAATCACCAACCATAATGAAAAATTTCTATTTTCCTTTTTCAAAAAGAGTATCACTCCACAAACATAGATACGACACCTTGCTAATTTTTCCAAACAATCTCCAAATTTGTGTTTTTTTAAATCTCTTCACATTTAAATGTATCATTAATACTTCATTTATCCTTAATAAACATATACATAATGTTATTCAAATAGAGACCAATGATTTAATCAATACACACTATAAGCCCACATGATAAATGATCAATGTGAGAAATAAGAGTAACTTTCAAAGTTCATTAATGAATCACTTCTTTTCAAAACCACACAACATATTTCATCATGAACCTGATCAATTCTGATATATAAACTAAAATCAATAACCTTTAGAATAACTAGATTTAATAATCCCTTTACATCATATCTCCATCTGTCAACTCTCCCCAGTCCTGATTAATAATCCTATCCCTTTATGTCCACAATTTCTCCCCCATTGGCAATGAACCAGAAGGTCACCTCATTGTGGTATGAAATATGGTAAAAAACACAGACCAACACATTAGAGAAAAACATATCAAACCACATGAAAGGGGTTTCCCACATCCATGATTTTTAAATTTATAGGATTCACCAAAACATATAAAACTTATAGATGATGTTCGAATGGTTTTTTGGGTAATGCATTTGATAAAATTTCTACAACCAGATGTTCAATAGTCACTTACTCTAATTTCACAAGAACTTTCTCCACCTTCTCCTTCTTAAAATAAAATTTTATTTCAATTTTCTTTTTATTCAAGAAATGGACTTGAATTTGTTCAGATTTATAAAACATGATTTATCAAAATTTATTTCGATTAGAAAATTCAGTTCAACTCCCATATCATCGACCTCTTACATCATCAACAATAATTGCATGTAAGCATGACTAGCTACAATATATCCAGCGTCTATGGTGATCAATTAAATGAAATAATTTTTCTTTCATATCCAATAAATACACTATATTACAAGCTAAAATGTACCAAATGTCATTGATTTTCTATGATCAACTGATCTGGCTCAATATGAATTTTAATAGTCATATAACTCTATATGAGATTTGTCATTGTACATCAAACATGAATCCATTGTTCCCTTGATACACCAAACTATTCATTTCATTTCATGTAATTTGATTTCCTTGCGATTGATTTGATATCTTGTGGCTTGACATGCAACAAAAAATTAGGTGTTTTCATTTTTAAGTTCTATAGGCTACCAATGATTTTATTCTATTCTATGACATCAACTGCATTTCCATCATCATCTTGTGAATGTTTTATCCTGTAAGCCATTAGATTCATCATCTCCATGAATTTTCCACTAAAATTATACTCAAAATCCACAAGAAATATATAGAATTTTAAATAAATGTGACATTGTTTCTTTATGTGACTTATAAACAAGGAAAACATACATTTATCAATCATGGACATTTCAAATTCACTTTCCATTAATTCCAAAAACTAATTACAGTACACATAATCTGATCCACCAAATATTATGTCATCGACATATAACATCACGATAATCATTTGATTACTTTCACTATCGATAAACCAATTGTAATCAACTCTACCACACTAAAATTGAGTTTCTTCAAAAATTGATCTAGCCATCAATTTCATTCGCTTGGTTCTTCATTCATACAATATAATGAATTATTCAGCTGATAAACATTGATATCATCTTCATGAATAAGAAATCCAAATTCCCTATCAACTTCTTATTGAACCCCATTCAATGATGATGACATTACATCCATCTAAAGAACATTGTACTTTCTTTCCCCTACTATGATCAAGAATAATATGATTGTCAATGGAACTGAAACAAGTGAAAATATTTCATCAACATCCATACCCTCTATCTGGTATACCATTTTAACATAAGTTGTACTTCGTCTCTAATCACTACATCATCTGTATTCATATTATTCGAGAAGATCCATTTAGTCACAATGAAATTATTATCTATTGTCCTTGAAACAATTTTCAGTGTCTTATTTTTTTTCATTTTCATAAATCAATTCATTTATATCCTCTACCCAATTTTTTCCTCTAACTGCTTCCTCAAAACATTTAAGATCAACCTTTGATAGGAACGATTATTTTTGTAGTGTCTTCACCCCTTGTCTACACTAACATTGTCTGATCACCAATTATATTATGTCTTTCAATTTTGGATCTTTTCCTAAATCATTACGTAGATATTAGTTTTGATCATCCTTTTCATTATCATAATCTTCCTCTAAATCAGCATCTAGAACTATAGAATCCCTTGATTTTCTTATCTATTAATTGATATCATTATGATACAAATCAGGTGTTTACTAGAGTATATTCTCAATATCTACAATAGTAACATCATTTCATTCATAACATTTATCATATTCTTATTAAAGAATTTATATGATTTTATTATATTTTAATATACAATGAATATACATTCATCTATATGAGTTTAAAACCTATTGAGTTTCTCCTTATTGAGAATGAAACACATAATTTTAATGACTCGAAGGTATTTCAATGTTATATTTTTTATATAACAAAGCTAATATATAGTATTCACTTATTTTAGACATAATAGTTTTTTATTTGATGTGTAGATAGATGTCATCACTTCTTTTTTCCGTAGCATCTCAAGAACATTACTCTCACTGATCATTGTATTATCCATATTGTTGATAATTACATTTCTAATCTAAACTACTCTATTTTATATAGAGTTCTTATTAATAAAACATAGTTCTTTATCCCTTGTATTTAAAGATAATAATTCACTTTGCTATTTGTTAACTTTATTCCATTACATGTTCGGAGCTTCTGGACTATATAACCTACTATGTTTTCCAATTCATTTTGATAAGTTTTTAGGCAACTGGAGACCTCATATTTGTGGGTGATGATTGAAATTAATTCCATTTTGGTAAAATAAACAATTAAGAGAACATAATATCTCTTCGAACAAATATCTCTTGGTGAAATAGTTTCACACAATTCAATATGTACTAACTCAAGTAATGTTGCTGAACTATACACTTTTTTCTTTATATGTATTTCAAATGATCATTAATTCTTGACATTAATCACATGTATGAGTGTGGTCTTGTGATAATCTAGAAAGGTATCAAGCAGAATCATATTTCACCAAATATTCCACAGATGTTTAGCTCAATTGGATATGGTGTTTATGTAATGACTTATTTTATTCTTACTTGGACAAAAATCACATATCTACTTCTCCAATCACATAGTAGATATTCTCATTCATACACATTCAATGAAAAACCACTGAAAAATCTTTTTATTTGATGATAAATAAAATCTAAGAAAATATTAAGGAATTTCCAAAATCACATAATTCACTGGAACTTAGTAATTTGTGACTAAGAACATAAAAAACTAAGACATATGTTCCTATCATGTCACTTCCCCCAAACATAGATTTTTTAAGCCAACAATCTTCAATCCTTCATCATTTTCAAATGTCACAATGTCATCTTTGCCCTATCTAATTACTTCCACTAGTTATTTATTACTTTTCATATAGATGGTTCATCGACTATTAATTTTCTATAATATAGTTTGATATAATTCCTTTAAAGCAATATATGTAACCATTATCGGTTCAAATATCTTTTTTTTTCTTTTTTTTACTTAATAACTGATACTGATTGGTAATGTCAATCTTTCTCAATGTATGACGAACCCGATTTATCATGTAAAAATTATAATTGAAGTTTTATCTTCATTTCATTTGATGATACATGGAACTATTTCTTATGAAGATATTCAGTGTTCTTCCACCAATTTATTTGCAAAGATGATGAGAAATATCATTTCATGTTACAAAATAATCCCACCTCAAATAGTGACCATAAAATGATGACCTATAATATTGATCTTTGAATGGTGGCCTCTATTGGGGGTTTTCTTTCAGTGCATATTTTTTATTGAATAGAAAATTTGTTAGTGTGCCATCTTTCCACAACAATAATATCTAAGGAAATGTTAATTATTTTTTGTAAATACTGCACTACTGAATCTCCCTTGGGTTCTATAAATATTCCGGTTCTGATTCATACACAAATCAATCTTCAACCTCAGAGTGGGAACTTATGGAATAACATCAACCATTACATATTTTTTGTTGGTGATAAATCCAATTAATAGCTATATATTTCTGATCAATCATTTTCCATTCCTCACACTATTTTTTCTATTTCACTGGAACTCTAAATTATTATTTTGCTTTTTTATGATTCCTTTTATCCTTATTTTGTTGAATGAAGTTTTTTTATTGATCTTTCACTTTTATTCACATAAGAAAAACATCCAAATCATGTAATTAAATACATTTTATTTTATCCTTTGTACTAGTAGTTAAACAATCAATATCCCTTTCCTATTCATTAATTTTTGAGTTTGTACTCAACATTCTTTTCCATGATCTTTGTCCAGGAAGATTCAAGGCATTCAATTTCATCTAATAGAGTAGTCTTTTCATCTTCTTGGTGTCTTATATAGTGTTTGGAATTATTAAACACCATGTTGGAAATCACTTTTTGCCTCTCCAAATGACTATTTATTCAAGAACATATTCAAATTCAATCTAAAGGACAAATCCTACTCAAAATTCTGCATCATCAATGTCACTATCTTCAATAGTTTGGGGGTTTCTAACAATTACCACTATATAATATACTACATGATTCTTACAGTCCTATAATTATTCTACATCAAATTCATCTAAACTTTTATCTTCTTTTGAAATTATATTCATATTTTATATAAAATATCTCTTTTTCACTCCTCCTACCATTCATACTGGCCGATTACTTCTTCCCATGAATTGAATCATTTTCTTATTAATAATCTCAAAACCATTTAGGAAACATTTCTACATGGTTTCTAGTATTTCCACAATTAAATAATGAATTTTGATGATTTCCATTGAATTTTCCTCTTCCTATTTTTGTATTTGAGGAGAAAAATAACATGACATCTTCTACATTCTATCCCTCATGGATATCTTCAATGGTTAACCTCTTCTTTGACACTTAATTCAAATTCATTAAACATCCCATTTTCTAAAACATCATTATCAACATTTCTCATATCATATTTGACTAGAGTATAAATAAATATATCAAACATCCGCTCATTTAGATCTTTATCTTATTATATATAAACATTCATATTAAACCAAGGTGGTGGTTTTTAAATGATAAGATTAAAAATCCTTTTATCTTAAATAATTTCTATGTTCCTTCCTTGACATCCACAATAATATTATCTATATCAAAGAATGTATCAATGGATTTAATATGGCACATTATTATAATCTCATACTTGTTCCATAGAACTTTTATATTTTCTTATCTAACTTTTAAGCCTCCCAAAAAATATTTAAGAACATTTACCACATAGAATGTAATGAATTCCATAAAATAACATTTGAATAGATTACATTGGATTGGAATCCCACTAAAGCATTGATTCCTTTGGAATCTCTATCCAATAATCTATTTTTTTGTTCTGATAAAACATTATTATCCATACTGGTAGAAATATCATGCTTCGAATATGTAAATACATCCATACCCAATGATGAAACAATGTGATGCATTCGATTCTTCCATAAACAATTTTTTTTTCTTCAAAGACCACAATCACTTTATGATTAATAGATTCCATGTTATCAACTTATAGAGAACCACCAACATCAATAATTTTGTTCTAATACCAATTATTATCCCAATTAGGTTAAATAACCTAGGGGAAATTTGAATAAGGGTATTGAAGATCAACGAAACTTCCCCTTTAGTTCTTGGTTAATTGTTAAAAACACTATTCTATCTCTTTCCCATAGAAATATATGATCAGAAATGAAATCATGCATGAGACACATCAGTTTTACTTATTTCGCCATATCTATGCTACATCTAAGGATCATAAAAAGGAAATTATTGAATGTAACAAATCCACTAAGGCTCAATAAAAATATATGGTTAAATATAGATCAAATTTATACCTAGTCTTACTACATTTACAATTATTTGGGATATCTCACTGCTTTCCCAAGGGTCACCCCTATTGTCTCTTTCTTTACCTCTCTGCTAGTGGAAATGATTATATTCTTACTTCTCCTTTTCCCACTTCTCTAGATTTGATCTTCTCATAGTTTATGGACATGTATCTCCCTTCATTTTTATTAATGATCTCGTCCTCAATTATAGGTAAATGATCTATTAATGTACAACTTTTCTTTGTATTATTAGTTTTTTGATATTTCTTTCACAAAATATTTTAATCCCTCCCGGAACTATCATAAATCCTCCATGAACGAAATCAAATCCTTCACATACTATGAAACACTATGTGGAATATGTGCTTCATAGATGAACCCTTTATTTGTGTAGTGCCTCTTATTAAATAGAAAAACTCTTATTCTGAAAACCACCACTTATTTTTAGACAACATTTTATTATGTTGGCCACTAATTCCATGTGGTACCTCTTCTTTTGAAGGATAAGAAGACCCAAAATCTCCTTTTGATGTATTTTTATAACCATATAATTCCTCTTTCATGGAATTCTACCTCGTGAACTCTTCTCATTAAAATATTTATCTTTTAGGAACTACTTATGACTTTTAAAAATTCATTGGAGGGTGATGATATTTTCTCATGAAATTCAATATACATAGTTATCTGATAAGAGTTCTTTATATAGGAAAATATATCCTCAAAACCCCCTAAACATAATTACCCAAAACATTGGTGTGTTAAAACATTCACTATAAACTATTATGCAGTCTGCATAGTGACATGATCCATTGTTGTGGCCGATGACTTCCACAAAAGAGAACAAATTGTGACATTATTAATCCCCACCTATATTCATAAATGATAAGACACCAACGTATCAATACCCTATCATGATATTCTAGTCCCCTATGAATAGAGCTTTCTTGGCGGTCCACATAGAGTCTTTCATAGTCAGCACAGCGCAGCTATGTAGAAAGTATTCCTTTAATAATTTTCTTTTTTCATTACACATACCTAATTTTCCATTGCTAAAATATTCCCCATACACAAAACACAACATACTTAACATTTTCACATGACCCCTATAAAGTTCGCATTGCACACTACTATGCAGAAATCATTCCTAAAAAACACAACCATATTTAAACTTAGTCATATATCGTTTTCAACAAACCCAAACACCCAAAAAACACTAAGATGTCACCCTGAGGAAATTTTTACAAAATTTTCTCTTAATCATTGAAAAGTCATCATTGTAATTTATTTTTTTTCATGTTTTAAAATATCTTTCCAATTTATTTTGACTCATTATGATATTTATATGAAATGTACATACTCTTATATTTTTTAAATGTTATGTATTTATTTTTGAAAAGGAATTCTTGAATAAATAAATTAATTTTTATGTTTTTTTATTTAAATAAATAAATCTAAAATATATATATGTATTTTCAAAAATGTTTTTAAATTTTTCTTTCCTTTATAAATTTTTTCATTTGAATCATTTTTGGTGTTAAAGGATAATGATTAAATTTTAATCGAGAAACAAATATTCAATTTCAAGAAACAATTTCAATATTTTTAATGATTTTCCAAAAAGGATATTTCTCATGTTTTTCAATGTGAAATACCCAATAATATTAAAAAGGATGGTTTTTATATATTTCACCATCCTTATATGTTCCTTATGTCACACATGTTATATGTTGTTATGATACCATCCAATTTATTTCTCTACATAGATTGTTAAATGTTTAATGAACATCTTAATGATAACATTATATTCTACACTGAGTTATGATGTTATGTTTGAAATATTAAAATTTATTTAAAGTGAACATATACATTTGGATGATTGATTTTTTGGGTCATATATTCCCCTCAAATATATTGATTAATGTGTTATATCTGTTAATATATTACGATTGAGTGTGAACTCAATGCAGATTAACTCAGGAAACAACTTTTAGAGTAAACCTAATATGGGTTAGCTCTATTCAGAAGATTGTGTATAAGACTATTAGAGGATTGATAGTTTTTTATGATTGATAATGGACACAATAATTTTTTTCTATGATCATAATAATGATCCTAAAAATGATGTGTTTTATATTGATTAACAAGACTATGAATGAAACTAATGCAGTTTAGCTATGTTAACTAGATTGAGTGTGAATATAATATAGGTTAGCTAGGTAGAAACGTTTTAAAGTGTAACCTTTTAAAATTATATCCGTTTATAATATTTATCATGATATTTATGTAGATAATCTAGGTTTACAGGATTTAGAGTGAACCCGATATAAATTGTATTGGATTATTGGATTGAGAATAAACCATGTAAGATTATATAGGTTCTCAGGACATAGCATGATCTTGATATGGGTTATATATGTTCATAAGTTAGATTGTTTACTTGATACAATTTATCGAGTTTCACAAGATGGATTCTAAACCTAATGCATCAAATCTAGGATCCCAATATTGACTGGAAACCATATGTGAATTATCTAGGATCAAAATATTGATTGTGCACCTAATGTAGTAACCTAGGTTCACAATGGTAGAATAACCTCTGAATATAATTATACATATACCATATTTATATTTTATATTTATATGATTATTCTCCTTGAATCATGTACAATGTCTCATGATTCCAAAAAAAATTCATTGGAACTTCTTTGTTCATTTGATATTATATGTCATTATATTATTATTTATGCATAAATATTATTATTTTGAGTTCTATAAATAATATATTCCCCCCATGTTAATTTTTTATCAAATGATTTAAATCTATACATTTACAAAATGTTGTCAATTTTTTCCTTTCTGGGTGTTTGGGCTCAGCCATTTCATATTTTTCTATTCGCCATGTTATGAAAGTGCCTATAAACTATAAGTTGTTTATAAGGAAGTAAAGTGTGATATTATTATGGGAAAATGTAAATTTATTTGAATAATAGGTTTCCAATATAATTAATCCTTAGACACACTAAACCTTCTCTTATTTGGATTGTGTTCTTCCCGTGAGAAGTAGTATTTAAATAATGGAAATATATAATATTTTCTTGATTAATCTCACTTGGAATGAAAGTCAATGTATAAAAAAGGTGTTTTTTGTACTAAATTATAGATTAAAGGTATGTGGTTATTTGGTTGGTAAATAAGTAGGTTTTACTCACTTTTTTTATTAGAATACCATTTTTGGGAATAAAGATACATAACACCCCAAACCACAATCAATCCCCAATAACATGATCTATGAAATGTGATTCAACATCATACATTATGAGTATGTGTTTGTTTTATATTTTTTTGATAATTAGTATATACTCTAACATATTAAACACATATATTAAAAAATGTTTTCTTCCACCCAAAATATATTTTTCTTAAAAAAATTCTTAAATATAAACTCCCATATCAGTTTAAACACATTCACTTCTTTGATAATAAAAATCCAAAGAGTAGCATTATAATGTTATTTATATAATTCTAATACATAGAACACACTATATATATTTTAAAACTTGTGGAGGGAAATAAAATCAAATCGAGGGACAATTAATAAAAAAACCTGTAGTTCACTTTGAAAATCATGAAAT
This sequence comes from Viscum album, assembly GCA_963277665.1. Classification (NCBI taxonomy): domain Eukaryota; kingdom Viridiplantae; phylum Streptophyta; class Magnoliopsida; order Santalales; family Viscaceae; genus Viscum; species Viscum album. Next base: position 650,692,835 of record OY728126.1, read on the forward strand.
TTCATATAAAATATTACCTTTTTACATAACAAACATTGTTTTCAAATAATCTTTTTTCATTATAATAAAATATGTTTCATAGACCAATGATATTAATCATAATAAATCAAACATGTAATTTTATAATCATGATGGTTTCTTGTGAAACAAGGGTACCCATGAAAACAACTTATTGAAAAAATAATTTTCATTATTAAAGGAGAATACACTATCCTTAAACCACAATATCATAATATTCCCTTATAACATCAAAATAAATCCACTAAAACTAATTTTAACTATTATAATATTCATGTAGGTATCTCAGGGAATCATCTATATATCACTCTTACAATCAATCTCACAAGAACTCTTATAAATGGAATAACCTACTCAGGTAATTCAAAAATAATTCCCCATGGAATTTAAGTCATTAAATAAGGAATTGGAGAGATATAATTGGATCACCATTAATCATAGTGAATTTAAAATGAACATAATATACTTAAAACACATATAATCATGCATTTCCATTATAAAATCTCATAAAATATTATATTTTAAACATATGTGGAAGAACATTCGCCATTAGATAACTGTAATTATATAGAACCCCTTTTATGAAACTCTTAAAAAACACCCACAAGAATATGAAATCATTTATTCTTGTGAAAATAATATAATAAATTATATAGTAACGTTTTTAAATAACTATGTCCATTATGATTGAAAATTATTCTGTTGATGTATATGTTAAAAATGACCCCATCCTCATTTTTAAAAAATTGGATGAAATATCCATTTTTGAAAAATAATTGATGCTTCTATTTAAGCGTATGTATAGAAAGTAAAATATAGTTGAAAATAACTTTAAAAAATCATTTTAAAATAGATAATATATATATATGATTTTAAAAAACCTAGATATTTATGATAAATAGATGAAAATATATATAACTTTTAAAATAATTATTCAAAGAAAAACTTATTTCCACAATTACAACTCACCATGTATGTACTTTATATCACATAAAACAAAATTATTTTAATTTTATACTTTATTAAGAACATTTTTATGTGTATTACCATATTTTTATTATTATGATAGTCTTATATTTTTATAAATGGCATAGGGTTATGTTTAGAGGATTAAAAGGGATGTTTGACTAATTGTTCTCAGAGAAAGATCATTCTATAATATATAAAATATGTTTTCCCATATATTTTGTGGCTATATAGTGGTTATAAAAATGAAATATTATGGAACATTTTAATGGGTCTTGTTGTTCTTTATAATTATGTAAAATAGCCTCTAATATGACATAATGGCTTGGATGGTGGTTTTCAGGGAGATATGCTACTTTTGGAATAGAAATGGTCAAGAGGGTGGATGTAAAAAAGTGTCCATATGCGGGTTTAAAGGGTATGGTGTATTGATATCCATTTCACCATTGTACCTTCATAAGTTTAAAGGATCACACAACTGAATAATAAATAGATTACAGACGTGTTTTTGACTAGGCACCATTTTTACATGACCATATCTTTTATGTTGTAATTCTGATCAATTCAGAACAAATTACAACATGAAACAATGTGATATAACTTATGGATTTTTTAACTTGTTTTCCAATATATTCCTGAGTACCCTAGAACATTGTGAGTTGCCTGTATTTTATCTTGATCCATTAGTGACCATAGGGAGTCTTGAGGATATATTCTATTACATAAACTTTTGGGATCACCTTAAACATTTTAGGATAAACTACTTATGATTATAGGTGAGTTTTTAGCCTGTTAAAATTGGATTTCCATCATTAATATTGGTTTTTTTTCACATTACTTCATTATGAAAGGGATATTGTTATGGAATATATATGGAAAAAAAGAATGTAGAGATTTAATTACGAAATTATATCTATTCTTCATTGATGATGTCACATTGGTGAATAAATTTCCTTTTGAACACATTTTTTTCTATTATACATCTTGTAATGAGTTGATATTAGTTATAGGATTCTTGGTCATTGTTTGTTTGATATGGTTAGTGCATTAGTGTGATTTGGGTTTCAGCTATTAGAAATCATAATGTCAAAATCCAATGCTTTATGTTTGAGGTTTCCTATCATGTAGAGACATTATATATATATATATATATATGATATTGATCACATATGTGTATGTGTGTTTCCTGTGATACCCTTGTTTTATTTTGATCACATTTTCTTGTGTGAATATTGAATATGAATCTTGTGATGAAAAAAATGATAAAATGAGACAAATGGATATGGTGTGATGTCTTTGAGACATTACCCATGATTGTGGTGGGATACAAAGGCCATATTCTCTGACCTGAGGTAGGAACGAGGTACGATGGACGTGATTCCTGACCCATGATAGAGATATTGACCAATGACATTGTGTCCTATCTAGATACTTTTAGGTTATGTGAATAATTAGGGATATATGTTTTAGGTATGTGTAAGAACCATGTTCATAACATCACTAGTGATCTTATTTTTTTTAATATAGGGGAAGATAGTATGATAGGGGTTTGTGGAAGCATGGTTAGAACACGACCACATGACACATGATTGACTGTTATATTTTACGTGTTTACATATTATCATTCGACACACCTATTATGCATGATAAATTATAGTATGGATACATTGGTAGTGTTTTATGGGTCTAATAATCAATAACTAGATAGGAATATCCATGTTTATGTAGACTTCATGATCAGGTATTTGGTAAGGACAAAGGGTCATGTGATAGAGAATTGAGGAGATGGGAATTCTTATAGGTTTTACTATGATGGAATACAGAGTTATTCCACAATTTCTTATTTAATTTAATGTTTCTTTCTTATACACTATTTAAAATACCACATAGAAAAACATTGGTTCATAACATTTTATGACTTCGAGTCTCATTCCATGTCATCTATAATAGCTATGTTATTGTTAAATTCTAGTGCACAATGTTGTGTTATTACTCTTTTCATTATTTGATAATGATGTCAGAGATTCTATTAAGACTATATTATCCAAACCGCACCATAGAGACCCTCACTACTACTCATAAACCACTTATGTATAGGGAGGAACCCGTGAGATCACGTGGAACTCTATCTCAGACTAGGTGATTTGTCTTGGGTCATTGAAAGGTTGTATCAAAGGGGATTTCCCTTTTTAGTTTTTCTTAATTATGTTTGGGGGTATGATAGACTTGAGATATGCACTGTCAAACATGGGCTAGGAAGTCAAGTAAATTCCTAGAATTCTCTTATATGACATTACTACGACCTACCATAGATGATAATGAGTTTAAATTTGATTCCTTATAGATTCATAAAATCATTGATTATGTTTTTGTGTCATGGTTTATGGTATTCATGTTTATTGATGCGTCAAAAAAAGGTATGTAGGATAAAATATCATGTATATCTATTAGTTGTATCTGTGATAGTATAATTAATTAAATGTAATGATCCTTGATATGTGCATATGTTATATATAAATTATTGGTTTTTTAGTGATATACCATCAATGAAATTTAATTTTATTAAACCTGTACATGTTGTTTACTTATATATATATAATTATTTCTATCAAATTTTTATTAATAATTAAGACTGAGCCTAGTGTATTTAAAGGATGGTTGTACCATTTCATTATGTTTATCCTAATAGGATAAGTCCCCCTTACAAATCAATTGCCTTTTTCTTGAAACAATTTATATTTTTATCATAATTAAAATGATATAGGAACTCTAGGTGTCTGTTTTGAATTATTGATTATGCTGCCTTGATGAAGTCAAAGGGGACCACTAGTGAAAGTTGACCAGAATTCTCTCTCTTGGGAGAAATACCCTATTACACCACCATAATAACAAGAGGATACATATGGGCATGCTCATGTACCTATTATATTGGTTTAAAAAGTGGAACCACTATAACAAAGAGTTTTATGTTTAGATTATGTTCTAGTTGAGGAGATTCAAGGGTTATCCTCAACCTTCATTGGAATTAGAAGCCCACAAGAGGGTAAATAATAGATTGACTTCATTTAGGGGATATTTTATCTAGTATATTTCATAGAAGAATAATGGGTAAATCTATAGTCTTCCTAGATTTAGATACTCTCCAGGAGGTAGTGGGGTGTGATTAACTAGGAAAGATGATGTGAGGGACTTACATAAGTGACCTTTAAGAAACATTTACATGATGTTTTTTTCAATAAACACTATATATGGATCATTTTAATTATTTATGGAGCTTAATTAAGGGATTAAGTTTGTATCTACTTACTCTAATCACTTCAAAGAGTTTATTCACTTCACCCCACTCTATTATAGGAATGGGGAAAAAAATTCTTCATGATTGAGACGATAAATTAACATGTGTTTAGATAAATTGTTAGGATGTTTACCCAAATTATAATTCAAAAGGATATTCACATTGAATCTTTGATCAAGAATGGTGTGGAGGAATATTGAACTAGTGGGATTTCTTTACGATCTTAGAGGAATAGAATATGGACCTTTCAGTGATGTAGTTGGTTCTTGTTTTTGTGTAATGAAGAATTCCACAAAGATGAAACAAGGTTATAGATGGAAATTAGTGAAAAACACAGTTTCTTAATCTACCAATATTGGAGGAGGAGGTCTCCAATATATAAATTTTGGATAGAGTGGACATTATACCAATTTTTTCATAGAATATTTTAACATGCGTGTTCAGTATGGAAGGATGGATCACCTTAAAAAATTATCAAATATGTTATTATAAACAGGATCTCATTGGGGTGAGGGGAAGGCATAAACAATGATGCTGGGATTTTTATATTGTCCTCAACCATATATTTAGACGACACAAACATAGGTAAAACAAGATAATTATGCACCTTAGGGGAAGGCATGTGGAAGAGTGGCACAAAGAGATTACATGGTGGACTAGGACCCTACTGATAAGAGAGAGGTACCATTTAATATTCATGGTATATCCTTGAAAAAATATATGTCATCTTCTTCATTTTTTAATACATGAACTACCAATTAACTGAAATCATTCCAATTTTTTGATGGTCATGACTTTCAATTCAACTTATCATCAGAGTTTTTATCTCTAGACGCACCCTTCATGAAAAAGTTGAATTATATTCATATACATCTAGGATATCCAATTTTAGTTTTTATCTATGGAAATATAGGAGATTTAAGGAATCTTGAGATGAATATTTTTGAAGTGATTTTTAGAATAGACAAGATTGAATGTTAAAGGAAGCACATTGTCTACTATTAGAGACAAATATATATATCACATCAACTAAGGTAGAGTACTTTTTGTTGGAATGTGAATGGGATGTTACATTAAGAAGAATAGTTTTGGACATCAGTCTATTTTGATCTTTGATAACGTTGGTAGTGAATATGGCTCTTTTGGAAGACCATATAATAAATCCCTTCCTTTTCCTCTTATAGTAGACATATATGATGTTTTCTTTCTATAATATTTATTAAGACTTCCTCGAGAGTTTATTTTTATATACAATTTGTGCTATAGGAACAACCTATATGTATTACTCAATATCATGTGTCACCTAATGACTTGAAGAAGATGAGATTGTATCTCAATTATTTGGAGGGGAGAAGTTTGATCATATCGACCACATATCCCAAGGGTTAACTAGTTGTATTCCCAAAGAAAGTATATAGTATTCATAATTTTTTATACTACATGAATTTAAACTACGTGGTGGTGAATATAAATTCCTATTAATAAGGATATATTAGATTATCATTTTTGGGGGTCATAATGGTTCTATATGATTTACATATAAGCAAGATATAACCAAATCCAAGTTATAGTGTAATATATCCCAAATATATCATTTTGAATTAGGTGAAGACATTATGAGTATCATGTCATTACATTTAGGTTGAAATAGTACCTAATGAAGTTCTTGGATACATTTAACAATATCCTCTATCCATATCTGAACACATTAATTGTGGTTTTTGATGGTGACATCCTCAGATACTCATGAATCACAGAGATTCATGCTATAATCTTAAAGATTGTGTTGAGAACACTATTTGAACATCATGTCCATGATAATACCTCAAAGTGTTACATCTAGTTCATGGATGATTTTTTTATTTGGATTTTGATCTTGGAGAAGGGAATTTATGTGGAAATGGATATGGTTTAAGAAGTTATATCTTGTAAATTCCCTATAAATGTTTTTGAGATCATGTGTTTCCCTAGGTAATAATGATACTAATTATGGGTCATCAATTAATTCCACCATTTGAATCCTTTTACGATAGTGGTTACAAATAAAGTGGGTGAATTTTTAGTGTTATGTTCCACTTGAAGAGTACATAATAGAGATAATGAGGATATTTATGATAGCTTCAATCATAAAATTCCTATAATCTGGGATTGTATATATGGTTTATTGTGATGCCTTAAGTATTGGTTCGTTAGATTACTGATGCAGAGGGATCAAGTTGTGCCATTTGGGGCATGTTAGTTATTAAAAAATGTGTGAAAATGAGATAAACATGATTTAGATTCAGTATATATGGTCCATCAACCCAAGGCTTGGAACCATTATATCATTTGGGATATATTTGTTGCATAAATGAACCATATGTTCATGAATAAAATATTATCTACATGGGGTTTAAATATTTGGTTAAGGGTTTGGGTCGAGTATTAAAATAAATTTTACATCGACATGGATTATTATATGGTGGAATGTAGAGTTACTAAAGATACTATAAGATGTAAAATAGATGATATATCATGATATACATTCAATGGATGAAGGGTAGTTTCTATTAATGTTTGGATGAATGATTGGTGGTTTCATCTAAGTACTGATGATTGATTAAATGTTCTCTATTTTTATCACATTTATTTTTGTGGAATTGGTATATCATGGCTTTGTATATGATCCTAAATTATTAGTGTTGTAGAAATCGTTGATGGGAAGTGGTTTAGTCTAAATATGGTCGATAGATAGTGATTACATTATAAATATTCATGGAAGAGTTATAGCTCCAACTTCCTTGAGAGGGGAGCCAATATAAGACACCCATTTTTATTAGTGGGTTTGGATCCCTCATTTGAAGAAAAAATTTCAACACTACAGTTGATGATTCTTGTGGATTAAAATGAAGAGAAATGTCATTATATTTTTTTCTCATTTCCTGACATGTTAGAGGAATGAGGAAGGGAATCAGTTACCATGTGGATTATTTTAACAACTTCTCATACCTATTTGGATGCATGATTAGGTGATAATATACTTCAATATGGGGTTTCTCAGGACCCATAGAAGTCAATAGTCTATTTGGGTGATAGTTGATCAGCTGAAAAAGGAATCATTTTTATTACATATTTGATAAAATCACCCCGCAGATGAGTTCGAAAATATTTATACTTTGGAGATTGTATGACTGTATAGAGTGACATATAGTATTATATTGAAATGTTATGTGTTTATTAACTAATGGATTTGGCAATAAATGAATAATGATTTGGATACCCAATAGAAGCATGATAAAATATATCATAAAAAGGCATAATGAATGCTATAGAGGATAATAATGATATTGGTGGATATGAATCAAGAAATTTTCTTAGTGTCTATTAGAGCATGTGATGATCATCTGATCTTTTTAGAGTTTATTTACAATAACTGTATCAAAGATTCAATTTAGATTATATTTTATACATTCATTTTGGTATAAAATTTCATTCACTACTATATTTTAGTGAGTCTGGTGAGGAAACAATTATTGGCATATAGATGGTGTATGTGGCCTTTAAGATGGTGAAAATGATTAAGAAACATTTGGTTTCAGATTGATGTAGACAAAGATCCTTATATGTTAGGATGATACAACCCATGTACTTCACTTTGGGTGATTGAATTTTCATGTGAGTGTCACCTTGGTTAGTGAGTCATCGTTTTCAAAGGTAATTGAAACTGGAAACACGTTTTATGGTACGTTTTGATATCAAATTTTAGATAAAAGAAATATACTATGGACTATAACATATTTTGTGATATTAGTGCATTCATAATGGTTTCCACTTGTCATATATTTGTATGAGTAAGCTTAATATTGTGCATTTGATTGACTTGGATGAAATTGATATGGAACATGGTGAACTGTTTATGGATCACCCATGGATATTTTTATATCATAGAATAAAAGTGTTGAGTTTTAATACATAAAATGTAGATTTAGTCTTATTATCACGAACTGAACCTGGTTGCCATCACAACCTGCACCAAACCCAACCTGTGATAAGTCCCTAAGGGATTTCCAGATCCCCACAGGATGGCACAAATTCCTGGGTATCACAAACTGAAAATTAGGACTGATTTACTTGAGCTTATAAACATATAACGATAAAGAATTCCAATAAAACCGATCTGGATTTTTCAAACAAAACAATCTTTTAAAAAAAATACGATCTAAATTAAATTGTTTTAAAAAAACTCTCAAAGACTATATAAATTGAATAAAAACATATAGGATAGTCCATGAACCTAGTCATGGCTTGAGGCACGACCCTCAATCCATCTCCACAACACCACATCTTGATGGACTACTAAAAACCCGAACTGTTGGAAACAAAGTTGTACCCAAACCTGGGGAAAAAATAACCAAGTCTACATACACCCCACAATGTATGTAGGGTGTGTTCCAAATCACAATATGATACCACCACTAAGATATTCCATGTGATAAACATTCAAATATGAAAATCTTGCAACTTTTCAAGACATGAAATGATAGTAACAGTTTCTAAAAGATACAACTTAAATATAAGAATTTTTCAAATGGGATATTTTAAAGAATCAAAAACTTTATTAATAATTCTAATTCTACTGAATTTTCCAACCAACCATACCATATGCCGATGGTAAACACAAAGTATCTAATGAGAACAAGTAATGGGAATGTAACTAGTAGGCACTAGCTCGTTGTGGGTCCCAGGTACCTCGTATCTCGGTGAGCGTAACCATCTTAATATCCATTCTCGTGCACATGAACCACTAGTTGGGAGAATAACCATAACCTAGTGGCCCCACATCATCATCACCATTATAGTTTAGTTAGTGATATAAGAATAAAATTACTACTTGAAACTGAGGGAAAACCACATGAGATCACTAGAAAACTAGTACACATCCACCCACCTAGATACCCATGTTTCCCTCTTATGCTCAAAAAAGATAAAAAAATAATGAAATATAATTTTCACATGAAAATACCACTTCCACATCACACATTAACCAAACATCCCACATATATATCATGAAAGTCACACAATATTGTTTTTTATTCAAATGCATTTTGAGTCATACTCATACCAAAATAGCCCACAACAGTTTTGACATCTCTTTAACACCTCCAAAAATCCTTCAAAAAATTATAAAACCATTCCAATATAGTCCAAATCACATAAAAGATGACACACACATCACATAATGCATCTTTCTTCAAAAAAAATCATTTTTCACATCACAGTCCCACAAAACAGCCCACAAATGTGTTTCGCCTCTCTCTTGCCATTTGATAAAATATTTAAGCAATTTATAAAACATTATGCAAATGATTAACATCATAAATAACCAAATTAACTTTAAAAACCCATATTAGGTGAACACAATCACCCAAAAAGAACATATACACCATTTTCCCACATTGTGTAACCAAATAAAACATTTAAAATTTTCACAATACAATCCCAAAGCGTATAACTATGTCTTGCACACAAAACCCATTTCAAACCCCCCTTTAAAGGAAAAAATAACACCAAGACCATCCCAAATATTAATTATAGGCCCTTGGAAAATTTATTAAACCATTCTCAAGTACTATAAAATCACCTCAAATTATTCGACAAAAGATACACATGAGAAACACACATTTTCATAAAACACATTCAAGGAGTGAAATAAGTTTTTACACATAAAACCTATTCAAACTCTCTATTTAAAACCCAAAAGAACACCAATACCCTCCCAAAATATAATTGGAATCCCAAATAATATTTAACAAACCACTTTCATATGTTATAACATCAAACCAAAGATTATCACAAGGTTTACACACATAAAACACACAATTTGAAACAAAGTGAAACTATAAATTTAAATGCTTAACAAAATCCATTAAAATGGTTTTTTTCACATTTCAAAAAAAATGAGTAACATTAAAAATAATTAAATAAGGCCTTATAACTCCTCAAAAAATGATTACACATGGAATCACCTAACTTTTGAATCAAAACCCCAAACTCTCAGTGTGAAACATTAATCGCACCACCCACACAACTGAAGGAAGTGAAATCCAACCTAAAACCCAAATATTTGACCAAAAATACACCTAATAATACCCTAGATTCAAATCATATCTTTTGGATATTTTATAACATTAATATAGATGGATGAAACCCTAAGTTGAAGGAATGAAATGAAGAGAGAAAAACTTACGAGAGGAAATATTTAAGAAATCGGCCCAAATACACAAATAGTTGAATATTGAAGTATCAAAAACTGGTATGTAGACTCTAATGTGTCATAATAGGTAAATTGGGAACTGAATTTGGGGAAACATATTGAAAATTACAGGATTTATTAAGTAAACAGTTTACCACTTGAAATTTGGGATATTTGAGAATGATTAAGAATGATCTCCCTACTCAGTGGGGGAGATGAGCTTCAAAAAGGGGGAGGAGAATGTGGGAGGGCACATTGGGTAAGTGGGATCAGGTGATATATGAAGTCACTAAAAAAAATAAAAATAGAATGAGATTTTAAAGAATTTAAATAATATTTTAAAGAAGAAAATGAGCTTTCGGGATGGACCAAAACCATAATAAAAAACCCAAACCAATCATTATTATGGATTCTTATAGGGTCCAAATTGATATATTGGTATTAATATACTATTGGATTCCAATTGAGAAGTGTAATGGGTGTAAAATGTTGAAAAATTAAGGAGTTATACAAGATACACTATTTATTTTTAAATTTGGAAATGGGATCATAGTTTGGCCCAAGTTTTGAAAACCCACCATTTCCACCAAAATGAATGGAAAACCCTGATAACAAAGAAAGAATGGAAATTAAATAAAAAATAACTGTAAAAGAATTCATGGATGTGACACTTGTGGAATCATGGAGATACATGAGGAGATGTGGGACCAAGATTTAGTGGTTTTGTATTAATAGCTTTAGTTATCAAGAAAGAATAGTTGACCTAAATATTGAGGAAAACAATTCATTCGAGTATGATATTTTTGACACCATCAAATTTTGAAATATTTCTTAGTGTTGGTTTCAATGTAGAAATAGTGATATTGAACTAGTTTTTCTATTTTTGAACATGAATTTATGATATTGAGTATATTTTGGGATATTTGAGGGTGTGGTTGTATCATGGTTGGGTAAATGAGGTGAAATAATAAACTTGAATGGTTCTGGAATTTTTTTATTATAGCTATTATGTGGAAAATAAGTTGTGTCATGAATCCTTTGATGGTTATTTTCATGAAATTCTAAATATTTTAGAATAGTTTAACAAATGGAGGGTGGTTACGACATTGTGTCCTTTTATTGGATTTGATTCCATGGTGTAGCGATGGCCATTAAATTGTAGTCCATTTACATAGTTCAAAGTAACTCTATATTAAACATTACATATTTCCCAAAAACACATTTGACCAAGAAAAAATATGGCGTGGAAATATCTTTTTCATTATAGTTATTTCTTATTCAAATTTTATTTTAGTGTGGCCCTCTATGATATGACATGAGGCTGGTATTAATTGTCCTTTTAAAAATTATAGAGGACACTTGATCCTAGAGATTTACCATACATTTCTCAAAACCATGGGAGATAAAAGGACATCTTTATGAGATCTTAATGCCCCAAATTCTTGGCTTCATCCCGGATATTATAGGATAAATTCTTAGTCTTTTTATGTGACTTTCTCACCCATTCTATATTTTTAACCTAAAATATTCATGTGGGTTTTTTCCATTCCTTCACCCTGTAAGGGGGTATGGTTATAAAATATGTATAAATTGTGTATTCTATATAAAGTGATAGATAAATTCATACATATTTTATGTCAATAACACCTCATTGGTGCAATCAAATCTTCTTGGACACCGTTTCTTATAGAATACATTTTAAAATGGATAGTTTTTTTGGATACCTAAGGAATTGGTTTGATTATGGTGGTGTACAGGTGTGATATGTGTGTTTGGTCTCGTAAAAAAATTATTTTTACATCCCATGATTGATTTATGAGGGTATTACCATGTAGAGAACATTTATAAATTTTTTTTCTTGATAATTATCACGTGTATGTTGGGGTATCTTATGAGTCCCATTTTTAATTTCAATCACATGTTTGTGCGTAGATATCCCATGAGACCTAGGTATGATTTTGATCACTTGTAGGAGTATTTATGGTAACAAAAACACATTATTGATATTCTATGTATGTTCCTATTAATATTATTCTATGTTGTTTGTTAATGTATAGCCTATGAAAGAATTTCTAATAGTTTAATGTGATATTTGGAATGCCAAGTATTTTCTTTCTCTAATACGGTAAAAAAATCAACTATTTTAAGATATATCACTCGTAAAATTATTATCTATGTTTAATTACTTTCTTAACACATAACAACATGGTTTATGTTAATTGAGTAGTATTAAAAAAATAATATAATTGAAATGTGATAACCTTTTCATTCAACTGGCCAGTGTAAATATGATTCTGCAAATTATAAAATATATTCATAATCGTGATACTCAATACAATTATATTGATTTATTCATAGTAAATACCTAATAAATATTTAGTGATGTCATTTTATAAAAAAAAAATTATTTTATTTCATTTTTGTCATGGTTATTAAAAATATTTTCTTTCAATCCTATAAATTTTATATTATAAAATTGGAATCAATTTTTTTATCAGCATAAAAAAACTAAAATAGGGTAATATTCTGGGTTATTTCTAAATTTATTGATTTTCTGTTAAAAATTACTGATTTCTAAAATAATCTCATTTATTTTCAATAAATTTTAATGTCCTATTATTTCATATATTTGGTCATTAAGTGAAATATGATTCATTAAAATTAGTAATATATAATTAATTCCATTACATTCATCAGCATTCATGATTTTTATATAATTTAATTTTTATGTTGAAAATGTTATTTGACTACAAAACATTTTCCATTATGTTTTACACATTTATATTATAATTTATTTCATACAAATTCTGATTTTTAGTCATTAAATATGGATTATAAATTTATTGTTAATTGGAATTTTTTTTTCAAATTAGCACATTTTTGTGTCATTATGAATATTAACCATGTGAAATATTTTTCTCCTTGATAAGGGAAAATCAAGAAAAATACTCCTAAAACATATATATATGGCTTTAAAAATTTTCTAACTCTTGTCTATATCTAATTAGATGAGAAATTTTCATTCATTTTCATCTAAGTATTGAATAAATTGTCATTTGGAGAAATTATTATTTAATTATAACCTTTATATTATTTATTGAAAATAAGTGATACATAATATCACTCTATTAATTTTATTATCTCTAAATTTTTTATGTTAGTATAATTAGTGGAAATTTTTATTCGAAATAATTATTTTATAGATAAATAAATTTTTTTACCTCGTAAGTTTTTTATTTTTTATTTATTTGAAAATTATCTTAAATTATTAAGTGATGCTGACTCAAAATATATTTTTAATTAATAGAAAAAAATAAATGAATTTAAAAATATTTAAAGCAACAGAATTTGATGAAATTATTTGATATAGGAAACATTTATATAAATATAATATATTAGATGTGGGTTAATGTTTTATATTCATGTTTAAAATATTTCTTGATTTCTTTGTAGTCCAACTAAATGTATAGTGTAAAAAATAAAATTAATGGTATTTTATGAAAATAAATCGTTATTAAATTATTTAAATCACATTAAAAGAATTATCTAGGACAAGGGGGGAAATATATGGTCTTAATGACCTCAATTTTCCAATTTTTCTATTTTATACGATATAATTAAAATATATCTCTTAGATATTGAAATATTATATACAATGGTTAAGGTTAAAAATTGTTTTTAAAGGGGATAATAAAAAATATTAATTTTAAAATGATATCCAAACATTCCTAAATATTATTTGATAGTTATATTAAAACCTTATGATCTTTATATACATGTCCATGTCATTTTGGAACCAATTTACCTTCAATGTGTTATTATAATATAAAAATATTTTGAAAAAAATACAATAGTGCCACTCCCCTTACTTATAAAGGGGAACCCATTATATATTTTATTTAATCCTCCCTGAGCCTTCTTTATTGACAAATTATTTTCAAATTATTTTCCAAAAACACCAACCTGTGATATTGATGTTATTTTATTTGTACAATAAAATTAAAAGGGTCTGTAAGAAGGAATCTAAAGTAATGAAGAATATGTTATCATATTTACCAATTTATAAAAATTTCATTATTCTTCTAAATAATATAATTTTACTGTAACTATCCAAGAATAATAAATCAAATATCTTCACCATACATAGATATTATTTTGATTATGGGACAATTATTATTTAAAATGGTGTTTTAATACTTATATAGCTTACATATATTTTGATGAATTACTATTTCATCCCATTTCGTTAAATTCAAATGGTTCCATTATGATTTAATAAATGTATTTGATAAATTTAAATTTTTTCAAAATGCTTCACAAGAATTATATATGCACATGCATCATTATTTGATAATATTTTTTTATTTTATCAATTTAACCTAATTTTTTTTTATTTACATGTTTCTTTAATATTTTTTTTAATGTTATAGATTTTAAAATATTTAAATTTTTTATTTTAATTATAAAGATTCATTTTTTTAATTCATTATAATATGTTAATATCTGAAATTTATATTTATATTTTCTGAGTTTTCTAACATATATAGATTATATGTAATTATTTGTATATTTATATAGATAGAAAAATATTTATTTATATATTCGATTATACTATATATATATATTTAATAGGTGGGAATTTTCCATCTTAATCCCCAGTAACATGATGAAACAATTCTTTACCCTAATGAGTTTTTCTTTTTTTTATCTGGAGCACAAAAGAACATCAGAACCACCACTATTCCACACACTACATTCATCTAGGTGTACAAACATCGCTCAGATTTGGAAACAACACTACATGGTAGTCCAAGAATATTTATTAGGTGAACATTAATTCATAGATCCTTTATCATCTCCTATTGCAGAACTAATCATGAGAATTCATTTAACCAACCACAAAAGAAGTTCAGTGTACCTACTATAAAGGTAGTTTCCCACTTGATATGACTTGATTGACCACATAACCATTTTTATCACACAGTCATTGTAACAGACATGCATGCATAGAAATCATACTTTCTAGAAATGAGTATATAGTAATCATACCGACCGTGAGTCTCATACAACACATTTTTAGTTAAATACATTGGTTATTTTTTTATAAAACCGTATTTTTATTTAATTTTGTTTTAGATTCATTTTTATAAAATGTTTTACAAATTTTCTTATAATGTCATTCCTATTTTATTTATTTATAAAAAATATATATCATATTGTAATTTTTTATGAATATTTGAACATAGAATGTAGTGGAATTATTATGAAAATAATTACTATCATATGATTCATTTTATTATTTATTTTATATAATAGTTGAACAATTCTTTTACATCATGTATATGTGATAAATTTTGTCTTCTATAAATTTATGAAATACTCTCATTCAATTTATCGAATATATTATATTTATTTTTAACATGATTCTTATATAAATAGTAGAACTAAACTCTATGTTAGTGAGAGATGTAATTTCAAATTATAAGTAATAATATTATTTTATTTTATTTATTCACTAACATGTTTCATGAGATTAGTTGATCTCCATATTTTTTGAAATAATGTTTTTATTAATGATGATGTGACATTAATTAGTTAGATATGTAATCATGGAATAAAATGAAATGTCATATAGATCAATTTAAATAACATTTCAACACAACGATGTTATATAACTATTTCTTCTCTAATACAACCAAGAAACTATTGTGAATTCTATTTCATTTCTATGATCATAAATAACATCATTGTTTAACTTTATTACATTGATGTGATCAGTGATCATTTAGATTCATTATATTCCACATATTTTTATCATCTAAAACTTTTATTTGAATGGTATTATTAATTAATTTTATATTTTAGTTTTTTATTTTCAATTCTTTGTTTGTTGTTTATGATTTTCCCTATAAAAATACAACCATTTATTAAAGTTATTCCACCACCTAAAAGGTTGTGTGGGATGTGAATCTAGATCAGGGGTAATTTGATAAACTATGTTAAAGGATCCTATTAAATTTTGGGGTTTAGGTCTATATACATGTAAATGAAATAGTTTTTAATGGTTTCTCACACCATTAAACGTTAGTTTCTTAGAGGGTACCAATCATTCCATGGCGTAGAGAATGTTTTGATGTGGTCTATGTCCTTTGTGATCTCAACCACTATATATCACTATATTCTTTATATTCTTTCCAACTTAATTTATGATATTGAACATATATCTCACAATAGAATATTTAATTCAAGAATCATTTATTTTTATACATTAATATTTTAAAATGACTATTAATCCCCCTAGAAAATTATTTTGCATCACTCTTGATCCAACAATAGGTATTGGAGCTTTTGATTCCTTGAATGGATATTTAGAGTCTATGATTGTTTCTATTGTTTAATTTTAAACATGTGGTAACATTATATCCTATAAATAATAAGATAATTAATTGTACAAAGGTTTCTTTAAAGATTTAATTTATCAATATCAATGATGGATTGATTCTATGAAACCACAATTGTTGGATTGAATTGAAAATATCTAGTGTAAAGATAGATTGGAAGAGAACTTGAAATAGTTGACTGTGGATAACTGGATGATCATTAATAAGACATATGTTCTTTTTAATTATGATCTAGAGACAAATGTAGGTAATGGAATAATAAAATATGTTTCTAATAATACTGCTAAAAATATTTTGTACAATTATATTTTTAGATGTGTTGATATCCATGTTTTAGATTGTAAAACAACCCATGAAAAATGAATAATACATCAAGTGATTATCTATGAGACTGAAAAGAACAAGAGAACTAATCTAGGGAATCTCTTAGTTGTATAAAAGTATGTCATTTTGGGATATGAAGAATTAGTAAACCAGATGTTTCAACGAATTAAAAGTATTACAAATGGTATGTGTTCTCATTGCGATGTTTTATACAATAAAAAGAAATTTAAAAGAGTATTAAGATATATTCAATAAATATGGAACGAATATATGTTATCCATTAATAAGTGTAAATTTATAAAATAGTATACATTAGATGAACTAATAGGATCTCTACTACAGTACGGATTAGAGTTTAAAAACATTGATTATGGGATTATACGAAGAAAATGTATTTACTTTTAGTATAATGTTAAATAAATCCCTAACAATATTGAATATGTGTTCTAGTAATGTAACTAAGAAAAGGCTCATTCTATTGGAATATTTTTCATGTTCATGAAAAACAAAGGTGGAAAAAGTGTATTTTAGAAGAAAGATAAAAAAGGACTAAAATAAGGGTAATTATATTTAAATTATATTTTTTATATTTATATAGTATAAATTATAATACAATGTTGAAATTATGATTTAATGTCCCCAACTTAAACATAAAATGAAGTACAACGAGAAAAATAGAAAATAAATGAAATCATTGTTTTTTGATTAGGTATTCTCAGATAGTTCGTACTCAAGAAATTATTTTGGAAGTGAAAAGGTGGTAGGGAACCTTGATCTGGGGGGTATATAATGTGAGGTAACATATTCAATTTTCACTCAATTAATGAATCATTCCATTGTATATCCAAATTATTTACCTTAAAATGAAAATTATATTTCTTCTGAAACATGTTATGAATAAGATTATATAAATCCCAAAGATAAACAAACCACATAAAAAATAAAAAACCAAGAAATTATGGAGATATGATAATTTATAAGTATACTAATATAAAAATAATAATAATATGGTTATATGTATTGAGATACAGGAAAGGTAATGTGATAATTTTACTAATGTTTTTTCCATAATGATAAATATAATGATAATTTTGATTTTGGGTGGTTAAAACCAAAAGATGAAATTAAAATAATTCAGATTTTTCTGTAAGTAAATGATAAATATAAAGAAATAATATTTAATTTATTTTTGGATTAATTAATAAATGATGGAAATGATTCTATGAATCTTAAGAAAGAAAATAATAAATAAAGAAACATTTTCTGGATATATCGAGAATGTTAATATTAATTGGAATTTATGTACATTTATTAATGGAGAATAAAAATATGATATTATGATGTCATTAATGAATCTAAACACTAATAAGAATGGTTTTTTATATACATAAATTTATCTCCAATGATAAATTAGACAAACTCTATAAAAATTTTAAAATGATGAATTTCATTTTAAACATATTTTAAATGTTGAATGAAAGTGGTATATTCCAATCTGTGGTCATTGATATTAACCCAATAATTTAAAAATATTATAAAATACATTTTTGTATATTTAATTTCTAAAACCCCCACTAATATATTTATAAAATCCATTTGGGTTACAAAATTTTCTTATAATAGTCCTTTTAGAAACAAGTTATCATATATACCAAAACATGCTATTTAATTGTTTAATTTTATGTAATATGCCTGATAAGTCACTAGGAATCATCATATTTAAATAGTGGATTCGCTTGGCACAAGAAAAGTGATATTTCCAAATTTCAATCTTCTAATTCATGTGATGGTGGCTTTATCAAATTCGAAGACAAACCTGAAGGAAATATTTAAGGTATCAGTAATGTTGGGGTATCGAAATATATTATTATTTCAATAGTATTATATTAAAATAGATTGAATCAAAATCTAATAAGTATATCAATGTGTTGTGATGATTGATTAATTTCTTTTAATTATAAATGTAACATTTTTTAAAATGAACCTATTTTATTTTATGAGAATATAAAAGTGAATTTATATAATATAGATTTTACTAACATCCCCAAATAAATGGTAAAATATTTTAATTCTATAGACTCATATAAACTTATGCATCATAGAAGGCTTGGTAATTCAAAATTTAGTCTACTGCAAAAAGTATCTATGCATGAACTTCTTATGTAATTTTCAATATCACATGAAAGAAAGTACATTAATCCTGATAACAATTTAATGAGTAATAATAAGAAACATAAGCTCAAATATGTAAATGATGTTATTACTCATATATATTTAGAACTATTATATATTTAGTTTTTTTACATTAAAATCCTCTTTGTTTTTGTGGTACAAATTATGTATTTGTAAGTATAAATGGTTATTAATAATTTATCGATATTCGTTTCCTCTCACACAAAAATGACACATTCACTAATCATTTTCAACTATGTAAACTGATTCAAAACATCAAAAATATATCTACAATATCTATAATAAGTGATAGATATGGTGAATTTGTTAATTTATAATTGGATTAATATTGTGAAAAATTAGATATAAAAATTATTTTTCAACCCCTACAGTACCACAAAAATGGCGTGGTTGAATGAAATTTTATATTATATAAGGACTTGATAGATCAATGTTTATTGGATTTAATGTTACCGGATATTTTTTGAGCATAAGTTTTAAATATAGATGGTCATGTATTAAATAGAGTTTTAATTTGATCATTTTTTTAAGAAAATCCCTTATAAACTTTTTAGAGGTCTTTAACATATGGTTGGATATTTTTGGGTTTTTTATTACAAAACTATTATGTTAAACATAAAAGATAATTTAGATAAAATTGATTAAAAAATTAATGAATGTATATTTTTAGGTTATTATAATTCTAATATAATATATAGATTTTTCAATTAGAGAACAGTAGTTATTGATGAGTGTTGACATGTTATAATCAATGAAAAATGCAATAACATGATAATTGTTTTCAAAAAATGATGATATTGAATTTATGGAATTCATCTATGATAAAGATAATGGAAAATAAAATGATAATGAATAATTTGAGGGGGTGAATATATCTTCTCAAAATGATTTTATAACATGAATTTTTTTAATGATTGTCAAATTGAAAATTTTAATGTTAATGTAGAATCTGGCATAAAATTCATAAATCATGATTTACTTAGCTTTTAAAACTCGGATTTTCTTACTAAATATATTACTATCAATATTGATAATGCTTCATTTTTTTATACATTTATTAATTCAATGACTTGTTGTTAAAATAAATTTTAACTAAATAAAGTGTGGAATCGGGTTTATTCTAGAAATGAATAACCTATCATAGGAACATAATGGATTCTTAATAACAGGAATTATGAAGTTGGAAACATAGTCAAAAGTAATGAAAGGCTATTCACTCATGGATTTTCATTGGAAGACAAAATTTATATTGAATATATTTTTTCTTATTGATATGATGGAAGCAATTTGATTTATATTATCCATTTCATGTTTTCGATTTGTTTTTCAAATAGATGTAAAATGTGGTTTTACAAATGCAATAATATTTAACGTTGCTTTTGTAAAACAACCCTATATAGTTGAATATGATTAATTTCTAAATAATGTTTTAAACATAATGAATCTTTATGTTCTGTTATTCATGATCCCTGAGATTGGTTTTAATGGATAAATATATTTTTAATTCAGAATATTTAATCTAATGAAATGGTTGATGTAAACTTGTTTATAAAGAGAGTTTGAAATGATATAATGATTATACATTTTTATATTGATGATATAAAATTAATATTAAAAATTTTATTTATTGTGTAATATGTTTTCTATGATGATGGTTAGTGAATTTTATGTTAGAATAATGGGAGAATTAAAATGATTCGTTGGTTTAGAAATTATTCAATGGAAATATGGTATTTTTTAATTAAATATATGTATGATAAATATCTTGAAAAAAAAAGGTTTGAATTGATTATATTATGTATATGAAATCATCAATGAGTACCAATTCAAAATTTGAAAAGGATGAATCTAGAATGAATATTGAAATTAAACTACATAGAAGCATAATAGGTAGTTTATTGTATCTCACTACATCTAGACCATATATAATGATTTGAATCTTTTTATGTTCTATGATTCAGTAAATCCAAATGGAAATCCATCAAAAATCTATTAAAAGAATAATTAGATATATTGAGGGTAAATTCATTACTATTTTATTTTAATCTAATCATATTTTTTTGGTTTACTATATTATTATAATTTTGTCATTGGGGATTAAAGTATTGACTAGAAAAGCACAACATGGATGTGTAATTTTCTAAGTACAAGTTTTATTTAATGTTGTTATAAGAAACAACTAGCTGTATTACAATATACAGATGAGGCCTAATATGATACTACATCTATTTTTTATTCACATAGTATATATATGAAAAATAGATTTTTTTAATTGAATAATATTTTTTTTAAAATTCCATTATTCTTGGAAAATTCATCTCTATTTTAATTTATAAAACCAATTTTAACCCTCACAAAAAAACAAATACTTTTTCATAATTTTTTTGAGGCATTATATAAATAAAGATGATATCAGTTTCCAATTTTTACCCAGTAAAAATTAGTTCGATAAAATATTACCTAAACCATTAAATTCATTCAAATCTGAGAAAGTGAAATTTGAATTTTCATGGATAGAAGATTAATATTTATTAATGAAAATTAAATCTTGTTTTAAATGTAAATATTTATCCAAAAATATGTGTATATGTATAGTTCATTTAATCCTCAGTAAAATGATGATTTATACTCTTACTATTTAAGAATAATTTTTTGTATTCTTAATTTTGGATACATTTCAAAAAAATAAGGGAATGTTTCGGAAAATTTAATAAATCATCAGTTTTAAAAAGGGGTAGATTGTTTGTATTTAAAATTAGGTTGTAATAATATAAAATATTTTCTTTTACATTTATTTTTATAAATTACTATTTCATCACATGTAATTAAATTCAAATTATTAAAAAAAATTAAGTTTAGTAAGAATATTTGATAAATGATAATGCATTTATAATATTTTACAACAATTATATAATTAAATGTGTTATTATTTGAAAATAATTTTTTTATCTTGTTTTAAATAATTATTTTATATACACAGGTTTCTAATATTATTTTTACTATTATAGTTTTGAAAATAATTATATATTATTTTATTTAAAAAATTTCATTTGTTAAATCTCGATACTCTTTTAAAATATTTTTTTAATATTTTTTCCTTTTCAAACATATTATATATATATATATATATATATTATAGTCCCTCCCCAAATCCACTATTTTGTGAATCAAGATGGTTGAACACATGAACTCATGCTTTACTACCCATACGCCAGAGGATACTATATAATAATGAGAGATTAGTGTTTGATCATGGGGAGACTATTCCCTCTTGATGAGAGTGTACATAAATAGTAAATAATAATTTCAAGTAACAGAAATAAAAAAAAATAAGTGGCAATATAATAAAAATAATAGATTGTCTAATATAAATTATTAGAGGAATATTAATCATAAATAGTTACAAAATAGAGATGAACTATTTTCATAGCTATTAACAATTAGGTACTGTCACGACCCATCCCCAGGGCCCGTGCCGTGACTACCCCAAGCCTACCTTCAATAGGCCAGGGGATGGTGACTAGCACCAAAGGCGTAAATCTCGATAAAAAGGGAATGCATTGCCTTTAAAAAAGTAAAAAAACACAACAGAGTACACAACAGAAGAATGAACTAAGTAATAATGAATACAAAAGTAAGTGTTGAATGAAAAGGGTCTGGAAATACAAGCCCAACATTAAGTACAATACAACTCAAAAACTAGTACAACTACAGTAAAGTAAAACAGCAACCACTGAGCTGTCCTCCGGGTATCCCACCTGAAGGGTGGGTACAGATTACCTCTTTAGCACCTCAGGTTCGGCCCTCCGCTCTATGTAAGTCTCTCCAAGTGGTCCACCTTCATGTACTGTCCAGCTCCACCACCCTCCACCTCGATCAGTTATGTCCGTTCTCTACATCCAACACAACATAGTGCGGGCATAGACCATGCAGGGGTGAGTATATAATACTCAGTAGGGACAACGAGACCCTCGAAGGTCTCCCAGAATACAAAAATAATAAACCACAGAAGAAAGATAAAATAAATAAGTATCAACCATCTCTACTTAGGTATATGCCCATACATATACCTAAGTTATCAATCACAGTTCGGCTCCAACTCTCGAGCCCAAGCACAACCCAGTCAATACAGGAAAGCAATTCAATCACATCGATGATTATGATTGAAAGTCAAGACTCTTTTCACACCGGTATAAATATTTCATATAGCAATAGAGATGATTACATGTAGTTATTGATTAATATAATATGTCGGGCCCACGAAGGATACTAGACCATCTAGGTTGTCGGACCCACATAGGATACTAGACCAGCTACTCTGTCGGACCCACTCAGGAAACTAGTACAGAATTAAAAATGTTGGACCCACATAGGATACAAGTATAGATTTCATTGATGTCGAAACCACAGAGGATCCAGTACATTTTTCGTCATCGTCGAACCCACGTAGGATTCTAGTACAGTAGTCGTCGCTGTCACAGCCAGCTCAAGGGTTCCCTGACACAACACACTCGATTCCGGAGGGTCTGCTTCTCAAGCCAAGGGGTTGATACATCAACTATCATGAATTCCAGAGTTGATGTATCCAGATGATCCATCTCATAAAAATAACCCAACGTGACAGACAACGTGTCAATCGGACGCCCGGTTTGAGAGATATTGGTTTTTCCGTTACAGGGGCGAGGTTGGAAATATGCTCATTCCAACCACGGCTGTTTCCAATGTCATCCGAAACTCATTCAGAGTATCTCAAAAAGGACCATCTCGTCTCAAGGATCCTAGTGTCGTAGACAGTGTGTCGATCAGACGCGCAATCTTAATGTTATTCACGTTTAAGTGAAATGGGATCGGTCAGTCAAGCCTAGTGGGCCGGTGGGTCGGTCCGACCAGGTTCGGCGGGTCCGACCTGGTTGGATGCAGCGCGTCCCGGCCCGGCATGGCACGGCGCGGCCCTACGAGGCACGTACCGGCCCTACGTGGCACGACCTGACCCGGCTGGCCAAGCGGTGCCCCCCCCCCCCCGGTTTGTCGAACCGGCGGCGCTGAGTCGCACCGCCCCTCCTGTCCGTCCGGCCGAAGCTAGCTGGTCTTCCCGGCGCGAGCGGCCCACATGGTTGGGCCATGTTTCTCCCACGCGTCACCTGTGGGAACCGCGGCCTCCTTCATCCTGGTCGGCAGGCGACCGTTCTATTCACCGCTAAAGCGGCCCGTGGAGTGCAGGTCGCAGTCCTCTGCAGCGCGGCGCCCCTTGTGGCACTGCAGTTTCCTTGTTCGGCCGGTTGGTTCTTCTTTGGCCAAGCAGCCTGCGGATTGCGGGCCACAGTTCTTTCACAACATGTAACCTGGTGCCACGATTCTCTAACGGGCCGGCGTGCGGCCACCGCCTTCAGTCGTCATCGCCTCCATTCACCGCCGAAAAAATATTAAAGAACCATCAGAGGGTCGTCAGGCCATGTATTTACGGCCTGCGCCCTCCGCATTAGGTGATATCAATTGTTCGAAGAAGATACAAGAATTCACCAAGGACATAAAAATAATTTCATTCACTTAATATTATATCCAACCAACTAACTCTTTTTTCAAGAGCAGAGCACGTCATCGAGTAACAGAAGACAAGCATCATGGAGGTCAGGCGTCGCAGAAAAAGGATGTCAATTTCATTGACTTCGGGGTGCGTCCAAAGAAGAAGCATCGTTGGTGACTTCACGTTTTTCATCATAGTTATTCTTCATTGAAGAAAAATGTTCATCATAGAGACAGGAACACCATATTTTAATTCTCCATAGGTTTCTCCCCCTGAAAGATTTGCCAATAAAATATTATAAAAGCAACCAAATTTTTATAGAGTTTCCATGAAATTCAAATTGATTCAAATTAAATCAAATATTAATTAAATGTGTCATTTAATTAATTATACTTTTTGGCATTAATTAAGAGGAGGTGGAGGCTTCACAGTAAAAGAGGGGAGTTGTCAAATTAAATAAAGGGTGGTTAATCGGTAGTTTCAGGGAAGATGAAAGATTAGGGGCTCATGTGGGCCCCACCACATATTATCCCCTCATGGGATGTTATGTGGGTGTGTGACCAACCTCTAACTCTCCATTATAGTAAATAACCAATTCTTAAACAATAAAATTCTGTACAACAATTTCAATTAATTTAAAATAAATCCCCAAAAATTAACTTCTCCTCCTGAGAAAATGAAACTGTGGTAATGGCCCCCATAAGCTAATATAGGTGCTACCAGTTCATCGGTGCCCTCAGATTTCCATTCAGAGCACCGATTCAAAAGATAGAAAAACCCACATGTACGTTTACTAAACGTACCCGAACAAAACATAAGAAATTGATTCTGGGCACACCGGGCCTCGGAATTAGGTGTCGTCAGAAACCGAAGACTCATAAAATTTCAAAGTATTAAAAACAATTCCTTGAAATTTTTGAAACTTTACATTACCCCCACCTCAATGATTTATGTCCCCATAAATCTAAAACACACACTATGGAAACAAATGATGGTACTGAGCACGCATATGAGCTTCCCGCTCCCATGTGCTCTCCTAGAGGTTCCCGTGCTACCAGCGAATGCACACCAGAGGAAACATCCATCCACATATGAACTGCTCATGTTGATCCTCGATCTCCACTGGGACCTCTGTAAATGTATCCCCTTCATCAATGCCCAGCTCCCCTTGGTCGATGATGTGGGATGGGCCCTGCACGTGTCTCCTCAGCTAATATACGCGGAAGACGTCATTCACCCTTTACAACTGAGGTGGAAGGGCCAGGTGGTAAGCCACCTCGCCTACCCAGCTAAGGACCTGGAATGGATCGATGAAACGCAGAGATAACTTGTCACCCTGTCCAAATTTCCATAGACCTCATCAAGGTGATACCCATAGGAAGACATGGTCGCCATCCTTAAACAGCAGTGGTCTCCATCTCCTTTTAGTATAGGACTTCTGTCAGCGTTGTGCCATCTTCATCCACTCCTGGATGAACTTCACCTTCTTCGTCGTAGCCTGAACCATCTCTGGTCCTACAAGTGCTGACTCCCTTGGGTCAGTCCAAAATAAATGTGATCTGTAAGGTCGTCCCAAAATTTCCTAGTTAGGAGCCATCCAGGTGGTGGAGTGGTAACTGTTGTTGTACGCAAACTCCACCAAGGGTAAGTGACCCTCCCAACTATGACCAAAGTCTAGGACACATGCATGGAGCATGTCCTCAAAATTATAAATGGTCCTCTCTGTCTGGTCATCTGTCTGAGGATAGAAGGCAGTGCTCATACGTAGCTGAATCCCAAAAGTCTCCTGTAACCCCTTCCACAGTCGAGAATTGAATTGAGCATCACGATAAAAAACGATTGATGTTGACACACCTTGAATCTGTACAATCTCCTGAACATAGAGGAATTCCAAGATCTCTACTGAGCCTTTCTCTTCGATCGGTAGGAAGTGGGACGACTTGGTGAGTCGGTGTATGATCACCCAGATAGAGTCATGTCCTCTAGATGTACGTGGATTCCCCATCACGAAATCCATCGATATCCCATCCCACATCCATTCTGGTACCTCTAAGGGATGTATGAAGCCTATTGGTACTTGGTGCTTTGCCTTCACGTGATGACATGTGAGGCATCGTGATACCAAATCTACTAAATCCTTCTTCATACCCGGCCACCAGTGCTATTGTATGAGGTCATGGAAAATCTTCTCCATTCCTAGGTGTACCACTAGAGGGGATGTGTTAAACTCCCTCAACATGTCCTCCTGTAGTTAAATTAGTACCATAGTGGGTCCCTTGAAGAAGAAGATGTGCTCCCCACCTTCAGAAAATCTATCAGGCGCCTGCCCTGTGGATATCTGAGAACGTCGCATCTCACAGTCAACGTCCCCACGCTGTACCTCCCTAACTCGCTGAAGAAGTGGAGGAGTGACTGTGAGAGACTAAAGAAAGGCTAATCCATCTATATCCACAAAGGATATCTGCAACATGGCTAGCTGCTCTGTCACCTCTCCTAGAAGCTGAATTCTCAATCTCTTACTAATAGCATCAACTACAATGTTCCACTTCCCAGGAGTATAGACTATCTCAAATTCATAGTCTTTGAGGAACTTGAGCCATTGCTGCTATATCAGGTTCAGGTCCTTCTGTGAGAAGATGTACCTGAGACTCTGGTGGTCAGAATAGACTATAAAGCGCTCTCCTGTCAGATAGTTTTTCCACATATTCACGGTGAAGACCACAGATTCTAACTCCAGGACACGGGTAGTGTAGTTCTTCTCGTGCTATCTCAACTATTGTGAACCATACACGATCGATGCTCACTCCTGCATAAGGACACACCCGAGTCTGGTCCCTGATGCGTCGTAGTAAAATACGTACCCAACTCCATCCTCTAGTAGCCTCAAGATGGCCGCACTGGTCAATCTCTGCATCAGCTCTTGAAATATCTACTGGTATCTCTCTGACCACAGAAAGGGTTTCCACTTCTTCATCAATGCTGAAAGCGGTGCTGCAACATTGGAGAAGTCTGGCACAAATCTCCGATAATACCCAGCCAGAACTAGAAAACTCCAAACCTCCGTCACACTTCTAGGTGGATCCCAAGAAAGCACTGCCTCAATCTTTGCTAGATCAACTACTACCATATCCCCCGAGATGATGTGTCCTATGAAATGAATCTCTTGAAAAAAAACTAGAACTTTGAGAGATTACCATAAATCTAGTGCTCTCTGAGTGTATCTAGTACAACTCTCAATTGGTAGGCATTCTCCTCGTCAGTAGTCGAGTAAATCAGTATGTCATTGATGAAAACTATGACAAATCAATCTAGGTAAGGCTGGAAGATCCTGTTTATGAGACTCATGATCACCATTGGAGAGTTGGTTACTCCTAAGGGAATAACCAAGAACTCATAGAGGCCATACCAACACCTAAAGACCGTCTTCTACACATCCTCATCTCGAACTCTGATCTAGTGATAGCCTGACCTGAGGTCTATCTTCGAGAACCATCGTGCTCCCTTGTGCTGATATAAGAGCTATTCAGTCCTCGAGAGTGGGTACTTGTTCTTCACGGTCACCTGATTTAGGCGATGGTAGTCGACACACAGTCACAAACTCCCATCCGCCTTCTTGGGAAACAAAATTAGAGAATCCTAGGGTGAAACACTAGGTCAGATAAATCTCTTCTGCTGCAAGTCCTCCATCTCATAAACATAGAGGGATCCATCCGATATGCTGGAGTGGATATCGGTGCTGTCATGTGGTACAGGTCTATGTAGAAGTCTACCTATCGGTGAGGAGGTAGTCCTGGAATGTCGTCAGGAATAATGTCTGCATACTGATCTACCACAACAGGAAAACTCGGACTCTCCACATCAACCGCTATGAGGATGAGACTAGACAACTGATTTGTGATCAGCTTCCCTTTCCTCCGTAAAAGTCCATCATGTTCTCCAGAGGCTCCCTTCTCACTGAGATGGTGAATCTTGTCCCATCCGTGCGGGAACACAACACTTTGCGCATAATACAGTTGATCTGAGCATGTAATGTAGAAAACCAGTCCATACCCAAGATTACATCTTAAGGCCTCGACGTCGTTACAAGAAGATCCCAATCGAAGCTCTCACCTCCTAGAGTAAGCTCACACTGCCAGCACTAGTGTGTAATCGTTGAGTCTGCTCCCTTATGAATATCTGGCCGTAAAGATCGAGCCAACGGCTCCGTTAGAATGTTCGAGCTCCAAACAAGGGAAGCGGTGGAAAAAGAATTACTCGCACCTATGTCTATAAGTATTGAAGAAAGGGTAGAGTAGACACAGATAATACCTAGAATAATATCAGGTGTGCCTTAGTGGTAGGACTCGACTTCCTGGATCTGAGCTCTCCTCGGTCCGCCAGCTCCATGTGGTCGGGGTGGACTTCCTAGTGGTGGTGGTGGTAGAGCCTTAAAACGTTGTCCACCACCCGCTGCTCGGCCAGCTCCCCTGCCTCGTTCGCCCGCTCCCAGCAGACCACCACAGAAAAACCTCTTCCTCTGCCTGGGAGGTCCCTCCACTGTCTTTTTCTTGTCCGCATGGCAGGTCAGGCAGTCCTGAGCCATGTGACCGTACCCGCCGCATGCATAGCATTGTCTCCTTCTCATATATCTGGATGGGTTTCATGTGCCCCGCACAAACAAACCTGTATCCTAAGGTCTCCCACCTATTGGCCTGGTTCGCTTGGTCCTCGGCATCAACAACCTAATGTTGGTTGTAGAAGACTCTGCTATGTGTTGTCCTATGGTGGGTCTCACTGCTGGTGTCGGGTCAGTAAGAAAGATCTCCACAAGAAGGAACCACTTCAGTACTCCCTCCTACGATGGAATACTAAGGGAGATAATCGAAGCCCTCATCACATGTCTGAGTCCCTACTCAAAATTCTGGGACATAAAAAATTGGTATGTACTATGTCTGAGGAGTATCATGAGAGGTCATTGAACCTCATTGAGTACTGAGCTATTGTCATGCCGCCCTACTGTAGATGAGGTAACTCTTGAATCTGCACCACACAAAGTGTGGCTGGAACAAACTCGGAGCGGAAGAGGCTCTCAAAGTCTATCCAAAGTAAAGATGCCTTGTCATGCACCTGGAGCATCAAGCTCTACCATCTACCTACTATTGCATGCCGGAGACTTGCGGCAATAATCACCATAAGGTTGGATGTTGTCCCTACTAATCTAAAAACTCTGATGATAGACTCTAGTAAATCCTCAGCTGCATGTGGGTTCGTCTCTCCCTGGAACCTGGGAGGCCTCTGGTGCTGGAACTCGTGCAACGCACTCTAGCGGTGTGCACTCTCTGCTGCTGGGGTAGGTGGTATCAGTGGCTCAGCGGGTAGTGGGAACGCTGGTGCCTCCGCTGTGATGGGGCCCTGCACCGAGGCCTCGTCGCTCGGTGGGATTCCATTTCGTACATAACTTGAAACCCTAGCTGGCTGCCTTCGTGGGGCCAACCTGAAAGAAACAGGTGCACCACAATTAAAACAGTATACCTGGTGAGCTGACACAAAGTAACCACAATGAAAACTTTTCAGAGGAAACACACACACAATCCGTGTTTTCGTTCACTGAGTCGAAAATCAGAGGTCAGTGTCCTAGTGTATGGATATGTCGGCCCCCGCACCAACATTGGACTCCTTGTACTAAGAAACAAACTCAATAATATTAACAGTATTTCTTCACAGTAAGATAAATAAGAGTCCAATGTTATGATTTAGAACTGACTCCTATGATTACAATTTGTCACAACCCATCCTCGGGGCCCGTGCCGTGACTACCTCAAGCCTGCCTTCTATAGGCCAGGGGCTGGTGACTAGCACCAAAGGCGTAAATCCTGATAAAAAGGGATTTCATTGACTTTACAAATGTAAACAAACACAACTGAGTACGCAATAGAATAAATAAAAAATTAATACTTAATACAAAAGTAATTTTTTGAAAGGAAAGTGGCCAGAAATACGAGCCCAATAGTAAGTACAATACAACTGAAAAGCTAGTACGACTGCAGTAAAGTAAAATAGAAACCACTAAGTTGTCCTCCGTGAATCCCACTTGATGTGTGTGTACAAATGGTCTCCTCAGCACCTTGGGTCCTACCGTCCTCTCCGTGTACGTCTCGTCAAGTGGTCCACCTCCGAGTAACATCCATCTTGACAGGCCTCCACCTCGATCAGTGTTGTCCGTCATCTACATCCAACACAATGTAGTGCGGGCATATCACTTGCAGGGGTGAGTATAGGATACACAGTAGGGACCCCGAGACCCCCTAAGGTCTCCCAAAATCCACAAAGGATAAACAATAGAAGAAATATACAATCATGAAGTATCAAGAAACTCTACTTGGGTATATGCCCATACATATACCTAAGTTATCAATCACAGTTCAGCTCCTACTCTTGAGCCCAAGCAGAACCCAGTCCACACAGGAAAGAAAGTAAATCACATCAATGGTAATGATTGAAAGTGGAGACTCAACTCACACAGTTATATATCTTTCGTATAGCAATAGAGAAGATCAGATGTAGTCACATATTAATCTACGCTGTCGGACCGACGTAGGATACTAGACCAGCTATGATGTCGTACCCACATAGGATACTAGACCACCTACTCTGTCAGACCGACTCAGGATACTAGTACAGAAGTCAAACTGTCAAACCCACATAGGATACAAGTAAAGTAGTCATCACTGTCAAACCTATGGGGGATTCTTGTATAGTTTTCTTCATCATCGAACTCACGGTGGATTCCAGTATGGTTGTCATTGCAGTCACAACTAGCTCTAGGGTTCCCGCACACAGCACACTCCATTTAGGGAGGGTCCACTCCTTGATCCAAGGGGTCGATACATTAACTATCACGAAGCCTAGATTTTATGTATCCCGAAGTTCCTTCTCATCAAAATGAACCCAACACGATAGATAACGCGTCAATCAGACGCTCAGTTTGAGAGATATTGGATTTTCCGTTCCTGGGGCCCAGTTGGAATTATGCTCGTTCCAAACCTGGTCATTTTCCGAAGTAATCTAAATCTAACATAGATTATCGCAAAAGGACCATCTCATCATGATAATCTCAGAGTCGTAGGAGGTGTGTTGATTGGACGTGAGAGTGTAGTGTGGCCCGGGCTGCGGCTGGCCGAGTGGTGCGGGGGGGGGGGGGGGGGGGGGTGTGCCCCCCCCCCCCCGGTTTCCCAAACCGGCTGCGCCAAGCGGGGCCACCCCTCTTGTCCGGTCGGCCGACCCCGGATGGTCTTCCTGGCCCGAGCGGCCCACACGGGTGGGTCGGGGTTCTCCTGCGCGACACCTGCAGGTGCCGTGACCTCCTTCAAACCAGCCAGTCGGTTCGCCGCCAAAGCGGGCCGCGGAGTGCGGACCACAGTCCTCCGCAGTGCGGAACCCCTTGTGGCGTCGTGATCTCCTTGTTCAGTAGTCTACGGCCTGCCAGTTTTTCTTTGGCAGAACGGCCCACCGATTGCGGGCCACGGTTCTTCCGCAGCGCGGAACCCATTGTCGTAATTCTCTAACGGGCCAGTGTGCGGCCGCTTCCTTCAATCGTTATCGCCTCCGTTCGTCGCTGCAAAAATATTCAAGAACCATCGGTGGGTAATCGGGCCATTTTCTTTCAGCACGCGTCCTTCACATTAGGTGATATCAATTGGCCAGAGAAGATACAGGCATTCACCACGGACTGAAAAATAATTTCATTCACCTAAAATTATACCAAACCCCCTACCTCGATTTTCAAGAGCGGAGCACATCAATGAGTAGTAAAAGACAAGCATCGTGGAGGTCAGGCATCACGTAAAAAGGACGCCGATTTCATTGACATTGGGGTTCGTCTAAAGAAGAAGCATTGTTGGTGACTTCACATTCTTTTTCAGAGATATTCTTCGTTGAAGAATGGTGTTCTTCGCCGAGAAAGGAACACCTTCTTCTTATTCTCCATAGGTTTCTCCCCCTAAAATATTTTCCATGAAAATATTATAAAATCTTACAAATTTTAATAGATTTTCCATGCAATTAAAATTGATTCAAATGAATTAGAAGATTAATTAAATGTGGCATTTAATTAATCCTAGTTGTTGGAATTAATTAAGAGGAGGTGGAGATTTCATATTAAAAGAGGGTAATTTTCAAATTAAATAAAGGGGATTTAATGGGGAGTTTAAGGGTTGGGGGCACATGTGGGCCGCACCAAAAATTATCATCTCATTGGAGGTTATGTGGGTGTGGGACCCACCTCTAACTCCCCCTTGTAGGAAATAACCAACTCTTAAACAATAAAAATGTGTACAATAATTTTATTTAATTTAAAATAAATCCCCAAAAATTAACATACCCACCTGAGAAAATCCAACTGCGGTAAAGGTACCCTTAAGCGAATACAGGTGCTTTGAGTTCATCGGTGCCCTGAGATTTTAATTATGAGAAATGGTTCAAAAGATAGAAAAACCCGCACGTACGTTTACTGAATGTACCTGAACAAAACATCAGAAATTGATTCCGGGCACACCAGGCCTCGGAATCAGGTGCCGTCAGAAACTGCAGACTCGTAAAATTCCAAATTATTTAAAAAAAAATTCTTGGAAATTTACAGGTCTGTACAGGTACATAAGATACCATAGAAAAACGAATATACTATATACTATAAAAAATTATTAAAATGAACAAAGATGTACCTAATTTCATCATGATCAAATTATTGGTCCTTTCTACCGTAATCTATACCAATACATTGAAAAAAATATCAAAAGAGGAATTCTTCCCTTCATCTTCAACTATAATGATGATGTCTTCTTGACTACTATGGGTGGCCTTTGGAGAGTTTCAGACATAATTAGTAGGACACAACGAAAAGTGGAAATAATAATCTCATCAATGAATATAAAAACAATTTTACAATAATAACAGGAGTGATGGAATAAATAATTTAATAAATCACATCAAATTGGGTTCCATGAGGATATTTGACCAAAATTTCCCACTTCATCCTAATATGGATATCCCCGAATTAAAGGAAACATGTACATATTTTATTTGTGTGTATAAGAGTTCTCTAGTAAACTTATGTTGAAGATAATAGATCCTTTCCAAAAGGAATGTATCATGTATAGAAAAAACCCTAGTATGATATCTGGCATGGTGGGAACATCTGTTGATTTAACTAATTGTAATTGTTTGAATTACATAGAATTCATATTTATAATTTAAATAACTATCATACTTGGATTGACCAGGTGAAAAATATAGTGTAAAACATGAATCACACAAGGAGAACTAACAATACACAAAACATTAAGATTTTATCCAAGGAAATACTAGATGGAATCCAGTGTATCACTCTTGACATGGTTTAAATGAACATAGTATCATCTCATTCTAGGTGTACCACATAGGGGAAAAATTATTTCCCATAGATGGAGTAACCATATCTCCCACAAAGCCTATACAAGGTACACTCAAAAAGGAATTACTATCTCTTAATTATAAACAAAAAATCTACCTGGTGAACCTATATAAGGAATTATTTAATTAATCCATGTATCACCCTTATTGTTAATGTAATCATTCCTATTTCCAATTATGGATCATGATGAGCCTCTCCATTTCTTCCCTTAGTTAGGAATATTGTATTTTTTTATTTATAGTGTGAAGGGAATGTTATGGTTAGATCTAACTCATACAATACCCCAATTAAATTATTAATATTTTATCTTGAACACCTAATTCATGTAATAAAATAATGGAATAATGAATAGTTGTCTTAATCATGCCCAATAATATTTTATTAGATCATTTTACATTGTAATGTGTTTCTTTCAAGGTGAATCATACACCATGTTCATTATTTATTAATTTCATTTCTAAATTATAAGCCTCATTATTCATTAAATATTGAACACCCAAACAGGTTTCCCAAGTCATATTAAATGCCACATGATTTTCATTAAGGGGTAGATATGGTCCTATTAAAAACAATGATGAAGTGTAATTAAATTAATTAGAAAACATCGAGGTGAATTTATAATGTATGGGGCGCGGAATAATGAAACATGATAAATTTCAACTAGGCTTCGAGAGAGGAGAAGTAGAACCCCAAACATAATTATTTTGTTCTCCCCTTAAATAATGGATTTACATATAGGGATATTACATGATTTTTTATGAATATTTAGTACATTATAAAAGTACATGCCAAAGTTCCATAATAGTATAGTTTCTTTGGAATCATAAAAAAATAAACTTATACCTAGGTTAATGTTTTTAGGAATCTCCCATTAAGATCTTCCCTATTAGTACTCCTACTTAAATAACTTATTCACAAAATAGAAAAAATAAACATAAGAAATTTGTGAGATCAGATGCTCAATAATTGTAAACAATATATATATGTAAGCATAAAATGAGAATAATGGTATGAGAAGATAATCATAATATAATAAGATCATACCTTATACGGAAAATATCATAAACATGAGTCATGGAATAAATTTTTTCTGTTTATAAGTAATTAATTATAAGGGAACCAGGATCACAAACCATGAAAGCATTACATAGGAATAAGACATATAATTTTTGACATACATATAAAAATATAACAATTAATTCCATAGAAGATAATGAAAAGAACATATTAGTGGAATGGGGTTACTCTCCAAACCATATTTTTATTCATGTTTCACTCTCATGGACATCTTGTGGATAAAGGTTCAATCCCAAGTCATCATTTGCAACAAAAATCCTTTAATATGATGAGTGTACACTTTGTTTCGTCCATGTTTTTCTAATGAGATTTAAATCAGTACCCAATTTATTGGAGGGAGATATAAGTCCCACTCATCTCATAATTAAATCATAAATATTTGTTATAGAATAACATAATATATCCAATCCTAACTCATGAAATTAAATGGGTATCATAAACCTGTCCTCATATCATAACCTATAGAAAATTGACCTGTTTAATTACTATTTCATCTGATCATAACCCATGAAAAGAAGTTGGTTTTATAAGAATATAAGTCATCAATGATAAATTTAATTCTTAATATTATAACCCATTAAAGATATCTTGGTATGAATAATATATTACCCATGAAAGAGAAATGTGTTTCATAAAAATATAACTCATGAAATTAAAACGAGATTCACAAACATATATCTGGTAAAATAGAAATTTGTTTCATAAACATCATTCCATCCAAACATATAACATTTAGAGAATGAATATGAATGGTCCTAACAGATCATATCCCCAATAATGAAACTATAATAGCAATTGATGTCATCTTAAATGTAACAAATTTTTTTGATAAACTTTTTAAAATAATGTCTTTAGGAAAATATCATTTCTTATTCGAAAAATAATACTTTTTAAAACATAAAACATTTTAAAAGCAACATCATAGAAAATATCCTTAAAATATTATAAAAGTGGCATAATAAAAATTAACAACATTATTACCTTTAAAGCATATAAAATAGTTGTTGACATATTTTCAAAACCTTTTATCATTGAACATATATTATGAAATCTTAAAAAAAATTCTTTGAAAATATATAAAAGAAGATTGAAAACATATTGAAAACAGTTTCCATTAAAAATTTATAAAGTAACATTTTAAACATTTTAAAAAAATATTGACTGAAAGAATATAAAGGTAGCATGAAAACTTTTAAAAAACATTTTAAACATTAATTTTTATGAAATACATTATCGTTTAAAATATATTAGTTACCATTTAAAGGATGACTTAAAAATAAATTAAATCATTAATTGAAGAGAAATTTTTTTTGAAAACGTTTTATCTTTGGAATCCACATTAAAAATAATGAGTTTTCATAATATTAGTGTAACACCCCAGGAAAATCAAATATTACTTTTATTTTTAAAAATTATTTATTTTGTACGTACTGTTAAAGGGTGACATTTAATTAATACTTTTATGAAAATAAATTATTTTGTGTAATCAAAATAATGTTTTGATTCAAAATTATAAAAGATTATATTCAAGAAATATTATTTTCATTAAATAGATGTATTTCATTAAAATATATTACTTATTTTCAATTATTATTAATTATTTAATGATTTTAATAAATTATTATTATGTAAAAAGTTTATTTTTTTTTGAATTGGTAATAATTTAATTAAAATTTTATTTTGATATACATAATTTTTCATGTGTAAAAATTTATGTCTTTATTAATAAATTTATTTTTAAAATAAAATGATAACATTTTACACAAGTGTAATGGATGCCTATATATATACACACATAATTGGATTTTTATAATTATAATTATAATTATAATTTTATTATTATTTTGAAATAAAAATAATTTTTACTAAAATTTTGATGATAATAATATTAATAAAAATAGTATTGATAGTAATGGGTATTTTTAAAAAAATTATAATTATATTTAACATAATATATTTTGTTTATAAAATTTTGAAATTATAAATTAATATAGTTATATTAATTTAATATATATATATATATTAAGGTTAAATGATTTGATCATATTAAAAAATGATAAAAAATATAAAAACATTTATATATATAAGCGTCACTTTTTTATAATGGAATGAAACTTTAAAAAAAATTAATCAAGTAATATAATAATATATTTATTATTCATGACCAAAAATGATGACAATATAGTGACCCATTAATATAATAAATTATAATATAATCGTAATTATTGGTATAACAGAAGAGGGATAATAGTCAAATATAAATAGAGAAATTGTGTGGAAAGGAAAAAATCAAAATGCCAATGATAAATAAAAGAAAAAAACCTAATGACATAAAATTAAAAAAATGGACTGAGTAGGAAATGTGAAAGGGAAAAATAAACAAAAAATGGAGGATAACTCAAAAATGAAATAAAAAAAATGTGTAGACAATGTAAAATTAATTAAACTAAATATTCATATATTTGAGTTCATCGACAATACTCTAATTAGTATATAGATGTATGTATCTAAAAGTCATTCCCCACACTTACAAAACCTACACTACCATCTACACACTTCCTAATTTCTTCTTCTTTTTTCAGGCCTCGAATAAAGGGAGGTTGGTTCATTTATTTTTGGTAGGGGAATTATTATTATTTTCAATTATATTTTGTAATGGTGTATTTAAGTTACTTGTAGTCCTTGTTTTTCTTTATGAAATTATATGAGGGAAACTATTTGTCTTTAAATATTTATTTATCAAAAAATTTATTTATGTAAGTTATTTAATTATTTTAAACTAATATATATATATATGAAATATATATATATATATATATATATAATCTTGTAAAATAATATCTCTATAATTAAATTTGAATACATGAAATGTTTTTCTTGACGCAATGGATCAGCTTTCTAAAATCATTGTATGAAAGGGTGTAATTAAATAAAGTCTCAGTTTTTAAGTATTGATATTTATTAAATTTTAGAAGCATATTCATTAGTTATTTATTAATCAAAAATTATTATTTCACTTCTAAAAATGTTAAGGGATATTAAATTTATTTATATCAAACTATGTGAATTTTTAGAATACATATACATATATATGTGTGTGTGTTGTTATATAAGGGTGTATATATTTTGTCAAGTATTGTTTAAAATTAATTTATTCTGGTACAATTGAAGGCTTCATTAAAAAACTAATTACTTTAAATATTTATTACTTTCAAAAATTCCACTTACATATAAGTATTTGACAAATTTTATGTTTTCATTAATTCTACCAATTAATATTTTTATTTTATCGACATTTTGCTAAACCAAGTATTTAATTTGCAATGATGTCTGTGGTAATTCAATTCCAATAAGCATATATATATATATATATGAATGGAATTTTTATTATCATGTTTATAATTTTTTTTTCATTTCATCCACATTTTTCTCAAAAATTCATATAACATGTCATCATGTTTTATCAAAATTATATGAATTGTTTTTTCATATATCCTTGAACATGTGTTGCGCATGACATCGACACCTACTGAATCTATAAAAAATACATGGATTGAACATAAATTTTATGGTTTAATACCTAAAATAATAATATCTACATGAATATTATTTTATATTTTTTATATCAAACATACAATATTTCTTTTACTATTTATTATGATTCAAAAATAATGATAAAATGTTTTCAAAAATGTGGCACTGTTGGTATAAGATATGTTATGGAGAGTGAACTTACAATTCTATGTTAAGACCTGTGTCCTTAGCTAATGGTTTTTAAGCATTGAATTTAATGTATTTTTAATGTCCCACAAAAAAATTAATATTTTTAATGGAGAATCAGCATTGTATTTTCAAGTATAATAATTTTTCGGAATATTAGTTTTTATATATATGTATTCACATGTGTGTCGAAATCTATTTTTGTGTTTGTTTATAAAATTTTCAAAATAATAAAAAATGTTTTTATAACTTTTTTTCAAATAACCTCTTACTATTTATTTTTTCATCCCTACATTTCAAAAATATTTTCACATTTATCATGGATGTTTTCTTGGCGTGATCACCTTTAAAGTTAAAGCATCAGAAGCATCTCATTTTGTTTTATTTTAGTGATGTTAGTTAAAATGTAATTCATGTATCTAATTCTTTGGAACCTATAACGGTAAAAGGACCTATATTATATGATGTTTAATGTTATTTCTTTATAATTGGTATTATAGGAATGATATAATTTCATTGGAGATTAGATGTTTTTGAGTCTAGAAGTTTAACGGTCCTAATGTCTCTTAATTCAGAAGACAAAAAATCTGAATTCTTTTTGTCCTAAAAAAATTGCGAGGATGCAATTCTGTTGAAGGGGGGATAATATAACTCCCCAAGAAATAAAAATATTAATTTTATTTTAAAAAAAAATTATATTGTTTATAATTTTAAAGAAATATTTTTAAATAAAACATTAATGAAGATAAATTATTTTGTGTAATAAAAATAATTTTTTTTTCAAAATTAAAAACTTTTTCCTTTTAGAAATGTTATTTTCATTAAATAAATGTATTTTATTAAAATATATTCTTTATTAAAAAGTATTCTTTAATATTTAATGTATTTAATAAATTATTATTATGAAAAATGCATATTTTTTAATGCGGTAATAATTTTTTTTAAAAAGTATTTTGATATAATTATTTTTACATTCGTAAAAATATAAGATTTAAATAATCATATTTATTTTAAATTAAAATGATAACATTTTATACTTTTGTAATGGATGTGTATATTTATATTTATATATATAGCTAATTTGATATTTCTTATAATAATTATAATTATAATTTTATTAATTTATTGAAATAAATATATTTTTTTCTTATATTATAATGATAATTTTAGCAATAAAACTATTAATGGTAATAAATGCTTGTTTTTAATAAAATTATTATTATATTCAGGATAATATATTTTGATTATAAAATTTTGATATTAAACATATATAGAGTTATTTAATATAAAAATATATATATATATATATTAACGTTAAATGATTGGAACCTATTGAAAAATACTAAAACATATAGAAAGTGTTTATATATATATGCTTCTATTTATTATAATATAATGTCACTTTTTATTTAAAAATGACTGAATTAATATAATAATATTTTAATTATTCTTTACAAAAAATAATGATAATATAATTACCAATTAATAAAATAATTTATAATATAATAGTAATGATTGGTTTGAAAAAGGAAAAAAAGTGAAAAATTAATAGAGATAATATGGGAGAGAGAAATTGCATGAAAAAAAATGTCAAAGGACAATTAATGAAAAAAATTATAAAATAAAATTTAATTAAGAATAAGAGATTGAGTAAGAAACATGAAAAGGTAAATAATTTAAAAAACGGATAATAAAACTCTAAAATGAAATAATAGTAAATAAATTTTTAGATAATTTAAAATTAATCCAACCAACTATTTATATATTTGTATTCCTCCACAAGCCTCTAATTAGTATATATATACGTATTTAAAACTCATTCCCCACACATACAAAACCCATCCAAAGGCCTGAAGGCATCAATTTTTTTAATATAAATCAAAACCCCCTTTTAAGGGAAGAAGGGGGGAAACCCAAATAGACATCATCAATATAGGAAAAGTCACAAACCTAAATGCCTAGAAATACAAAGAAAACTGACAACATCGAGCTACCCTACCCATCAATTGATCGTGAAAAAGATCTCTGGTAGTGTAGGGATGAACGGAAATCAAGTGTCATGTGTCAAAGCACAAGACCGATCTGATGACAAACGTCATACCCTCTCCACATCCAAATCCATAAATATCTTAAATGAAGAAAAACTAGCCCTGGAACCTCCTCTAGGGCCTGATCCATGTAGTTGAGTATGAATGAATCACCGTACCAACAGACCTCAAAAACCCATTCACTACTATGAGAAAACAAAACTAGAAAAAAAATCCAACAGTCGATCATTCTGGGCCAGCCTCGTAGACCTCAACCTTGTCATTGTAGCAAAAAATCCCATAATTCAATCCAAAGAACACGACATCAATCCATTATCACCTAGGACATGATAGCCCAACCACGCACCCAGGAACTGCCACCAATGAGGGAAACAAGGTCTTTTTGAAATAAAAATTCATCTCTGGGCATGGATCTACTCTGATCATAACCATGGATGCACCATCAATAGATTCCAGAACAAGCCACATGATGAAAAATGAGAAATACGGGCAATGTCGAAATAGGAAAACAAAAATCAGAAACCAAAGAACAAATTCACAACTGGCACAAAATTA
Organism: Viscum album; assembly: GCA_963277665.1. Classification (NCBI taxonomy): domain Eukaryota; kingdom Viridiplantae; phylum Streptophyta; class Magnoliopsida; order Santalales; family Viscaceae; genus Viscum; species Viscum album. Next base: position 650,734,615 of record OY728126.1, read on the forward strand.
AATTTTTATAAAAACTCACAGAATCTGTGACCAAAAGCCTCCTACATATGAATCCAACATAGAAACTTTCCCACACCATCACCGTGAAAACCAGATAAGCCGAGAAAACTGGACCATGAATGGGGCCACCCCAAGCCTCGTCGCCATCGAATAGAGGTAAATTGGACCGACCTCCAGAACACAGATGAGTAGAAATGAAACGACGTCATCGAAAATCATTCTGCGCCGAGCTGACTATTGTACATCCATCAAGATGTGACGCTGCCGCACAAGTAATGACTCTAACACCGTTCTGCGTCAAGACGACTATCAGACTTCCACTGAGAAGTGACACTACCACACAAGCAATGAATTCAATGTCATTCCATGCAGACCCGACCGCCATACCTCAACTGAGAATTGATGTCGAGACGAACCCTCAGTTGTTGCAAGCATATCCTGGCCCAAAGTGGTAAGGGGGAAAAAATTCAAAAAAACCCTAGGTTATATGATACACCTACAAATCACACACTTTCATATACACTCTTCCTAATTTCTTCTTGTTTTTTCAATCCTTGGGAAAAGGGATATTGGTTTTTTATTTATGTTAAGGGATTTATTATTATTTTAAATTAATTTTTTAAGGGTGTATTTAAGTAACATGATGTTATTGTCTTTCTTTATGAAAAAATGCGAGGGAGGCTATTTAACTTCAAATATTTATTTATCAGAAATTTTATATATGTATGGGATTTAATTATTTTCAATTGATATATATATATATATATAATATATATATATTCATTCAAAATAATATATTTCTTAATCTATTTTCATATATGAAATGTTTAACATGACACTCTAGATCTTGTTTAAAAAAAATTGGGTAATAGAGTAATAAAATTTATTTTATGTTTTTGGGACTTGGTATTTATTAAATTTTAGAAGGATATAAATTCATTATTTATTTTTCAAATAATTTTATTTTACATCTAAAAATGTTAAGGGATATTAAAATTATTTATTTTACATGATGTTTATTTTTATAATATATATATAACAATGTGTGATTATGTAACGGTGTATCTATTGGGTAAAGTATTATTTAAAATTAATTTAATATGATATAATGGAAGGTTTCATTAAGAACCTAATTAGTTTCCTGAATTATTACTTTAAAAAATTCCACTTACATGCAATTATTTAACATATTTTATGTTTTAATTAATTTTTCCAATGAATATTTCCATTTATCAATGTTTTTCTCAACCATGTATTTAATCTTCGATGATGAGTGTTGCAATTCATGTCTAACACACACACACACACATATAAATATATATGGATGATATGTTTATTACATGTTTATAGTTTTATAATCAATTCAACATCATGTTTTGAAGAAATTAAGATAACATTTCATCACGTTTTATCAACATTATCGGCATCGCATTTGCATACATAATGGCCATACATTGTGCATGGCATCCACAACAGCTGCATATATAATAAATACATGGTTTCAATTGAAAATGTTATTGTTTAATTCCAAAAATAATAATAACTACATGAAGATTATTAGAAGTGTTTTTATATCAAACATACATTATTTCATTTACAATTTTATTTATCATTCACAAATAATGATCTTAATTCGAAAAATGTGATTCTCTAAAAGTTTCCTTTTTAAATCACTAGAGAAACTTTTTAGCACATTTGATAATATGAAAAAAAATTAAAAAAAATTAGTAATATGTATATATTTCAAAAATGTTTTGTGAAAAATACGAGGAAGAAAGTACAATGAGAATATTTTTTAAAAAATGTTGCACTAGTATTATAAAAGATGTTATGGGGAGTAAACCCATCTATCAATGTTAAGACCTATGGCCTTATGTAAGAGTTTTTATACATGGACTAAAAAGTATTGTTAATGTCCATTTTTTAAAATATTTTTAATGGAGAATCCCCAATGGATTTTCAGGTATAATAATTTGTAAGAATACTTTATATATATATATATATTCAATTGTTTTTGAAAATCTATTTTTTATATGTTTATAAAATTTTCTGAAGAATACAAAAAACTATTTTTATCATTTGTTTTAGAAAAACCCTTATTGGAATTTTTTGGGCTCACCATATGTTTCGAAATTATTTTCAAATGTATCATGGATGATTTTTGGGAAGCATCACCTTCAGAGATAGCGCATCCAAAGCATCTCAATTTGTTTTATATTTGTGTAGTTTGTTAAAATGTAAGTAGTGTATCTAATTCTTCAGAACCTAGACCGGTAAAAGGTAATCTACAATATAATATTAAAGGATGGTTCTTTTTAATTTGGAAATAAATTTTCATAAAAATGTATTCTTGTAAACTATTAGTGGGAGCTTCAAACAAATAACATTCCTAATGGAGGATAAATCCATATTTTCTGAACATTCATTTTCCTCCACAAAATGTTTAGAAAAGTAAATTGATCTAAGAAAGAAGGAATATTCATTTTAAAAAACATATATTGTTTAAAAGAAAAAACTTGGGGAAAATTTTATTTTAAATATAAGAGGATAATATTTGAACATTTTATAATTTTTTCAGAAATCATGGTCTTGAATTAAAATTTATTTTTTAAACGAAGAGAGGGATAATGTTAAATTTTCCCAAAAGAACATTTATAATTATCATAAATATATAAGAGAGGGAAAATTATACCATTACATGAATATATCACGAATTATCATATTAAAATAAAATAGGTGATATTTATTAATTGGGGGATTATAGGGTTTTGGAAATGGATAAATAAGAAAAAAAATCTTGATAAACGATGATATTGTATCAATAAACACTTACAAATCTAGTAATATTGAATAATTACACCCATGAAATAATAAAAATAAACAAATATTAAATTTTAATTCAAATAGGGGGATTCAAGAAAAACATTTCACAATTTATTTTATACATATCGAAGATGAATATAGGCACATAACATGGCATGAATCTCAATGAAGAAAAATTGAGACCATATTATTTTACATATTTGTTAACTTCTGAACCACAATCTAAATGAATGATACATCATCAAATAGATATTTCAATAACCATAAATTTATGTACAATAAGAATGTAATATATTTATGGGTAGTATAAAAACCACACAAAATAAACAAGCGGTGAATAAGGAATAACTGTCAAATAATTAATTGTGTGAAGATAAATCCCTTCATTTTATACTCAAAATTCATTTTAAATGTTAAAAAATCATATATAATAAATTCAAGTTAATTATAAATATACCATAGAAACATATTGTCATATACCATACAATTTCTCAAATTATTATGACCTTATATTTCCCATTTATCAACAATTCCATGATTAGGATTTGTATTATATAATAACTACATTGTTTTTCATAATTTATTTTTCCTTATATTCTTTTTCCTCTTACTAAGATCATGATTTACTTATTTAAAAAAGTATTACATGGTATAAATGTCATATATATTGAGTATATATGTATTTTTAATAAACTATAAAATATATAAATATTAAATTGAATGCACAATTCCTGGAGACGATAGGTTGTATATACTAATGAATGTTGTTTATGTTTTCTTACAGTATTGAAAGAAACAATAAAAATGAAACACATACACAAATATATATATATATATATATATATATATTCATTAATGTATAATTATTATTTCATCTATATAATATATTTTCAAAACACATCTTTAATACATTCCATGTAATTGTGTGAACGAATCACATCACCATGGAGATGCATTAGTCCACATGATCACAAACAAAGTTATCATATTTTCAAAATATTGAATGCGTGGAGGTGTCTGTTATATAATAAATTCAAAAGAATTAATAGATTATAAATATTATATAAATCATATGAAAACAATAATTAAAAAAATATTTCCAACAATTAAAGGTGGAAATGGAAGAACGAATGGAATCTGTTTGCAAGGAGGTAGTCCTCTCTTCAGAAAAATGATAATTGTATATCTTTTTTGATAGAGGTGTGGGTGAGAGTAGGTAGAAACATTTCCATAAAAAATCATAGTATATTTAGGATACTGATGATATTATAAAATCAGGATATAAGAACAATTGATGGGTCTATAACGAAATAGAAAACATTTTCTGTAAGGATATTGCATCTTGTAGGAACCCGGATCTCTTTTCAGGTATGTTTTCCTTTTTTTGGAGTTTTTGAGAAAAATGAATTTTCTGGAAATTTCAGAAGTACACGCCATGTACTTTCTGAGTACACACCGTGTACTTTGTTCCGGCTCGAAGCTGTGTACTGGCCGTGTCCGGGCCACACACACGGTGTGTAAGGCTGAGGTGGAGGGTGGTTATTCCGGAGTACGGAAAAATTAGAGGTTCACGCCGTGTACTCTAAAACTTCATGTTGTGTACTTTATTTTTTTTCATGAAACGGACCGGGGTCACGTCTAACCCTCATATTCACCTTCTTCTCCAGTTTTCAGCCGTCGGAAGCGTCCCGTACGACCGGATCTTAGACGTACGACCTCATCACCGTCCGTTCTCCGATTCGAGCATGGTCAGTTGCGTTGGAAGCGCATTGGTGAGTTCTTCCTTCTTCTTTATCCTTGTTTCCTGATTCCTCCTCGTTTCCAAGTTATTGTGGGATGAAGGTTTTGTGAGTTTTCTCATATCGGCGTTGTTCTAAGGGAAATATATCGCCGATGTTCATGTATATCGATCTCCTAGGATCGAGGTAGGTGGTTTGTGCCTTTCAGTTGAATGTTGATGAATATTATGTGCAAATTCCACCAATACACTTGAACGGGGTATTGTGTGTTTCCTGTTTTTCCCTTGATTCTTTCCTGCTTTTCTTGATTGCTTTAGTAGATGTTATTGCTTGTGATTAGAGTATTTTTTTGTGCTCAGTTTGCCTTACCATGCCTAGTTGTAGGATTGCGGACTGTTGTTTTATTTTAATGTGGAGCCTTAGTTGATAGCCAATTTGTTCTTGAGGTTTGCTTGGATGATACACACGCGCTGAGCATGTTTAGTTACTCAGGACTGTGAGAACCTAGAGTAGCAGACCAAAGGGAGAATTGATGGAAGGGCTTCTCTAGAGTGTCTTTTAAATCATGATGCGAGACCAATTAGAGAATTGACGGAAGGGCTTCTCCAGAGAGTCTTTTAATTACGACGTGGGCTATAAGGGGAATTGACATTGAGTGCTTCCACAGAGAGCCTTTATCACGATACGAGACTATAGGGGGAATTGACGATGAGTGCTTCCCCAGAGAGTCTGCTTAATTATGTAGCTGAACCAGAGGGGTGAGACTGTGTGTGCCTCCCAGAGGGTTGCTAGTACTTAGAGGTTGAACCATAGGGGTTAGACTGTGAGAGCTACCTAGAGGGTTACCTGTTTACTTTTGTTGATGGATGTTTACTTGTGTCCAATGCTTGTTAGAACTGTGGAATGTAGCTGTTGTGCTTTTCTGTTTACTGCTTCTTGTTTTAGTACTTCCATGTATTCATTGACTGTTGGGCACAGATCATTGGGTGGTTGCCTACTGGGATTGTATCTGACACCCTGTTTGGGCCATGCTTTTGGGCCCAAGCAGACTATGTTGCTGCAGGTATAGATAAGGGCAAGTGCCCTTCTACTTCAGGATCTTGATTGCACTGGGAGCTAGGGATCATGGGACTGAGCCATGGCTCGCGATGCTGAGGAGCTTACTTTTTTTCTTTTGCACTTGCTTTCAGTTGCATTTCTGAACGTTGTTGTGTTTGCTGTTTTCCTTAGATACTTGTACCTGCTGCATCCTTGTCATCATAGTTATATATCTACATTGCTTCCGCTGTTCGTTTTCTGCTGTTATGCATGTTGTTACTTCTTCCGCTGTTTATTGTTGTTTTCTTACCTTGTGTACCTTACCGAATGAGGGCATAGTTTCCCCACTGACTCACCTAGGCCCTCGCTGCTGGTCGGCATCCTCAGGCGTTCGGGGAAATGCTCTTGAGGTCATATGGCGAACCGGGTACGGGGAACCGGTGGAGAGGCTCTGGACTCGGGACGTTACAAAGTGGTATCAGAGGAGTTCATTTCTCTTGATTTACTGTTTGGATACTTTAGCCAGGGATAGGATAGATTTTGTACTTGGTATTAAGTTGTGCCCGGGAGTAGCATACCCGTGTACAGGGAAAAACCATACTACCTCGTTAATTGCAGTTTTCCTGGTTTTGCGATTTTATTGTTGGTATGTTTTCACCTAGAGTGGTTCGTATGACTTGTGCAGTTATTGTTTTGATATTTTGGTTCTATTTCTGTTGCAACCCGATGATATGAGGGTATTCCATCTCATGCATCATATAGACACTTGTATAAATCACATGGCATGCATTCTTGCCATGCCATCTAGGGCGCATTAGCGATTGCATGCTGTTGTGATATACTTTGTGTAGATTATGAATGTTGTTGTGATAGTTTCTTGATAGATTCTATGCTGCTATGTTAGAAAACTTTTGTTCTATTTCTTGCTCAAAATGAACACCAAATTTTGGTTCTTGAGGTGTTATGGGCCCTCATGGATCTGAAATTGGCATACTTTTCCCTTATTTTAGTATTTCTGGAATTTTGCGCAATTTCTGATCTACTGCCCAGAAAAACCCAGAATACATGGCGTGTACTTTTTAGATACACGTCGTGTAGTTTTCAGGCCATGTCACTGACAGTGTGAGCAGAACACAGTGTCGTAGGAGTAACTTCGGGAACACGTCGTGTACCATTTGTACACGCCGTGTGAGTTTGGAGCAGTGTACCCGGCCATGTCACTAACAACACGGGCTGGGGATGCTCGGGTAGAACACACTGTGTCTGTAGGGAACACGCCGTGTAGTCCTGTCCAGGTACTCGGGCGTGTCATGAAAAACATAGGTCGGCGTGACATTCTTTTCCACACACCGTCTTTGTTCGGAACACGCCGTGTAGTCTCTCCCAAGTACCCGGTCGTGTCACGAACAACACAGGACAGTGTCTCCTTCGCCTATGCACGTCGTGCTTGTTCGGAGCATGCCAGGTAAGGTCCATCCATGTAGACGGCCATATACTCAACAAAACGGACCGCCAGAGCCATGTCTAGTGCACTCCATGTTTGTTTCGAACACGCCATGTAGTCTCGGGTTGAGTTAGACTATGTGGGTTAGCCGTGTAAGGATACTCAGGTAGGGGAATTGTTTTCAAGTACACACCTTGTGTGGGGGACAACACTCCGTGTAGTTTGTAGTGTACACGACTTGTAGGGCTGGGGTACACGACCATGTCAGTGGTTTAAAAAGACACGTCCTGTAGTTTTATACATGTCGTGTAGTCATGTTTTGAAAACTTGTGTGTTTTTCTTCCATTGTTACCATTTTCTACTCTTGTGTTCTCTGTCCTTGTTTTCCTGATCCAAGGTGTGCTTTTGATCTTTTAGATCTATGCCTCTAAGATATCCTCCGATCGTACGTTTGTCGTCGGGCAGTGATCATATGCCAGATATGGCTGATCAGGGACTTCCTGTCGATCCCACAGCCGAGCCAGCCTTGTCACCAGTTGTCGTACCAGTTGCAGGCGCTGATGCACAGTTTAGGGAAGGATTCATGATGATGATGAAGGCCTTCCAGGGAGCACCGCCTCCTGCCTCGTCTATGGCAGACTTGACCCGGGTTTTCCAGCAGCAGCAACCTCCCACGTTCTCGGGGGAGGGAGGACCTCAGGCTGCAGAGTCATGGCTGGAAGCCATGCTAACTATATTCGAGCATCTGGAGACTCCTCCAGAGAGGCGGGTCAAGCTCGCCACCTACATGCTCCGAGACTCCTCCAAGAAGTGGTGGGACGTGATCTCACAAGTGGGTCAGTTGCAGGCTATGACTTGGGAGGAGTTCCAGTGCGTGTTCTACGACTACTTCTACCCGGAGACCCTGAGGGCCGATCGAGCCCGAGAGTTCATGAGCTTGGAGTAGGGTACTCTATCTGTCATGGAGTATTCCTCTCGTTTCACTGATCTGTAGCATTTTACACCCCCTGGGGATGGGAGTGGGGTGTTCTTGGCGAGGAAGATGGAGGATTGACTCAGGTAGGAGATTCGCTCACAGGTGAACATCTTCCAGCTGACATCCATTACATCCATCGTCAACCATGCACTAATTGCGAAGCGCAATCTGAGTGACATGGGTGCTGCGAGTCTGGGTGGTTCTGCTTCCAGAGCTAGATTTCCTTCAGATGACAGTAAGAATCGCCGTAGGGAGCCTATGCGCGGTGATTCGAGGAAGCTAGATGCATCATCAGGCAGCCATGTGACATGATACCAGTGTGACCGGACAGGGCACACGAGGCCGCAGTGCCAGAGAGACCCCGTGGAGTGCCGATCTTGCAGCAAGTTGGGTCACCTTCAGCGTTTCTGCCAGGTTTTCCCACAAGCAGTAGGTGACTGGGGTTCTTCCATGACTCCTTGTTCAGGAGGATCCCCACCAGTCTCTCACAAGTCAGGGAACTGGAGTACTTCCGGCCATTCAGGATGAGGTGGAGGTCGAGGCCGTGGCGGTCAGCCACCAGTCCCTCAGCACCAGTAGGTAGGTTCAGCTCTGAGTGGTCGGTTAGGGGTGCAGGGCCGCGGTGCAGGCCAGTCTTTCGCTGTGGAGCAGACTTATCATGAGCAGGATCTCGTCCCTTCTACTGTTCGAGGTACGATTTTAGTAGCCTCAGTTTTATCTTCATCCATTTTGGATACTGGTGTTACACATATTTTTATCTCTGTTGCCATTGTGGAGAGCCTTGGACTCTGTATCTTTTCTTCTGCCGACTCATTGACACTATACACACCCTTGGGAATGAGGACATCTAGTTTACGTCAGTGTAGAGAGTGCCCTCTCGATTTTGTAGGGTATCGCTTCAAATGGGATCTTTATGTCCAACAGATGACAGGCTATGATGTCATCCTTGGCATGGAGTGGTTGATTCCCTTTCAGGCATTCATCGACTGCTATCACCGCAAAGTCAGTTTCATCTCGCTAGAAGGTGAATCTTTCCTTCATAGAGGTGAATGGGACGTTCGGGCGAGCTGGGCGGGACTTGAGCATCTTGGGCTAGGAGGGGTGACAGCCCGGATTTCTAGTCATTATCTGGATGACCAGGGGACTCCATAGTTGGACTTTCCTCCAGTGGTGGATCGCTTTAGGGATGTCTTTCCAGAGGACTTTTCAGGTTTGCCTCTGGAGCGTGAGGTGGACTTTTCTATTGAGCTCGTGCCAGGAGTGGCACCGGTGTCCATTCCTCCCTATAGGATGGCCACACCTGAGTTGCAGGAGCTCAAGAAGCAGTTGGAGGAGCTATAGGCTAAGGGTTTCATCTGACCCAGTACTTCTCCTTGGGGTTCGCCTGTTCTATTTATGATAAAGGCAGACGGTACCCTTCAGCTTTGTGTGGATTATCGGAAGTTGAACCAATTGACAGTCAAGAACCGATATCCCTTGTCGTGGATTGATGACCTTTTTGATCAGCTTTGAGGATCCTGGGTGTTCTCAAAGATCGACTTCAGGTCCGGTTATCATCTGTTGCATGTTAGACCATCAGATATACCTCTGAAAGCCTTCAGGAGAAGTTATGGTCTATACGAGTATACAGTCATGTCGTTCGGCCTCATGAATGCGCCTGCAGTTTTCATGGTGCTGATGAACCAAGTGTTCCATCCTTACGTGTACTCCTTCGTCGTGGTCTTCGTGGACGATATCTTGGTGTACTCTCACACTCGACACGACCATGCCACACATCTTGAGATCGTTCTGAGTACACTGAGAGAGCATCGTATTTATTCTAAACTCTCGAAGTGCCACTTCTGGATAGACCAGATTCACTTCTTGGGTCACGTCATCTCAGAGGAAGGAGTATCAGTGGTCCCTGAGAAAGTGAGAGCTATAGTTTCCTAGGAGCAGCCGAAGAATTTCATTGAAGTACGAAGTTTCCTAGGGCTGGATGGATACTACAGACGCTTCATTCAGGACTTTTCTCGTCTAGCATCACCTTTGACAGGTCTGAACAAGAAGGGGGCGAAGTTCTTATGGTCAGATTCTTGTGATTCGGCCTTTCTTGAGCTGAAATGAAGGTTGACTTCAACACTGATACTAGTCTTACCAGAGCCAGGCAAGAGCTACACTGTTTACTATAATGCTTCCGGTACCGGGGTGGGAGCTGTCCTTATGCAGGGAGATGGAGTCATTGCCTACGGGTCTCGGCAGTTGAGGACACATGAGAGAAACTACCCTATGCACGATCTGGAGTTGGCAGCTGTTGTTCATGCCTTGCGCGGTTGGAGACACTATCTTCTGGGATAGATCTTTGTGGTCTTCACTGACCGTAACAGTCTCAAGTATATCTTCACTCAGTGTGATCTGAATCTGAGGCAGCGTAGGTGGGTTGATTATCTACAGTCTTTTGATTTCAAGTTTGCCTATACGCCAGGAAAGGGCAACGCCGTGGCTGATGCGTTGAGTAGGAGAACTCAGATTCAGGCAGTTCAGGAGGCCTGTAGTGAGTGGAAGCTGATGGCTCTATTCTCTGATATGCATCTAGAGGAGTATGACAGACGGGGACAGACTTTTCTATCTTCTGTAGATGTTACCTCCACGCTACTTGATCAGGTACGGATGAGGAAGCTATCAGAATCAGAAGGCATAATCCTGTGGGAGAGTGTGTCATGAGGGGACCCTCTTCCTGGATGGACAGTGGGCGAGGATGAGATCTTGCGTTTCCAAGGATGTGTATCGGTGTCAGCGGACATATGCGAGGATCTGATGCGGGATTTCCATTCCTCAGTTTTGGTAGTTCATCCTAGAATCACCATGATGTATCAGGACCTTCATCTCCAATACTGGTGACCAGGTATGAAGATGGATGTTGTTAGTTTTGACATAATATGTTCTACTTGTCAGCAAGGGAAAGCAGAGAATCAGCGACAAGCGGGGCTTTTACAGCAATTACCCATTCCAGAGTGGAAGTGGAACAATGTTGTGATGGACTTCGTGACCGGTATGCTGAGTTCACCTCGGGGAAACGATGTTATTTGGGTTGTCATCGACAGACATAAGAAGGTTTCTCACTTCTTGCCGACCAAGGAGAACTTCAGTGTCGATGATCTGGGACGACTTTACATCAAAGAGATCGTTCATCTGTATGGAGTTCCATGCTCTATTTTTTCAGATAGAGATTCGTGCTTCACCTCTCAGTTCTAGAAGGGATTTCAGAAGGCCTTGGGTACACAGGTAATTTTGAGTACAACATACCATCCCCGGACTGATGGCCAGTCTGAGCGCACGATCCAGGTGCTTGAGGATATGCACCGAGCTTGCATCCTTAACTTTGGCGGTTCTTGGGAGAAGCATGGTCCTCTGGTGGAGTTCTCCTACAACAACAGTTTCCAGGCGACCATCCAGATGGCACCATACGAGGATTTGTACGGAAGGCCATGCTGATCACCCTTATGCTGGCTGGAGGCAGGAGAGGCAGCTTTGCTGGGACCTCGTCTTGTTTAGGAGTCTTCAGAGAAGATAGAGCTGATTCGGAAGAGGATGGCTACAGCGCAGTCTCGGTAGAAGTCTTATGCTAATCAGCGGAGATGACCTCTGGCGTTCGAGGTCGGTGATCAGGTCTTCCTATGTGTAGCACCGAGGTTGGGACACAAAAGGATTCGGAGACAGGGTAAGCTTTCACCACGGTACGTTGGGCCATTTGAGGTCTTGGAGAGAGTGGGGTCGGTTGCCTATCGGTTGTAGCTACCTCAGAGGTATCAGTTCATGCACGACATCTTCCACGTCTCTCAGCTCTGACACTACTTTTCAGTCTCGTCTCACTTCTTTCATCCAGAGGAAGTCGAGCTTGAAGCGGATGCATAATTTGAGAAGCATCCTATCGGGATTGTCGATCGTAGTATGAAGGTTCTTCATGGGCGGTCTGTTCCTTTGGTACGAGTGCTATGGCAGAACGGATGGGTACATGATGAGACCTGGGAGAGGGAGGCCGATGTTCGATCATAGTGGACGGAGCTATTTGGGGTTTCTCCTTCTCCGCCTCGTTAGGGAAATTCGGGGATGAATTTCATTAAGGGGAGAAGTTTGTAAGAACCTGAATCTCTTTTCAGGTATGTTTTCCTTTTTCATGAGTTTTTGAGAAAAAATGAATTTTTTGGAAATTTCAGAAGAACACCCCGTGTACTTTCTTAGTACACGCCATGTACTCTGTTCTAGCTCGAAGCCGTGTGCTGGCCGTGTCTGGGCCACACACATGGTGTGTAAGGATGAGTTGGAGGCCGGTTATTTTATAGTACGGAAAAATAAGAAGTACACGCTTTTTACTCTAAAAGTAAACGCCGTTTACTTTCTTTTTTTTAATGAAACAGACAGGGGTCGCATCTAACCCTCATATTCACCATCTTCTCCAGCTTTCGGCCGTACTAAGTGACCCGTACGGCCGGATCTTCGACGGACGATCACCTCGCCGTCCGTTCTCCGATTCGAGCACGGTCAGTTGCGTTGGAAGCGCAGCGGTGAGTTCTTCCTTCTGCTTTAGCCCTGTTTCTTGATTCCTCCTCATTTCCATGTTATCATGGGATGAACATTTTGTGCGTTTTCTTAGATCTACGTTGTTCTAAGTGGAATCTGTCACCGAGGTTCATGTATATCGATCTCCTAGGATCGAGGTAGGTTGTTTGTGTCGTTCAGTTGAAAGTTGATGAATATTATGTGAAAATTCCACCAATACCGTTGAACGGGGTTTTGCGTGTTTCCTGTTTTGTGCTTGTTGCTTGCCTAATTTTCTTGATTTCTTTAGTAGAGGTTATTTCTTGTGATTAGAGTATTTTGTTTGTTCTCAGTTTGCCTTGTCATGCCTAGTTGTAGGATTGTGGACTGTTGTTTTATTTTACTGTGGAGCCTTAGTTGATAGCCAAGTAGTTCTTGAGGTTTACTTCGATGATACACATGCGTTGAGCATGTTTAGTTACTTAGGACTGTGAGAACCTAGAGTAGCAGACCAACGGGAGAATTGACGGAAGGGCTTCTCCAGAGTGTCTTTAAAATCACGATGTGAGACCATGTGGAGAATTGAAGGAAGGGCTTCTCCAGAGTGTCTTTTAATTATAATGCGGGCTATAAGGGGAATTTAAGTTCAGTGCTTCCCCAAAGATCCTTTAACACGATACGAGACTATAGGGGGAATTGACGATGAGTGCTTCCCCAGAGAGTCTGCTTAATTACTTAGCTGAACCAAAGGGGTGAGGCTATGTGTTCCTCCTAGAGGGTTTCTAGTACTTAGAGGTTGAACCATAGGGGTTATACTGTGATAGCTACCCAGAGGGTTACCTGTTTACTTTTGTTGCTAGATGCTTACTTATGTGTTATGCTTGTTAGAACTGTGGAATGTAGCTGTTGTGTTTTTCTGTTTACTACTTCTTGTTTTAGTACTACCATGTATTCATTGACTGTTAGGAACAGATCTTTGGGTGGGTTCCTACTGGGATTGTATCTCACACCCTATTTGGGCCATGCTTTTGGGCCCAAGAAGACTATGTTGCTGCAGGTATAGATAAGGGCAAGCGCCCTTCGAATTCAGGATCTTGATTGCACCGGGAGCTGGGGAGCATGGGACCGAGCTGTGGCTCGCGATGCTGAGGAGCATAGTTTTTTTGTACTTGGTTTCATTTGTATTTCATCACATTGTTGTGTTTTCTGTTTTTCTTAGATACTTGTACCTGCTGCATCCTTGACATCATAGTTATATATCTACATTGCTTCTGTTGTTCGGTTTTTGCTGTAATGCATGTTGTTACTGCATCAGCTGTTTATTGTTGTTTTATTACCTTGTTTACCTCACCGAATGAGGGTATAGTTTCCTCACAGACTCACTTAGGCCCTCGAAGCTGGTCAGCAGCCTCTGGCGTTCGGGGAAACGCGCTTGAGGTTATGTGGCGAACCGGGTACGGGGCACTAGTGGAGGGGCTCCAGACTCGGGACGTTACACATCTTCTTCCAGTATATACTTTATAATTACAAAAATGTGAATCCTTGATTGGATTAAATCCCAAATATAGGTCTGTAGTATAAATGTAGTGATGTTGGTAGGAATTTTGGGCATTGGTTTTCAAAGCTAATTTTCTATAGAAGAGTTAAAAGTGAGTGGGGTGACTTCCAATATTGCACAGGAGGAGAGAAATTCATGTCAATATAAAAATGTAAACACTATGAGAATTCAACCATACAAATTGTTCCTCCAATTATAATAACAAATAATATTTTCCAAGGTTAAATTTTAGGTGAATTTTAATTTTTGGTGATTACTAGATGATATGTTCTTTGAATTGGGCTTTAGAATGTAATTTTGAGAGTTGGAACCCATATAAATGTTGTTTATGGTCAAGGATGAAAGCTAGGGGTGATTCCCCAATGTCTCGTTGAGTTTAGGGATCTCTAGACCATAAAAATCAATGGTTTGGGTGATCTGCATAGGGTAAAAGTTTTTTTAAAACCCTATCACCACCATCAGCAATCCTTGTAGCTACAGTAATGATGCTGAAACACCCAGCATGGGATATGCATGGTCTACCCAAAATTCGCACCTATCTTGAATGGTTAGTTTAAAATAGATAGTAAGTTCACACTCTTCATAACTTGGTTGGCACATGGTTTTTCTAATAGTGTTACCCAATCAATGTGCTCTTGTGTATTTATGTAAATTAAATTAATTGACTAAAAAATAAAATAAACTAAATTATAAACCTATGATACAAATCACCACTCCATTCTCACTCAATACACCCCCCTCCATTCACCCCTGGCATACACAACACCTCTCTTATATCCTTTGGTGGCAGTTTTAAATAGATTTTCCTCTTGTTTATTGCTTTATTTTCCACTACTTTGTAAATTATTTATACTTCTTCTCCAATTATTTTTTTATTATCTGCTTTACTATTGTGATACTCAAACCTAGGAATGAAAAAATACATGGTAAATAGTCGTGTTTGGGATTAATAACTCAACCAGTATGGAAATCTCTATATGTCCTGGGTTGGGATTTATGTTCATGCTATTGATGTTATATTTGTTTTTGATTTTACCATGAGTGATTGAAGTAATTTTCAAGAAATACTAATTTATGAGGAACAAAATAATCACTCGTGGCTATGTATGTCATGGATAAAGTGTTACATGAATCATTATAGGTATATATAAATTCACATTCCTTGCATATTCCACGTGATGTTTACATCGATAGGTAGTGTGAAATTGTTAATGTGCCTTCTGTTCCATTTTCCTTCCTATTCAATTCCATGATTACTTTTTATGAAGTGTGTTTATTTTTTTATGTGTGATTTATTTCAATGATTATGTGATTATTTAGTAATCTTTTTTTAAATTCATATGCTTATTTCTTGTTTATCATGTGTTGAATTTTTTGTATGAGATTTAAAATGGGAGTCAATTTGTAGCTTGTAATGTGTATGGGTGCCTTATGAGTTGGAAAATGATGAGCCCAAAAACCAAAAAACTATAATCATACCTTATAATTTAAAATTATTTTTTATAAAAGTTAATGATGAAAAAACATCCTTTTACCTTGGATAAAATGGTTATGGTTAAATGGGATCCAAATTCCAAATTTTACAGTGTATGGGCACTTTATAGATTGGTAGATGACCACTCATAACCCTAACATATTATAAAAGATAAGGTAATATTATGGGATGTTTATGTGAGTGAATTATAGTTAATTTTAATATGATGTTGTCGGTTACCATTAAAAAATGCACATCTAGACCCAATTAGGTCTTTTGGGGCATGTTTCTTATGAGATAACCCACAATGGGTATTTATAATTGCTATAAATAAGAAACTTCTACAGGGATTCATTTTTATGGAACCATGTTGGCTAACTGGGACCCTTGTAGGTTTCCTTTTTTAATAAGGAAATTAACTATTAAATCACCATATAAAGACAAGAAGTCATTAAATGTTTAATGTTTAAAAAGAATTTTGATATGACATGAATGTTTTCCTTCTCTTTTACAGAGTTATTTTGTTTTTTAAATGGTACTTGAGGTCCTATTTTATATCCACTAAATGTTTCATTACTGGATTTCAATCAATCTAGTGTCCTTATAATGGAATCACTATGGGTGTTTCAAAAAACTAAATGCTGGAAATTTTTGGGGTTTGTTTAGATGGACCTAGAATGGCTTAGAGAGACCCTAATAATTTTCCCTTATTTTGACATTCATACTTCTTAAACCTACAAGGGTGTTCTTATTAATTTTGTGGAGGGACTTTTAAAAGTACCCATAGATACCAATATAACATCAAATAAATACATAAGGTGGCTCTTCCTTTAATTAATGGCCAATTAATTAATAAAATTCATTTTATTATTTTAGAGGGGTTTCTTTGTGAGGCCTTACAAATAAATAATTAGTGTTATAAATGGAGATATTAGGATAAAATTTCCCAATTATAACTAAATGACAGTAAAAAAATGGCTGATAAGGTGGTTTCAAATTCCATTTCTGTTTATCCTTGCATGTACTATTGGTTTTTCTGTGAGGTGTTTAATGTTTTAAATGGGGTTCGACATAAATTCATTAAAATGGAATCTTAAGTGTTGTCTTAGCCTAATTGTAACATCCATTTACATTGTTCTAGTGTGTTTTACCCTCTCCCCATGTTTCCATTTTGTGTAGAGTGTTAGAAGATGGTTTTTTGGATTTTCTACTGGTTGAATGAGATTTAATCCGTGTAATTAGGTTACATGTTGTGTAATATATGATGGGTTCATGCTGTGAGAAGGCTTCATATTGGGAAAATTTACATGATGTTACATGTTTTACATGTTTTTATTTAATTAAATATTAGAATTTAATCCATAATGACATGTTTTTGGGTGTATTTAGAAATTGTGGATTTAGAGATGTGTAACGGTACTATACATCATCTAATTTATTGAACATGGATTTTTAGGGCAATGAACTTGATGTGTGTTCCCATTCATCCGTTAGTTCTCTTCTACTCTTAACTATGTGTTCTTTTTCAACAATTTTTGGAGACTTTATTCCTTCCATATCGATCATTTTTACATTCAATCATAGTTGTGGTTTATTTTCATCTCTGTGGTTGATTTAACATTCCACTTCATCATTTACATTGATCATGGAAGCTCCATTTAATTGCATTATAAAATTCATTGTTTTCAAATGGTGTTTCTTCTTGTCTTCTCCAAGATCTATAATTCGATCTAGTTTCGAAGTTCGTTCCATTATTAGTCATGTTTTGAATTTTGTTTTTTAATGAGGTATGTGGTGTTTCCACTTATCTACCAACCCTCTTTCCCAATTGGATCATTTTTAGATTTTTAGAGTGGGTTCCTAGTCCTTCGTTGAAATCATTATGTTTTAATTGTTGGCACACCCTATTGTGGGAATGTGCGACATGAGTTTCAACGTACGTGGTTCTATTTCCAGCCTATATATTATAAATCGTGTTGTTTGATTTTTTTAAATTGATTTATAAATAAATTTATATGAAATTTTCATGATTATATTGTGTGTGTTGAAAATTTTTTTAAAGAAAAATGGGGGTTCCCCTGTTATTGATAAATATGAATAAAAATGGTTATTTTCACGACTTTGAATAAATTGTTAAAACGAGAACATGGGTTACCCTAGGTAATTTGGTGTAAGGTTTATCTTGAGACCATCATACATTTTTTTTTTATTATGGAGAGATTTTCTCTTGGGAATTTTCTCTATTTCATAGGCCTGTTGTTCTAGGGGACTAGTATTGACATTTTATAGGCCCATTGTTCAAGGGGAATAATATTTATATCATCCATGTGATATCAAAATTGATCATAAGAAATATTTTAATACACCTATCAATATTTAGAAATCATGTTGGTTTCTTTATATTTTTTTCTTCATAACCCTTATCGAAACCCATCTTAGAAATAACTAGAGTCTAGATAAGTCCATAAGAGAAACCCTCTAGTGTCTCTCTCTTCCTTTCATTTAATGACATGGTACATTACTCAATGCATTGTAGAACTATATAGGAGAAACCATTTTTAATAAATAATGGGATTACCCAAAAATTTCTAGGTCGTCTCATTATGTAATTTGTATTGGGAGCACTTGAAGCTATCTATGATTCCCCATATTATAAGCTCCAATATATACACCTAACTCTATCTGGGCGGCGCCATTATATAAGCTGTAACGGGTCACCAGATTCTAACTCAATACACCCATTTATCATTTAAAATGCTTAATTAAAATATCATGAATAAAGAAAACTATTCTTTCACTTTTTTAGTTTACAATTATTTAAATATACATTGAAACTCAAAAACATATAACTTTTGTAAATCAACATAACATTTTTTATTAAAAACCACATTTCATTATTGAAATAATACCTTATTTTAAAAAACCATTTTCTATTCCAAATAAACTATAAAAATAAAATTATTTTACATTTAATTAAATCTTTAAATATATCAATGTAATTCGGAAATAAAAAAATTTTCACAGGTGAAGAAATATTATTTTCCGAATTTATGTTAATAATATTATAATAATTTTTTCATTTTTAAAAACATTCATCTTAAAAATGTACAATGATTTATTTTGAGAACCATAAAAAATAAAAAATAAACATAAAACATACATTTACATATTTTATGTCTTTCTAATATTTCCATAAAATCAATTACAAAATATGGATATGAAAGAGGATGCGATTTTGATGGAAACAATTTTAAAGATGATTTTCAGAGGGATATACCCTTATCACATAGAAATATTTTAATCACTAGGACCATGAAATAATAAATTTAAAAAAGCTTAAATACCATGATAGTTTTTAATTAATGATATAACATGTCAAGGGGTATGTATATAATCCTCTTAAAATAATATTGGTCCTGGACATCAAAATATGTCTCAATGAAAGGAAATTGAGACAAAGTCTCATTCTGCATTGGTAAATTTAAACTATATACCCCATGAGAAGAATCCTAAAATGGATATTTAAATCTTTATATGTTTCAATATTTTATTTATATACATCATAAAAAATAAGTGGTGAATATGACATATGTCCCACAAAAATAGAATTGAGATGAGAAAACCCATACATTGATTTCAGTTCATCATAATTGTTATTTATCTTCCTGAATAATAAAAATATGTAAATTAGTTACATTATTGATAAAAAATTTCAAGTTTATTATCAATTTTATTTCACTTATTTACAATTTATATTTCATTACATAATCACTTAATTTTATGTTAGATGTTTTTACAATATTAGGCTTATGAGTCAAAATTAACATTGGAAGGTTGGAAGTGGTCAATGTAATCATTATTTAGACATATAAAAAATTATATTCATGAAATAATTATAATATTTATACATAAACAATACATTTAACACCATAATTTAAGATATTTATAAAAATGAATTAACTTTATGATCATGGAGACTGAAGGTCGTATATACTCGTAATAACATTTCCATCTTTCAATGATCATTATAGAAACAAGGTTATTAATATTTTATATTTTTTAAATGATAATAATAAAATATTATTTAATTATTTATACTTATATATATCATTCTTGTAATGTTGTCATGAAAAATGGAATCACATTATTTTGAGGAGGCAGAAGACCACACATCCATGAATTGCGGTATCATTTTTCTTGTGAGTGAAAAGGTAAACAATAATAATAGATTATATTTATAGAATGATAAATATGTAAATTATATCATAAATATTTCAATTATATCCTATATATTTATTTTCATTACCCTTATTACCTTTCATATATCCATTAGTGAGAAACAAATAAAAGTACCCTATGAGAGAGTTGTCCTATGTACACATGAGAGACATTATCATATCCATTACAGAATGTAAATTAAAATGGTATATATTATATAATTAATCAACATTTATAATTCTGATATAAATATAATATATAATATTTATATCTATCATCATACCAAACAACGATTAGTGTTAATGGAAAACAGAATGACATTATTTCGCAAGGCGGTAGTCCGTCAAACATAAAAATGATGATTTCATAACACATTTGATGGGTGTCTGAATAGTTGAATTCTTTACCATTGACATAAAATATCATAGTGTATTTTAGATATTTATATTATTATATTATCATCTGAAAATAATAATTAATGGCGGTAGATAATGAAATAAGATAAAAAATGCTAATTGATGAACAATACATATTTATCAGGCAACACTTTTTTGTTTTCACAACAGGTCTTCCTTGGTCATATTTATAACCTAAATAAGGCATATATGAAGAGTTCACGGAATTTTATAGTGGGTGCGGTAGGTATTTTTGAACTCAAATGTTTTTAATATGTGAACATCAGTTCAGGTGGTGGCCTAATTTAAGTGTGTTTCTAGGAACACCTGTAATTTTTTTCAATTTTCAAATATAACATTGTTTCATTCATGTAATAAGACCAAAATAATGTTCTATTCTCGATAATATAATGTTTGAGGTCTAAATATGGCCATATAATTGTAATGGTCCAGACCCCACAGGTCCATTCCATTGTTGAAATCAAAATACTCAACCTGACGCGGGTTATAATGATAATTTTTAATACTGATGATAATGTAAAAATGTGTTAAATGATAATGATAATGATAGAAATTGTGTGATTAATTAAACTAAAATGAGAATAATCATGATAAGATGATATAATGTGTGTTATTATTATTAATGATGTGAAGTGGGAAGGTGTGTGTTCCATTAGACATTGATAAATGAAACATGCGGTTTATTATTAATTGAGTAATTGTTGAAATTAAATTTGAATAATAATAATAATGGGTGTTTCGTTATTAATATTATTCATAATATTAATAATAATAAGAAATTAATTAAACGAGTCATGGTATATATTGCAAACAAATAAATGAAGATGTATAGTGGAAGCATGGTGGTGTGATAATAAAATTAAAGGTGAGTTTGTTATTATTATTTTGTTAAATAATAATAATAATGGTGGCGTAAAAATATATTTGGTTTATTAAATTGAATTGTTTTAATTTAATAAATGTGATTCAATTTAATTAGTGTGAAATAAAAATAATTAAATAATTAAATTAACGAACGTTATGCGACATTAACGTGGCATGGTCAGATTTAGATATCCAGCGCGGTGGTTTAATGTGGTCAATGAGATGAGCATATATATTATCATCATAAAAAAATAACGGTGATGAGTTAATAAATTAAGTTGATGAATTATTATTATTATTGAAAAACAATAAATAACAATGATGGCGTAAAACTATGTGCAAGAGGTTAATGAAATTAAATGTATTTAAAAGGGGTTGAATATTTAAGTTATATTAATTTTTCTTTGTCATTTAATTTAATTAAATGGAATGGTTTTAATTTGATATAAGAATAAACATGAATAACTAATTTAATGGGATAAAATTAGATCACTAATGATGAATAACTTTTTATGAATCATGTCTCGGGTCAATTAAACACCTATTATTAATTGAATTTATTATTATTATTAAAATGCGTGGAAACCGTGTGACGTGTCGTTTGTTGACCAGTCAAAACACGTAACCGGTGTACGTTCACACCGTGTATTCATTAATACATGCTTCACACCATTTGACTATTTCGTTTCATATATAAGAAAGGGTCGCAGATGATTTCCAAACTGATCGCTTCTTCGTCGCACGACGACACTCTTGGACGATTGAGAAGCCTTCCTCCTCTAACTTCTTCATCCGGACTCCGATTGGCGATCCGTCACTGACTGTGGGATCATGTCAGCATGAAGAACACCATACACCCTATTTTGGTCCCTCTTCTTCGACTTCCCCTCCGTAGTTTCCAACCGAGGAGACTGCTGATAATTAACGGGAACGACGGTCTTTGACAAATGACTCTAAAAAGGTATGTTAAACCTCTGTTCTTGTATTCTCTTTCCGATCCTACTTCTCCCATTTTCATTCCATGCTATGACATGTAATCTTCTTATTGAGGGATTTTCTTGTGTGGTTGATTCGGTGGTGCGACGATGTCCTTGGTGGGTGCAGTCATTCTAGGAGAAGCCTTGTGATCGTGGTGGTCATCTTCATAGAAGGACATCAGAACCTGTTAGGGTAGGGATCTTACCTTCGTCTCTCTAAATTGTGCATCATGCAGGTGGTTAAGCTCTTGTTTTCAGGAGAAACGGTTGAACCATTAACGAAGATAATAACCGGTTAAAGAACATGGATGGGGAAGTTGTTATATTTATCTTTATATCCTGTGATATTATGTTGTGAATTGAATAGGTTAATGCCTACTGAAAATCATGGTCGTTGGGGGCCTTTTCTTGCATAATTAAATGTTGCCTGATCATTATAAACCATTTTGTGAATGGAACTTTTTGGAATGTGGAAATTGGTTAATCACACAAAGTTAACAGATTAAATGAAAATTTGGAACCCTTGTGTGATCACCCCGGTTGAACTAAATTGGAATAATATACATGTGGGTGCTGTTGGGGTAAATTTATGTGAAGGGGAGTTTTTGTGGGTTTTTGTGGACTGAGTAAGTAACGGGGCTGCGGTTGTCTTGGTTGTGGGTTGATGTGAATGCTATGTTAGTGATGGGCAGTGGGGCTGTGATGAACGATATCAAGGGATGATGATGTATGGTGTGGTTCTAGTTGTGGTTGTTGGCAGTGGGGCTGCAGGGATACGTTGGAATGTCAACGGACTATGGATTGTGAATAATAAATAAAATGTTGAAGAGTTAATGAATGGTGCGGCATGATTGTGGAATGGGAATAATAGTTAATAGGGTTGGTTGGATAATAAGAAGACTTGGTTGTGTTTCTTGTGTTTTCCTAACTTGATTTGTGGATGGTAGGGAAATGTTTTACGAATGATCGATGTGGTTAGTTGTGTATAGTTTCCCTGTAGTTAAGGAACTAATAAACTAATTCTGTTGAATCATGAAAACCTAAATGGGGTTGGGGTTGTTTGTTGTATGCATGCTTCATAGTATTAGTGTCGAGGCACGTACTCAGTTCTATGATTAGAAGTTGTAGGTTGGGATGAGTGTTTGGTATATATATATATATATCTTTGTGTTTTATCACACCCCACCCATGTTGATAACTTTGTGCCGAACACTCCCATTTCATGGGAGAGTGTGTTTTCCCATTGTTACTAGCTTTTTCCTGCTCCTTCTTCCCTAGGCTTTGATGGCTTGAGGTGACCTTACACCTAAGACCCTTCAGGTAATTTCGATTGGGGTGGATTGGCCCAAGACTCTTTGGGTAGGTTTTTTCCCCATGAATCTTCGGGATGAGGCCCAGGTGTCTTTGGGAGAGAGTTCTATTACTATTACTATTCCCAAGAATCTTAGGGATGAGGCTGAGGTGTGTGCGGGAGGGATACGTGGTTGTGAGGCCCAGGTGTGTGCGGGCTGGTTGCGTGGTTGTGAGGCCCAGGTGTGTGCGGGCGGGATGTGTGGTTCTTGAGGCCCAAGTGTGTGCGGGCGGGAAAAGTGTGGTAGTGTCAGGACATTCGCCGTTAGGAAGAGCAGCTAACTAGTGGAAGATGGTGTGGGGTAACCAATACTCTCGTTCTTATATACTACTACCTGTTGTGATTGAGTTTTTGGTTAGTGTGGCTGGTGAGGTTTGGTGGATAGGATTCCTTGATAGGTCTCTTATATTGTTCTCATGGGACATTAGGATGTCTCCCCTCTTGTGCATGAGAGCTTTAGGTTTCTCTACTGAGTATACTTGTTTGCTCACCCTGTGTTAACTTTCACGTTTCCAGGAGGACTACCAGGGACGTACGAGACCCTACTAGTCAGAAAGTTGGAGTTGTTACAGTTGATGTACTCTTGTTTTCTTTTGGTATTGTACTATTGAGATTTCCTGTACTTTCACCTTGTTATAAAATTGTTTAAACATGCATGTGGGATTGGTTTGGGTTTATTTCTATACACTTGTTCTTTTCCTTTTTGGGTGGTTGACTTGTCCTATTTCCCGATCTTAAATAATAAAAATGGTAATGCCTCCAATATTTGTGAAAACTCATACCCTTGGTGCTATTCGCCACCCCGGGGCCTACTAGAGGTGGGAATCGGGGGGTCATTATATCCCTTTCACCAATACCAGCTCAGGAGGGGCATCTTTGGTGGGAGGGGGTCGCGACAGAATGGTATCAGAGGAGATGGTTGAGAGATAGGATGGAGTCTGGAGTGAGGAATAGTGAGTTTTCCATGGGATGGTAGGGCAACAATGTTCTTTAATCATGGTGTGTGACATAGGCCAGGGAAGACTGGTGAGGACGCGGGATTTTGGGGCCCCCTGTGATCCGATTCTGTCATGACCCGACCCTACCCGGGCTCGAGCCGCAACTACCCCAAGCCCACCTCCATAGGCCAGGGGCTCGCGACCAGCACCGAAGGCACAATAACTCGGGGAGGCCTTTGCCTAAGTACCTGTACACGCACACGTAGCACACTCAATGCAAAAGTGCAGAGTAAAAGAAAATACAAGCATGGAAAAGGGGAAACTGCTATATATAAACCACAATGTTCATCGACCTCTAATAGTAAAAAGTACTGACTGAAAATAAAATGGGCAAAACACGTGCCCAATCAAAAAGTGCCACAACCCGGCAATTGGTAAACTAAAGAAACAGCTGATGGGTCTCCCACCAGGAACCCGGCTACGACCAACGCACGCGGTCCAAGCCCCCAAGCTCCTACGCTCCACTGAAGTCACACTCCACCTGTCCATCGTCTGCAAGGGCACTCCAAGTTCAGGCAAAGCCCAAGCAGGGGTGAGTATAAAAATACTCCGTAGGATACCCCGAAGGCTCTAGGGAGAAACAAAGGAGGTACCGAAGGGTGAGAAGTAGAGCGAATAGAGAAAAGTAAAGGATCACAACCGAGAGGGCAGTAAGGAGTACAGTAAAGAGTCCAGCTCAACCCAACAAGAGGAAAGAAGGTAGACTCGTCCAGGCACAAGGAGCTGGAAACGGTGAGAAGATGAACATCCCGTCGATTTTTCGCTACATATAGCAGGAGAGTAGACTCGTCCAACCATGAGAATCTAGACACGGAAAGCACCTGTCATACCCCGCGTGTCTTTGCCTCTCCTGGAAGGAGAGTAACCAATCCCAAGGATTCGGTACTATAACAAGGTATATACAAGTCCATATGCTCAACAAGAAGCCCGAACAAGGTCGTAAGGGGATCTCCATCCCGTAGCTCAGCCCAAGGAAGAGTAGCCACAGTCCTGGAAGAAACTCCATCAATGCCCAGCATCCTGAACGTCTGCCCCGAACCAGAAGCCAAGGGGCTCAATCACCACACTTCGACACTATCCGCTTTGGGTGGCACTAACTCGCCCGCACGGTTTTAGATTGCGTCACAAGAATGCGTCTCGGTGGGGAAACTGCCTCTCGTACTTGAGAGTTCTGGGGGAACGTTAAACCACAACTCGTCACTGTCTCGCAGTCGAGAGGTCTCCTCAAAGCCAAAGTCGTTCCATCACCGACCCACACAACCAAGGGTCCCGCTCCGGTAATCATGGAGGAAAGCCACAGGCTAGCCTAGTAGAAAGACTAAGCCTGGAATGCAAACAGGTGTCCCACTGCCCAGCCCTGCTGGAGGGTAATTCATAACCAGATATCGGGTGACCCACTGCCCAGCCCTGCTGGAGGGTAAACCATAACACATCATTAGGAGACCTGATGCCCAGCCCCGCTGGAGGGTGGACCTGGAATAAGTCGACATGCGACCCACTGCCCAGCCTTGTGGATGGTAGACCTGGAGCTAGGCGACGGGTGACCCACTGCCCAGCCCTACTGGAGGGTAGACCCTAAGAGGTCATTGGGTGACCCACTACACATTCTATACTGCATGGTAGACCCTAATAGCGTCGGGTGACCCACTGCCCACTCTCAGCTGGAGGGTAAACCCTAATAGCGTCGGGTGACCCACTGCCCAGTCTCAGCTGGAGGGTAAACCCGAATAGTGTCGGGTTACCCACTACCCAGTCTCTGCCGGAGGGTAAACCCTAGATTCAGTGAGAAACCCACTGTCCAGTCTCTGCTGGAGGGTAAGCCTGAGGAAGTCGATGAGTAACCCACTGCCCAGCCCCGCTGGAGGGTAAAACTCAGAACTGCTCTGGCCATCTCTACTGGAGGGTGCAACACTGGCCAACCAAACACAAAGTGGGTATCGCGCAGCCACCCAACTCCATAACAACTCTCCCAAAAGAGTTTCAGCGCCTGCTCCAACACGGGGTGCCACTAGCACCGCTACTGGCTGATCCATCGAGAACGAAACCAGGGGAGACCACTCAACCCTGCTGGTCAACAAACGAGCACTGAGACAGGGGACAAACTCCATCCTGCTGGTCAAACAAACACACAGAGGGACCCTCTACGCCGTGAGAGGTCCAAGTACACAAAGAAGAACACGGAATGCACGTGGGTCCCACACGACGTGTGTCCCCATGTCATCCCCAACCAAGCGCATGAACGTCTCAGGTATAAACCACACGTACCTCCAAGTGCTCCCGTATACTCCCAGGGTATACCTCGTTCCAGCCCATATGATATCGTGCACACAACACCCAACGTCAACGCGAAGGCGTGACATAAGAACTGCAACATGCCACCTCATAGGCTGAAGCACAGCCAACCATATCTCATTAACCATTTATATCACTCTCCCAAGAGTGCGTGATCACACGCCAAGGGTCCGCTACAAACAAGGTAGGACGAACCGCCATCAGAGCACCTTTCACATTCCACATTTCCCAAGATCTTGCAAGAGGCTCCGTACAGCCAAATGGATCACACCGTTGTAATCCTTGCGGAAAAACACGCAAGATCGACTACTTACTCGCCTCAAACGGATATCCGACAGAAAAAGTCACCAACACCGCCTCACGCCCAAACGGTGTCCCGTGATCCCGAGCCTCAGCCCTGAAAATAGTCGGGCGCATCGCACCATTGCGATCCCCTCTGGAAAACACGTCAAAAGTACTACTCACTTGAGTGCATTGGATATCCGGAAAAAAAGACGCATTCTGGCACACCGCCCACGAGCGGTTCCACGTGGGACCCGTAACCTGGTCCCGAAACTCAACGAATGGATCACATCATTGTGATCCTCTCAAAAAAGCACACAAGATGGACTACTCACTTGTCCAAAACAGTCGCCCGGTGATAAAGATGGAAAATCACCGTCGACGCCCAAACAACCCTCGTGGGCCCCACACCATCATGCCGAATTTGAGCGGCTGGATTGCACCATTGCAATCCCCTCGGAAAAACACCCAACATTGACTGCTCGCACGCCCCGAACGGACGTCCAGTGAAAAAGGCGTGAAACGCTACACGCAGCTCGAAAGACAGGTCGTGGGGTCTACACCTCAAATCCAGTTCCAACGCCCGAAACCACCCTGGAAACGTTTGCCCCTGCGCCAGGTTCCCAATGCAACTGACGGCACTAAAAGCAGACGTCGCATGCGTCTGCGCCGTCCAAAACAAGAAATTCCGAAGAAACGACTAACCCCTCAATGTACGTGTCGCACCAACGACGCCCCTTGTTTCCGGAATTAAAAATTCCCGAAACCACCTCAAATGTTCCACCTCTGCGTCAGGCCCGCGCCGCCGCAGACGGCTCGTAAAACGGACGTCCGTAGAGAAAGCTATGGACGTCGGAAGTTAGAAAGGGGGATGGGGGGACTCCCCTTGGGCCGGACCGGCTCGGACCGGCCGGTCCGCTGGGACTGCGGCCCAGCCGCTTGGGTCCGGCCAAGCCGAACCCGCGGCCGCTGCGCGCTCCCCTCACCTGCGCGCCACGCGGGCGCTTACTCCACCGACCAGCCATCAAGGCCGGTCTTTCATTATTTTTTTCCCTTTTTTTTTGTCACGCGGAGACCCGCCTGGGGCGGGTCTCGGTCTGCCGCCGGGGTCGCACACCGCGACCCCTCCTCGCCCGCACCGGCGAGGCGACGCCCGGCCGGCCGGATGGTCGGCCTCCTCCTCCACTGTCGCACCTGCAGCCCACGGCCGGACACCCAGTGCCCCACCAACCTCCGTTCGGCCTGGACCGCCGGACCGGCGCGCGAAGTCGCCAGACCGCTGCTACCCTGGGCTGCCGCTGCCCGGAACAACCCGAAACTCGTCCATAAACTCGCAATCTTCGGCGAATGATTGCAGGTTCCTCAGAAATCCAAAACTGAATCCGAAAGATGCGTCAGATATCTCATAAAAACTACTACGTCCTCAAGGGCTTCGATTCGACAATCGAACAACAATTGACACATATAATTGAGGTTGAAATAAGGATCGGAAATTAAAACGCAATCAAAACCTCCTACCACGTGGGCGTTGCCCGGAGCTTCACCGCCGAACCGCCTCCTTGCCGGAGATGCTTCACTGGAGCCCTCACCGGAGGTGGAGGAGGAGAGGGAGAGGATTTTTTCCAGGGGGTTCAAGGGAGAAGGGGGAGGGGAGGGTTTAAATAAATTAAT
Organism: Viscum album; assembly: GCA_963277665.1. NCBI lineage: Eukaryota > Viridiplantae > Streptophyta > Magnoliopsida > Santalales > Viscaceae > Viscum > Viscum album. The sequence continues at coordinate 650,763,254 of OY728126.1, forward strand.
TAATGTTTTAATTAATTTAAAACCCCCGAAAAAACCCGGATCCGAAACCCCTGACGGGGTCGAGGTTAAGCCTCCAATAGGGTAAACGCCACCTCCCGAGCACAATGGCGGTCTCAGAATTTTAATCCGAGACCCCGTTCAAAAGTTATTAAACTTAGCGCTCGAAGCTGGCAAATTACGAAAACTTTCATGGGGCCATTTTTCACAAACGGCCCGCGCCCGCAAAACTTATACCCCTCATAGGGTAAACGGCACGCTCCAAACTCAACGGTGCCCTCGATTTTCCAATCCGAGCCACTGTTTAAGAGATACTAGAGTTTAACCATTAAAAGAATAAATTAATTAATTAATTTATCCGTTCAACGTTCTGAAAGCGAGCGAGGGGTCCAAACATCCCGCGCCGACATGTTTTATGTCGTTCATAGGGTAAAAACCCCATTCCGGACCCATCCGTACACTCGAATCTCTGATCCGGAACACCGTTTAAGAGTTATCATATTTATTTGGCATTCCCAGTGTGAACGCACTGAAAATTTAATTCCGGCCACTCCAGGGCTCAGAATCGCTCGCCGTTTGAAGGCGATGCTCTGAAATATCATCAAGAATATTCCAAAGTCTTTCTCAGAAAAAACCGTGTTCTTAAAGCATTCCCTAATTCATGCTTTTCGTCCCCGAAAAGCAAAACTATGGAAAAACACAGGGTACTAAGCCCACACTCAGCTTTCCCATACCCAGGAGAACCCACACACAGCTCTGCGCCACCACACACAGACCAAAGGATTGATCTATTCATGGGAGGTCGACCCGTGCTGATGTCGTGCACCCACTCCAGACATTCGGGTTAGGGCAAGGCGGTAGGAAACCTCGCCATCCTTTTGCACGGTCTCAAACGGCCTGAAGGCCCTCGGGGGTAGCTCACCTCCCCGGTCAAACCTCTATGTCCTACGCCACGACTGGAATCATCGCCCGCACCTGGAACAAGGCCCGATGATTCCCTCCTTCAGAATATCCATATGGTGTAACACCTAAGGATATCTGGTCACGCAAGGTTCCACATTTGATTCTCTCTTACACACTCAATAGGCGAAGGAGCCAACACCATCGACTAAAGGAAAAGATCTCACACCTTTTTCCTTACCAACACAGGGATACAACCGACGCCCTGCATCACCCAGGTAGCACCTCAAATGAGGAGCAGGGAGGAAATCAGATCACACAAAGAGTCTAACAATTCTACTGAAAAAGGTAGAAGAGCTGTAGAGCATACCTCTTATCACCTCATGCTCTGCAGGATCGTAGACATCCAAATCTTGCGGCTACTCGCGGTCCCAACCGTCAGCTGCCGGAGCCTGACATGGACCGCCTAGTGGTGAAGGGAAGATCTCGTAACATCGTCCCCCACCACCAACTCCTCCCGCTCCTCTTCTAGCACCACCTCTCTGGCCACTACTCCGATCACGGCACTGCCTCTGCCGTGGTGGTGCGCCTGCTGCCTGCCCGAAGCTCTCAGCAACTCGGGTCGGGCAGTCTCGTGCCAAGTGACCTCGCCCATCACAAGCATAGCACTGACTGTCTATGGGCTGCACCGGTGCCCTCCGGCGCCACTGTGGTGTACGACCACGCCTCTGAGTCCAGTTGTCAGAAATCCACCTCCGTCGAGGTCCTGCTTGCCGACGCCCACTAGCTGCGGTAGGCATCTCAGCTCCAACGTGCCTGCTACCACTACCAACTCTAGAACGTGACAGTAATCCCTCTATCACCAGTGCATTCTCTAATACCCTGGCATATGTGGAAATTCCCAAGGGTAATATGACATCACGAATCTCTCGGCGGAGACCCTTCTCAAAAATCCGCGCTCAGATGTTGTCGCCATGGACCAAGTCCAGGTAAAAGTGTGCACGGTCTGCAAAACTGGCCGTGTACTCGGCCACCGTCATCCCTACCTGCTGAAACTGCAGGAGATCCTGAATCCAAACAGAGCGCAATCAAGAGGGGAAAAACTCCTCACGAAACAACAACTGAAAGTCATCCAACAAAATTGAATACTCGTCATAAAACTGAGTCACGAGACACCACCAACGCCAAGCCGATCCACAAAAAAAGGCTGGCTACCAAAGCCACTCTCTGATCTGTCGGCATCTACACAAGCCTGAAAAGGCTAACCACTACCTCGAGCCAAACCTCTTCTGCCTGAGGGTCTGGCTCACCACTGAACCTCAGCGGTCTCTACCGCTGGAACTCACGGAGCGCGCTCAACCTGTGCTCAAGCTCAGCCTGCTCTGCTGAAACTGCCTGCTTCTCAACAGGTGGGGGGTGCTGCTACCAGCCCACTCGGAGGAAAGGGCTCGCATGATTGGTCCTGGACTGTGGCCTCGTAGCTCATAGGGTCGTCGTCACAAACCAAAGCTGGTATCCTGGCTGGATGTCTTCGCAGAGACATCATGAATATTATCAAGGAGTGCCGCAGTCAGATGAGAATATATGTATATACCAATAACACAACGATGGGGAGATAACTCAAGAAGGACATTCAAAGACTCAGTCCTATGTGATGCATGAACAAATTTCCCTGCAACAAGTGTCTCAGCATGCCGATTCAACAAGCGGGTTATCAAGGTCCTGGTGAATGGATACATCGGCCGCCGCACTATCACTGCACTCCCTGGCCTGAGAGCCGCTCTCGAGACACATTAACACTGTTGACCTATATCCCAACCAGTTCCTCTTTTAGGGACGTCCGAACAACGTCCCAAGGAACGAACCACCTCTAATACCACTTTTTCACGACCCGACCCTACCCGGGCTCGAGCCGCAACTACCCCAATCCCGCCTCCATAGGCCAGGGGCTGGCGACCAGTGCCGAAGGCACAATAACTTGGGGAGGCCTTTGCCTAAGTACCTATACACGCACATGCAGCACACTCAATGCAAAAGTGCAGAGTAAAAGAAAATACAAGAAAGGAAAAGGGGCAAATGCTATATATAAACCACAATGTGTATCGACCTCTAACAGTACAAAGTATAGACTGGAAAGAAAATGGGAAAAACATGCGCCCAACCAAAAAGTGCCACAACCCGACAATAGGTATAAAAAAGAAATAGCTGATGGGTCTCCCACCAGGAACCCGGCTATGACCACCGCACGCGGTCCAGGCCCCCAAGCTCCTACGCTCCACTGAAGTCACGCTCCACCTATCTGATGTCTGCAAGGGCACACCATGTGCGGGCAAAGCCCAAGCAGGGGTGAGTATAAAAATACTCAGAAGGGTACCCCGAAGTCTTGAGGGAGAAACAAAGGAGGTACCAAAGGGTGAGCAGTAGAGCGAACAGAGAAAAGTAAAAGAGCACAACCAAGAGGGTAGTAAGGAGTACAGTAAAGAGTCCAGCTCAACCCAACAAGAGGAAAGAAGGTAGACTCGTCCATGCAAAAGGAGCTGGAAATGGTGAGAAGATGAACTTCCCGTCGAGTTTTCGCTACCTATAGCAGGAGAGTAGACTCGTCCAACCACGAGAAGCTAGACACAGAAAGAATGTGGCATACCATGCGTGTCTTCGCCTCTCCTGGAAGGAGAGTAACCAATCCTAAGGATTGGGTACTATAACAAGGTATATACAAGTCCATATACTCAACAAGAAGCCCGAACAAGGTCGTAAGCGGATCTCCATCTCGTAGCTCAGCCCAAGGAAGAGTAGCCACCAGTCCTGGAAGAAACTCCATAGATGCCCAGTATCCCACACGTCTGCCCCGAACCACAAGACAAGGGGCTCAATCACCAAACTTCGACACTATCCGCTTTGGGCGACACTGACTCGCTTGCACGGTTTTAGATCGCGTCACAAGAACCCGTCTCGGTGGGGAAATCGCCCCTCGTACTTGAGAGTTCTGGGGGAACGTCAAACCACAACACGTCATTGTCCCGCAGTCAAGAGGTCTCCTCAAAGCAAAAGTCGTTCCATCACCGACCTGCACAACCAAGGGTCCCGCTCTGGTAATCACGGAGGAAAGCCATAGGCTAGCCTAGTAGAAAGACTGAGCCTGGAATGCCAACAGGTGTCCCACTGCCCAGTCCTGATGGAGGGTAATTCCTAACCAGATATCGGGTGACCCACTGCCCAGCCCTACTGGAGGGTAAACCATAACACATCATCAGGTGACCCGCTCCCCAGCCCCACTGGAGGGTAGACCTGGAATATGTCGACAGGCGACCCACTGACAGCCTTGCTGGAGGGTAGACCTGGAGCTAGACGACAGGTGACCCACTGCCCAGCCCTGCTGGAGGGTACACCCTAAGAGGTCGTCGGGTGACCCACTGCCCAGTCTCTGCTAGAGGGTAGACCCTAATAGCGTCGGGTGACCCACTGCCCAGTCTCAGCTGGAGGGTAAACCCTAATAGCGTCGGGTGACCCACTGCACAGTCTCAGCTGGAGGGTAAACCCTAGTAGCGTCGGGTGACCTACTGCCCAGTCTCTACTGGAGGGTAAACCCTAGAAGTCAGTGACCAACCCACTGCCCAGTCTCTGCTAGAGGGTAAGCCCGAGGAAGTCGATGAGTAACCCACTGCCCAGCCCCGCTGGAGGGTAAAACTCAAAACTGCTCTGGCCATCTCTACTGGAGGGTGCAACACTGGCCAATCGAACACGGAGTGGGTATCGCGTAGCCACCCAACTCCAGAACAACTCTCCCAAAATAGTTTCACCGCCTACTCCCTCACGGGGTGTCACTAGCACCGCTACTGGCCGATCCATCGAGAATGAAACCAGGGGATACCACTCAACCCTGCTGGTCAACAAACGAGCACCGAGCCAGGGGAAAAACTCCACCATGCTGGTCAAACAAACACACAGAGGGACCCTCTATGCCGTAAGAGGTCCAAGTACGCAAACCAGAACACGGAACGCGCGTGGGTCCCACACGACGTGTTGCCCCAAGTCAAACCCAACCAAGCACACGAACGTCTCAGGTACAAACCACACGTACCTCCATGCGCTCTCGTATACTCCCAGTGTACACCTCGTTCCAACCCATAGGCTATTGTGCACACGGCACCCAACATCAACTCGAAGGCGTGACATAGCAACTCCAACCTACCACCTCATCGGTTGAAGCACAGCCAACCATATCTCATGAACCATTTATATCACTCTCTCAAGAGTGTGTAATCACACGCCAAGGGTTCGCTACAAACATGGTAGGACGAACCGCCATCAGAGCACCTTTCACATTCCACATTTCCCAAGATCGCGCAAGAGGCTCCGCACAGCCAAATGGATCACACCGTTTTAATCCTCACGGAAAAACACGCGAGATCGACTACTTACTCACCTCAAATGGATATCCGACGGAAAAAGTCACCAACACCGCCTCACGCCCAAACGGCGTCCCGTGATCCTGAGCCTCAGCCCTGAAAACAGTCGGGCACATCGCACCATTGCGATCCCCTCGGGAAAACACGTCAAAAGCACTACTCACTTGAGTGCAACGGATATCCAGAGAAAAAGATGCATTCTGGCGCACCGCACACGAGCGGAGCCACGTGGGACCCGCAACCCGGTCCCGAAACTCAACGAATGGATCACACCATTGCGATCCTCTCAAAAAATCACACAAGATGGACTACTCACTTGTCCAAAACGGTCGCCCGGTGATAAAGATGGAAAATCACCGTCGACGCCCAACCAACCCTCGTGGGCCCCGCACCATCATGCCGAATTTGAGCGGGCGGATTTCACCATTGCAATCCCCTAGAAAAAACACCCAACATCGACTGCTCGCACGCCCCAAATGGACGTACGGTGAAAAAGGCGTGAAACGCTGCACGCAACTCGAAAGACGGGCCGTGGGGCCAATGCCTCAAATCCAGTTCCAACGCCCGAAACCACCCTGGGAACTTTCTCCCCTGCGCCAGGGTCCCAATGCAACTGACGGAACCCAAAGCGGACGTCGCATATGTCTGCGCCGTCCAAACCCAGAAACGCTGAAGAAATGACTAATCCCTCGACGTACATGTCACCCCACCGACGCCCCTCATTTCAGGAATTAAAAATTCCCGAAACCATCTCAAAAGTTCCACCTCTGCGTCAGGCATGCGCCTCCGCAGACAGCTCACAAAACGGACGTCCGTAGTGAAAGCTACGGACGTCAGAATTTAGAAAGGGGGGAGGGGGGGGACCCCCCTTGGGCCGGACCGGCTCGGACCGGCCGGTCCGCTGGGACTACGGCCCAGCCGCTTGGGTCCAGCCGAGCCGAACCCGCGGCCGCCGCACGCCGCATGGGCACTTTCTCTACCGATCGGCCGTCAAGGCCGGTCTTTATTTATTTTTTTTCCTGTTTTTTTGTCACGCGGAGACCCGCCTGTGGCGGGTCTCCATCTGCCGCCGAGGTCGCACACCGCGACCCCTCCTCGCCCGCACCGGCGGGGCGACGCCCGGCCGGCCGGATGGCCGACCTCCTCCTCCGCTGCTGGTTGCGCCCAAATTTACCATACTGGTAAAAGCGGTCGTTGATGTACAAGTAGGGATTGAATCCACAGGGACCGAAGAAGTAACCATGAGACGCTATGATTAATTGATGGATTGGCTATGAAGTGGCCAACTTTGAGGTAGATTTTAATTGGAGAACTAAATATATAATGTAAATAAGATATAATAAAATATTATGTGAACTAAACAATTATTGATGGTGGGTTGGTCTTAGGGTTTTGCTTGGGGTGGATTGGATGAATTTCTTTTCTTAGAAAATTTCATGTCATTAATTCAAGACATATCCAAAAAATGAGATAATTCTTCCAAATCATTCACCAATTTAATCCCTACACAATTCCAAGGCCAATCACTAATTCACTTTGAGGATCAATTTAATGAGCACTCAAAGGAAATAGATCGTACTAGAACTCAAAATGTGTCATCGTTAAAGTTGGCAAAGATGAGAAAGAATGTAACTCATCAAATGGAAATCCTAAAATAACGAATAGATTTAAATATTAATTACATGAAATAACATTCAATCCATGACCTTGCTACTCCCTTGGATCAACCCTTAAGAGGTTAGCCCTCCATTGATGCTATTCTACCAATGGAAGCGGGATGTAGACTTATGGGGGCGGAATTGAAGAAGAAGAAAATTATTAAAAGAACGAACACTCCACCGTTGTGTGATGAATTCACAAGTGCGGGTGTGAATAAATTCACACCTAGATTCAACGGTATCAACGTGTGAATAAAAGAAAAAGAAAAAATAAAGAATAAGAACAAATTTTATTAAGATACCCAACGTGAAAGAAAAACTTACATGGGAAAAATTGACGATACAATTACAAAAGGAAAGTAGAAAATTACAATTGAAAGGAAAATATGGATTCAAAGAAAAATGCTAGATTCAAGGAAAAGTGTTAGATGATTATTCCATTCACCAAAATCTCCTTATATAGGTATATTAGGATCCTTAGTTCCACCCCCAACATTAAATTCACCCCCATCAATTAAGAGAGTCAAAAGGAGGGTGAAGAATCAAAAGGAAATTGACGTTTCGAAGTTGACCCGGAAAACTGTCCAGATTCGTCCTCCATTTTGACGTGTGAGTTTGACACTTCATATGGCCAAATCCGAAGGTGTTATAAATATAAAATATATTCTTCCATGTGTCTTCTAGATTCTCTAAAAAGATCAGGAAAGGTGGCTCATCCGTTTGGACGTTATGGTCGAAATGGTGGGACGGATTTCTCTGCATTAATGACAAGTCCACCATTTAAATGTTAACTTCATACCCCTTTATCATCATGAAAACATCAGAATTAGCTCCTGCCACAGTTGAATAAAATGATCCTCATATTTTTATCTTTCTACTGTATAAATTTGAGCTTCATTGGGCTTGGTTTCGGGGCCCCACATTTGTTTGATGGGCCTTAGGCCCATTATGCTTTTTCCAGCAAGTTTCTGCCTTCAGGCGCAAAATTCTCCATCTTCCTTTGTGATTAATCAATCGGACCTAAAAGATAAAATTTTCCAAACAAAGTGATAAATCATATCCTAAAATTTAAAATTAAAATTATGAATATTGTAATTTCCAAAAGCAAATTATTGAGTGGTCCCAAATTGACATTTTAAGCATGAATTGCACAATGATGGGAAATGAAGTTCAATTTCTAAATTGGACTAAAATTGATGTTTATGAACTATTAAAAACATTAATATTAAGATCTTAAAAATGAATATTAGCCACTTTCAGTGACTAATCAAACCCCCCAACTTGAGTTTTGCTAGTCCCGAGCAAAATAAATTACAAATATGAAATCCAAATCCCCTTTTCCAAAAACATTTAAATACACATTGCTCACTCAAAAGACCTCATATCAAAAAAAATTATGGAACCCATCAAAATAATTTAAAACAAGATAGGTCCATAAGAATATACCAAGCCCAAGCCCATTCCTTTGTTCAAATTCATTGCCACATTTCATCCAATTCCAATTAAGCATGATAAAGTGTTGTGCATCATAAAAGATATGGGGCCCATTTTATTGTTCAAGGGGAAAAAATGAAAGCGCTAGGTGAGAATCACATTAAACCTTAATATGAGTATCCATTTTTTGTGAATTTTTTTTGATGATTTTTTTATCCACAATAGATATGAAACGACTAACTCTGGGCAAGACAACTATGGAGTCACGATCCCCAAGTGCCGGACGCCACACATATTGTCAATTTCATGCTCTACAATAGAGATATAAAGCCTAACTCTGGGCAAGACTACTATGGAGTCACGATCCCCAAGTGTCAGACGCCACGCATTTGGACAAAACATTGCTCTATGTGGTCATTTTTTTTGTTGTTTTTTTTGTGTGTTTTTTTTTGGATACTCAAATTAAACTAAAAGTGACCCCAGAACCCTATGCTATAATGAAAGGGACCCAAGAACTCAAATTTACACCCACGATCCAGTAGACGTGCATTGTGGCATTTTTATTAAGAGGATGAAAATGTAAACATTGAAAAATCACATCGGAAAACCGCACTTTCCAAAAACTTTGCTCATGAACTTAAACTTGCATTAAAATCAGAATCAAGGCATGAAAAATTTATTTGATATAAAATTTTAGATTTTGCAATGTGTGTTTATCATGTTTATGGTTAATGGAATTTTTCTTTTCATGCATGTTTTTTTAAAAAAAAAATTCATTTTTTATCTCCCCCCAACTTAGAATGACACTATCCCTAGTGTTTAAAGAAAAGAAAATCTAGAAGGGGGTAGGAGAGGATTTCAAAGAGTAAATGATAATCATGGAATGAAGTCACCTGGTGGTTGATGATGATAGTGTGTGCCACAGTCTCCCTTCACTCCTGGGTTTGAGTCTCAGCAGCTTGGATGGTGGTGAATCAATTCTCCATATGACTTACGACATGTCCTTTTATTTTTTAACCTATAAAAACATAATAATAAACAATACAAAATAAACTGATGATACATTGTCTTCGTTTTAGATTTCTGGGTAAGGTATTACTCAAAGATCACGCCACGTGACACGGATGAATATGGAGCTCCCCTTTCATACCCATCCTTACTCATTAAAGAAGAACAGGTCAACAGTCTATTGTAATTTATTATATGAAAAATAAAATGATTCAAAATGATTAGAAAACATGAAAACCATGGGTTTCCTCCCATGCAGCGCTTTTGTTTAACGTCGTTGGATCGACTTTTACCCCCCAACTTATCCAATTCCAACTTTCAGAATTTTAATTAACCCATCTTTTTCCAATTCAATAAGATTGAGATTGATTATTTTTTTGAAATTTGTTTCATGTAAAATCCTATTTTCCACAATGATTGGTAAAATCCAAGAAATATCTAAAATGGTTGATTGATTTGAACTTTTATTCATTCCTAAGACATCAATGACCATTACAAAATTATTTGCTTGTTTAGATGAATGAACTAAAACTGCAAGGTCTTTTTTATCACCTATGATGGAATTCTTGTCTAGGGAAGGTAGGATAATGATTTTGAGTTCTGGTCGATTGCAATTTCCTAATAAAGATTGGAAATTTGAATGAAAGTCAGTTTCTTCTCCAAAAAATTTAGAAAGAATTGGTTCCATTTTAAAATTTGATTCATCCCCAAAAGTGTCTAGTTGAATCTGAGGTGTGGGTATGGGCTCAATGTTTGGTATTTCTCCCAATTGTTCAGTGATTTGTGTTTTTGAAAAATCATCAATGGAGAAATATTCAGGACTCTCCATCCATAATGTCATGTTTCCCTCTTGTGAATACAAAACATCAGTTTCTTCTTGATTTAAGCACCCATCAACAATTCCTTGATTATCTTCAACTATCCCAAATCCAATGGTTGGTTCTTCAATAAATTCATTTGTGGTTTGTGAGAGACAAGATTCTTGTATTAGTGACAAGGAAGAGACAACCTGAGTGGGAAAGGGTTCCACAACCATTTCAATGCTTTGTAGTTCTACTCTTAAAGATGAAACCTCTGAATTCATTTTATCCATTTTTTCACACAAATGTTCAAGAAATTTTTTCAGAATTAGGATTGATAGATGTTTGGACATCATGAACATCATTATGTTTGATCTATTCAATCATCCTCGAGAGGTATGGAAATTGATCCTTTAAACAATCATCATCTCATTGATTGTACATCTCATCTGGTGTGGTGTATTCAATCATGGTTTGGTCAATGCAATTTTCTATCTGAGGTGATTCAAAATATTGATTTTCAAGTTGATTATAGCCTTGGTATATTAATGGGTATTGTTGAAGTCAATCCATTGGAGTTTATTGAAAGTTATTTTTGGGATTCATTGGACACACAGAAACAGAAAGGGGAAAAGAGAAGAGAAATTAGGGTGAGAATAGAGAATTTGGGGTGAGAAAAGAAGATGAGTGTCTAAGAAAACTTACTTGGGTCCCCGGCAACGGTGCCAAAATTTGGTTGCACCCAAATTTACCCTACTGGTAAAAGCGGTCGTTGATGTACAAGTAGGGATCGAATCCACAGGGACCGAAGAAGTAACCTTGAGACGCTATGATTTATTGATGGATTGGCTATGAAGTGGCCAACTTTGAGGTAGATTTTAATTGGAGAACTAAATATATAATGTAAATAAGTTATAATAAAATATTATGTGAACTAAACAATTATTGATGGTGGGTTGATCTTAGGGTTTTTCTTGGGGTGGATTGGATGAATTTCTTTTCTTAGAAAATTTCATGTCATTAATTCAAGACATATCCAAAAAATGAGATAATTCTTCCAAATCATTCACCAATTTAATCCCTACACAATTCCAAGTCCAATCACTAATTCACTTTGAGGATCACTTTAATTAGCACTCAAAGGAATTAGATCGTACTAGCACTCAAAATGTGTCATCGTTAAAGTTGGCAAAGATGAGAAAGAATGTAACTCATCAAATGGAAATCCTAAAATAACGAATAGATTTAAATATTAATTACATGAAATAACATTCAATCCATGACCTTGCTACTCCCTTGGATCAAACCTTAAGAGGTTATCCCTCCATTGATGCTATTCTACCAATGGAAGCGGTATGTAGACTTATGGGGGCAGAATTGAAGAAGAAGAAAATTATTAAAAGAACGAACACTCCACCATTGTATGATGAATTCACAAGTGCGGGTGTGAATAAATTCACACCTAGATTCAACGGTATGAATGTGTGAATAAAATAAAAGGAAAAAATAAAGAAGAAGAAAAAATTTTATTAAGATACTCAACGTGAAAGAAAAACTTACATGGGAAAAATTGACGATACAATTACAAAAGGAAAGCAGAAAATTACAATTGAAAGGAAAATATGGATTCAAAGAAAAATGTTAGATTCAAGGAAAAGTGTTAGATGATTATTCCCTTCACCACCATCTCCTTATATAGGCATATTAGGAGCCTTAGGTCCACCCCCAACATTAAATTCACCCCCTAACAATTAAGAGAGTCAAAAGGAGGGTGAAGAATCAAAAGGAAATTGACGTTTCGAAGTTGACCCAGAAAACTGTCCAGATTCGTCCTCCATTTTGACGTGTGAGTTTGACACATCATATGGCCGAATCCGAAGTTGTCATAAATATAAAATATCTTCGTCCATGTGTCTTATAGATTCTCTCAAAATCTCAGGAAAGGTGGATCATCCGTTTGGATGTTATGGTCGAAATGGTGGGACGGATTTCTCTGCATTAATGACAAGTCCACCATTTAAATGTTAACTTCATACCTCTTTATCATCATGAAAACATCAGAATTAGCTCCTGCCACAGTTGAATAAAACGATCCTCATATTTTTATCTTTATACTGTATAAATTTGAGCTTCATTGGACTTGGTTTCGGGGCCCCACATATGTTTGATGGGCCTTAGGCCCATTATGCTTTTTCCAGCAAGTTTCTGCCTTCAGGCGCAAAATTATCCATCTTCCTTTGGGATTAATCCATCGGACCTAAAAGATAAAATGTTCCAAACAAAGTTATAAATCATATCCCAAAATTTCAAATTAAAATTATGAATATTGTAATTTCCCACAAGTAAATTATTGAGTGGGCCCAAATTGACATTTTAAGCATTAATTGCAGAATGATGGGAAATGAAGTTCAATTTCTAAATTGGACTAAAATTGATGTTTATGAACTTTTAAAAACATTAATATTAAGATCTTAACAATGAATATTAGCCACTTTCAGTGACTAATCAGCTGCCACACCTGCTGCCCGCGGCTGAACGCCCAGTGCCCCGCCGACCTCCGTTCGGCATAGACCGCCAGACCGGCGCACGAAGCCGCCAGACCGCCGCTACCCTGGACTACCGCCTTCCGGAACTACCAGAAACATCTCCACAAACCCGCAATCTTCGCCGAATGATTGCGGGTTGCTCAGAAATCCAAAACCGAATCCGAAAGATGCTTCAGATAGCTCAGAAAAACTACTACGTGCTCAAGGGCTTTGATTCGACAATCGAACAACAATCGACGCATATAATTGAGGTTGAAATAAGGTTTGGAAATTAAAACGCAATCAAAACCTCCTACCTCGTGGGCGTTGCCTGGAGCTTTGCCGCCGAACCGCCACCTTTCCGGATCTGCTTCACCGGAGCCCTCGCCGGAGGTGGAGGAGGAGAGGGAGAGGAGTTTTGCCAGGGGTTTCAAGAAAGAAGGGGGAGGGGGAGGGTTTTAATAAATTAATTAATGTTTTAATTAATTTAAAACCCATGAAAAGACATGCATCGGAAACCCCTGACGGGGTCAAGGTTAAGCCTCCACTAGGGTAAACACCGCCTCCAGAGCACAAAGATGATCTCATAATTTTAATCAGAGACCCCGTTCAAAAGTTATTAAACTTAGCGCTCGAAGCCGGCAAATTACGAAAACGCCCCTGGGGCCATTTTTCACAAACGACCCGCGCCCGCGAAACTTATACCCCTCCTAGGGTAAACGGCATTCTCCAAACTCAACGCTGCCCTCGATTTTCAAATCCGAGCCACCATTTAAGAGATACTCTAGTTTAACCATTAAACGAATAAATTAATTAATTAATTTATCCGTTCAACGTTCCAAAAGAGAGCGAGGGGTCCAAACATCCCGCACCGACAAGTTTTATGTCGTTCCTAGGGTAAAAACCCCATTCCGGACCCATCCGTACACTCGGATCTCTGATCCAGAACTCCGTTTAGGAGTTATCCAATTTATTTGGCGTTCCCAGTGTGAACGCACTGAAAATTTAATTCCATCCACTTCGGGGCTCAGAATCGCACGCCGTCTGAAGGCGCTGCTCTGGAATATCATCAAGAATATTCCAAAGTCTTTCTCAGAAAAAACCGGGTTCTTACATATTCAAGGACTCTGAGCCTATCGAACGACCAAGTGAGACTTCATTGATTGCAGGGTAGAGACCCTAGGGAAGGTACATGCATAATCATGATTGTTTTTTACTTGATTTGGGTGTTCATGGACAGAAATTAAAAAAATGATGATGAAATAAAACCTTGAGAAATTTCCTTACTACTTGGGGTTAGGTGATCCTTGTTCACTTTACAACTATGGAACTTGGACGTCATCCCTGGGTGGCTCATACGGACGAGGCCCAACAGATTCAGGTGGTCGATCAGTTGAGGATTGACTGAGAGGAGGAAGATTTCCAGTGGAAGAAGACTCTCCGTTCTTTCCAGTGACAAACCCATTAAGAAGTACAAGGGTAGTAATTCGAATACGGAGACGGAAGGGTGTCTTGAGGAGCTAGGGATCACGTTTACAATGATATGTGCTCCGAGGGAGTACTGGGTTCCCCTAGCAGTTAGTCAGTTGAGAGGTGCGGCGCTCCAGTGTTGGATGCTCTACCTTGGGGAGAGGACATAGACAAAGGTTCTATGGGCTGAATGTGAGAAGGAGTTCCGAGAGTAATTCCTTTATTCCATGATCAATGAAGAGAAGTGGCAGGAGTTAATCTCCCTTCAGTAGGGGAGTATGTCAGTACTAGAGCTGTGGATCAAGTTCATGGATCTCCTGCACTTTGCTCCGGATCCCTTTCCGGATGAGGAGTCTCAGGCGAGACATTTGGGGGAGGCGCTTCATCATTCGCCCGAGTTTGCTGTCACCCCCTTCACCCTTCCAACGTACATGGAAGTACAGAAGAAGGCAGAGGTTGTAGAATAGATGCACTTGCAGGGAGGTGCACCACGTGAGGTGATCCAGCCAAGTTCGTCAAAGTGGAAGACCATCAGCAGTAGGTCTCCTGTGATGGGACCTTCTAGTTTCAGGCCAGTAGGGAGCAGGCCCTAGCAGTTTTAGTTCAGATCTTTGGGTCCTCATCCCTTTTTCACGAGCCCAGGACCAAAGTGTTTTTCTTGTGGAGGTTTCTGGCACGTACAGAGTCGGTGCCTGACCCAAGCTCAGTACGGTGGTGATGGACAGGTTCAACGCCTGCCTCAGTAGCACCAGTCACCGGCAAGACCCTTCCAGCAGCAACAGGCTCCAGTCCCTCTGAGGGGAGGTGGAGCAGATGTTGTCCAGCCACAAGGAGTTCCTCAAGGATCCCAATCGGGACGTGGTCGAGGAGGCGAGCGTCAACAGAGAGGCAGAGGAGCTGGGCACCGATAGTTGCATGCATCAGAGGCAGCATCTCTAGAAGGACCATGGATTGATAGAGATGTGTTTGGGTTTTCTTGAAAGATCTCCTTTTTTTTTGTTGGGAGCATTACACTCCATTGTTGGAACTTTTTTGATCATTCTTTGGTCGGGATATTGTTTTTGTGTGTTCTTAATTCTCTTTTGTTTCCCGCTTTTCTTTAATTGTATGTGAAGATCCCTATCATATGGGGAGGGGAAGACTTAATCCCTAATCGAGACACATTAATGTGGATGTGATTAAACTCGTTCAGTCAAGTCAGTGCCTCCTAAAGCGGATAATATCTCGAAATGGGAGAAGGAATTCCCCAAGCCATGTGTTCGGGCAGTGTGTGGGTTGTACGGTGTTGGGGGCAGTGTATGTTTGTAAAATCCTAATATATGGAAGTCGGAAGACCAAACTCCTAATCAAGACGCATTAATGTGGATGCGATTAAACCAATGCAGGCGAGTCAGTGCCGCATAAAGCAGATAATATCTCGATATGGGAGAAGGAATTCCTAACTCATATAATTATGGTTGTCCTTTGTTTACTGTTATTATGAGAGCCCTGAGAGGTATCTCGTGGAGCTGTTGTTCAGATCCATTCATTCTTCTGGGTTGGTTTTTAATTCTTGAGGACGAGAATGTTTTGAGAGGTATCTGATGTAATGGCCCAGACCCCTTAGGTCCATTCCTTTGTTGAAATCAATATGGTCAACACGACGCGTGTTATAATGATATTTTTAACACTGATGGTAACATAAAAATATGTTAAATGATAATGATGATGTTATAAATTATGTGATTAATTAAACTAAAAAGAGAATAATCATGATAAAATCATATAATGGGAGTTATTGTTATTAATTATGTGAAGTGGGAAGGTGTGTGATCCATTAGACGTTAATAAATGAAACATTCGGTTTATTATTAATTGAGAAATTATTGAAATTAAATTTGAATAATAATAATAATGGGTGTTGTGTTATTAATATTATTCATAATATTAATTATAATGATAAATTAATGAAATGAGTCATGGTATTTATTTAAAACAAATTAATGAAGATGCACAGTGGAAGCATGGTTGTGTGATAATTAAATTAAAGGTGAGTTCGTTATAATTATTATGTTAAATAATAATAACAATGGTGGCGTAAAAATATGTTGGGATTATTAAATTGAATGGTTTTAATTTAATAAAAGTGGTTCAATTTAACCAGAGTGAAATAAAAATAATTAAATAATTAAATTAACGGATGTTATGCGACATTAACGTGGCATGGTCAGATTCAGATATCCAGTAGGGTGGTTTAACGTGGTCAATGCGATGAGCATAAATATTATCATCATTAAAAAATAATAATAATGGTGATGAGTTAATAAAATAAGTTGATGAATTATTATTATTATTGAAAATCAATAAATAACAATGATGGTGTAAAACTATGTGCGAGAGGTTAATGAAATTAAATGTATTTAAAATGGGTTGAATATGTAAGTTATATTAATTTTGTTTTTTCATTTAATTTAATTAAATGGAATGGTTTTAATTTGATAAAATAATAACCATGATCAACTAATTTAATGGTATTAAATTAGAACATTAATGATGAATACCTTTTTAGGAATCTTGTCTCGAGTCAATTAAACACCTATTATTAATTGATGTTATTATTATTATTAACATGCGTTGAAACCGCGTGACGCGTCGTGTGTTGACTAGTAAAAACGCATAACGGGTGTACTGTCACACCGTGTATCCAGTAATACACACTGCACACCGTTTTACCTTTTCGTTTCCTATATAAGAAAGGGTCGCAGATGATTTCTAGACTGATCGCTTCTTCATCGCATGATGACGCTCTTGGACGATTGAGAAGTCTTCCACCTCTAACATCTTCATCCGGACTCCGATTTTCGATCCGTTAGTGACTGCAGGATTGTGTCAGCAAGAAGAACATCGTACACCCTATTCCATTCCCTCTTCTTCGACTTCCCCTCTGCAGTTTCCAACTGAGGAGACTGCTGATAATTGACGGGAATGACAGTCTTTGACAAACAAATCTAAAAAGGTATGTTAAACCTCTGTTCTTGTATTCTCTTTCCAATCCTACTTCTCCCGTTTTCTTTCCATGATACGACATATAATATTACTGTTGAGGGATTTTCTTGTGTTGTTGATTTGGTGGTGTCGCGACGTCCTTGATGGGTGCTGTCATTCTAGGAGAAGCCTTGCGATCATGGTGGTCGTGTTCGTAGAAGGACATAAGATCCTGTTAAGGTAGAGATCTTACATTCATCTCTCTAAATTGTGCATCATGAGGGGTGGCTAACCTCCTGTTTTCATGAGAAATGGTTGAACCATTAATGAAGATAATAACTGGTTAGAGAATGGGGATAGGGAAGTTGTTATGTTTATCTTTATATCCTGTGATATTATGTTGTGAATTTAATAGGCTCATGCCTATTGAAAATCACGGTCGTTGCGCAATTAAATGTAGCCCTATATCTCTAGATCGTTTTGTGAATAGAGCTTTGTGGAATGTGGAAATTTGTTAATAACTTAAAGTTGGCTGATTAATTGAAAATTTGGAACCCTTGTGTGATAACCCCAGTTGAACTAAATTGGAATGATAAACATGTGGGTGGTGTTGGGGTTAATTTATGTGAAATGGGGTGTTTTTGTGGGTTGTCATGGATCAAGTAAGAAACAGCATTGCGTTTGTCTTGATTGTGGGTTGATGTGAATACTATGTTAGTGATGGGCATTGGGGATGTGATTAATGGTTCCAAGGGATGATGATGTATGGTGTGGTTGTGGTTATGGTTGTTGGCAGTGGGGTTTCAGGGATGGGTTGGAATGTGAACGGACTGTGGATTGTGAATAATAAATAAAATGTGGAAGAGTTAATGAATGGCAGGGCATGATTGTGGAATGGGAATAATAGTTAATGGGGTTGGTTGGTTAATTAGAAGGACTTGGTTGTGTTGCTTGTGTTTTCCTAACTTGATTTATGGATTGTAGGTATATGTTTTACGAATAATGGATGTGGTTAGTTGTGGATAGATTCCCAGTAGTTAGGGAACTAATAAACTAATTCTGTTGAAACATGAAAACCTAAATGGGGATGGGGTTGTTTGTTGTATGCATGCTTCGTAGTAGCAGTGCCGAGGCATGTGGTCAGTTCAATGATTAGAAGTCATATGTTGGGCTGAGTGTTTGGTATATATATATATATATATATCTGTATCTTTGTGTTTTATCGCACCCCACCCATTCTAAGCACTTAGTTTCGAACAATCCAATTTCATGGGAGAGGGTGTTTTCCTTTATTTACAAGGTCTTTCCTTCTCCTTATTTGCTAGGCTATGATGGATTGAGGTGACCTTACACCTAAGACCCTTCAGGTAGGTATCGATTGGGGTGGATTGGCCCAAGACTCTTCGGGCATGTTTGTTTTCCCAAGAATCTTCAGGATGAGGCCCAGGTGTCTTCGGGCAAGAGTTCTGTTACTATTATCGTTCCCATGAATCTTCGATATGAGGACCAAGTGTGTGCGGGCGGGATATGTGGTTGTAAGGCCCAGGTGTGTGCGGGCAGGATGCGTGGATGTGAGGCCCAGGTGTGTGCGGGCGGGATGTGTGGTTCTTGAGGCCCAGGTGTGCGGGCGGGAAGAGTGTGGTAGCGTCAGGACGTTCTCCATTAGGAAGAGCAGAAAACTAGTGGGAAATGGTGGGGGATACCCAATACTATTGTTCTTATATACTACTACATGTTGTGATTGTGTTTTTGGTGAGTGTGACTGGTGAGGATTGGTGGATAGAATTCCATTCTAGGTTTCTTTTGTTGTTCTCACGAGACATTAGGATGTCTCCCCAATTGTGCATGAGTGCTTTAGGTTTCCCTAACGAGTATACTTGTATTCTCACCCTACATTTACTTTTAGGTTTCTAGGAGGACTACCAGGGCCATGTGGGACCCTACTAGTCAGATAGTTAGAGTTGTTGCAGTTGATGTACTCTGGTTTTCTTTTGGTATTGTACTATTGATATTTCTTGTACTTTCACCTTGTTATAAAATTGTTTAAACATGCATGTGGGATTGGTTTGGGTTTATTTCTATACACTAGTTATTTTCCTTTTTGGGTGGCTGACTTTCCCTATTTCCCGATCTTAAATAATAAAAATGGTAATGCCTCCCATATTTGGGAAAACTCATACCCTTGGTGCTAGTCGCCACCACAGGGCCTATTGGAGGCAGGACTCGGGGGTCATTATCTCCCTTTCACCATTGCCAGCTCAAAAGGGGCATCTTAGGTGGGAGGGGGTCGTGACATAATGGTCTTTGGGGATGTTTCAGTTAATTTTTACACCATTTTTTCTATCTTTAGCCACTATGTAATCATGTTTTTACCTTAATCTTTTTTATTAATTTTAACAATATTCACTAATAATTTTTGAAAAAATTAAGTTTTTTTTTTGAAATTACATGTTACTTGGATGAAGAAGAAGTATCCATTTTTCAAAAATGAGTTCACATAACAATAACTATTTAATAATTCATTAATCCTGTATAGGTTGTGGGAAACATTGATTTTAATGAGGAGAATTTTAGAGAATGCGAAGATTATATATTAACTAGATGATGAATAATTATTATTATATAGAAAAAAATTAATATTAAATTATATATAGTTTATTAATTTATTTTAATACCCTATTAATTATCAATAATAAAATAAAAAATAAGGCCTTCGGGTCATTTAGAAAAAATGGGGAAACAATATGTAGTTTAAAACAGTTTTTAGAAGAACCTATTAACAAACCCACGTCCCGACTTATAAAATATAATTAATGATTATTAAAAAAAGATAATTTGATTTAATATAATAAAAATAATACCTAGGTTACATTAACAATAATGGGAAATGTATCTTAATCAATTTATTTAAAAGAAAATGATATTTTTACTAAAATTGGTATTTTAAATCTTCACTTAAAAATGAAATATATTCTAAAAACACTCAAAATTTTAGTTAAGGTAAATTTGTTTATTTAGATAAAAAAATTAAGTTAAAATTTTTATATAAATTTTATAAATGAAAAAAAAAAATTATAATAAGTTTTTAATGAATAGAATCAATGAATCATTTTTAAAGTAAACATATATATGAAGAACCAAATAATTTTACAAGAAATTCATTTCTTAGTTACAAAAAATTTATTAATAATTTATATTAATTACAAAATTTATATTTAAATTTATATTATCATGTTTCATGAATTATTTAATAATATTCTTACTTTCCAATTTTTGGGAAAACATATAATGGTATTATATTTCACATGTCGTTTATGATTAGGGAAGGATTAGTTCGTGATAATAGTGGTCATTCATTATATCTTTTTCTTTTTCATTTTTAAATGTATACACCATTAAGGATGAATAAAAAGTGATGATTGTATGACATGATCATTTGAGTGAAAGAAATATTGACCTGGCTATATTTGAGACTGAATCCAAAATCCAATACCACTCTTCATGAAATTTTTGATATTCTCTGAAATGTATCTGATTATATCCAGAAGTGTAGGAGGATCAACAAAAAAATATAGATATTATTCAGACTCTGAGATTTGGTAACAAAGAAACTGATTTTCTATATTCTACGGCCTCTTAATGTGTAAGAATTACTTACCTATCTAGTTTTATATCTTTTCGCATAGAGGGTATGGATATTTTTCATGTGGACATGCTCCGACATCATTATTTTGTCCCCCCATATCTCCATATATTAATTTTTACTTCAACCATTTGATCCTTTTTATCTAATAATAATGATGATGATATGAAATGATTTACCAAAATGATTATTGAAAATTTAATAATACATTTTTTATTGAACCACATCACAGAAAGGGTTTATCAAAAATTATCTTAATAATATATAAATGGGAGTATAAAGGTCTAATGGAATAAAACATATCTAGGTTTAAAATTAGAGAATAAAGGTTGGAATGGGGGAAAATAATAAATAATTATAGATATATAAAGAGAAAATTGATCTTAATAAATTGAATGATTAGTAGGATGTTGAGGGATTCAAAAACCATAAATTTAAAGTGACTAAAGAACCCATAATTTCACCAGAAATGATTTTTGTATGATAACATTTTTTTCATTAAGATCCTTTACCAATAGGTGAAGAATTGTCATACCATACTGACTACGAGAATATAGAAATGTACTTAAATTATTAGTCTAATTTCATTCTTCAATTAATTTCCACCAAAATCCCTTGTTTTTCACCTAAAAATGTTTATATAGGATGAATTTTCCATGCCATAAGCACTAAAATAAATATTAGAAGGATCACATAATCCAAAATATTATAATATTATATTCTTTGAGTTATTAAACATTATAAACCCAAATGGATAACAAATGGTAAGATAATTCCCCAAATAAGTAATCCCCATATAATACATTATACATAAAAATTATATATAAATTACTCTAGTTCAAACAAAATCATTCCATATATAAATAAGATTAATATTATTCAATCATTTACTAAAAAAGTTCAAAAACCAAAATACTTAAATTAATAGATCATAAATTCATCCAAGATAAAAAACATTATTCCTAAAATTAAATAACATATGATTCTAAAATAAAATAAATCATTACATATAAAAATTTCATATTATCCAGGACATTATATAGGCCATTAGTAGGTGTTATACACTTGTTTCCCTTCAGTTAATGGTTCTCGCCCAATGGGCATTCTAGATGCAATAGGTTTTAACCAGTATTTAGGTTTTCCGTCATTTCATTAAATGAAAAAAAATTACTCTGCACTAAATCAAACTTCAAATTAATCCTAGGAGTTAGAAATACCCTAAGATAAGAAAATATCTTCCAAAATGAACTTAAAAACCTCCAATTTTTTATTAAATAATACCTAAAATGGGTGTCAATGTATTTTAACTCATGACCATCCTTAATCTTATATGATTATGATGGTATCTAGGACTCATACGACAACCTCTAATGAAAAATCTACAATCTCCATAATTATATAAAGTGAAATTTGATTCCAACTATAACATCCCATAACTCACATTCTAGGGTTCAGTGCTAAATCATAGACATTACATTAATTTTATTGACATTGATAATTGTGTTCTTATATTCTCCCATAAAAACCTTACTACAGTAAAATGATAAAATTCTTAGTGACAACATTGGGGGAATTTTAGGTTTATTGGTTTTTAGAATAAGGATAATCTCCAATGTAAACAATAACCATATTGTCAAATGAGAATTCCCCCCATATAAGAAATCTATTCTCATTTCAATTTATTTCATAATAATAATCTATATGAAATCCCTTATAGACATAATTTGATCATCATCATTTATTATAACTAATTTAAAATGAAATATAAGAAAGGAGGGTTCAAATTCTCTGTTTGTGTAAAAATATTCATTTTTATATGAATTTCCACAACGACCATAATATGTTCATAAGGATATGAAGACATAATTAGTGTGATTATGGGAATCATAAAATAGATCACACCAATCAATACCTTGATAATCAAATATGAAAATATATCAAAGGAAAGATTAATTATAATCAATAATAACGTGCTTTGTGATATCAATATTGATCTTAATTAAAATTATAATGCATAAAAAAAGAATCCCAAAAAATTGTTGGTTTCCATGAAAATATTTATTCATAATCCGTTTCAATATCCTATAAGAAATAATTGAATCCAAGTTAAATCCATAGGAAAAATCTTTAGGTGACTCCCTCATTGTTTACAATCAAGAAAAAGTACATTACACAGTTCATTGGAGTGCTATTTGGGAACACCCTTAATTTACGATATGACATTCTCACCCAAAACACTCTAGTAAACCCAATAATATATGCTATAATTGTATCACATGTGAATATTTAGACCACCCCATAATTTAAGTTGTAAGGGGATCACATAGTGCTATCTAGGCCACCCCATCATATACACTATAACAGGCTATACCAACACCATCTAGGTCCACCGATTTTTCTTATGAAATTATCATCTATAATATTAGGAATAAAAAATATTTTTATTATTTCAATGTTCCATTATTATTTTTTAAAATATTTAAAGTCAAAAAGATGACATTTGGATATCAAAACACCCTTTTTTTAAACCAAATTTTTTAAAATAAAAATTAATTTTTTTGGATTAACATTTTCAATACCAAAAAAACCTAAATAAAAACGACAATAGGATTTAATTTTAATATATAATTAATTATTTTGATGGAATCCATGAATTATGTAATGTTCATAGTGGATGAAAAGTGTTTTTTATCTTGTTCATTAAGAATAGTCCAATATTTTATTCATTTTTGAAAATGTTTAATATGAAATACATAAAAATATATATTTTGAAAACCATTAAAAATAATTTAAAAAGAGTAATAACATTTACTTTTTAAATTTTTACATATATAATTTTTCATTCAAAAAATTAAAAAATTTGTACATGGAGGAGAACGTCATTTTGAAGGAAAAACATTGAGTGACAAATTTTAATATGAAAAGTCCACTATCACATTGAAATATTTGAATAATAGAACCCTGAAAAAAAAATTAAAATTAATTAAATAACATGATAATAGAGTAATTTAGTACATAAAATGTTAATGTGTCTCAATATACACCTTATAAAATAATATTTCTTCATAACATCAAAATAGGCCTCAATAAAAAAAATTCAGACGATGTCCCATACCACGTTTGTAACATTGAAACTATAAAGACCGTGAATGATAGATCCAAAAATAGAAATTTAAAGGAAAATAAATTTAATTATAATATTCATAAACCAAATTCATAAGAATTATATACAAAACACAACCAAAATCAGTAGTGAATATGTAATATATCTCATAGAAATAAAAGTGAGATGAGAAAAACCTTAAATCGAGTTCGATTCAACAAGATTGTTCCTTATCTTACTAAATTATAAATTTATTTTAATTATTTACTTAATTAGGAACATTTAATTGTTCATTATTACTTTTATTTCAGTTATTCAAAAGTAATATATAATTACTTTATCACTTTAGTTTAAGTCGGATGCTTTGACCATATTTGGCTTGTTTGTCAAGAATGAATATGGTAGGTTGACTATGGTCAATGATGTCATTATATAAACATAAAACGAATAATAAAAATGAAATAGATTTCATATTTATACACATATTATACATTTTAACATATCTTATAAAATTATTATTAAATATGCATTGATATTATGATCATGGAGGCGGTAGGTCATACGTACTCATGGGTTACATTTCCATTTTCATTGATTCGCATAAAAAGAATGTAAAAAATATTTTATCATTATAGAAAGTTAATATTTCCATATTATATAATTATATATATATATAATTCTTTTGATTTCGCGATGAAAAATGGAGTCCCATCGCTTCAAGGAGGAATTAGTCCACACATACATAGACGACATTATGATTTTTTTCAGTGGGTGAGAAGGAAAAATAAATGGGGTATTATATTTCCATAATGATAAATAAGTAATAAGTATCATAAATATGTCACTAATATAAAATATAAAAATTATATTTACCTTTATTACATTACACATAACACAATAATGAAAAACTAATCACATCACTTTGTAATGCAGTAGTCCACCATAAACAAAAGAGATGTTATTGTATCCCTTAGGGAATGAAAAATCAGAGGTTATATATGATATAATTACTCTATAGGTATATATATGTTTTTATATGATATATAAATTTATTTAGATCATTATACTAAACTATGGGGTGTTGTATTAGAAAAATTAATGACATCTTTCCCCAAGGCAGTGGTTCACAGTACACATGAATGATGATTTTGTAACCCTTTTAATTGATGTGTGTGTTGTTGTAGGTCCAAAAACAAACGTCAAATTATTATATTAAAATTAATATATTGATTTTATTTTATTTTATGGTTATATTAAAAATTTATGGTTGTGTATAATGAAATAAAATTAAATTTCCCATTAATAAATTTTACCACTTCTTCAAGTTACACCATAGGTTCTGTAGTAAAGGCCTTACATGGTTTGATTTAATCAAAACATATGGCATATAGTATGAGTGGAGGGAGTTTAATATTTTATTTGGGTATGTAATTCTATATCCCATAGTGAAATAGTTTTTTAATAGGGGAGGATATATGGTGGACTTTATAAGTGGGGTGAGTTACAACCTTGTAATTATTCTGAAATAGTGAATTACACCCATATTTTATCCCATCACTATGACCCAAAAATGGATAATTAAAAATAATATAAGTCTTATGTTATTAATATTCAAATTAATTTGTTTTTATACAATTATTGTGGCATTTTTACACCTTATATTCATGTTTAAGCACTAAGAAAACTAAATTTTACAATATTCTCTATGGTGAATTTTAACAGTTTTAACTAATCATCATTGTGAAAAATTATGATTTAATTTTTAAAAAATACATATAATTATAATTACAAATATATAATTAATTTCAAATAATTAAATTAAACAATATGAGTACATTTAATTAAATATTAATCCTACAAAGGTGACAAGAAAATGATGGTTTTTAAGATATGTTTTTGAGCAAAAAAAAAGATTCCATACTAACTTCATGTATAATAATAGTAATCAATGTATGAAACTATATAAATATATAACAATATATAATATATTAATTTAATTTAAAAATTTCCCAATTGGTTTTTATTTTAATTAATTAAAATGGTGAACAATTTGGTATTTTATAACAGTTTTTATAAAACTGCATTTTTAAACCCAAAAACAAAATTATACTAATAATGAAAAAAAATATGATTCAAAAATAATATAAGTGGAATTTATATAACTAAAAATAATTATTTTAATTTTAAAAATAATGGATAATTTATAATAAATAATTTTTTGAAATGAAAATGATAGTTTAGTGAAATTATTTTTTAATATTCAATGAAAAATCAATATTTTTCAAAAAGTACTGAAATTTCACTCTATAAATATTTTGATACTACAATCCAAACAAATATTTTATATTTATAAAATAAATTTTATAAATGTTGTATCAGTTTATTATGATATTTTTATAACGAAAATCAATAAATACATTTTTGAAGAAAACATATTTCTAATTAATAAATTAAGTTTTCTAGAAATTTATAGTCTAGTTACTGGACATTTATCCTAAATTTATATTGGGTAATAAATTTTTATGTATAATAATATTTAAATATATAAATAATTATTTAATACTAATCTTACTCAAAAAACTTAACATCTAAGTTATAATGGTATTATATATTAGGGTTCGTTTAAGTTTGATGTTTCATGTTGAATATGCCAATGAAATGAAATTTTTTTGGGTTTCATGTAATGAATGCTAAAATAAATATTCAATCTAATTAAAGGTAAACTATGTGTCCTGTATCTATTATGATATTTAATATAATTTTATTATTTTATAACATCATGATGTTACATTAGTCTTCAAAAAAATCAATCTTGATAGTAGGCATATATAATGTTAAATCTAGAGGCATGTATTGATGCATAAGATAAATCTGAATTCTATAGGCCAATAAAAAAATGTACGATAACTATTATTTTGTAAATAATCCAATATATATATTAGATAAACCAGAAAACACAAAACAAAAATAATCTCATGCGTTATTCTAGTTGGAAATAAAATCAACCAAAATAGTATTAGATGTTAAAACCAATCCTTTACCTTGGGTAACCTATAATTACACTGAAAAAAGTTTTATTGGAACACTAGTAAATGTACCATCTCTAGGTCCCAGAAGTTTTAAAATATCAAGTATACCAAATATTAAAATATTATAAAATGAAAAATTTGATTATCTACTATAAAATTATTATGTTATAGACTAGATCAGGCTGAGAAATAACTTGTCAAGTTCTTTACATAAACTCATGTTCACCTCCATGAACTCTGGAGGATTATAACTAGTAGTAGGGGTATAAGGATATATCATAGGAAGGATATATCCAACATATATGAGTTCAAAATATATATAAATGTAACAAAAAATAATCAATCACATGTAAACATGACATAGATGTATAGAAATATTAGAATGACTTAAAAGAGAATAAATATACTAATAGACCAAAATAACATACCATGTAAAAAATGGAAACCCATTGTTCCAATATAGATTCAATCTAATAAACTTGTGTATAAATTATGTATCTCTCAGATGTGTCATAACAATATCTCACCAAAAAAATTTGATGTCAACAATGTTTTCCCACATGAACATGCAATGAAATTCCCTGAGTCTACGACCAACCTACACCCCTAAAAAACTTTTGAGATATTCATTGGTACCCATTAGTAGTGGTTAATTTAGAGGGTTTTGAGTAAATCACTCTTTTGGGAACCACCAATTCCATCTAATACAAAATGTGTAATGTAGTGATGTGTTCATGTGACATGATTGATATAAAAGGTCAAATTATTGAGTAATACATAATGTAAACGAATAATAATTTTCATAGATTGATTCGAAAATGTCTCTAAGCGCATCGCATGGATTTCACACCCATGTATAAAAACTTCGTCATTTTGTATGGTTAGGTTTGTGACCCTGATTAACCATACATATATCAGAAATTGTCCTTGTTACTCACTCTAATAACATCACAATTATTGTACCTTCATTAATTAAATATACATATTCAAAGTATTTTCCAGGGTTTCCAAAAATATCAGGATATAATGGCTGAATATATCATTATAAAAGGCACAATATCTATATTCTAGGAATCCTGGGAATCTCCTCAAACTCAGATATAATATGCGGATTTTTGAAAATTCTTGGCCATCTAGTGAGGTTACCATACCAATTTCATTCTACATGTCACCATTACAATTGGCTACATACTAGGAATCCTAGGCATCCACATTATATAAATATAATTTCATCAGGATCCTAGGGACATTAATTCATTGGGAATCACATAAAAATGTAATGTTGAATCTCAACATCCTTGGAATTCATCACATTTATCAATAATCATAAAAATGAATACACTATGGGAATTCATGAAGATGTCATTTCATATAGGTTTTATCACATAATACAACATGATCTCTTTAGATAGATCATAGTAATCTCCTATTGGAATCCACACCATAACATTATCAAATAAATCATATAGGGTGAGTCCTGGGAAGCACATCTTGGAATATATAGATGAATCAGACTGAACAAGGTGAATGAATAAATATAAGTAAGTGTTTTGTTGAACACTTAAAATGATAAACCATATATACATTCACGAAGGATCACACATTCAGTACAATATCTTATGTAACATATGATACCATATATACAAAATCCCCAACTTATCCAGTAAGGGAAAATGAACCAAAGGGGAAGGCATTGGGGTCCCCAAGGTTACGACATAGAAGATGAACCCTCACATGGGCCTCCATCCAGAATTAGGTATCATGTAAACACCCGATGCTCTTATGATGTGGAATACTAGGAATAATCATTATAAAAACCAAATAAATTTGCGAAAATATATTGTATTACATATTAGAATCATGTGGGAGATAGAAAATAAACAATATCATTAATCAATGTCTTACTAGGTTAGTCTACTCAACCATCCTGATGTTTAAGTGCATAATGATTTTACCACCTTATATCAATCATATATCATGGGACATTTTTAGAACACTAGGGTTGTCTTTTCCAAGTCATTCCACACATCTATGTATAGGTAGTTATAACCTGCCACATATGGTAAACTAGTCCATAAAGAGTTAGGTCACAGCTCTCGAGGGCTCTAAATGTCACATTGAGTAATCGTTCAATCAATTACGAATTTAGTTGTCAGTGGTCAAGGGAACCATTAATTTAAAGGTGCCTATTAGAGATTTATAAACCATCTGTGGTCCACCCATGCACACCTAGTTTTGTTTATTTTATTAACTTAATTAATTTTAAATCTGCAAAATAACATTCCACATTTTACAATCACTTTAATTAGAGTCCAATTAATCTAAGGTGTCAATGAAAAATGAAACAAAATCATATAATCTTTTTTATAATCTATTGGGTGTGTACACGAGACTTCATGCCTAGTTTGATGCTACTTTCAATATTTCCTTGTCTAAAAACTGAATACACAACCTATCCCAATATCTCCATAGATCTATTAGTCACCACTCTTCCTCCCAGAATCCTATGTCATAGTATGGAATTTTGAAATATTTTTGGTAGTAATTTATAATTAATTACACCATTTTAACCATAATTTATTAATAATAACTTTCTCACCAAACATCATCGTTGTGCTAGAACAGAAGTTGAAAACATACCAAATCTTTGTCTAACATCTCTAGCCCTAAATTGAGTGAAATCCCCAAAAATAATTCATAAGAAATTGGATGATAAACTTAATTTAAATTATAAACCCATTAATAAATTAAATTATGATGCACATTTGAATAAATGATGAATAGAGGCACTAAGTCCTCATCTTGGGAAGACCTATTCATATGAATAGTGAAAACCCAACCATGAATATTTGAACACTCTAAGATCCAGTAGATTCATAATAATATACCCCAACAAATGATCTAGAAATAATATATAAGGAAGTTATGTTACATTAATAGAGAATTATAGGGATGGTATTACATTAAATCCTCACAAAAATGCCTCAAAATACCCTCTTACAAAAGGGGGTGATGTTTGAGAGGGTGGTTCAGACTATTTATGTGGGGTGTAAATAAGTCGGAGGATAAGGGTTGCCACCTCAAAAAACCAAGAAGATTGAAATATAATTTCCCTCTTTTAATTGATTATCATCTCAATGGTACATGGCCATAGGGTATCTAGTGTTCCTATAATGTAAAAATTTCCACTGGATAAAACCCTAGCATACTAGTGCAATGCTTGATTATTGTTATAGGCTAAAGTTTATAACAACTATTCAGCCAAGACACCTTATCATTCTCCTAAAACATCTAAAACCTTTAGTATTATCATCTATGTTCTATTACAAATCCTATTACACTCATTTGAGGTGACCAAACTCTAAAAATTTAATCAAATTTTTTTTTTCAAAATTCTACCCATCCAATATTGAAAAATCAATTTCATCATGAACTACATTATTTTGTAAAAAATAATTAATTACATGGACGATCCATCATCTATAAAATATTTGAGGAAATTTCGATCCTACCATAGTATAGTGGTACAAACATTCCTTGATGAAAAAATTCTTTATAGGGTTGGTCATCCCTTGAACTAATATAGTCATCTTTCTCATCCCCAATTGATTACCCTATAATCAAAAATAGAGGGAAAAGTTCCCCCACCAACTCCTATATCATATCTAGTAACATAAGTAATTCTAAAATCTTTCTATAAATAGAAAATCACAATATTGTATTCTTAAAAACCCAAATCTATGACAGAACAAGGAGATTTAACTAGATGGTGGGTTTGGATGGAATTCATGATTTTCCCTAGTGGTTACATAGAATTTAGCCTTATCAAATAGATTCATTATACAATGGAACCATATCTAGAATTTAAAAACTAATATATAGGGTGAATAAGTAAGTATATAATACACGTAGTACAAAGGGTAGTACTAATTGGGTACTTCAACCCCCATGTGTCATTTTAATTAAAAACACATGGTGTGTGGGACAAGATCACAAATCATATAGGTCCAATTAGACTATTAGTGGTATAATCCATCCATACACAATAACATGATAAAGGGATACATGATATATGATTATGATACATAACATGTGATATTTAACTCAATCGGAAACCCTGGCTACCATAGGACCTGACGTACACCCTTTTTGTTTTTTGTTAACTACACACTATCTAGTTAGGATATTTAAAAAATATTCAATGAATCACCTAAAATGATCACTATTTATACTAATTCGCCCCCAATTTCTACCATGTATTCATTTTATATATCATCCATATGGACACCACTATTAATGAATGGTTGTCAGACACCAGTCATCAAAACAAAACCCTACATCAAAGCCTCATTGACCGCTTTATACTTCTCTAGTGAAACACAACCTAGTTTAAAATTTTATTATGATTCACTTCTATTTAATGATTATCCCATGATCCATGTAATCCATTATATATATTAACCAATAAATCATTGATTTAATTTTTTTTATTATTTTAATAAAATCAATCATTTATCATATCGATGAGAAAACCATGTCTGAGGATGAACTTCTCATGAATGATGGGATAAATCCATCATCCAAAACAAAATAATGACATTGGTTATTACGTGAACAAACATCGATCAGTGTTAAGAAATAAAAATAGAGGATATGAAGAACACTCATGATAATATTTAAAAAAATATAAGATGAATATATATATATAAAATAATATTTTTGAACTGAAATACTAATATTGAAGATGCTGGGTAGAGTGGATACTCAAGAGGGGGTGAATTGAGTTCCAATTAAAATTTCTGTTAAAATATTTCTCTTAAAATCCCCCAATTAAAAACCAAGTAAAACTGTAGTGTATTTGTAAAACAGTAAGGGTTCGATTAGGTTCTCAAAATATTGATTATATCTCAGTTAATTTAATCATACGATTAAATTATCTTTTTTAAACTAACCTACTGATTTACAATAGTTACAAACACTTGCTAGATTAACTATCAAAGTAACTTTAAAACCAATTGGATTTAAAATTAATTTGCAGCGGAAAATAAAGTATGTAATATACTTTAGACTTTATCTAAGATGCACAGAAGATATAACCAATAGGTTTAGTCTCAAGCTGAGACTTAGTCCTCTCAAACAATTTATATAAATTTGATCTTCACACCCTGGGTAGGGGTAAACAATAGTGCAAAGACTATCCAGGTACTAAGACCTCTACCACAGTTCTATGTGGGAAAAAACAATAGCAAACTAGCTATCTAGGTCTTACATGACCTCTACCACTCTCCAAAGTGGTATTCAAAAGTGTTATGAAAGGTTTGTGTGAGGATTTAGAGATCCTCCAGTTTAGGATAGGAGACAGTGTGTGTATAAAAAATACAGAGTACACACACTACTCGAAATGTAAATAAAAGAATCACTAAGAGAGTAGATATGAGTTTAGAATGATATAGTGATTTGAAGTACTGATCTGAACTCCTTTTGATTTGTCATAAATGCTTATGATTCCTTCTCTGGTTTCTGTTTGGAAAACAAAGTGTCGTTTGCATCCATGGTTTTCAGGTTTAGCTTGATCAGCTTGAGTGTATGAGCAACTCGTTTTAATTCATTACTCCTCGATTGAAGTGAAACTTATGTGCTCTTCTTGAATGAATTGCTTCATGTATGTACCGTTTTATTTGAGTTTGGTTTGAGTGTGGATGAATCCTTTCTTTTCTGTGTGTATTCACCACTTTTCATCTCTCTTCAGCCCTTATTTCCCACTTCTTTTCACAACATTTGTCATTCCTTTTATAGCTTTCAACTCCGGCAATGGAAATTATTACCTTTTCATAGGTACAAGGTATGGTTCCCTGACATACCAAAAACTATCATTAAATAAAATTAATTTCATTAATATAATAAAATACGACAGTTCCTTAATAAATAAATAATGTTGAAAAAAGTAGAGAATAGGAATCAGTGACTGGTTAAGTCTCTCATCAGTAGCTTTCTGTCAGTAGATGTGTAATGGTGGACTCTGTATAGCAGTGAGCTCCTCTTGGTAGCTATTTTTCCTTGTACCAGTAGCTCCTTGTATCGGTAGCTGTTACTCTGTATGAGTAGCTCTATGTTCCAGTGACTCCTTCTATAGGTATCTCTTGGTCTATCGGTAGCTCGCTTGTATCGGTGGTTCATTGGTATCGGTGGCTCGTTTTTTATTCGTGATTTTCTATATCAGTAAACAATGTATTGTTAGTTTGTGTATATTGGTAGCATTGTTCTGTACCAGTGACTAAGTGTATATCGATAGACGTGTTCTATCGGTAGCTCTTCTTCCATCGGTAGCTGTCTGTATCGGTGAACATTAAGTATCAGTGACATGTGGATACCGGTGGAATTATACATACTGGTATCTCTACGTATCGGTGACCTTTGCATATCGGTGACTATGACTATCTGTAGACTATGTACCGGTAGATCTGTATCAGTAGGAAAAATCATATCAGTGACTTAACATTTATCTTCTTTATGAAAAACATATCCGATTGAGTTATAATTATTTCCAAAATCATATAAACATAGACAAACATTGATTAACATGTTTCAAAGATTATTTAATATTAATATCATCATGACAATTGAGTGTCATATATTGAAAAAATTAATATATAGATAAAATTTATTTGGGATTATCAAAGTATGTGAAAGTATAATTGAGATTATCAAAACAGGTGGGGTCAACAATCTCCCCCTTTTTGATAATCACAACTTATGATATTATATGCCCAAAATATTTAGTAATATATCAGAAGATTTTGCATTAGATCGAATTGTATTTGAGAAAAAAATGTATTATAAAACATATATAGAAAATATAAAATATAAAACAAATATACCAGAGGAAAATGAATTAAGCTCCTAAAAGATAGTATTACTCCCCCTTTTTCATAAAAGATATTGGGTCTCCTGCAGATATGTTTTTCTTAGACAGTATTTCTCCCCCTTCGTGATAATCAAAAAGTGGGGAAATAAAAAAATATAGGAGAATATAAGTAACTGAGCATAAAAGAAAGTAAGATCATTTATATTCATTGGATAAAACATATACAATGAAATACATAAATGAATCAAAAAAGAAATACATGTGATTCCTATAAAACATCCTAGCCACTGATCAATCCACATCCTCAGAATGAGATTTCCCTTTGGGATCTGAAGAGGATTTTGGTGTGGTGGATTCAGTTGAAGGCTTAAGAATACCAGAGATGATCAGAGGTGGCTGAGCTACTGATTCTTTACCTATCCTGTATTGTGTAGCTCTTTGAGTGATCATAGTCGTAACCCTTCAGATAACTTGGGCTGGAGTCCTCTGTGTAGGATAAGTAGCATAGGGAGAGGAAGGTAAACCTGGAGGTACAATCACTGGCCGGGAATCAACATTAAAGAAAGGAAACAAGAGGTTTTTGAAATACATAATGATTCATCCTCCTATTTCCATGGTAGAAATGAAATCATCCTTTTTTTCCATGAATTTTTCAAGTGCAGGTGGCAACTCTCTAAGCTTGTTGACTTGTTCTCTGAAGGCTTGATTGACTGGTGGTAGCTTCATGTTTTCTAACAGAAGCCTGAAATGGTTGTTGAGCTGATGCTTGGTGTAAACCCTTTGGAAATAATAATCTACCTTGTCTTTCACTTCTTTCTGAGAATAAGAAGCTTCTCTCATATAGTCTTTAACTATCTTCCTGATATCTCTAGTGGTATCTCTAGTAGATGTCACCATTTTGGTCAGATTTGATGAGTCCACAGAGCCACTGGTTGATGATGAACCCAGGTCCTCCTTCATTAAATCTCTAATCTGATCCAACTCCACTGAAGGTTTGGAAGCAAGAGAACCAAGAGACAAGGTTACAATTTCCTTAAAACAGATAGTTATCCCACTAATAATATTTTTCACTACAGAATCTTGGGCACCGATATGTGTCTCCACATAGTTTTTAATGCCTTCAAAAACTGAAACCATTTAGCTCATCACACTCTTTACATAAGCCAATCCTTTTCTTCTTTAGATTTTAACTCATATAAGATTCCAGAGAGCCAACTGATTTTTTAGAACATCAACATCCTTTTCAAGGATAGACATCTGATTCTGGCATGCTGTGACTTCATCTACTATCTCTTCCACAAAGGATGATATATTACAACCAAGAGAAAGTTTGAAGGATTTTACAAATTTCCCAACTATTTATCAAAGTGATTCTTTAACTCAACAACAGAAGCACTCAAGGACTCTTTTAGCTCATCCTTTAAGGATTCTAAGTCATTCTTGGTGATAATATCAGCAGGTGAAACCACAACAGCTGCTCTTTCAGACACTATACTGGCCATAGAGTATTTCATAATATATTGACTAGATGACCCCATTAAAGGTACCATTTTCCTTATTTATTCCAGAAAACTGATTTTGAGATCAGACGTGAGCTTATCCAGAAAATGTTTTCTGACCACATATTCATGTAATATCTAAGACTGAATATAATAATTGATTTTGGTCTCTGAAGGGATGTCTCATTATCAGATTCTAGATAATCTAATCCATAAACTACAAACCATGGGTCCTCTTCCCAGTCTTCAAACTCAATAGCCACTGAAACACTACCTAACCTGGTTGGATGATCCCCCTCAACTGGTGCATTCTGTTGTATGGAAACAACATCTTCAACAACGTTTTCTTCCTCAGAAGATTCCTGCACGACCATCTCTATTTCTGCAACAGTAGGAGGTTCCTTAGGAATAGGTAAAGGTCTATCAACTTCATCAAATTCCTCAGCCAGCATTAGGGAATGTCCAATCAGTGGACTAAGGCTCAAGCTGACAAAAACAAATGCTTCACTTTAAGGATCTTCTTCTTCATCTTCTCGAGTAGCCTCTTCTTGATCTGCTTTATATTATCCTTCCTCATCCACAGGTACCTCTTTATTTCTTACAACCAAAATAGTTTCTATACTAGGTAGGTTCAAAGAAGCACTCTCTATTTCTTGTGATACAATTTCAGGAGATGGTCTAGGAGGAAAGTCTGGATCACCTCCATCTATTATAGAGGAATCTTCTTATTCTGAATCATCACTATATTGTGGCTCTTCTTCATTAGGTCTCAGAGTTAGATACCTCAAATCCTTAGTGATTGAAGTATGATCCATAGGATTGAACTTATCATATAACTTTTTGTCACCAATAACCCACTCTCCTTTCAATGGGTTCCAGTTTATCTTCATGTTTTTACATACAGTGCTTGTGATACAGAAGATGATTCTTACCACTACTGTCTCATCCTGAGACTCAGCTACTCCTTTTACCTTAATCATTACTAATATCATCTTGGAAAATAATAAGGCATTTATCTTTGATTTTGGCCTTGTCATATAATCCATTTGAATCATTAGCATCCGGCAAAGATTTACTTTCACTCCATGTCTCAAGAGATGTAACAGATAGATATCTTGATATCTCAAATTTTCAAAGTCCCCCCTCCTTGGAATTAAAACATTTTGAACAAACTTGAACAAAAATCTATTCTCTCCATCCATTTCAGCAGCCACCACCTGTCTTTGCTTGACACTACTGGTGAACCCCTCTAAGGCAGTCTGATAATCAAATATGTCACTTGTAGGTGGTACTGATTTCGAGAATTATCCTGAAACACCTTCATGTGGAACCTTCAAGCATTCATCCCACTCAATAGATGAAAAAGATATCTCTTTTCCATTCACGACAGATACCATTCTATTTTCGACTTATGATTTCTCAAACCAAACATACTCATAGAACTGTTTTATCAGATTCGGATAGTATGGGACATTGTTTTTCTAAAATCAGTCTACCCACTTATGATCTTCCATCACATCTAGAACTAGCGATTTAATAGACAATAGTCATTCCATGCATAGTTCTTTTTCGATCACAATAACACAATTTTGTATATTCGGGTTCACTGGTCACCTACCTAACTTTGTTCTACTAACACTACTACTTATTTCTTGATCTGTCCTCTACTTCTTCGCATTCTGCTCATAAATGTCATCTCTGACAGTAAGAATTTTGGTTTTATCCATTTCTGGTTCGAGGAACATCGGGTTTTCTATAGATTTGGGAGATAAGGCTTGAGGGTAATGGAAAGGTTCAGTGGATTGAGTAGTAAATAGAACTTTGTTTTATCATTTAGGAATATGAAAATAAATAATTAAAATAAAATAAATAATGTATAAACGATACAGATTCTGGTAGCAGACATATGTTTAAAACAACACATACTTAACGGTAGGTTATACCGGTGAGAATTCCAAACGCTGAGATCCATTAATCAGTGATGTTTCATACCGGTGAGGTATATCCGTGAGGTTTCATACCAATGAGGTATATTGGTGATCTATCATTCCTAACTCATGTCTAATGTAACATAACCTATACGAACTTAATGGCTTAGTGAAAATGTCAGCTAATTGATGTTTATTACCTATAAATACAAGAGTAATATCACCTTTTTGATAATGATTTTTCATGAAATAGTTCCTTACATCAATGTGTTTGGTCCTAGAGTAGGATACAGGTTTATTTGAAATATTAATTGCACTAGTGTTATCACAGTTTATTGAAACATGATTAAAATCATATCCATAGTCCAAAAGAGTGTGTTTTATCCATATAATTTGTGCACAACAACTACCAGCAGCTATATACTCTACTTCAGCAGTGGTAAAAGAAACTGAATTCTGTTTCTTACTACACCAAGATACTAAGTATTTTTCAAATAAATGACATGTTCAAGAAGTGCTTTTTCCATCCAAGTTGTATCCTGCAAAGTCAGCATCATAATAACTCATTAATTTAAAATATTGTCCTTTCAGATAAAACAAACACAAATTTTCAGTATGTTTAAGATACTTAAAAATTATTTTAATAGCAATCAAATGCGATTATTTTGGATTAGCTTGAAATCATTCACACATGCACACACTAAACATAATATATGGTCGACTAGAAGTAAGGTAATTTAAGATTCCAATAATACCTCTATAACATGATCGATCCCCTGGTTTCCCAGTTTCATCAATGTCCAATTTACAAATAGTACTCATAGTTGTATCACTTTCCTTAATACTATCCAAACAAAAAGGTTTTAAAATATCATGTGTATATTTAATTTGATTCAAAATAATACCATTTTCATTTTGGAAAACTTGAAAACCATGAAAATATTTGAGTTCTCCCATTAAACTCATTTCGAATTCATTTTTCATACTCTTTGAAAAATTAGTACATAAATAATGTTTAGAAGATCTAAAAAAAATATCATCAACATATATTTTTACTATCAAAACTTCTTTAGAAATTCTTTTAATAAAAATATTTGGATCAAAAATCCCTTTAGTAAAACCATTTGAAATAAGAAAATTGTTAAGTCTATCATACCATGCTTGTTGAGCTTGTTTTAAACGATATAAAGCTTAGATTGTTTGAAAACATGATTTGGAAAATGATGATTAGTAAATCCAGGGGGTTTTTCAACAAAAGAATCTTCAATTATAAAACGATTTATAAAAGAACTTTTAACATCCATTTGATATATGTTGAAATTCAGATGAGTAGCATAGACAAGTAGAATTTTAATAGCTTCTATTCTAGCTAAAGGGGAAAAGGTTTCCTCATAGTCTATTCATTCCACTTGAATATACCCTTGTGAAACTAAAATATCATTGTTTCTGACTATATTTCTTGATTCA
The DNA here is from genome assembly GCA_963277665.1 of Viscum album. Lineage (NCBI taxonomy): Eukaryota > Viridiplantae > Streptophyta > Magnoliopsida > Santalales > Viscaceae > Viscum > Viscum album. The sequence continues at coordinate 650,801,953 of OY728126.1, forward strand.
TCAACTTTGTTTCATAAAACCCATTTAGTGCCTATGGTCAAAGTGTCTTTAGGTCTGTCAGCCAATTCCCAAAAAATTTTTCTTTCAAATTGATTTAGTTCTTCTTGCATAGTCATTACTCAAAATTCATCATTAATTGCATCATTGATATTTTTAGGATCTAACAGTGAAAAAAAGGCATGATGTTCAACTCGATTTCATAGAGAAGCTCTATTCTGTGTCCCTCTATTAAGATTAAAACAACGTCATATAAATGATGATTCTTTAGAATCCTAGTTGATCTAGTAAAGGTAGGAATAGATATTTCAGGTTATTCTCTAGGTTCGTGTTCAATAGAAGTTGGTTCTTCAATGTTTCCAGAATGGGTAGTCTTTACAGCAGGTTCTTTGGTTTTATCATTATGGTCTAGAACTGAAAGATCTTCTTCATGATTTTCAATGGATGATTTGGGTTCATGTGGATCAGTTTCATCAAACTTGATGTGAACATATTCTTCCACACATATGGTTCTTTTATTGAAAACTCTATATTTCTTTCTACTTAATGATTAACCAAGAAAAATGCATTCATCACTTTTAGAATCAAACATGTCAAGATTATTCATTGTATTGAGAATAAAAACCTTGCAATAAAAAACTATGAAGTAATTAAACTTAGGTTTCCTATTGTTACACAACACATAAGGGGTATTTTTGAGAACGGGTCTAATACAGACTCTATTAATAGTATAACAAGATGTATTTATAGCTTCTTCCCAAAAGTAAATTGGAATGTCATACTCATTTAGCATAGTTCTTGCAATTTCTTGAAGAGTTCTATTTCCTCTTTCTACTACACCATTCTGTTGAGGTGTTCTAGGGGCAGAAAAGTTATGAATATAGCCATTGTGTGAGCAATAAGATTCAAACTCATAATTTTCAAAATCACGACCACGGTCACTTATTAGGGTCTTAATCCTAAGTCAACTAAGGTTCTCTATAGACTTGGAGTATTTAATAAAGTATGAACAAGATTCACTTTTGTGAGCTAAGAGGTATACCCAAGTGTACCTAGAAAAGTCATCTACTAAGACATAGACATAGTGCTTCTCATTTAAACTAGAAACACTAGAAGGTATAAACAAATCCATGTGAACCAACTCGAGAGGATGAGATGTTGAAACTTCTTTCTTTGATTTAAATTAAACATTATATTGCATTCCATTTTGACAGGGATTACAAACTTTGTTAGTTAGGAAATCATGTTTAGGTAAGAATCTAACTAAGTTTTTCCTAGTCAGTTATCTAAGTGAATAAACATTGCAGTGTACTAATATTCTGTGTCATAACCAAGACTCTTTATAGAAATCATTTAAGCAAATAATGATTTGTTTAGGTAAATAATTCAAATCAAAAGCATAAACATTTTCATTTCTCAAAGTAGAAAATACAAAAACATTTTCGGAATTAAAAACTTTATAAGAATCACTTTCAAATTTGACACTGAAACTGTCATCACATAACTGAGAAATACTTAAAAGATTATATTTCAGTCCATCAACAAATAAAAAATTAGAAATTTAAACTGAATTAGTGTTACCAATCTGGACTAGGTCGATGATCTTTACTTTAGAGTTATCACCAAAGGTGACATGGCCTCCATCAACATTGATTAAGTTTTTAAAGCATGATTATTATCCTATCATGTGTCTTGAACATCCACTATCAAAGTACCATACCTTCTTATGAGAAATCATGAAGCACATCTCTTACAAAGTATATTTAAACAGAAAATGATTTTGGTCCCCAGATTTTCTTGGGTCTAGACAGGTTATCAAGAAATGCCTTAGGTACCCAGATTTGTCTCATGGGTCTCATATAGTTTACAGAATCTATAGAATTTGAAAGAAAAAAATTATTTGATCTATAAACATGTGAGTAACGAGTTGAGTCATATGAATTTCCAGAACTGGAACTAGCATCATTCTGTCCAGATTTTGGAATAAATCTAGTTTTAGTAATCTGTCTCTTTCCAGGATGATAGCCTATACCAGTGGTATATTTCGGTGCCACTTATTTTTCTAACATTTTTGTAAGAGTATATTTTCCATTTTCGAATTTCTCTAAGTCCTTCCTTAATTTCTCATTAGACATTTTCAGTTCAGTATTTTCCTTATGTAATTGATAATTATTTTCCTTTTCTATATCAAGGGAGGATTTAACAGAAATGGTTAGAGCATGTTGTTTCTTTAAGGACATATACATGACCTTCAATCCATTACAGGTATCTTCTAGAATACTTAAATATTCAAATAATTATTCACTAGACATATTTTCAGATTCAGAATCAGAATAAACTCCAGAATAATACGAATTTAAAGTTGGGGTATCTAACGTTACCTCAGATGTAACGCCCCGACCCCAGTTACCTAGAGTTGGGGCATTATTACATAACATTGGAATGATCACAAGAAAGATCAAATCTCGAAAAACCGATTGGTTTATTAGCCTTGGAAACACTAGATATATTCATAAGTTTTACATTACATCATAAAATGAAAAACTACTACAACAACATAATGTCTCCACAGTCCACACTATTATCCCCTCATAATATCCCTGCAGTTCATTCATAACTTACTTCTTCACATCCTGGGGAAAATAAAACATAGAAAAGGGGTGAGCTCAAATGCCCAGTAAGGATAACAATATAGCGGAACATTCAAAATAAGCATAAACATTTAAGGCAATGCATTACTAAAACAAAAGCCTTTTAAACTTGAACTTCAACATAGTATGGCAAAAGTAAAATGAAATAATGCCATTTACTTATTCACATGGATATTCTACTAATCGAATAATCACATGAAAAATAAATAACCACTTTCATAATGATGGAATGGATAATGATAAACTTTAATTTCTTTTCAAGGCCTCGTCCCATGACCTTGGGGCTAACTGTAACCGGAACCCAACCCGGAGTGCCTCTAATAACCGGACACCAACCCGGAGTGCCTCTAATAACCGGACACTAACCCGGAGTGCCTCTAATAACCGGAGACCAAACCGGAGGGCTTACTTTTACCAGTCCCTAACCTGGAGGGCTTACTTTTACCAGTCCCCAACTTGGAGGGCTTACTTTAACCAGTCCCCAACCTGGAACATACTTCTCCAAAACATTCATCTGAAGTAAAGGTTGAAATATAACATAAATATTCTTATTGTAACTAGCATACGAAATGTCAATACTTTACTCATAAACCATGAATGCTATATAAATGACACATCTACACTCAAACATATCAAAAAACATCATTACAATATGGAAGTTTTAAATCAACTTCAAATAATCTTAAAATCCATCAAAGGATGTTGACAAAGATGAAAATGTTTTTTTAAAAATTATTGAGAGAAATATCCCTTTTTCATGAAAACATTTTAATGTTACACAATTTATAAAGTAAGGCATTTAAATACATTTTTTTGTCAAAGTGTCCCATACCACTTTGAAACTTTTTAATTGAATTAACACTTTTAAAATATTCATAAATAAATCCTTACAAACCATTTTGAAAACGTGGACATAAATGAGGATGATTTAAAAGAATAACTATTTAAAACATTTAAAATGATGTTTTAGTAAAAGTTCCCTTAGAAATAATCCCTTTGAAAACTCTTTTATGAAATATGGACATGGATAGTAAATATGTCCCTGTAGATACTTACGTAAAGACAATCTCGGATATTAAAGAGATTGTGAAGCAAAACCTTATCAATTTGGTAACTTATGAAACATACAACCCATGAAAGAGGTATCATACAATGAAAATGTAAATACACATAAGGTAAATTGTATTACACAAAGAATACAATTATTGGCATTACATACACCAAACAAAAGATAATAGTGGAAATATGTCATGAATCTCACGGAAATAAAGAGTGAGATGAAAACCCCTTACCACGTTAATCAAATGAGTCGTATGGCCAAAAGTTAATAACCACCAAATTATTTACAGAATAACATGAATATAAAGATAATCATGATAATATATATCAAATGCCAGTACACAATACACCACTTTCAATAATTTAGTGGCGAATAAAGGAAATCTCATGGAATTGAATGTGAGATAAGAAAATCCCTTACCTTGATCTTTTACTTGGTTGGGGTAGGTTAAACTCTTGTATAATATTGAAATAATTGTTATTAAATTATACAAGAATCATATATATTAATATCATATCATATATGATCTTTTAACTTTGCTTTGTTAATAATGTCTTAGTATTATCGTTGTTTTGGGTGTTAACTTACTCTTTTTCTTTTATATGTTTTATTACGTAATCTATGTTTGTAATGGATAGGTTGTATATTATTCATATCCAGAATGATATCAAGTCCTTAAGCATCATTTTTAAATCAGAAAATGATAATTATACTTGAATGGATAAGATGGAGAATGAATCTCATCGCGTTCGTGGAGACGGTAGTCCGTACGTACGCACGAGCGACAATATCATTATTTTGATATTAAAATAATATATAAATGAATGGTATATAATATATAAAGAATCAATAACATGTTATATTTATTATTTACATGAGTTACACATCATTATTATACCCATCCAAATAATAATATATTGAATAACAATTACACCACGACGTGGAGACGGTAAGCCGTATGTACGCACGTATGGTGACATGTTATTCAAAGGGTGGATAGAATACTGAATATGGTTGTACCATATTTATAATAAAATCACAGTATATATATGATACTGTATTTATTATTTTATAATGGTAACAACAAAGTAAGAAGAAGTGGAAGAAGAAGGAACTTGGAAAAAGGGTGGTGAAATCATTAGCTCTTCTTCGGTTCCTTCCTTTTGAATTGATCAAAAGGGCTCCTTAGGTTGGCTTTATGATCAAACTAAGGCCTCTAGGTTGTATTTAGGGAAGTTGGGAGAGTATTTGGGCAGAGTTTGGCCGAACCATAAGGATTTGAAGGTGTGAAGAAATGAGAAGGAGGAGTGCCCTTTTATAAGAGGGGTGAGAGGCACCTTTGGAAAAGCTAGAAACATTAATTTATAATAAATTCATATTCGGTTTCTAATGGATCCAAAGTTGACTATTCAAAGGTTAAGGTGGAGATGGGTCTGAAAAAACTCATCCAATATAATTTAGACAGGTTTGGGTACTTATATTAACCTTATCTTTAATTATTAACTCTAAGTTAATTAGTTTCACTTTTACAATGTCTCTTTGTATTTTTATATAATATGGTTAATAAACTTACTGTATACATCCAAGAGACCCCCAAGTGGTCCTTTAATGATGAACCTATCATGATATAAGTCTGTTGTCCTAACCTTAGATTTTTAGGAATTTAATATCAATTAATAATATAATATTTGTTTTAAGAACTCTTTTATGTCAATTTTGACACTATTCAATAGTTGATTTTTGTGAAACTCATAACAGATTGATTACTTCGAAAAAAGTAAATTAAATCAATCCTAATATATCATATTATCATATAAAATTATTTTAATTCATTAAAAGTTTCATATTATAATTATTTGGGTATTTATAATATCAATTATTTTAATTTTTCACTATTTTAGTAATTACTGCATCATCATTGTGTCAAAAATAAAATACATTATTTAATGTCTAAAAATTATAAATAAAATATCATTATGTAGGAAATATTTTTATCTTTCTAATTAATATTTATAATCTAAAATCCAACATATATTACCTTATGTAATAATTGGTTTTCTAAAAGATATATGTTTGTGTCATTTTTGTATTCATTTTAACTTAATTAAAATAAAGTGTCCCTATCACCTACAAGTGGCACCATGGGGTCCCCAAATCGACCAAAAGATGCCTATGGTCGAACCTGTATCAACCAATAAGGCTAGGACACGTTTTAGGGTAATTTAGTATTATTATAATATTATTTTTTAACCCTTATTTACCAGATTTACCCTTAACCATGGTAAATAAAATATTTACCACAGTAATTTTTCAAAATGTCTAAAAATAAAAGTTACCTATTTACACAATTTGGAAATCCTGATTACAAATATGGAATCTATTTATCTAAATTCAAAACACAGAAGTGGCGGAAATTAATTTAAAATTAATTCCCGCTGTCAAAACAAAAAGCGTGTTTTTAAGAGATAATAACTATCAAAAGATTGACACTTGTTTATGTTCGGTTTAATTGAAAAATTATGTCCAATGACCAAAATTAAATTAAATTGTAAAAATATATTCTAAATATAATTTAAAACCACTCAAATTCATAATTTATCACTATTTATTATTTTGATTAAAAAAGTTGTTTTTAATTAAAATTTAGTAATTTTCACTATTCATCAAAATATTAAAGTTATCCGAAAAGTACCAAAATTTCACCTTAGGCTAAATTCGATATTCCAAATCCAAAAATGAAGTCCATTTTGAAATATAAAATATTTATAATTTCAAAAATTAGGTATTACTATTCATAACGGCTAGTTTGATCGGTTGTGGTGTGTGATAAAACTCGAAGTTGCGTACAACACACGCTACTGTTTTATTCAAAGGAAATCATACCGTGTAAGCTTGGGATGTTTAATTTTAAATTTTTTGATATCCCCATTTAGTCAAAAAGTTTAAAATATTGTATTTAAAAAGGTTTCACTACTAAAAGTTGATAAAAGTGCAATACTGGAAATGAATCTGTTCTTGCATTATGACTAAGAAACTCATAATATGGATTCAAAAATTATAAGGATTATATAAAGTTAAAAATCTAGTTAATTCTATTCATGACCTCTTTTAATGGATTTTTTTTGTATGTCATGGTGTGATTGAACTTGGTGTTGCGTGTAGTGCAAGTTATTGAATTATTTTGAAGAAATAAAACACTATGAAATCTTGGGGTGTTACATTCTCCCCTCCTTCAATAAATTGCGTCCTCGCAATTTGAAATTGTTCTTCGAAAATAAAAGGTTGAAAATAAAAAATATCTTTGTGGGAAAACCCACATCGGAAATTGGGTTACTAAAATTTTGTCTTAATATTAGGAAATGAGAAATGAAAGGGTCGCTACCAAATTATGATCTCGATTAGGAGAACATTGGTGGAAATTAGAGACATATAATTGGAGGAAAAACGTAAATATTTATAGGTAGTGATTGAGGTCATCAATCACAAACAAGTATAAAATTGAGGTCCATAAACTCATCAATCTATGATGATTTGAAATACCATCGGTTCAACAACACATAGGGTATTGGGATAACACGTTTTTTACGTTTCAAAATATCTTAGTTGAAATCCCACATCGAAAAATGAATTAATGAGGCCTCTATTTAAAAGAAATAGTGGAAAGTATGAAGATTACCGAAAATAACACATACTGGGGTTCCATGTAGGAAAATATGGATATGGAAGAGAAATCTAACCATCAATAATCTGATGGAGAGTGGTAGAGAACATGGCTATGAAAAGGCCAAAAATCCCGAAGCCATAAATTAGTGATGATTTAAGGTACCATCTAGGACAACATTTTTGTTCTAAGTTCCTTTTATTAAGGATGAGGAATTTATTTATGATATTGGATAAGATCATAAGGATATATACTTACTTTATAATTAGAGTTTTATGCATTAATAAATTTCTACCACAAACTCATCTTTCACTCTAAAAGATAATAGAATGTAATTTTTTTTCTATTTATACTATTCGTACAGGGATCCAAAATAAATGAATTTATAATTCATCTACCAGATCTTTTAAAAAAAACTACATTATTTAATCCAGGACATCTCGTGGTCCATTGGTAGGTGATACACCCTTGTCGCCCTTCGGTTGCGGGTTCAAGTCTCGCAGCTTTGCCGGACGCGACGGGTTGCCGCCCGACCTCCGGGTTGTCCTTTTATGGCAATCCAAAATAATCCAAACTAGAACTATCCAAAATACTTCTGTCCAAACTCATAGTCCAACATTTATAAGGAAGGTAAACATAATGTAGATCCTTTTTACCCCGTAATATCATATGAATACCTTCATCATGTATTCTTTTAATACACTGAAACATCCTGATTTACCATAATCTTTGTTGATTACATTCATGCTCCCTTATTCCATATAGAATGCTGGATATACTTCATCAATCCAAAAATGTTTTAAACCCTAACAATGATGGAATAGGCAAATCATTAATCAGCTTCAAGGTAGTCAAGAATATCCAATATAATTTATCCAAATCAATCATGTATTATTCTAAAATCACTACATCGGTATCAGAACCATATTATGGTTTATCATTCTCTCAAACATATATTATCCAAAAATTTAACCTTATATTGAGTCACTTTTCTTTGTTCCACACAATCTCAAGTCCTTAATGAAATAGTACTGCAGTACAATCCTTATATACTCCATAATTATTATAACAAGTACATTGTTGATACAACACTCAATTGACATAATCAACATAAGAACTCTAATCATTCCTCTACAACTGTGGTAGTATCATAACTTGATTATTATCCAATAGCATCATTTGCGGCATAGTCTGATGACTGGGACATAGGTTCACGTAGTGTCAAAACTCCTTGCAAATGAAGCATTGTACATTTGAAACCATTTTCTTACCCTTGAAGTCACGTACTTTGTTCCCTTTTCCTCCATACTTATAACAAACTCACATTCCTTTCAGGCAAGTTCCAGGGTGTTTCTTTCCACAGTTACCACATATGGGAAAATTCTTCTTTTCCCTCTTACCTTTATCCATCTTTCTCTCTTCCATCCTTTTCTTCTCTTGCTTCCATTCAAAGACATAGGACTCAGTAAACTCTTTACTTGTCTTATCAACACATGATATTATTTCTTCATATGATGATAATACATGCGAGACTATTTCTCTTGTAAATTCTAGCTTAAGAACATAAAATATATGATCCTTCTTTCTCTTTAGAACATGTGCATTGCTAGAGTTCTCATTCCTTCTACTGGGCGCCATTTCTAAACAATGGAAGACATTAGATTAGTTTATGAATAACAATACCAAATCCCAAACTTGTAAAACACATAACATAAATTAAATAGTTTATGGATATAATCCATAATCATAAAAATGTCTCCTTTGAGGATGTATATACTCATAAACCCTTCATAATGATTTGTAAGGAAAATGAGTGTTATCCAAAGCATATCCCCCGGGAGTGTCGTAACCAAGAGTGCAGCAAGGCCCGTTGTCGTGCACCAATTCCCGTTCGAGTCTAGCTCAAAGCGGTGTTTTCGGGTTTTACCCCTAGGTACATTTGTGCCAGAGCCGCCTCTACCTGCTCGTATCCAGACAGGGATGTATTGCTCGGAAAACTCACAAAATATCTACAATACCAAAATTCTAGGAAGTTCTTCTATACTAATCCTCAAAGTTTATCTTAGGTCTACGTGCTGTAATCAGAGTTTATCTAAATCTAGCTTCCAAGGTTTGTACTAAACTTCATCTGATACCAACTGTAACGCCCCGACCCCAGTTACCTAGATTCGGTGCATTATTACATAACATTGCCATGATCACAAGAAAGATCAAATCTCGAAAGACCGATTGGTTTAGTAGCCTTGGAAACACTAGATATATTCATAAGTTTTACATTACATCATAAAATGAAAAACTACTACAAAAACATAATGTCTCCACAGTCCACACTATTATCCCCTCATAATATCCCTGCAGGTCATTCATAACTTACTTCTTCACATCCTGGGGAAAATAAAACATAGAAAAGGGGTGAGCTCAAATGCCCAGTAAGGATAACAATATAGCGGAACATTCAAAATAAGCATAAACATTTAAGGAAATGCATTACTAAAACAAAAGCCTTTTAAACTTGAACTTCAACATAGTATGGAAAAAGTAAAATGAAATAATTCCATTTACTTATTCACATGGATATTCTACTAATCGAATAATCACATGAAAAATAAATAACCACTTTCATAATGATGGAATGCATAATGCTAAACTTTAATTTCTTTTCAAGGCCTCGTCCCAAGACCTTGGGGCTAACTGTAACCGGAACCCAACCCGGAGTTCCTCTAATAACCGGACACCAACCCGGAGTGCCTCTAATAACCGGACACCAACCCGAAGTGCCTCTAATAACCGGAGACCAAACCGGAGGGCTTACTTTTACCAGTCCCTAACCTGGAGGGCTTACTTTTACCAGTCCCCAACCTGGAGGGCTTACTTTAACCAGTCCCCAACCTGGAACATACTTGTCCAACACATTCATATGAAGTAAAGGTTGAAATATAACATAAACATTCTTATTGTAACTAGCATACGAAATTTCAATACTTTACTCATAAACCATGAATGCTATATAAATGACACATATACAGTCAAACATATCACAGAACTTCATTACAATATGGAAGTTTTAAATCAACTTCAAATAATCTTAAAATCCATCAAAGGATGTTGACATAGATGAAAATGTTTTTTTAAAAATTATTGAGAGAATTATCCCTTTTTCATGAAAACATTTTAATGTTACACAATTTATAAATTAAAGCATTTAAATACATTTTTGAGTGAAAGTGTCCCATACCACTTTGAAACTTTTTAACGGAATTAAAACTTTTAAAATTTTCATAAATAAATCCTTACAAACCATTTTGAAAACGTGGACATAAATGAGGATGATTTAGAAGAATAAGTATTTAAAACATTTAAAATGATGTTTTAGTAAAAGTTCCCTTAGAAATAATCCCTTTGAAAACTCTTTTATGAAAGATGGACATGGATAGTAAATATGTCCCTGTAGATACTTACGTAAAGACAATCTCAGATATTAAAGAGATTGTGAAGTAAACCCTTATCAATTTGGTAACTTATGAAACATACAACCCATGAAAGAGGTATCATACAATGAAAATGTAAATACACATAAGGTAAAGTGTATTACACAAATAATACAATTATGGGAAGTACATACACCACACAAAAGATAATAGTGGAAATATGGCATGAATCTCACGGAAATAAAGAGTGAGATGAAAACCCCTTACCACATTAATCAACTGAGTCGTATGGCCAAAAGTTAATAACCAACAAATTATTTATAGAATAACATGAATATAAAGATAATCCTGATAATATATATCAAATGCCAGTACACAATACACCACTTTCAATAATTTAGTGGCGAATAAAGGAAATCTCACGGAATTGAATGTGAGATAAGAAAATCCCTTACCTTGTACTTTTACTTGGTTGGGGTAGGTTAACCTCCTGTATAATATTGAAATAATTGTTATTAAATTATACAAGAATCATATATATTAATATCATATCATATATTATCTTTTAACTTTGCTTTGTTAATAATGTCTTAGTATTATCGTTGTTTCGGGTGTTAACTTACTCATTTTCTTTTATATGTTTTATTACGTAATCCATGTTTGTAATGGATAGATTGTATATTATTCATATCCAGAATGATATCAAGTCCTTAAAAATCATTTTTAAATCAGAAAATGATAATTATACTTTAATGGATATGATGGAGAATGAATCTCATCGCGTTCGTGGAGACGGTAGTCCGTACGTACGCACGAGCGACAATATCATTCTTTTGATATTAAAATAATATATAAATGAATGGTATATCATATATACAGAATCACTAACATGTTATATTTATTATTTACATGAGTTACACATCATTATTATACCCATACAAATAATAATATATTGAATAACAATTACACCACGACGTGGAGACGGTAAGCCGTATGTACGCACGTATGGTGACATGTTATTCAAAGGGTGGATAGAATACTGAATATGGTTGTACCATATTTATAATAACATCACAGTATATATATGATACTGGAGTTATTATTTTATAATGGTAACAACAAAGTAAGAAGAAGTGGAAGAAGAAGGAACTTGGAAAAAGGGTGGTGAAATCATTACCTCTTCTTCGGTTTCTTCCTTTTGATTTGATCAAAAGGGAACCTTAGGTTGGCTTTCTGATCCGACTAAGGCCTCTAGGTTGTAGTTAGGGAAGTTGGGAGATTATTTGGGCAGAGTTTGGCCGAACCATAAGGCTTTGAAGGTGTGACGAAATGAGAAGGAGGAGTGCCCTTTTATAAGAGGGGTGAGGGGCACCTTCGGAAAAGCTAGAAATATTAATTTATAATAAATTCATATTCGGTTTCTAATGGCTCAAAAGTTGACTATTCAAAGTTTAAGGTGGGAATGGGTCTAAAAAAACTCATAAAATAGAATTTAGAAAGGTTTGGGTACTTATATTAACCTTATCTTTAAGTATTAACTCTAAGTTAATTAGTTTCACTTTTACAATGTCTCTTTGTATTTTTATATAATATGGTTAATAAACTTACTGTATACTTCCAAGAGACCCCAAAGTGGTCCATTAATGATGAACCTATCATGATATAAGTCTCTTGTCCGAACCGTAGATTTTTAGGAATTTAATATCAATTAATAATATAATATTTGTTTTAAGAACTCTTTTATGTCAATTTTGACACTATTCAGTAGTTGATTTTTGTGAAACTCATAACAGATTTATTACTTCAAAAAAGTCAATTAAATCAATCCTAATATATCATATTATCCGATAAAATTAGTTTAATTCATTAAAAGTTTCATATTATAATTATTTGGGTATTTATAATATCAATTATTTTAATTTTTCACTATTTTAGTAATTACTCCATCATCATTGTGTCATAAATAAAATACATTATATAATGTCTAAAAATTATAAATAAAATATCATTATGTAGGAAATCTTTTTATATTTCTAATGAATATTTATAATATAAAATCAAAAATATATAAACTTATGTAATAAATGTTTTTCTAAAAGATATATGCTTGTGTCATTTTTGTATTCATTTTAACTTAATTAAAATAAAGTGTCCCTATCACCTACAAGTGGCACCATGGGGTCCCCAAATCGACCCAAAGATGCCTATGGTCGAACATGTATCAACCAATAAGGCTAGGACACGTTTTAGGGTAATTTAGTATTATTATAATATTTTTTTTAACCCTTATTTACCAGATTTACCCTTAACCATGGTAAATAAAATATTTACCACAGTAATTATTCAAAATGTATAAAAATAAAAGTTAGCTATTTACACAATTTGGACATCCTGATTCCAAATATGGAATCTATTTTTCTAAATTCAAAACACAGAAGTGGAAGAAATTAATTTAAAACTAATTCCCGCTGTCAAAACAAAAAGCGTGTTTTTAAGAGATAATAACTATCAAAAGATTGACACTTGTTTATGTTCGGTTTAATTGTAAAATTATGTCCAATGACCAAAATTATATTAAATTGTAAAAATATATTCTAAATATACTTTAAAACCACTCAAATTCATAATTTATCACTATTAATTATTTTGATTAAAAAAGTTGTTTTTAATTAAAATTTAGTAATTTTCACTATTCATCAAAATATTAAAGTTATCGGAAAAGTACCAAAATTTCACCTTAGGCTAAATTCGATATTCCGAATCCAAAAATGAGGTCCATTTTGTAATATAAAATATATATAATTTCAAAAATTAGGTATTACTATTCATAACGGCTAGTTTGATCGGTTGTGGTGTGTGTTAAAACTCGAAGTTGCGTACAACACACGCTATTGTTTTATTCAAAGGAAAGCATACCGTGTAAGCTTGGGATGTTTCATTTTAAATTTTTTGATATCCCCATTTAGTCAAAAAGTTTAAAATATTGTATTTAAAAAGGTTTCACTATTAAATGTTGATAAAATTGCAATACTGAAAATGAATCTGTTCTTGCATTATGACTAAGAAACTCATAATATGGATTCTAAAATTATAAGGATTATATAAAGTTAAAAATGTAGTTAATGCTATTCATGACCTCTTTTAATGGTTTTTTTTGTAAGTCATGGTGTGATTGAACTCGGTGTTGCGTGTAGTGCATGTTATTGAATTATTTTGAAGAAATAACACACTATGAAATCTTGGGGTGTTACATCAGACGTGTTTGTCATGAAACACATGTTAGTATTTTGAGATTTTTCATCCTGAGTAGAATCAGAATCAGTTAAACTGTCCTCTGAAGCACTCCAAGTTGCTTTCATAGATTTCTAATACTCATTGTCCTTGTAGTCATATTTCTTCTTGAACATTAACTTTGGATAGTCATATTTTACATGTCCCTTCATTTTTCATTCATAGAAGACAATCTCATCACATTAATCAGGCTTCTTCCAGTCCTTCTTCCAATGACCATTGTTATAATATTTTGTTTTGTAATTTTATTTTCTGAAGAAGTTCTTCTTCCTGTAGAACATCTTGAATCTTATGGATATCTGAGCCATCTCAGCATCACTATCAGATGCACTCTCTTCACTGCTTGAACTATCAATTTCACATTGAATTTTTCCACTATTATTACTCTTTGAAGCAGATGTCATAAAGGCTACTGACTTCTTCCTTGGTTCATCATCTTCTTCCTTTTTAACCTTCATCTCTTCCTCATACATCATAATCTTACCAATTAATTCTTTAACATGTAGTTTGCTGATGTCACACGATTCTCTAATAGAAATAGATGTGCCACTCTATCTTTCTGGTAGACATCATAATATCCTCATGATCTTTTCTTTTTCAGGAACAACTTTACCGTGAGAGCTCATAGTGTTGACAATCTCATTGAACAAGTGATACATGTCAGAAATGGGTTTAACAGTCTTCATTATAAATTATCATATTTAATAGTGTAAGTGTTCAGTCTCATTTCCTTTACATTGGTTGTTCCCTCATGGTATATAGCCAAAGTGTCCCAAATTTCATAAGAAGTTTTACAAGAAGATATTCTATTAAATTCCTCATCACCTAAAGAATAGTACAAAGCATTCATTTCATTACAGTTATTTTTATAAGTTTTCTAAGTAGCTTCATCCCAAGTAGTTTGTTCAGATTCTGGGATCTTATATTGAGTTTCTATATCAATCCAGATATCAAATCCCATAATCTTTAAATGAATTTTCATTTTAAGCTTCCACTGGGCGTAATTTGTACCATTAATGAAGGGTGTCCTATTGGTAGTAGCACCATCAAGACTATTATCCATAATTCGATTTTAGAAAATGTATTTAAAGAGATAAAATTTAGAACAGACATAAATGTATGATCTTTGAGATACAATTAAAATCCCAGTTGAAAAACAGAGTGTTTTGAAAACCATTAATAAACAAGTAATTCCTCTTATACCAAATGTTTGTTAGAGTGGAAACTCATGAGGGGGGGGGGGTGAATTCAGTTCCAATAAAAATTTCTGTTAAACTATTTCTCTTAAAATACCCCAATTAAAAACAAAGTTCAACTGTATTAAATTTGTAAAACTGTAAGGGTTTGATTAGGTTCTCAAAAGGTTGATTAGATCTCAGATAATTTAATCAGAAGATTAAATTAGCATGTGAAACTAAACTACTGATTTACAATAGTTACAAACACTTTCTATATTAACTATCAAAGTAACATTAAAACAAACTGTATTTCAAAGTAATTAGAAGCAAAAAATAATGTATGTAATATAATTTAGACTTATTATAAGATGCACAACAGATATAACCAAGAGGTTTTGTCCCAATCCAAGACTTATTCCTCTCAACCAATTTATATAAATTTTATCCACACCCTGGATCAGGGTAAACAACAGTGCAAAGACTATCCAGGTACTACGACCTCTACCATAGTTCTATGTGGGAAAACAAAACAACAGCACACTGGCTGTCCAGGTCTTTTTTGACCTCTACCACTATCCATAGTGATATAAAAAAGAGTTATGGATGGTTTTTGTGGGGATTTAGAGATCCTCCAGTTTAGCAAATGATACAGTGTGTGTATAAAATACACACAGTACACACACTTCTCGAAATGTAAATAAAAGAATAAATAAGAGAGTTGATATGAGTTTAGAATGATCTAGTGATTTGAAGTACAGCTTTGGACACATTTTGATTTTTCAGAAATGCTTCTATGTCCTTCTCTGGTTTCTATTTGGAAAACAGAGTGTCGTTTGCTTCCTTGGTTTTCAGGTTCAGCATGATCAGCTTGAGTGTATGATCACCTCGTTGTAGTTCTTCACTCCCTGACTGAAGTGCATCTTATGTTATCTTCTAGAATGAATTTCTTCGTTCATGACCAGTGTTATTTGAGTGTGGTTCGAGTACAGATAAAGCCTTTCTTTTCATTGTGTATTCACCACTTTTCATCACTCTTCAGCCCTTATTTCCTACTTCTTTGGCACATTATTTTCCTTCCTTTTATAGCTTTCAGCTCCGGCAACAGAAATGATTACCTTTTCATAGGTACAAGGTAAGGTTCCCTGACATGACAACAACTATCTTTAAATCACATTAATTTCATTAAAATCATCAAATATGACCATTCCTTAATAAATAAATAATGTTGAAAAAAGTAGAGATTAAGAATTTGTGACTGGTTAAGTCTTTCATCAGTAGCTTTCTATTGGTAGATGTGTAACAGTGGACTTTGTATAGCAGTGATCTCCTATCAGTAGCACTTTGTCCTTGTACCGGAAGCTCCTTGTATCAGTAACTATTACTCTGTATCAGTAGATCTATGTACCAGTGACTCCTTCTATCGGTAGCTCTTGGTCTATCGGTAGCTCGCTTGTATCAGTGGCTCATTTGTATCAATTGCTAATTTTGTATTCATGACTATCTGTATAGGTAACCTTTGTATTGGTAGCTTGTGCATATCGATAGCTTCGTTCTGTAACAGTGAATACGTGTATAGTGGTAGACTTGTTCTATCGGTAGCTCTGCTTCCATCGGTAGCTGTCTGTATTGGTGGACTTGATCTGTCAGTGACATGTGCTTACCGGTGGACTTATACATACCGGTAGCTCTGCATATGAGTGTCCAAAACTTATTGGTGACTATGTCTATAGGTAGACTAAGTATTGGTATATTTGTATCAGAATCTATAAGCATATTAGCGACTTAACACTTATCCTCTTTATGAAAGAACATATCCGAATGAGTTAGAATTACTTCAAAATTCATATAAACATAGATAAACATTGATGAACATATTTCAAAGATTATTTTAATATTATTATCAGCTTGATAATAGAGTGTCATATATTGGAATAATTAATATATAGATAAACATTATTTGGGATTATCAATGTATGTGAAAGCATAATTGTGATTATCTAAATATGTGAGGTCAACAGAAGAATTATAAAACTAATATAAATCATTTTTGATCAAAATTGATGAAAAATATGAATAAAAAATAAAAATTCAATAAAATATAATTGGTTTGATACATTATGAAGAATATAGTCATGGAATTACCAATGGATATATATCTTGTTTCATCGATGATTCCATAAATACTCGATTATTGATCATCAAGGATTCTTAAATGTGGATACACTAAATTTACTAGATTTTTTATCTTATCAAAGGTATTTGTACTAGAGTTTCATATATAGTGGATTACTAGAATAAAAAACTAATTCAATATCCAATTTAATTATTTTAATTAATATCCACTTTACCCGCCTATCACTATAGAATGTAATGTGACCAAGTGAGAATGGAAATTATATTATTCCTAAGGTAAGACCCTATCGTTGGACTCATAAAATGTATTAGAATAAAATTCAGGGACATTCATAAAAGATACTACACCACTAAGAAAAAGAAATGTGTATTGAAATGAAAGTATTTATACTAGTTTATATATTTAATTTCATGTTTTTTAAACAATCAAATTTCATTTCGAAATAAAAATTTAATTCAATTAAATGGTTAAAAATAATGAAATGTGTTCCAATGTCAAATATCAGAAATTTTATAAATGATATTGGTATCAATAGTTTATATATAATTAAAATATAGATGTCATGGAATGTGTTTGGAAAGTGTCATTGAATAGTTATTTTGGCATACTCTATCATACTTGTCATTGAAAAATAATTTTTATTACTAAGGGGAATTTTTTTGATATGTCAATTGAATGAATGAAACATAGTTTTTATGGAATATATGGAACTGAATTATAAATTTTTTGATATTAAATTTTGATCTTTGTTTTTATATTGATCGTGTATTACATATAATATGATTTTATTAAACAATGATGAGTAGAATTGGTATCAGTCATTGTAATTATTTTCAATAAATGGGTATCTAAAAAATGAAATTAAAAATATTGACATGTATTCTCTATAAGTGTATTTATGCAATACTATAAGTATCGTCTATGTCTATTATCAGAGACTGACAAAATTGGATTTTTGAAAATAATAAATATTTTTGAAAAAATTAAAAATTATCAATGATGGGTATGTTGTAGCATTGGGGGACTGGGCTATGAAAGTTATTAGAGGCCATGGCCATCAAAAATATTATATTTTGGTCATCCTATGAGAATAATGAATTCCAACCATGGATAAAAATATTTAAATTACCAGGATTAATGGATGTGGATCCATTCACCTTATATAAAATAAAAATATTTTAATTACACTATCTCATTTTATAATATAACCATATATATAACTAATTTAGAATATTATTATTATATTTTTATATACAAATAGTAACCATGGCCTACGACCCCCTATGACAATATTTTGCATGTTTCAGTGATTTTAGACCTTGTATGGGGAATCTAATGACACTATATATTAGTAAACATGGCCATAAACATTCAACACTAGGGATATGACTATGTCCACCCATAAGTAGTTGTGGTAAACCTCACAGGGTGAACCTATAGCCCCAATTGACACATGACCATCAACCTAGTCCATTACATCCTACTTCCCACATGATATATTTTCTTTCATGACGGAACAAGAATAAATACCACTATAATCATGGGTTGAAAATAATTTTAGTTGTCCTAAATCTTTGGTAATGGGATAAAAATGTCTTCATTCTAATTTATTTCCTCGTTTTTTTGGTAAACCATTTCTACAACCATGGTTGTTGTATAATTTTCTAGTAGGTAGAGAAATCTAAAGGGGGTATTATTGAATATATATTTTATATGATTTATTTTTTATCAATAAGATTAATGTTCATAATTATTTAGAAGAAATTTGAGATGATGACGATATTGAATGAATTATCAATGGAATGTTTCATTACATAGTAATACCTTTATATTGGAGAACGCCTTTTATCTTGGAGTATTGATATACCTTAGTGTTTTTATTAAAGAATATTATTTTCAATGTGTATTGTTGTGACTCAACCCCAGAATGTCTTGAGATGGTTTCTACTACCATTACATTAGCATGATTACAAGAAATCAAATCCTAAATGACCCAAGAGTTCAATAGTATTATAAATCCAGATACATTCATGACTCTTACATTAAAACTAGTTACACTAAATACAACCTTTTTTTAATTGTAGGATAACATTATTACCACATAGAATATCCATGAATATAATTCATAGTACACATCATGGATTCATGAGGAAGAAAACAAATTATGGGAGAGCTCAAATTCTTAGTAAATGTTATATAAAATAGAATATATAAGAATCATTGAGCATCATCAACATGGGAAGGTTATAACTGAACACACATTTTATATAATCTATATATTGAGAAGGAATGTCATAATAAATATAGAAATGTAAACTATAGAACACCCATTTTATATAATCAATATACCGAGTAAGAAGTGGATAAACAGTACAGAAAGGTAATTACTCCATTCACATTCCATTTTAATAACTAGATGTGAAATACTCAATGTGGCAAATAAAAATAATGAAAATATATTATATTTAATAAAATAAATGATAATGAAATGATTCCACAAATAATTTAAAAAAATCTCATAGAATATAAAAACAAATTATTGAATGAATTCAATTTTTAATTAATGGACTTCATGAATTATGTTTATGAAAAACAATACAGTGCGGAAATTAAAGTTAACTATTTAAAACTATAGGTTGAAACAAATTTAATTTCCCCAACTGATTTTTCTCATGAGAACATGTGGATGCATCAATGGGTTAGATAATTTATTGGCCCCACCTGTCACTTACAATTGATAAGTTCCTCATATATCGAGTGATCAATTTAATTAGTAAACAATTTTCCTAATCAAATATCCATATTCAGTATGGAATAAGAATTTATCAATATTCCCATTGATTATAAAATAACTATCAAGGTAAATACCATATGAAAAATATGGTGTATGGTTAAGGAAATAAACTTAACACTAATAAATAATATGGATATTTATGGAAAATTTAATGTCATATGATCAAATGAAATTGTATATTGCAAGGGGGATAAAGGAATAAAGGTAGTGAATTTTAATAATATCATTGTACAAAAACATTAAAACCATCCAAAATAATTTTAATGATGGTATCAATAATACATATCCCATGTAGTTTAAGGGAAAATATTTTTTGGCGTTTATGATTAAAATTACCATAAAAACAAACATATATTTTTAATTTTGAATCACATTTTGAAAATAATGTTCTTCAGAAATTACATTTAAAAAAATTCATTAAAAAATTCTTTCTAAAAATGAAATGGATGCTTCAAATAAATTATTACTGGTAACTCTATATATTTAATTCAAGGTAAAAACAAAATTCCATTTCCAAGTGATAATGTTTAAAAAATGTTTTTTTGAAAGAAACATAAATATTTATTCATTATAACTTTTAATTAAAAAAAGGACTAAGTAGATTTAATAAATAATTTTAAAATGGTGTAAAACAATTTTGGAATCCTATTTTGGAAACATTTTTTAGACAATTTCCAATTCTCCTACTAAAAAGGTAAATGATGTTGGGTTTTCTTGAAAACAATTTTGAAAACATTTTGAGTTACAAATAGCATGGAAACAATATTATTACTTAAAAAGGGTAATAAATAAACATAATTGAATAAAATTGATGGGTTCATAAAAAAATTCTCATATATATTATTTAATTGGAATTTCATGGTTGATTAATCCCAATTTGAATTATATTGTGATATAAACCCTTAAAATGATTATAATGTGGAATTGATATTTAATCAGTGTATTGATTTTATTATAAAAATTCAATCAAAATATAATATGCAGATATAAATCAATATATAGAAAATTTTATTATACACATTATCATTGAATATTATCGACAGTGAGAAATTAATATAACCCAATGAAATAAATTGAGTTAAGATATTTCATTAACACGTGGTAATTGTTTTATCAAATACCCTTAGATAAAACAATCCTAATTGAAAATAAAAATAAACTGAATAATAAAGTAGTCAATATATTCGATGTAAAATTCTCTGTATGTAAACCATGTAAAAAAACTAGGTCATTAACATTATAACATGCCTCAATGAAATGAAATTGAGTCGATTACCTTGCATTTACTTTTGGGTGAATGTACTTTAACAACATTTATAATGGTATTAAAAATGAAAATAACATATAATATAAAAATATAAATATTTATAAAATCATATATTGTCTTTTTATAATATCTTATTACCCATTTTTTATTAATCTTTCATTACATTCGCTACATAAGGTCTTAATTTTATAGTTATTTGAGTATATTTTGACTAGTTATTATAAATAAGGATTTTATAATTTCCCAAATTTAAATAATGATTTAAATATATCATAAATTTTAATTTTATATGTATTTATAATGATCCATAAATTATAGAGATATGAAATGAAATGCACGGTTCATGGAGATTGTTGGTCGTACTTACATATCAATGTAAAATTATTTTCCTTATCATATTTAAAAGAATAAAAATTATTTAATATATATATATATATATTATATATTAAACGTCATAATTATTTTTATATTTCACATAATTTTATTAATCCCATACCTAATACATTCCATTATAGTGTGAAAAATTCATATTTCTCTTAGTAGGCGGTAGTCCACATGTCCACAAATGATGTAATTATATAAGAAAAAATTAGAATAATGAATCAATTTATTATAAAATATTTTAAAATGAATAAATGTGTAATAGATATCATATATATAATATATTAAACATAAAACCATTATTATTACCAAACATGAAATGTAGAAATGGAAGTATGAAACGACATTGGTCCACAAGGCGGTAGTCCACCGTACACATGATCGATGATTGTGTATCTAAATTGATAGATATGTGTTAATGTGTATGTCAAACTATTATCATAAAAAATATCATTATATTGAATATAATGGGGCTATTATAAAATAATTATATAACAAAAATTAAGGGGTGTATAATTAAATGAAATAAAAGTGATCATTGAAGAACATTTCCTCTTATTTAGGTAACTCTTTTCGGTTTATAAAAAAAAATCCTTGTATTGAATTTTGAAAAATTTTAGGATTATTGGATGAGGGGAAGGATTTCGGGAGATTAATTGGGTAGGTAATATATGAGAAAAAGGGTTTTGGTGGTGTGAATAATTGGGATGGGTAAGTTCCTTTTAATAGTTGAGGAGGAGTGGCATTCTCTTAGATATTTTAATTGTAAAATTACACCCACGTTTTCCCATGACATTTGGATCAAATAATTAACCAAATTAGAAAAAGGGGAGGAAAAGGTATAAATATGGGTAGAAAATAGGTTTTAACAGGTTTCTTATTAATTTTGGCCCATTTGTTAATGGTTTTGTCCCTTGATAAGCCTTATTTTACCTTAATCGATGTAATTAATTGTAATTACTTTTACAGTGATTTTTTTGTAAATAAATAATTTTTTCCTTATAATATAGTAAAATTTAACCTCATTACAATCATGGAGTCAATTTTTATGAAATTAAATAACATATGTTGATGAAATTAATTAAAAATTAATCTTACAGATGGGATGATAAATCATGTTTTTAAAGTAAAATGCTCAAATTATTTAAAAGTTTCTATATCATGTTTTATTATGAAATTGATTATTGAAAATTAATTTGATTAATTTATGTATAATGGAAGAAATTATAATAAAATTTAAAAAATTTCACACTATAAATTATTAACACGAAAAAGTAGTTTAAAAATTAAATTTAGTATTTATCAATATTAATGAAGAAATGAAACATTACATAAAAATATTAAAATATCACTATATGATAATTTTTTTGATCATATTTATATATTTAAGTTTATTTTTAAATACAAATTTTACAAAATTCAAACAAATTGGATTTAAAAAATGTTCTTCATTAAAAGTCTGTAAATCTTCTTTAAGAAAAATAAAACATTTTAGTATAAAACATAAAATATGAATATATTATGAATATCAAATATATATGATGAATATAAAAAATATTTACATGTGTATATATAATATATGTATATTATTATTATCCTTCAACAATAGTAATTAATTTAATTTATTTGGATAAAACAACATTGTGAGCTTAAAATCAATTTTTTATATTCAAATAGATTTTTTAATTTCTAATTAAATTATTACCAATAAATTCAATCATATATAATCAAATGTTAGTTAATATTATTAATGACTACTAATTTAATGACTAGGTTATATATTATTATTATTATTATACAATACTGATATATTTGTTTTCTGTAAAACTTGGTTTTGCGTGTAACACAAGCTATTGAAGAAACCCATTGCAGCATGACACGCAAGCTAACTAAGTATTTTTTTCATTTCATTCTATATAATAGATTAAAAAAATTAAATATATTTTAAACTATTGGGATTTAATATTCAATTTTATTCTTAGTGTTATGTTTATTACATTCTATTGAACCAAAATGACTCTTTTAGAATTTTGGGGAGTTAAATTATCCACACTTTAATTAAATTGCATTCTCACAATTTAAAAATGATATAAAAAATACGTGGTTTGGTATTTATAAAATCATTTTTATAAATCCCACATCATTATAAGAGTTAATAAACCTTCCTACTAATAAGTGATATTGAATAGTACAACGGTCATAAAGAATAATATATAACTAGGTCTCTAAGTAGGAGAAAATGAGTGGAAAGTAGAAATACATACATGGAGGCAAATCATAATTTATTAATTGAATGATTCAGGTCATTGATTATAAAAAATAAAAGATCAATGCAATTTTTAGGTCCTCAAATCCATTAATAAATATCGATTAAAAATACAATTAGATCAATAAAATTTATTTATTGGGACAATATTTTTGTTTTATGATCCGTTTTCAAATGTTAGGGAATTATATTATTGACTATGAATATTGGGAAATATAATTAAATGATTTTTTTTTTAAAATTATTAGTATCAATTTTATATTTATTTGTGTTGTTCAAATTATAATTCAACCATTAGTCCATGAAATTGATATCCAAAAATTAACTTTCATACTACAAGCACTAAAAATCACTTTTAACAGATTATAAGGCCCTTAAAAGAGTGAAATGTTTTTCTATTTTATTTAAATAATTCTACAAATATAATATGGTTAATATATTAATCAATAAAACAATAAAGTGACCCAATTATTTTATTAATAATATTTTTTCACAAACTTTTTTAACTAAAAATAATAATATATAAACATGGATATTGTGTAGTGCAGTGGTTGGTGGTAAACCCATCTCATCCATTGGTCATGGGCTCATGTCTCATAGCCATTCAAGAATTTATGGGTTTTCTTATGTAATGCAGTTTTCCCTTTGGTAAAATAATATTTATCTAATTCGTATTATGTTATAAAATTTATGTTTTCCATTCCTATAATTTAATTATTAAACAATAGTTTTTCTTGGGTTTTCTATAAAAAATATTAATTTTTCCAAAATGTCCAAAAATATGATTTTTATTTCCACCCCGAAGATTATCAATGCCTTTTAATTTTTATCTATATAATGTAGAGTCGTTATTCCTCAAATAACATGTTCAATATGACCTATAAAATCAATAAATTTATAAAAAAAATGACTTTAACCTTTGTATACTCTCATTACAGAAAACCAGAAAGTGTTTTTTATGTAATTGAAATTATAATAAAACCTAATCTCATATTACAACGATGGTATCCATAAGTATTAAGTTGTTGAATATATATATATATGATTTTATGATAATCCTCAATGTCTATCTTAGGGTTCTGTTCAATAATTTGTGATCTCCTAAATCTAGTTCACATGGATGTTTTTAAGCATCATTTGATAAAAACTCTAGTGAACCAACCCTTGTATGATTAGAGCCTATGTTGATTACCATTACATTAACATGATTACTAGAAATCAAATCCAAAAGGACCATATATTTTAGTAGTCTTGATTACCATATATAAATATGATTCTAGCATTACTATTGGATACACTAATTAAAAATTGTTTTTTTATTTTGAGTATATAATTACTCCCACTTATAATATCCATGAATGTCATTCGTAGAACACTTCTTCGATTTTTGTGCAGGTAAAAAATAAGGTGACCTTAGATTTGAATTATGGTTTAAGTAAAATAAAATAAATAATTAATAAAGAAGATTAATAATTATTGAAAGGTAATAATTAGACACACATTCCATATAAATTAACACCCCAAGATTCTACAGTACGTTTATCTTTGAAAAATATAATAGCGTTTGTTGTACACAACTTCGTGTTCTAACACACCACCACTAACCAAACTAGCAGTTATGAATAGTAAGACCCACTTTTTAAAATTTTTTAAATTTTTTCTTTCAAAATGGACCTGATTTTTGGATTCGGAATATCGAAATTAGCTTAGGGTGATTTTTTTGGTATTTTTCTCAAAAACTTTCAATTTGTGATGAATAGTGAAAAACACAGAGTTGTAGTTTAAAACCGAATTTTTATTTAAATAATTATTTATTTTAGTTAAATTTATTTTAGTTCAAAATAGAAACATAATACCTATATAATTTCAATGTAATTCATTGGTCAGTTTATAATAATTTATATATATAAAAATTTTATTGAACTTTTCACCGTCTTTTACCCACCTCCTAAGAGAATTTGCAAATTCACATAAAACTAAAATTTACAACTTCTGTGAGTGGAATTTAAAAAATCCGAGAGACATGGATAATATCAAGGAGTAAAATATGGTTCAATAAGATAAAAATAATTTTTGGTGAATTGTAACTTTTTACTTTTATTTACAACGGTTAAAAGTAAATAGGGTAATTAATGGAAAAATGATATTATTATTACCTTAACACATGTCCTAATTCTATTGGATAAGTATAATTCAACCAAAAACAACCTTAGGAATCAAATATGATCCATTAGGTCCACTTGGATTAGATTAGGAAACTTATTATTATATTTTTAAAAAAAGAGTTAAAAGAGTTAAAATCAATGTTTAAGAAAAAAAAAATTTAATATAGGGTTATACATAAGATAAAGTAGACTATAAATATAATTTAGAAAGATAAAAATATTTCCAACATAATGGTATTTTATTTAAATTTTTTAGACTTTAAATTATTTAAATTATTTATGTCATAATGATGATGTAGTAATTACCTAAGTAATGTATTATTAAAATAATTCATATTATAAATATCCAAATAAATGTAATTTGAAACTTTTTATGAATGAAAATAATTTTCTAGGTTAATATGACATTTTAGGGTTTTTTAGATGGATTTTTTAGAACTAATAATGATGTTATGAATTTAGAAAAAACAAAATACCAAATAGTGTCAAAATTGACATAAAAGAGTTTTGAAAACAAATATTATATTATTAATTGATATTCTGTTTTGAAAAATCTATGGTTCCGCAAAAGTAATTATATAATGATAGGTGTATCATTAATGGACCACTATGGGATCACCTGGAAGTATATATTATGTTTAATAACTATATAATATACAAATACAAAGAGACATGGTAAATGTCAAACTATTTAACAAAGAGTTATATCTAAAATATAAAGTTAATATAGTGACCCAACCCTTTATAAAACCTATTGGTTGAGTTGTTTTACACCCATGCTCAATTTATTCTTTAAATAATATATTTTGGAACCATTTTAATCTGAAAATTATTTTATTATAAAATAATATTTCTAGCTTTTCCTAAGGTGCCTCTCACCCCTCTTATAAAAGGGCACTCCCCCTTCTCTCTAATTCACACCTTCAATGCCATTTGGATCGGCCAAACTCTGCCCAAATACCCTCTCAACTATCCTACCTTTATCATAGAGTCCTTCCTTCAGTCTTAAATCCAACCTAAGGAGCATTTTTGATAAAATCAAAAGGAAGAACCCGAAGAAGAGGTAAATATCTCACCACCTCTTTCAAGTTCCTTTATTCTTCCACTTCTATTTTCTTTGTTGTTTCCATTCTAAAATAATAAATCCAATATATTATATATTCTGTGATGTTAATTTAATTATGTTACAACCTAATTCATTATTCTATCCATGTTTTTAATTACATGTCACCGTACGTGCGTACGTACGGCTTACCGACTCCACATCATGGTGTAATTTTTATTCAATACATTATTATTTAGATGGGTATAATAATCATGTTTAATTGATATAAATCATAAATATAACATGATAATGATTCTTTATATATTATATACCATCCAATTATATATTATTTTAATAAAAAAAGAATGATATTTTCACTCGTACATATGTACGGATTACCGTCTCCATGAACGTGATGAGATTCATTTCTCATCATATCCATTCAAGACAAATTTACATTTGATGATTACAAATATTGTATAAATACTTGATATCATTATGGATATGAATAAGATATATCCCATCTATAAAAAATAAGACTCACATAACAAAGAATATGAAGGAAAAGAAATCTTTTAACACCTGAATCAACGATAATACTAAGATATTATTAACAAAGCAATGTTAAAAGATCATATATGATATTATATTAATGTATAAGATTATTTTATAATTTAATAAAAATTATTTCTAATTTATACAGGAGGTTAATCTACCCTCAACTAAGGAAAATTACAAGGTAAGGGTTTATTTCACAATCTCTTCATTATCCGAGGTTGTTTATACTTAATTATCTACTAAGACCTCTTTATCATCCACATCAGTGTTTCTTAAAAATATATTTAAAAACATTCTTAATATTTTATAGAATATGTTTTATATTAATTTATACCCTTTTTTGATTTTTTTTATGATTTTTATAAATGAATCTTTCCGTAATTTTCCAAACAGGGTCCTTTTTAACATTTTCAACAAAATTAATGTATGAATGACTTTTTTAACTTATACGGTGGGTGCGACTATTTTATGCCATTATTAAATTGTTGAAGCTTCCCTTAAAAGATTATAAGAATATTTTCTAAGTGAAATTTTTATTTTATAATTATGGGACTTTTAAATGATTTCAAATATATATATATTTCTCTCAAATAGTTTTGATTTCTTCTATGTCAACATCATTTGATGGATTTTAAGATTATTTGAAGTCGATTTTTTATGAAACAATGCATCCATTTTGTGTTGAAGGTTTTGTGATATGTTTGACTATAGATGTGTTATTTTTATACCATTCATGGTTTATGGATAAAGTATTGACATTTCGTATTCTATTTTTAATACGAATGTTTATGTTATGTTTACAATTGTTCATATGAGTAATGCATTGGACTTTGTAAGTTACAAGTGGAGCCCGATATAGCTCCTCGATGCATCGGTAGGTCTCATGTGACAAACTAGTTACTTGGCACAAGGCCTTGACAAAATATTATTTGTAGTCTTGGCATAAGGCCTTGACTATGTGGTTATGATAGTCTGGGATTATGAATTCCATCATTATGAAAGTGGTTTTTGATATTTCATGTTATTTTTTGACTAGTATAATATCCATGTGAATTGGTAAATGTAATTATTTCATTTTATTTTTTCCATATTATTCCGAATTTCATGTTTAAAAGGATTATGATTTAGTTATATGTTATCGTAAATGTTTATGCTTTTTTATGAAAGTTCCCGCTATATTGTTATCCTTTCTGAGCATCTGAGATCACCCCTCTATAAATTTTATTTTTTCCCAGGACATGAAAATGTGTTTTATGACTGACCTACATGGATAGTCTGATGGGATATGAATATGGACTATGGAGACTATTATGTTGTAGTTTTCCTTTTTTTTATCTTGTAATGTATCTAGTGTTTCCAAAACTGATAAATTAATCAGTCTTTCGAGACATGATCTTTTGTGATCATGCCAGTGTTATGTAATAATGCACCAACTCTGGGTAACTGGGGTCGGGACGTTATAGTTGGTATCATAGTATGTTTTATACAAACCATGGAAACTTGATTTAGATAAAATATTATTAGAGAATGTAGCCCTAAGATAGAATTTGAGGATTTCTATTGAATAACTTCATATAATTTTTTTATTATAGAGATTTTGTGAGTTTTCCGAGCAATACATCCCTGTACAGATACGAGCAGGTAGAGGAGGCTCTGGCAGAGATGTACCTAGGGGTAAAACTTGAAAACACTGCTTTGACCTAGACTCGAATGGGAACTGGTGCACAACAATAGGCCTTGATGCACTCTTGGTTACGACACTCCCGAGGGATATGCCTAGGATAATTATCATTTTATGTAAAAAGCATTACGATGGTTTTACGGGTATATACATCCTCAAGGAAAACATTTTTATCATTAAAGATTATATCCATAAACATTCAATTTATGTTAAGTGTTTTAAAAGTTTGTAATTATGTATTTAGATTCATAAACTAATCTATTGTATGACATTGTTTTGAAATGGCTCTTAGTGGAAGGAATGGAAACCATATCAATGCACGCACTCCATGTAGAATTTTCCTCCTACTCAAATTAATTATACTGGAGATGGGGATGCAAGTGGTGTTGATCAGCTAATCACCATACTGGGATAACTCACTCATCTTATGAGTAATAACCTTACCCATATGAAGCACCCCGATCCACAACGTGGATGATCAATGTTAGATCGCTTAATTAGGAAAAAACCACCAACATTTAATGGGATTACGAATCCATTGGTAGCTGATAAATGGATAAGTTTTTTAGAGAAAATATTTCATGCCTTGGGGAGTAGCGAAAGAGAAAAGGTTGTCATGGCAGTTTACCACCTTACTGGAGATGCAGATCAATGATGGTCATTGATTCAAAACACAAAGGAAGATTATAAAGTATCAAATATGGAATGGTGGGAGTTTAAATAGCTTTTCATAGAAAAATACTTTCCTCATGACCATCGAGCAGATAAGGAATGGCAATTTCTGAGTCTGAGGCAAAAGGAAGACGAGAATGTTGCAAATTATGAGGCTAACTTTACAAGGATGGTGAGGCATCTAGCAGTTTATAGACATTACCCATGAATTAAGATTGATAATTTCATTGATGGGTTAAAACCGTTTCTCCATCTAAGTTTAGTCTCACAATAATTCTCGTTGTATGAAGATATTGTCTCATGCTCTATCAAGATAGAAAAAAATCTCTAAGTCTTACGACTTTAAAGCAAAGAAAGAGAAGAAGAGATGTGATGATCACTCTAGA
Source organism: Viscum album (assembly GCA_963277665.1). Lineage (NCBI taxonomy): Eukaryota > Viridiplantae > Streptophyta > Magnoliopsida > Santalales > Viscaceae > Viscum > Viscum album. The sequence continues at coordinate 650,832,568 of OY728126.1, forward strand.
ATTGGAAATAAGGTTACAAATGGAAAATTTTAATATCCACCCTATAGTAAATGTAGGAATAAACACACCGATACTTTCTAGAATGGAATGGTAGTCCGTTACAAGTGTGGTGAAAAAGGCCACCAAGCTCGTGATTGCATGGGGAAGAAATTAGCTACCAATTCTCAATGCCACAATTGTAGGGAGATGGGACATTATGAAAATGAATGTACTAAGCCTTAGGGGAACTTACCATAAAAAAGGCCAAGGGATCAAGGCCATGCTTATACTATCACTAATGATGAGGTAGAATCATCGAAAGATATGGTGGCAGGTAATTTATGGGTTTCCTCAAGTTTAGCCAATGATTTATTTGATTCTGGATCATCACATTATTTCATATCGTCCTAGTTTTTTAAGAAAATTAGGAATTTCCAATTTGATTTAAGAAGGGAGTTTTCAGTAAAAACTCCTAAAGTAAGTATCATTGAAATAATGTTTTGTGAATCAATCCTCATTAGATCATATACATGTTCATTATCTGCTGATCTCATCATCATACCCATGAATGAATTTGATATAATCCTCGGTATGGAGTGGATTTAGGACCATGATGCAAAGATTTATTGTAAGAAGAAGGAGGTTACAATTTATTATGATGATGATAAAGAACACCTTATCTTTAGAGCAGAATCTTCACCAACTAATTTTTATCTAGATCCACCCATAGTAGATCAACTAAATTCAATTATTGGGGAGGAAGATAATGAAAAAACTGTGGGTTAGTAAAGGAATTTTCAAATAGTGGATTTACCTATGGTGAAAGAATATGTTGATGTGTTTACAGAAGATTTACTTGGGCATCCTCAAGAACGAGACAGTGAGTTTTCCATTGATTTAATTCTTGGTTCAAGGCCCATATTGAAGACCCCTTATAGAAAAGCTACTATGGATTTAGTGGATCCAAAGAAACAACAAGAGGAATTGAGTAATAAGAGATTTAGTTTCCCTAGTGTTTCTCCATGTGTCTCCCCTATCATTTTTGTTAAGAAGAAAGATGGATCTATAAGGTTGTACATTGACTATAGGGAGATCAATGCTACTACAATATACAAAAAGTATCCCCTACCTTGAATTTATGATTTATTTGACCAACTACATGGAGATCCATGCTTTTCAAAGATTGACCATCGATCTGGATACCATCAGTCGTGTGTGAAGAAGGAATACATTCCGAAGACAGTATTTCGATCCAGGTATAGGCATTATGAGTTTACAGTAATGCCTTTTGGATTGACTGATTAAACGTCTGTCTTCATGGATATAATGAATAGAGTTATCAAATAATATCTTGATGACTTTGTATTGGTATTTATCGATGATATCTTGGTATTCTCCAGAAGATACAAAGATCATGAAAATCACTTGCGCATTATCCTAAAGACTCGTAGAAGTCACGAATTATATGGGAAGTTTAGCATGTGTGAGTTCTGGATTCAGGAGATTTCTTTTCATGTCTATATTATCTCTAAGGATAGAATAATTATTAATCCTTCTAAGACCAAGGCAATCCATGAATGGCCAGTACTGACAAGTATAACTGAGGAATGTAGTTTTATTGGTTTAGCAGGTTATTATCGATGTTTCATCCAGAAATTTTCCCGGTTGTCTAACCAATTAACAAATCTCACATGTAAAGGGGTTAAATTTGTTTGGAAAAAAGAGTGTGAAGAATGTTTTGACAAACTGATGGGAAGATTAGTCAATGCTCATATATGGACTCTACCATCGGGGAATGATGGATTCGTTATTTATAGTGATACATCAAAGAAATGACTTGGTTGTGTCCTTATACAGAATGGCGGGGTTATTGCCTATGCATCACGACAGCTGAAAATTCAAGAGCAAAACTATCCTACTCATGATATTGAGTTAAAAACTGTAATCTTTTCATTGATGATTTGGAGACACTATCTCTATGGTGACAAATGAGAGATGTATACTGATCACAAAGAGTTTGAAGTATATTTTCTCACTGAAATTACTCAACATGAGGCAAAAGATGTGGCTTGAACTACTCATGGATTATGGTTGCACGATACACTACCACTCGGGGAAGACAAATAAGGTGGAATATGCTTTGAGTAGAAAGTATCATTGAGTTTTGAACAAGATGAGAGTTGAAAGGGATCCTATTTTCATGGATCTAGTAAATATGTATATGGTAATCACCATGGAAGGTGAAACATCGATACTTTTTCAAATGGTTGCCAAATCATCTTTACTAGAAAGGATAAGGAGTTCCTAGACCGATGATAAAGAATTTCAAAAGAAGATTAAAGCTGTGAATGATGGGATATTGAGTGACATTGTGTATGGAGAAGGAATTTTGAAATTTGGGAAGAGACTTTGTGTTCACAATATACCTGATCTAAAAAGGTATTTGTTGAATGATTCTCATAGATCCAATCTCTCTATACACCCTGGGAGCACCAAAATGTATTATGATTTGAAGGATCGTTTTTGGTGGGACAACATGAAGAGGGAGATTTCTAATTTTGTGTCAAGATATATGGTTTATTAACAAGTGAAATCTAGAAGGAAACAGCTATGAGGAGTCCTACAACCTCTTCCCATACCTGGGTGGAAATGGGATAATATTACTATGGACTTTTTCATGGGAGTACCAATGACTCCTAAAAGGAATGATGCAATATGAGTCATTGTTGATCGTCTTACCATGTCAGCACATTTTCTTGCTATAAGAGAATATTTATCACTTGAACGATTAGCAAGACTATATATTAATGTTGTTTTAAGAAATCATGGAGTACCACCATCAATTGTTTCTGATCGTGATCCCTGTTTGACATCAAGATTCTGAAATTTTTTCAGAAATCCGTAGATACTGAACTTTGTTTGAGCACTGCCTACCACCACCAAACTGATGGAAAATCAAAACGGACTATTCAAACCATAGAAGACATGTTGAGATATTGATCACATGAAATTCAGGGTATGTGGGATCAATATTTACCTCTGGTGGAATTTACCTATAACAATAACTTCCATTCCAGTATTCGGATGGCACCATATGAAGTGTTATACGGAAAGAGATGTCACATGCCATCCTATTTGGATGTTGTTGGTGAAAGATAACTCGTAGGCCCAGAACTAGTAGAGGAAAAGATGGAAAAGGTAAAGGTAATCCGAAACCACATCAAAGAAGCTCAAAGTATGCAGCAGATCTATGCCGATAATCGAAGGGAGGATTTGGAATTTTAGGTAGGAGATCATGTTTTCATAAAGGTATCTCCATGGAATGGAGTTATGCGTTTAGGTAAGAAAGGTAAATTGAGTCATAGGCACATCAGACCTTTATAAATTCTAGAACGAATTTGGGTTGTATCTTACTATTTGACAATGCCGCCAAATCTCTCCAATGTTCACGATGTGTTCCACGTATCACTGTTGAGAAAATACATGCTTGACCCAACACATGTACTCAACTACGAGGAATTAGAACTGGAACCCGATCTGTCTTATTGTGAAGAGACTGTCAAGATTCATGATACAAGAGAACATGTGCTGATAAACAAGACAAATCGTCTTGTAAATGTTCTTTGGACAAACCAAAAGATGGAATAGGCAACGTGGGAACTCGAGGATCTTATGATGAAGAACAACCCGAGTCTTTTTATGCAGTAACACTATAGAAAATTCAAGGAAGAAATTATTTTAAGGATGGGAGAATGTAACACCTCAAGCTTCCACGATACATTTCTCTTTGAATAATATAGTAGTGTGTGTTGTATGCAACTTCGAGTTCTAACACCACACAACCAACCAAACTAGCCGTTGTGAATAGTAATACCCACTTTTTAAAATTTTATAAATATTATCTTTCAAAATGGACTTCATTTTTGGATTCGGAATATTCAAATTATCTTAGGGTGAATTTTTGATATTTTTTTAAAACATTCAATTTTGATGAATAGTGAAAACACTGAGTTATAGTTTAAAACCTAATTTTTATTTAAATAATTATTTATTTTATTTAAATTTATTTTATCTCAAAATAGATACATAATACATATATATGCTCAATGTAATTCATTAGATTCAGTTTATAATAATTTTAGATATATAAAATTTTTTTTAAACTTTTCACCGACTTTTACCCACCTCCTAGGAGAATTTTAAAATTTACATAAAACTTAATTTTACATAATCAATGAGTGGAATTCCGAAAATCCGAGAGACACGGTTAATATTAAGGTGTAAAACATGGTTCAATAAGATAATAATGATTTTTTGTGAATAGAAATATTTTCATTTTATTTAACATGGTTAAAAGTAAATAGGGTAATTAAGTGTAAAAATGATATTATTATTACCCTAAATAATGTACTAATTCTATTGGATAAGTATAATTCGACCAAAAAAACCATAAGAATAAAATATGATCCTTTAGGTCCACTTGGATTAGATTAGGACAGTTATAATTATTTTATTTAACAAAGAGTTAAAAGAGTTATAATCAAATTTGATAAGTAAAAAATTTTCAATATAGGGTTATACATAAGATATATTCGACTATAAATATTCATTAGAAATATAAAACTATTTACTACATAATGGTATTTTATTTATATTTTTTAGACCTTATATAATTTAAATTATTTATGACACAATAATGATGCAGTAATTACCTAAATTATGAAATATTAAAATAATTGATATTATAAATATCCAAATAAATGTAATTTGAAACTTTTTATGAATTAAACTAATTTTATAGGTTAATATTACATTTTAGGGTTGTTTATATGAATTTTAATTTAATTAATAATTCTTTTATAATTTTAGAAAAAAATAAAATACCAAATAGTGTCAAAATTGACATAAAAGAGTTTTTAAAAAATATATTATATTATTAATTTATATTCTATTCGTAAAAATATAAGGTTCGGAAAATGGACTTATATAATGATAGGTGTATCATTAATTAACCACTTGAGGTTTTATTTAATGTATATAGAAGGATTATTAATGATATACATAAAAATACAAAGAGACATGGTAAATGCCAAACTATTTGACTAAAAGTTAAATCTAAAATATAAAGTTAATATTGTGACCCAAAACTATCTAAAACCTATTAGTTGAGTGGTATTCGACCCATAACCACCTTATCCTTTATATAATACATTTTGGAGCCATTATAATACGAAAATTATTTTATTATAAAATAATATTTCTAGCTTTTCCTAAGGTGCCCCTCACCCCTCTTATAAAATGGCACTCCCCCATTCTCCCTAATTCACACCTTCAAAGCCATTTGTCTCAGAAAAACTCTTCCCAAATACCCTCTAAACGTTCCTCCCTTAATCCTAGAGGCATCCGATTAGTAAAAAAGCCAACCTAAAGAGCCCTTTTGATCAAATCAAAAGGAAGAACCCGAAAAAGAGGTAAATATCTCACCACCTCTTTCAAGTTCCATTCTTCTTCCACTCCCTCTCTCTTCGTTGTTTCCATTATAAAATAATAAATTAATTATATTATACATAATTTTATGTTATTATAAATATGTTCCAACAAAATTCATTATTATATCCATCCTTTGACTGGCATGTCACTATACGTGTGTACGTACAACCTACCGTCTTCACGTCTTGGTGTAATTGTTATTCAATAAATTATTATTTGGATGGGTATAATAATGATGTGTATTTGATGTAAATAATAAATATAATATTATAATGACTCTTTATATATGATATACCATCCAATTATATATTATTTTTATAACAAAAGAATGATATTTTCGTCTGTGCGTACGTACGGATTTCCGCCTCCGTGAACACGAAGCGATTCATTCCCCTTCGTATCCATTCATGAATAATTTTCATTTGATGATTAAAAATAATGTTTAAATAATTGATATAATTATTTATATGTATATGATAAATCTCATCCATAACAAACATGTCTCACATAATAAATAATATAAAGGAAAACGAATCAGTTTACACCCGAAACAACGATAATACTAAGATATTATTAACAAAGCAATGTTAAAAGATAATATATGATATCATATTAATGTATATAGAGCTTTTATAACTTAATAAAAAATATTTCACTATTATAAAAGAGGTTAACCTACCCCCGAACAAGTAAAAGAAAAAGGTAATGGTTTATTTCACAATCTCTTCATTATCCAAGGTTGTTTATACGTAATTATCAACTAGGACCTCTTTATCATCCACATCCATGTTTCTTAAAAATTTATTTCAAAACATTCATACTATTTTATAGAATATGGGTTCATGTCATTTATACCCTTTTTTTAATTTTTATAAGATGTTTATATAAGAATCTTTCTGTCGTTTTTTAAGCAAAGTCCTTTTTATCCTTTTTGAAAAAATTAATGTACGATTTTTTTAAATTATACTGTAGGTGCGGCTATTTTCTGCCATTATAAAATTGTTGAATATTCCCTTAAAATATTATAAGAATATTTGTAAAGTAAATGTTTTATTTTATAATTACGTGAATTTTAAATTATTTAAAAAAAAGATATATTTCTCTCAAATAGTTTTGTTTTCATCTATGTCAACATCCTTTGATGGATTTCAAGCTTATTTGATGTTGATTTATTGTGATACAAAACTTCCATTTTGTATTGAAGGTTTTGAGATATGTTTGACTACGGATGTTTTATTTTTATACAATTCATGGTTTATGGATAAATTATTGACATTTCGTATGCTAGTTTTAAAATGAATGTTTATTTTTTTTAAACCTGTTAATATGAGGAATACATTGGACATAGTAAGTAATGGTTGGAGCCCGCTATAGCTCCTCGATGCATCTATAGCTCTCATGATACAAACTTGAGTCTTAGCAAAAGGCCTTGACAAAATCTTATTTTTAGTCATGGCACAAGGACTGAACTATGTGGTTATGATAGTCTGGCATTATGCCTTCCATCATTATGAAAGTGGTTTTTGATATTGCATGTGATTATTAGACTAGTGGAATATCCATGTGAATAAGTAAATGGAATTATTTCATTTTATTTTTTCCATATTTTTCTGATGTTCACGTTTAAAAGTATTTTTTTTATTTATACATTGCATTAAATGTTTATGCTTATTTATGAACATTTTTTCTTTATTGTTATCTTTACTGAGCTTCTGAGATCACCCCTTTCTATGTTTTATTTTTTCCCAGGATGTGAAGAAGTATTTTATGACTGACCTGTAGGGATAGATTGAGGCGATATGAGTGTGGAATATAGAGACTATTTTGTTGTAGTTTTCCATTTTATCATATAATGTAATCCTTATGAATATATCCAGTGTTTCAAAGGCTACTAAACTAATTGTTTTTTCGAGACTTGATCTTTAGTGATCATGCCAATGTTATGTAATAATGCACCGACACTGGGTAACTAGGGTCAGGTCGTTATACATAATTAATAAACAATGGAGGAAGTGAATAAACAATAATGAAAGGTAATAACTTAACACACATTACAGAAAATCAATAAATTATTATGGATGTGGATAAATAATATGACAAGGTAATAACTAAAAACAAATTCCACTCAAATAAATGAATGAGGAATAATCCATATGGTATGTAAAATAACTGAAACACATTCCTTTTAATCTATGAACTGATATTGAAATTAATCCTTTGATAAATTATATTAAAATTGTCATATATAAGAATAAATAAATAATAAACAAATGAAGTGATTAATTATTTGATGACTTGTATGATTCACCTAAAAACCTATTCCATCCATACCATTCATAAGATTGTTTAAAACATCAAGTAGATTTTCATTTAATTTTCACAATTGATTTTTATCATGAAAACTATTCAAATCAATGAGGGGCTATATGAATCCAGGGCCCCACCCATCCATACCAGTCCCTGAATTTGTTACATATCTTGTAATTGATTTAATTAATAAAAAATATTCCTTATCAAATATCTTATTATGTTAAGAGTACAACATTATCAACATTTACCCTAATAATAAAATAACAATCAACGTAAATTCCATATGTAAAAATTGAAAATGGATTGGGCAATAAGAACATCAATGATAAATAATATGGAAATTTAGAGTAAATATAATATCTAATTATCATATGAGATTAAATATATCAAGGGTTCTAAAAGGAACGATGGTAGTGAATTTCAATACTATACTATTTCAAAGAAATCATAATCCATTAAGTGGAAGACTAAGAGTGTTATCAAAACAGCACTCCCCATGGGGTGTAAGGATAAAGAGTTATTGTCATTAATGAAGAGAAGTACAATAAAAAAATATCGTTTTCATTTTGAAAATATTTTTCATTTAAAATCAATTCTAAAAACATTTTATTTCAAAATTATCCATTTAAGCTTGAAATAAAATGTTTAATGATAAAATGAAGGGTAAATCTATACATTTTGTAGAACGTAAAAAATAAAATTACTTTTTCTAGGTAATAAGGATAGAAAAGTGAATTTTTCAAAATGTAAAATGAATTTTAATTTGATAATAAATATATAAAATTATAAATATTCTTTTAATAGTATATTTTTAAAGTATAAAAATATTTTTAATAAACACTTTTATAAAATATGAATTTTATAAGAAAATATGTTCTTCGATTAAATGGTGAAATGAAGTAAATATTTATGAAAAACATTTTCTATAAAATTTTGATTTATAATGTCTGTAAAAATGGTACTATTACATGATAAAGGTCACAAATACCATTATTTGAGTAAAAATAAATGGTTTATTGAACAAATATTATAAAAATTTCTTTAATGGGATTTTAAGAATAAGGAATCTCAACTAGATTTAGATTGTGAAATAATCCTGCAGAATTGTCATAATGTAAATGTGAGGATTCGTAAATGAATTGATTATGTGTATAATATATAAATCCAAGAATAATAATTTAAAAGACATCAATATATAGTCAAATATATTATACCCATAATAATATAATATGATTGAAAATATGTATGTAATATAACCCAATGAAAGGAATTGAATTTTGACATTTATTTACCACTATGTAACATTAAGTTGAAATCCTCATAAATGAAATAACTCAAATTGAAACTCAAAATAAAATGAATAATGGTTCATTAATGATATTAAATGTAAATGGGGTATTTTATTATATACATATATAAATTAATCTAGCTTCTTAAAATTACAATAAGCCTCAATAAAATGAAATTGGGATGAAATACCTTACATTGCATTTACTTTTGGGTGAACATACTTTATCATCTTGTTTTATTATTTAAATAATTCAATAACATATACCAAAATTATAATAATATTTATAATTTCATATTTGATATTTTAATAAAATCTTATTTCCCATTTTTTAACAATCATTCATTATATTCATTATTTCGTGTGTAAAATACCAAGTTTCATGAGTATGTTTTGAATTGTTATTAATAGAATTCATACATAGATCATGTTATCATAATTTAAATAATGTAAATCATGAGGTAAATATATTTTATATTAATTATGTATTTATATATTATAAACAATTAAACATGGAGATAATAAATGGAAATCTCTACTTATTGATATGGTAGGCCATATGTACACATGAACGCTACTTCCATTTCCATATCGTATTTAAAAAAATGAAAACTATATGATATATATGGATATTTTAAAACTATTATCATATTTATGCAATACATTTTTTATATTTTCATTAATACCATCATTAATACATTCCATGTATAGTGTGAACAATTCACATTACTTTGTGGATGCAAAAGTACACATTTCCACAAACAATGAAATTTTATACCCACAAAATGGAATGAATAAAGGTATATGTTATACAATAATTAAATAAGAATAGTGAAATTGTAAATATCATATATATATATATAATATATAAACCATGAATCCATAATTATTTCCCACCATTAAAGGTGGAAATAGATTAATGAATTACATCGGTTCATGATACTGTATTTTCCTTACACTCAAATGATTATTGCGTACCCCATTTGATGGATGTGTGTGAATTGTAGGTGGAAAAATTATCATAATAATATTTAATTAAATTTATTATAATGTTGTTATTATTTATTTATTTCAAAAATATAATTTTATTGATGGAGAAGTAAGTGAAACAAAAGTGATCGTTGAAGAACAATACATCTTATTCGGTTAAATTATTTTAGTATATACTTATAGTCTTACGTTCATTGATATCTACCTAAATTTAGGCTTATAAGATGGAATGAGGGAGGTCAAAAGCTTTTAATGAATTTTTTTGGATGATAAAAATGGATAGAGGAGTGTGAATAACTAGGAGACATGAGTGACTTTTTATACTGGAGGAGTGGTATTCATATAAATTTTTTAAAGATAGATTTATAAACTTGTTTTCCCCTTGTAAAGTGAATAAAATAACGTAATTATTATATAGAAGGTATTTTATGGTCTAAATATTACTATAATATAGGTCTAAGAAACTATTCGAGGTCATTTTGATTAAGGATTAATCCCTCGTTATGCTTAATATTACTTTTATATGGTAAATAATTTTAATTACATTCACTAGTATTTTTCACCAAAATGATATAATTTCACATATTAGAAAATATAAACTATTATCATTTCAAATATTTATTCCATTTTTTCAAATTTCAATAATAGAAGTGGCAGAAATTTATTTAAAGTTATTCCAGTTGACGATATGACAAAGGGGGTTTTTAAAGTAAAATGATCAAATGTTTAAAAGGTTTTTATATCATATTTCTCTGCGAAATTGATTTAAATGAAAACAAATGGATTCATTTATGTATTATTTTCCTATTTAAATTTTAAAAACGATTTAAAATATAATTTAACACTATTAATCATTTATAATGAAAAGCAGTTATCAATTAATATTCAGTATTCTTCATTATTTATAAAAAAAGAAATATCTCATTAAAATAAAAAAAATAAAGAAATGAAAATTTATATACTCCTATTTCATTAATGATGTTTATTTGAATATATATTGTTTATAACAATATAAAAAATTGTATTTATAATAGGATCGCCATTAAAAGGTGATAAATATGCCGTCAGAAAATTCCTTTTTTTATATTTGAAAAATAATTTATTCATCTACAGTTTTTATAAAATATATTGTATAGATATAAAAAAATATTTTATTCAATATATAATATATATAATTAATTAATATAATTCACTAATAGTCAATAATTTATTTTTCTAGGATACAATATCTTTGTGATTATAAAAACATTTTCCTTATATTAAATTGGGTTCTATATTCAATTGTAATTAATTGTTAACCAATGGATTCAGTAATTTAAATTAATATAATAGTTAATTATATTCATTACTAAAAATTTAATTCTAAGGTTATATCTTATAATATTAATATTTAAATAATATATTGTTTTCCAGTAACACGTGATCTTGTGTGTAACACAAGCTGTCTAAGAAACACTTTGTTTCATGCGATGATCGCTAACTAACTATTGTGTACTTTTCAAGATATAAAAGAGATTAAAATTGTAAAAATATTTTAATTTCATTTGATTTTATATTATCTTCTACACTTGGAGTTTCAGGTCATAATCACTATTGAATAATAGTTAATCATTTTATATTTTTTTAGGGATTTACATGTATTTGAAAATCCATTCTATTAAACCCATTCGTATAGAATATGAGATTTAGTGTGAGATTCTTTCACATGTGATATTATTGGGTAACCATTCAAATTTAGTAATGATTATATTAATTAACATATATTTCCAAAGGAATAAATATTGAATATTTCAATATCATATGAAAGTACACTTATATAATCATGGATGATGAGGAAATAGAGTTATAGATAGAATGTGTGTGGCATTTATTGTAATGATTTAAGGTCACCATCATTGAATATTAAGTTTTTTTATGATGATTTGTGTTCAATCATATTATATAAATTATTAGATTCAATTTTTATAATTTTTTCAGGGGCTTATAATATATTGGAATTATTATAATTTTTGTCAAATGAATAACGTGGGAACTATTTATTTGTGTAATTATAATAAGTCAAAAAATTTATTAGGGAATTTTTTGATCAATAAATTTAATAATCATAGTAATTTATTTTAGATTCTCTTTTCTTGAGTTTTTAGATAATTTTAATATTATAATTTTATTCCACTAGCATACATTACTTTAGGATAACCATACTTTCTTATTTCATAATTATATGTAATATCTCTCCATGAAAAATAAATTAATTAAAAAGTTAACATATAAATAGGGAAAAATAAAATTTCACCATGATACAAAACATATAGTTAGTGTCACATATGGTTTTCAAAGTGATATATCATCAAATTTTGTCTGTATAGAAAATTTTATGGAGGATCATGCTGAAATGTTTTAAAAAATAAAATAAATTTCCATACATACTAAATTTTAGTCAATAAAAAATATATTTTCATTTTATATGTTTGATTCTATGAGTTTTTTTGGGTAATATCTGTTGAGTTACCTGAGCACTCTACTATGATACATAAGATAATTATTTTTTTGTAAAAGATATACTTTTTTAAGAATTATGATAATTCTATGATATTTTTTATGTTAATATTAATTCTATTTTAATGGGTAACTAACCTAACATATTCGGTGAATTAAATATTAATATATTAATAAGTTATTGAAAACATTAATATACCAATATTGATTATTCATCACTGATTCATGTCAATAATTTTATATAATTAAAATAAAATATGTAATGAGCATTGCACCATAATGTTGTATATTAAATAATGTATATTTGAATACCATTTATGATGATAAATAATTAGTAAATTTTTCAATAATATTGTTCAATAGTTTGAAATGATTGGCTCAATTTTAAATCGATAATTAAATAAGATATCTCATTTGGAAAAATAAATATTACTTGATTTTTTGGACTTATTGATAATTGACTAATTCATGGGGTGCTAAAAACACCACAGTATGAATCATTTCAAAAATATTGAATATCAGAATTCTAAATATCATGGGTTTTCGTTTTTTTAAAAGGAAACTATTTTTTTCAATCTGTTGAGAGGTTTAGGATAAAATTCAGAAAAATTAGAATAAAAAATCACTTTTGGGAAACTAATTTAAATAATTTTATATAGAACCTCTGTATCAAAACAGTTTTGTACGATATAAACTGACACTATTTCTATCTGGATAATTTCATGCATCAAATGAGAAGAAAAAAATTAAAACTTCTATGAAAATTTCATCCCTTACTATTAAAGAATAAAATAAGATTCAACATGGTCAAATCAATTTAAAATGGTAATAAAAATCATTGAATAATAGTTATAAGGGTATAATATGATTTCTTTATATTGTATTAAATAATGAATATATGAGACAACTGATTGAAATTGAGATGAGGAATTGTTAAAGTTTAACATTTTCATAATACCATGTAAGGAGATCATATATATCATATCCAATAGAGACCTGAGTAAACTCAAAGATCATTTTAAGAGGAGTAAAAAAATCTTATTTTTAATTTGGAATACCAAGTTGGTTTAATAGTCTGAAAATAAAATTTTGGTTCTTCTTTTATACTTGGTTTGTTTTTTAAATTCATGTTCATTGATTTACCCTTATATATTGGTCATTATAATAAAATAGATGTACAGTGTTTGTGGGATGTCTAAAATAATACATTTATGATGTACTCATATTTCATAGAGGCAATCATCATTAAACTATTCCTATGTAACATTTTGTTTCATGTCATTTATATAATTCCATGCATATAAAACAAGTAAGGGAAGAAGAGACAGATAGTTCACATTAATAAATTGGTTTATAGGGAAAATTATTAGTTTTTAGTTAATGCAAAAATAATCAATACTGATTCCCCCAAACGAATCCCATGAATTTATGATTTTTTTAGAAAAATTGATGATCTACTAGTAGTTGGTGACATTTTGCTACCAGATTTAATTATTAAATATCATTAGGTTCCCACTGTGTTTTATTATTATTAATCTAGTTTATTTTTATTATTAAATCATGGAAGAATATTTCATGATTTTATAAATTATTTTGATAAGGTATTGAGGGTTGATAGTGTTATTTTTGTAATTAGAGATCATTTTGCATCATTATATCAAAACTGGTGATGAAAACAATTCTAGTATGGAATTTACATAACAATTTATTCTATATAAAAAAATCATAGAGCATAATTCATCACATAACCTTACACATAATGCTCTCATATGATCAATTTAGCCTATTTGTGAATTCACGTATCTATTTTTAATGATTTAGTTAAATGAGTCACGTAACTAAATTTTATGGAGAATGATGTAGTCGATATGAAAAGTTCCAAAATTCCTATGGGCATAGTTTACTTTCATTATAAAATAGTTTACATAGAAAAAATTTAAGGATTTAGAAATTTGATATGACATTTTTAATCTATTAAATAAAGTAATCACCTACATGAGTTATCTAAATGAATCGTCATTTGGAAATGTTTCCAACCACCTATATTGTTCGCCCCATAATTTTATTGTGTGGATCATTCAAATACATTGGGGAAAAAATTACATGAATTCCACAATTTGAAATTTTGATAATTTGGATAACTGATTTAGTTGGTTACATTAATCATTTTCCTACCAGATATGAATATATAGAAAGAATGACTATGTTAACCACTTATGTTAGTTTTTTCATCACAAATTTAGAAACAAGAATCATGAAAGCCCTAAAATTAGAAAAATGATTATGACAACCTCCATCCCTTCTCAAATCACATACTGGCATCCTAAAACATTCATACATGATTTATTCAACCATTAAAACTAGATCAATGATTCTTGATTTCTCACTACCTTTTGATTTGATGATGAAAATGTTAAACTAAAAAACATACCCTGACTCACCACTTGAATGAAAAATCATATCGAATATCAGTGATATATATCCTGAAAACACTATTTGTTAATTTATAGTTTTTTAAGGATTTCCATACCTTAGTGACACACATGTGTGGGATAAGTGAACCATATGAATTTACTACCAAACTCATGATTCCAATGTAATTCTCCCCCATATTATAACTCCTACCCTTAATCATATAATTCATACCCCCTTTCGAAATATATGTTGTAAAATTATGGGGGTGGTGTTTCAAACTAAAATATTCTCATGTGTGTGGTGAAGGTGAACATGATTTTTCTGAAAAAATTATGAAAATATTTCACGTCTCATAGAATTTGTAAAAATATCTTCAAGATGAACATAGTTCCAATATAAAAGATTTTTATTTAACCTAAATCAGTATTCACTTTGCCAAAATTATATCTAATTTCATTATGTTTATACCGATAGTTTTGAACTAGTTTTTATGGGTTAATTTCACTTTTATTGTCATAATGTTCCTTTAATATTCACTGAACATCATCCCACAAATAGTTTATCTAAGCATGTATCAATAAAGAATGATTAAATACATGTGTAGCCACTCTATACTAAGGTTCATCCACATAATAGTTCATTGATCTCTTTTTCATTAATTACATTCTAACTCAACCATCCACAAAGATAAAACGTCAGCTTAGGTAGATTTATAGTCTATACAGTCACCTTCCCTATCTGTATCTGTGTAATGAAGAAAATATGAATCCACATTATATCAATAGAGTAATCTACAATTGACAATTCCTTTGAAATTCCAAAAAAAAATTCAACTATAAGAATTTGTTACTCCTTTGTACTATTTGATACATTTCTCTTAGAGTCGTTACATGTGAAATTTATGGTATGATTGTAGTGATATAATCATGTTTTCCTATCAGGATTATATATTTTTTATCGGACTTACTATATTTTTTATCATTACACAACTTTTTTCCAACTGATATTGGGATTAAAACAATTTTTACATATTCTATTCAAAAATTCCATTTCATTTTTATCATACTATTCTATAAAAATAATGATATAATTTATATTATTCTCAATCTATAATCGTATAATTTTTTAAATTCTACCAATATATACATCGGTGCCTTGTTATTCATCTATGTCACAAATTACCTATATAAAAAATATAATTAAAATCAAAATTAATGGGGTTGAGTAATACATATTCTTGTAATAGTTGTTACCAAAAAACCCATTAATGAACCCCATGTTTCTCTAAATCCAAAAAATATTATAATACAATCCCCTTAGAGCTTCTTTTAATATATAAAATTGTTTATATAATCGATAGACTATTATTAAATTATTATCATGAATGAAATGTTCTATTTGTTTTATACAAAATTATTCTTTATGTAAGCATTCATTAATTCATACCTAATATATATTTGATAAAATATGTAATTCTTTTTTTTCCTTGAGAAGATCATTATTATTATCTTTATTTTATCAATTTTTGAAAAAACCTCTTCAAATTTAATTCCTTAACTTTTAAAATATCCCCAAAATCATGTTCATCCTTGTTATGTGTGAATTCACCATTATCATTCACTATGTCCCTAAAAACCCATTGTCTAATAATGATATTTTTAGTTTTTTTTTGGGAAAATATTCCAACTATTCATATTTACTATTTTATTGAGTTATTTATATATTTATTCTATTTTTTCAACATGTTTAATAGCCTCATCCACTATTATATGTTTATATTTTGATACATGAGTGTTGTGGATTCCAATTCTAAGTCCACTATTAGTTTGAGATGGTTCATTCTTATCCCTAGTGATATTGTCAGTGCATATTGTTTCTTCATCATATGAAACTAATTTTTTTCACTATAATCAACTTATTTGTCATCATTGTAGCATTATTAATTATCTTTAAATGATTCGGGTATTATTTTGGTAATGTTCCAAACCATTACTCTAGAAAAATACTCGCTATTTAATGTAGATAGTCATTTTATTTAATATCCAAAAAATTTAATAATATTTTAATCAATCATTACATATCACCACTAAACTATTTTGTTGAATATTTTATTCATGCATCTGTATCTATTTATTTTAGATAAATATCCCCGAAAGACTCTATCATAGTCCTCTTCTTAAAACATTTCCAATAAGGTTCCTTAGATTTTAATAAAACATGGACATGAAAAGGATGTGATGTATTTCACTATAGGATTATTTTTCATCCACATATTAGAGGGTGTAACATGTTTCTCCACTATCAAAAGTCATATATTTTTCTTATATAAAACTATACACATTTCTTCTCTATAGAATTATTTTGATAAATTTCTCTTAGAAAACATAGTTATGTCCATTTACACAATAACCTTATTATTCCTCTCTATAACACCATTATGTTGTGGTGTATATGGTTTGAAATAAAAATGTATGATTCTATGATATATTAGATAATATTTAAATGACTTACTTCTATATTTACTCCCATTATCATATCTCTATTTTTTATACACATGATAATATCTTTTTGAAACTTCCAATTGAACAATTATAACATACTAATAAACTGATAATTTAAATTTACTAAAAGAAACCATGACCCGAAAAAGTATTTCCCAATGAATGTAATGTAATAAAGATCATAATGGGTATAATTTATTCTCATGGTTCCACAATGATTTGTGTAGACTAATTTCAAAAAACATGGAAGTAATATCCATGTTCTTGTGAGTACTCTAATCTATATATCCTTATTGAAATATCACAAAGATTCTACCTTGATATATTTTCAAATAGGTTAAATATCTACAACATTATTTTTCATAATATTAGTTACATATATTTAAAAAATATTCCGATGTATTTTATTCCATAACATGTTTTCATAATTCATGACATATTAACATGAATTGGAAGGATTGCTAATGAAGAATAAATTTAAATTGGGTGATACATCCTTGAGAGATAATTCCTTAGTCACTTTTTATTTTAATGATTCATGATTTCATATATAATATATCATTATTCCAATTGTCGTAAAATTTCCTAACTATCAGCAATCTATATTTCAATTCTTCTACATAAAAATTTTACTACACCTACATCATTTTTCTTAATGTTCTTCAAAATTTTAGCATCACAAGTCACATGAGTGAAACACCCACTATCATGTCTGGGTTATTTTTTTATTGATTTCATTAATAAATACTTCTTCCAAGTGTTAATTTTCATCAGTGTACACATGATCTATTATCCATACATATTTCACAGATATATGACCTGGCATGATCACCATGCATTTCTATACTCTATATCCATTTTGGTCAAACCATCCAAATATATCTTCAGGTCAATAAAATGTAATTTTTTTTACTAGATTGTAACCATATTTCATTTCATCCCTTATACATCCTAATTCTATTTTTATTACTTTGTATCTAGTCCCACTAGATTATTTCAACCATTCTAAATATATATATACCAAAACCTATATTATTTATGTACTATAATTCCCCAAATCCAAAAATAAACATGAAATATGAATTTTCTTGAAATACCATAGTGGTATCAAGAAATATTAAACCTATAATTTGACATCTAGTTAACTATTAATGTCTATTTTTTTATATTATTTTGAAATTACGTTTAATTAAATTGTATTTATTCATAAAGTACTTTTGAAATAATATTTTCACTATTTTATGGAAATATTTCATCCCAAAATCTCAAATACTTATGATAGAGAATATCACTATCTTGATGACTTACATAATATCTTCATGACTTATGAAATATGAAAACTAATGGAATTTGATGAGAAGGTGAATGATGATATGGCCATTAAATCCATGATAACGAATAACATTTCTAAGAGTTATTTCATTATATTTTATAATATTTTATAAGGGTAAAATATAAGAAAAAATACATTATATAATACTTGTTATAAATGAAATGGGAATTTAAACTGTGAAATTAATTTTCAAAATAATAAAATATTAAATTATAAATATAAATTTGATGGAATGATTCAATGAAATAAATTGTGAAGGAATTTTAAATAATACTCAATTGATAGTGTAACTATGATGTGATTTGAAATAGATAAAATTAGAAATATGATACGAAAATAAAATGTTGATGATCTTATCTCATTAATGTATTTTTAAAATCTATACAAAAAAACTATTTAAAAATTTATATCCCATGTTAAGAATATAGTTGAATCATGAAGTAGTGAGGAAGAAGATTAAGGACCAGTAGTTTAAGAATTCAAGATCAAATTTTAACTTGATGATTTGATTTCGAAATGTTTCTACAATCAAAATATTTTATGTATAATTAATTATGAAAATTAATAAATATATTTGAATCTTCCATGATCATCAAATTTTATTTTTTAGAAATTATTATTCAATTTTTTACAATGTATGTAGTGTTTATTAGTGATAAATAAATTGTTATTAGAATGGAGATTGTGGGATGATTCCAAAATGTATCCTTTTTTCACCATAACATACATATTGTGGGAGATCATCACTCATGTCCTCTATTCTATTAAAAAATGGACAGTGGAGATCATGGTATGTGTCCATTATATTATAATAGAATTTGGAGAGTGTATTTCATAGATACATAAGAATAATTGTCATTTTCCAAATATAATACAGGTGAGTGAGTGTGAATTTTACAAGATATATCAAATATGATAAATAAAATAAATAATAGTATAAATTTAAAATTATTCATGAAATATATTACAGTGGGATAATAGAGATAAAAAAGATGATCCTTAATTGATGTTTTATTTTTCAAAAATCCACATCTAATGATACTCAGAACATTAGGATCTTATTTGATTCTGATAATATTTTCATAGTGAAATGAATGTTTCAAACACGGGATATTCATTAATGTATATTATGGATGTGGTCATATGTGGATCTCTATCCTTTTTTATCATTGCCTTATTTCTTTTAGGGTGATCATATTCGTTTCGAAATCTTATTTTATTCTGTAGCATGAAGCTGTGATGTTTGGTGTGAATCCTAAAATGTGACATTGGTTTCAATATGAATGATTACAAGATGAATTTAGTTGTGGTTATAGTTAAAATAATATTTGTTTATGTGAATAACCATCCATGTAAGGGATTAGGATTCCACATTATATCTCATCCTTATAAAAACATTGTATACCATTCTATTTTATTCTCTACATAATGATCTGAAGATAAGTTTCATGAGTGGTTCATACAATAAAAATCCATATAGTTTAGTTTTATATATAAAATAAGTTTTAAAAACATCCCTATACTGATTCAACCCCCATACATAGTAGATGAAACAAATCTTATGAGGCACATATATCCCCTCTTTGTGTAGGTCACATATCCAAATGATTTAATTAATGTAATTATAACCAATATTGTATTCAATTCATTGAAATTTATATAAAACAAGTTATTACTTTGAAATCAAATACCTTTACCTATCAAGTCAGTAATGTTAACTTTATCTAGTTTAAGTATTGGGCAAGATTTATATAATATCATTTAATAGAAATGAAAAACCATATATTGGACACATTATCTAAGAAATTAATTGATGAGACCACCTTCACCATATCTGAATACAATAATAAAAATAAAAATAAAACAATGCCGATATAAAATTTTAATTTTTATTATTTAATCAATGTTAACATATCATGGATAAAATTATCCTTCAATACCCATCATTAATCTTTAAAAATGAGACTATATAAAAACATTATGAATGAATATCATTGCAATAGAATCCAGATATATTAGGCATATTTGATTATTTAAATCCATATACATTTCCAAAAAATTATTCACCTTCAATGATTCTACTCAAAACTAATACATCATTATTTTTAATTAAAATATAACCCACAATATATCCTGAAATCATTATATTTATTACTAATACCCTTTTATTTAATATTTCATTAAAAACAATAAAACACATCCTAAATTAGATAATGTATTTTATACTTCTTTTTAATAACACCAATTATTAACCAACACAATATGAGGAATTAAATAGTCCATAAAAATTGTAAACACCCATAAACATTTTTAATATAAAATATTTCTACTCCCAATGATGATGTGATCAAAAAATCCATCACATTAATATCCTAAATTATAACCATTAACCCATTAATATTGAAAAGAGTCATATGATGTGATCAAATTTACATACATCTCAATTTTGGTGTCAAATAAATTAGACAATCCACCACTCATTAATGTGGTTACAAAAAATAAAATATAGGAATATGTTTTTAAACTAAGTAGTGAGAAGATGGAAAAAAATAAACATTATTCCAATTAAAAATCCATATAATAGACTAAATAAAATCATATTTATGTTTTATAATTTATATAGGTCATGTATTCATTAATTTTCCTATCCATCTCATTAATGACATTAATATTCATTATCACTATTAAAATGTTGTTCCACAATTTATAATTTTTATTTGTAATAATTAAATAATCTAAAAATATTGTATGACACTACATGCATCTTCCAAGAAGAATTATATATTGATAAAACTCTTTATGATCACAATATATTAAGGAAAAAATCCCCTAGAAAATTATAAAAGATACATGAATGTGATACATGCATATTGATATGTGTATATAAAAAACTAATACAAAACAAAAAATTATTTTTTTCATGCTCAATTATCAATAAAAATTCATAGTAGAAAACATATTGACTGATCCTATTCCATCACTATAGATTACCTGGGAAGATATTCTCTATATTATAGTATCTAAAATATGTAAATCGATACTTCATAGAAATTACTAGTTATACAATGATATGAAATCCATAAACATTTCAACTAAAATTCTCATAATCCTAAATTCTACCAATTATTTCCAATATAACCATGGAATAGTTTCATTTGTGTGAATCAATTATCTTAGGGTGTGTTGGGTGTTCTTTAATTGGATAAAGGATGAATCTTTGGTGGATTATCTTGGGAAAAATTATAGGATAGCCTATCTGAATAATGATAAAGATAAGGAAGTTGGGTAAAAGGGGACAATGTGGGATCTTATCAACCACATAGAGGATGAAATTATTGATAAGGATCTTGAGATTATGATCCATAGAGAGGTTGCTGACTGAATGAATGAGTTATCTTTACAGGTATAAACTAATATAAAAAATTGTGAAATTAGACCAATACGCATGATCTCACCATACTTATAGGATACATCAAAAGAAAGATAAATGTGGAGGAGTAAATTCAAACATGGTATAAGATAGGGAAATAAAATCGAAGATTTTATCTAGGATGAACTACATACAGAGGTAGTTTCGATAAAAAGAAAATTATTTAGGGATCATTATTCAAAAAGGATAAATTATGATTCTAATATCTCAACTATTTCTTTTGATTCATGAAACTTTTATGGAATATTTATTAGTTTCTCACTTTTTTCCTAAAAATATTGTAGAAATAAAATAAATATAATTTTTAGTTGGTTAATTTTATTGTGTGATCCTGAATTTTAGGGTAAAATCAAACAATGTACTTTTGGATTCCATAAGAGAATTATAAAATAGAGGGGTATGTGTAATGATACCACAATTTTGAATTAACAACCACAAATTGGTATTTGTCTCTATAATGAATATGGAAGCGGTCCGAGAGCCCCTATTATCACCATTTCAATATTTAACATATTGTTTACTAAATAATATTATATTTAATGTTTTCTATTTAATTTATAATAAAAATTGGATAATTTTATCTATATTTAATTCATAAAATTGTTTATGAGAATCCAATATTTTCATCCTAGGGATAGATTCAGTCGGATCATACTCCTGCATTATAAATTCTGTAAAACTTTTTATCACCTAGGGATATGATGATGAAAAATTTTATTAGATAAGAAAATTATATGTTGGCACATCCCTTGATGTTATTTTCACCTAGCTCATGAAACACAAATAGTTTTAAGAAAAATTGATGAAACCATTCCTGGCAAATCAATTAATTTCACTTATTGTGAAAGAGATTAGTTGGGACATTAAATTTATTAGAAATTTTATATAAGATAGGATATTGTTATACATCATATTAATTTCCTTTGTTACTGTATAAATCCATATAATAATGAGAATTATAATGTAACACCACACCTAAAAAAATATGGTTCTACAATGTGGTGATTTGGACCATGATTATTGATTCATATGTTTCTCTATGAATGTAATAAATTACCATGTAGTTTAGTGTTATTTAATAAATAATACAATACCATTCAGGTTTTGTCTTACTGACCACTATAATGACTTTTTTGTAATTTTTTTCCTTGGCCAATGTTTGTGCCTTCAGATGTTATATATTATGGAACAATTTTATGTAGTTTATATTAATATAGAGTGGAATAATATAAGGTAGGAACCAAGAAAAATTTTGTTGTTGAAACTATACAAAAAAATAAAATTTTACTTGATGATTATACAAGCTAGATTCCCATTAACATTCTTTCCATTTCTTATTGGTATCTATATAGATTGAAATGATACTGGATACACCAATGGTGAAAAATAATGAAATATTGTGGGTTTAAACCAAATGGAGAACAATTTGTATATTTGGATCATTAATTTGACACATGGTAGTTGAACAATTGAATGAGTGATTTTAATTTCAATATAGGGATTCTGGGATGAGTGTTTTGTGTTGAGGATGGTTCCCATATCCATTAAAATATATTGACCCTTGTAATATAGAGAATAACGATTTATTTTTAAAAAGTAAAACCTACTAGTCATAGAGAAATATCGTGTGAGATCTCTAAGAGGAAATGTAACCCAAATTAATTAATGAATAAATAATAAAAAGTGTAATATAAAGGTTTATAATTAAGAATTCATAGATATTATGAAACCATGTTGAAGAAATTATAAAAATAGTCATTTTAACAGATTAAAAATTTATAATATAATCTATCCTACCTCTCTAGTCAATTTCTAATGTGCGACTCAACATTAATTACTAAAATATGATGTAATTAAAAATGAAGGGAAAAATTACAATAATTCAATGGATAAGTTATCTGGAGTTATATTCTTTGGCCATCATTTCATTTAGATCCTCTAAAATAGTCACATATTAAAATATTTTTCTCAATGCACAAAATTCTAGCTTCCTAGATTTGAATTCACCATGTTATTCTCCCTCCCCTATACATGAACATTTAATCTTATTTCAAATCTAACCTAAGTATTTCCAAAATATTATACCATTATAACTAATAATTTGGTACCTATAATTTTTGAGAACCCTAGGGGAACTTGCAGAATCAATCCATAATTTATTAGATTGAGTATGGTATTTTCAATTTCTATCCTTCTAGATTGAATTCTTATTCCTAATCACAACAATAATATCAAGAAATTTTTAACTAGTTAAACCATGAAGAATATACACCATATAATATCCTTAATAATTTCACGAAATTTTTTTAGTAAATAAAGGAATAAACTCCCATGAAGCTCAATGGGAGGACATACTATTGATTATAAAAATACTTGTTCCTTATGAATGAATCAGAAAAATTTCATTCATATTTCCCAATTTTTTTTCAGTGGACTGTTTGAAGTCGACACATGGTATAAGGAGATTTTAAATAAATCATTAATGAATAATAGAGTATAAAGACGATGATAATGTCTATGTGAACTATAATAATGATGTTGGATTATAAAATATGTTCATTGACTTCCATTTTCACTAAAATCATATATATTTATGTAGAGGCCTTTTTCAGAACACAAATACCGATGGACTATTTTTTGGTTTACAAATGGATAATGGTGGAAATTTAGAAGGGGATTGAAATCCATGTTGTAGTTCCCATGTTATTCCTTTATCTTCAAAAAGAATACAACATTCTCTTGTTTTTTTCTTTTTCTTTTTTAATTTTAATAATGATTATTTTTTATCATGAGAATAATTATTCTTCCCCCTTTTTAATTTCATCAATGTTTCATAATGTGTTCATAAATTTCAACATTATTTCAAAAATCAATGATGTTGGACAACTAAAATTTGGTCAATATAAAGTAAAGGAGTTCTTCTTGACTCTTATCATTAATTTAATTAATTTATTTTTATTATATCTATGATGGAATATTATTTAATCATGAGATGAATCTGTTCAGTCATTTATTTTATTTTATCAAGGCTCAATAATTCTATCAGTAAATAATTTAGGATACCTTCTCTTATTTTTTCTCATAATATGGATTATTATTGAATGGTAGGATAAAAATATCACATCAGATGTCATTAGGAGTTTATGTAATAAATTTCAATTATGAGGGGAATATAATAATTTATTCTCAAAAAAGAAACTATGTGTTAAACCTTATGAGAGTTTTTATGATGTGATTTTACTGACCACATAATTTAATGTGGTAGGTGATTATAGTAATGACATATAATTTAATCATTAAATTTTTATAAAATATAATCAGACACAATGATGGTGATATCTAAAAGTTTATATGTTAGAATGATTTTCCACTTGAATTTTTTCGGGTGTTTTATATTTGTTTATTTTTATTAATATTTTTTATTATTAAAAATTATTTTTAAAAAACTAATTTTTTTTCATACAATGATCATTTTTTAAAAAAAATTATGAATTAAAAATATGTCAAAAAACACTAAAAATAATAATTAAAATTTATATCACCTCAGAAGATGAATTATTATAATCCATTTTGATAAAACATTAACTAAATATTATTAATTTGGACCCCAAAACATTACTTGAGACAACAAAGTTCTATTTATAGGAAGATGAATTTGAAAAATTGAATATTTACCCACTTTGTAAATATTTTTTCTTTCTTTTTTTTCATTTTCCAATATTTACTATATGATATATTTTATTCTCAATTACTCTAGATATTTACTACGATTTATTCAATTATAATGGATCCAATTATCAACCACCAAATAAAAAAAGTTTTTTAAACATACCATGATGCATAGAATCATATTATTGATCTAAGACATTACATTAATTTCAATCATCCTATCATTTCTTGTAAAAATAAATTATGAAATTAATATAAAAAATGTCTCAAGGTTCACCACATTGGATAAGTGAAAGGATTTTACAAATTAAATGATAAAAATAAACATCATTAAATAAAACTATTCCCTCATCATGTAGAAAATTAAATAATATATGAAATGAATATAATTAATAATTCCATACTGTAGGATATAGTTAAATATATTTTTTATGTTTATATCATTAAGGATATTTAAATGATGGGATTGAATAATTATACATTCTTAAATTTTGTATAACAAGGATGAAAATAATATTATTATTAAGAAGTAATTAAATTGGTAATTTTTGTGAAGTAAATCAATGGGGTGAAGAAAAACTGTACGGTCTTTCTCTACTTCTCGGTTTCCTTCTCAATCTCAAGGAACATCAGGAAGAGAAAATAATTCATGATTAAAATCATAATGTAGGTGGATTAACCCTGTATTCCAACATATTTTGATATTTATCAATATATACATAACTATATTTATTTGTTTTTAATTTAATGATTTATTATAACTATTTAACGACCTAGATAAGGATGAACTAGTAGTATTTGAAATTTAATTAAATGAGATGATGGTGGACCCGATTTTTGGTTATATAAATCTTTTATGAATGTAAATTCAGATGGAAAAAAATATCATGGTAAACCATAAAAAGAGGGAGATCATTCGATCGATATATTTTCATTTGATAAAAAATGATATAAATACCTTCAAATAAAATTTATAATTTTCCCATTGAATTGAAAAACGCACTTATATACATAGAATATGTAGAATAAGAAGAATAATAATATATTTATGAGATATTTTAATTATATATAGAATAAGATGAATCTAATTTAGAGGAGGTGGAAAATTTTGAAAACGAGTTACATGTAATGATGTTACTACTTCACTAACAAAAAATGATTATCAGACAGAGGAGGATAAAATAAAATCCATGTTGGAAACCTAATTTTTATTCTTCACCTTTTCAACTATTATTCCCTTATCATTCTTAGTGATGGGTGGTTTTCACTTCTTTTTTGGGTTCCCCATTTTTAGTGAGTCCATATAGACACAAAAGTAAGTCAAAAGTCGTGGTTCCAATGAAGAAAACCACACCCATATCCTACCCATGGATTACGGCTACTTCTACACTATATAAATATATAAATGTTGTGATATAGGGAGGAAACCCAATGTTTATTTTTATTTTTATTTCATTTTCTGAATTTTTATTTGATTATCCATCTTTAATCATTCATTTTTTTATAAAAAATTTAATGTTTAAAAAGAAGATTATATCTGACATGAACATAATTTATCTATAATAATATCTATAATTTAAAAATTGGTTTTTTAATGTTACATATAATCGTATTCTTGTCATGTATATACATGTTAGAGAAAAATTGGATACATTTTAGAAATTAAGTGTGGGTGAAGTGGATAACATGATATTTAGAAATTTTTATGTATTTTGTATTTTTATATTTGTTTTCATTATAATTTCATATTTATTTTAATGTTTTTCAAACAATTTTAGCCTAAATATATATAAAATCTATTTTCTTACTTATATTTTCATTTTCGTTTGAATTTAATTTTTTATATTTAGATGCTTTAATTTTTTTAATTTTTATGTATTATTTATAATAGTTTTTATTAATTTTCATGATTTAAAACTATATATTGAAATTCAATCCCATTAGTGTGTACCCCAAAATTAATTTCTTATCCAGAAGGGTACACAAATTCTATTTTGACTCTTATTTCAAATACATCCTCCTAATTAAGAGAAACACGATGTTTATATCCAGATTCTGGATTATTATTATTATTATTTTAATTATTGGTGTTCTTTAAATGTTTTTATAATAATCGGTCTTTTAAATATGAATCACAATTTTATCATGAAATATAAAACTTTCATTACTCCTTGTTAGGTCATTTGTTTATACTGAATGTCATAACATGTTAATATAACCTTTCAAGAAGATTTATTTATTATATACCATCACTGTTGTTATATTTTCATGATTAATTTATGTTTGAGTGTGGGGGAGGTCGTTTAATTTGTATCACTTGACGGAATTTCATGTATAGGATATTAAGAAATTATTGTTATCATCTAGTGTATTTTTAAATAGAAATATTGATGAGGAAAATTCATCATTTTAATTTTGATCATTCCATCGTCCTAGGAGAAAATTTTATATTGAAAAATTGTATGTTAAATTTTATTATATATATATATATATATAAAATAAGGACAGAGAATGGAGATTAATTTTTTAATTATACCAAATTTTCATTACTCATATCCATTATAAAACACAAAAGGGAGTGTGGTATTATAAATTTTAATTTGAATTTAGGAATTTATATTTCATAAAATGACATTAAATTTCATGTATTTAAGCGGAAAACAACATATCATATCCTTTTTAATGTCATTACATTTTAACATAAGAAAAAACACATTCATTGAATTTTATTCCTGATTTATTACACCTTTATACTTAATGGTGACAAAAAAATTGAAATTTTACATGTATATGGTGACATATACATTATACATATGTAATAAAAACTCAATTTATAATTTTCTTTAGTGAATAGTGAAAAGAAATTATTTTTTAGGTATTTTTAAAAATTTCAATGATAGAAAAAGAATGATATTTTTCATGTGGATAGAATAGATCATTATTTTTTATTAATAAATTAAAATATTAGTAATGATAGATCATATTGTTGAAATTTAAAATATGAAGCACATTTTGTTGTTGAATTTTATATTATACTTGTATATAGATTTTTAGGTGATGTGAAATATATAATCATTTGGGAGAGAGAGGATAAAATTTATCAAAAATTATTTTGTTTAGTATTATTTTTTAGAATCATAAAATATTATTTATTAAAGGGGAATTAAACTCAACTGCTATTTGTTTAATGAAAATGTTTAATGGAATAATTTTTCCTCTTTAAATTCATTTATAAAATTTTCTAAAATAATTATAAAATATGGAATTTATTTTTTTTATATTTTTTTCAAGATAAAAACATTTCATACAAAATATAAAAATGATATATATATATATATCAAAATTGGGTCCCCGAAAGGAAAATTAACCTAAACCAAAGGAATAATCTTGTAATGGTTTTTTTTGGAAATACACAGAAGGAAAAGATCTAGTTTGAGGAGTTAGGCTTTGAGTAATAGAGTTTTCCAATATATTTTGTTCTTTCATGGTATTATAATGTTGGGTTCTATATTAACAATTCCCATGTATCTTGTGAACATCTTATTATAAGATATAATTTATCAATAGCTAATATTTAATATGTGTCACGACCCATCCCCTAAGTCCCATTCTATGACAACCACAATCCCACCTTCCTTAGGCTAGGGAATGGAGACTAGAACTGAGTAGGAATATCCCAAAATGGGAAGGAATTTCCCATTAAACATGTATACACGCGCAAAGATAAAAATAAGGAATGTAAACACTCAGTAACCACAATCGTCACTGAGACATCTACTGAGAGCTCAATACAAACTGGAAGTACAAAGGGGCTAGAATACAAGCTCAAAACCGCAATGAAAATTAAAACTACCATGGTCCATCCGCATGAGACCCCACATGAAGGGTAGGTTCATGTAGACATAGAAGTATACATGCCTACCCCATCCATCCAAGCACCACATTGTCTTGGACAACCAAGGTCTCCATTGAAGTGTCCTTTCATACTATCTCATTGAGAAACACTTGGTCCCAGACCATAATGGCCTTCGTCAAAGCGCCGATCACCTGCATAGGATAGGGAACGTGTGGGTAAAGCCTATAATGGGTTGAGTAAAAAAAATCATAGTAGGGACCCTATATCATCCCTTGATTTTTACACATAACATTACATGATTCTAAGCATAATTATACATCAGATTACAAGCCATTGATCAATAATTTTAGTGTCCTTGAAGATTAGGTTCATAAAACATAAAACAATGGGTTAAAAACACTTCTTTATTTAATTTCCATAAAGATATCCTATTATGCTTTGACCCCTTACATTAGTAAAGGGTACCATGGGAACACATCAAAAAATGTATGAGTAAAAAAACTCAGTAAGATAATGAACAATGAAATCAAACTTATGAACATGAGCTTGGAGGCATGCCATAAAGATATAAAAATTATGGATCATAGGAAATCATAACATATAAACATTGGATCATATAAAATGAAATCATATAAATGCTGCAGAATCATAAATCATGTCGTTGGTACGATTCAAGGCTAACTTCCAATCTTGTTTCCCATAGATGTATGGGTCACAACTAACCGCCAATACCATTTCCTATATTAGTATGGGTCAAGGCTAACAACCAATCCCATTTCACAACTCATATCATGATACATAACATTACCCAATGAATTATAGGGCTATATGGTCACACCCATCTAATAATTTTCATGAATATTCATTCCACATTAATATTCATAGATAATTAATCTTACAGAAACATAAGGGTTACCCTTGGAAAAATTTGGGTACCACAATCATGAAAAAAACCAAAGGGCGTATCATGAAGTATCGATGAAGGAAAAGGATTAGATCATACATAGACCTTTATAAGGTAAAATATTCATCTATAATGATATGTTATTTCAATCATAAGTGTCAATATATAATAAATGTATTTGAGAAACATTAGCATTAAAACATTTTTGTGCGGTTTTAAGGAAAATATTATATAGATTCTAAAATAGAATACATGACAATAATTTATAAAAAACTAGAATGGAACCAAAAAGGCTTTCATAATAAAAGACTGATTTTATAAA
The DNA here is from genome assembly GCA_963277665.1 of Viscum album. NCBI lineage: Eukaryota > Viridiplantae > Streptophyta > Magnoliopsida > Santalales > Viscaceae > Viscum > Viscum album. The sequence continues at coordinate 650,863,551 of OY728126.1, forward strand.
TACAATTTTTTCTTAAAATAGAAGATAAATTTCACTTGAAAATTGGAAATCATTTGAAATGATCCCTTAAAACAAGTTTTCATATGAGAAAGTTCTATGGAGGGAATCTTTAAAAAAAATTATATCCCAAAAAATGAGTGACGAAAGGGTCATGAAAAATAAATTTTTTAAAACTAAACAACAGTTATAATATTTTCATAATCATATAAGATAACTCTATTTTGATATAAAGATATATAAGGCAACCCGAAAGAACCAAGACGGTTCGAGTAGTGTTTGTTATTGTTTATCAGCACGGTGTCAGGTGTACCTAATAGGGCTTAATGGGAGAGAAAAGGTATTAATCATCACGTATACATCATGAGGTCATAATGGGTGTGGTCTGAAATCATATTCCATAATATGGTATTACACATCAAATGGAATAGCATATAGGACATCTTGATTAAGAGTGAAAAGGAGAGGATCCCTTACTTTATGTCTGATTGTGATCTTTTCTTGATCTTAATGACCTGAATAAACAAATTAGGTTTATTAATTATAAAATACAGAACATTTTATGTATTTAATTTTTTTATTATAATCATTTTAGGTTAAATTATAACCATTTTGACTTGTTATGTGGTTCAATTTCATTGTTCGGGTCTGTTTTCTTACTTGGTTTTAATGATCTGTTCGGTTATATTCATGTTCGGATAAACATGTAAGATGAAAGTGGTTTCCATAATTGATTTTATATTATATTAGTGAAAATACAGGAAATTTCATGGTTATAATAATTCATTCAGTTATCGGGATTGAAAAGTGAGTTATTATATAAAATTTAGTGATAATAGTTTTGGTAAATCAGTTGTTTTTTTATAATAACAAACATGTTTTGCTTTATAAATTAATAAGATTTGTTCAAAAAGTTTACAGAACCATATATATAAAATATTAAATATATATTAATCTGGTTAAACCATAAAAAAATGGTTTCTTTACTTGAATTGAATATCATAATATAAACTTATAAACTATTGTCCTTGAATGTGCTAAATTAACACATCTCAAACGGTGTTTTCATTTCATTCAAATAAAAGTTGGTGAAAGGAGAGAAGATAAATAATTATCCCACTAGTATAATATCATCATAGTACATTTATGTTTTTGGAGATATCATACCATTTGGTTGAATTGAGATGAGGAAAAAAACTAGAAGAGAAAAGTACTTAAAAGAGATGAATGAATTGAAAAGATAAATTTACCTCTTGAGTCTAACTCCTTTGAGAACCTCTTATGGGGAGAGGCTTCGGTATTTTTAAGAGACTTGGGGACTTTTCACATGGGGGAGGATAATTGGGAAGTATTTGGGTAGAATATTGGAAAGGAACAAGGCTTGAGAGGATTGAAGGAAAGAGGGAGTGGGTGGGGGGGGGTTATAGTGGAGGAGAGGATGGTTTTCCTAATTTCTCAATCATAAGTTTATTGTCTTCCCTCAAGATGTGAAATAGTGCATAGTCAAAGACCAAGAATATTCATAAATTCATGTGAGTCTGAACAAAATATCATATACATCATCCATGACTCAATAATGATGCATAAATTCATGTTTTTGCATTTATTGTGAATTAACGGATTTTATTATACATCATAAATTTATGTAATTTAAGAACAATCCGAAAAATTGACCCAAACCATTTTTTGACATTTAGAATCCAAAAACGAATTCCATTTTCAAATAATAATTAGCTAAATATGATTTATTTAATATTTAATTAAACACATTAATTATTATTAAATAAAAGACTGAAAACAATCATTTACTTATTCTAAAATATAGGTACATCATACTTTCACTTGAATATTATTTTTATACTAGCATAGGTAATGTTACTATTCATTAGGGTATATCAATAATCATAAGGGCATGTTACTATTCAGAATGGTAGGTAACTATCCACTTAAAATTAATTTTTTTCTTATCAGACTCCAAATAACTAATAAATCACAATCGTGTAAGTCATATTTTTGAAATTCCAATCAAAAAAGTGACAAACATATGTTTAATGGAAATATAGAACATAGTAGTTAATTATGTTTTGATTTTATGACATATTTATAAGAATGTTGATTCCATATATAAAACATCCAGTCATTACATTCTTTCACCCTCATGAAATTTCTCCCTCAAAATTTTTGTTTGACATTCTAAGACAAAAACAGGTGTGGGTACTTTTCCTTCGTTGCCTCCTCTAGTTCCCATGTTTCCACTTTGTACTTGTGGTTCTGCCACAATAATTTGACCAGGTGAGTAGTTGTTTTACATAGAACATTATCTCTTTGATCAAAGATGTTAACTGGATGCTCCTTGTAAGAAATATCATCCTCCAATTGTACCACATTTTAAGGGCATACATGTGAAGGGTCTGGTATGTACTTATTTAAAAGGGATACATGAAATACATCATGTACGTTTAACATGGTGGGTGTATGTTATGTTATATAGGCCACAACTCGAAATAGATCAAGGATAACTAAGGGAATGATAGACCTGGGTCTTAGCTTTTCATTCTTCCCAAATCTCATGAACATTTTCCATAGAGATGTGCATAGAATTACCTAGTCTCCAACTAAGAACTCAAGGTCTCGTTGATGGTTATCTGCATAACACTTCTATCAAAATTTGGCATTCTTGATATGTGGCTGAATGGTTTTCACCTTCTCCAACATTTATTCTACCATATCATGTCCTATAAGCTTGTGCTCACTGACTTCATCCCAACACTCTGGTGTTCTGAACCATTTCCCAAAAAGGGCTTCAAATGGTACCATTCGGATTCTCAACTGTAAACTGTTGTTGTAGGAGAATTAAACCAGTGGTAGATGTTGGTATCATACTCTTTTAAAATCCATAGAACATTATCTCAACATATTTACCATTGTATGAATAGTTCACTTAGATTTGCCATCAATTTGAGGTTGATAGGCTGTACTAAAGTTCAGTTCAGTGCATAGAACATGTTGGAGAATTTTCCAGAACCTCAACGTGAATCTTGGATCTTGATAAGATATGATAGAGATTGGATCTCCATGTAGCCATACCACCTATTTGATTTATTTCTGTGCAAGTTGATTTAATGAGAAGTGTTCTCAAATCAAAATAAAATGAGCTGTCTTTATAAGACGATCCACAATAACCCATAGAGAATTGTTTCCTCTAGATGTCCTTGTAAGTCTAGTGAAAATGTCTATGGTAATGTTCTCCCACTTATATGTTTGTATGGGTAGGGGTTGAATCATCACCTTAGAAGTTTTCATCTCATCTTTCACTTGCTATCATACCAGAAACTTTGATGTGTATTGAACAATCTGTATTTTCATATTATACCACCAAAGGCTTTCTTGGAGACATCAATACATCTTCCTGCTCCCTGGGTGGATAGAGAAGGTTGAGCTATGCGCACCATTCAAAAGCTCATTATTTAACTTTGGATTAGACTGTACACATAATCGTGTCCAAAATCATACAACTCCATCCTTTTAAATCATGAACTCTATGTATTTCCCATTTTTCATTGATTCCACCCATTTCAGAATTTCCACATATTTTTTTGAGCATCCTTTATTTTCTCTATGAACGATGGTTGAGCAATCACTTGAGAAAGGTTTTATGATGTTCCTACCTTAATTATTCACATTTTTATCCTCTACAAATCTATGAAGATTGTATCCTTCCCAATTCTCAAAATTGATAATGATGCATGATCTTTTCTACGTAGAGAATCTGCCAATTTGTTTTCTTTACTGGGATCGTAGTGGATTGAGCAGTCATAATCCTTGATGAGCTCTATCCATTATCATTGGCACATATTCAGATCATTCTATGTGAATAGATATTTGAATCTTGTGGTCATTATATATCTCACACTTCTCCCCATTGAGATAATGTCATCGGATTTCAACGCAAAGATCACAACCGCCATCTCTAGAACATGTGTTGGATAGTTTTGCACATGGATTTTTAGGTTCCTGAATGCAAAGCCTATCACTTTATTATTTTTCATTATCACACATCCTAATACCTTTGGTGAATCATCAGTGCACAACACTAAGATTTCTAAGATTATTGTCAGTGTGAGTATGGGTGTAGTGATAAGCCACTTTTTCAACTCCTTAAAATAGTATTCACATTTATCAGTCCATACAATATTTACTCCCTTCCGTGTCAGCATGGTCATTTGGTTCAAAAACCAGGAAACGTTCATTAAAAATCTTTAATAATATTTGGCTAGACTCAAAAAGCTATATATCTTTATTTCATATGTTGTTCTAGGCCACTCTTGAATTTCATTTGTTTTGGAAGGGTCTACAGATATCCCTTTTCGAGTGATAACATGCCCTATGAATGATACTTCCTCCATCCAGAACACACATTTACTATAATTTTCATACAACTTCTCCCTTACCACAGTCATTAACAAACTATTCAAATGCTCCCCATGTTCCTCCTTTCTCTTAAGGTATATCAGAATATCATCAATAAATACTACAACAATTATGTCGATGTAATATATAAAGACTCAATTCATTAAACCCATGAATATTTCAAGAGAATTTGTGATTTTAATGTGAATCACTATGAAATCATAGTCTCCATACCTCATTCAGAAGAATTCTTGGTAATATCTTCTTTTCTCACCTTTAGATGGTGATATCCCAACTGAAGGTCCACCTTAGTGAAATAACAGGCCCCACATAGCTGATCGAACAAGTCATCTATATGTGAAAGGGGATACATGTTCATTATCATGAATTTATTGTGCTCGCGATAATAAATGAATAGGCACATTGATCCATCCTCCTTATTAATGAAGAGGACTAGAACACCCCCATAGGAAAGCACTCGGTGGAATAATACCCCTCTCCACATTCTCCTGCAACTACATCTTCAGCTCCTCTAGCTCAATGGTGGCTATTCTGTATTTTTTATTTGATATAGGCATGGATCAATGGATTATTTCAATTGATAAGTAAACATCTAAGTTGGTAGGAAGACCAAGAAACACTTCAATTAATACATTAGTGTAATACCTAATCATGGGCATGTCTTCTTGAATGATTCTATCATTTGAATCAGTCATTTGATCTAGATATGATTGCTCATAAGGAAAAACTATCCACACTTGAGATGTTGATTCTAAAGGAAATTCATCTTCCTCCCTGCACTTTTAAAGAATCGAAGGATGATTCTAAATGTGAAGAGTGGTTTCCCTTTCCCGACCGTCGATGTTGGGCTTATACAAAGAAATCCAATCCATGTCCAATATAGCATCGAACTCTAATAAAAGAATTATGACAGTATTTTCAATGAGGTTCAGTCCATAAATGTTAACTAGGGAGGTGTTATAAACCATGGAAACAATAATTTCCTCAGGGTCTATTCTCATAGATAACATTTCCTCAAAATTTTGAGGTCGTGTTTGAATAGTTCTACTAAACATGCATGATATAATATAATGCATTGAACCTGAATCAAATAGTATGTCTGCTATTCTTTCATGAATAACTAGAGTACATGTCCCCACATCGTTGTTCAGATCCACCTCAATAGTAGTGATAGAATAAGCCCTTCCACATTTCCTTTGAGGATGTTATTCATTACCTTTGACAACCCTTAGCTTATGGAAAATTTTCACATAATTCTCAAGCTCCTTGTTGTTGTTACACTGCACTATAGGCTGAGTGTTGATCTAAACCTTCCATTCTTAATTTTCATTAGCATGATTCTTTATATCTTATCTACATTGTTTATCCATATGTCCAGACATTCCCAATTTTAATCTATTCTTGGTTCCCTTCAGACAGTTCCTCGGATTCTTCTTCCCACAAATTTTACAAGGGGAAACATCATGCTTCTTTCCATCATGGGATTTGTTCGATGGACCACCCATGATTTTCTCTAGTTTCTTTTTCTTTTCACTGGTCCCATGAAACCACTGAGATTCTATAAACTTCTTTTTAAACATGATGGAAGAACATACAATATCCTCATAACTGTCGATGTCTCGAATCACCAACGCTATTCGTAGACTAGGATTTGATTAGCTAAAGAAGTGATGCACCTTGCTTTTGGTGTTCATGAAAAAACCATAGGCATACATTTCAAGCCTTGAATTGTTTTCCTCATAAACCCAATGGACTCATCTTCCTTCTACATGAGTGTGGGGAAATATATTTCCATCTTGAGAAGGAGTGTTTGAAGAAAATATTTATTTAAAAAAATCGTCTTGAATTCCTCCTAATACATGGATTTAATATCCTCTTTAGACATTGAATTCTTGATCAGATTCTTCCACTGATCATCTTCCCCATCAAAATGATAGGCCTCCAACACAACTTTCTCTTCTTCCAAGCACCGGAGTATAGAGAATATATTTTCAATGGAGTTAATCCATTGTATAATTAGTAGGGGATCAGAAGACCCGCTAAACATGGGTGGAATTTTCCACATGAAGGATTCTAAATCAAATTTATTTTTCCATGGAGGAGGAGGGTGTTCAACATGATTCAAGTTATTATTCATATCTTGAGGTAGCTGAGCTAGTACTTTCATGATGTTTTGATCACCAGATCCAATCATATCTAGAATATCATTAGGAATATCTTCACATTTCGTATCACATTGATTGTTGGAAGGTGTTTGTATATTTCCTTGTATTAACAAATCAAAAGAACATATAATTATAGGTCTTGAATACATTGTTATTGAGAATAAAAAATAAACTTTTAACATAAACTGATAAACTTGGAAATTAGAAGTATATCCAAACTTCTGATTCCAAATGTTTAAATCATGGATTTCCTCCATCAATTTCATAACATATATACTTCTGGGATTTTTTATTTCATTAATTATGGATTTTACTAAGCTCATGAATTTACCAAATCATATCCCCCATGATTGTCAATACCAAGAGTACTACAAGGCCTGTTATCATGTACCCGGATACCCCAGTTCAAACCTGAAACTCCTTGTCAGAGTTTTCACTCCTAGGTACATTTTTGCGAGATCCGCCTCTAACTATTTGTATCCAGATAGAGATGTATTTTCATCATAAATCACTTACTACATAGTTACCAAAATTTTGGTATGTTTCCTTATTCTTCACCTCATCCTTATGGTTCTCACCAAGCTTCATTATTCATAATCACCAAAAATAACTATACCATCCTTTGATACCAACTATAGAATCCCAAGCCTTTTACACATAACATTATAGGATGGTGAACAAAATTATACATTAGAGTGAAATCCGTGGATAGATAAGTCTAGTATATTGGAATACTAGGTACATGAAACATAAAACATGGGGCTAAAAACATCATTTTTTAATCCCTATAAAGAGATCCTAACTTCCTTTTAGCCCTTACATTTACATAGGGTACCTTGGGGAACACATGGACAATGGGATGGGATAAAATTACCAATAAGGGAATGAAAATAAGAATAAAATATAATCATATGAGCTAGAAGCCATGGATTAAAGATATCAAAATCAGGGATCCTATGAAATCATAACATATAAACATGGGATTATACAAACATGGAATCAAATAAAACAAGCAGAATCATAAAACATGTCATTAATATGAGTCAAGGATAATCACCAATTTCATTTCCAATTGTAGTACGGGTCAAGGATAACCTCCAATCATGTTTCCCATTGTAGTATTGGTCAAGGCTAACCACCAATCTCGTTTCACATTGAATATCATGAGAAAAAACTTTACCCAATGCATTAAAATTCTATCTGTGCACACCCATCAAATTTTTTTCATAAGTATTCTTTCCACATAAGTAATCTTACATAATCAATCTCACATAAACATATGTTTAACCCATGTAATTAACTTGGTACCGCGATCATGACATAAAACATAACTAAAGGGAGTAATATGAATTTTTCCATGAATGAAAGAGATTAGAACATACATTGTCATTTATAAGGAAAAATATAAATAAAACATGATATTTTATGTCAAAAATATGTGACAACATATATGATATGTATTTGATAAACATTATCATTAAAAAAAATTTGTGCGGTTTTAATGAAAATATTATAGAGCTTTAAAAATATAAGAGAATAAAATCTTTTATATAAAACTATAATTGAACCAAGAAGGTTTTCATAATAAAATTAATGGTTTTATAAAGACATTGTTTTCTTAAAATAGTCGATAATGGGAACATGAAATTAGGTAAACATTCTAGAAGTTCACTTAAAACATGTTAGCTTATTGGAAAGTGTTAAAGATGGAATCTTTTGAAAACATGTATATCCCCCAACGAGAGTGATTAAAGTGTCTTGATAAATGAATTTTGTAAAACTAAAAATAATTATGAATATTTACATATATATATAAGATAACTCTATTTTTATATAAATAAGGATAAGGCATCCCGAAATAACAAAGAAGGATCAGGTAGTGTTCGTTATGGTTTATCAGCACGATCTCATATCTACCTAATAGGGATTTATGAGAGATAAAAGGGGCTTATAATCACTTATAAATAATGAAGTAATTATGGGGGAGGTGTGAAATCATACCCCATAATTTATTATTACCCATAAAATGACATATCATAGAGGAAATCTTGATTAAGAGTGAAATAGGGAGGATCCCTTAACTTAAGGCTGGTGGTGATTTTTTTTGAACATAATGGCCTGAATAAAAAATTAGGATTTTTAATTAGTAATTAAATAACCTATTATATATGTAATTAATTTATTATAATCATTTTAAGTTCAATTACTACCATTTTGATTGGTTATGGGGTTAAATTTAATTGTTTGGGTCTGTTTTCTTACTTGGATTTAATGACAGATTCACTTATATTCTTATCCAGATAAACTTGTAAGATGAAATTGGTTTTCCCTAACTGATGTTATTTTATTTTACTGAACATATAGTAGATTTCATGGTTATGATAATTCATTTGGTTATTGGTAGTGAAAATAAGTTATTATATAAAACCATTGTGATAATCGTTTTGGTTAAACAAGGGTTTTTTATTACAGCGAACATGTTTTTCTTTTTAACAAAATACTGTTTGTAAAAAAGGATTATAGAACCATAACTAGGACATATTAAATATATAATAATCTATTTAAAAAATTACACAAATGGTTTCATGGATAGAATTATATATGATAATTGAAACATATAAATTGTTTTCCTAGAATGAGCTAAATTAACATAACTCAAATGATGTTTTCATTTCATTCAAATAAAACATTGGGAAATGAGAGAGGATAAAGAATTATCCCACTATAATAATAGAATCCTAGAACATTTATGTTACTAGAGTTATCATACCATTTTGATTAATATAGGTAACGAAACAAACAATGAAACAAAAGAATTTAAAAGAAATGAACGAAATGGAAAGAGGAATTTACCTCCTGAGTCTACCTCCTTTGAGAACCTATTAGGAGAAGAGGTTTTGGTATTTTGATGAGACTAGGTGACTTCATACGTGGGGTAGTATCTTCATAAGATATTTGGTTAGAATATTTTCAAGGAACAAGGATTTAGAGAAGTGAATGGAACATGGAGTGAGGAGGGGGGTTATAGTGGATGGGAGGAGGGTTTTCATAATTTTTAATCATTACTGTATTATTTTCCCTGAAGACCAGAAAAATAGCTGATTACAAGACCAAGAATATTAACAAATGTAGGAAAGTGCGACGAAATACTTATATGCATCTTCAATTGCTCAAGCATGATGCATAAATTCAGGTTTTAGCATTTATTGTGAATTATCAGATTTTTTTAGTCATCAAAAAATTCATCTACTTTAGAAAAATCCCAAAAATTCACTCTAACCATTTTTCATTATGTAGAATCCAAAAATGAAGACCATTTTTTTAAAATAGTTTTTTAAATATTATTAATTTAATAATTAATGAAACTCATAATTTATTATAGAAAATGTTTTAAAACATTCATTTACTTATTGTAAAATAAAGGTACATCATACTTTCACATGAATATTATATTTATACTATCATAGGTAATATTACTATTCATTTGGGTATATCACTATTCATAATTGTATGTTACAATTCACAATGGTAGGTTAATATTCACCAAAAAATAAGTTTTTCATATCAGACTCCAAATAACTAACTGATCACAACTGTGTAATTTTAATTTTCAAAATTCCAAACACTGAAGTGAAATATTTATGTTTAAAGGTCCCATAGATATTAGTTGGTCAATATTTTGTGATTTCATTACATATTAATATGAACATAGATTCTATTTATAAATCATTGGGACGTTACAGACTCCAAAACATGAAGGAATAACCGTAGAGTAAGACCACACCGTAATGCCACAAAACATAGAGAAATAACACTAGGAATAATATAATGTATAGAAAGAAAGACTATCATTCGTAACACTGAAATCCTTGGAATGATTGAGTAGTCATTCCTAATTAGTACGATGGGTATGCTAGGTCACATAATGATGCTTTCCACCATGGGCCTTCTGGGTCACATAGAGTCTCTTCCCACCATCGACATCATACTGAGGTTCTCATCGCTGATGAGTATAGTGGGTCTACTGGGTCACACGGATATGCTCCACACCATGGGCCTTTCAGGCCACACATAACTACTTCCCACTAGGCCATTGTAGTTTATCCACACAATATCACATGTAGCTAATCCACATATGGTCACTAGTCAACAATCTTCGGGTCTCAGTCAGTCCCAGGATTCCACACGTAGTGTGCATGATTCTGGGAGAAACCTCCAATAAATCTATTTGTTGGATCCCAACATCCATGAAAACCTCCTTAGAGTGTGATAAAATAACTAAATTGTCACAAGGGTTCCAAATCCCAAAATGGTTCATCAATCAGACTCCTGGTCTAAAATATTATTACATTTTTTTTATAATTGGGGGTTGGTCGTGTCTGGGCTCGGGCCGAACCGGTCGGACCAAACCGACCCTCCCGGCCCATGGGCCCCACATGACCCAGCTGGGTTCAACCGACCAAGCTCGAACCTGTTTGGGTATGGGAATGCCCGATCGGTCCTGGCCATTGGGACATGCCCATTCGGCATTGACTGACCCAACCAGGTTCGGCCGAGTGTCTAGCCTGGTGGGTCGACCATCGCCCTGATTCCATCCAGCCCGTCCTGCACTGGTGAGCTAGGTTTATCTACTTTCTAGGTTACCTTAGGGCTCTGTTTTTTTTCAGACTAGCCAACAAAAAAGGTCCGATTAGATTCTAGTCTGAGCTGCCTAACGACCCCGTTCACACCCCACAGCACGACCGACATGGTGGGATACTTTTTCTTCCTTGGATTACCACTAGGTTTCCGATTCGATCGCACGTGTCTAGAATAAGTAGATCACCTAAATTGCAGGTTGTCAAGGGCCATGTACTATCCCCTTCTGTAGCCCACATGGCAAGTCAGTTCTTCTACATGGTGACCGAGAGACGCAACCCTCTTGCTCTGGACCTCTCACGCGGACCGGTTTCCTCTACTTGGATAATGGATTTTTTTACTAGTGTAGCTTTCTAATATGGTCGGGAGGTCATGTATTTCTTTCAGAGACCCCTACTAATGTCATGGCATGTTGCCAGTGCACCACCTCCCTCCTGCTTCCATGATCGGGGTGTCGTGGCCTGGTGTCGTCGCCATGACTGGGTTCCCCCACCGTATCTCACCCCCACATCCTCCTGCCTACGGTGTTGTGGGACTTCTTCCTGTAACTTTCTAATCTATTTTTCCACCCCCATTGTTCCACGATGAATGTGTAGGAAAAAGGGAGAGAGAGAGAGATAGATCGAGGTAGAAATCATAAAGAATGCCCAAATGATCAACCTGCCTTTGTATGTTTTAGAACTATATTGTTCGTGTTAGAGGAAACACACAACATATACAATAATTACAAATATAAAATAATACCTTCATTATCAATACATTAACAATATTGTATGAATGTCTGGACTATAGGTTAACTTGTTCTTGAGTTAACATCCATTAATCGTCTAAAAAGGAAGAATGGGGAAAGTAATAATTTATATAAAAATGAACCCCTACCAGGAAAAGAATTTTTGGTCGAGGAAGAATGGGATAGAGTTACTTTGTTCTTAGTTATTGATCTGAAGCATATAGTTCCTAGCGATTTTTCAAAGTGTGTAAGAAGTTCATTTCATCATTCTTTAGTTCAGTATCCATTCTACAAGGCTTCACCACCCTCGTCCAATTCTACGACGTTCATCACTGTAGTGGTTACCTTCCTATTCGTGAGTGGAATTCTAGGTGTGCATTTCAACCATGAGTTCCATGTTTAATTAAAGAATAAAGATGCATGTGTGGAGTAGCATCTCCACCTTGCTTCGTTAATGTGGTTCAATAAGGATATTCATTGATGATATTCAAACTCGCCTTGTTGTTGCACCACAGTGCTGATGTACCATTTCTTATTGATGAAGGAAACAAATAAAATAATTTATATGCTTTTTTTATTATTTCTTTCTTTCTAAAAGTTAGAAATATGAAATTTTCCCTTGACTCGCGCCAGTCATGGTTTGGCCCGGTTTAAAGAGAACATCTCATTGCAAACTCAAATGTTGTCTCAGATTTCTAATTCTATTTACCATTTGTGAGTTATGGGGATTAAAAAAATAATTCATGTTATTTAAATTATTTTATTTACGTTTACATCTAAAAAATCAACATTCAATGTTGCCACGCGATGGCCGATGAAAGGCTCCACCTTTGGGATGCATGCCTTCATAAACTCAACGACTATCTCAGATTTCCAATTCGAGTTACAATTTATGTATTATATGGATTTGAAAATAAAATAACTTTATTCAATTATTTTATTTACAGCCAAAAATTACATTCCAATATTGACCCATACTGGCCAATGTTAGGCTCTGCCTAATGAAAGCAAACCCCCATGAGCTCAACGTTGGTCTCCGATTTTTTATCTGAGTCACTGTTAGTGACTTATAATGATCTGAAAAATAAAATAATTTTTATTTAGGGTTATTCTATTTCTGGGTTTTCTCATAAGAGGATTGTTCCAACTAAACTTAAGTCTCTCCTAGGGTAAATCTACCATCCTTAATGCAATGGTGTCCTTATGTTTCTGATCTGGGAAACCGTTTAAGAGTCAATCTATTTTTTTCAGGAAAATCGCTATCTCACACTATTTAAAAAAATACCTTTTCAGACGGATCATTTTGGGCACTCCAAGCCCTATAATCACATGACGTCTCAGTTCTTGGTCTAATAAAATACCGTTTAATTTTTTAAAAAATATAATGTAATTGCGGGGTGTTACATCAGTCCCACCTTTAGGGATTTACATCCTTGTAAGCCAAAAAATTGTTAATCAAAAAAAGGTGGTACTGAGCACAATGTTGAGCCTCTCTCCTCCATGTTCCCTGCTAGAGATTCCCATGCTTCTAACGAAAATGAACCAGAAAAATTGGCAATCCACAAATGATCCTCCTCTGTCGATCCACAATCTCCATCAGGTACTTCGCGGATGTCGCCCCACCATCGATCTATAGCTCATCGTGGTCAATGACATGAGAAGGGACATGCACATATCTCCTCAACTGGGATGCATGGAAGATATTGTGAAACCTATCTAACTATTGAGGTAGATCCATGTTCTATTTCACCTCTCCCACTCTAGGAAGTGTCAGGAAAGGGGCGATGAACCTCAGAAATAACTTGATGTCGTACCCAAATCTTTGTATCCATCATCGACGAGAGACCCTTAATATTTCATTGTCCCCTCTTCGAACTCCAATGATCATCATAACCTATAAGAATATAAATTTTTCTCGATTATGTGCAGTCTTCATTCACTAATGGATGATCTTTACATTCTCAATGGTAGCCCATACAAACTCTGGACCCATGGGAGCATACTCCCTGGGGTCTATCAAGCATAACGGTGACATGGATGGTTATTCATACAGTTCCTCAAATGGTTCAATATTGGTGGTAGAGTGTTATTTATTATTGTATGCAATCTCCACCAGTGTTAGGTGGTCCTCCCAACTATGACCAAAATCATGGATGAAAGAACAATGCTTTTCCTCCAAGGCATGTACGGTTCGCTCTGTCTAACCATTTATCTGTGGGTAAAAGGTTGTTCTCATATGTAGCTACGTACTAAATGCCTCCTATAATCCCTTCAACAACTGAGATGAAAATCATGAATCATGATATGAGACTATAGTATATGGGACTCTAGGGAGTTAAACTATTTTCGGAACATATAATCGTCTCAAGCACTCAATTGAACCCGATACTCAAATGGGTAGGAAGTGCGTAGACTTTGTGATTCGATCTATGATCACCCAAATGATATCGTTCCACCAAGAAGTACGTGGTAATATGATCATTAATTCCATCAATATCCCATCCCACTTCCACACTAGTACCTCATGGGGTTGTGTCAAACAAACTAGAACCTGGTGCTCAACCATCACTTGCTAAAAAGTGAGGCATCTCGGGAAAAAATATGCCACTTCCTTCATCATCCCGAACAACCAGTACTAATGTTAGAGGGCCTGGTACATCTTCGGCACAACTGGATATACTGCTAAAGTGGTATGTATGGAACTCCCTTAGTACCTACTACCATAAAGTTTTTGTTAATATGGTGAATCCATTGAAAATGATGACATTTTCCACACCTTTAGAATATCCATCAGGGGAATGCCCAGTGGACAACTAGGCACATGTAGTCTTATAGTTGGAATCTTCAAGTAGAACCTCCTTGAATTTATATAAGAGTGGAGGGGTATCTTCCCTCAACTCAAGATAAGATACCCCAACCCTATACACAATGGATATCTGAATTGAGGCCAACTACACTAAGTCCTTGTCTAGTAATTGTGAACTCAATCTCTTATTGAGAAAATTTTCCACCACATTCCTCTTCCTAGGAGTATAAATTATCTCGAAGTAATAGTCCTAGAGGAACTCAAGACAATGACATTGTCTTAGGTTTCGATCCTTTGGAGAAAATATATACATGAGACTCTATTGGTCAATGTAGACAATTAATCATTTACCCATAATGTAGTGTCACCAGATCTTCTGAGCAAAAACTACTACTTCCAACTCAAGGTTAGGAGTCGCATATTTCTGCTCAAGCAGTCACAACTATCATGAGCCATAAGAAATCACTAATTTCCCCTACCTCAGGCCACAACCAAGCCTGTTTCTTGATGCATCATAGTACACCACATAGTCGGCACCCTCCTTTGGAAACTTCAAGATAATATCCCTCGTCATAATCTACCTTAGCTACTTAAAGCTCTGCTGGAATACTTCTATTAACAGAACAACTTTTCACCTCTTCGTCAACAATATCATGGGTGATTCCAATCCGGAGAAGTTGGGTACAAATCTCCAATAGTACCCAACCACCCCAAGGAAAGTCCTTACATCGATAATTATCATGGGTGGCTCCCAATAAAGAACCAACCTGGTAACGCTTTTTGGTTTTTGGGTTGTAACCGTCAATAAAATAATTTAAATAAAAAGAATAATTTTTTCGAATCATTATAAATAAAAAATTGTAACTTCGATTAAAAATAATAAACCACTGTTGAATTTTCAATTATATTTTCTCCTTAAGAGGGGCCTAACCTTGACCGATGTGGGTTGAGGGAAGAAATTAATTTTGGTACTTTCTGGAAGAAAAAAATAAAATAGGTTAAAAGGTTATTTTTTTCATCATTAAGTAGTGGCACATTAGCGCTGCAATGTAGCGGCGAGGCAACAATGATTTTCATTAATGAATCTCATTAATGAACCTCATTAATGAAGAATGGTGGTGACCAAGAAACAAGAACAAATCTTTCTTCTTTAATTAAATGGGTAATTGAGGACTGACAGAAAACCCTAGATTTCCTCTTAAAAACTATAAGGGAACATCTCCAATGATGAACGCTAGTGAATCAGTTGAATGTGAAGACACCTTTGAGAATGGATCTGGGGCTGACTAACGATTAACAAACCTTCTTCCACCCATTAAGAAATCGGTAGCAATAGTGGGTTGTAGATCAAGAACAAAGAACAGAGGGACACAATCCCATTCTTCCTTAACCAATAATTATAATCCAGGTAGGAGGTTTATTTTAATGTAAATTCTTACTATCCCCAGTCTTCTTTTTTAGATGATGAATTTTGGTTAACTCCGGAACAATTTAAATCATAGTTTAAACATTCATATGGGATGGTTAATATATATGGGATAAAGGGGATGCTTTATCTTGGTAATTAATTTATATGTAGTATGTTTCTGTTAACAAAATCTATCTTGGATGAAAATGAACAAAGGTTGGTTGTTCATTTGGGCGTTCTTGATGATTTTTACATCATCTTATATATATATCTCTCTCTCTCTCTCTCTGTGTGTGTCTCTTTTTCCTACCCTTTCTTGATGGAGCAAGAGAGACGGAACAATTGGCAATGTAGTTTCAGGTGGAATGGTCGTGGCTAGGCGGGCTGTGGAACCGGTGATAGGAGGTAATGGAAATGGATCCCAACAATGGCAATGTCATCAGGCCACGACACCCCAACCGTGGCACCAGGAGGGGGGAGACAGCATGGGACACCAGAACGTAGGCTGACGGTTGGCGGACGTAGCCCCCTAAGAGTGACTGAGGTTCCACAGGGTCTGGGATAGTGTCGGCGAGCTAGACCAGAAAAAAAGATGTTGACCATGAAATGGAAACATGTCTATGTGAGCGGACCAATGTATGAGGTCAGCGCCGCATGGAAGGAGTGGAATGCACTATGCAAGTAATAACAGGGGCTACCACATAGTCCTCGACTGTGTGTGATGGAAAAGGTTGTCTTCTGTCGGCGACGTACGATCGAACTGCATGCCCAGCGGATATCTGAGATGAAGTAAATCATCCTGCCATATGGGTCAAGCTAAGGGGCACAAAAAAAGCTTCTAGGCGGCCTATGAAAGAAACTAACCCTCCCACCATTGAGGGATGGTGGGATACACAGGACTACTGGGTGTCCCGATATGCGGACAAAGCAGGCCCGCCATTGTGGGCTTGGTCGGATGGTACCAGATTGTTGGGCGACCCAGTGTTTTGAACCCATGGCCAAACCGGGTTGGATCCATCAAGGCCCAATGGGGATAGCCTAGTGGCCAAGCCAGACCAGGGAATCCCAAAACTGAAATGTGTTCGGTCAGATCAGTCGAACCATGCTGGGGTATGCGGGACCCCTAGTATGGGGTTGTCGGGTCGGTCCGGGCCCAAACATGACCAACACCTAATTACAAAAAAAAATCATTTTCTTTTTGGCCGGGGGTCCCATTGATGAGCTGTTTCTAGTGTTGGAACCCAGGTGATAAAGCAGTTCTTTTAGCATACTCCAATGACATGTTCATGGATGTTTGAATGTGATGAATGGCTTGAAGAGAGTTTTCTCCTGGAATCAAGTGCACTACCTATGGGAATCTGATAGCTAACATAGACACCATGATTGCAAGCAAAAAACCATGTGTGGATCATCTATAAGAGACTATGTGTGGAACAATTACACTGGCCTAGTGGGAAGTGGAATTTTGTGACCTGGAAGGTGCACGGTGGAGAGAAGATCCTGGTGACCCAATAGGCCCACAACACATATTAGGGATGAGTACCTCAATATTATGGAAATGTTTGGAAGTGACTCTATGTGAGCTGGCAGGCCCATAATGGGTAGTAGCTCGGTGTGACCCAACATACCCATGTTACTCATTAGGTATGAGTACCCCAGTAGTCCAAGATGTTTAGTGTTATGACTGATAGTCATTCTTTCAATACATTAGATTATACCTTGTGAGAGCTGTCTATGCTTTGTGGTCATGTTGTGTAGTCCTGCTTCGCATTCCATCATGTGTGTGTTGATTTCCCTACTGATTATTGTGTTACTCACCCCTACATGGGCTTCACCCTCGTGTGTCATGTTTTGTGAAGATGATCGACACTTCTATGAAGACATTTGTGGTCCGGGACGAGGCATTGCTCAGTCATACAGGACGACAAATGATTCAATGGAGACCTTGGAGTTCTAGGACCTGGTGTTTCTATACCATATGGGATGGACATGTGTACATCTACCACTACCGGCACCTAACCATTTGGTTGGGTCTCGAGTAGACAGATCATCGATGTTTTTCTTTTCGTTGTTGTTTTGGGATAGTATTCTATCCCCCTTTTTAATTTCAGATTGTATTATACTCTCAGTAGTTTTTTCATGAACATTTTTTGTTTAAATTGTGTTTACATTCTATAGTTTTAGCTGTGTGTGTGTGTGTGTATATAGGATTAATGGAAAAAGCCTTCTCATTTTGATATAAGCATACATGGTGCTTGTATGCAGCCCCTAGCCTATAGAAGGTGGGCATCAGGTAGTCACAACATGGGCCCTAGGGGATGGGTCCTGAAAATATGGGACATGAATATACATACTATAAAATGATGTAATTAATAATGAGGGTTGTTGTCTGTAAAAAATTTAAATGTTAAAAAATACAACATCCTCTCCCTCTCTTTTTTATATTCATCATATCACTTACATCCTCTTATGGATCTATCATTTTATTGATTAATATAGTCTAAACTCATCGAATTCAATATTAATACATTAGTCATCATCCTCCGGGAATGATCATGTAATATATTTATGATCACCCCATTTAAATTCCAATAACACATCACATCACTCTATGTAAATAAATATGCATGAATGATTGATCACAATGTAGGTTTTATACATCTTCTCATCACCCACTTTTCAATACATGAACCGTCATTAGAAGTATTTTCAATAATCATGTCAATCATTATCATCACCACTAAAACAAGTATAATAAAAATTACACAATTTATACCAGGAATAAATTATGTAATGTTTATACCCATACAATTTCATGGAAATAATTAAAACACCATTTTATGGAAACCAATCAATTATCTATGGTGTATGATATAGATGATCATATTCACACAATGACTCTAGGAATTCAGAAGTTTTTTTTATTCATACTTTCCTAACATAATAATATCAGGGGGAATGTGGGGATGATTTATGGATGGAGGATATTGGAAATAAATCATATTGAAATAATCAGGTCATAATGGAATGATAATGGTAGTTACCTCTAGATATTTGATGATAAATTCTGGAATAATCCTTTTATATGGAATTATCAATAATATAACGTGGATATAAGTGAACACTTATTTTGTAAGAATGATACCCAATGACGATTTTACAGTTTTTTTAATATTATGTAATCCATATAAGATGGTGTTGAACTATGAAATTTGTTTTATATAGAGTACATCACCCATCATCAAATCAATTCTAAATAACTTTCCAAGACACATTTTTAATATATATTATCCATGTAAGCTGTTAAAAGAATAATACATTAGATTTTGCTATATTTATTTAATTATAGACACTGTGTACAGGCATATATTCATTTATATTCCAAATGGAATGAGAGTGGATGATTCACAATGATATGTTTTCAAGTATGTCATCCACATTCAAATTAAAAAGTATAAATAAATAATAATAATGATATATAATTCAATAATATTTATAAAAAATTATTTTTCCAAATAAAGATTTAAACCACAGACCCAATCCTAATTTGACTTTTTGTCCAAAAAAAATCATTATTATTTGTCATATTTTTTTGTTTTATTTTCATTTTAATACTTCTGATAAAAAAATTTACACAAAAAAACATTCACTCCTCTAATCATTAATATTAAATTAAATATAATAATAATAATTGAAAATAAATTGTTACAAATAATTAACAGGATTTTATATTTTATAAATAAATTATGGGGAACGATTAGGCTACAACATTAGAAAAATATTTTTTATGAGGACAAATGGGTGGCCTTGTGTTTTATATATATTGATAAAATGTCTCAAAAATATTTTATTGACTTCTATATGTGGTTAAATATTGGGGAGTTTGTTGAGTTATTTATAAAAACACTGTAAATGATCTATTTCTAATTGGGTTATCATAAGTCACATATTATGTGATGAGAGTCAGTTGAAAGAATGGAAATAAATTCTTTAGGATGATCCTATATTACATCTTTTATGTATTTATGTGACCAAATATGATTTTAATAGTATTTTTGTCCTCACAACATGATCCAATACCATTTTTTGTAGTGGTGTTTCTAGAATCGTTATAGGAGGATATTATTTAATTAGGACAAGCCTATGAAAAAAATATGATGAGATGATATAGAATCATAATCTTAAATGTTGTGTTGATTTTCTCTTTAGATTTAGTCTTACATTCTACCGCTAGGAGATTATCTAAAAATATAATGAAATAAAAATGATGTTGGAAATGAAGTGATTTGTTAATGTTTATTCCTATAAAAATTATTCAACATGATTAAATGTTGGCGAACATATTTATAAGAATCATATCAGGGTGGAACTTTATGAGTTGGTTCCCTAGAAACAACTAACTTGTAATTTTTTTGACCTGTATTTATATTCAATGACTCTAACATTAATGAAATTTTTATCACATATTGAATAGTCTTTTATGTAACTCAATAATTTCTTCATAGTATTTTATCATTAAATATATATATATAAGATTCCAACTATGATATTAACTATCATCTTCAAAGACACTATTCTAGAGCATATATAGCCTATGGTCAGATATCATCATCTAATGGTGAAAAAATGAATCAATATATAAGTTGCGACATTATCAAACGAGAAGGTGGATAACACTAATTAAGTACACACATATTAATCTTTAAGATATGATATTATGAGGATAATATTTCCCATAGTAATTCCATATTTTTATCATTTCATTGTATATTCTTCTATAAAAATGTGTGTTTTGTTCCTTTAACATGCGATTATTATTAATGTATAAAATGATTCAAACACATCGATGTTTTGGAGAACAATTTAAATATATTAGTTTATTCAGAAGAATCATATGTTGGGTTACTATTCAGTGATATTGAATAAATGAATAAGTCAATAAAAGAATTTCCCTTCAAGCAATGGATGCTGATTCCACATCCCTTGGATACAAATATTGTTATTAGATTAAAATACAAAACCGTGGTGGCTGAGGAGTTCATTACTCAAAAATTAATTAATAATATTCCATTCATACTAGTCGATGAAATTTGTATAAAACCTTATTGATAACACATCAATATAAAGATAATATATTACACAATGAGAATTTGTATGGGTTTTTTTTTCAATTATGATATTAGATTATTACTCTATATGTTCATTGATGAGTTTATAAATTTTGATCATAATATGTTTCATGATCTTATAACTCCACTAAGAAATAGGCTAATAGGGTCACAACATTAGTTTACCTAGTGGAATAGTGAAATTAAAAATGAATTTATTAGTTGAAAAAAATGTAATTACCAAGACCCAATATTATTATTTATTCCACATTTATTGATTGAAAATATTTATTTTCCATATTTACAATAGTTGAATACATAAAAAATTTATTCCCAAGATATAAAAAATTATCCATCCATTAAATTATAGACAAGGTATGAAATAATATTTATATGGGAAATATATGTATTTTCATATGTCTATATCAAAAAATTATTTTTTCTAAAAATTATCAATATAATTTTTACAAATTTATTGAATGAGAAATATTAATTTTTTATATTTTTTATTAATTTCTTGAAGGATATATTGTTTGAGTTAATTTCATAGTGATGAGATTCACATATGAATTATATATCAATTAAATAATTAAGGAATTATTTATTTAATAAAATGATATGTAACTCTACATTAGTTGGAACATGACATGAACTATTATCATTATTATTATAAATAAGAATACATTATGTACATTATTTTATTTATGGATTAAGTGAAATTATCCATTAATAAACATAAAAACTATATATTCAAACATATAACATTTTAAAACTAAGGAAACGATTATGCACAACTTTTCTTTCGAGAGAATTATATAAATGATTAATAAATCAAGGTATACTCTCTATACGAAGGGAATTATACATCCTCCTTCCTTTCCCTCAACAGTGATATAATATGAGAGATGATCCATTAATAATGTAGGATTATGTTGTTGTCATGGTCAATAATGAAACATGATACGATCATCTTCACATGCAGCCAGAGTTCCACTTTTTTCATTTGGAGATCAAGTAGAACATATGGATACAATATGAAGGATTCCACTTTGGATATTCTAAGTGAAGTAATGGGAAAATAATATTATTTTAAATATATGAAAATATAAAATTATGTAAAATATGAAGATATATGTATTAATCTTATTATTTAATTAATTATAATTTTATTTGGGAATATTTCTGCTTCACTGTTAATAGATTTTTTCAATAATTTTATATATATTTCATAGGAATGAAAAATATTTTTCATGATACTGTATATTATTAAATTAATTTATAATAATCCAAGATTTTTTTATTCCCAACAAGTGTTTATCCTACACCATAATCCTTCAAGTGGTATCATAGGAATAATATTCAAAATTTTAATTGTTGAATTTTTTTATATATGAAAATTAGAGGGATACCCCTTTTATTAAAAAAAATCACCTTTTCAAGGCTGGGAATAGAATAAACCCATTACAACGACCAAATGAGAAAAAAAACCAACATGGAACAAAGGCCTTACATGAACCCAAATTCCAAATGAGAAACAAACAACCAAATAAGAGCCAACCAAGGGTCTATTTTCCCCCTCTGTCAAAACCTACAAGAATGAAATCTAACAAAGATGATGCTCTGACCCCTTTTCCATGAAACGAGTCGTGCTGGAAACACAATCAAGGCAAGGCACTCCTCAATCCCACACTGATGTAGGAAGAGGAATGGACGATAGATGCCAGCACACCTATCTATCAAACGAGCCACCCACCCGACGATGCATGGGAGGAAACACATCAATGTGAACTTGATGCATCACAAAATCAGCCAGAGAACACCGAGAAGAAACCATAGAGAAACCATCCATCCAAAATAGGAACAACAGTTGAACGATGGGTGTCAGCAAACCCATCCCTCTTTCGAGGTTTCCCACCCTACGCCGTCTACATGCCAAATGCAAAGATACTTTTTTTCAATTCTCAAAACAATATTTTTATCTCATCCCACCTTCACATCCAAAGCATCATGTCATAAAAACCAAGAGAAAAACAAAAAATTTGTAGCAAAAAAACAACCCAAAACTCATCAAACAAGATTCTTCAACAAATCCTCATCCAAACCAAAACCTTTAATGGCAGCAAATTCACCCAAAAGCAGAAACAGAATCACATCCTAAGCTAGTAGTAACCAAGGTATCTCATCAAGAATGAACAAACCGACCCCCTATAAATTAGAGTCTTCAACCCACCTCCAATACATTAGAAACCACCGATTGAAGGACTGATCCCACTCTGAATCCATCATCGTCGCGTAGAGGACTCCAAAGATGTCGTTCGATGAAGTTCCACCACCAAAATAATCGATGGTGTCCAGATCTAAAGACAGATCTGGTGGTAGAGATGAAAAGTCGGTCTGCTGCAAGATGACCACCACCCGCAAGTCCCTATAAGGAGGTCTCGCAGAGAGTGCCTCGAACCCCACCGGAGATCCAAGAGTCGGAATACCAAGGAGAAGAAGTGGTACACTTGCAAGATCCAATCGTTATGGAGACGATGAAAAGGTGGAACAGATAAAGGTGAAAGGATTAGAGAAAACCGTAGCAAATCCTGGGGACGACCTAGAGGTGCGCTGTCAGAACCAACGAAGAGAGGCTGCTGGTGGGTGAAGATAATGCTGGATGAAAGAGTCAATGCTCTTTTGGGGAATGCACCAATGTGTAAACACTAAGTCCACTACTCTCTGGGAGAGTGTATCGCCATCAATCAGGATAGTCTAAACGTGTTGTTCGGTAACGAGGTATTGGGGTGGACTCCCATCCTCCGTGCCGCACGTCCCCAATGAGGCCCAAGGATTCCAACCCTAGGGCTTAGGATAGTTCCCAAAGGGGTAGAGGGGGCCATTAGAGGATTGTTACCATATAGTGCACATTTCCTTGTGATGAATAGAATAGTGTATCAACTCATGAATATTTCATCTTGAGATGCCTGAGATTATTGAATCATGGAAAGATTACATGATGTGTACCAATTTATATATTATGTATCATTTTCATCGACAAACCTATATAGTTTTACTATCCATGTAAGGTCATGTGGTAGATCATTATTAATGATTTTATTTCATAGTAATTATAGACTAATGTGATTTGTAGGGTGGAAAACAATTTTTTGTATGACACAGTGTGTAACTAGCATCCATTTCATGTAACTCCTTGTGAAAAGGTGGTATCGTTTTCAACCAATATGTTGTAAACATAACAAACACTCCACATGTTGATTCAAAACATATATACATTGATAAATTGGGACTATATTATTTTAAGATGTTGTATTTGGAATATAATCAAATTTCTATACCATGTAGATCATTATTTGATTTCATAGGCATGAATCTTAGAATCATAAGAATGGGATTAAGCAACATGTATCTATGGTATAGTTTTTGGAACATGTTCTTTCTTATTTTGGGTATATACTATGTTGTTCCATAATCCATATCAACTAATTATATGGATTAAAAATTAAAAGAAACAAAAAAAATGACATGATGTGTATTTTGAAAAACATGGATTGTGATAGGTTTTCGTGAAATATTAAATATGTATATAACTTTAGAATTAGTTTTATATTTATATGATTTTAATGGTAATTTTACCCAATGTGTACTGAACATGGGTAGTAGAAGTGGTACACACTGTATATATTAGTCCATTCTATGTGTCCTAAACGTCATGCCATTAACTTTTATGATCACATTGAACTACATGTTCCTTCATCTCATGAAACACTATGTGCACAATATTTTATATGTGTATATAGTAAATGAAAAGGACCATACAATATTTTTGGTCATTTAGAAGTGCATGTGAAGTGTTATATCTAGTACATGCAGTGTACTTGGGTAATTAAAAATTATATTAAATAATTTTATTTATTTAAAACTGTAGAGTATAAGAATCTTATATATCTCCCAAACTTCATGAATTAATAATGAATTAAAGGATTGACTAATTAATATATTAATTAATTATAATTAAAATAAAAAACCATCAAAATCAAAATAGTGGTTCAATATTATTCTAGATTGTATGATTGTGATTTTAGTTTCATGGTGTAACTAGTTATGTTCTTTATTGACCAATTTACATGTTGGGGTTATACTTAATTTGACATCATTTCAGGGGTTTTTATATGTGATAATGTTTAATGAACTTAAATATCACTCACAGTGTGTTATACATCTCACCTATAATATTGTAGATCCCTATGTTGTATTGACCATTGAGAGGGGATGTGCAAATCCCTGGTTTCTTTCTAAGAATTCATTTTATTTTAAATTTAACTTCTTAAACATGTTAAGGATATCAATACCATAAAATCACATATATATCTCACCATTTATGAAATAATAATGATATAGAGAGCAGAAAATAAAATTTAAATGGTTTGGTGGAATTATATACTAATTTCTATATTGGTTATACTCTCTAACATAGATTATATACTATAATATTTTTATCGATAATAATTTTGAAGATAAAAAATAACACTATATATATAAAGAATCATTGCATTATTTTCTTTATAATTTATCATACAGTGATAACCAATTCATATTTCCCTAATCGTAAATCCAGACAAGATAATTCTTCAACACCCTCTCCAACTGAGAGACTCCTTTGGATTCTAGTACTAATTGAAATACATCCACTACTCCCAGATAAAACTGATAGCCTTATATAGGATGACATGGTGACCTTCCTATTGGTACTTTCCAAGTCACATTTTCTTTCTTATCCTTCTTGTACCTTTTCATCTTTCTTCATCTTTCTCACATATTTTTGTTCACCAATAAGTAATGATTTACATCAGTGAAATAATTATAGACCTTGATTTCTCCTTTCTGATTTAATTCCCAACCATTGTTGGATATATTTAAGAGATAAAAAAACATTATTCATGAATTAATTTATAAAATAATATCTTATATAACTCACTTTTATTTATTCTCGAATTGAAAATATTAAAAACTAAAAAATTTGGATTATTTATTTAATTTTAATTTGCTGCTAGTCAGTGATTTAAATAAATCAATAAACACCCTTATAGTGAAAAATGCTGAATTTCTATTCTATTATTAATGAATTGACATGTTAATGTGAATACATGAACGTTTTCCTCCTACAATAGACTATATTATTTTAAAAAACAAGAATATGGTAGTTCACTATTTTTCAATATGGATGTATCATTATGACACAACACAGTCCTCCTCATACAATTAATTCACTAATTTTTGTATATTTTACTACTCTTCTATGTGATATAGTATCACAGACTATAATATATATATATATATATATGTATATATATATTATTTTTTTCATTCACTCTCCTTCTTCATACATGTATCATAAAAACTTCAAGAAAGTGTATACTAGTGTGTGGGTTATCATAGATTATTTTATTTATGAAACATAGTGTTGGATACACTGTATCATGTTTCTAAAATAGAGCATAAAACCTTATAGGTAATCATAGATCTAGTTACATACAAATCAATAGAGTGTGTTTGATAATAGTCAAATGTGCTGAGAGATCCACTTCCCTATCACTTTTGAAAATCATTAATAGGGGATCTTTTTCACAAGGTGAAAGATACATGGTGCATCATTTTTCATGAAATAAAGATAATTTTAAATATCACAATTATACTCTCATTTGAGGAAATTATTCTTTTGTTCGTGTATACTCACCACCTCTGCTTTGAAAAAAATGCAGTGTCATGGAGTTCTTCAATGTCTTGATAATAATTGATTTTTATGGATTTCATATACATCGAGTATCCAAGAAATCCTATAATACCTTAACTAAAAAAATTTGGTGGCTCTCCCTATGTGAGTTATAGATAATTCCTCGCCCATGCATACCATGTACACATGAACCTCATTTATTTGCATGAATCCGTTGATGAAATTTCTTCCTTCTAAAACATAGTTTTCATTTAGGAATAGTATAAGATTCAGAATAACCATTGGAATGAAAAATGAAGATTCGTGTATGAAATTGAGACTAGAAATATCTATTCTAATGATACTGGGATTATGACGGTAGCTTGGTTTAAATTATCAGAGATTTAATCATTTACTCCAGTGATACTGTTATACTCAGTGCATTGTAGAGGAAGACAACCTGCGTGTAATTATCAATTTGAATTCACTAATTGGATCACATGACACTTTTTCATCCAAATAATTAATATAATAAGAATAATAAATGTAGATTAAAATCCCACATTGATGCATGATGTAGTCCAGGATTCATTATTAATCAACCTCTCATGTTACCCCTTCTAGATAGTTGTGGGGGATTATCACCATTTTACACATTCACGCACCTAGGACTCACATGCTTCTCTATCACATTATTCCCCACTTACACTATTAATTCAAATTCATACATATGAATTCTACTCTAGTCCTACACTCTCTCCTCCATGGGGATGCATGAATTAAATCTACCGTGTGGTTAATTTCCTTATAACACATGTGTCAGATTGAGTTATTATATGTTGATTCCATGGTTAAAACATTTATTACCAATAAGGCCATGAATTTTCATGTGGATTCCAAGGTTTGACCATTATATTTTATTAATTAACAAAATTCATATGTACATTGGAATATTTTGATTATGAAATTAAATTATAATCCTTCCCCAATTATTTCTAAATTCATAATATAAGAATAAATTTATGTATCAACTTTTATTTTCTCATACAATCCTCCTAACTTACTTTAATACTAATGATGAGAAATTAACTAAATTATAAAATAATATATTTACATCTTCATGAAATAAAAGATATTTCAAATAATTTTTAAAATTATTCACCAAAACAAAGATGGATTCCCTTGTAGTAAACAATCTTCATTCACTAAATCCTTTTTCACATTTTGTTGAAAACTAATAACTATTCAATCAATAATCACATTTAAAAAATGGATAATTTATAAATCCTAAAATACCATCTCATAAAGTGTATCCACAATATTTTTCAAATAATCCCCAATTCATAACCATAGACTCACTGATAACATATTGACTTTTCATTGACAACAAATGAAATAGTAGGCCCAAAAATCACCCATTTTATTTTTGTTAATATATATTCACATAATTAATATTCTTAATGAGTTCTCAAAAATTATCCCACTTTGATAGTAAAATGAAATGGATATGTTGGGGCCTTCTCATTTCATTTCTATACTAAAAACATATCCATATACCTGAAATAATTTTTTGATTACTTATATGATTGGGATGATCAATTAAGCTTTAAATAACCAAGAGCCTTTATGTAATCAACTCCATTTCAATATGGTACAATCCTGTGTAGAATACAATAGAAAAAAAATACATTCCATGATTTCCATAAAATACCAATCATTTTAAATCACAGCCATGAATTACCAGTTTTTATTTAAGGGGATGTATGTAAAAAATTATCAATATGTTATTAAATCCTGTACATACTTCGAAAACACATGATAAAGATTATGTGAAAAATAAATAGATCACCATTTGACACATATCTAAATAATTCAATACCCCCTTCATTTATGTGATTAACACAATTAAGAATTAGGGATGAAAATGTTATGGGAAAACCACATATTCTTATTTTGTAATGATTTTCAGAATTTCTCGATATTCTATTTAGTGATTATTTTACAACATTATTTCATCAAACTACCCATCCAGGGATATATCCATCTCCCTCAATTCCATTAATGTAAGTAACACACACACACACACAAACACAGACACACACACACACACATATATATATATATATATAATGTGGAACAAAGAGGGGCATTTTGTTTATTATGAGGAACATTGTAGCTAAGAACTACCTCTTAACATCAACCATTCCCTTCTATAAATCTCATTGATCTTTTCATCAACATTACATATAATATTTTTCTCCCCACAATCTTTATAGAAACTATCTTTCATTATATTTATAATGCTTTTAATATTCATCCAATTTCATAGCAAATTTTAGATGAATTGGAAAGACAAATATGAATTATTTTTTGGACATTTACAGACTTCTCAAAATCATCACATTAAATTCCATTATTTATATTGAATCATACTATTATTATCATAATTTGGAATATCTTTTATGAATATTTTCATGCATTTATCAACTCTCCAACCCATGAAATTTCTTCTACTAGAAACATATTATGACCCATAATTTTTCTTTCATCCTTACATCTTGGTTTTATTTATTTTCAAGACATTGGATTTATGATAAATTGATCACATATTTTTATAATGGATCCCCATTAATTATAAACTTTTTCCTAAAAATGAAATTTTATAATATTAAGAGTAGGATCTATTCCAAAAATCTCATTTCACTTGTGAAAAACATTAAATTAAGAAGTTTGTCTTTCATATATACCATATCTATATAACTTTTTTTCCACATCAAAAGGATCCTTATTATTCTGTTTTATAGATATTTAATTAACAAATTTCATTTACCCATTAATTTAGTGGGGTATCTTAAAAATATACCATTTTAAAAATTCATTTTATCATTCTTATTATTTTTTTCACATATGAAGACTCAAATGTCACCATCATTTCATTCTATAATTCCATTTGGTGTGATTTTATCTTCACATAATTAGAGGTTTTGTTAATGACATGAAATTATTAGAACACATCATAACACGGACCAATTACATTGTTGAAATAAAATAAATCATTAAATAACTAAAATCTATTTTTATGATGGATTTAATTTTAGTGGAGTCTCGTTCTCTGATGCATGTCTTCTCATATATTGATCATTTCCCCTTGAATACATGACTTCTATTTTTTCATGAACATTAGTGTTAATAAATCATTAGAAATTTTACTCAAAATATTATTTAAACAGAAAAATATCATATGAACCTCATTCTATTATTTTTTGTGTAGTTTTTATTAGATTTTGATATTAGGATACATTCCATTTGTCGAGTAGAACCACCAATCATTTGGAAATTAATTTGGGAATATCTCTTAATTTTTCATTTAAAATCCAAGATTTATGTGGTGTGTTTATCAAAATTCCTCACCATAAATACTTTCCTAGTGGTTCTTTAAATCTTGTACTTGTGTAGAAAAAACATTTAGTTTAAAATATATATTTTTTGTGTATGTGATTACTTCTTCTTAGAGTTAGACTACATTTAATTAAAGGAATATATAATACTCATTTTGATGTTAATATCCACAAAGAACACTTGAGTATATGACAATATTTTCTAGATTTTAGGATGTTTCTGTTATAGGTGATTCACGATTCCACAATTTCACCTCCATCTCAAAAAACTTCTTATTGTGGGAGTAGTTCTCATCCACAACAGATGTCATCTTATCTTTCAAACCGCCCTTTAGCTTCTCAATTTAATATTCATGCCTATTTCATTATTGTTATAAAGAATTTTTAAGAATGAATATCCTTTAAATCTTATTCTATAATTTATTAGATTTGATAACAACAGATTTTTTTGTACGTTTTCAAATTCATGGAATTCATCTACAAATACAATCTGAATGAAATATTTATCACAATCATTTATTTTGTATTATTCAATTACTCTATCATATATTTCATTATACAGATAAAATATTTCTTCCTTTTAATTAAATTGTTTTATGATATTTTTTATATGAAAAAACATTTATCCATTACCTATTCCATATGATTGGCTTCTTTTTCCAGCTATAATTTTTCATCATGAAGATCATTGATTTCTCTAACAAAAAGTTTTTCCACTTATTTTGGGATATTCATATAATATTCCTTGAAAGCAGAATGAATATCACTAAATGATACATCAATATAAAAACATGAATGAGGTTAATTAGAAATATCATAATAATAAAGGATTATTACTACATATATGAAACTGACTTCCCATTTTATGTTCTATAAGTCTATGATTATTCTATAAATTTCATACCTTTATTTACATTTTTTTCTTCTATGTTTTGGAAGATATCATAGAATTTTTATAAAAAATAGTTACCTTTTTCATCATATGAGGAATATCACTCATTTC
The DNA here is from genome assembly GCA_963277665.1 of Viscum album. NCBI lineage: Eukaryota > Viridiplantae > Streptophyta > Magnoliopsida > Santalales > Viscaceae > Viscum > Viscum album. The sequence goes on from OY728126.1 coordinate 650,894,948, forward strand.
TTGAAAGATTCGCATCATAATTAATAAATATATATTTCCAGGTAAACATTTTCTTTCCACCATTTATAATGACCCTGATTGTATTGATAACTGAGAGTAGGAGGGTGGATCCACAGTATCTTGTTAAAAATTAATTATCATTCAAATTCAACATATAAAACATTATATTGTTATATATACAATATATTTTAACTCTAAATATCAACTCATTTGTAGTAAAAATATATTGAGAGAGAGAGTCATATATTATTCACAAGGATATTCTGAAAGTTCTACACCACTCTGTGCTGGTTATGAACCAAACCCATATTCTAAACTATAATGTTTGTATCAATTAAATTGTTCATCAATGAATCATGTTGTATCACTCGTATTTTATCATAGGAAAATCTTTATATTGTGTCCCATAGTTTTATAATAATACAGAATAAAAGAATCTTGAATCCACATTAGAGACTTCATGTACTCCTGATCCAACTGAGAGAACCATCCTACTTCAAATAGTAACAAAAATAATTCAACTATACCAAGATAAAAAAGATTTAATAACCTTTATTCTAGACATGATCTAATATATGATGATTGATTGATCTTCCTCCATGATTGTTTTAAATCAAAAATTTTTATATACCCATCAAGTACCTTTTCATCCTACTGGTGTAGCTCCTATATTTCTTATCACCAATAGATAATCAGTTTCCTTAGTGGAAAAATGATTACACTTGAATAATTCCTTCTAATTATAGTTCCAAACTCACTTAAATGTGTGAAAAAAATAGCATACATTATTCGTCCATTATTTTATGCATGGATAACATGAAGAACATACTTTTCATTATTATTTAGTTCTAATCATTAAACCCTTGATGATATATTTTATTTTTTTATTATTTAGGGTACTATTACTCTTATTTATAAATATTGTTCTAAACTACCTTAATATGAACTCAGAATGAGTTATCTTATAGTGGTTATTCATTCCTGTGTATATGTTCATGCATCCACTACTTCTTAACATAATCTGTTATTTTTAGTGCATGAACCTGAATGGGTGAGTGCAATGTTCTTCTTAAAAGTATCATGAATTCCCAAAACTCTGATATTCATAAAAATCCATCTCATAATATTTTTAATGAAATTTTCTTCTACACAAACGATTGGATCATATTCTATTCAAATATGTATACACTATACTGTTTTCTCATGCACTCTTCTTCTTCATTCATGTCTCAGACAACCTTCATCAAATGTTTTCAATGGTGTGGGTTATCTTAGTTCTTTTTCTTTACAAAACACTGTGTCGGATACACTACCTCATAGATCCTATATTTCTAACAAAACATAAAATACAATGAAAAAACTATTATTCAATAATCCATTCTATTTTGTAGACACAATCCAAAATAACCACAAGATCATAATCTCATTTGTGTATGAAAATTGAAATGAGGGCCTCTTCTTCATGAAAATAGAATTCTACATGGTGATTTATTTTCATTTGAAAATTATATACGTTTAAATATCACATTATAACTATTGTATGATGTGGATATCCTTCTACAATCATCTAACTACCTCCTATACTTTGATAAAAACACAGTGTAAACAATTTATTCAATTCATCGTGATTAATGTTGTCTCATGGATTTAATAAACAATTAATATCACAGTGATCCTCAGATATCTTACACAATAAATTGTGTAACCACTCCTAATTTGAGTTCTGATAGTGCCTCACCTGTTGATTTCGTAATCACAAGATCTTTATTTATTATCTAGAATGCTTCAATGATTTTTTGGCCTCGTGTAACTTTATTTTAACTAATAACAACGCCCAGACATTGAATTAACCATATTAATGAATAATGTTCATTCATGTGTTATATAAATATTATATAAAACCATTTCCATGCTATTGGGCTGACCAGTTTAGATCGTTTTGATCCATGTAATTTTTGATCATTTACTCATAAGATACTAGTATACATTAAGGATGCTCGAGGAATAAAACACAACTAGCTTGATTGAATGACTATCATAAATTATATCATAAGACTCACTTTTTTTCTGTATCTTTAATGAAGTTGAGTAGAATATGTGGATAAACATCCCATATCTACATGAAATTCATTAACAAACTTATATATTAATAAGCCACTCCCATAACCACATCAGGATAGATATAGGTTATTAACACCCACATACATATTCAAACACATGGGGCTCATGGTTCGTGCTTTCCCATGAATGTCTGTATTCCCTTGACAATGTGATCTCACAACTTACTATACTCCTATGGACCTACACTCTTACCTCCTTATGGGATTCCTATATTGACCCTCCTTCATGGTTTATGTCCTCCGTTCACATATTTTGTATTGATTTGGCCTTGTGGCTTCCATGGTTAACCCATTATTTTTTAATAATGTTGCCAATTCTTGTATTTCTTCAATGGTTGACCCATTTTTTTTAATGAGGTTACGAATTCTCATAAAATTAAATATAATCTATGAAAGTAATATAATTCAATGATTTCTTCAATTGTTTCCTCATGAAGACTATATGTATACATATATTTATGTCCATTTATTTTTCATGTAATATTCAAAAAAACCATAAATATTCATTATGAAAAACAAATATCATTTTTATTGTCTTATTTATAACCTTGTAAAATAAATGTTATTACATGGTCATATTAAAATACATTAAAAAAACATGGCTTCTTTTTTTCCATGAATGTACATTTAATAATACATTTTTCAAATGGAATTATTTATTAAGAAAAATCTGATAAATCATCGCATTTGAAACATTGAAATATGATTGTGTGTGATATCGAATTTTATCATGTAAGTCCATATTAATTCTATAATAATTTCTATTTCATAACCATTAACTCACCAATCACATATTGACATATCATTGAAAAGATATGAAATAGTATGACTAATAAATTTATAATGTGGGTGTGTCTATGGTATATTTTATTTATCCCATACAACTATTTCCCCACACTGAGGTGTCAATAATTCTTGTAATGAAATGAACTACGTCGAGTAGATATGGATCAAAACTCATTTTGAGAAGAAACCCACACAAATGATACATAGTTCAATCATGGAATACAATACTCAAGAAAATCCCACCATAACGAGTTTTCCCACTGACCACTATGTTTTTTATTCCATATTTTAAATAAATAAAGCATTTAAAAGATCATGATTATGTAAAGTTATTTATTTTAACATATCATGTTCATATTTATATATATTTTAATATATATTCAGGATTTTATGATTATTAAACTAAATCATCTAAATTAAATGAAATTTCAAGCATCTAGGATAAATTAAAAAAGATGATTATTAACAAATTATTATATGAACTACAAGGATAATAAAATTATTTAAAAAATATATAATATCAACATGGAATTCAATTGAAAAAGTTTAAAAATTTATCAATATGCCAAAAAATTACATCTAAAAATATTAAGAACCAAAATCAAATATTTATATAGATTTAGATTTGAATCAGTGAACAATGTGTGGGATGGGCCCTTATCATATCATGTCTTAATTTTGGTGAGTTATTATGATAGTTGTGGGTTGGATTAATCACATTTAAATCAATAAGATTATTCATTCAAAGAGTTGTTACAACATAGAGACAGATACTAAGGAATTCTGATTCAAAAATATAGTATCAAGGTGTCTACTCAATAGATCTTGGTGATTCATATTGATGTTGAAAATATAGCATACTTAAAAAACCCTTATGTAATTGGAAATATTCCTTCATATATTAAGGGATGGTAAATATGTATCCCTTACACAATTATTTATATATGGTATGAATATAAAATTCTAATGGTGAGGTCTGTTGAGACTGGATATAACATTATAAGACTTACATAATAATTAAATTTTGTTATCTTAAATTTAGATAATCATGATAATTTATAAAATCCACTATTATGTAGTTATATAAATATTTCAATTTAAATTAACTCTATATCTAAGTTATATATACCTTTGAAAGATATCGTCTTGTGCAACAATATCTTCATGGAGTTGTATAGGTTCTTCCATTGGGTACTCTAGATGGAATGAATGATTTACATGATAGAGTCAGCTGTTCCTGATCGACATGAAAATGAGTTGAGTTAAGAAGTTATAATTGTCTAATAGAGTTCATATGATATACTACATTTATATTATTTTATTATATCATCACTTTTTACTACTCTCACCCATCTCGAGGATCTTTTCACGAATTGAGAAAGGGAGGAGTAGTATCATATTTCGAAGGCACAATAGACATGGAATCATCTAGTTAGTGTGGTATCAACACCTCTGAAAATTATAATGATATCCTACATAATGCTTTTTGATATTATTGGGATTAAATTACCTGATTAAGTGGGCATAAAAATTATAGTGTTCTCACTCTATTTAATATCATCCATTTTTTATAAATTAAAATATAAATAACTTTGAAATGACTCACATAGATGTCAAAATTTTTATTAATTAGTAATATAATTAGATAAATAATTATATGAAAATTAAACATATATTGAAAAATGTGCGGGTGAAGGAAAAAAGGTACCCCGTAATAGCTCCAAGTCTAAGGAATATTTACAATTCCTATCCATGAGGAGGAGGATCAATGGGCATACATGTAAACATTATTCCATATATTTTTCATATGAAAAAATGGCCATTATAAGAAAAACCTATCCTTGGTAAAGGATCAAGAGGAGACATTAGGATAACTCATTATCGTGTACTATATGAATAATTTTATAAATTGTGTATTAAATAATGAATCTGGTGCATAGATTTGTATCCATTTGTATGAACCATGTTGATAAGGAAGTGTTTCCCAAGGTGATGAGGATCTATGTGTTCCCAAAAGAGAAAGGGTAAATTTTCAATATAATTTAGAAATCTATACCACATATTCAATGATATTGATTCTAATTTTTATGGTTTTTATTTTTTTCACAATGAAATAATATTTTTATATCATTATGCAGCATAGATATGAATGGAATTATTTTCAATGTTATAAAAACATATACTTAATCGATAAAATATTATATATTATGTGGTTGAATATATAAATAGTGGTTAGTATACTCTATTATATGAAAATCATGTATTGTAAATATTAAAAAATATAGTCTTCATGACCTATATATCACCTAAAAATGGATTTATAGGCTCATTCCTCCAAATAAAAAGTGATTGATAATTATATATCAAGATAAATATCAATATTTTATCAAAATAAAACTACTTTGTGTATGTTATGCATGTTTATAGGGTCGAATAACAAATATGTCATCAATATAAAGTGGGATATTTCTCCAAGTCCATTTTAATTTGATAATAGAGACATATGTGGACAATTTCCTATTGACGAATGGGTTGGATACTTCTACCTTATTCATTTTATAGACTATTACATCTGAATATATCTCTATGTATTTTCCATAAATAAAAATTATGTTAATAATTTTTTGTACAGTCTGATAAAATAAAATGAAAATAGTATATGTCAAAATTTATTTTGATCAATATATTATAGATGTTTCTAAAATACCGTGCTTAATATTGAGGTAAATGTTTTTGGGAAATTTTAATTTTTTCTGTTAAGGGTTTATCCATTTTTAAGACCAATCATAAGAGTGTATTTCTGAGATTCAGAACACTCCAATGTTTTTTTTGAAAAATTTTAATCAATTAAATTAAAATTATATGACAAGTAAATGGGGATTCAAAGAAACAAATAGTTTTAAAAATAATATTAATAATATAATTATTACTTTTAATGTGATTAATATTTTTATAAGGATTATTATTAATATTATTATTAGTTTTATATTATCATTATTTATTTGTTTTTAGTGTTAAAAAATTCCAAAAGCTGGTTTCTTATTCTCCTATAGTGCATGATGCCCCTCCCCTTTCTCTTAGGTAGTATAGAGTATACCCCTATCTATCTCCCTCTCTGATCACATGTTCCACCCGATTTGTGATTTTTTCTACTCAATTCATCATGTTATTCCCTCACCCACCATCTCCTCATTCTTTCTGACTAATTTTCGATCTCTCTATCACATAGTGATCATTGGACCAAACCTTGGCATATATGTTATCATGATTTTCAGTTTTCATTTTTTCTTAGGGAATGTGGTTCCTCTCCTTGTACCCCTTGGTTTGAGTTCTAGAATACTCTGCTAAAGGAAATGCGTCTCATATCCTATCAGACCAATGTCATCAATTTCGGTTATGTTTTACTTAGGTCTTAATTGTTGTGATATATATTTATATGGTTTTTCATAGTTTTTGAGTTTTTAGTATTTTTCGTGTTGTGTGTGAACCATGTCTTGGTCTTTTTGAGTTACTGCCACTATCCAAGGTAGTGTTTACTATGGTTACGTTTTTTTAAACTTTTAATTTATGATTATTATGTGTTTTTGAGCCACTTGTAAATTTTGTATAGTGTTTTAGACCTTTCAGCATTAATTTTTCGATACTAACTATATTTATAGTGGGAATCGATCAATATTGAAGGCTCACAGACACATAGATAGGTATATATATAAATATTTATTTCTCAAACATATTCCCTCATGGATAGTGAAATATGTACCATAGATTAAAGGATATATATATATCTGTGTGTGTGTGTGTGTGCTTGTACGGATGTATGTGTGTGCAAGCATGGAGTAGATTGTAGCCCACTAAATATGTCACGTGTCGAGTGTTAGTCTTGATCTTCTTTGAAGCAGTATCTCTATAGTATGTCTTAAAACTAAAAATGAATCTTATTTAATATATTAAATTATATATTATTATTAAATGTTTTTATTGATAATTTAATGAAAAGATTATTATGTTGAATTATTTTCATGATATATAAAACCATGGGTTTCTAATAAAACCACTCAAAAAGAGGTGTGCTGTTAGTGAATACTCATACTGATTGTTTATTTTTAATTAGATTTCTTGTCATAGTATATAAAGTTCTTCTTTTTTATTATTATATTTTATATATTTGTTGTATGCTTCTACATAGAACTTTTTGTTATTTCTAAATTACATTACTAACATTGAAAAATCATTGATAATCCAAGGAACCTCAGAAGTGTGTGGCCCAAATTTTTATTTAGAATTTTCAGTTTATGGATTCTACCCTCTTCACATTTACATTGTTTCTTATTTCATGTCGCACTATTGTGAAGCTCATTAAATCCTTCAAATATATGCCTTATTATCACTTATTAAATTGTTGAATTTGTCCTATCATGTCTTTTGTGACATTCTATTTTGGATAAACTCATTCGGGGTGTTCACTTTTGTCTATTGACCACCCCCTTTGATGTGTTATTGTGAAAATACCTACATTACCATTAAATAAATGATAAATAACCACCTAAGAGATTTATTGGATTAAATGACATATATTATTAGTTAAATTAATGGTAATGGTTAGCTAGAAGAGTGACCATCGGGCCTCATCCATCACATCTAAACTTATGTGAATGCCTTGTATATACATTCTCAGGACGGGTTCTTCACATTGGACTCCTTATACCTTTTACAAATATTCATATTCAATTTTGAAGGTATGTCTTTTCTTATTACCACATAATTTTTCACACAAATTTTCCAATGGCATGGGATTATATTCAATTATGTTGTTCCTAATACCCTGTGCATATTTTTGTGTGTGTATTATTTTTTCCAAAGTGGTTTGGAAATGGTTTCAGTTTATTGTTAGAGATTATACCTTGTAGCTAAGTCTCTTGATTAAACCTTGCTTACGATTAGTGTTTGTTTCCTAGGATTGGATCCCTGAAATAATTTTTGTGATAAATTACATATGCCATCTTTATGTATTGGTTTTTATTTCTTGATATCATTAACAGCTTGTGGATAATGGTTCTTCTTTGATAGCATGGTTTATATAGATTCATTCAAAGTGATATATGTAGGGATGTTTTTTAGGAAATTTGACATGTTGACTTGGATAACACGAAGTGGGTCGGGTGAGAACATTGGTTTCATAATAAGGACTCATGTTTGTACTCTCATGCTCAGGTTGTTATGCAACGATGCATGAGGGTGATTTTTTTTTGTTTTCTAAGTGAGTGATTCTTGGTTCATTGTTATACTCTTCTGTGATATGGGTTCCCTATAGGAGCTACTATAGATGGACCTTTTTTAAAGATGGTTATGTCATGCCTTGGGTAATACTCAATCCTATAGTGAGATACTTGGGATGGACCCGTAGTCACCATTCCTCAAGTGATACTAGGAGATCCTTATTAGTTACATAAGACAGACTCATTGGTATTGGATATTATTTGATGTTACCATTGAGATACTTTGGATTCTTTATTATCGCCTTTTATGGGCATGAACTACTGGAAGTTGGGTTTTCCCAAATATTTTATACCAATGGTTCAATAGACTATTGGTAAAGGTGGATTAAGTGAAGGACTTCACAACGGTTTGAAGAAATTGTTGGGAAATCCACAGAAGTTTATCCATTTACCAAAGGTTTATACAAACTGTTGGTAAAGTCCATGCTTTTCCTAGTAGTTTTAAAAAACCGTTGCGAAATGTTCCCCCCAAATATAGCACCTCGGCCCCGGATTACACATTATCCATAAAATTCCCCTGATTTCCAGAAGCCCACTCCAGGTGATCCCAAAACTAATGTCTTCCATCCGATCGGCTACAACTCCCCCATCTCGGTTATACTCTTTCAACCTCTTCCCAAATAGTGACATAGAAGTCCTCATTGAGGTAATTGACATGGTTGGTGTGTGGTCTACCAAACTCTGTGACCTAACATGGTGTGGTGAGGTATCTTATCTGTTTCTAGTTTTTTTCATCCCAACTATGAGAAGATATCCTTTTATTCTCATCCTTTCTCCATAATTTCACTATCTAGAAAGATAACGTCATTATTCCCTATTTCTAGGGATTTTGGAAAATTTTATGATTCAAAGTATTTGATATTGAATCAATAACTAGTACTTGATTGGTAGATTTCTGTGAGTATATAGAGGTTGGTTTATAAACTATCCCATAAAAGTGCCATTGTTTTGTGTTCTTTATGATGTTTAGTATCATTGACATACGTTATTATTAATGTCAAATTTAAAAATAAAAGTTTTTGTTTTTAAATTATGAATTCAAGCCTCTTTACAATCCATGAACAACCTATTTGTATAGAAGCCTTAACTTTTTCCACCCCTGGTGTGTGCTCGACTTGGGGAACTAAATGGGTAATGAATGGTATGACTATAGGGGTGCCAAGAATGCGTTTTTGAACATGAGTGAATGATTTGGGATTCCTATAACACATAATGGGACTTAAGGTATGTGAATCTTATATAAGACCTATTGAAAATGAATAAAAATAAATTTTAATTTAATTTTTGAGTACTTGTTCATTGATTAATGATTTGGAATTACATGAAGAAACCAACCAAGGATTCCTGTTAAAAACATATCTTTTAATTCTATTTGGCAACCCCCTTAAATTCATGATAATTTGGTTAAGAATACCTTGGGGAAATCTACCTTGGATTCATAGTGATTGTGATTTAGGAAGACTTGGGGAAGTCCCCCTTGGATTCTAAACTAGAGGTCTCTCTCTTTACATATGCTGGGAAATCCTTCCTCCCTATAAATAAATTTGAATTCAATCAATTTTTAGTTCTACCATACAAATATGTATGGATTAAATTAGTTTTAATGTTTTGCATCTATTAATCTTTGTTGCAATTTTGATTTGACCTAAAAGTGTTGGTGACTTTTGTGGCATGGCATACCTAATAAGTGTAGTTTGATTTGTTTTCTTTTTTCGTTTTACAATTCATGTGTAATGATTATATGAATCAACTTGATTTAAAGTCTTCACAACCACTCCTTTTATGTAGTTAAGGAATCATATCAACTAATGGAGTTCCTGGTGAGATATATCCCCATTCAAAGATGGAAAATGGTTTGTTTATTCATATTTTCTCGATGGGGGTAATGGATATAAAGATTATACATGTAAAGTAATTGGGGCCGGTTTGTGTAGTGGGGTAGGTGGTTTTTCGTTTTTTTAGTTGGTGATATGGTACTTTCTATGGACTTTAGTTTGGGTGTTATGAAATGTACTAACTTTTCACAATATTTTCATTTTTTTGCATCAATAACTTATATCAAAACCTCTCTTTACACATTCTGCATCTTCCACGAAAAGCCTCCACTTTCTAATATGAAGAACAATGTTCTATCAATTCTATGGTTTCTTCTTGTATGTGATAAATGAAAAAATTACAAAACACATCTCACCTCAAATTTAGGCACACATAACTGAATTGGTATATCTTTACATTGTTTTAATAGTTCACCGAATCAAATAGAAACACCATAATTTATTTTCAACTTAAATATATTTTTGATTAAACTTAAATCTTATTGAATTACTTATGAAGTTGTGACTTATATCAATTCTTTTTACAGAGTGGATAGAAGTTGGATGTTTGAAACCGATCAGATCTCAAGTGATTTTCAAAACAATTTGGAGAGATTTTTAGATTTCTTATTTCACAATGCTTCAAATAGTGGTCGCATACACTAACCATGTTCCAATTGTATTGTTAGACCATGGTTGAGCCATGAAAAATCCAACTACCACATAACCAAATATGGTTTTCAAGCAAACTACTATGTGTGGTATCACAATAAGGATAAAATGAAATATCAATTTGATGATGATCGAAATGAAAGGACTAGACTAGAGAATTTTTTAGATGTCCAGTTTCTATTTATTCATCATCATGACAAATAAAGTATTTCAACTCAAGAAGACTTTTATATGAGGAAATATTATGAATCTAATGAAAATGATGATATTGTAAGGGTGAAAAAAAATTTAATGATACTACCACGACTCCAGTATATCGACAGTGCGATAAAATGAAAAAGATGGAATTTTTAATCTGATTGTTTCACGGGAAATATATGAATGAGAATTATAATACATCAATCAATTAAACTCATACCTTCTTGAAGTATTTACTTCTATATAATGCATATTTTCACTCAAATATTTATATGGAATGGATGTTATATGTGGAACATGTATTTTCAAGAAATAAAATTCATGATTGCCCGAATGATTACTGTATACTCTGGGATGAAACCGCTTAAAGAAATTATTATATAAAATGGGGAACATCCCACTGGAAGTCAAAATCTGATGGAACACCATCCCTCATGCCACATAAAGTAATGTGTCACTTTCCATTGATCCCAAGACTCTAGAATCTTTTTATTTCTGATAAAATATCAATAAAAATGAGATGTAATGATACCGAGAGAAAGAGGACTAAGGATGAGTTGGTTCACCCTATAGATGGATTTTCATGGTAGATATTTGATTCTTGATATCCTGATTTTTCATTTGACGTGTGTAATGTGAGGCTGGGTATTTCATGTGGTGGTTTTAATTTGTTTGTGTAGATACTTACTTCGCAATGCACTTGGCCAGTTTTTATACACATTTAAAATCATCCCCCATGGTTTTGTATGAAAAAACCGTTCACTTTCATGAGTATACTCATATCTGGTCCTGCTGATCCTGGCATTGATATTGACGGATACATGAAACCTTTAATAAAAGAGTTTAAACTTCATTCAGATGTTGGTGTGCGCACATACGATGTATATTTGAAAGACATTAATCAAATGTGTGTTGCGCTTATGCGGACAATCAATGAATTTACGGCATATGTAATGATGTCTGGATGGGGCATGAAGGGAAAACTATCATGACCTATTTGTATGAAGAATACACGATCTAGAAGACTGAATCATCATTGAATTTTTAGTATTACGGGACATCGAATATTCTTGCCAATGGACCATCCATATAGAAATAATAGTCGAAGATTTGATAATATCATAGAGACCAATGATCTACCTCAGCATATATATGGAACTGATGTGATTAATGAATTTGAAAGATTTCATTTTTTCATTTGGGAATGGTCAAATGAAATATTGAAAGAGAAATAATGATTCTATTTAAACCTATAATAATTGGTGGAGGTGGAGTATATTTTTTGATTTTTCTTATTGGTTAACAAATTTGATATGTCATTGCTTAGACGTAATTCACATTGAAAATAATATTTGGGAAATGATGATTTCAATACTTATAAATGTTAATGGAAAGTCAAAAGATGATGTACGGTCTGAGTGTGACTTGGTGGATTGGGGCATCACACCAAAATTGCATCCTGTGCATATCAGTGAAAAGAAATGGCAATTTCCATGTTGTTTTTTTGTGATTAAACATACAGAAAAAAAAATTAGGAAATATTATAGACTATTAGATTTAATGAAGGATATTCAAGAAACATATATAAACATGTCAACAAAAGAGATTTGAAGCTAAAATATTTTATGACTCACGATTATCATGTTCATCTGCATGAGTTGATTCCAATAGAAATCCTTCATCTTTTTCCAATAATGTAAGGGTGACTGTTATTCAGTGGTGCCATTTTTTATAGATATTTGTGATAAAAAAATTTCTAAGTTTTTCATGAAAAAAATGTTGACAGATGCCCCATTAATTTTGTGTGAGTTGGAGAAAATATTTCCTCCATCATTTTTCACTTGCATGTTGGATCTGACTATCAATATTCCCACTGAAATAATTCTCGATGTACCTGTTTCTTTTCATTGGACGTATCCAACTGAATGAAATATGTACACATTAATGTCTTAGGTCGGAAACAAGAATCATCTCAAATGTTCTATCATGAATGGTTACTCGGCTCAAGAATGTATGGATTTCTGCTCAATGTATTTTTCTAATCCTACTACAAGATTGAAAAGACTAATGAGAAATGAAGATGAATAGTAGGAGAAAATTGAACCCATTTATCCATGAAATCCTGAAATAGGATGAATTCCTAGATCATATACATTGAATACATTAAGCCTTGAAGGGAAGGAGATTGCACATCACACAGTTTTGTTCAACTGTGATTTTTCTGATGCCTGTATCAGGTAACTAAATTGAATATGTATATCATAAAAATAAATATCTGTTAAACTATTCATATTTTTTATCTACAAGGAACATAAAACAATGATAAATAGAGAGCATCATTCTTTATCTTTGTGAAGGAGGGAGACTTTTCATAGAAAACAGTTTTCTACTTGGTAAAAATTAAAGGTAAAAATATTACTAAATAAAATAATAAAATAAATATTAAATTTAATTTAATATTCAATTATATTACAGGTATTGTGTTTTCCTACTGACTCTGTCTCTGAGGAAATAAGACCTTTTGCTTTTGATCCTAATACCGTGGTTCGTGACTGTAAATCAATTTTTTTCAATGGGTAAAAATTTATTGTCACTGAACAAGCAAAGAACATGAGGACACAACATGATAGTGTTATGGTCACTGCCACAACAGATTGTTATTCCAGTGCATCAGATATTAGATCGTTAATTGAAAATGTGGGTTATTATAGAGACATTGAAAAAATAATAATATTGGATTATTACTCTCATGGAAGAGTCACGATGATGAAATTCCATTGGTTTGATTCTATGACAAGACATGGAACATTTATAGATGATTTTGGATTTAGAGTAATTAATATGACTCACACTCTTGCTACCGAAGAACCATATGTATTGGAATTAATGGGTAAACAAGTTTTTTATGTCAAAGACCAACTTCGACCTTAATTTGGTGTCATAGTTGTAGTAATTCCAAGAAAAATTTATGATGATGGTGATGGTGGAATTGACACCATCCGTACTGCCATTGGGACCAACTTATTTATTTCTTTTGCTCACTCAAATACCTCAATTTTCAGAGTTGACTGTGAACCTGATGTTTTGGTGGGAAATATATAAAAACATCCATTGATGTTCTCAATTATTTTGTATTACCTCGATTTCGGTTGTTAATGTTGGTTCTATTCAAATTGATTTAATATAGATTAAAAATATGTTGTATCTGAATTGACCATTATGTGAATTTTCAATGTTTATTGGTTGAAATATTTATATGAATTTCATTTTCTAATTTGGAATGGAACTGTATGTAAACCTATGAAACAAACATTTCTAACATAGTGAACATTTCAATGCTTCAACTGTGATTTGTATAAAAGTTTATGACTCTAATACATCTCTTTAACATTTTACTAGGAAATGAAAAGGATGGTTTGAATTCTTTTATAAAACATGTATTGAGACCGTCATCATCTACCAGAGCTAATGAAATTAAAATTTTCCTTAATTTAGACAATTACTTTAACACTTATGAATCTGGTAGAATTAATGGTCCATGATATTAATAGACTGATAACACATAGTAAATAATCATCCTACTAAAAATTAAATTTCATTATTACATCTTATATTATTTATTCACTTCATTATATATTTTTTCAAGCTCACCTAAAACAATGGTTAGTTAAATTATCAATGAATCCCTTTATTCTTTCTCATTTATTTTGATTTTTGGGTTACACAATAGTTATCCTTTTCTATTTACTTCCATATTTTTTTCAAATGCAAGAAATGAAATTAATTGAAGAGAGGCGATGAAAAGAGATTATGGACAACAATTGTCGCATGACTTAGCGGGGAATTCCCCCACTAGTGTCTACAGTGAGTATTTTATTTCAAATATATTTATTTAAATAATATATAATGTCATGTGATTAATTTTTTTAATTAGTTTTTCAGGATACATCTATTAGGAAATAGTTATTTGATGAGAAGCCTAAAAGTGGTCCCAGTACTCAGGGTGTTTATACGAGGGGGGGTACGTGAACTAGATGATATGGTCAGCGTTCCCGATTAGACACTGCCCCTCCCATTGACATATCATTCATCCCACATTCTGATGCTGGTGTGTTGTTAGGGACACATGGTATATTTAGGCCTCCCATGTTTTCACCACCCTTTACATCTGACCCTTCTCACACGTCTGTACCATATCTGATGATGATTCCCACTCCCCAACCAGAATTTCGCCACCCATCCTTGGCATCCTCTTTTAAGTATGCTTCATTCTCTCCAGGATTTTATATTCCATATTCTTTAAATCCTGCTCTATGAGAGTCTGTCCTTGTAGAACATACATCGGAACTCACTCCATCTGTACAGGTTGTTCCTTCAGTTTCTACAGATCCAGCGTGACCCATTGATCAGACTACCACAGGTATACTTATTGTAAGAACCAAGATCCTCTTTTTTAGGTATGTTTTCCTTTTCTAGTAGTTTTTGAGAAAAGTAGGAGTTTATGGAAATTTTTTAAGTATACGCCATTTACATTATGAGTACATGTCGTGTACTTGGTTAAGATAGGTTGCCATGTACTATCCGTGTAGTGGCCATGCACACGGACATGTGGGGGTGAATTTGAGGCCGCCAAAAGTGGAGTATGGGAATGGAAATTACACGTCGTGTTCTTCAGAATTACACGACGTGTATTTTGTTTTTTTCATTAAACGCACCGGGGTCGCGTCTAATCGCCAGAGCGATCTTCTTCTAGGTCTCATTCGGCCGAGAGCTTCCGTACATCCATGATATTCCTCTGAGCCCTCGACCAAGCATCGGAACTCTGATTCGATTTCCTTCAATTGTGTTGGGATTTCCTCAGTATGCTCTCTCTTCTGGTTGAGCTTTGTTTCAGGATTCATTCTCTTTCTCAAGTTATCCTATATTGAAACTTTTAGGAATTTTTGTAGATCTTCGATGTTCTAAGGAGATTAAAACCTCATGATTGATCTATAGAGATCTCCTAATGTTTAGGTAGGTGGTTTGTGCCTTTATGTTGAATGTCTTTGAGTTTTAAGTGAAATATTTCCCAATACCCATGAACAGGGTATTGCACGTTTACCATTTTAGCCCTATTATTTTCAAGCTATTATTGTATGCTTGATTAGATGATAATTGAATGAGAATAGGGTGAATTGATGTGATTTGTTTGTGTTTCCCATACATGTTTTTCCTGTTTTGACCATTGGGTTTAGTTAAACTGATAGGCAGCTGTTTACTTTCCCATGCCTAGTATTGTAGGTTGGTGTGAAAATTGTTCTCTTATGTTGTTATGCGGTAGAATACTATCCAAGTAGTTCTTGAGGTTTACCATGGCCGATACATGCTTCTAAACGTGCTTGACTTACACAGGGTTGTGAGAACCTGGTGAATAGACCATAGAGAGAATGGACATTAAGGTATTTTCCAGAGTGTCCTTATAATTTTACGATATGAGAGCACATGGGGAATTGACATTGAGTTCTTCCTCAGAGTGCCTATAGGTCCTCGATGCGGGTCACAGATATAATTTAATGTTAGTGCTTCCCTAGAGCACCTTTAGTTACAATACGAGACTATAAGAGGAATTGACGACGAGTGCTTCCTCAGAGATTCTATGCTTAAGCTGAACCAGAGGGGTTAGACTGAGTGTATTTCCCAGAGGGTTTCTTGTACTTGTTAGGTAGGACCAGAGGGGTTAGATTGAGTGTGCTTCCGAGAGGGTTACTTGTTGTGTTTATCTGCTTGTTTAGATGTTTCATGATATTGAAACTGTGGATTGTTTACTATTGAGTACCTTCCTATTTACGGTTTCCTATCCTATTACCTGCCATATACTCACTAACGGTTAGGCATGAATCTCTTGGTGGTTTTCTACAAGGATTTGTCTCAATGTATATTTGCTCCATGCTTTTGGGCCCATATTGATTATATTTTTGCAGGTATAGTCATGGGCAAGTGCCCTTCTAATTCAGGTACATGACATACTGTGGAGCTAGAGAGAATGGGACAAAGCTTATGATTTTGAAGCTGAGGATATAATTAATGTTTTATTTTGTACTTTTTTAGTAATTTATTTCATTATTTTTCTTTGATTCTCTATTTTTCTAGACTTGTGTATCATGCATCATTATATATATGTGCTCCAGTTTATCCTATCAGTTTTTTGGGGTTTATTTTTGTGTATGATATTTTTACTTCTTCTCCTCTTGTGTGTATTTTTTTACATCCACTATGTACTCTTCCAATGAGAGTATAGTTTCCCCATTATCACACCCAATGACCTCACTACTAGTTGACAGCCTCTGGCGTTCGGGGAAATGCTCTTGAGGCCGTGTGACCAACCAGTTACATGGCACCCCTTTGTGGCTTCCAGAACTAGGATGTTACAAAGTGGTATTAGAGGGATCCTTTCTTCATGACATTACTATTTTAAGCCTATATCTAGGGATAGGATGGAATTGGTATTTGGTAATAAGTTGTGCCTGGGAGTAGCTAACCTGTGTATAGGAAAAATCCAATCTACCTTGTTTAATTGTAAGTTTTCAGTTTCTACAATTATTTCAGTTGATTTGATTTCACCTAGAGTGATTAACAAGATTTTTATTGTTATTATTGATGTTATTGAGGTTATATTTCTATCTCAACCCGATTAATTGAGGGTATGCCATCCCATGCATCATATAAACACTTTTTATGAAACACATGTCATGCATTCTTTCTATGCCATTTAGGATGAGTTATTTATTACATGTTGTTGTGATAGATGATGTGTAGAATATGCATGTTGTTGTGATAGATGCCTTTATAAATTAAAAAAATACATGTTTTTTGGTAGGGTATTATTTTTGTAATGTTTTTATTGAATGAATGCCAAAATTTGGTTCTTGAGGTGTTGTGGGCCCTCATGGACCGGAATATGGTGGATCACTATCTAGTTTATCTTTTTTGTAACATGTATAAGATGCTAAGACTTGATTCACGGGGATTAAGGGCAGTCACAGATCGGCATTTATCATTTTCAATGTAAGTTTCAGTGTTTCTCTAGGTTTTGGAGTAGTTTTTGAGGCTTCCTATCTGGAAAAACCCAGAATACATACCGTGTAGTTTTGACTACATGCCATGTGTTCTTCTATTCGGGAAGAAACTATTTTTCTTAAGTACACATCATGTACTATATGTTCATGTGGTGTAGTTTCTAACCATATCATAGGACGTGTGTACAGAGACACAGAATGGGGATAGTCTGGTGGGAACACACCATGTACCAGTTGAACACGCCATGTAGTCTGACCTAGGTACCTGACCATGTAACTAACAACACAGGTCACTATTACCCTTTCACATACACGCCATATCCTCCTTGAACATTCCATGTAGAATGAGCCATGTGTCAGGCCGTGTCACTAAATACACGAGCCAAGTGAAGCCTGTCCGGAACACGCTGTATCTACTAGGAACACGATGTGTAGTCTTGTTTTAGATGAGTCGTGTGGCTTAACCATGTATAAAGACTCGGAAAGAGAAAGAGGATTCAAGTACATGTTTTGTGTTAGGTGAATACACCATGTGTATGAAGTGTCACACGACCGGTTCTGGCAGCAGTACATGCCCATGTGAAGGACTAAAGGGAACACGCCATGTAGGGGACATACACACCATGTAGTCTTGTTTTGAAAAAACATGAATGCTTTCCTTCTCCTTTTCCAATATTGTACATCCAGTTTCATTCCATGCTATTCTTGATCTATGTTGTGCATTTAACCTTGAAATGTCATGCCACAGAGATATCCTCCGGTTTTGCGCCAGTTGAAGGGAAGTGATCGGACACTAGATGTGGTTGATCAGCGACTACCCGTAGATCCTCCTATTGTAAAATTCTTGGCACAAGCTGTTATACTAGACACATGTGATGATGCACAGTTCAGGGAAGGATTTTAGAGGATGATTCAAACCTTTCAGGGGGCACCACCTCATGCCCCGTCGATGGATGATTTGACGTGGGTCTTCTAGAAGCATCATCCTCCCACTTTCTCATGGGATGGAGGACCGTAGACTACAGAGTCATGTCTAGAAGCCATGCTGACGATATTTGAGCATCTTGAGACACCTCTAGAATGGATGGTCAAGCTCGCTACCTATTTTCTTTGGGACTCTTCCAAGATGTGGTGGGAGGTGATCTCATAGGAAGGACGCCAGCATGTTATGGAGTGGGATGTGTTTCAGCACATCTTCTATGACTACTTCTATCCAAATACCTTGAGGTCTGATTGATCTTGAGAGAGTCTGGAGATGGGTACTCTTTCTGTTATGTAGTATTCCTCCCATTTTACGGAGCTGTGGTGCTTCACACCTATTTCATGAGGTGATTTGTTATTAATGGAAAGGAAGTTCGGGGATGGTCCGAGGCACGACATCTGATCAAAGGTGAACATCTTCCGGATGACTTCTAGCGCACTTCTTTAGTCATCCAAACACTGATCACGGAGCGTAATCTGAGGGATTCCAGAGTTGTGAGCCATGGAGGCTCAGTATCTAGAGCTAGCATCCCTCCTGCTGACAGTAGGATGCACCATAGGGAGTCTTCTCATGGTTATCCAAGTAAGAGAGAAACTTTTTCTGGTAGCCAGGTGGTGTTCTACCAGTGTGGGAAGAGCGGTCATATGAGGCCACACTACCCGAGAGACCTAGTGGAGTTCCAATCATGCTGGAAGTTGGGTCACCTTAAGTGCTTCTGTCAGATCATCTCACCAGCAACAGGTGATATGGGTTCTTCTATGACTCCGAATTCAGGAGAAGCACCACCAATTTCTCACCATTCAGTGAACTGGAGTTCTTCTAGCTGTTTAGGCCAAGGTGGAGGTCGTGGTCATGGTGCTTAGTCATCGGTATTTCAGTGAAAACAGAGTAAATCAGCTCAAAGTGTTCCGGCAGGGTCACAATGCCATGGAGCAGGCTAGACCATTATAGTGGAGAAGACCCAGTAGGAGCAGGATCTTGGACCATCTATAGTTCGAGGTACAATCTTACGTTCCTCATTTTTAGCTTCTGATTTTTCAATATATGGGCTTCCCATAGCTTTATATATGTTGCAGTTGTGGAGAACCTTTGACCTTGCATCTTTTTCATGTTGACATCTTGTCACTAGACACTCTATTGGGGACTAGAACAACGAGTGTACATCAGTGTAAGGAGTTCCCTCTAGAGGTTAGTGGGTGTCACTTTTTATGGGACCTCGATGTCCTAGATATGACATGTTATGATGTACTTCTCAAAATGGACTGGCTAGTTCTCTTCCAGGCATTCATCTACTCTTATCACCGTAGGGTAAGTTTCACATTAGTAGAGGGCGTAGCGTTTCTTCATAAGGGTGAGTGGGATGTCAAGGCGAGCAGAGAGGGTCTAGAGAATCATGGGATAGGAGGAGTTACATCACAGATTTTTAGTTTTTATCTGGATGATCAGGGGAATTCTCTGTTATACTTCCCTCCAATGGCGGATCATTATATGGACGTCTTTCCAGAAGACCTTTCAGGTTTTCCTCTAGAGTGAGAGGTGGAATTTTCTGTTGATATTGTGCCATGAGCGGCGCCAGTGTCCATTCCTCTTTATTGGATGGACACACCAGAGTTAATGGAGCTCAAGAATTAGTTGGAGGAGTTGCATGCAAAGGGTTTCATCTGACCTAGTAATTCTCCATGGGGTTTTCCTCTTTTGTTAGTGAAGTAGGCAGATGAAACCCTCATGATTTTTGTGGATTATCAGAAGCTGAGCTGGTTGATGGTCAAGAACTGATATCCTTTACCAAGGATTGATGACATCATTGATCATCTTAGAGGATCCTGGGTGTTCTCGAAGATTGACTTGAGGTATGGTTATCATCATTTGTACGTTAGACAATCTGATATACCTCTCATAGCCTTCTGGAGCAGGTATGCTCTATACAAATATATGGTTAAGTCGTTCAGTGTCATGAATGCGCCCGTAGTTTTCAGGGCACTGATGAACCAAGTGTTCGATCCATACATGGATTTCTACATGGTGGTCTTCATGGATGACATCTTGGTGTACTCTCATACTCAACATGACCATGATGCCCATCTTGAGATCATTATGAGTATACTGATAGAGAATTAGTTATATTCTAATCTCTCAAAATGTCACTTTTGGATGCATAAGATTCACTTCTTGGGTCATGTTATCTTAGATACAGGATTATCAGTATACCAAGATAATGTTTGGGAAATAGTTTCCATGGTGCAGCCGAAGAATGACTCTGAGGTGCAGAGTTTGCAGGGGCTGGCTGGATACTTCAGACATTTCATACAAAACTTTTCATGCTTAGCAGCACCATAGACTAGTTTGACTAAGAAGGGTGTGATGTTCTTGTGGTCAAATTCTTCCGAGATAGCCTTTCAGAAGCTGATGTGGAGGTTTACTTCAGAACTGATTCTAGTATTTCTAGAGATAGTGAAGAGATATATTGTTTATGGTGATGCTTCAGGTATCAGGCTGGGATCTGTGATTTTGCAAGGGGAAAGAGTCTTTGCGTACAAGTCTCGACAGTTGCGACCACATGAGAGGAACTACCCGACACACGATCTGGAGTTGGCTATAGTTGTTAATGACTTTATCTATTGGAGACACTATATTATAGGAGATTATTTTGTTGTTTTAACTAACCATAAGAGTCTGAAGTACATATTCACTCAGTGTGATATGAATTTTAGACAGTGAAGGTGAGGTGAGTACTTACAGTCCTTCGATTTCAAGATTTCCTATACTCTTGGGAAAGGCAACATTGTGGCTGTTGTGTTTAGCAGGAGGACATAGATACATGCAGTTTAAGAGGCCAACAGTGAGTGGTAGCTTATGGATTTATTCTCTGAGATTCATTTGGAGGTGCACAACAGATAGGGGCAGACTTTCCTTTCTTCTGTAGTTGTTACCTCTACCCTTCTTGATCAAGTATGAATGAGGCAGCTATCAGATTCTAAAGTCCTAGTCCTATGGGAGAGAGTGTTAGGAGAGGACACTATTCCTTAATGGGACATATGTGAGGATGAGATCTTGTGTTTCCAGGGGTGCGTATGGCTACCAACAGACGTAAACGAGGAGGTGATGTTGGACATTCATTCCTCAGTTTGGGATGATCATCCTGGCATCAACAAGATGTATCGTGATCTACACCACTAGTATTGGTGGCCAGGCATGATGCAGGATGTTTCTAGTTTCTTCATGATGTGTTCCACCTATCAGTAGGTGAACATGGATCATCAACGACTAGCAGGGCTCTTGCTGTAGTTACCCATTACCGAGTGTAGTGGAATGACGTCGCGATGGACTTCATGACTGGTTTTCTGAGGTCGCCTTGAGGGAATGACACAGTTTGGGTTGTCATTAAGAGACTCACGAAGTTTTGTCACTTCTTTCCAATCAAGGAGACCTCCGATTTTCATGAGCTGGGACGGTTGTACATACGAGAGATTATACGTCTTCACGGAGTTCCACACTCCATCATTTCAGACAAGGATGTTTGTTTTACTTCTTGGGTCTGTCAAGGGCTCCATAAGGCATTGGGTGCACTTGTACTTTGGTGTACATCCTACAACCCTCAGACAGATGGAAAGTCCGAGTGTACGATTTAGGTTCTTAAGGATATGCTCCGAGTTTGCATTCTGGATTTTGGAGGTTCTTGGGAGAAGCATATACCTCTTGTGGAGTTTTCCTACAACAATAGTTTTCAAGTAACTATTTAGATGGCACCTTATGAGGCATTTTATGGTAGACCATGCTGATCACCCGTATGTTGGCTATAGGTAGGATTTGCAGCTCTGTTGGGACCTCGTCTTGTCCAAGAGACCACCGACAAGAAATAGATGATTCATAAGTGGATGGATACTGCAGAGTCCCGTCACAAGTCTTATGCTAATCAGCAGAGAAAAACTCTGGTGTTCGAGGTCTGGGATCAGGATTTTCTATGTTTCACATCGAGGTTAGGGAACAAGAGGACTAGAAGACAGGATAAGATTTCACCGAGGTACATCGGGCTGTTTGAGGTGTTGGAGAGAGTTGGTCCGGTTGTCTATCAGTTGCAGTTACCTCAGAGGTACCGAGCTATGAACAAAATGTACAACGTTTCTCAGATTCGACGTTACTTTTTAGTCCCGTCTCATGTCTTTCAACCTGAAAAGTTAGAGTTGGATGTGGACACAACTTTCAAGGAGTATCCTATCTGGATTTTTTATCACAGTACAAAGGTTCTTTGTGGCCAGTCTATTCCTCTGTTACGGGTGCATTGGCAGTATGTGCGTGTACAGGATGAGACATGGGAGTGGGAGGAAGACGTATGATCACAGTGGTCGGAGCAGTTCAGGGTTTCTTCTCCAACGCCACACTAGGAAAATTTGAGGATGAATTTCTTTAAGGGGGTAATTTTGTAAGAACTCGGATCTTTTTTTAGGCATGTTTTCCTTTTCTGGTCATTTTGGAGAAAAATGAGGAATTTCTAGATATTTTTGAAGTACACTCCGTGTACACTCCGTAGGTAGCCGTGTGTTGGCCTTGTAGCGGTCATGCCTTCAGCCATGTAGGGGGGGACCTAGATGCCACCTAAAGCAGAATACAGAAAAGGAAAGTTCATGCCATGTACTTCAAAAATATGCGCCGTGTATTTTTTTTATTAAACACACCAGGGTTCATGTCAAATCGCTCGAACGATCTTCTTCTAGGTCTCATTCAGCTGAGAGCTCCCGTACAACCACGATCTTCCTCTGATCCCTTGATAGAGCATCCAAACTCTGATTCGACCACCGTCTATTATGTTGAGATCACCTCGGTAAGCTCTCTCTTCTGCTTGAGCTTTGTTTCATGATTCCTTCTCTTTCTCATGTTATCCTCTAATGAACATTTTAATAGTTTTTGTAGATTTTCTACATTATAAGGTGATTCAAGACATGAGATTCAAATATAGTGATCTCCTAACGTTGAGGTAGGTGTTTTGTGGATTTTTGATGGATGCCCATGTGTTTTATATGCAAAATTTCCCAACACCCTTGATTGGGGTATTGCGTGTTTACCGTTTAGCCATATTATTTCTCTACTATGCTTGTATGATTGATTAGATGATAATTGAATGTGAATAAGGTAAATGGTTGTGCATTGTCTATGTTTCCTATGCATGTTTTTCCTATTTTGACCTTTTATTTTAGATTGTCTGATAGGCGGCTATTTACATTCCCATACCTCATATTTTAGGATGGTGTGACTGTAGTTCTGTTATGCTGTTATACTGTAGAATTATAGCCATGTTTTTCTTGAGGTTTACCTTGGCCGATACATGCTGGTACACTTGTTTTACTTACACAGAGTCATGACAACCTGGTGTATAGACCATAGAGAGAATGGATGTTGAGGGCATCTCCAGAGTGTCTTTATAATTTAATGATGCAAGACCAGAGGGGGAATTGATGTTGAGTTCTTCCTCAGAGTGTCTGTAGTTCCTCGACATGGGCCACAAAGTGAATGTGACGTTTGTTCTTCCCTAGAGAACCTTTAGTTATGATATGAGACTATAGAGAGAATTGATGGCGAGTGCTTCCTCAGAGAGTCTATGCTTAAGATGAACCAGAGGGGTTAGACTGAGTGTACTTCCTAGAGGGTTTCTTGTACTTGTTAGGTAGGACTACAGGGGTTATACTGAGTGTGATTCCACGAGGGTTACTTATTGCATTTATCTTCTTGTTTATTTTTTTCTTAATATTGAAACTGTGGATTGTTAACTATTGAGTACCTTCATGTTTACTGTTTCCTGTACTTTTACCTGCCATATACTCATTTAATATTAAGAACGAATCTCGTGGTTGTTGCCTACTGGGATTATTCTCACACCCTTTTTGGGCTATGATTTTGGGCCCAAACAGATTATATTTTTTATATGTATAGATAAGAACAACCACCCTTCAACTTCAGGTACTTTACATGATGTAGAGTTGGAGAGCATGGGACCAAGATTAGGCTTCTGATGCTATAGAGCTTATTACTGTTTTATTTTTTTACTTGGTTTAGTACTTTATTTCAGCATTGTGATTTGTTTCTCTATTTTTCTAGATATATGTATCATTCATCATTATATATATGTGCTCTAGTTTATCCTATCTGTTTTTGGAAATTTATTTTTGTTATTATATTATTAATGCTTCTTCTCATGTGTGTATTTGTTTACATTCACTGTGGACTCTTCCAATGAGGGAATAGTTTCCCCACTATCACACCCAAGGCCCTTTCTCCTAGTCGGAAGCCTCTAGTATACAAGGAAATGTTCCTGAGGCCATGTGACCAACTGGGTACAGGGCGCCCCTAGGTGGCTTTTAGAACAGGGACGTTACAATTATACAACCCTAAGAAATTGTAACACCATTATTTATTTTAATTATAACATGTATTGAGAAAATACTTGTTTTTATTTCATAACAGATTCATCTACTGATAATAGGCAGGGGTAGGGGTGTACACGCATGTGTTCAGTGTGGAATAACCGCACACAGTTATTGGTAGACTACACTAAAGATAGTCAGATGATTGAAAAATCAGGGCAACAGTGTTGAAGTTTTTTGTAGATGCTTTCCAAATACTCGGACACGATACCCAACAGCCCGATCTCATGGAGACAGTTTCCAAATGAAATCGAGTATAACGCATGGGAAGAGATATGGGTACAAAAAATCTATTTTATTTAATAGAATATAATAATTTTTTAATTATATGAATTAATATTTTGGTGTCAGCTGTGGTTTAATTTCCCCAATGGTGAGGGTGCACTACCAGCACGCCTAAAGGATTAGGTGAGCTTTAGAGAGAATATAAGCAAGAGTTGTACATTGTCTGGTGTGTTAGATTGGGCACAAAGATATAGGTTTTCCATTTCATGGATTATTTTTAGTTAGAACAGTACTAACACATTAATACTCATTTGACGACTAGCCAATTTACGGTATTTATCAAATTAAGGGTATTTAAATGAAAATTTTCATGTTTTTTGTTAATACTATTTATTGATTTTAATTTAGGATGAATCTAGAAGAAATAAAAAAACATTGATGCTAAGAAATTCATCCACACATTGCGACATACTACAATGCTAGATCATGAGAGATAGAAGGTATGGCAGTTTACAATCTTTCTTTATGACTTCCACATTCTATTTCATCCTTCATAATTTATTCGATTGCTAAAGTTTTTATATAATTTTAGTTATGAAATTACTGTTCTTTCAGTATCCTATTTTTAATTATGTTTTCCTACATTCAATGTCATTGTAGAGGCATAAATTGAATATAGATGGATGTGGGCCTTGACTAAAATAGTTTTGCTCGAGTAGAAATAAGAAAGAAGAAAGTGCAGTTAATGAACCGACACAACAGTAGATTGTATGTTTTACATTGTATATTTAAAATTTTAATCTCTATTTTGTAACTTTATAATCAATTTATATTTGTAATAGGACAATTTAGAGGACCTTGAAACCGAGGAACCTGACATTTTTTGGCCAAATGATCACTTACATCAGGTGTTGGGAGATGAGAACCCCGGTTGAGTATGCTACTGACCTGGGAAGAGTATAGTTACAACGAGGTATTGGCCCTCCTCAGGTACGATTTTTAGTGCCCTCGAGTTGCAGTAGGTTATGGAACTGGAAGAATAGGATAAAAAAGGGCCATAGATACAGAAGAATAGTTTACTAGGTAAAACACTACATTTATGAAACTGATGGATGTTTTACGTCAAACACTTCCACCAGAGGCTAGCATTGGTTGTGATGAATATATGTCATCGATGCGTTCTATATATGGGCCACCACGTGGCAGTTCTAGTTGTGGTCATGGTGATGGCGAGGAGGAGGCCGAGACGGAGGATAGGGAGGGAGAGGCGAAGGCCAAGGCGGAGGAGGAGGGAGAGGATGATGATGGGGACGATGACGAGGACGATGTTGAGGGTGAAGATAATGGTGATGGTGATCAGGGACAGATTGATCAGTTACATTTTTTACGGATACTACTATCTTTTGATGTTTATTGAATTGTTGTGCCCGGTTATATGTGTGATTAGGTAGGTCACAATATTTTTTTTATCTATCAAAAATATACCTTGACTTGATGATTTGCGGTAAAATACCTTTATTTTAATGAAATTGTAATTTTTTAGTGTAATTTTGAAAATTGGTGGTCAGATTAGAAGTTGATATAATGAAATTGTTTTTTTAACCTTGAAATAATGTTCACAGAAAATATGTAAATACCATCCCCTGAACACGGGACAACCACCACCCCCCCCCCGGACAGCCCCATGGATAGCCCCCAGATATCCCCCACCCTCCTCCCTGCCCCTCGAACAGCCCCCAACCCCCTCCCTGGAAACCGGACAGCCCCCCCCCCCACCCTCCTCCCTAGACCCTGAACAACCACCCAGATAGCCTCCCTCACCATTCTTGTTGGACCTTGGACAACCCCCCTCCTCCCTAGACCATGAACAGCCCCTAGACATCCTCCCCACCCTCCTTCCTAGACCTCATACAACACCCCGGACAGCCCCCACCCGCCTCCATGTACCCTGGATAGGCCCTCATAAAACCCCCACACCCTTCTCCCTGGACCCCAGACAGCCCCCTGTACAGCCCCCCCCCCTCCTACTTGGACACCAGACAGCCCCCACCCTCTTCCCTAGACACCGAACAGCCCCCTAGATATCCCCACCCTTCTTCCTAGACCCCTAACATCCTCCCGCTTTCTTAGACACTGTAAATCCCCCCACCCTACTCCCTGGACCCCGACATCCCCCCCC
Organism: Viscum album; assembly: GCA_963277665.1. NCBI lineage: Eukaryota > Viridiplantae > Streptophyta > Magnoliopsida > Santalales > Viscaceae > Viscum > Viscum album. Next base: position 650,922,671 of record OY728126.1, read on the forward strand.
CCCCCACCCTCCTCAGTAGATGCTGGATAGCCCCTCAGACAGCCACCCCACCCTCCTTACTGGACCCCAAACAGCCCCGGACTGCCCCCGCACCCTCCTCCCTGGACCCCGGACACCCCCCCCCCCCCCCCGACAGCCTCCCCACCCACCTTCCTATACCCCAGATAGCCCCCCATACTCCTCCTTGGACCCGCGACAACCCCCCCCCCCCCCTCTTTTCTTGTACCCCAGATAACCCCCCAACCTGACACCCCATCATTGGTCGTGCGACGGTTTTGCATATATAAAACATCAAGACAATTCACAGAAGGCTAAGGACATCCAAGCCTGATTCTGGAGACAATCGCACTATTAATTCAGCGTCTCAGATCCCAATCTAATTTCTCTTCAAGATTCACCCTAAATCCCAACAGAAATGAGGGTTTTTTAGATTTGGAGAACATGAGAAAAGAGTCCAAACCCTAATTGAAAATATAAATAAAGGAGAGGATTAGACTAACCCGAATCTTCAATTCTCACTTGACGACACTCAAAACTCCGAAGGATCTAAGGAGATCCACCCTTATGAGCATTTGGGAGAATTGGATTGTGTTGATAGATTAGCACAATGATCCATGGGTCATATGTGATGTGTACGATTCAACCTCGCCTTAATCTGAGGCATTTTGTGGCCGGTACCACTCAAAGTGTCTCTATTTTGTTTTAAATGGACACCTTTTTAAGTAAAAACAAATGTCATATAGAAAACCAACCAAAATTATTTGTATTGTTTTGATAATTAGCACAATGATACATGGGTCATTCTTGACGTGTATGAGTCAACCCCACATCAATCTGAGGCACGGTGTGGCTGGTACAACTCAAAGTGTCTCACATTTATTTGAAATGGATAACATTTTAAGTATGAATAACAACTGGCATACCGAAAACCGACCAAACTCCTTCTGGTTGTATTGATACTTCAAGACAACGATTCATGGGTCATGTTTGACATTTATGAGTCAACCTTCTTCAATATAAGGCACAGTGTGGCTGGTATAACTCAAAGTGTCTCCCTTTTGTTTAAAATGGACAATATTTTAAATAAAACAACAAACATATGGAAAACCCACCAAACCTTTTCTTGATTGTTTTGATACTTTAGAGAAATGATTCATGGGTAATTTTTGACGTGTATGAGTCAACCCCACCTCAATCTGAAGCACAGTGTGGTCTGTACCAATCAAAGTGTCCCACGATTATATGAAATGGACAACATTTTAAGTAAAAAAAACTGTCATACTGAAAACTAACCTAATGAATTCATATTTTGTTGATACTTTAGGAAAATAATACATGGGTAATATGTGATGTGTACGAGTCAACCCCGCCTCAAACGGAGGTACGGTGTAGCTGATATCACATGATTTGTCTTTCTTTTGATTAGAATGGACACCATTTTACGTAACAATAACTAGCATATATAAAACTGAGCAAAGATATTCGGATTGTGTTGATACTTCATCACAAGGATCCATGAGTCATTTTTTGAGGTGTATGAGTCATCCCCGCCCCAATCTGAGGCATGGTGTGGTCGGTCCCACTCAAAGTCTCTCACTTTTATTTGAAATGGACAACATTTTAAGTGAAAACAACAACTGGCATACAGAAAATAGACCAAATGAATTCGGATTGTGTTGATATTTTAGAATGATGATATGTGGGTCATATATGAAGAGTATGAGTCAACCCCACCTAAATATGAAGCACGGCATGGCCAGTATCACTTGAAGTGACTTTATTTTGTTTAAAAAGGACACCCTTTTAAATAAATACAACTGGAATATGGAAAAACTGACCAAACATATTTGTATTGTGTTGATACTTTAGCATAATGATCCATGGGACATTTTTGATGTGTATGAGTCAACCTCGCCTCAATCAGAGGCATGGTGTGGCCGATACAACTCAAAGTGTCTCAATATTATTTGAAATGGACAACATTTAATGTGAAAACAAAAACTGTCATACGGAAAACCAACCAAAGGAATTATGATTTTGTAGATACTTTAACAAAACAATCCATGGTTCATATGTGACGTGTACTAGTCATCCCCGCCTCAATTGGAGGCACGGTGTGGATGGTATCATTCAAATTGTATCTCTTTTGTTTATAATGGACACCTATTTATGTAAATAAATCTGGCATACGAAAAAAATGAACAAACATATTGAGATTGTGTTGATACTTTAGCACAAGGATACATGGGTCATTCTTCACGTGTACGAGTCAACCTCGTCTCAATTTGAGGCATAGTGTGGTCGTTACCTCTCAAAATGGCTCACATTTATTTGGAATAGACAAAATTTTAAGTGAAAAAAAACTGGCATATGGAAAAATGACCAAACTCTTTTTGATTGTATTGATACATCAAGACAAATATTAAAGGGTCATTTTTGATGCGTATGACTCAACCTGCCTCAATACGAGACAGGATGTGGCTGGTATTACTCAATGTGTCCCTCTTTTTTTAAATGGACACTATTTTCAGTAAAAATAATAGAATTATGGATAACCGACCAAACATATTTTGATTGTGTTGATATACTATCACAATAATCCAAGGGTCATTTCTGCTGTGTATGAGTCCACCCTTCTTCAATCCGAGGCATGGTGTTGTCGGTGCCACTCAAAGTGTCTCACCTCTTTTTTAGATGGACAACATTTTAAGGAAAAACAACAAATGACATACATAAAATTGAACTAATGCACTCTTATTGTGTTGATACTATAGGAAAGTTACTCATGGGTCATATGTGATGTGTATGAGTCAACCCTGCATCAATTAGAGGCATAGTTTGGCCGGAATCACTCGAAGTGTCTTTCTTTTGTTTAAAATGGACATCCGTTTAAGTAAAAACAACATGCATATGGAAAACTGACCAAATGTATTCATATTGTGTTTATACATTAGAAAAATGATCCATGATTCATTTTTGATGTGTACGAGTCAACCCTGCCTCAATCCGAGGAATGGTGTGGCTGGTTCCACTCAAAGTGTCTCACTTTTATTTGAAATGGACATCATTTTAAGTGAAAACAACAACTGGCATACGGAAAATAGACCAAACACATTCGGATTCCATAGAAACATTAGGTAAATGATCTATGGGTCATATGTGACATGGAGGTTCCATTCCCACATTAATTTTAGGCATAGTGTGGCCGGTATAACTCGAAGTGTCTTTGTTTTGTTTGCAATGGACAACATTTTAAGTAAAAACAACAAATGGCATACAGAAAAACGACTCAACGAATTTGGATTGTGTTGATACTTTAGGAAAATGATCCATAGGTCATATTCAACATGTATGAGTCAACCACACCTTGATATGAGGCACAGAGTGGCCGATATCACTCGAAGTTTCATTCTTTTGTTTGAATGGACACCCTTTTAAGTAAAAACAAAAAATTTGCCAATTGAAAACTGACGAAACGTATTCGTATTATGATTATTCTTTATAAAAAGGATCTAGGGTTCATTTTTTACATGTAAGACTCATCCCCGCCTAAATTAAATTCATGGTGTGGCCGGTACCACTCAAATTGTCTCACATTTATTTGAAATGGACATCATTTTAAGTGAAAACAACAACATGCATAACGAAAACTGACCAAACACATTCGGATTCTATTGATACATTAGGATAATGATACATGGGTCATATATGATGTGTAAAAGACATCCCCCCCTAATATGTGGCACAGTGTGGCTAGTATCACTCGTAGTGTCTTACTTTTTTCTAAATGGACACCCTTTATGTAAAAACAATTTTCATATAGAAAAATGACAAAACATATTCGGATTATTTGATACTTCAGAACAAGGATCCATGGGAAATTTTTGATGTGTATGAGTCAACCCCAACTCAAACTGAGGTACGGTGTGGCTGATACCACTCAAATTGTCTCACATTTATTTAAAATGGACAACATTTTATGTGAAAACAACTACTGGCATATGGAAAACCGACCACACTCATTTGGATTCTATTGATACTTTAGGAAAATGATCCATGGGTCATTTGTGACCTTTATGAGTCAACCCCACCTCAATCTGATGCACAGTGTGGCCGATATCACTAAAACATCCTTTCTTTTGTTTAAAATGGACACTCATTTAAGAAAAAACAATTGTCATATGAAAAACCAACCAAATTTATTTTGATTGTGTTGATACATTATGAAAACGTTTCATGGGTCATTTGTGACGTGTACAAGTCAACCCCACCTCAATCTGAGGCCCGAAGTGGTTGGTACCACTCAAAGTGTCTCACTTTTATTTGAAATGGACAACATTTTATGTGAAAACAACAACTGGCATATGGAAAACCGACCAAACATATTAATATTGTATTGATAATTTAGGAAAATAATTGATGGGTCATATGTGATGTGTAAGATTCAACCCTGTCTCAATCTGAGGCATGGTGTGTATAGTATCACTTGAAGTGTCTGTATTTAGATTAAAATGGACATCATTTTAAGTAAAAAGTTCTGGCACATGGAAAACCGACCAAAGACATTCAGATTGTGTTGTTACATTACCCCAAGGATCTATGGTCCAAACTCACACAATCCACTACTCATATGAGGAACTCCTACCCATATTCTAAAACACAATACATATAATTCTCCAATGACAACTACATTCCCTATGTCACACAAACTCATTGAGACACACCAATTATCATCATCACTAAGCTTATAGACACCCTCCCCAGACCATGAGACATTATATTTGTGTTTGTATGAATTTATTTATCAATTTCCTTATTTTGGAGTTATTAGCATCTAATTTTTGAATTCAATCGTGTATGTGTTATACAAAATGCAATTTTGTATGTATTATTAATTCTGTATAACACATATAATTGCGTATTATGTTTTTTATATATTGTATTCATAATTTATAATTGATTTATATATGTATTCAATTCTTCATTCAATTATCTATAGAATTCTGGATTACACAAGTAATTGTCATCTTAATTCTAGATTAAATTCAAAATAAATTATGTATGTTTATAATTACCTTATGAATTACGTATTAATTATATATGTGTATAGTTGGATGGTGCATTATGTGTTAAATATATATGAATTAATTGTGTATATTTATGTGTTATATTTGGTTATTGCAGGTAATTGCAGATCGGAAGATGGAAATGCAGAAAGGGAAGCCTGCAGTAGGCTGCTGCCTAAATTGCACAGCAATGCCTAGGCCAACGGTTGGAAACCGTTGGCGTTGTGATGTGAAAGTACTTTATACCAAAGGTTCTAATAGATCCATTGGAAAAAACACTTTCACAATGGTTTACAACCCGTTGGGATATAGTGAAATGTCTACCCTTTACCAATGGTTTACACAAACCATTGGTAAAAAGATATTCAAAACTATATTTCAACGGTTTGAAACAGCTGGAATAGTATGTTTACCAATGCTTTCAAATCCTTGGTGAAATTTTATACCAACGGTTTGACATAACCTTTGTTATAATATAGATTTCCTAACATATACCAACGGTTTTCCAGAAACTGTCGGCATATATGATTCTATACGGCTTACTTCCCTACAATTTGGATAACCGTTAGTATATATTATACCAATGGTTATCCAGCCTTTACCAATAGTTTGGAACCATTGGTAAAGGGTTCATTTCTAGTAGTGATGATAAAACACCTTTCTTTTTATGGATTTATTTATTATTTGTTTATATATGAGATGCATCCTTTTTTATTGTCATGTTTTTTTCATTCACTTGAGATGTTTCCCTTACTTTACCAGAACACATGTGAGATGAAATGGAATTTAGACCCACAGCCAAAGCACAACCTTGGGGGTATACCTTCCTTTGTTTTTCATGTTACAAATGAACATTATATATATATCTATTTATTCAAAATTTCATGAGTATATATTTCAAACATCCATCTTAGGCCAAAGAAGGTTTTATAGAATGAGTATTCATTTAATGACAAAGACTATGTTGCTATTTTTGATTATATTAACTCTAAAATAATTATACATGGCACGCCATATTAATTTATAATTCACTATATATATTGGGATAGATACATGTGGTGTATTCCAATTGAATTTTATGTCTAACACCCTGCTCAGTCTACAATTTTACTAGGGTACCGAAGTAGTCCAACATGATTTCGGGTCATTGGACTGATTTCTTGTGTTTTTCTATGTAATGGGGAGCTAGGGAGTATTGGACTGAGCTATAACTCTAGATGATCATCGAGTTAGTCCCTTGGTCTGTTTTCATTAATTATATTATACCCTATACCACCATGTGGACATGTATGGATTGTTTTAAATTGGATTTCGACACATTTATTAAATTGTATTACATATTCTACTACTACATATATTTAAATTTTTATTTTATTCTTCTGATGTTGTTTCCTATTTATTTGCAATGCACCATCATGATACTTTGTAAGAGGGTATAGTATCCACACAATCACCTCCCAAGACACTAACTTCTAGTCATTCATGACCTATCCTAGAGGGGCCACATCCATGACTACACCATACCCACCTCTGATATGCTAGGGGATATAGACTAGCACCACATTGGCATATCCCACAAATGGGAGGCATTTTCCCAAGTACATGTACACAAGGACACATCTGCATGCCCAATATAATGATATGGAAAAGCACCAAGTAGAAAATACATGAATACACTATTATATAAACCATACAGTACAATAATATGAAAATAAAACGTTTACAGTGCAAGAATACAATCCCACCAAAAGAAAGAGTCTGCAACTGTGGAAGAACATGTTCATGATACTCATCCGTTAAAAACCCTACAACCATAATCCCATCGAGTAAGTGATCAACCCATGGATCAAATAGTTTGGGGTTTGGTCTGTGTTCATTATCAAATTTAGGAAAAGGAAATGAATCACAATGAAATAACATCATACCCTTGGTTTGTTTTTTTTTTTTGATGAATGGAGAACCCACGTCGTTCTCATTCATCAATTCATCGATGGTCAATACGATTTTGTATCTTTGATCCACCATTTCAATTGAAATATATTATTTATCATTTATTCTAGGTAATTATAAGGTTATACTGAAAACCATATATTTTTTAAAATATAAAAAATTTAATAGAAAACTAATGCTGCATCAAAATAAAATATTTTTATTTAATGCTTTTATGGCGCTAACCTACAAAAACGTACATTCACAGTCAACCTGCACCAATCAATTTTAGGCACTACATAATATAAACATGAGTTTTTTAATTTAACTATGCAGTAATATATTTGATCTGAACACCCATTTAATTTTTATCCCAGTTTTAAACAAAAAACACTTTCATGGTTTATTAAAAACAAAGCATTATTCAATGACTCATTTCAGGCACACTGGGTCTCCAAATCATAAGCCGTCTCAATACCTTATATTTTAATTTTACAAATTAATTTATAAAAATAAAACCATAGAAAATACAATTCATTACTTTCTCCCCACCTAAGGGATTTACATCCATGGAATCCATAAATAGTTTATACTCCACAAAATGTTGTGGGTACTGAGAACTAATATATGCCTCCTTCTCCCAATTACTCTGTTGGAGATTACCATGCTTCCACTAGATTGACACCATATGAATTATCCACCAAAGAAGTATTGTCTCCAATCAATCCTCAGTCTTCACTGGGTACTCTGCAAAAATCTCCCATCATCAATATCCATGTCGCCCTAGTACAATTCGTGTGATGGGTCATGCATGTACGTCCTCAAAAAGGACACGTGGAAGATATCCTGTACTTTTTTCATCTGTGGGAATAGATCTATTTATTACTCATCCTCTCCATCTATACTTTGAATCATAATAGGGATTATGTATCTCAGAGATAATTTGTCTTCTCTACCAACTCTTTACAATTCACGTCGAGGTGAGACCTGAAAGAACACATTTTATTGAAAGAAACCATATTATATTATTTTCACATATGTTTTTAAATGATTTAATCCATTACCATTAATAAATTTGATCTTATTTTCATCGTTTTATGTTTTTATGGGTTTTGAGCTTAAATGTGAAATGTGGATAATTCTAGACATTAAACAGTTTTATGTTTCCCCTATATTTAGAGATTAAATCCTACTATTTTCATCAAAATCACATGATAAACTTTTTTTAGAATGAAAATAATTTTGGAATAAATATAATTCTTCCGGAACCATAACCAATTCTAACTCCATCAATTCAAAACAAACTGGTCAATGTGGACAGTTATTCTGGCCGGCATAATGAAACATGACTCATTCATTGATCCATATCTCTAATAACCTACCACCAAATTGGGTGATATTAGATGGGTTAGAATTAAAATTAAAAATTTAATATTTCTATTAAATTTCATGGAGAAATAATTTCATTTATTTCTACATTAAACAGATCAAAGTAGGGCTAGTGGAATAGTGATTGGCGGCCAGAAAATCTTAGTTCTACTAATTTGGCCATAACTCATTCATCACGGCTCCAAATTTCTCTAAAAATCGTGGATTGATGACCAAAACTATTACTCACCTCTTATAATAAGGTACCTCATCCTGATTCAATTGGATGGTGGGAGATCTAAAGCTATCTTTCTGGTGGAACGATTCGGGAGGAGAAAAAGACTTTTCTTTCTTTTATTTGTTTTGTTCTTAATAGTTTTATAATTCCTTCTTCTTCCCCATTCATCTAAATTACCCTTAACACGGTGGGTAAAAAACTTGATTTATTGGGTAAGGTTAGTTTTTTTCTCTTGTAATGTTTGAGCTCTTTCATTTTATTGTATAAAAACTCTCTCTCTTCTGCGGTGTTGGTTTCAAATTCTAATAAACAATTTTATTATCTTATGCGATTGTATTTTAATTAATATTATTTTGTTATTATTGATTTAGTAAAATTTTATAATATCCATCCACTAGGTTATAGACTATATATGATGGAATATATCAGGGCATAGTGGTGAAGTACTCGGTGATCTTCAATACTTGTGGTAGGTGTATTAAATATTCTTAATTGTTTGGGATAAACAACACCCTATTGTGAATAGCCTAACTCAGTTGTGGGTATTCACTACATCTATTTAACCCATAGAATGGAGAGTATACCAAGAAGATATATTGGTTATGTTTACTTTTACCATCACTATTTACTATGGGAGTGATAGGATGCAATCCTGGAATATCACTTAAACAGATATAATAGAAGAAGATTGAATAAAATTGGAACTATGATAACATTACAATTGAGAAATCAACCCCAACCTGATCACCCAATTGTTATCACTACTTCTAATTTCATTGTTTTTCAATTTGTTTTAAATATTTTATATTATTTCTTTCTTATGTTTTGTTACTTTGTTTTCAAAACCAAACAATATCAAAAACAACACCACTTCATTATCAAATTTAAAGTGACATATGTTATTGTTGAGTGATCCTCTCTGAACAAAACCTACGATATCCACAATTCTAAATTTAAACATATTAAATAACTTCTTTTTCACACACCATTATTTGAAATTGTCAAAACGTTTCATCATTTCCTGGGTGGTAGTGCCATAATATAATTAATAATATTTAACAATTTTCCATTAAAAAAAATAAAAATATAATTTTCCATGATGTTTTCAAATGATCATATCTTTAATTTATGTAACAATTAGCCACAAGAAGAACAAGAAGATGATTTTGGTTAAAATATAGTTTAGATGAATGAACATAGAAATGACATAAACAACTAAGGAATAAAGTATAACTTCCATTCAAATATGTGAATGCATTGATAGAAAAATCAAAACCTAAGCTTGAACATGAGGTGGCTAAGAAAGAATAATTTTCAATTGGGCTACATGTGGGAGATCAAAATATATATATGGGTTATAGAATGAGTGTTAAGAACTACTTGATCCATATACTCTCTATAATCTATAAGAACAAGAACCATTGAAGGAAGACACCACCAAAGTAGTGGAATTTGAAGAAAATATGGAGGATCCCGACTACCGACCTCTATCATGTGAAATTCATCTACAAGAGGCACCTCAAATTAAATATGAAATTGAAGATAAATAAAATCAGTGAGAAAATAGTATATTATAATATTTTAATTCTGATTTTATTGAATATAAATTCAGAATTACCTCCCCTAGAAATTAATTTTTAGATTCATCCAACAATTGTACTGCCTTGGTGGATGAGGAAAAATAAGAATATAAAACTAATAAAGAACACCTAGAGCTCCCCAAACGTGTTGATCATTTATGGGAAGGAGCTAAAGATGATATCCATGTGGACATGATTGAGTAAAAATAGATAAAAGATGATTACCTTGAAAGATAAGAGTTTGATATTGATTCATCATGTTTTAATTTTATTCAAACTGAATGACACTATAATTTTACCTTGTAATACTTTTTTTGATGTAGCATACCTTGATTAAATGTTGGTGAACAAAGAAGATGTTTTGAATGTGGAAACTAATAAAGAGGAGGACTCATTCTTTGTCCTACCCCCACCATGCATGTTTAATATCATTTTCATGGGGGTGGATTTGGTTTACAATCTCCATGAAGTCCTCAATAAGAAAAGAAGAAGTAAATGATGTAAGGAGGAAGTTTTAGTGATTCATATTAAAGAAACATCACCAACCATTGGATTGTGGATAACCAACTGAAACATCCCATCTGGAGGCAGTCAAATCTCAAGGCCCACTTGTGGGATTAAACCATGATGTATCCTTTTATTCTCCTTCTCTTACTATTTTCATTACATTCAAAAAAATTATGCTTTATTATCTACCTTTGTTTGTAGTTTTTTATATGAATAACACTTAGAACCTTAACTAAACATTTCACTAAAAATAAGTATGGTTTTACGTTTCCATTACACTTTATCGATTTCTTTGATTAAATTAAAAATATTCTTACATGTTAAATCAATTTGAATGCATTTTGGACACTACATCATTTTATTGTGGGGGAGGGAACCTTTATCGTTTAGTATTTTCAATTGTGTGTATACAAATTTTTGTGTGTTTTTGACACTTTTAAGATGAAATGATTATCTTCACAAATTTTGAAATCCATTTCAATCTGTGAAACAATTTATCCCATGAAACTGAGCATAAATAAATGTTGAAATTTACTTTGTTTCGATTTCAAATATCTGGAAACTTCATGAAAATTAATCTAATTATTGAAACTAATGCCACAATTAATTTTATTTATATTTAAAATCAAATTACTATGAGGTTTATTAACCTAATTTTTACAATCTTTCCTTTTACATCAATTTTAGATAGAACAACACCTAGCTTGATTTAGATAGAATTTAATTTATTCTTATCAAAACATTAGGTTTTGAGGTACTTGTGTTTTAAATGATTGAGTCACTTCTTTGGTATAACCGCCTCTATTTTATACTAATCCTTTTTATTATGGCCTACCATGAATATTTAATCCTTGTAGCACTTAGAATCCATGAACAACCTATTAGGTTAGCCACATTACAAGTTAATTTTCCATATCCAACTTACTCCTAATGTGAAATTATTTAATCTATTTAAACTTAAGTGTGGGCAGAGATTGACTTGTGTTGTGCTACCTCATTTGGAGATACATTGGGTGGAAAATAAAACGTTTAAGATATGTTATTGTTTCTGAAAAAAATAATCATTATGATGAAAGATGTGCCTTTTATAAAGCTTTTATATTTTAGAAGTTGTGCCTTCCTAGAGCTTCTAATAAAAAAAGTTGTACCTATCTGGAGCTTTCAAGAAAAATCATTTTTTATATGATTTAATATGTTACTTCTGAAATGATGAATGGTGTGAAATTTCACTGATTTTTCATGCTACTGTATCTGATTTACTACTAAGGGGAGTGAGGAGGAGACCGTACATGAGTAAAAATTAGAAAAAAGTAAATTCTCTTAAAAAAGATCCATGTCTTACTCATTCAGACTCGGAATTTTTTACATCTAAATCCTACCAACCTAAAGCCACAAAACATCTCTAAAAAGTAATCATGATAAACATATGTTCTGGACTCACATCTGGTAGAGATGTAAGAATTTATCAAGTGTATATTGACCTTTTCATGAGTATTGGATTATAAGGACATTGTGTAAAAATTGACATTTGTGTGATAAGAGAAAATAAAACTGAGATAAATGTTTGTATGCATGGGAGGATAAATGAAGTTGAAATATATTGAATGATATAAATGGTGAACTCAAAATAAAATTTGTTGATGAGGCATGATATATTTTGTTTCTTGGTGGGAAATTGTTGGATTCCACGGATATGTGTTTTAAATTTTCTATGATTTGATTTTGAGTTTTACTTATCCTGGAGTCCAAGTGACAAGTGTAAGGGAATTGACAGAGCTCATATTTTCATATTTCTACATATGTTTTGAAATGATTTAATCCCTCCCCATTAATCAATTTGATCTTATTTTAATCATTTTATGTTTTCTAAAGAGTTTTCATCATAAATGTGAAACGTTGTTTATTCTAGACATTAAACAGATTTACGTTTCCTTTGAATTTCAAGCAGAAATCCTACAATTTTCATCCAATTCATGTGATTACTTTTTTATAATGACAAAAATTTTGGACTACAAATATGTATTCATGAAACTTAGAGATTTATAACTCCCACAATTCAAAACAAATAGATCAATGTGAACACTTATTCTGGCCATCAGAATGGACCATGCCTCAGTCAATGATCCATATCCCAGTTTACCAACCACAAAAGGGGGTGATTATAGTTGGGATTGAATGAAAACTCAACAAGGAATCTTACAAAAAATATCATGGAGAAATAATTTCATTTATCTCACCATTAAGCCGGTAAATAGGGTTGGTGGAATAGTGATTGATGGCATGAAAAAGTCTTTTCTACTAATTCGGCCATAAATCTTTTCACACGGCTCCAAATGACTTGAAACATCATGGGTAGATGGAAAAAATCATTTTTCACCTCCAATATCAAGGTTCCTCAGCCTAATTTAATAAGATGATGTGATAACCAAAGCATCATTTTTATGGACAAATTCTGGAGGAGAAAAATTATGTTCTTTCTTTTCTTTCTTTTGTACTTATTAGTTTTATAATGCCTTATTCTTCCCCCTTAATCTAAATTAACCTTAATATAGTGGGGTAAATATTCTAGGTGATTGGGGAAGGATAGGTTTTATCTTTTTTAATGTTTGATTTCATGCATTTTATTGAATAAAAACTATCTCTCTTCTATGGTGTTGGTTTCAAGTTATAATAAATAGTTGTATTATCTTATGTGATTGCATTCGATTCAATATTATGGTGTTATTATTACATTGTTAAATTATCATAGTCTCCCTCCACTATGTTTTGGTCTATATACGATTGAATTGGTCAAGTAATAGTGTGGAAGTACTCGGTGATCGTCAGAACGTGTGGTAGGGGTATTAAATATTAATAATTGTTTGGAAAAAACAAGACCTGGTCGAGAATTTCCCATCTTAGTTAAGGGTATTCGCTACATATTTATAACACATAGGAAAGAGAGTATACTGAGGTGAGATATTGTTAAATTTTACTCTCACCATCACCATTTACTAAGGGAGTGATAGTAATCGATCGTGAAATATCACATAAAATGACTTACCAGAAGAAGATTGAATAAAATTTGAACTATGATAACATTAAAATTAAAAAACTAACCCCAACCTAATCACCCAATTTTTACCACTATTTTTAATTTCATTATTTTTTAATTTATTTTAAATCTCTTATTTTACTGAGTTACTTATTTTCATTACTTTTTTTCCTAACCAATCAATATAAAAAACAACCCCACTTCATTATCAAATTTAATGTTACATAAGTGATTATTGAGCGCTCATCTCTGAACACAACCTAGGTTAACCACTATACGATCATCTTCACATGCAGCCAGAGTTCCACTTGTTTCATTTGGAGATCTAGTAGAACGTATGGATACAATACATAGGATTCCACTTTGGATATTATAAGTGAAGTAATGGGATAAATAATATTATTTTAAATATATGAAGATATAAAATTATGTAAATTATCAAGAAACATGTATTAATCATATTATTAAATCAATTATAATTTTATTTGGAAAAATTTTCCCTTCACAGTTAATGGATTTTTTCAATAATTTTATATATATTTCATAGGAATGAAAAATATTTTTCATTATAGTGTATATTATTAAATTAATTTATAATAATCCATGATTTGTTTATTCCCAACAAGTGCTTATCCTACACATGAATCCTTCAAGTGGTATCATAGGAATAATATTCAAAATTTTAATTGTTGAGTTTTTTATATGAAAATGAGGGGGATACCCCTTTTATTAAACAAAAAAATCTCGTTTTCAAGACTGGGAATAGAAGAAACCCATTACAATGACCAAATGAGAAAAAAGAACCAACATGGCACAAAGGCCTTACATGAACCCAAATTCCAAATGAGAAACAAACAACCAAATAAGAGCCCACCAAGGGTCTATTTTCCCCATCTGTCAAAACCTACAAGAATGAAATCTGACAAAGATGATGCTCTGATCCCCTTTCCATGAAATGAGTCGTGCTGGAAACACAATCAAGTCGAGGAACTCCTCAATCCCACACTGATGTAGGAAGAGGAATTGAAGATTTATGCCAGCACACCTATCTCTCAAACGAGCCACACACCCGACGATGCAAGGGAGGAAACAATTCAATGTGAACTTGATGCAGCACAAAATCAGCCAGAGAACACCATGCAGAAACCCATAGAGAAACCATCCATCCAAAAGATGAACAATAGATGAACGATGGGTGTCAGCAAACCCATCCCTCTTTCGAGGTTTCCCACCCTACACCATCTACGTGCCAAATGCAAAGATAATTTTTTTCAATTCTCACAACAATATTTGTATCTCATCCCACCTTCATATCCAAAGCATCATGTGATAAAAACCATGTGAAAAACAAAAAAATGTAGAAAAAAAACAATCCAAAACTCATCAAACATGATTCTGCAACGAATCCTAATCCAAACTAAAACCTTTAATGGCAGCAAAGTCACCCAAAAGCAGAAACAGAATCACATCCTAAGCTAGTAGTAACCAAGGTATCTCATCAAGAATGAACAAACCGACCCCCTATAAATTAGAGTCTTCAACCCACCTCCAATACATTAGAAACCACCGATCGAAGGACCGATCCCACTCAGAATCCTTCGCTGTCGCATAGAGAACTCCAATGATGTCGTTAGATGAAGTTACACCACCAAAAAACTCGATGGTGTCCAGATCTGAAGAGAGATCTGGTGGTAGAGATGAAAAGTCGGTCTGCTGCAAGATGACCGCCACCCGCAAGTCCCTAGAAGGAGGTCTCGCAGAGAGTGCCTCGAACCCCACCAGAGATCCAAGAGTTGGCATACCAAGGAGAAGAAGTGGTAGACTTGCAAGATCCAATCTTTATGGAGAGGATGAAAAGGTGAAACAGATAAAGGTGAAAGGATTAGAGAAAACCGTAGAAAAATCATGGGGATGACCTAGAGGTGCGATGTCAGAACCGACGAAGAGAGGCTGCTGGTGGGTGAAGGCAATGCCGGATCAAAGAGTCGACGCTCGGTTGGGGAATGCACCAATGTGGAAACACTAAGGCCGCTACTCTCTGAGAGAGTGTGGCGCCATCAGTCAGGATAGTCTAAACGTGTTGTTCAGTAACGAGGTATTGGGGTGGCCTTCCATCCTCTGCGTCGCACGTCCCCAAAGAGGCCCAAGGTTTCCAACCCTAGGGCTTAGGCTAGTTCCAAAAGGGGTAGACAGTACCACGAGTGGTTTTTTATCATATAGTGCACATTTCCTTCTGATGAATCGAATAGTGTATGAAATCATGAGTATTTCATCTTGAGATGCCTGAGATTATTGAATCATGGGCAGATTTCATGATGTGTACCAATTTATATATTATATAGCATTTTTCATCGACAACCCTATATAGTTTTACTATCTATGGAAGTTCATGTGGTAGATAATTATACAAGATTTTATTTCATAGTAATTATAGACTAATGTGATTTATAGGGTGGAAAACAATTTTTTGTATGGCACAATGTGTAACTAGCATCTATTTCATGTAACTCCTTGTGAAAAGGTGGTATCGTTTTCAACCAATATGTTGTAAACATAACAAACACTCCACATGTTGATTCAAAACATAGATACATTGATCAATTGGGACTAAATTATTTAAGATGTTTTATTTGGAATATAATCAAATTTCTATACCATGTAGATCATTATTTGATTTCATAGGCATGGATCTTAGAATTATAAAAATGGGATTAAGCACCATGTATCTATGGTATAGTTTTTGTAACATGTTCTTTCTTATTGTGGGTATATACTAAGTTGTTCCATGATCCATATAAACTAATTATATGGATTAAAAATTAAAAGAAACATTAAAACAAATGACATGATGTGTATTTTGACAAACATGGAGTGTGATAGGTTTTCTTGAAATATTAAATATGTATATAACATTAGAATTAGTTTTATATTTATATGATTTGAATGGTAATTTTACCCAATGTGTACTGAACATGGGTAGTAAAAGTGGTACACACTGTATATATTAGTCCATTCTATGTGTCCTAAATGTCATGCCATTAACTTTTATGATCACATTGAACTACATGTTCCTTCATCTCATGAAACACTATGTGCAAAATATTTTATATATGTATATAGTAAATGAAATGGAACATAAAATATTTTTTGTCTTTCAGAAGTGCATGTGAAGTGTTATATCTAGTATATGCAATGTACTTGGGTAATTAAAAATTAAATTAAATAATTTTTTTTTATTTGAAACTGTAGAGTATAAGAATTTTATATATATCACAAATGTCATGAATTAATAATGAATAAAAGGATTGACTACTTAATATGTTAATTAATTATAATTAAAATACAAAACCATCATAATTAGAATAGTGATTCAATATTATTCTAGATTGTATCAGTGTGATTTTAGTTTCTTTGTGTAACTAGTTATGTTCTTTATTGACAAATTTACATGTTGGGGTTATACTTAATTTGAAATCATTTCAGGGGTTTTTATATGTGATAATGTTTAATGAAATTAAATATCACTCACAGTGAGTTATACATCACACCTATAATATTGTAGATCCCTATGTTGTATTGACCATTGAGAGGGGATGTGAAAATCCCTGGTTTCTTTCTAAGAATTGATTTTATTTTAAATTTAACTTCTTAAATATGTTAAGGATATCAATACCAAATAATTACATATATATCTCACCATGTATGCAATAATAATGATATAGAGAGCAGAAAATAAAATTTAAATGGTTTGGTGGAATTATATACTAATTTCTATATAGGTTATACTCTCTAACATAGATTATATACTATAATATTTTTATCGATAATAATTTTCATGATAAAAAATAACACTATATATATAAAGAATCATTGCATTATGTTCTTTATAATTTATCATACAGTGATACCCAATTCCATATTGCCCTAATCCTAAATCCAGACAAGATAATTCTTCTACACCCTCTCCAACCGAGAGACTCCATTGGCTTCTAGTACTAATTGAAATACATCCACTACTCCCAGATCAAACTGATAGCCTTATATAGGATGACATGATGACCTTCCTCTTGGTGATTTCGAAGTCACATTTTCTTGTTTATCCTTCTTGTACCATTTCATATTTCTTCATCTTTCTCAAAAAATTTTATTCACCTATAGATAATGATTTACATCCGTGAAATAATTATAGACCTTGATTTCTTCATTCTAATTTAATTCCGAACCATTATTGGATGTATTTTAGAGATAAAAACACATTATTCATGAATTAATTTATAAAATAATATCTTATAAAACTCACATATATTTATTCTCGAATTGAAAAGATAAAACACTAGAAAATTTGGATTATTTATTTAATTTAAATTAGCTGCTAGTCAGTGATTTAAATAAATATATACACACCCTTATAGTGAAAAATGGTGAAGTTCTATTCTATTATTTATGAATTGACATGTTAATGTGAATACATGAACTTTTTCCTCCTACAATAGAATACATTATTTTAAAAAACAAGAATATGGTAGTTCACTAGTTTTTCTTTATGGATGTATCATTATGACACAACACAGTCCTCTTCATACAATTAACTCACTAATTTTTGTATATTTTACTACTCTTCTATGTGATATAGTATCACAGACAATAATATATATATATATATATATATATATATTATTTTTTCATTCACTCTCCTTCTTCATACATGTATCATAAAAACTTCAAGAAAGTTTTTACTAGTGTGTGGTTATCATAGATTATTTTCTTTATGAAACATAGTGTTGGATACACTGTATCATGTTTCTAAAATAGAGCATATAACCCTATAGGTAATCATGGATCTTGTTACATAAAAATCAATAGAGTGTGTTTGATAATAGTCAAATGTGATGAGAGATCCACTTCCCTATCACTTTTGAAAACCATAAATAGGGGATCTTTTTTCACAAGGTGAAAGATACATGGTGCATCATTTTTTATGAAATAAAGATAATTTTAAATCTTAAAATTATACTCTCATTTGAGGAAATTCTTCTTTTGTTGGTGTATACTCACCACCTATGCTTTGAAAAAAATGCAGTGTCAAGGAGTTATTCAATGTCTTGATAATAATTGTTTGTTATGGATTTCATATACATCGAGTATCGAAGACATCCTACAATACCTTAACTGAAAAAATTTGGTGGCTCTCCCTATGTGAGTTATAGAAAATTCCTCGACCATGCATACCATGTACACATGAACCTCATTTATTTGGATGAATCCATTGATGAAATTTCATCCTTCTAAAACATATTTTTCATTTAGAAAAATTATAAGATTAAAAATAACCATTGGAATGAAAAATGAAGTTTCATATATGAAATTGAGACTAGAAAGATCAATTCTAATGATCTTGGGATTATGACGGTAGCTTGGTTTAATTTATCATAGATTTAATCATTTACTCCAGTGATACTGTTATACTAAGAGCATTGTAGAGAAAGACAACATGAGTGGAATTATCAATTTTAATTCACTAATTGGATCACATGACACTTTTTCATCCAAATAATTAATGTAATAAGAATAATAAATGTAGATCAAAACCCCACATTGATGCATGATGTAGTCCATGATTTATTATTAATCAACCGATTATGTTACCCCTTCCAGATAGTTGTGGGGGATTATCATCATTTTACACATTCACACACCTAGGACTCACATGATTCTCTATCACATTCTTCCCCACTTACACTATTAATTCAAATTCATACATATGAATTCTACTATAGGCCTACACTCTTTCCTCCATGGGGTTTCATGAATTAAATCTACCGTGTGGTAAATTTACTTATAACACATGTGTCAGATTGAGTTATTACATGTTGATTCCATGGTTAAAAAATTTAGTACTAATAATGCCATGAATTTTCATGTGGATTCTAAGGTTTGACCATTATATTTTATTAAGGAACAAAATGAATATGTAAATTGGAATATTTTTATTATGAAATTAAATTATAATCCTTCCCCAATTATTTCTAAATTCATATTATAAGAATAAATTTCTGCAACAACTTTTATTTTCTCATATAATCATCCAAACATCCTTTAATACTAATGATGAGAATTTAACTAAATTTTAAAAGTATATATTTACATCTTCATGAAATAAAAGATATTTCACAGACTATTTTAAATTATTCACCAAAACAAAGATGGAATCCCTTGTAGTAAAAAATTTTCATTCACTAAATCCTTTTTCACATTTTGATGAAAACTAATAACTATTCAATCAATAATCACATTTAAAAAATGGATAATTTATAAATCCTGAAATACAATTTCATAAAGTGTATCGAAAATATTTTTCAAATAATAACCAATTCGTAACCATAAACTCACTAATAACATATTGACTTTTCATTGACAACAAATGAAATAGTAGGCCCAAAAATCACCCATTTTATTTTTGTTAATATATATTCACATAATTAATATTCCTAATGAGTTCTCAAACATTATCCCCCTTTGATAGTAAAATAAAATGGATATGTTGGTGCCATCCCATTTCATTTTTATACTAAAAACATATCCATATACCTGAAATGATTTTTTTATTAATTATATGATAGGGATGATCAAATAAGCTTTAAATAACAAAGAGACCTTATGTAATCAACTCCATGTAAATATGGTACAACCCTGTGTAGAATACCAGAGAAAAAAAGGCATTCCAAGATTTCCATAAAATACCAATCATTTTAAATAACAGCCATGAATTACCAGTTTTTATTTAAGGGGTTGTATGTAAAAAAAATATCAATATGTGTATAAATCCTGCACATACTTCAAAAACACATGATAATGATTAGGTGAAAAAGAAATAGATCACCCTTTGACACATATATAAATCATTAAATACCCCCTTTATTTATGTGATTAACACAATTAAGAATTAGGGATGAAAATGTGATGGGAAAACCACATATTCTTATTTTTTAATGATTTTCAGAATTTCCCGATATTCTCTTTAGTGATGATTTTACAACATTATTTCATCAAACTACCCATCCAGGGATATATCCATCTCCCTAAATTCCATTAATGTAATTAAAACACCCACATAAATTCAAACACAAACACAGATATATATTTATATTTATAAAATGTGGAATAAAGAGGGGCCTTTTGCTTATTAGGAGGAACATTGTAGCTAAGAACTACCTCTCAACATCAACCATTCCCTTATCTAAATGTCATTGAAATTTTCATCAACATTTCATATAATATTTTTCACCCCAAAATTTATATTGAAACTATCTTTCATTATATTTATAATGCTTTTAATTTTCATCCAATTTCATAGCCAATTTTAGATGAATTGGAAAGACAAATAGGAATTATTTTTTTGACATTTACAGACTTCTGAAAATCATCACATAATATTCCATTATTTATATTGAATCATACTATTATTATCATAATTGGGAATATCATTTATGAATATTTTCATGCATTTCTCAACTCTCCAACCCATTAAATTTCTTCTACTAGAAACATATTACGAGCTATCATATCTGTTTCATCCTTACATCTTGGTTTTATTTATTTTCAAGAAATTATTTTTATTATAAATTGATCACATATTTTTATAATGGATCCCCATTAATTATAAACTTTTTCATAAAATTGAAATGTTATAATATTAAGAGTATGATCTATTCCAAAAATCTCATTTCACTTGTGAAAAACATTAAATTAAAATGTTTGTCTTTGATATATACCATATCTATATAACTTTTTTTCCACATCAAAAAGATCCTTATTATTCTGTTTTATATAGATTTAATTATCAAATTTCATTTACCCATTAATATACTGGGGTATCTTAAAAATATACCCTTTTAAAAATTAATTTTATCATTCTTATTATTTTTTTCACATATGAAGACTCATATGTCACCATAATTTCATTCGAGAATTCCATTTGGTGTGATTTTATCTTCACATAATTAGATGTTTTGTTAATGACATGAAATTATTATAACATATCATAACACGGACCAATAACATTGTTGAAATCACATAAATCTTTAAGTAACTAAAATCTATTTTTATGATGGATTTATTTTTAGTGGAGTCTCACTATTTGATGCATGTCTTCTCATTTATTGATCATTTCCCCTTGAATACATAACATCCATTTTTTCTTGAACATTCTTGTTAATACATCATTATAAATTTTACTGAAAATATTATTTAAACAGAAAAATATCATATGAACCTCATTCTATTATTTTTTTTTGTATTTTTTATTAGATGTTCATATTAGGAAACATTCCATTTGTCGAGTAGAACCACCAATCATTTGGAAATTAATTTGGGAATATCTCTTAATTTTTCATTTAAAATCCATGATTTATGTGGTGTGTTTATCGAAATTCCTCACCATAAATACATTCCTAAGGGTTTTTTAAATCTTATACTTGTGTAGAAAAAACATTTAGTTTAAAATATATATTTTTTGTGTATGTGATACCTTATTCTTAGAGGTAGACTACATTTAATTATAGGAATATATAATAATGATTTTGATGTTAATATCCAAAAAGAACTCTTGAGTATATGACAATATTTTCTAGATTTTAGGATGTTTCTGTTATTGGTGATTCACAATTCCACAATTTCACCTCCATCTCAAAAAACTTCTTATTGTGGGAGTAGTTCTCATCCACAACAGAGGTCATCTTATCTTCCAAATCCCCCTTTAGCTTATAAATTTAATATTCATGCCTATTTCATTATTATTGTAATGAATATTTAAGAATGACTATACTTTAAATCGTATTCTATAATTTATTAGATTTGATAACAACAGATTTTTTTGTACTTTTTCTTATTCATGGAATTCCTCTACAAATACAATCTGAATGAAATATTTATCACAAACATTTATTTTGTATTATTCAACTCCTCTATCATATATTTCATTATACAGATAAAATATTTCATCCTTTTTATTAAATTATTTTATTATATTTATTTATATGAAAAAAAATTTAGCCATTACCTCTTCCATATGATTGGCTTCTTTTTTCAGCTATAATTTTTCATCATGAAGATCTTTGATTTCTCTAACAAAAAATTTTTCCACTTATTTTGGGATATTCATATAATATTCCTTGAAATCAGAATGAATATCACTAAATGATACATCAATATAAAAACATGAATGAGGTTAATTAGAATTATCATAATAAAAAATGATTATTAGTACATATACCACACTGACTACCAGGTTTCTGTTCTATAAGTCTA
The DNA here is from genome assembly GCA_963277665.1 of Viscum album. Lineage (NCBI taxonomy): Eukaryota > Viridiplantae > Streptophyta > Magnoliopsida > Santalales > Viscaceae > Viscum > Viscum album. The sequence goes on from OY728126.1 coordinate 650,945,699, forward strand.
TGATTCTTCTATAAATTTCATACCTTTGTTTACATTATTTTCTTCTATGTTTTGGAAGATGTCATAGAATTTGTATAAAAAATAGTTACGTTTTTCATCATATGGGGAATATCACTCATTTATTGAAAGCTTCGCATCATAAATAATAGAATATATATTTCCAGGTAAACATTTTCTTTCCACCATTTATAATGCCCCTAGTTGTATTGATAACTGAGAGTAGGAGGGTGGATCCACAGTATCTTGTTTAAAATTAATTATCATTCAAATTCAAAATATAAAACAGTATATTATTATATTTACAATATATTTTAACTCTAAATATCAACTCATATGTAGTTAAAATATATTTAGAGTGAGAGAGACATATATTATTCACAAGGATATTCTGAAAGTTCTATACCACTCTGTGCTGGTTATGAACCAAACCCATATTCTAAACTAAAATGTTTTTATCAATTAAATTGTTCATCAATGAATCATGCTGTATCACTGGTATTTTATCGTAGGAAAATCATTATATTGTGTCCCATTGTTTTATAATAATACAGAATAGAAGAATCTTGAATCCACATTAGAGACCTCATGTACTCCATCTCCAACTGAGAGAACCATCCTACTTCAAATAGTAACAAAAATAATTCAACTATACCAAGATCAAAAAAGATTTAATAACCTTTATTCTAGAAATGATCTAATATATGTTGATTGATTTATCTTCCTACATGATTGTTTTAAATCAAAAATTATTATATACCCATCATGTACCTGTTCATCCTACTGGTCTAGTCCATATATTTATAATCACCAATAGATAATCAGTTTCCTTAGTAGAAAAGTGATTGCACTTTAATAATTACTTCTAATTATAGTTCCAAACTCACTTAGATGTGCGAAAAAAATATCATATATTATTTGTGCATTATTTTATGCATGGATAACATGAAGAACATACTTTTCATTATTATTTAATTAAAATAATTAAACCCTTGAAGATATATTTTATTTTTTTATTATTTAGGGTACTATTACTCTCATTTATAAATATTGTTCTAAACTACCTTAATATGAACTCGGAATGAGTTATCTTATCATGGTTATTCTTTCATGTGTATATGTTCATGCATCCACTACTTCCTAACACAATCTATTATTTTAAGTCCATGAACCTGAATGGGTGAGTGCAATGTTCTTCTTACAAGTATCATGAATTCCCAAAACTGCGATCTTCATAAAAATCCATCTCATAATAGTTTTAATGACAATTTCTTCTATACAAATGATTGGAACATATTTTATTCAATTATGTATTAACTATATTGTTTTCTCATGCACTCTCCTTCTTCGTTCATGTCTCACACAACCTTCATCAAATGTTTTCAATGGTTTGGGTTATCTTAGTTCTTTTTCTTTACAAAACACTATGTTGGATACACTACCTCAGAGAGCTGATATTTCTAACAAAACATAAAATACTTTGAAAAAACTATTATTCATGAATCCATTATATTTTTTTAGACACAATCCAAAATAACCACAAGATCATAATCTCATTTGTGTATGAAAATTTAAATGAGGGCCTCTTCTTCATGAAAATAGAATTCTACATGGTGATTTATTTTCATTTGAAAATTATATACGTTCAAATATCACATTATAACTATTGTATGATTTGTATATCCTTCTACAATAATCAAACTACCTCCTCTACTCTGATAAAAACACAGTGTCGACAATTTATTCAATTCATCGTGATTAATGTTGTCTCCTGGATTTAATAAACAATTAATATCTCAGTGATCCTCGGATATCTTACACAATAAATTGCGTAACCACTCTTAATTTGAGTTTTGATAGTGCCTCACATGTTGATTCCGTAATCGCATGATCTTTATTTATTTTCTAGAATGCATCGATGAATTTTTGGCCTCGTGTAACTTTATTTAAACTAATCACGATGCCTAGACATTGAATTAACCACATTAATGAATAATGTTCATTCATGTGTGATATCAATATTATATAAAACCATTTCCATGCTATTGGGTTGACCAGTTTAGATCATTTTGATCCATGTAATTTTTGATCATCTACTCATAAGATACTGGTATACACTAAGAACGCTCGAGGAATAAAACACAACTAGCTTGATTGAATGACTATCATAAATTATATCATAAGACTCTCTTTTTATCTGTATCTTTAATGAAGTTGAGTAGAATATGTGGATCAACATCCCATATCTACATGAAATTCATTAACAAACTTATATATTAATAATCCACTCCCATAACCGCATTAGGATAGATATAGGTTATTAACACCCACATACATATTCAAACACATGGGGGTCATGGTCCGTGCTTTCCCAATAATGCATGCATTCCCTTGATAATGTGATCTCACAGCTTACAGTACTCCTATGGACCTACACTCTTACCTCCTTATGGGATTCCTATATTGACCCTCCCTCATGGTTGATGTCCTCCTTTCACATATTTTGTATTGAGTTCACCTTGTGGCTTCCATGGTTAACCCATTATTTTGTAATAATGCTACCAATTCTCGTATTTCTTCAATGGTTGACCCATTTTTTGATGAGGTTACGAATTCTCATAAAATTAAATATAATCTATGTATGTAATATAATTCAGAGATTTCTTCAACTGTCTCCTCATGAAGACTATATGTATACATATATTTATATCCATTTATTTTTCATGTAATATTCAAAACAACCATTAATATTCATTATTAAAAATAAATATCATTTTTATTCTCTTATTTATAACCTTGTAAAATAAATGCTATTACATGGTCATATTAAAATACTTTCAAAAAAACATGGCTTCTTTTTTTCCAAGAATGTGAAATTACTATTTCATTTTTCAAAGGACATTATGTATTAAGAACAATCTGATAAATCATCACATTTGAAACATTAAAATATGATTGTGTGTGACATCGAATTTTATCATGTCAATACATATTCATTCTATAATAATTTCCATTTCATAACCATTAACTCACCAATCACATATTGACATATCATTGAAATGATATGAAATAGTATGACTAAAAAATTTATAAGGCGGGTGTGTCTATGGTATATTTTATTTATCCCATACAACTATTTCCCCACACTGAGGTGTCAATAATTCTTGTAATGAAAAGAACTACGTGGAGTAGATATGGATCAAAACTCATTTTGAGAATAAACCCACACAAATGATCCATAGTTCAATCATGGAATGCAATACTCAAGAAAATCCCACCATAATGAGTTTTCCCACGGACCACTATGTTGTTTATTCCATATTTTAAATAAATAAATCATTTAAACGATCATGATTATGTAAAGTTATTTATTTTAACATATCATGTTTATAGTTATATATCTTTTAATATATATTCAGGATTTTATGATTATTAAACTAAATCATCTAATTTAAATGAAATTTCAAGAATCTAGGATAAAGTAAAAAAAATGATTATTAACAAAGTATTATATGAAATACAAGGTTAATAAAATTATTTAAAAAATATATAATATAAACATGTAATTCATTTGAAAAAATGTAAAAATTTATCAATATGCCAAAAAATTACATCTAAAAAATATTAAGAAACAAAATCAAATCTTTATATAGATTTAGATTTGAATCAGTGATCAATGTGTGGGATGGGCCCTTATCATATCATGTTTTTATTTTGGTGAGTTGTTATGATAGTTCTGGGTTGTATTAATCACATTGAAATCAATATGATTATTCATTCAAAGAGTTGTTACAACATAGAGACAAATACTGAGAAATTATGATTTAAAAATATAGTATCAAGTTGTCCACTCAATAGATCTTGGTGATTCATATTGATTTTGTAAATATAGCATACTTAAAAAACCCTTATGTAATTGGAAACATCCCTTCATATATTAAGGGATGGTAAATAAGTATCCCTTACACTATTATTTCTATATGGTATGAATATCAAATTCTAATGGTGAGGTCTGTTGAGACTGGATATAACATTATAAGTCTTACATAATAATTAAATTTTGATATCTTAAATTTAGATAATAATGATAATTTATAAAATCCACTATTATGTAGTTATATAAAAATTTCACTTTAAATTAACTCTATATCTCAGTTATATATACCTTTGAAAGATATAGTCTTGTGCAACAATATCTTCGTGGAGTTGTATAGGATCTTCCACTGGGTACTCTAGAAGGAATGAATGATTTATATGATAGAGTCAACAGTTCCTGATCAACATGAAAATGAGTTGAGTTAAGAAGTTATAATTGTCTAATAGAGTTCATATGGTATGCTACATTTATAGTATTTGATTATATCATTACTTTTTACTACTCTCACCCATCTCGAGGATCTTTTCCAGAATTGAGAAAGGGAGGAGTAGTATCATATTTTGATGGCACAATAGACATGGAATCATCTAGTTAGTGTGGTATCAAGACCTCTAAAAATTATAATGATATCCTACATAATGCTTTTTGATATTATTTGGATTAAATTACCTGATGAAGTGGGCATAAAAATTATAGTGTTCTCACTCCATATATTATCATCCATTTTTTTATAAATTAAAATATAAATAACTTTGAAAAGACTCACATAGATGTCAAAATTTTTATTAATCAGTAATATAATTAGATAATTAATTATAAGAAAATTAAAAATATATTGAATAATTTGCGGGTGAAGGAAAAAGGTGCCCCATAATAGCTCCAAGTGTAAGGAATATTTACAATGCCTATCCACGAGGAGGAGGATCAATGGGCATACATGTAAACATTATTCCATATATTTTTCATATGAAAAAATATCCATTATAAGCAAAACCTATCCTTGGTAAAGGATTAAGAGGAGACATTAGGATAACTCATTATCATGTACTATATGAATAAATTAATAAATTGTGTATTAAAAAATGAATTTTGTGCATAGATTTGTATCTATTTATATGAACCATGTTGATAAGGAAGTGTTTCCCAAGGTGATGAGGATCCTATGTGTTCCCAACAGTGAAAGGGTAAATTTAAAATCTAATTTAGAAAACTATACAACATTTTCAATGATATTGATTCTAGTTTTTATGGTTTTTGTTTTTTTCACAAAGAAATAATATTTTTATATTATTATGCAGCATAGATATGAATGGAATTATTTTCAATGTTATAAAAACATGTACTTCATCGAAAAAATATTATATATAATGCGGTTGAATATATAAATAGTGGTTAGTATACTCTATTATATGACAATCATATATTGTAAATATAAAAAAATATAGTCGTCATGAGCTATATACCAACTAAAAATGGATTTATTGGTTCATTCCTCCAAATAAAAAGTGATTGATAATTATATATCAATATGAATATCAATATTTTATCAAAATAAAACTACTTTGTGTATGTTATGATTGTTTATAGGGTAAAGTAACAAAATATGTCCTCAATATAAAGTGGGATATTTCTCCAAGTCCATTCGAATTTGTTAATAGAGATATATGTGGACAATTTCCTATTGAATAATGGGTTGGATACTTCTACCTTATTCATTTTATAGACTATTACATCTGAATATATCTCTTTGTATTTTCCATAAATAAAATTATGTTAATAGTTTGTTGTACAGTCTGATAAAATAAAATGAAAATAGGATATGTCAAAATAAATTTTGATCTATATATTATATATGTTTCTAACATCTTGTGTTTAATGTTGAGGTAAATGTTTTTGGGAAATTTGAATTTTTTCTGTTAAGGGGTTAGCCATTTTTAAGACCAATCATAAGAGAGTATTTCTGAGATTCAGAACACTCCAATGTTTTTTTGAAAAATATTAATTAATTAAATTAAAATTATATGACAAGTAAATGGGGATTCAAAGAAACAAATATTTATAAAAATAATATTAATAATATTATTATTACATTTAATGTGATTATTATTTTTATAAGGATTATTATTAATATTATTATTAGTTTTATATTATCATTATTTATTTGTTCTTAGTTTTAACAAATACCAAATGCTAGTTTCTTATTCTCCTATAGTGCATGATTCCCTCCCCTTTCTCTTTGGAAGTACAGAGTATACCCCTATCTATCCCCCTCTTGGATCACATGTTCCACCTGATTTGTGATTTTTTCTACTCAATTCATCACGTTATTCCCTCACCCACCATCTCCTCTTTATTTTTGACTAATTTTTTGTCTCTCTATCACATAGTGATCATTGGACCAAACCTTGGCATATATGTTATCCTAATTTTCAGTTTTCATTTGTTCTTAGGGAATGTGGTGCCTCTCCTTATACCCCTTGGTTTGAGTTCTATAACACTCTGCTAAAGGAAAAGTTTCTCATATCCTATCAGACCAATGTCATCAATTTCGGTTATGTTTTCCATAGGTCTTAATTATTGTGTTATATATTTATATGGATTTTCATAGTTTCTGAGTTTTTAGTATTTTTCATGTTGTGTGTGAACCATGTCTTGGTCTTTTCAGATTACCGCCGCTATCCAAGGTAGTGTTTTACTATGGTTACGTTATTATTAAACTTTTAATTTATTATTATTATGTGTTTTTTAGCCACTTGTAAATTTTTTATAGTGTGTTAGACCATTCAGCATTAATTTTTCGATACTAACTATATTTATAGTGGGCATCGATCAATATTGAAGGCTCACAGACAAATAGATAGGTATAAATATATATATTTCTCATACATATTCCCACATGGATAGGGGAATATGTACCATAGATTAAAGGATATATATATATATATCTGTGTGTGTATGTGTGTGCTTGAACGGATGTATGTGTGTGCAAGCATGGAGTAGATTGTAGTGGTTCCCACTAAATCTGTCACATGTCGAGTGTTAGTCTTGATCTTCTTTGAGGCAGGATCTCTATACTATGTCTTAAAACTAAAAATGAATCTTATTTAATAGATTAAATTTTATATTATTATTAAATGTTTTAATTGATAATTTAATGAAATGATTATGATGTTGAATTTTTTTCATGATATATAAAACCATGGGTTTCTAATAAAACCACTCAAAAAGAGGTGTGATGTCAGTGAATACTCATACTGATTGTTTATTTTTATTTAGCATTCTTGTCATTGTATATAAAGTTATTCTTTTTGCTTATTATATTTTACAGATTTATGGTATGCTTCTACATAGAACTTTGTGTTATTTTTAAATTACATTACTAACATTGAAAAATCATTGATGATCCAAGGAACCTCAGAAGTGTGTGGCCCAAATTTTTCTTTAGAATTTTCAGTTTAGGGATTCTACCCTCTTCACATTTACATTGTTTCTTATTTCATGTTGCACTATTGTGCAGCTCATTGAATCCTATAATATATGCCTTATTATCACTTATTAAATTGTTTAATTTGTCTTGTCATGTCTTTTGTGACATTCTATTTTGGATAAACTCATTCGAGGTGTTCACTTTTGTCTATTGGCCACCCCTTTTGATGTGTTATTGTAAAAATACCTAAATTCCCATTAAATAAATTATAAATCGCCACCTAAGAGATTTATTGGATTAAATAAAATATATTATTAGTTAAATTAATTGTAATGGTTATCTAGAAGAGTGACCATTGGGCCTCATCCATCACATCTAAACTTATGTGAATTCCTTGTATATACATTCTCAGGACGGGTGCTTCACATTGGACTCCTTATACCTTTTAAAAATATTCATATTCAATTTGGATGTATATCTTTTATTATTACCATATAATTTTTCTCACAAATTTTCCAATGTCATGGGATTATATTCAATTATGTTGTTCCTAATACCCTGTGCATATGTGTGTGTGTGTGTACTTTTTTTTCCAAAGTGGTTCAAAAATGGTTTCAATTTTATTGTTAGAGATTATACCTTGTAGATAAGTCTCTTGATTAAACCTTTCTTACGATTACTGTTTGTTTCCTACGATTGGAGCCTTGAATTAATTTTTTGATAAATTACTTCTTCCATCTTTATATATTGGTTTTTATTTCTTGATATCATTAATAGATTGTGGATCGTGGTTCTGCTTTGATATCATGGTTTACATAGATGCTTTCAAAGTGATATATGTAGGGATCTTTTTCAAGAAATTTGACATGTTGACTTGGATAACACGAAGTGGGTCGGGTGAGAACATTGGTTTCATAATAAGGACTCATGTATGTACTCTCATGCTTGGGTTGTTATGCTACGATGCACGAGGGTGATTTTTTTGTTTTCTAAGTGACTGATTCTTGGTTCATTTTTATACTCTTATGTGATATGGGTTCCCTATAGGAGCAAATATAGATGGAGATTTTTGATAGATGGTTATTTCATGCCTTGGGAAATACTCAATCCTATAGTGAGATACTTGGGATGGACCCATAGTCACCATTCCTCAAGTGATACTAGGAGATCCGTATTAGTTACATAAGACAGACTCATTGGTATTGGATATTATTGGATGTTACCATTTAGATACTTTGGATTCTTTTTTATCGCCTTTTATGGTCATGATCTACTAGGAAGTTGGGTTTTCCCAACTAGTTTATACCAATGGTTCAATAGAACTGTTGGTAAAGGTGGAGTAAATGAAGGATTTTACAACGGTTTGAAGAAACTTTTGGGAAATCTACAGAAGATTATCCATTTAAAAAAATGTTTTTACAAACTGTTGGTAAATTCCATACTTTTCCCAGTGGTTTTTAAAAACCGTTGGGAAAAGTTCCCCCAAATACAGCACCTCGGCCCCTGATTACACATTAGCCATAAAATTCCCCTGATTTCGAGAAGCCCCCTCCAGGTGAACCCAAAACTGATGTATTCCATCCGATCAGCTACAACTCCCCCATCTAGGTTAGACTCTTTCAACCTCTTACCAAATACTGACATATAAGTCATCATTGAGGTAATTGACATGGTTGGTGTGTGGTCTACCAAACTCTATGACCTAACATGGTGAGTTGAGGTATCTTATCTGTTTCTAGTTTTGTTCATCCCAACTATGAGCGGATATCCTTTTATTCTCAACCTTTCTCCATAATTTCACTATCTAGAAAGATAACGTCATTATTACCTATTTCTAGGGATCTTGGAAAATTTTATGATTCAAACTATTTGATATTGAATCAATTACTAGTACTTTATTGGTTGATGTATTTGAGTATATAGAGGTCGGTTTATAAACTATCCCATAAAAGTGTCACTGTTTTGTGTTCTTTATGATGTTTAGTATCATTGATATACATTATTATTAATCTCAAATTTAAAAATAAAAGTTTTTTGTTTTTACATTATGACGTAAAACCTCTTTACAATCCATGAACAACCCATTTGTCTAGAAGCCTTAACTTTATCCACCCCTGGTGTGTGCTCAACTTGGGGAACTAAATGGGTAATGAATGGTATGACTATTGGGGTGCCAAGAATGAGTTTTTGAACATTAGTGAATGATTTGGGATTCCAATAACACATAATGGGACTTAAGGTATGTGAATCTTATATAAGACATATTGAAAATGAATATAAATAAATTTTAATTTAATTATTGAGTACTTGTTCTTTGATTAATGATTTGGAATTACATGAAGAAACCAACCAAGGATTCTTGTTAAAAACATAGCTTTTAATTCTATTTGGAAACCCCCTTGGATTCATGATAATTTGGTTTAGAATACCTTGGGGACATCTACCTTGGATTCATAGTGATTATGATTTACGAAGACTTGGTGAAGTCCCCCTTGGAATCTAAACTAGAGTTCTCTCTCTTTACATAAGCTGGGAATTCCTTCCTCCCTATAAATAAATTTTAATTCAATCAATTTTTTAGTTCTACCATCCAAATATGTATGGATTAAATTAGTTTTAATGTTTTGCATCTGTTATTCTGTGTTTCAATTTTGAATTGACCTAAAACAGTTGGTGGATTTTGTGTCATGACACACCTAATAAGTGTAGTTTGATTTGTTCTCTATTTTTGTTTTAAAATTCATGTGTAATGATTATATGAATCAACGTGATTTCAAGTCTTCACAACCACTCCTTTTATATAGTTAAGGAATCATATCAACTAATGTAGTTGCAGGTAATAAATATCCCCATTCAAAGATGGTAAATGGTTTGTTTAGTCATATTTTCTCGATGTGGGTAATGGATTTAAAGATTATACATGTGAATGAATTGGAGGCGGTTTGTGTAGTGGGGTAGGTGGTTTTTTTTAGTTGGTGATATGTTACTTTCTATGGACTTTAGTTTGGGTGTTATGAAATGTACTAACGTTTCACAATATTTTCATTTTTTAGCATCAATAACTTATATCAAAAACTCTCTTTACACATTCAGCGTCTTCCACAAAAAGCCTCCACATTCTAATACGAAGAAAAATGTTCTATCAAGTCTATGGTGTCTTCTTGTATGTGATAAATGAAAAAATTACAAAACACATCTCCCCTCAAAATTAGGCACACATAACTGAATTAGTATATCTTTACATTGTTTTAATAGTTCACCGAATCAAATAGAAACTCCAACATTTGTTTTCTACTTAAATATATTTCTGATTAAGCTTCAATCTTATTTAATTACTTATGAAGTTCTGACTTATATCAATTCTTTTTACAGAGTGGGTAGAAATTGGATGTTTGAAACTAATCAAATCTCAAGCAATTTTCAAAACAATTTGGAGAGATTTTTAGATTTTTTATTTCATAATGCTTCAAATAGTGGTCGCATACACTAACCATGTTCCAATTGTATTATTAGACCATGGTTGAGCCGTGAAAAAGTCATCTATCACATAACCAAATATGGTTTTCAAGCAAACTATTATGTGTGGTATCACAATAAGGAGAAAATGAAATATCAAATTGCTGATGATCAAAATGAAAGGATTGGACTGAAGAATTTGTTAGATGACCAGTTTCTATTTATTCACCATCATGACAAATAAAGTATTTCAACTCAAGAAGACATTTATATGAGGACAGATTATGCATCTAATGAAAATGATGATATTGTAAGGGTGAAAAAATTTAATGATATTACCACGACTCCAGTATATCGACAGTGCGATAAAATGAAAAAGATGGAATTTTTAATCTGATTGTTTCATGGGAAATCTATGTATGAGAATTCTAATACATCAATCAATTAAATTCATACCTTCTTGAAGTATTTACTTCTATATGATGCAGATATTCACTCTGATCTTTATATAGAATGGATGTTATATGTGGGACATGGATTTTCACGAAATAAAATTCATGATTTCCCAAATGATTGTTGTTTAATCTGGGATGAAACCGCTTAAATTAATTATTATATAAAATGGGGAAGATCCCACTGGAAGTCAAAATCTGATGGAACACCATCCCACATGCCACATAATGTAATTTGGCACTTTCCATTGATCCCAAGACTCTAGAATCTTTTTATGTCTGATAAAATATCAATAAAAATGAGATTGAATGATACCTAGAGAAAGAAGACTAAGGATGAGTTGTTTCACCATATAGATGGATTTTCATGGTAGATATTTGATGCTTGATATCCTGATTTTTCATTTGACATGTGTAATGTGAGGCTGGGTATTTCATGTGGTGGGTTTAATTCGTTTGTGTAGATGCTTACTTCGCAAAGCACTTGGCCAGTTTTTATACACATTTAAAATATTCCCCCATGGTTGTGTATGAAAAAACCTTTCACATTCATGAGTATACTCATATATGGTCCTTCTAATCTTGGAATTGATATTGAAGTATACATTCAACCTTTAATAAAAGAGTTGAAACTTCATTGGGATGTTGGTGTGCGCATATACGATGCATATTTGAAAGACATTTTTCAAATGTGTGATGCACTTATGCAGACAATCAATGATATTCCGGATTATGTAATGATGTATGGACGGGGAATGAAAGGAAAACTATCATGACATGTTTTTATGAAGAATACACAATCTAGAAGACTGAAACATCTTTGAATTTTTAGTATTACGGTACATCAACGATTCTTTACAATGGACCATCCATATAGAAATAATAGTCGAAGATTTGATAATATCATAGAGACCAATGATCTACCTCAGCATATGTATGGAACTGATGTGATTAATGAATTTGAAAGATTTCAATTTTTCATTTGGGAATGGTCAAATGAAATATTGAAAGAGAAAGAATGATTCCATTGAAACTTATTATAATTGGTGGAGGTGGAGTATATTTTTTGATTTTTCTTATTGGTCAACAAATTTGATATGTCATTTCTTAGACGTAATGCACCTTGAAAATAATATTTCGGAAATGAGGATTTTGATACTTATAAATGTTAATGAAAAGTGAAAATAAGATTTACGGTCTCAGTGTGACTTGGTGGATTGGGGCATCACACCAAAATTGCATCTTGTGCGTATCAGTGAAAAAAAATGGAAATTTCCATGTTTATTTTATGTGATGAAACATACGGAAAAAACAATTTTAGGAAATATTATAGACTATTAGATTTCATGATGGATATTCAAGAAACATATATAAATGTGTCAACAAAAGAGATTTGAAGCTAAAATATTTGATGACTCATGATTATCATGTTCATCTGCATGAGTTGATTCCAATAGAAATCCTTCATCTTTTTCCAATAATGTAAGGGTGACTGTTATTAATTGGTGCCATTTATTTATAGATCTTTGTGCTAAGAATTTTTCCAAGTCTTTCTTGCAAAAAATGTGGACATTTGCCCCATTAATTTTTTGTGAGTTGGAGAAAATATTTCCTCCATCATTTTTCACTTGCATGCTGCCTCTGACTATCTATATTCCCCCTGAAATACTTCTCGATGTACCTGTTTCTTTTCATTGGATGTATCCAACTGAATGAAATATTTACACATTAATGTCTTAGGTCCGAAACAAGAATCATCTCGAATGTTCTATCATGAATGGTTACTCGGCTCAAGAATGTATCGATTTCTGCTCAATGTATTTTTTCTGATCCTACTATAAGATTGAAAAGACTAATGACAAATGAAGAAGAATAGTAGGAGAAAATTGAACCCATTTTCCATTAAATCCTGAAATAGGAGGAATTCCTAGATCATATACATTGAAGACATTAAGCCTTGAAGGGCAGGAGATGGCACATCACACAGTTTTGTTCAACTGTGATTTTTTATGCCTGTTTCAGGTAACTAAATTGAATATGTATATCTTACAAATAAATATCTGTTAAACTATTCATATTTTTTATCTACAAGGAACATAAAACAATTATAAATAGAGAGCATATTTCTTTAGCATTGAGAAGGAGGGAGACTTTTCATAGAAAACAGTTTTCTACTTGGTTAAAATTAAAGGTAAAAATATTACAATTTAAAATAATATAATAAATATTAAATTAATTTTAATATTCATTTATATTGCAGGTATTGTGTTTGCCTACTGACTCTGTCTCTGAGGAAATAAGACCTTTGGATTTAGGTCCTAATACCATGGTTCGTGACTATAAATCAATTTTTATCAATGGGTAAAAATTTATTTTCACTGAACAAGAAAAGAACATGAGAACACTACATGATAGTGTTATGGTCACTACCACAACAGATTGTTATTCCAGTGCATCATATAGTAGATCATGATTTGAAAATGTGGGTTATTATAGAGACATTGAAAAAATAATAATATTGGATTATTAATCTCATGGCAGAGTCACGATGATGAAATTCCATTGGTTTGATTCGATGACAAGACATGGCGCATTTATAGATGACTTTGGATTTCGAATAATTAATATGACTCACACTCTTGCTACTGAAGAACCATATGTATTGGAATCAATGGGTAAAAAAGTTTTTTTATGTAAAAGACCATATTAGACCTTAATTTGGTGTCATAGTTGTAGTAATTCCAAGAAACATTTATGATAATGGTGATGGTGGAATTGACACCATCCGTAGTGCCATTGGGACCAATCTATTTATTTCTTTTTCTGACTCAAATACATCAATTTTCAGAGTTTACTGTGAACCTGATGTTTTGGTGGGAAATATATAAAATCATCCATTCATGTTTTCAATTATTTTGTATTACCTCGTGTTGGGTTGTTAATGTTGGTTCTATTCAAATTGATTTAATATTGATTAAAAATATATTGTATCTGAATTGACCATTATGTGAATTTTCAATTTTTATTGGTTGAAATATTTATTTGAATTTAATTTTCTAATTTGGAATGGAACTGTATTTAAACATTTGAAACAAACATTTATAACATAGTGAAAATTTCAATGCTTCAACTGTGATTTGTATAAAATTTTTATGACTCTAATACATCTCTTTAACATTTTACTAGGAAATGAAAAGGATGGTTCAAATTCTTTTGTAAAACATGTATTGAGACTTGCATCATCTACCAGAGCTAAAGAAATTAAAATTTTGCTTAATTTAGACAATTACTTTAACACTTATGAATCTGGTAGAATTAATGTTCCATGATATAAATAGACTGATGACACATAGTAAATATTCATCCTACTAAAAATTAAATTTCATTATTACATCTTTTATTTTTTATTGAATTAATTATATATTTTTTCAAGCTCACCTAAAACAATGGTTAGTTAAATTATCAATGAATCCCTTTATTCTTTCTCATTTATTTTTCTTTTTGGGTTACACAATAATTATCCTATTCTATTTACTTCCATATTTTTTTCAAATGCAAGAAATGAAAGAAATTGAAGAGAGGAGACGAAAACAGATTATGGACAACAATTGTCGCATGACTTAGTGGGGCATTCCCCAACTAGTGTCTACAGTGAGTATTTTATTTCAAATATATTTATTTAAATAACATATAATGTCATGTGATTAATTTTTTTAATCATTTTTTCAGGATACATCTATTAAAAAATAGTTATTTGATGAGAAGCCAAATAGTGGTCCCAGTACTCAGGGTGTTTATACGAGGGGGGGGGGGTACGTGAACTAGACGATCTGGTCGGTGTACCCGATTAGACAATGTCGCTCCCACTGACATATCATTCATCCCACAATCTGATGATGGTGTGTTGTTAGGGACACATGGTATATTTAGGCCTCCCATGTTTTCACCACCCTTTACATCTGACCCTTCTCACACGTCTGTACCATATCTGATGATGATTCCCACTCCCCAGCCAGAATTTTTCCACCCATCCTTGGCATCTTCTTTTAGGTATGCTTCATTCTATCTAGGCTTTTATATTCCATCTTCTTTGACTCCTGCTCTGTGAAAGTCTGTCCTTGCGGAACATACATCGGGACTCACTCCATCTGTACAGGGTGTTCCTTCAGTTTCTACAGATCCAGCGGGACCCATTGATCAGACTATCGCAGGTATACTTATTATAAGAACCCATATCATCTTTTTTAGGTATGTTTTACTTTTCTAGTAGTTTTTGAGAAAAGGAGGAATTTATGGAAATTTTTTAAGTATACGCCAGGTACATTATGAGTACACGCTGTGTACTTGGATACGACATGTTGCCATGTACTGTCCGTGTAGTGGCCATGCACACGGACATGTGGGGGTGACTTGGACGCCGCCTAAAGTGGAGTATGGGAATGGAAATTACACGTTGTGTACTTCATAAGTACACGACATGTATTTTGTTTCTTTCATTAAATGCACTGTGGTCGTGTCTAATCGCCAGAGCGATCTTCTTCTAGGTCTCATTCGGTCGAGAGCTTCCGTACGTCCATGATATTCCTCTGAGCCCCAAACCAAGCATCGGAACACTGATTCGATTGCCATCAATTGTGTTGGGATTGCCTCAGTATGCACTCTCTTCTGGTTGAGCTTTGTTTCATGATTCAATATCTTTTTCAAGTTATCCTATGTTGAAACTTTTAGTAATTTTTGTAGATCTTCGATGTTCTAAGGAGATTCAAACCTCATTATCGACCTATAGTGATCTCCTAATGTTGCGTTTGGTGGTTTGTGCCTTTATGTTGAATGTATTTGAGTTTTAAGTGAAAGAGTTCCCAATACCCATGAACATGGTATTGCGCGTTTACCATTTTAGCCCTATTATTTTAAAGTTATTATTGTATTCTTGATTAGATGATAATTTAATGTGAATAGGGTGAATTGATGTTATTTGGCTGTGTTTCCCATCCATGTTTTTCCTGTTTTGACCATTGGGATTAGTTAACCAGATAGGCAGCTGTTTACTTTCACATGCCTAGTATTGTAGGTTGGTGTGACAATTGTTCTGTTATGTTGTTATGCTGTAGAATACTATCCAAGTAGTTCTTGAGTTTTACCTTAGCCGATACATGCTTCTAAACTTGCTTGACTTACACAGGGTCGTGAGAACCTGATGAATAGACCATAGAGAGATTGGACATTGAGGTATTTTACAATGTGTCTTTATAATTTTACGATATGAGACCACATAGGGAATTGACATTGAGTTCTTCCTCAAAGTGTCTATAGGTCCTCGACGCGGGCCACAGATATAATTTGATGTAAGTGATTCCCTAGAGCACCTTTATTTACAATATGAGACTATAAGGGGAATTGATGACACGTGCTTCCTCAGAGAGTCTATTCTTAAGCTGAACCAGAGGGGTTAGACTGAGTGTATTTCCCATATGGTTGCTTGTACTTGTTAGGTAGGACCAGAGGGGTTAGATTGAGTGTGTAAAGACCAGTAAATTTCAAGGAAATTTTTTTCTTAATTTTCTTTGTAAATTTACATGAAAGTAGTTTCTAACGGGGCCTAATTCTGAGGCCCGGTGTGCCTGGAATAAATTTCCGAAGTTTGGCTCGGGTACGTTCAGTGAACGAACGAGCGGGTTTTTCTAACTTTTGAACCGGTGCTCGGAATTGAATTACGAGGGCACCGATGGAATCGCAGTGCCGATATTTGCTTAGAAACGCCTCTTCCGGAGTTGCGTTTGCTCGATTGTGGTTTTACATTTATGGGGTTTAAGTTAAGAAATAAAATAATGTTGTACGACAATTTTATTTCATTTCACTTAAAGCCGCTTAAAGACCACATTAAGAAACTTAAGCTGGGTTGAAGCGGATAGGGTTCAATTCAAAATATCCTACCCACTCGGTAGGATATTTGTGAGGTGGGACCCACACGAGCCTCACCGTTTCTTTTCTTCTTAAGTAACGCACCCACACCCCCTATTAAACGAAGTCAACCGACGCGTTACCTTATTTTCTTAACGCCTCTATTTAATTGGGAAGTTATGTTTTACAATTAATTCTTTCAATTCATTGTTCTTTACCTACCTTGGTTTTTAAAATTCTTTGGTTGATAATAAAATAAGATGAGGACTTATTTTATTATCTGTTTGTTGTGTTAAAATTTGGAGAATCTCTAAAGATCTTCATCTTCCTTTGCGAAGAACGCGAAGAACGCGAAGAATGCCGGCCTCCGATGAAGAACGCCGAACCCGCAGAAATCGACGACGTGACGCCATGTGCCGCGACACAGACGTTTCCTCTCCCGCGACATTCTTATACGATGTTCCTTCATCCGCAACAAAATCTTCGATCATCTGTTGAGGTGAGAGATTGCGGATCTTTAAATTTCTTTGCGGATTATAACAACACATAGATTTAATCGATATAATCAAATCTGTTGTCTCTTGGTCCTCGGAGTTCTTCGACGCAACACCGGATACCGCGACGATGCGACGGTCCCCTCCTTCAGCGATGATCAATTCTGCGAAGAACGCGCGTGCGACGACTTGACGAGGTAGGGGTTTGTTGTGAAACAATTTATATTCCCGTGCTTGTTTCTTTTAAAACAATGAACCCGGTTTCATAAGAACAATTTTAATTTATTAAAATTGTTTTCTTGTTATGTTTCTTGTGTTGATTATTCTTCCCGATTGTTATCGCATAACGCGGAGGGTGCGGGCCAAACGAACACGGCCCGATAACCCTCCGCAGATCTTCGTTGTTGTGTGGATTTGGCGGGCGACGAAAAAATGTTCCGCAAGGGCGATTTGATGTTTCCGCAGTGAAGAACGGGACCCGGATGGAGCAGCGGCACAGATGGGAATGGAATCGGACCACCGGAACGACTCCGGTGGCCCGCGGAAGCCACCGGCAGCGCCAGCGGACCCGCAGCCGCGCGGGTCTAGCGCACACTGGACGCGGCCTTGCCGCATCCGTTGACCAGGGCGGCCCCCCACGGGGGCCGCGGAGGTGTCACACGGGGGCAGCGTGCCCCCCGCGTTGCTCGCCCGCTCGGCCGAGCCGAGTCGGGCCAGCCGGCCGGGCCGCGCCGCGCCCTGGCAGGACCGGACCGGGTCCATCCGGGTCGTACCGGGTCGGGTCGACCCGCTTCGGCCGACCCAGGGGGGGTCGGGCCGGGTCGGCCTGGGCCCAGACCCCCCGTCTTCGTACCGTTTTCGGTCTTTTTTCCGTATCTTGAGCTACGGGCCTCCGAACGACGCACTGTCAGCGACGATGCGATCCTTGGATCGAGACAGTATTTTTGGTATATTACACTCAAGGTTTCGGGATACTTTGGGTTCGGCATGGTTGGTTCGAACACGAAACCAACTGGGCCCTCGGAGCAGAAACGCTCATATCTAGAGCTTCGGGCGTCCGATTGACGTGTCGTCGACTTTGTTAAATTCCTCTAAGTGGGAAGGATCTTTTGGCTCACTCAGCCTGAGGTTTGGAAGTAGGTGGAGTACGGTCGGGTTGGTTTTGCCTTAAAAACCAACCGGGCCCCTGGAACGAAATAGCCAATAACTCACAGACCGGGCGTCTGATTGACGCGCAGTCTATCCCGTTGAATTCCTCATGAAGAGACGGAACTTTTGGCATACTTCGCCCGAGTTTTGGTTGCTGTTGGATAGTGGATGAGTTGGATTGTACCCGAAATCCAACCGGGCCCCTGGAACAGAAAAGCTGATATCTTTCAGATCGGACGTCCATTTGACAAACCGTCAGCGGCGTTAGTGATCACGTTGAGAAACAGTCCCTTTGAGTATACCCTATGGGAGTTCGAGGTACAGTTGAGATACGGTCGGGTTGGTTCGCAAATGAAACCAACTGGGCCCCTAGGACGAAAAGGCTAGTAACTCATAGACCGGGCATCCGATTGACGCGCCGTCTGTTATGTTGAGACCCCTGTGACGAGGGGGTCCCTTGAGATACTTCCTCGTGGAACCTTGTGATATTTGTAGTATCGACCAGCAGCTCGTGGAGCGGACCCTCCCAGAGAAGAGCGTGTGGAATACGGAGACCGTGTAGCTGGCTGAGACTTGACGACTGCTTGGACGATCGACTCGGTGTGTTTCGGATAGCCCAATGGGGAGCGCTTGGTTGTAGCGGCAGACCCACGGCGGAGGAGCGCTTGGTTGTAGCAGCAGACCCGCAGTACTCAATAGAAGGAGTACCTCTAGAGGCTATGAGGGGGAGCCCTTGGTTGTAGCGGCCAACCCATGGCGGAGGAGCGCTTGGTTGTAGCGGCAGACCCGCGGTACTCAACAGAAGGAGTACCTCTTGAGGCTATGAGGGGGAGCGCTTGGTTGTAGCGGCAGACCCATGGTGGGAAGCATTCGTTGTAACAGCATGCCCACAATACTCGACAGGTGTAACACCCCGAGATTTTATGAAAAATATTCTTTTTAATTTCATTAATGTCTTGTGTTGTACGCTACACCAAAAGGAGCTTGCAGAACACGCATCCTTGACTTGCCTTGCATTACACGCAATCGCGACCTTCCTCGATAGCATGTGTAGTACGCAATACCGAGTTTCACTAAACAACGATATAATATTAAAATATTATTAAAAATAGCCCTTATGAATAGTAATAACCACTTTTTGAAATTTTATAAATTTTATTTTTCAAAATGGACTTCATTTTTGGATTCGGAATATCGAAATTAGCTTAGGGTGAAATTTTGGTATTTTTCGGATAACTTTCATTTTCTGATGAATAGTGAAAATTACAATATTTTAATTAAAAACAAATTTTTTAATCGAAATAATTATTAGTGATTAATTATTAATTTGAGTGGTTTTAAAGTATATTTAGAATATATTTTTACAATTTAATACAATGTTGGTCATTGGATGTAATTTCACATTTAAACCAGTTATAAACAAGTGTCAATCTTTTGATAGTTATTATCTCTTAAAAACACGCTATATGTTTTGACGACGGGAATTAATTTTTAAATTTGTTAATGTAACTGATATGTTTTGAATTTGGTAAAATAGACATCATTTTTGAGTTCATAATATCAAATATAGATTAGGCCTAATTTTTGGTATTTTTCTGAAAACTTTCCATTTTTGATGAATAGTGAAACCACTAAGTGGTAGTTAAAAAAACTAAATTGTTCATAAAACATAATTTTACCACTTCTGTGAGTGGAATTTCAAAAATCCGAGAGACACGGTTGATGTCAGTAAGTAAAATGTGGTTCAATGAGATGAAAATAATTGTTTGGTGAATAGTAACCTTTTACTTTTTTTACCACGATTAAAAGTAAATAGGGTAATTAAGGGTAGAAATGATATTATTATTACCCTAACACATGTCCTAATTCTATTGGACAAGTGTAATTCGACCAAAAACAAACTTAGGAATAAAATATGACCATTTAGGCCCACTTGGATTAGATTAGGACATTTATTATTAATTTATTTAAAGAAGGGTTAAAATAGTTAAAATCATATTTTAATAACTAATTCATTTTTAATATGGGGTTATACATAATATAAATTCGACTATAAATATTCATTAGAAAGCTAAAACTCTTTCCTACATAATGGTATTTTATTTGTAATTTTTAGACATTAAATAATATAATTTATTTATGACACAACGATGATGCAGAAATTATCTTATTAATGAAATATTGACATAATTGATGTTATAAATACCCAAATAAAAATAATTTGAGACCTTTTATGAATTAAAATAATTTTCAAGGTTACTATGATATGTTTTTATATATTTAATTAAATTTTTTCGAAATTATCAATCTGTTATGATTTTCAAAAAAATCAATTACTAAATAGTGTCAAAATTGACAAAAAATAGTTTTTAAACAAATATTATATTATTAATTTATATTTTATTCCTAAAAATCTACGGTTTGGCCAAATGACTTAGATATGGTTATATATATTAATAATTAACAACTTGGGGTTCGTTTGTCTTGTTATATTATGTTTATTAACCTTATAGTGTAAGAACACAAGAAGACACGGTAAAAGTAAAATTATTTAACTTAATGTTAAATCTAAATGATAAGGTTAAAATAGGAACCTAAACTTGTCTAAATTCTATTGGATGAGAGGATTTAGACCCATCCCCACTTTAGCTTCAAAATAAATCAATTTTGAGCTATTTAAAACCGAATTTGACTTTATAATAAAATATTAGTTTTAGTTATTCCAAAGGTACCCCTCTCCTCCCTTATAAAGGGAACAACCTCCCTCTCTTTCTCACACAACATTGAGTCTTCAATCTTGGCCAACATCTGACTAATTCTGTTCTCCACTTCCCTATCAACATCCTAGAGGTTCTGGTCTTCCTCAAAGACCAATTTTGGTACCCTAAGAGGAGGTCTCAAAGAGGCGCTTCAAAGAAGAGGTAATTTCCGTTACCAATTCTTTCACCTTTATTTCTTCTTCTACTTCTTATTCTAAGGTTGTTTCATTATGAAGTAATAAAATCAGTATCAATAATATACTGATATGTTATTATAAATATGAAACAACCCTATTTCACCATCTATCCATCCTACGGAAAACGAAATCACCGTGCGTGCGTACGTACGGAATACCGTCTCCATGCCGTGGTGTAATCTGCTTTTCCACCAACACCTTACATGGATGGGTATTATGGTGTAAAGAATAACTATATATAGTTATTATAACAGAATAATGATTCTGATATATTGTATCATCCACTCCAATTCAATTCAATAATTATGGAAATGATATCATCGCTCGTGCGTACGTACGGACTACCGTCTCCACGACGCGATGAGATTCATTCTCCACATTAACCATTCATGAATGATTATAAAGTATATATAATAAGTAATAATGAAATATATGACATAATAATGATACTATATTTATGTGTATATATATGTATGTCATCTACTTAATTCCGTTCAACTCAATAAGGAAACGAAAACAAAGTTCATGCGTACGTACGGCCTACCGTCTCCATGAACGGTGTATTTCTTTCCATTTACTGATTTATTATATATATTTATATTCTGAATATATATATATAAATCATGTTTCATATTCTGGAATTAAGTAATCATGATCTATGTAATCATATGAATAATTACAAGTCAAAACACGGACGACAAATGAAACAATTTTACCTAAAACGCTCATTAACATGGAATTTACAAAAGAACGGGTAATATAAAGTCATAAGTAACCCATATATGATATCATAACAATGAATATGATTCTATAATAAGTCAATGACATTATTTAAATCATTATACAGGAGGATCGGACACTTACAAAGCAAATCGGACCTAAGGTAAGGGAAAATATCACAATCTCATTTTTATCCGAGATTGTTTTTACTTTGGTAATTACTGGGGTGTATTTTATCATCCACATCCATGTTCCCTCAATATGTAATATTATTTACATCCTTCTCCAATATTTTATATCCAATTTTACACTTAGGTATGTTTTTTGTAAAAGATATGAAAGAAATCTTTTGTCGTTTTTCGTACGAGGTACTTTTTGACTTTTCTGACAAAAGTACGAAGAATTTTTTTTTAACTTATACGGCATGAATGGATTTTTAAAAAATTATTTCCAAGAATATTCCTTTAAAATTTTTCAAGTTTATTTTTAATCATCTTCTTTTAGTTTATAATTGTATGACATGTTAAGAAAAGAAATTGTTTTTGAAGTAGATAGGATATTTTCTTCAAGAATGGAGTTCAAGTGTTTTATCAAAATTATTTTCCATCTAAGATAATATAGGGTTTTTTTTCTATCCCTATTCTTACATTGATTTGTCTATGTTGTGATGGAATTATTTTTATGAATACCTTTATCTTATATGAATTTTTTTATGATGTCATGATGTTTAAGAATCCCATTTTTATTACATGGGTTATGAAATGATGTATGATTTATGATTTTGTGGATCACATAAGAATGGTATCATTATGAGATGGGTGGGACCTATATCTCCCTCCAATGCATTGGGTAAAGATTTTATATCTCAAGAGATAGACATGGATGGAATGGTAGGTTATACTGGTTCAGTGAAATAGGACTGAAATGAGGGTGACTCGGTTCAAAAAGGGACTTTGTCCACTAAGATAGTCTTGGAAACGAGTCTTGATTAATAAGATATGATTCTCTATGATTATGTGTGTATGCCACAAAGTTTCATGTTTTAAGTTATGATTATTGGGATTTCATTTCACTACTATGATTTATCCCATGTTATGAAATTATGCTCTCTTTTGCAGGTTAAGATTTCCAAAATGTTATGTTCTTTTGAATATGATGTGATTGATATTTCTTTTGTTTACCCTTACTGAGCATTTGAGCTCACCCTTTTATTTTTCATTTCCCCAGGATATAAAGAAAGGTTTTAGGTAAAAAAAGGAGAAGATCTTTATGGGAGATGTTGAAGATCGTTCACGACGTTTAGAAGATTATATTCCGAGTTTCAAAAGACACTAAACTATTACGATCCTTGTGTGTGTGTTTTTGATATGTACTAAGTTTTCTGAAAATGTAATGTAATGTCCATGTACGTCAAGCTTTCGGTATCTACAGTTGGTATCAGAGGAAAGTTTTAGTCAACCTTTGGAAACTAGGATGCGAAAACATTAGTGAGATCCCTAGAGATATTTCTAAGGTATGTCTAGTGATGTCTCTAAGGTTAAGTATACGTATAGGTTATAGTCCTAGAATTGCGCTAATGATCTTAGAATTTAACCTAAGATGTTAGATATTAAGGGTACTCCCCCTTTTATAATGTTGTTTTCCCTAGCATGATTTTTTCCTCTCACACTATTCTTTTGGGTTTTACACGATGGCTGGAACCCGAAGGAACCGTGTTGATCAATGCAATGGACAATGCAATGATTGTCCTCCTGAACAAACAAATGTTATGGGAGATGGAGTGCAAAATCTTATTTCTATACTTACACAAGCTATGAATCATTCGGGACTTCCAAATGAGAAGACAAGGGAACAATATTCTATTGATTCCTTCATGAGGCAACGTCCACCTTCTTTCAGTGGGTCTTCTGATCCACTTGTTGCTGAACAATGGATCAGTACTACTGAAAAGATATTTTCAGTCCTTCAATGTTCTGAACATGATAAAGTCATCTTAGTAGTATATCTTTTGGAAGGTGAAGCTGATCAATGGTGGAATCTTATCAAGAATATGAGGCAAAGAGATGAAATTGAGTCTATGGAATGGGACGAGTTCAAGAACTTGTTTTTCAGTAAGTACTTCCCTCGTATTCTTCGAACAAAGATGGAAAAGGAATTTCTTGAGCTGAAGCAGAAGGATGATGAATCTGTTGGTATATACGAAGCGAATTTTACATGACTTTCAAGGTATGCATCTGGCATTATCATCCAACCGGAAAGTAAAGTTGATCGATTTTTCAGTGGCTTAAAACCAACTCTTCGAAGGGCATTAGCTATAAGAGACTTCAGTAGCTATGAAGAAATTGTTCGTTGTGCTATCAAGGTAGAAATGGAAGTTTGTGTTACATATCCATCTCATGGTTTTGATAAGAAACAAAAGATGGAGTTCAAGGAGAAATCTCAGAATAATGGTGAAAAGAAGATGAATCTTTCCTTATGCACAAAGTGTAGAAAGAAGCATGGTGGAGATTTTCTTAAAGGGACTAGAAAATGTTTTAAGTGTGGAAAAGAAGGCCATCGAGCAGCTGAGTGTCGAATTAATGGAAAAAGGGTTTCTAATGATGGGAATAAAGAAAAGACTGCAGAGAATGCACCACCAACACTTCAATGCTTCAAGTGTAAGGAAATGAGGCATTATGCTAATAAATTCCCTAATCCAAGGGTTAGTGATGATCGACATTAGAAACCGCTTAAGGAAAAGGAAAAAAGGGAAGTCACATGTGATCACTATTGGAGATGTTGAATATGACAACAATGTGATGGAATGATTAAGTGTTTATGTAATGGGATTCCAAAATAATGTTGTATATAGTATCTGGGAATATTGGAATATTTATGTATTGGTATATTGTGGTTTTCAATGGTACCGGTAACCATGGAAAGTGATTGAGATATTTTTGGAAAAAAAGATGTTATGCGCATAAAGAATGGATAAGGAGAAAATGAAATGTTTGACAGTATTCATGAGCTCATGATTTATATAAGTACTAAGTGATATCATGGTTTGAGGATATAGAATTTTGAAGATTTTGGTATGTGGAAAGTGTTAACTTTTAACTGCATTCATGTTTTCACTAAGGTTCAATGGATATTCATTCTTCAAGAGAATACATGATTAAGGTATTCACATGTTTTTAATTTGACCAAAAAGATATATCTGGGGGATAAATGATGGAATTCACGTGATTGTTATGTGACATTTCAAGTAATCATTTTTATACTATGAGCTTGGACCAAAGTATTTTGGATAAGCCTAAAGATTGGGATGAATTATGTTGGAAATAAGTTAGTATTCTTTAAGGGTAGAAGTTTTTTCGATATTATTGATGGGATGTTATAGTAATATAGCTTTAGAAAAAGGACAACATGCAGGACGGGTGACGACCCATCGCGTCAGACAAGGCCGTGGGAATCGAACCCACAACCGAAGTGCAACTGTCCTTTATCGCCTACCACTGGCCAACAGGAAGTCCCTGTTTAGTAGAAACTAGTTTTATTATATTAATCAGTATGATATATGAAGTATAAGTCCATTTTAGTAACTATATATGATTAATCTCACTATAGATGGATTTATGTATTTTTTTTGAGACAGATGGAATGAACCATCATTCTATCACATGATCTGCTAACACATCACGAATGACAAATTCAACTTCATTTATTTAAGAGATGAAGTATAAATTTTCCAAAGAATGACAAATGGTGAGACTATACCAAAATCACGAAAGTATTTCTTCTAATTCCAATTTCGTCAACTTTAGGGAAATGATCTTGAAAAAAAAAAATGTTGTCTTAGTGCTCTTATATCTGATGAATCAGATGGTACCTTAGATCGTCACAAATTTATGGATTTTTGATTGCTAGCTTTTCCATAGCCATGTTCTCTACCACTCTCTATCAGAACATCATGGTTAGATTTCTCTTCCATATCCATATTTTCACCTATGTGGAAACCCAGTGATTATTTTATTTGGGTAACCGTTACATTTCATACTTTTGTTTTTAAAGATTGGTTTTGGTATTCTTTTTTTACGATGTGGGTTTCTATTAAAGAAACTTTCGAATAGTAAACCATTTATAACCCCGACGAATTTCGAGGGAGAAATTCATTTTAAGGGGGGTAGAATGTAACACCCCGAGATTTTATTAAAAATATTTTTTTTAATTTCATTAATGTCTTGTGTTGTACGCTACACCAAAAGGAGCTTGCGCAACACGCATCCTTGACTGGCCTTGCATTACACGCAATCGCGACCTTCCTCGATAGCGTGTGTAGTACGCAATACCGCGTTTCACTAAACAACGATATACTATTAAAATATTATTAAAAATAACCGTTATGAATAGTAATAACCACTTTTTGAAATTTTATAAATTTTATTTTTCAAAATGGACTTCATTTTTGGATTCGGAATATCGAAATTAGCTTAGGGTGAAATTTTGGTATTTTTCGGATAACTTTCATTTTTTGATGAATAGTGAAAATTACAAAATTTTAATTAAAAATAACTTTTTTAATCAAAATAATTAATAGTGATAAATTATTAATTTTTTTCGTTTTAATGTATATTTAGAATATATTTTTACAATTTAATACACTGTTGGTCATTGGATGTAATTTCACATTTAAACCAGTTATAAACAAGTGTCAATCTTTTGATAGTTATTATCTCTTAAAAACACGCTATTTGTTTTGACGACGGGAATTAATTATTAAATTAGTTAATGTAACTGATATGTTTTGAATTTGGTAAAATAGAAATCATTTTTGAGTTCATAATATCAAATATAGCTTAGGCCTAATTTTTGGTATTTTTCTGAAAACTTTCAATTTTTGATGAATAGTGAAACCACTAAGTGGTAGTTAGAAAAACTGAATTGTTCATAAAACATAATTTTACCGCTTCTGTGAGTGGAATTTCAAAAATCCGAGAGACACGGTTGATGTCAGTAAGTAAAATGTGGTTCAATGGATGAAAATAATTTTTTGGTGAATAGTAACTTTTTACTTTTTTTACCACGTTTAAAAGTAAATAGGGTAATTAAGGGTAGAAATGATATTATTATTACCCTAACACATGTCCTAATTCTATTGTAAAAGTGTAATTCGACCAAAAACAAACTTAGGAATAAAATATGACCATTTAGGCCCACATGGATTAGATTAGGGCATTTATTATTAATTTATTTAAAGAATGGTTAAAATAGTTAAAATCAAATTTTAATAACTAAATAATTTTTAATATGGGGTTATACATAAGATAAATTCGACTATAAATATTCATTAGAAAGATAAAATGCTTTCCTACATAATGGTATTTTATTTTTAATTTTTAGACATTAAATAATTTAATTTATTTATGACACAACGATGATGCAGAAATTATCTTATTAATGAAATATTGACATAATTGATGTTATAAATACCCAAATAAATATAATTTGAGACCTTTTATGAATTAAAATAATTTTATAGATTACTATGATATGTTAGTATAGATTTAATTAACTTTTTTCGAAATTAACAATCTGTTATGATTTTCACAAAAATCAATTACTAAATAGTGTCAAAATTGACAAAAAATAGTTTTTAAAACAAATATTATATTACTAATTGTTATTTTATTCCTAAAAATCTAAGGCTCGGAAAAATGACTTAGATAAGGTTATATATATTAATAATTAACAACTTGGGCTTCGTTTGGTTTGTTATAGTAAGTTTATTAACCTTATAGTGTAAGAACACAAGAAGACACGGTAAAAGTAAAATTATTTAACTTAATGTTAAATCTAAATGATAAGGTTAAAATAGGAACCTAAACTTGTCTAAATTATATTGGATGAGAGGATTTAGACCCATCCCCACATTAGCTTCGAAATAAATCAATTTTTAGCTATTTAAAACCGAATTTGACTTTATAATAAAATAATAGTTTTAGTTATTCCAAAGGTACCCCTCTCCTCCCTTATAAAAGGGCACCTCCTCCCTCTCTTTCTCACACAACATTGAGCCTTCATGCTCGGCCAACCTCTGACAAATTCTCTTCTCCACTTTCCTAGCAACATCCTAGAGGTTCTGGTTTTACTCAAAGACCAATTTTGGTACCCTAAGAGGACGTCTCAAAGAGGCGCTTCAAAGAAGAGGTAATTTCCGTTACCAATTCTTTCACCTTTATTTCTTCTTCCACTTCTTCTTCTAAGGTTGTTTCATTATGAAGTAATTACATCAGTATCACTCATATACTGATATGTTATTATAAGTATGAAACAACCCTATTTCACCATCTATCCATCCTACGGAAAACGAAATCACCGCGCGTGCGTACGTACGGAATACCGTCTCCACGCCGCGGTGTAATCTGCTTTTCCACCAACACCTTACATGGATGGGTATTATGGTGTAAAGAATAACTATATATAGTTATTATAACATAATAATGATTCTGATATATTTTATCATCCACTCCAATTCAATTGAATAATTATGGAAATGATATCATCGCTCGTACGTACGTACGGACTACCGTCTCCACGACGCGATGAGATTCATTCTCCACTTTAACCATTCATGAATGATTATATTTTATATATAATAAGTAATCATGAAATATATGACATAATAATGATACTGGATTTATGTTTATATATATGTATGTCATCTACTTAATTCCGTTCAACTCAATAAGGAAACGAAAACAGCGTTCATGCGTACGTACGGCCTACTGTCTCCATGAACGGTGTATTTCTTTCCTTTTACTGATTTATTATATATATGTATATTCTGAATATATATATATAAATCATGTTTCATATTATGGAATTAAGTAATCATGATCTATGTAATCATATGAATAATTACAAGTCAAAACACGGAAGACAAATGAAACAATTTTACCTAAAACGCTTTTTAACATGGAATTTACAAAAGAACAGGTAATATAAGGTCATAAGTGAACCATATATGATATCATAACAATGAATATGATTCTTTAATAAGTCAATGACATTAATTATATCATTATACAGGAGTTTCGGACACTTACAAAGAAAATCAGACCTAAGGTATGGGAAAATATCACAATCTCATTTTTATCCGAGATTGTTTTTACTTTGGTAATTACTGGGGTGTATTTTATCATCCACATCCATGTTCCCTCAATATGTAATATTATTTCCATCCATCTCCAATATTTTATATCCAATTTTACCCTTAGGTATGTTTTTTGTAAAAGATATGAAAGAAATCTTTTGTCGTTTTTCGTACGAGGTACTTTTTTACTTTTCCGACAAAAGTACGAAGAATGATTTTTTTAACTTATACGGCATGAATGGATTTTTAAAACATTATTTCCAAGAATCTTCCTTTAAAATTTTTCAAGTTTATTTTTAATCATCTTCATTTAGTTTACAATTGTATGACATGTTAAGAAAAGAAAATGTTTTTGAAGTATAAAGGATATTTTCCTCAAGAATGGAGTTCAAGTGTTTTATCAAAATTATTTTCCATCTAAGATAATATAGGGTTCTATTTCTATCCCTATTCTTACATTGATTTGATTATGTTGTGATGGAATTATTTTTATGAATTCCTTTATCTTATATGAATTGTTTTATGATGTCATGATGTTTATGAATCCCATTTTTATTACATGGGTTATGAAATGATGTATGATTTATGATTTTGTGGCTCACATAAGAATGGTATCATAGGAGATGGGTGGGACCTATATCTCCCTCCAATGCATTGGGTAATGATTTTATATCTCGTGAGATAGACATGGCTGGAATGGTAGGTTATACCGGTTCAGTGAAATAGGACTGAAACGAGGGTGACTCGGTTCAGAAAGAGACTTTTTCCACTAAGATAGTCTTGGAAATGAGTCATGACTAATAAGATATGATTCTAT
This sequence comes from Viscum album, assembly GCA_963277665.1. Lineage (NCBI taxonomy): Eukaryota > Viridiplantae > Streptophyta > Magnoliopsida > Santalales > Viscaceae > Viscum > Viscum album. Next base: position 650,976,077 of record OY728126.1, read on the forward strand.
ATGTTTATGTGTGTATGCCACAAAGTTTCATGTTTTAAGTTATGATTATTGGGATTTCATTTCACTACTATGATTTATCCCATGTTATGAAATTATGCTCTCTTTTGCAGGTTAAGATTTCTAAAATGTTATGTTCTTATGAATATGATGTGATTGATATTTATTTTTTTTACCCATACTGACCATTTGAGCTCACCCTTTTATGTTTTTTTTCCCAGGATATAAAGAAAGGTTTTAGGTAAAAAAAGGTGAAGATCTTTATGGGAGATGTTGAAGATCTTTCAAGACATTTAGAAGATTATATTCCGGGTTTCCAAATACACTAAACTATTACGATCCTTGTGTGTGTGTTTTTGTTATGTACTAAGTTTTCCGAAAAAGTAACGTAATGTCCATGTACGTCAAGCTTTGGGTCTCTACAACAGGAGAAGTACCTCAGCAGCCTTAGGTTAGTGAGCAGTACCTCAGAGTGGTGACAGGACCACTGTACACTCCAGAGACGGGGCTCTTCAGCAGTTACGGTTTCAATAATGAAAATCATGGTTTGAACTGAGACATTGGACCTTGATAACATAGGTATATGTATCGACATATACCTAGGTAGTGTTTATCCATTGTTTTCTAAATCCTTGTGTTTCCTCAAGATTGAGATGGGTTACTTGATAACTTAGGTATATGTATGGGCATATACCAAAGTAGAGGTTATCTGTTGAGATCTTCTTTGTGGTTATCCTTGTTGGTTTTAGTGAGACCTTGAGGGTCTCGGGGTCCCTACTGAGTATCGTTATAATCACCCCTACACGGGCTATGCCCGCACCTCGTTGTGTTGGTTGCAGACGACGGGCAGTGCTGACGGAGGCCGAGTGTTCGAGGACTGGACGGTACCCGGAGGTGGACTACACGACGAGTCAGTACCCAGAGGTGGACTACATGAAGAGTCAGTACCCGGAGGGGGACTACACGACGTGACGACACGCGAAGGAGGTTGACGGGCGAGAGCGTTGATGAGGCTATCAGTACCTACCCTTCAGGTAGGATCCGTGGTGGACGACCAGGAGATGCGCCATCTGTACCTACCCTTCAGGTAGGATCCGACAAGGATGACCCAGGAGCTGCTTCCTTTCTCCCAGGTGTTGTCTTTTTCTATTGTACTTTGTTCAGTTGTAATTGTACTTTCATTTGGGTTTGTATTCTGGCCCATTTACTTTTCAACACTTTCTTTTGTACTTAGTGTTTTTCTTCCGCTTGTGCTCTGTGGTGTTTTGTTTAATTTTATAAAGGCAATGACTTCCCTGTTATCTAGATTTACGACTTTGGTTCTAGTCGTCATCCCCTGGCCTATGGAAGGCGAGCTTGGTGTAGTCACGGCTCGGGCCCCGAGGATGGGTCGTGACAGATTGCTGTCATATGAGTTCGGTTCTACCACAGAACTTGGGACTCTGATCTTTTTCCCTTTCTGTGAAGCAATAGTGTTAAGAGTAACGAGTGTGGTTTTCTGTTCAGGGAGTCTAGTGTTGGTGCGGGCGGCCGACGTATCCATACACCAGGACCCTGACAGCCAATTTCTGACTCTGTCCACGAAAACACTGATTGCATGTGTGTTTCTAGAAGTTTTTAAATGTCAGCTCAAACAAGGTCATCTCACCAGGTATAATCGTTTGACAATGTCACGTTGTTTCTTTCAGGATGCCTTTTCACGGTCGACCAGCTAGAGCCCAGAGGGACGTGCGTACTGACAGCTTGCCTTCGGTAGAGGGCCCTCTTGCAGTTGAGGCACCATCGGAGGCACCAGCGGTACTACCATACGTTGGGCCACCGATGCCACCAGCCCCAGCAGTAGGTGATGCACACCACTTGAGCGCGCTGCATGAGTTCCAGTGCTAGAGACCACCCAGGTTCCGGGGAGAGACGGACCCGAAGGCGGCTGAAGATTGGCTGGAGGATGTGGTGAGAGTCTTCAGGCTAGAGGGGATGGCGGCAGACCTCATGGTGATCATTGCTGCCAGCCTTCTTCAGGCAGCAGCAGGCAGGTGGTGGAGCCACTTGTTCCAGTTTTGCGATGGGATGGCCTTCACATGGGAGGACTTAGAGACCTTCTTCAGGGTGGAGTTTGTGCCAGTAGCTCTACACCCCGAGCGTGTTCAGGAGTTGTTACCTTTGCCGCGTGTTTTTCAGTCAGTAGCCGAGTCATCTGTGGGCAGTAGACAGATGATGCAGAGGTCCAAGAGGGCCCTAGCAAGCCGTACGACGAGTAAGAAGTGTTATGAATGCGGCAGAAAGGGTAACTTGGCACGTGACTATCCGACTCCTCGTGCTGTTGATCCGCAGGCTTTGGAGGAGCCACCGAGGCAGAAGCAGTGGTGGGTGCTTAAACAACAGTCAATCAGTGGACAAGGAAGTAGAGCTCCGGGAGTAGGTGGACATGAGCGGAACTAGTGGATAAGTCCCTTGTACTCTAGTTCCATTTTCCTGTTGTATTCATGTCTTTGTACTATGAGCTGCAATAATAAAAAAGACATTTACATTTGTTTGCTTTCCTGTCATTTTGTTGGGTTGACACTGAGTGGTCCCGGTTAAACTGTTGACCTGAACCTCACTTTAGAGATTTCTACTGGAGGAGACCCAGTGACCTCACACTGATGCCGACGGTGTGACTCGACCCTTGGAGGCGAGAGTGACAGTTGGATCTCTTAGTAGTTACGTCGAGTCCTTACGACGTCATCCATGGAATGAATGCATCATTCATGTCAGGATTTACTGTATTAGTCAATGGGCGTGGTTCTTCTGGGGGATGAGAAAGAGTTTCTCGTTTCGGAAAAGGAGAAATTTTAGCAGCTCTTCCAGATCGTAGGCAAAGAGGGTGCAGATCATCCAGGAGCGGATGAAAACTGCACAGTGCAGCAAGAAACAGGAAACTGGCACCAGTCTTGGAGACTCGGGCATGTTAAATGTTTCCATAAGAGGAAGCTTACTGGAAAGATGAGTCTGCGAAGAGGCATACGTGGAGTCAGAGCTAGGAGAGCAGCATGAGGTGGTGTACATCTTAACATGCTACAACCACCCACCTTAGTTATCCCCGCCAGGCTCAGGGACCTGGAGGTCGGAGGAAGAGTGCGGCTGCATGCGGTCAAGGAGTGTGACCCAATGGCTATAAAAATGATTCAAGGGATAGTCTGTGTCCACTACTAGCTGCTGTAGTAACAGACGTCGATATGAAACATTCCTCGCTTTCACAATTCTTGTCCCAGACCTAGAGTTTCCGCTAAGCCATGGACTTGACTCTCACGTCTGGAGATACCTTGGGAGGAGACTCGATAATCACACTTACGCCGACAGTGTGGTCAGACCCTCTAGACGAGAGTTTCGGTTGGAATCTCTTGGTGGCAGCGTCGAGGCCATACGACGTTGGTTTGAGTATGGACAGGGAAATCACAGTTCATACACAAATTGACGGTATTAGGAAAAAAGGTTGTGGTTTAACTACAACCTCGGGATGGGTTTTCCTTGGTTGGCAAAAAGGAAACCCCAATCATTATATGATAAACTCTTGCATAAGAGGGTGTGACCGATCACCCTTGAGTCGGTCAACCTTACCCTCGTGGCAGCAGTCGTTTTGAGTTTCAGTTCTAACAGGAATTGGAAACATCTGGAGTTCGAGGATGATGATCACGTCCTTATACGAGTCTCACCTCAACGAGGTTTATAGAGATGTGGCCAAGGCAGCAAGTTATCCTCGAGATTGAACGGACCTTTTCTAGGTCCTCAACTTGGTAGGTGGGGTGGTTTACCGCTGACCCATCCACCTCAGTTGCACCAGGTGCACGACGACATCCACGTATCTCAACTGAGGAGATACGTGCTCGCCCCTTCGCATATCATCGACCATGAGGATCTAGACGATGGAGATGAAGTGACTTCTACGGAGGTTCTTGTGGGGATCGAGGATAAATAGGAGTGGATCCTTGGAGGATGGTCGATTCCTCTTGTGCACATTCTTTGGAAGCACGGGAACCTCCAGGTTAGCACATGGAAGTGGAACGCTCAGATGCGTGTTCAGTACCACTTTGTAACCCTAGTTTACATTAAAGCTTTACGAGGACGTAAAGCCCTGTGGTGGGAGTGATGTAAAGACCCGTAAATTTCAAGGAAATTTTTTTCGTAATTTTCTTTGAAATTTTACAAGAGCATAGTTTCTGACGGTGCCTGATTCTGAGGCCCGGTGTGCCCAGAATCAATTTCCTAAGTTTGGCTCGGGTACGTTCGGTGAACGAACGAGCGGGTTTTTCTAACTTTTAAACCGGTGCTCGGAATCGAATTCTGAGGGCACCGATGTAATCGCAACGCCGGTATTTATTAAGAAATGCCTCTTCCGGAGTTGCGTTAGCTCGGTTGTGGTTTTAAATTTTTGGGGTTTATGTTATGAAATAAAATAAAGATGTACGACAATTTTATTTCATTTCACTTAAAGCCGCTTAAAGACCACTTTAAGCTACTTAAGATGGGTTGAAGCGGAGAGGGTGCAATTCAAAATATCCTACCCACTTGGTAGGATATTTGTGAGGTGGGACCCACACGAGCCCCACCATTTCTTTTCTTCTTAAGTAACGCACCCGCACCCCCCTTATTAAACGAAGTCAACTGACACGTTACCTTATTTTCTTAACGCCTCTATTTAATTGGGCAGTTAAGTTTTACAATTAATTCTTTGAATTAATTGTTCGTTACTTACCTTGGTTTTTCAAATTCTTTGGTTGATAATAAAATAAATTGAGGAATTATTTTATTATCTGGTTGTTGTGTTATCCTTTGGAGAATCTCTAAAAATCTTCATCCTCCTTCGCGAAGAACGCGAAGAACGTGAAGAACGCCGGCCTTAGACGAAGAACGCCGAACCCGCGGAAATCGACGACGCGACGCTGTGTGCCGCGACGCCGACGTTTCCTCTCCCACGACGTTCTTCTACGACGTTCCTTCATCCGCAACAAAATCTTCGATCATCCGTTGAGGTGAGAGATTGTGGATCTTTAAATTTCTTTGCGAATTATAACAACACATAGATTTAATCGATATAATTAAATCTGTTGTCTCTTGGTCCTCGGAGTTCGTCGACGCAACACCGGATTCCGCGACGATGCGACGGTCCCCTCCTTCCGCGACGATCAATTCCGCGAAGAACGCATGTGCGATGACTTGACGAGGTAGGGGTTTGTTGTGAGACAATTTATATTCCCGTGATTGTTTCTCTTAAAATAATGAACCCGGTTTCATACGAACAATTTTAATTTATTAAAATTGTTTTCTTGTTATGTTTCATGTGTTTATTATTCTTCCCGATTGCTATCGCCTAACGCGGAGGGTGTGGGCCAAACGAACACGGCCCGATAACCCTCCGCAGTTCTTCGTTATTGTGTGGATTTGGCGGGCGGTGACAAAATGTGCCACAAGGGCGATTTGATGTTTCCACAGTGAAGAACGGGACCCGGGTGGAGTAGCGGCGTAGACAGGAATGGAATCAGACCACCAGAGTGACTTTGGTGGCCCGCGGAAGTCACCGGCAGCGGCGCCAGCGGACCCGCGGCCGCGCGGGTCCGGCGCACACAGGACGTGGCCTTGCCGCGTCCGTTGATCAGGGAGCCCCCCCCCCCCCCCGCGGGGGCCGTGGAGGTGTCATGCGGGGGCAGCGTGCCCCCCGCATTGCTCGGCCGCTCGGCCGGGCCGAGCCGGGCCGCGCCCTGGCCGGACCGGACCGGGTCCCGCCGGGTCGGACCGGGTCGGGGCGACCCCGTGCGGGTCGACCCGGTTCGGCCGACCCAGGGGAGGTCGGGCCCGGTCGGCCCGGGCCCAGACCCCCCGTCTTTGGACCATTTTCGGTCTTTTGCCCGTATCTTGAGCTACAGGCCTCCGAACGATGCACCGTCAGCGGCGATGCGATCCTTGGATCGAGACGGTCTTTTTGGTATATTACACTCAAGGTTTCGGGATACTTTGGGTTCGACCGGGTTGGTTCGAACACGAAACCATCCAGGCCCTCGGAGCGGAAACACTCATTTCTAGAGTTTCGGGCGTCCGATTGACCTGATGTCGACTTTGATGAATTCTTCTAAGTGAGACGGATCTTTTGGATCACTCCGCCCGAGGTTTGAATGCAGGTGGAGTACGGTCGGGTTGGGTTTGCTTTAAAAACCAACCGGGCCCCTGGAACGAAAAAGCCAATAACTCACAGACCGGGCATCCGATTGACGTGTCGTCTGTCTCGTTGAATTCCTCTTGAAGAGATGGAAATTTTGGCATAAATCGCCCGTGTTTTGGTTGTTGTTGGATATTGGCTGGGTTGGATTGTACCCGAATTCCAACCGGGACCCTGGAACAGAAAAGCTGATATGTTTCAAACCGGACGTCCGTTTGACGAACCGTCAGCAGCGTTGGTGATCATGTTGAGAAACGGTCCCTTTGAGTATACCCTATGGGAGTTCGGGGTACAGTTGAGATACAGCCGGGTTGGTTCGCACATGAAACCAACCGGGCCCCTGGGACGAAAACGCTAGTAACTCACAGACCGGGCGTCCGATTGACGCGCGGTCTGTTGTGTTGAGACCCCTGTGACAAGGAGGTCCCTTGAGATACTTTATTGTGGAACCTTGTGATACTTGTAGTATCGACCAGCAGCTCGTGGAGCGGACCCTCCTAGAGACGAGCGTGCGGAATACGGAGACCGTGTAGCCGGCTGAGACTTGACGACTGCTTGACCGATCGACTCGGTGTGTTTCGGATAGCCCAGTGGGGAGCGCTTGGTTGTAACAGCAGACCCACGGTGGAGGAGCGCTTGGTTGTAGCGGCAGACCCACAGTACTCAACAGAAGGAGTACCTCTGGAGGCTATGAGGGGGAGCGCTTGGTTGTAGCGACAAACCCACAGCGGAGGAGCGCTTGGTTGTAGCGGTAGACCCGTGGTACTCAACAGAAGGAGTACCTATTAAGGCTATGAGGGGGAGCACTTGGTTGTAGCGGCAGACCCATGGTGGGAAGTGCTTGGTTGTAGCAGCAGGCCCACAGTACTCGACAGGAGGAGTACCTCCGCAGTCTTAGGTTAGTGAGCAGTACCTCGGAGTCGTGACATGACCACTATACACTCTAGAGATGGGGCTCTTCAGCAGTTGCGGTTTCGATAATGAAAATCATGGTTTGAGTTGAGACTTTGGACCTTGATAACTTAGGTATATGTATGGTCATATACCTGGGTAGTGGTTATCCTTTGTTTTCTAAATCCATGGGTTTCCTCAAGATTGAGATGGGTTACTTGATAACTTAGCTATATGTATGGGCATATACCTAAGTAGAGGTTATATGTTGAGATCTTCTTTGTGGTTATCCTTGTTGGTTTTAGTGAGACCTTGAGGGTCTCGGGGTCCCTACTGAGTATTGTTATACTCACCCCTACACGGGCTATGCCCGCACCTCGTTGAGTTGGTTGTAGACGACGGGCAGTGCTGACGGAGGCCGAGTGTTCGAGGACTGGACGGTACCCGGAGGTGGACTACACAACGAGTCAGTACCCAGAGGTGGACTACACGACGAGTCAGTACCCAGAGGTGGACTACATGACGAGATGACACGCGGAAGAGGTTGACGGGTGAGAGCGTTGATGAGACTATCAGTACCTACCCTTCAGGTAGGATCCGTGGTGGACGACCAGGAGCTGCGCCATCTGTACCTACCCTTCTGGTAGGATCCGACGAGGATGAACCAGGAGCTGCTTCCTTTCTCCCAGATGTTGTCTTTTTCTGTTGTACATTGTTCAGTTGTAGTTGTACTTTCATTTGGGTTTGTATTCTGGCCCATTTACTTTTCAGCACTTTCTTTTTTACTTAGTGTTTTGCTTCTGCTTGTGCTCTGTGGTGTTTTGTTTACTTTTATAAAGGCAATGACTTCCCAGTTATCGGGATTTATGACTTTGGTTCTAGTCACCAGCCCCTGGCCTATGGAAGCCGGGCTTGGGGTAGTCCCGGCTCGGGCCCTGATGACAGGTCGTGACAAATTGGTAGTAGAGGAGTTCAGTTCTACCACAGAACGTGGGACTCTGATCTTTTTCCCTTTCTATGAAGCAATAGTGTTAAGAGTACCAAATGTGGTTTTCAGTTCAGGGAGTCCAGTGTTTGTGCGGGCGGCCGACATATCCATACACCAGGACCCTGAGAGCCGATTTCCGACTCTGTGCATGAAAACACTGATTGCGTGTGTGTTTCCAGAAGTTTTTAAATGTCAGCTCAAACTAGGTCATCTCACCAGGTATAATCGTTTAACCATGTCACGTTGTTTCTTTCAGGATGGATTTTCACAGTTGACCAGCTAGAGCCCATAGGGACGTGCGTACTAACAGCTTGCCTTCGGTACAGGGCCCTCTTGAAGTTGAGGCACCAGCGGAGGCACCAGCAGTACTACCATAAGTTGGGCCACCGATGCCACCAGCCCCAGAAGTAGGCGATGCACGCCACTTGAGTGCGCTGCACGAGTTCCAGCACTAGAGACCACCCAGGTTCCAGGGAGAGACGGACCCGCAGGCGGATGAGGATTGGCTTGAGGCTGTGGTGAGAGTCTTAGGCTAGTGGGGACGGCGGCAGACCTCATGGTGATTATTGATGCCATCCATCTTCAGGCAGTAGCAGGCAGGTGGTGGAGCCACATGTTCCAGTTTTGCGATGGGATGGCCTTCACATGGGAAGACTTCGAGACCATCTTCAGGTTGGAGTTTGTGCCAGTAGCTCTACACCCCGAGCGTGTTCCGGAGCTGCTGCCTTTGCCGCGTGTTTTTCGATCAGTAGCCGAGTCATCTGTGGGAAGTAGACAGATGATGAAGAGGTCCAAGAGGGCCCTATCCAGCCGTACGAGGAGTAATAACTGTTATGAATGCGGCAGAAAGGGTCACCTGGCACGTGACTGTCCGACTCCTCGTGCAGTTGATCCGCATGCTTTGGAGGAGCCACCGAGGCAGAAGCAGTGGAGAGTGCTTGATAAATAGTCGATTAGTGGACAAGGCAGTAGAGCTCCGGAGCAGTTGGATAGGAGCGGAACTAGTGGATACGTCCCTTGTACTCTAGTTCCATTTTTCTGTTGTATTCGTGTCTTTGTACTATGAGCTACAATAATAAAAAAGACACTTATCTTTGTTTGCTTTCCTGCCCTTTTGTTGGGTTGATACTGAGTGGTCCCGGTTAAACTGTTGACTTGAACCTCACTTTCGAGATTTCTACTGGAGGAGACCCAGTGTCCTCACATTGATGCCGACAGTGTGACTCGACCCTTGGAGGCGAGAGTGATAGTTGGATCTCTTAGTAGTTACGTCGAGGCCTTACGACGTCATCCATGGCATGAATGCATCATTCTTGTCAGGATTGACTGTATTAGGAAATGGGCGTGGTTCATCTGGGGGATGAGACCGAGTTTATCTTTTCGACAAAGGAGAAATTTTAGCAGCTCTTCCAGATCGTAGGCAAAGAAGGTGCAGATCATCCAGGAGCGGATGAAGACTGCACAGTGCAGTAAGAAACACGAAACTGGCGCCAGTCTTGGAGACTCGGGCATGTTAAATGTTTCCATAAGAGGAAGCTTAAAGGAAAGATGAGTCTGCGAAGCGGAAGACGTGGAGGCAGAGCTAGGAGAGCAGCATGAGGTGGTGTACATCTTAACATGCTACAACCACCCACCTTAGTTATCCCTGCCAGGCTCAGGGAGCTGGAGGTCGGAGGAAGTGTGCGGTTGCATGCGGTCAAGGAGTGTGACCCAATGGCTCTAAAAATGATTCAAGGGACAGTCTGTGTCCACTACCAGCTGTTGTAGTAACAAACGTCGATATGAAACATTCATCGCTTTTACTATTCTTGTCCCAGACCTAGATTTTCCGGTAAGCCGTGTACTTGACCCTCACGTATGGGGATACCGTGGGAGGAGACTTGATAATCACACTTACGGCGACAGTGTGGTCAGACCCTCTAGGCAAGAGTTTCGGTTGGAATCTCTTGGTGGCAGCGTTGAGGACATACGACGTTGGTTTGAGTATGGACTGGGAAATCACAGTTCAAACACAAATTGACGGTATTAGGCAAAAAGTTTGTGGTTTAACTACAACGTCGGGATGGGTTTTCCTTGGTCGGTGAAAAGGAAACCCCAGTCAGCACAGGATAAACTCTTTCATAGGCGGGTGTGACCGATCACCCTTGGGTCGGTCAACCTTACCCTCGTGGCAGTAGTCGTTTTGAGTTTTAGTTCTAACAAGAATTGGAAACCTTTGGAGTTTGAGGATGAAGATCACGTCCTTATACGGGTCTCACCTCGACGAGGTTTACGGAGATGTGGCAAAGGCGGCAAGTTATCCCCGAGGTTCAACGGACCTTTTCTAGGTCCTCAGATGAGTAGGTGGGGTGGTTTACCGCCGAACCATCCACCTCAGTTGCACTAGGTGCATGACGACATCCACGTATCTCAACTGAGGAGATATGTGTTCGACCCTTCGCATATCATCGACCGTGAGGAGCTAGATGATGGCGATGAGGTGACTTCTATGGAGGTTCCTGTGGGGATCGAGGATCGACAGGAGCGGATCCTTGGAGGATGGTCGATTCCTCTTGTTCACTTTCTTTGGAGGCACGGGAACCTCTAGGTTAACATATGGGAGCGGAAGGCTCAGATGCGTGCTCAGTACCGCTTTGTAACCCTAGTTTACGTTAATGCATTACGAGGACGTAAAACCCTGAGGTGGGTGTGATGTAAATACCCGTAAATTTCAAGGAATTTATTTTCTTAATATTCTTTGCAATTTTACAAGAGCGCAGTTTCTGACGGCGCCTGATTCCGAGGCCCGGTGTACCCGGAATCAATTTCTGAAGTTTGGCTTGGGTACGTTCAGTGAACGAATGAGCGGGTTTTTCTATCTTTTGAACCGATGCTCGGAATCGAATTCTGAGGGCACCGATGGAATCGCAACGCCTGTATTTTCTTAGAAACGCCTCTTGCAGAGTTGTGTTAGCTTGGTTGTGGTTTTAAATTTTTGGTGTTTATGTTAAGAAATAAAATAAAGTTGTATGACAATTTTATTTCATTTCACTTAAAGCCGCTTAAAGACAACTTTAAGCTACATAAGCTGGGTTGAAGCGGATAGGGTGCAATTCAAAATATCATACCCACTTGGTAGGATATTTGTGAGGTGGGACCCACAAGATCTCCACCGTTTCTTTTCTTCTTAAGTAACGCACCCGCACCCCCCCTATTAAACGAAGGCAACTGACGTGTTACCTTATTTTCTTAACACCTCTATTTAATTGGGCAGTTAAGTTTTACAATTAATTCTTTGAATTAATTGTTCGTGACTTACCTTGGTTTTTCAAATTCGTTGTTTGATAAAAAAAATAATATGAGGAATTATTTTATTATCTGGTTGTTGTGTTAACCTTTGGAGAATCTCTAAAGATATTCATCCTCCTTCGCGAAGAACGCGAAGAACGCGAAGAACGCCGGCCTCCGACGAAGAACGCCGAACCCACGAAAATCGACGAGGCGACGCCGTGTGCCGCGACGCCGAAATTTCCTCTCCCGCGACGTTCTTCTGCGACGTTCCTTCATCCGCAACAAAATATTTTATCATCTGTTGAGGTGAGAGATTACGGATCTTTAAATTTCTTTGCGGATTATAACAACAAATAGATTTAATCGATATAGTTAAATCTGTTGTCTCTTGGTCCTCGGAGTTCGTCGACGCAACGCCGGATATCCCGATAACGCGACGTCCCCTCCTTCCGCAATGATCAATTCCGTGAAGAACGCGCGTGCGATGACATGACGAGGTAGGGGTTTGTTGTGAAACAATTTATATTCCCGTGATTGTTTCTTTTAAAATAAAGAACCCGGTTTCATAAGAACAATTTTAATTTATTAAAATTGTTTTCTTGTTTTGTTTCCTGTGTTGATTATTCTTCCTGATTGTTATCGCCTAACGTGGAGGGTGCGGGCCAAATGAACACGGTCCGATAACCCTCCACAGTTCTTCGTTGTTGTGCGGATTTGGCGGGCGGCGAGAAAACGTGCCACAAGGGCGATTTGATGTTTCTGCAGTGAAGAATGGGACCCGGGACGAGCAGCGGCATAGACGGGAACAGAATCAGACCACCAGAGTGACTCCGGTGGCCCGCTGAAGTCACCTGCGGCGGAACCAGCGGACCCGCGGGTCCGGCGCACACCGGACGCGGCCTAGCCACGTCCGTTGACCAGGGCGGCCCCCCGCGGGGTCCGCGGAGGTGTCAGGCGGGGGCAGCGTGCCCCCCGCGTTGCTCGGCCGCTCGGCCGAGCCAAGCCGGCCCAGCCGGCCGGGCTGGGCCGCGCCCTGGCCGGACCGGGTTGGGTCGACCCGGTTCGGCCAACCTAGGGGGGGTCGGGGCGGGTCGGCCCGGGTCCATACCCCCCGTCTTCGGACCGTTTTCGGTCTTTTGCCCGTATCTTGAGCTACGGGCCTCCGAACGACGCACCGTCAGCGGCGATGCGATCCTTGGATCGAGACGGTCTTTTAGGTATATTACACTCATGGTTTCGGGATACTTTGGGTTCGACCGGGTTGGTTCGAACACGAAACCAACCGGGCCCTCGAAGCAGAAACGCTCATATCTAGGGTTTCGGGCGTCTGATTGACATGACGTCGACTATGTTGAATTCCTCTAAGTGGGATGGATCTTTTGGATCACTCCGCCTAAGGTTTGGACGCAGGTGGAGTATGGTCGGGTTGGTTTTGCCTTAAAAACCAACCGGGCCCCTAGAACGAAAAAGCCAATAACTCACAGATCGGGTATCCGATTGACGCGTCGTCTGTCTCGTTGAATTCCTCTTGAAGAGAAGGAACTTTTGGCATACTTCGCCCGTGTTTTGGTTGCTGTTGGATAGTGGCCGGGTTGGATTGTACCCGAAATCCAACCGGGCCCCTAGAACAGAAAAGCTGATATCTTTCAAACCGGACGTCCGTTTGACGAACCGTCAGCGGCGTTGGTGATCACGTTGAGAAACGGTCCCTTTGATTATACCCTATGGGAGTTCAGGGTACAGTTGAGATTCGGCCGGGTTGGTTCGCACATGAAACCAACCATGCCCCTCGGACGAAAAGGCTAGTAACTCACAGACCGGGCGTCCGATTGACGCGCCGTCTGTTGTGTTGAGACCCCTGTGACGAGGCGTTCCCTTGAGATACTTCCTCGTGGAACCTTGTGATACTTGTAGTATCGACCAGCAGCTCGTGGAGCGGACCCTCCCGGAGACGACCGTACGGAATACGGAGACTGTGTAGCTGGCTGAGACCTGACGACTGCTTGACTGATCGACTCGGTGTGTTTCGGATAGCCCAGTGGGGAGCGCTTGGTTGCAGCAGCAGACCCACAGTGGAGGAGAGCTTGGTTGTAGCGGCAGACCCGTGGTACTCAACAGAAGGAGTACCTCTAGAGGCTATGAGGGGGAGCGCTTGGTTGTAGCAGAAAACCCACGACGGAGGATTGTAGCGGTAGACCAGCGGTACTCAACAGAATGATTACCTCTTAAGGCTATGAGGGGGAGCGCTTGGTTGTAGCAGCAGACCCATGGTGGGAAGCGCTTGGTTGTAGTAGCAGGCCCACAGTACTCGACAGGAGGAGTACCTCTGCAGTCTTAGGTTAGTGAGCAGTACCTCGTAGTCGTGACAGGACCACTATACACTCTAGAGACGGGGTTCTTCAGCAGTTGCGGTTTCGATAATGAAAATCCTGGTTTGAGCTGAGACTTTGGACCTTGATAACTTAGGTATATGTATGGACATATACCTGGGTAGTGGTTATCCGTTGTTTTCTAAATCTTTGTGTTTCCTCAGGATTGAGATGGGTTACTTGATAACATAGTTATATGTATGGTCATATACCTATGTAGAGGTTATCTGTTGAGATCTTCTTTGTGGTTATCCTTATTGGTTTTAGTGAGACCTTGAGGGTCTTGGGGTCTCTACTGAGTATCGTTATACTCACCCCTGAACGGGCTGTACCCGCACCTCGTTGTGTTGGTTGCAGACGACGGGCAGTGCTGACGGAGGCCGAGTGTTCAAAGACTGGATGGTACCCGGAGGTGGACTACACGACGAGTCAGTACCCGGAGGTGGATTGCATGACGAGTCAGTACCCGGAGGCGGACTACACAACGAGACGACACACAGAGGAGGTTGACGGGCGAGAGCGTTGATGAGGCTATCAGTACCTACCCTTCAGGTAGGATCTGTGGTGGACGACCAGGAGCTGCGCCATCTGTACCTACCCTTCAGGTAAGATCCGACGAGGACGACCGAGGAGCTACTTCCTTTCTCCCATATGTTGTATTTTTCTATTGTACTTTGTTCAGTTGTAGTTGTACTTTCATTTGGGTTTGTATTCTGGCTCATTTACTTTTCAGCACTTTCTTTTGTACTTAGTGTTTTTCTTCCGCTTGTTCTTTGTGGTGTTTTTTTACTTTTATAAAGGCAATGTCTTCCTAGTTATCAGGATTTACGCCTTTGGTGCTAGTCGCCAACCCATGGGCTATAGAAGGCGGTCTTGGGGTAGTCAGGACTCGGGCCCCGAGGACAGGTCGTGACAGAGTGTGCATCCCAGAGGGTTACATGTTGTGTTTATCTGCTTGTTTAGATGTTTCATGATATTGAAACTGTGGATTGTTTACTATTGAGTACCTTCCTATTTATGGTTTCCTATCCTTTTACATGTCATATACTCACTAACGGTTAGGCATGAATCTCTTGGTGGTTTCCTACGAGGATTTGTCTCAAAGTCTTTTTGATCCATGCTTTGGGGCCCATATTGATTATATTTTTGCAGGTATAGACCTGGGAAAGCGCCCTTCTAATTCAAGTACATGACGTGCTGTGGAGCTGGAGAGAATGGGACAAAGATTAGGCTTTTGAAGCTGAGGAGCTAATTAATGTTTTCTTTTGTACTTTGTTTAGTACTGTATTTCATTATTTTTCTTTGATTCTCAATTTTTCTAGACTTGTGTATCATGCATAATTATATATATGTGCTCTAGTTTATCCTATTAGATTTTCGGGGTTTATTTTTTGTATGATATATTTACTTCTTCCTCTCTTGTGTGTATTTTTTTACTTCCACTATGCACTCTTCCAATGAGGGTATAGTTTCCCCACTATCACACCCAATTCCCTCACTACTAGTTGACGGCCTCTAGCGTTTGGGGAAATGCGCTTAAGGCCGTGTGACCAACCGGTTACAGGGCACCCCTTTGTGGCTTCCAGAACTGGGATGTTACAAAGTGGTATCAGAGGGCTCCTTTCTTCCAGACATTACTATTTGTAGCCTATATCTAGGGATAGGATGGAATTGGTAATTGGTAATATGTTGTGCCTGTGAGTAGCTAACCTATGTACAGGGAAAATCCAATCTACCTCGTTTAATTGTATGTTTTCAGTTTTTGAAATTATTTCAGTTGATTTGATTTCACCTAGAGTGATTCACAAGATTTTTATTGTTATTATTGATGTTATTGAGGTTTTATTTCTATCTCAACCCGATCAGATGAGGGTATTCTCTCCCATGCATCATATAAACACTTGTTCTGAAACACATGTCATTCATTCTTGCTATGCCATTTAGGATGAATTATTGATTACATGTGGTTGTGATAGATGATGTGTAGAATATACATGTTGTTGTGATAGATGCCTTTATAAATTAAAAAAATACATGTTGTTTGGTAGGGTATTGATTTTGTAATGTTTTTATTGAATGAATGCCAAAATTTGGTTCTTGAGGTGTTATGGGCCCTCATGGACCGGAATATGGTGGATCACTATCTAGTTTATCTTGTTTATAACATGTATAAGATTCTAAGCCTTGATTTGCGGGGAGTGAGGGCACTCACAGATCCGAATTTAGAAATTTCAATGTTAGTTTTAGTGTTTCTCTAGGTTTTGGAGTAGTTTTTGAGGCTTACTATCCGGAAAAACCCAGAATACATAACGTGTAGTTTTGACTACAGGCCATGCGGCCTTCTATTCGAGAAGAAACTATTTTTCTTAAGTACAAGTCATGTACTCTATGTACACGTGGTGTAGTTTTTAACCATATAATAGGACGTGTGTGTAGAGACACGGATTGGGGATAGTCTGCTGGGAACACACCATGTACCAGTTGAACACGCCATGTAGTCTGACATAGGTACCCAGCCATGTAGCTAACTACACAGGTCACTATTACTCTTTCACGTACACGCCATATCCTCCTTGAACACACCATGTAGAATGAGCCATGTGTTAGGTCATGTCACTAAAAACACGAGCCATGTGAAGCCTGTCCGGAAAAATCCGTATCTTCTAGGAACACGCCGTGTAGTCTTGTTTTAGAAGAGTCGTGTGGCTTAACCATGTATAAAGACCCAGGAAGAGAAAGAGGATTCAAGTACATGTTGTGTGATAGGTGAACACACCATGTGTATGGGGTGTTACACGACCAGTTCTGGCAGTAGTACATGCCCATGTGAAGGAATAAAGGGAACACGCCGTGTAGGGGACATACACACCATGTAGTCTTTTTTTGAAAAAACATGAATGCTTTCTTTCTCCTTTTCCAATATTGTACATCCAGTTTCAGTACATGCTAATCTTGATCTACGTTGTGCATTAATCCTTGAAATGTCATGCCACAGAGATATCCTCTGGTTGTGCGCCAGTTGCAGGGAAGTGATCGGACACCAGATGTGGCTGATCAGCAACTACCCGTATATCATCCTATTGTACAAGTCATGGCAGAAGCTGTTATACTAGACACATATGCTGATGCATAGTTCAAGGAAGGATTTTCGAGGATGATGCATACCTTTCAGTGGGCACCGCCTCATGCCCCGTCGATGGATGATTTGACGCGGGTCTTCTAGCAGCATCATCCTCCAACTTTCTCAGGGGATGGAGGAACCTAGACTATAGAGTCATGTATAGAATCCATGATGAAGATATTTGAGCATCAGGAGACAGCTCTAGAAAGGATGGTCAAGATCGCTACCTATTTTCTTTTGGACTCTTCCAAGAGGTGGTGGGAGGTGATCTCACAGGCGGGACACCAGCATGTTATATATTGGGATGTGTTTGAGCTCATCTTCTATGACTACTTCTATCCAAAGACCTTGAGGTCTGATTGATCTCGAGAGAGTCTGGAGCTGGGTACTCTTTCTGTTATGTAGTATTCTTCCCATTTTATGGAGCTGCGGTGCTTCACACCTATTTCATGAGGTGATTAGTTATTAATGGAAAGGAAGTTCGAGGATGGTCTGAGGCACGACATTTGATCAAAGGTGAACATCTTCCGGTTGACTTCTATCACTTCTTTAGTCATCCAAACGCTGATCACCGAGCGTAATTTGAGGGATTCCAGAGTTGTGAGCCAAGGAGGCTTGGTATCTAGAGTTAGCATCCCTCCTGCTGACAGTAGGAAGCACAATAGGGATTCTTCTAATGGTGATCGAAGTAGGAGAGACACTTCTTCTGGTAGCCAGGTGGTGTGCTACCAGTGTTGGAAGAGCGTTCATGCGAGGCCACACTACCCGAGAGACCCAGTGGAGTTACAATCATGCTGCAAGTTGGGTCACCTTCAGTGCTTCTGTCAGATCTTCTCACCAGAAGCAGGTGACATGGGTTCTTCTATGACTCCGAATCCGAGAGAAGCACCACCAATTTCTCACCAGTCAGGGAACTGGAGTTCTTCTAGCTGTTCAGAGCAAGGTGGAGGTCGTGGTCATGGTGGTTAGTCATCGGTATTTCAGTGACAATAGAGTTAATCAGCTCAGATGGTTCCAGCTGGGTCACAGTGCCGAGGAGTAGGCTAGACCTTTGTAGTGGAGAAGACCCAGTAGGAGAAGGATCCTGAACCTTCTACAGTTCGTGGTACAATCTTACTTTCCTAATTTTTAGCTTCTGAATTTTCAATATAGGGGATTCCCATTGCTTTATATATGTTGTAGTTGTGGAGAACCTTTGACATTGCATCTTTTTCATGTTGACTTCTTGTCACTAGACACTTTGTTGGGGACTAGAACGATGAGTGTACATCAATGTAAGGAGTTCCCTCTAGAGGTTAGTGGGTGTCACTTTTTATGGGACCTCGATGTCCTAGATATGACATGTTATGATGTACTTCTTGGAATGGACTGGCTAGTTCTCTTCCAGGAAGTCATCGACACTTATCACTGTAGGGTAAGTTTCACGTTAGTAGAGGGCGTAGCGTTTCTTCATAAGGGTGAGTGGGATTTCTAGGTGAGCAGAGAGGGTCCAGAGAATCATGGGTTAGGAGGAGTTACATCCCAGATTTCTAGTTTTTATCTGGATGATAAGAGGACATCTCTGTTATACTTTCCACCAATGGGGGATCATTATATGGACATCTTTCCAGAGGACATTTCAGGTTTTCCTCTGGAGTGAGAGGTGGAATTTTTTGTTGATATTGTTCCAAGAGCGGCGCCAGTGTCCATTCCTCTTTATAGGATGGATACACCAGAGTTAAAGGATCTCAAGAAGTAGTTGGTGGAGTTTCATGCAAAGGGTTTCATCTGACCAAGTAATTCTCCATGGGGTTTTATTTTTTTGTTTGTGAAGTTGGCAGACGACACCCTCATGATTTGTGTGGATTATCAGAAGCTGAGATGGTTGATGGTCAAGAACTGATATCCTTTACCAAGTATTGATGATATCACTGATCATCTTAGAGGATCCTAGGTGTTCTCGAAGAATGACTTGAGGTATGGTTATCATAATTTGTGCGTTAGAAAATCTGATATACCTCTCATAGCATTTTGGAGTAGGTATGGTCTATACAAATATATGGTTATGTCGTTCACTATCATGAATGCGCCAGTAGTTTTCATGGCACTGATGAACCAAGTGTTCGATCCATACATGGATTTCATCATGGTGGTCTTCATGGATGATATCTTGGTGTACTCTCATACTAAAAATGACCATGATACCCATATTGAGATCATTATGAGTATACTGGTAGAGCATTAGTTATATTCTATGCTCTCAAAATGTCACTTTTGGATGGATAAAATTAACTTCTTGGGTCATGTTATCTCACAGACAGGATTATCAGTAGACCTAGATAATGTTTGGGAAATAGTCTCCAGGGTGCAGCCGAAGAATGTCTCTGAGGTGCAAGGTTTTCAGGGGATGGCTGGATACTTCAGACCTTTCATACAAAACTTTTCATGCTTAGCAGCACCATAGACTAGTCTGACTAAGAAGGGTGTGATGTTCTTATGGTCAGATTCTTGCGAGATAGCCTTTCAGAAGCAGAAGTGGAGGTTTACTTCAGCACTGATACTAGTATTTCTAGAGCTAGTAAAGATATATACTGTGTATGGTGATGCTTCAGGTATCAGGCTGGGAGCTGTGCTTTTGCAAGGGGAAAGAGTCTTTGCGTACAAGTCTTGACAGTTGCGACCACATGAGAGGAACTACCCGACACACGATCTAGAGATGGCTATAGTTGTTCATGACTTACTCTATTGGAGACACTATATTATAGGAGAGAAATTTGTTGTTTTCACTAACCATAAGAGTCTCAACTACATATTCACTCAGCGTGATATGAATTTAAGAAAGTGAAGGTGGGTTGAGTACCTACAGTCCTTCGATTTCGAGATTTCCTATACTCTTGGGAAAGGCAACATAGTGGCTGCTGTGTTTAGTAGGAGGACATAGATACATGCAGTTTAAGAGGCAAAAAATGAGTGGTAGCTTATGGATTTATTCTCTGAGATTCATTTGGAGGTGCACAACAGATAGGGGTAGACTTTCCTTTCTTCTGTAGTTGTTACCTCTACCCTTTTTGATCAAGTATGAATGAGACAACTATCAGATTCTAAAGGCCTAGTCCTATGGGAGAGAGTGTTAGGAGAGGACACTATTCCTTGATGGACAATAGGTGAGGATGAGATCTTTTGTTTCCAGGGGTGCGTATGGCTGCCAACAGACGCAAATGAGGAGATGATGTGGGACATTCATTCCTTAGTTTGGGAAGATCATCCTGGCATCAACAAGATGTATCGTGATCTACACCATTAGTATTGATGGCCAGGCATGATGTAGGATGATGCTAGTTTCGTCATGATGTGTTCCACCATTAGTAGGTGAACGTGGACCATCGATGTCTTGCAGGGCTCTTGTCATTGTTTCCCATTCCCGTGTGTAGTGGAATGACGTCACGATGGACTTCGTGACTGGTTTTCTGAGGTCACCTTGAGGGAATGACACCGTTTGGGTTGTCATTAACAGACTCACAAAGTTTTCTCACTTCTTGCCAATCAAAGAGACCTCCGGTTTTCATGATTTGGGACAGTTGTACATACGAGAGATTATACGTCTTCACAGAGTTCCGCACTCCATTTTTTCAGACAAGGATGTGTGTTTTACATCTTGGGTCTGGAAAGGGATCCAGAAGGCATTGGGTGCTCATGTACTTTTGTGTACAACCTACAACCCTCAGACAGATGGCCAGTCCGAGCGTACGATTCAGGTTCTTGAGGATATGCTCCGAGCATGCATTCTAGATTTTGGAGGTTCTTGGGAGAAGCATATACCTCTTTTGGATTTTTCATACAACAATAGTTTTCAAGTAACTATTTAGATGGCACCTTATGAGGCATTGTATGGTAGACCATGCAGATCACCCATATATTGGATGGAGGTAGGATTTGCGACTTTGATGGGACCTCGTCTTGTCCAAGAGACCACCGACAAGAAATAGATGATTCATAAGTGGATGGATACTACACAGTCCCGTCATAAGTCTTATGCTAATCAGTAGAGAAAACCTATAGTGTTCGAGGTCAGGGATCAGTTTTTTCTATGTTTCACACCGAGATTAGGGCACAAGAGGACTAGGAGACATGATAAGCTTTCACCAAGGTACATCGGGCTGTTTGAGGTGTTGGATAGAGTAGGTCCAGTTTCCTATCGGTTGTAGTTACCTCAGAGGTACTGAGCTATGAACAAAATCTACAACGTTTCTCAGATTTGACCTTACTTTTTAGACCCGTATTATGTCTTTCAACCCGAAGAGTTTGAGTTGGATGTGGACACATCTTTCAAGGAGCATCCTATCTGGATTTTTGATCACAGTACAAAGGGTCTCTGTGGCCAGTCTATTCCTCTGGTATGGGTGCATTGGTAGCATGAGCGTGTACAGGATGAGACTTGGGAGAGGGAGGCAGACGTATGATCATAGTGGTCAGAGCAGTTCAGGGTTTCTTCTCCAACGCCACACTAGTGAAATTTGAGGATGAATTTCTTTTAGGGATGAAGTTTGTAAGAACCAGGATCTTTTTTTAGGCATGGTTTCCTTTTCTGGTCATTTTTAAGATAAATGAGGAATTTCTAGATAATTTTGAAGTACACTCCATGTACTTTATGAGTACACACCGTGTATTCATTTACCGCAGGTAGCCGTGTGTTCGCCATGTAGCAGCCATGCCTTCAACCAAGTAGGGAGTGACCTAGATGCCCCCTAAAGCGGAGTACTGAAAATTAAAGTTCATGCCATGTATGTAAGAAGTACATTCCGTGTATTTTTTTATTAAACACACCAGGGGTCATGTCAAATCGCCCGGACGATCTTCTTCTAGGTCTCATTCATCTGAGAGCTCTCGTACGACCACGATCTTCCTCTGATCCGCTGATAGAGAATCCAAACTCTGATTAGACCACTATCTATTGTGTTGGGATCACCTTGGTAAGCTCTCTCTTCTGCTTGACCTTTGTTTCATGATTCCTTCTCTTTCTCATGTTATCCTCTATTGAACCTTTTAGGATTTTTTGTATATTTTCAACATTATAAGGTGATTCAAGCCATGATATTCACATATAGTGATCTCCTAATGTTGAGGTAGGTGTTTTTTGGATTTGTGATGGATGTACGTGTGTTTTATATGCAAAATTGCTCAACACCCATGATTGGGGTATTGCGTGTTTACCGTTTTAGCCATATTATTTATCTACTATGCTTGGATGATTGAGTAGATGATAATTGAATGTGAATAAGGTAAATGTTTGTGCATTGGCTATGTTTCCTATGCATGTTTTTCCTATTTTGACCTTTGATTATAGATTGTCTGATAGGCGGCTATTTACTTTCCCATACCTCATATTTTAGGATGTTGTGACTGTAGTTATGTTATGCTATTATACTGTAGAATTATAGCCATGTTGTTCTTGAGGTTTACCTTGGCCGATACATGCTGGTACACTTGTTTGACTTACACAGGGCCATGAGAACCTGGTGTATAGACCATAGAGAGAATGGATGTTGAGGGCATCTCCAGAGTGTCTTTATAATTTTTTAATGTGAGACCAGAGGGGGAATTGATGTTGAGTGCTTCCTCAGAGTGTCTTTAGTTCCTCGACATGGGCCACAAAGTGAATGTGACTTTTTTGATTCCCTAGAGCACCTTTACTTACGATAAGAGACTATAGAGAGAATTGATGGCGAGTGATTCCTCAGAGAGTCTATGCTTAAGCTGAACAAGAGGGGTTAGACTGAGTGTACTTCCTAGAGGGTTTCTTGTACTTGTTAGGTAGGACTAGCAGGGTTAGGCTGAGTGTGATTCCACGAGGGTTACCTATTTTGTTTATATTCTTGTTTAGTTGTTGCTTGATATTGAAACTGTGGATTGTTAACTATTGAGTACCTCCATGTTTACTATTTCCTGTACTTTCCTGCCATATACTCACTGACTATTAAGAACGAATCTCGTGGTGGTTGCCTACTGGGATTATTCTCACACCCTATTTGGGCTATGATTTTGGGCCCAAACAGATTATATTGTTTTGGGTATAGATAAGATCAAGCGCCCTTCTACTTCAGGTACTTGAAATGATGTAGAGCTGGAGAGCATGGGACCAAGCTTAGGCTTCCAACGCTACGGAGCTTATTACTGTTTTTTAACTTGGTTTAGTACTTTATTTCAGCATTGTGATTTGTTTCTCTATTTTTCTAGATATATGTATCATTCATCATTATATATATGTGCTCTAGTTTATCCTATCTGTTTTTGAAAATTTATTTTTGTTATGATATTATTACTGCTTCCTCTCATGTGTGTATTTTTATACATTCACTGTGGACTCTTCCAATGAGGGCATAGTTTCCCCACTATCATACCCTAGGCCCTTGCTACTAGTCAGAAGCCTCTAGTATTCAAGGAAATGTTCTTGAGGCCGTGTGACCAACTGGGTACGGGGCGCCCCTAGGTGGCTTCTAGAACTGGGATGTTACAATTAAACAACCCTAACAAATTGTAACACCATTATTTATTTTCATTATAACATGTATTGATAAAATACTTGTTTTTCATTCATAAAAGATTCATCTAATGATAAGAGGCAGGGGTAGGGGTGTACACCATGCGTGTAGTGTGGATCAACCACACACAGTTGTTGGTAGACTACACTAAAGATAGTCAGATGATTGAAAAATCAGGGCAGCAGTGTCGATGTTTTTTGGAGATGCTTTCCAAATACTCGGACACGATACCCATCAGCCCGATCTCATGGAGACAATTGCCAAATGAAATCAAGGATAATGTATGGGAAGAGATATGGGTATAAAAAATCTATTTTATTTAATGGAATAGAATAATTTTTTAATTATATGAATTAATATTTTGGTGTCAGCTGCAGTTTAATTTCCCCAATGGTGAGGGTGCACTACCAGCACGCCTAAAGGATTAGGTGAGCTTTAGAGAGCATATAACCAAGAGTTGTACATTGGATGGTGTGTTATATTGGGAATAAGGATATAGGTGGTCCATGTCATGGATTATTTTTAGTTAGAACAGTACTAACACATGAATACTCATTTGAAGACTAGCCAATTTAAGATATTTATCAAATTAGAGGTATTTAAATGAAAATTTTCTTTTTTTTCGTTAATACTAATTATTGATTTTTATTTAGGATGAATCTAGAAGAAATAAAATAACATTGATGCTAAGAAATTCATCCACACATTGTGACGTACTATAATGCTAGATCATGAGAGATAGAAGTTATGATAGTTTACAATATTTCTTTACAACATTCACATTCTATTTCATCCTTCATAATTTATTTGATTTCTAATGTTGTTATATAATTTTAGTTATGAAATTTCTGTTCTTTCAGTATCCTATTTTTAATTATGTTTTCCGACATTCAATGTCATTGTAGAGGCATAAATTGAATATAGATGGATGTGTGCCTTGACTAAAACATTTATGCTTGAGTAGAATGAAGAAAGAAGAAAGTGTAGTTAATGAACGACTCAACAATAGATTGTATGTTTTAAATTGTAGATTTAAAATTTTAATCTCTATTTTGTAACATTATAATCAATTTATATTTGTCACAAGACAATTTAGAGGACCTTGAAGCCCAGGAACCTGATATTTTTTGGCCAAACGATCACTTACAACAGGTGTTGGGAGATGAGCACCCTGGTTTAGTATGCTACTGAGTTGGGAAGAGTATAGTTCCGACGAGGTACTGGCCCTCCTCAGGTACGAGTTCTAGTGCCCTCGAGTTGCAGTAGGTTATGGCACTAGAAGAACAGGATAAAAAAAAGGGACATTGAGATGGAAGAATAGTTTACTAGGGAAAACAATACATTTATGAAACTGATGGATGTTTTACGTCCAACACTTCCACCAGAGGCTAGCATTGGGTGTGATTAATATATGTCATCGATGCGTTCTATATATGGTGCACCACATGGCAGTTCTAGTTGTGGTCAAGGTGATGGCGAGGAGGAGGCCGAGATGGAGGATGGGGAGGGCGAGGCGAAGGCCCAGGCAGAGGAGGAGGGAGAGGATGATGATGTGGATGATGACGAGGAAAATGTGGATGGTGAAGATAATGGTGATGATAGTGATGGTGATGAGAGATAGATTGATCAGTTACATTTTTACTAATATTACTATATTTTGATGTTTATTGATTTTTTGTGCCCGAATATATGTGTGATTAGGTAGGTCACATTATTTTTAATTTTTTATCTTTCAAAAATATAATTTGACTTGATGATTTGTGGTGAAATACCTCTATTTTAATGAAATTGTAATTTTTTAGTGTAATTTCGAAAATTGGTGTTCTGATTAGAAGTTGATATAATGAAATTGGTTTTTTATCCTTGAAATAATTTTTATAGAAAATATGTAAATACCATCCCCGGAACACGGGACAACCCCCCCCCCCCCCCGGACAGCCCCATGGACAGCCCCCAGATAGTCCCCACCCTCCTCCCAGCCCCTCGAACAGCCCCAACCCCTCCCTGGAAACCGGACAGCCCCCCACCCTCCTCCCTAGACCCTGAACAACCCCCATACAGCCTCCCTCACCATTCTTGTTGGACCTTGGATAGACCCCCTCCTCCCTAGACCCTGAACAACCCCCATAAAAACTCCGCAACCTCCTTCTTAGACCTCATACAACACCCCGGACAACCCCCACCCTTCTCCCTGGACCCCGGAAAAGCCCTCAGACAACCCCCACACCCTTCTCCCTGTACCCCGGACACCCCCCTGGACAGCCCCCCAGATATCGCCTCAGACAACTCCCAGACAACCCCCACCCTCCTACCGGGACCCCAGACAGCCCCCACCCTCTTCCCTGAACCCCGAACAACCCCCCAGATAGCCCCCACCCTCCATCCTAGACCCCTAACATCCTCCCACATTCTTAGACACTGTAGAGCCCCCCCATAATACTCCCTGGACCCCGGATATCCCCCCAACCTCCTCACTAGATGCTGGATAGCCCCTCAGACAGCCACCCCACTCTCCATACTGGACCCCAAACAGCCCCGGACTGCCCCCCCACCCTCCTCCCTGGACCCCGGACAGCCCCCCCCGGACAGCCTCCCCACCCTCCTTCCAAGACCCTGGATAGCCCCCCATCCTCCTCCTTGGACCCCAGACAACTCCCCCACCCCCTTATTTAATTATGCCGGAAAACCCCCAAACCCGACACCCAATCATTGGTCGTGCGACGGTTTTGCATATATAAAACATCAAGACAATTCACGGAAGGCTAAGGACAACCAAGCCTGATTCTGGAGACAATCACACTCTTAATTCAGCGTCTCAGATCCCAATCTAATTTCTATTCAAGATTCACCCTAAATCCCAACATAAATGATGGTTTTTTAGATTTGGGAGAACATGAGAAAAGAGTGAAAACCCTAATTGAAAATATAAAGAAATGAGAGCATTAGACTCACCCGAATCTTCAATTCTCACTTGACGACACTCAAAACTCCCAAGGATCTAAGGAGATCCACCCTTAAGAGCTTTTGGGAGAATTGGATTGTGTTGATAGATTATCACAATGATCCATGGGTCATTTTTGATGTGTACTATTCAACCCCACATAAATCTGAGGCACATTGTGGTCGGTACCACTCAAAGTGTCTCTATTTTGTTTTAAATGGACACCTTTTTAAGTAAAAACAAATGTCATATGGAAAACCAACCAACATTATTTGTATTGTGTTGATAATTAGCACAATGATACATGGGTCATTCTTGACGGGTATGAGTCAACCCCACGTCAATCTGACGCACGGTGTGGCCGGTACCACTGAAAGTGTCTCACATTTATTTGAAATGGACAACATTTTAAGTATGAACAACAACTAGCATACAGAAAACCGACCAAACGCCTTCTGGTTGTATTGATACTTCAAGACAACTATTCATGGGTCATATTTGACATTTACAAGTCAACCTTCTTTAATCTAAGGCACAGTGTGGATGGTATAACTCAAAGTGTCTCTCTTTTGTTTAAAATGGACAATATTTTAAATAAAACAACAGAAATATGGAAAACCCACCAAACGTATTCTGATTGTGATGATACATTAGAGAAATGGTTCATGGGTCAATTTTGACGTGTATGAGTCAACCCCGCCTCAATCTGAAGCACATTGTGGTCGGTACCAATCAATGTGTCTCACCATTATATGAAATGGAAAACATTTTATGTAAAAACAAAAACTTTCATACTGAAAACTGACCTAATCCATTCATATTTTGTTGATACTTTAGGAAAATAATCCATGGGTCATATGTGATGTGCACGAGTCAAACCCGCCTCAATCTGAGGTAGGGTGTAGCCGATATCACATGATGTGTCTTTCTTTTGATTAAAATGGACACCATTTTACGTAACAACAACTAGCATATAGAAAACTGAGCAAACATATTCAGATTGTGTTGATACTTCAGCACAAGGATCCATGAGTCATTTTTTGAGGTGTACAAGTCACCCCCGCCTCAATATGAGGCACGTTTTGGTCGGTCCCACTCAAAGTCTCTCACTTTTATTTGAAATGCACAACATTTTAATTGACAACAACAACTGGCATACAGAAAATAGACCAAATGCATTCAGATTGTGTTGATATTTTAGGATGATGATATGTGGGTCATATATGACGAGTATGAGTTAACCCCACCTAAATATGAAGCACGGCATGGCCGGTATCACTTGAAGTGACTTTATTTTATTTAAAACTAACACCCTTTTAAATAAATACAACTGGAATTTGGAAAACTGACCAAACATATTCGGATTGTGTTGATACTTTAGCATAATGATCCATGGGACATTTTTGATGTCTATGATTCAACCCCGCCTCAATCAGAGGTATGGTGTGGCCGATACCACTCAAAGTGTCTCACTATTATTTGAAATAGACAACATTTAATGTGAAAACAAAAACTATCATACGGAAAACCAACCAAAATAATTCGGATTTTGTAGATACATTAACAAAACAATCCATGGTTCATATGTGACGTGTACTAGTCAAACCCGCCTCAATTTGAGGCATGGTGTGGCTGGTATCATTCAAATTGTATCTCTTTTGTTTAGAATGGACACCTATTTATGTAAATAAATCTGGAATACGAAAAAAATGAACAAACATATTCATATTGTGTTGATACATTAGAACAAGGATACATGGGTCATTCTTGACGTGTACGAGTCAACCCCGTCTCAATCCGAGGCACATTTTGGCCGTTACCACTCAATGTGGCTCACATTTATTTGTAATAGACAACATTTTAAGTGAAAACAACAACTGGAATACGGAAAAATGAACAAACGCTTTTTGATTGTATTGATACATCAAGACAATGATTCATGTGTCATTTTTGATGCGTATGACTCAACCCACCTCAATATGAAACACGATGTGGCTGGTATTACCCAATGTGTCTCTTTTTTTTAAAATGGACACTATTTTCATTAAAAAAAATAGAATTATGGATAACCGACCAAACATGTTTTGATTGTGTTGATATATTATCACAACAATCCAAGAGTCATTTCTAATGTGTATGAGTCAACCCTGCCTCAATCCAAGGCACGGTGTTGTCGGTACAACTCAAAGTGTCTCACCTCTATTTTAGATGGACAAAATTTTAAGTAAAAACAACAAAAGAAATACAGAAAACTGAACTAATGCACTCTTATTGTGTTGATACTATAGGAAAGTTACTCATGGGTCATATGTGACATGTATGAGTCAACCCTGCATCAATTAGAGGCATTGTTTGGCTTGAATCACTCGAAGTGTCTTTCATTTGTTTAAAATGGAAATCCTTTTATGTAAAAACAACTTTCATATGGAAAACTAACCAAAATTATTCAGATTGTGTTGATACTTTAGAAAAAGGATGCATGATTAATTTTTGATGTGTACGAGTGAACCCTGCCTCAATCCGAGGAATGGTGTGGCTGGTACCACTCAAAGTGTCTCACATTTATTTGAAATGGACATCATTTTATTCTACAGAATCCTTAGGAAAATGATCCATGGGTCATATGTGACATGGAGGAGCCATTCCCACATCAATTTGAGGCATAGTGTGGCCGGTATCACTCGAAGTGTCTTTGTTTTGTTTGCAATGGACAACATTTTAAGTAAAAACAACAAATGGCATACAGAAAACCGACTCAACGCATTCGGACTATGTTGATACATAAGGACAATGATCCGTAGGTCCTATTCAACATGTATGAGTCAACCACACCTCAATCCGAAGCACGGTGTGGCCGATATCACTCGAAATGTATTTCTTTTGTTTAAAATGGACACCCTTTTAAGTAAAAACAAAAATTGGCATATAGAAAACTGACCAAACGTATTCGTATTATGCTGATTTTTTAGAAAAAGGATCTAGGGTTCATTTTCTACATGTAAGACTCATCCCCGCCTAAAACCAAGGCATGGTGTGGCCGGTACCACTAAAAGTGTCTCACTTTTATTTGAAATGGGCATCATTTTATGTGAAAACAACAACTGGCATACCGAAAACAGATCAAACACATTCGGATTCTATTGATACATTAGGATAATGATACATGGGTCATATATGATGTGTAAAAGTCATACCCACCTAATATGTGGCACAGTGTGGCTAGTATCACTCGTAGTGTCTTTCTTTTGTTTAAAATGGACACCCTTTAAGTAAAAACAATTGGCATATAGAAAAATGACCAAACATATTTGGATTATGTTGATACCTCAGAACAAGGATCCGTGGACAATTTTTGATATATATGAGTCAACCCCAACTCAAACAGAGGTATGTTGTGGCTGATACCACTCAAATTGTCTCACATTTATTTGAAATGGACAAAATTTTAAGTGAAAACAACAACTGGCATATGGAAAACCGACCACAGTCATTTGGATTCTATTGATACTTTAGTAAAATGATCCATGGGTCATTTGTGATGTGTACAAGTCAACCCCACCTCAGTATGATGCATAGTGTGGCCGATATCACTAAAACATCCTTTCGTTTATTTAAAATGGACACTCATTTAAGAAAAAACAACTATCATATGAAAAACCAAAAAAATGTATTTGTATTGTGTTGATACATTATCACAACGTTCCATGGGTCATTTGTGACGTTTACAAGTCAACCCCACCTCAATCTGAGGCCCTAAGTGGTTGGTACCACTCAAACTGTCTCACTTTTATTTGAAATGGACAACATTTTATGTGAAAACAACAACTGGCATAGGAAAACCGACCAAACACATTAATATTGTATTGATACTTTAGGACAATAATCGATGGGTCATATGTGATGTGTAAGATACAACCCCGTCTCAATCAGAGGCATGGTGTGGCTAGTATCACTTGAAGTGTCTGTATTTAGTTTAAAATGGAAATCATTTTAAGTAAAAACAACTGGCACATGGAAAACCGACCAAATACATTCGGATTGTGTTGTTACATTTCCACAATGATCCATGGTCCAAACTCACACAATCCACTACTCATATGAGTAACTCCTACCCCTATTCTAAAACACAATACATATAATTCTCCAATGACAACTACGTTCCCTATGTCACACATGCTCATTGATACACACCAATTATCATCATCAAAAAGTTTATAGACACCCTCCCCAGACCATGATACATTATATATGTGTTTTGTTGAAGTAATTTATCAATTTCCTTATTTTGGAGTTATTAGCATCTAATTTCTGAATTCAATCGTGTATGTGTTATACAAAATGCAATTTTGTATGTATTATTAATTCTGTATAACACATATAATTGCGTATTATGTTTTTTATATATTGTATTCATAATTGATAATTAAATTATGTATGTATTCTATTATGTATTCAATTATGAATAGAATTCCGAATTACACATGTAATTGTCATCTTAACTCTAGATTAAATTCTAAATCAATTATGTATGTTTATAATTACCTTATGAATTATGTATTAGTTCTATGTGTGTATAGTTGGACGGTGCATTATGTGTTAAATATATATGAATTAATTGTGTATATTTATGTGTTATATTTGGTTATTTCAGGTAATTGTAGATCTAAAGATGGAAATGCAGAAAGGGAAACCTGCAGTAGACTGCTACCTAAATTGCACAGCAAAGCCTAGGCCAACGGTTGGAAACCGTTGGCATTGTGATGTCAAAGTAATTTATACCAAAGTTTCTAATAGAACCATTGGAAAAAACACTTTCACAATGGTTTACAACCCGTTGGGATATAGTGAAATGTCTAGCCTTTACCAATGGTTTACACAAACCATTGGTAATAATCTATTCAAAACAATATTTCAACGCTTTGAAAGAGTTGGAATAGTATGTTTACCAACGCTTTCAAATCCTTGGTGAAATGTTATACCAACAGTTTGACATAACCTTTGGTATAATGTATATTTACTAACATATACCAATGGTTTTCCAGAAACTGTCAGCATATATGATTCCATACGGCTTACTTCCCTACTATTTGGACAACCGTTAGTATATATTATACCAATGGTTATCCAGCCTTTACCAATAGTTTGGAACCATTTGTAAAGGGTTCATTTCCAGTAGTGATGATAAAACACCTTTCTTTTTATGGATTGATTTATTATTTATTTATATATGAGATGTATCCTTTTTTATTATCATGTTTTTTTCATTCACTTGAGATGTTTCCCTTACTTTACTAGAACACATGTGAGATGAAATAGGATTTAGACCCACAGCCAAAGCACAACCTTTGGGGTATGCCTTCCTTTGTTTTTCATGTTACAAATAAACATTATATATATATATATTCAACTTTTCGTGAGTATATATTTCATAAATCCATCTTAGTTCGAAGAAGGTTGTATAGAATGATTATTCGATTAATGAAAAAGACTAAGTTGCTATTATTGATTATATTAACTCTAAAATAATTATACATGGAACACCATATTAATTTATAATTCAATATATATATTGGGATAGATACAAGTGGTTTAGTTTAATTGAATTTTATGTCTAACACCCTGCTCAGTCTACAATTTTACTAGGGTACCGAAGTAGTCCAACATGATTTCGGGTCATTGGACTGATTTCTTGTGTTTTTCTACGTAATGGGGAGCTAGGGAATATTGGACTCAGCTATAACTCTAGATGTTCATGGATTTAGTCCCTTGATCTGTTTTAATTAATTCTATTATACCCTATACCACCATGTGGACATGTGTGAATTGTTTTAAATTGGATTTAGACACATTTATTAAACTTTATTACATATTCTACTACTACATATCTTTAAATTTTTATTTTATTCTTCTGATGTTGTTTCCTATTTATTTGCAATGCACCATCATGATACTTTGGTAAGAGGGTATAGTATCCACACAATCACCTCCCGAGACACTAACTGCTAGTCATTCATGACCTATCCTAGAGGGGCCACTTCCATGACTACACCATACCCACCTCTGATATGCTAGGGGATATAGACTAGCCCCACATTGGTATATCCCACAAATGGGAGTCATTTTCCCAAGTAAATGTACACAAGGACACATCTGCATGCCCCATATGATGATATGGAAAAGCACCAAGTAGAAAATACATGAATACACTATTATATAAACCATACAGTACAATAATATGAAACTAAAAAGTTAACAGTGCAAGAATACAATCCCACCAAAAGAAAGCGTCTGCAACTGTGGAAGCACATGTTCATGAAACTCATCCATTAAAAACCCAACAACCATAAACCCATCGAGTAAGTGATCAAACCATGGATCAAAAAGTCTGGGGTTTGGTCTGCGTTCATTATCAAATTTAGGAAAAGGAAATTAATCACAAAGATATAACACCCTACCCTTGGTTTGTTTTTGTTTTTGATGAATGGAGAAGCCACGTCGTTCTCGTCCATCAATTCATCTATGGCCGATACGATTTTGTATCATTGATCCACAATTTCTATTGAAATATATTATTTATCTTTTCCTCTAGGTAATTATATGGTCATACTGAAAACCCTATATTTTTTAAAAAATGAAAAATTTAATAGAAAACTAATGCTGCGTCAAAATAAAATATTTTTATTAAATTCAATTATGGCGCTAACCTACAAAATCTTACATTCACGGTCAACCTACGCCAATAAATTTTAGGCCCTACATAATATAAACTTGAGTTTTTGAATTTCACTATGCAGTAATATATTTGATCTGAACACCCATTTAATTGTTATCCTAGTTTTAAATAAAAAACACCTGCATGGTTTAGTAAAAACTAAGAATTATTCAATGAGTCCTTTCAGGCACACTGGGTCTCCAAATCAAAAGCCTTCTCAAAACCTTATATTTTAATTTTAAAAATTAATTTATAAAAATAAAACCATAGAAAATCCATTTCATTACTTTCTCCCCACCTAAGGGATTTACATCCTTGGAATCCATAAATAGTTGATACTCCACAAAATGTTGTGGGTATTGAGAACTAATATATGATTCCTTCTCCCAAGTACTCTGTTGGAGATTACCATGCTTCCAATAGATTCAGACCATATGAATTTTCCACCAAAGAAGTATTGTCTCCAATCAATCCTCAATCTTCACTGGGTACTCTGCAAAAATCTCCCATCATCAATATCCATGTCGCCCTAGTACAAGTCGTGTGATGGGTCATGCACGTACTTCCTCAACAAGGACATGTGGAAAACATCCTGGACTTGTTTCATCTGTGGAAATAGATCTAGTTAGTACTCATCCTCTCCATCTATACTTAGAATCATTAGACGGATTATGTATCTTAGATATAATTTGTCTTCTTTGCCAACTCTCTATAATTCACGTTGAGGTGATACATGAAAGAACACATTGTATTGAATGAAAACATATTATAATATTTTTACATATGTTTTTAAATGATTTAATCCATTTCCATTAATCAATTTGATCTTATTTTCATCGTTTTATGTTTTTTTATGGGTTTTGAGCTTAAATGTGAAAAGTGGATAATTCTGGACATTAAATGGTTTTATTTTTCCTCTATATTTCGAGAGTAAATCCTAATATTTTCATCAAATTCACATAATAATTTTTTGAAGAATGAAAATAATTTTGGAATAAAAATAATTCTTCTGGAACCATAACCAATTCTAACTCCATCAATTCAAAACAAATCGGTCAATGTGGAAACTTATTCTGGCAGGCATAATGGAACATGACTCATTCTGTGATCCATATATCTGTTAAACTACCACCAAATGAGGTGATTTTAGATGTTTTATAATTTAAATTATAAATTTAAGATTTATATTAAATTTCATGGAGAAATAATTTCATTTATTTCTACATTAAACAGATCAATGTAGGGCTAGTGGAATAGTGATTGGCTGCCAGAAAATGTTAGTTCTACTAATTCGGCCATAACTCATTTAGCACGGCTCAAAATTTCTCTAAACATCGTGGTTTGATGACCAAATCCATTACTCACCTTTTATAAGAAGGGAACTCATCCTGATTCAATTGGATGGTGGGATATCCGAAGCTATCTTTCTGGTGGAAAGATTCTGGAGGAGAAAAAGACTTTTCTTTCTTTTATTTTTTTTGTTCTTATTAGTTTTATAATGCCTTCTTCTTCCCCATTAATCTAAATTACCCTTAAAATGGTGGGTAAAACATTTTATTTATTGGTTAAGGTTAGTTTTTTTCTCTTGTAATGTTTGAGCTCTTTCATTTTATTGTATAAAAACTCTCTCTCTTCTGCAGTGTTGGTTTCAAATTCTAATAAACAATTTCATTATCTTATGAGATTGTATTTTAATTAATATTAATTTATTATTATTTATTTAGTAAATTTTTATAATATCCATCCACTAGGTTCTAGACTATATATGATGGAATAGATCAGGGCACAGTGGTGAAGTACTCGGCGATCTTCAATACTTGTGGTAGGGTTATTAAATATTCTTAATTGTTTGGGATAAACAACACCCTATTGTGAATAGCCTAACTCAGTTTTGGGTTTTCACTACATCTATTTAACCCATATAATGGAGAGTATACCAAGAAGATATATTGGTTATGTTTACTTTTAACATCACTATTTACTATGGGAGTGATAGGATGCAATCATGGAATATCACTTAAACAGACATAACAGAAGAAGATTGAATAAAATTGGAACTATGATAACATTACAATTGAGAAAACAACCCCAACCTGATCACCAAATTGTTATCACTATTTCTAATTTCATTTTTTTTCAATTTGTTTTAAATATTTTATATTATTTCTTTCTTAAGATTCGTTACTTTGTTTTTAAAACCAATCAATATCAAAAACAACACCACTTCATTATCAAATTTAAAGTGATATATGTTATTGTTGAGCGCTCCTCTCTGAACACAACCTACGATAACCAAAATTATATATTTAAACATATTAAATAATTACTTTTTTCCACACCCCATGATTTGAACTTATCAAAACTTGGCATCGTTTCCTGGATGGCAGTGCCATAATATAATTAATAATATTTAACATTTTTCCATTAAAAAAATTAAAAATATAATTTTCCATGATGTTTTCAAATGATTATATCTTTAATTTATGTAACAATTATCCACAAGGAGAACAAGAAGATGAGTTTGGTTAAAATATAATTTAGATGAATGAACATATAAATGACATAAAAAACTAAGGAATAAAGTAGAACTTCCATTCAAATATGTGAATGCATTGATAAAAAAACAAAAACCTAAGCATGAACATGCGGTGGCCAAGAAAGAAGAATTTTCAATTGAGCTACATGTGGGAGATCAAAATATATAGATGGGTTTTAGAATGAGTGTTAAGAAATAATTGATCCATATATTCTCTATAATGTATAAGAACCAGAACCATTGAAGGAAGAGACCATCAAAGTAGTGGAATTTGAAGAAAATATGGAGGATCCTGACTACCGACCTCTATCGTGTGAAATTTATCTACAAGAGGCACCTCAAATTAAATATGAAATTGAAGATAAATAAACTCAGTGAGAAAATATTATATAAGAATAATTTCATTTTGATTTTATTGAATCTAAATTCAGAAATACCTCCCCTAGAAATAAATTTTTAGATTCATCCAACAATTGTACTGCCTTCGTGGATGAGGGAAAAGAAGAATATACAGCTAATAAAGAACACCTAGAGATCCCCAAACGTGTTGATCATTTATGGGAAGGAGTTAAAGATGATATCCAAATAGACATGATTGAGGAAAAAGAGAAAAATGATGATTACTTTGAAAGAGAAGAGTTTGATATTGATTCATCATGTTTTAATTTTATTCAAATTGAATTACACCTTGATTTTACCATGTAATATTTTATTGATATAGCATACCTTGATGAAATGTTGGAGAACTAAGAAGATGTTTTTAATGTGGAAACTAATAAATAGGAGGACCCATTCTTTGTCCTACCCCCACCATGCATGTTTAATATCATTTTCATGGGGGTGGATTTTGTTTACAATCTCCATGAAGTCCTCAATAAGAAAAGAAGAAGTAAATGATAGAAGGAGGAAGTTTTAGTGATTCATATTAAATAAACATCACCAACCATCAGATTGTGGATAACCAACTGAAACATCCCATCTGGACGAATTCAAATCTCTAGGCCCACTTGCGGGATTAAACCATGATGTATCCTTTTATTCTCCTTCTCTTACTATTTTCTTTACATTCAAAAAATTTATTATGCTTTATTATCTACCTTTGTTTGTAGTTTTTTATATGCATAACACTTAAAACCTTAACTAAACATTGCGCTAAAAATAAGTATGTTTTTACGTTTCTTTACACTTTATCAATTGCTGTGATTAAATTAAAAATATTCTTACATGTTAAATCAATTTTAATGCATTTTGGACACTACATCATTTAAGTGTGGGGGAGGGAACCTTTATCGTTTAGTATTTTCAATTGTGCATTTTCACATTTTTGTGTGTTTTTGACACTTTTAAGCTGAAATGATTATCTTCACAAATTTTGAAACCCATTTCAATCTGTGAAACAATTTATCCCACGAAACTGAGCATAAATAAATGCTGAAATTTACATTGTTTCGATTTCAAAAATCTGGAAACTTCATGAAAATTACTCTAATTATTGAAACTCAGGGAACAATTAATTTTATTTGTATTTTAAATCTAATTACTATGAGCATTATTAACATAATTTTCACAATCATTCCTTTTACCTCAATTTTTGATAGAACCACACCTAGCTTGATTTAGCTAGAATTTAATTTATTCCTATAAAAACATGAGGGTTTGAGGTACTTGTGTTTTAAATGATTGAGTCATTTATTTGGTATTAAAGCCCCTATTTTATTCTAATACTTTTTATTATGGCCTATAGTGAATATTTAATCCTTGTATCACTTATAATCCATGAACAACCTATTAGGTTAGCCACATTACAAGTCAATTTTCCCTATCCAACTTACTCCTAATGTGAAATTATTTAATCTATTTAAACATAAGTGTGGGGAGAGATTGACTTGTGTTGTGATACATCATTTGGTGTTACTTTTGGTAGAAAACAAATGGTTGAAGAGATGTTATTGTTTCTGAAAAAAAAATCATTCTTTTGAAATATGTGCCTTTTATAAAGCTTTTATATTTTAGACGTTGTGCCTTCTTAGAGCTTCTAATAAAAAAAGTTGTTCCTATATGGAGCATTCAAGAAAATTTAGGTTTGATATGATTGAATATGTTACTGCTTAAATGATGAATGGTGTAAAATTTCACTAATTTTTCATGCTACTTTATCTGATTTACTACTAAGGGGAGTGATGAGGAGACCGTACTTGAGTAAAAATTAGAAAAATGTAATTTCTCTTCAAAAAGAGCCAAGTCTTCCACATTCAGACTCGGAATTTTTTACATATAAATCCTACCAACCTAAAGCCAAAAAACATCCCTAAAAAGTACTCATGATAAACATATGTTATGGACTCACATCTGGTAGAGATGTAAGAATTTATCAAGTGTGTATTGACCTTTGCATGAGTATTGGATTAGAAGGACATTGTGGAAAAAATGACATTTGTGTGATAAGAGAAAATAAAACTAAGATAAATGTTTGTATGCATGGGAGGATAAATGAAGTTGAAATATATTTAATTATATAAATGGTGAACTCAAAAAAAAATTTGTTGATGAGTCATGATATATTTTGTTTCTTGGTTGGAAATTGTTGGATTCCACAGATATGTGTTTTAAATTTTCTATGATTTGATTTTGAGTTTTAATTATCCCGGATTCCAAGCTACAAATGTAATGGAATTGACAATTCTCATATTTTCATATTTCTAAATATGTTTTTAAATGATTTAATCCCTCCCCAATAATCAATTTGATCTTATTTTAATCATTTTATGTTTTCTAAAGAGTTTTCAGCATAAATGTGAAAAGTTGTTTATTCTGGATATTAAACAGATTTACGTATCCTTTGAATTTTGAGCATAAATCCTACAATTTTCATCTAATTAATGTGATTACTTTTTTATAATGACAAAATTTGTGGACTAAAGATATGTATTCATGACCCTTAGCCATTTATAACTCCTACAATTCAAAACAAATTGATCAATGTGAACACTTATTCTGGCTGTCAGAATGGACCATGCCTCATTCAATGATCCATATCCCAGTCTACCAACCAAAAAAGGTGGTGATTATAGTTGGGATTGAATGAAAATACAACAAGAAATATTACCAAAAAATTTCATGGAGAAATAATTTCATTTATCTCACCATTAAGCCGGTAAATAGTGTTGGTGGAATAGTGATTGATTGCATGAAAAAGTCTTTTCTACTAATTCGGCCATAAATCTTTTCACACGGCTACAAAAGACTTGAAACATCATAGGTAGATGGAAAACATAATTTTTAACCTCCAATAACAAGGTTCCTCAGCCTAATTTAATAGGATGATGTGATAACAAAGCATCATTCCGATGGACAAATTCTGGAGGAGAAAAATTATGTTCTTTCATTTCTTTCTTTTGTACTTAATAGTTTTATAATGCCTTATTCTTCCCCCTTAATCTCAATTAACCTTAACATGGTGGGGTAAATATTCTTGGTGATTGGGGAAGGATAGGTTTTACCTTTTTTAATGTTTGATTTCCTACATTTTATTGAATAAAAACTCTCTCTCTTCTTTGGTGTTGGTTTCAAATTCTAATAAACAGTTTTATTATCTTATGCGATTGTATTCGATTTAATATTATGGTGTTATTATTACATTGGTAAATTATCATAATCTACTTCCACTAGGTTTTGGTCTATATGAGATTGAATTGGTCAGGGAATAGTGGGGATGTACTCGGTGATCGTCAAAACGTGTGGTAGGGGTATTAAATATTCTTAATTGTTTGGAAAAAACAAGACCCGATCGAGAATTTACTAACTTAGTTGAGGGTATTAGCTACATATTTTTAACACATAGGAAATAGAGTATACTGAGGTGAGATATTGTTAAATTTTACTCTCACCATCACTATTTACTAAGGGAGTGTTAGTAATCGATCGTGAAATATCACATAAAATGACTTACTAGAAGTGGATTGAATAAAATTGGAACTATGATAACATTAAAATTAAAAAACCAACCCTAACCTAATCACCCAATTTTTACCACTATTTTTAATTGCATTATTTTTCAATTTGTTTTAAATATTTTAATTTACTGAGTTACTTAGTTTCATTTCTTTTTTTCCTAACCAATCAATATAAAAAACAACCCCATTTCATTATCAAATTTAATGTTACATAAGTGATTATTCAGCGATCATCTCTGAACACAACCTAGGTTAACCACTATACTATATTTTAACTTAGTAAATAATTTATTTTGACACACCCCATGACAAGCACGCGTCAGGTATCTATTTCCAAACACCAATGGACTTCATCTTATGTCATCAAATGTATTATTCTAGGTTTTTTAGTCGTCATATGCGCCTGGTTGACCTCCACCTTCTCTATAGTAGCTCACACCAACTCCAGGACCATGGGTGCTTACTCTCCTGGGTCCATCCTCTATTGTGGTGACATGTATAGTGGCCTACACTAGGCCTAATATGGTTCCATATAAATGGTAGAGTAGTTGTGGGTTTTTTACACAAAATCCACCAATGATTGGTGATTCTCCAAGCTACGATCGATGTCCACGATGTAAGACAACATGATATCCTATAGAACCTGAATAGTC
The DNA here is from genome assembly GCA_963277665.1 of Viscum album. NCBI lineage: Eukaryota > Viridiplantae > Streptophyta > Magnoliopsida > Santalales > Viscaceae > Viscum > Viscum album. Next base: position 651,016,216 of record OY728126.1, read on the forward strand.
CTCTCTGTCTAGCCATCCATATAGGGATAAAAAACCATGATCATGTGTAACTGAGTCCCAAACACCTACTGAAATTCCATACACAACTGGGATGTGAAATGATAATCCGGATATGAAATGATCTTCGATGGATCTCAATGAAGCCGAAGTATCACCTACACATAGTTGTGTCCCAATCACACTACTAAACATTATTCCTATGATGGTTGGATATTAGAAAAATTGTTGAGTTGGTTAATGATCACCCAGATGGTATCATGTCCCCTATATATTCATGGTAATCCCGCCATGAATTACACCTATATCACCTCCTGCTTTCTCTTCAGCACCTCAATAGGTTGGTTCAATCCCATTATACCTACTACTTGACCTTCACTTGTTGAAAAGTTATGCATCTAGCAACAAACTCTACCACTTCCTTCATCATCCCTGCCCACCAGATCTGATGTTGGAGATTTGGGTATGTCTTATCCACACCCATATATACCACCAAATGAGATGTCTGGAACTCCCTCAGAACCACGCACTGCAATTCCACTGCTATAATAATTTTCCCTCTAAAAAAATGATGTTATCCACATATACCAAATACCAATCATGGGTATTCCCTGAGGAAATATAAGAACATAAGGTCCCACCATTGTTATCCCCTCATTGTGCCCCCCTAACACATTGTATGAGTGGAAAGTTGAAAAGCATCAAATGATGGTATTTTACTCCATCTCTATAAACAATGGATATCTAAAATGAGTCTAACTTCTCTGATGCCTTTCTCAATAACTACAAGATGGATATCTTTCTAAGAGAATGATCCACTATGTTTCCCTTCACAGGAGTATAGAAACACTCTATGTCATAGTCATGGTGGAACTCTATCCCTTTCCACTTTATCCAGTTTAGATCCTTCTAGGATCAGATACACATCAGACTATTTTGATCAGAGTAGACAGTAAAATGAATTCCCATCAGGTAGTATCACCACATCTTCAAGGAAAATAATAACACTGCTAAATAAATATCATGGGCTATATAGTTATTCTCATACTCTCTCAACTGGTGTGGATCATATGCAGTCACTACATTACCATCTATTTTCGTACAACCACACATGGTCCCAGATTCATCACAAAACACTACATACCTGAGTCCCTTCTCCGGTAATCTCATGAAGTGAGTGCTCATCATCCTCTACCTCATCTCTTAAAAGCACTTCTCTCACTTCTCTTTTCTCATGAAAGGCTTCTTCTTAAATGTCAAAGACGTCAAGGGTGCTACTACTATTAAAACATTAGGTACAAACCTCCAATATTACCCATCCAGAACTAGGAAACTCTGTACCTTGGTAAAACTATTGGGTGGATCTCAAGAAAGAACCTCATTATTCTTTACTAGATCCACTATGACTCTGGACTATGAAATGACCTTTCCCATAAAGTAGACTTCTGCAATCCTGAACATGCACATCAAGAGTATCCCATAAATCTGGTTCTCTTGAAGTGTGTCCAGGACTATCCTCAAGTATATCATGTGATCCTCCCCATACACTAAGTAAACTAGGATTTCATCAATGAAGACCATCATGAACTGTTGTTAGTAAGGCTAGAAGATCTTGTACATGATTTCATTGAACACTTCTAGGGAATTAGACATTCCAAATAGAATCACGATGAACTCATATTGGACATACCAACATCTGAAGGCTCTCTTAAGAACATCATCATCCCATACATGAAGATCATGATATCCATATCTGAGGTCAATCCTTCGGAACCACCTCACACCCTTCAACAGATCTAAGATGTCATCTATCCTTGGATGTTTTATTTTTTCTTCCCAATCGCTGAATACAGGCACCATAATTCTATAAATAATCTCAATATCTCATTTCCCTTCATAGAAAATTACAAGGGATTCCTAGGGTGAAAAACTCAGTCACATGAAGCACTTATTATATAGGTACTCCAACTATACCCACAACTCGCAAAGCTCTGTGGGGGACATTCGATATACTAGTTTAGATATCGGTGCCGTCCTATGATATAGATCAATGCAGATGTCTACCTCTCTATGGGTTGGTAATTCATGGACATTGTTAAGAATGACATCCTAATACTCAATAACCAATATAGTAAATAGAAGACTACTATCATCCACTACATTGATGGTGAGTCAAGGAAACCTATGAGTAATCAGATGAAAACTCCAACAATTAATTCCATACTTCACTGCATGCCTTTCTTGGTCACCAAAAAAATAAAAACCTGGTCTCATCCCAATGGATACACCACACTCAATGCCAAAAAATGTCAATATCTGCAGGAAATATGGATAACCAGTCCATACCTTGAATGAAGACTTAAGGACTTTGTGCCTCTTATAATGGATCCCAAACAAAACATTAGCCTATAAGAGTAATATCACACACTCAGCACCAGTGTGTGATCATCGATTCCCCTCTCATATGAGTCTCTAAATGTAAGGTTTGATACAATGGTTCTATTGGAATGATTGTGCCCCGAACAAGGTCCATGGAATGACAGTAATGACTGAAACATGTGTATATTAAATTATCATATTGGGTGTAAAAGACACATATTGTACTTCTAATAATTCCTGGAGCACCGAGGTTATAAGCCTCCATTGCCTACAGCTAGGGTCATCCGTACCCACAAGCTCCCATAGCTTGGTGTGGACCACCTATGGGTGGTGGTGGTAATATGTCAATCCTCTTCCCCCTCCTTCAACCCTACATACTTATTTCTGTGTCTATAGAACTAAAAACCACCCTTCTCATGTCACGTCCTCTGTCTTGGTTGTCCCTCAACTATATCCTAATTGTTTGTACATCAATTTGGAAAATCTAAAGGCATATGTCCCCAACCACCACATGAGTAACACAGTTTTTCCTTCAGCAGACTCTCACTTCCCTGGGAGCCTCGCACCATTGATCTTATGTCATGGGCTCATCTCCTAGAGTTATTGACCTACTTCGGTCCTTTAAAAGGATATGGGATACCTACCACTAATGATTAAGAAACCTTGTGCCTACTGGTATCTCGCACTAGTAGTGTCTACTCTACAAGAAATATATCCACAAGAATAGATCAATCCAATAACCAGAATATGTTTGAATGATATGGGATATCATGGATGGCCAGATAATTCATTATAAGAACTATTCAAAGGACTGATCCATGAGGAATGGGTCTCACACCATATTCGTTGATTAGTGAGAATTATCAATAAACATTATTGAGTATTCCACCACATTCTGACTACCCTGCAATAGATGTAGGATATTCTGGATACCCACTGAGCATAACGTAACATGAATGAACTCCTCCATAAATTTATGCTCTATGTATATCGGAGATATATTCACATCATCATGTTTTAGGGCCACTAAGCTCCACCACCTCCCCACTCAACCCTGAAGAAGACTCACAACAAAAACATCCATTTGGCCAGTAGGTGTCCTCAAAAGTTTAAAGACATGTGTAACTAGATACAATCAATCCCTAGTTACCTGGGTCATGTATCACCCCCAAAACATAGAGTTCAATACCTTTAAAACTAATGAAATTCTCTCAGCCTACATGTATCCTCAACTTGTTGCACTAGTAGTAATTATTACTCGACGAGCGATGGTATCACTGCTAAACCACCCAAAAGGGAAATCTCAAGTACAAGTCCATGTACAGAAACTTCATCTCTATGAGGATCATTCTAATGATTAGGAAATAGAATCCTGACTAGATATCTTCAGGGAGGCATCCCAAAATTAAACAAGATATATCACAATCAATAGAGTATACCAGGTGAGCTGACTCAAGAAGGACATGATAACACACCCAAATCCTATATGACACATGTACCATTAACATACCAAAAATATTTTTTTCATGTATCAGGTTGAAATGAATGTACCCAAAGTCCTTGTGTTTGGATATGTTAGCCACTACACCAACCCTAATTTCCCTAACCTAAGACCCAATCTTGAAAAATTGACACAATTTACCAAACCGACATCACGAACTCCTGGTACTAATATAGAACATACCCCTCTGATACCACACTATCATTACCCATCCTAGAGTGTCTGATATTGTGACTATCCCAATCCCACCACTGATAGTCTTGGTGATTTCTTCTAGCACCGAGTAGGGAGAACCCAGAAATAGTAGGCACTTGCCTATGTACATGTACACATGAAAACATCTCCAAGCCCAAGATACTAAAATGTAAAAACACTAAGTAGATAATGAACTAATACACTAAGATAGAAAAAATAGATCATGAAAATTGGAAACTAGAATTTATATTGTCCAAAATACAAGTGCACTGAATGAATGATTCTGCAACAGTGAAAGCACATCTTCCTGAGACTCATCCATAGAAAATATAACAAGCATAAACCCACACCGTAAGTGATCAAACCATAGATTGTCCTATTCGTGGGGTTTTCTATGTTCAACATTTAATTTATGAATGGTAAATGAATCACAAATAAATAACACCCTACCTGGGGTTTGGATCGAACATTGACGATGTGAGAAGCCATGTCATCATCGTTCATTGATTCATCGATGCTCGATCTGAGTTCCAATCTCTAATCCACAATAGCTGTTGAGATATATTACTCCCCCTATCCTTAGGGGAATTAGAGGGTTATGTCAATAACCATATATTTCTAAAAATAGAATTTTTTTTTGAAAACTCACATTATGTCAAAATTAAATATTATTAATAATCATTTTAATGATTTTTAGGTTCAAAATAAAAATTTCACAGTCGACCAATGTTGATCAATGTTAGGCCCCACTTAAGGAAAAGTATTTGTTCTGAATGTAATGGTTCCCTCATATATCTGATACAGACATCATTTTATGATATATCCTAGTTCTAAACAAAAACCACCCACACACATTATAAAACACTGAAAAATATTCAATGAATCATTTCGGGAACACCGGGCCAAAGAATCCCAAGCCATATTAGTGACTTGTATTAAAATATTCCCAATAAATTTAGAAAAATAAAACCATAGAAAATAAGATTCACTAAATAGCCATCATCCTCTGGAATTTAAGTAGACGTTATTAAGTCCATGTGACCCAACAATCCAACTATCGGTTTGGTGGTAAGCCAGGTCAGGACATTACGAAGGGATATCAGAGCCGTCCATTTTCATATTGCCTAATTATTTTCGGCTAGTATATAAGATACTAGGAATATGATGGTGAATGGAAAATAACCATGCTTCAGACTGAACACCCTTTGTATAGTGAAATGACAATGTGGCCATGGATAGGGTTAATGTTTATATTGTTTTCATATAGTGATGATGTGACATAACCTAGAGTGACTGGTGTAATTTTCATTGCTAATGATTAATGAAATTTATGGTATTTATCTCCTGTCCAGGAATGGAAATGGGGTTTCATTACATGCCTTGTATTAGGAACATAATAATTTAACAATTCATGCATATTCCATGCTATGTAGTTTCATATACATGCTTCTTGATGTCTAATTGTGTTCCATGGATATTATTCGATGCTAATTTTTATATCATGTTCAGGAAATTAATTAGTATTATATTACATGCTTATATTCATATAGAATGTTTATCTTCTCAGTTATAATATTTGTAGTGACATTCTAGTTCTTTTTTGATGTAATTGATATCATAAGTTAAATGGTATTTAAGTTAATGGGATTTTAATGCCAAATTTTAAGGTGTATGGGCACTTTATGTAATGGTATATGACCAACCATATCTTTAAACTATCATATATGACCATGTTGTATTTTTTAAATTATATTCAATGTGGAATTTGATTAATTTTGAACTATAGTGATCTTGTTAACTTTTAAAATGATCAAATGGTGCCAAGTAGGCCAGTTAGAGCATTTTTTTTTGATATAGTCTATTTTGGGTGTTTGAAACATGAATTAAAAAACAACAACTATTGGGTTTCATTTTAATGAACCATTGTTGTATTATGGGACCCTCATAGGTATCTTTATCTTTAATAACATGAAAGGAACATATTTTGATAAATTTTTTAATTATGACTGAATTTCATGAAATGTAAATTGTTTTTAAAAGTATGATTGTTGAGGATTGCCTATTTCTATTTGAGAAGATGGTTAAAATCAAATGCCTTGCGTTTTTATTTTAAAATGGAACCTCATGTTTTGATTTAATATTTTAATGATTGTAATTTAATTTGAATAAATGTAATGTTTTAGAAAATTGAACCATGGGTGATGTATTCTATTTAAATCATTCATGTAGGGGTTGTTCGAGTTTCTCCTTTGAGATTCATTGGAATTGAAGTGCGATCATTTGATATTGGAATTATTTTCAGTAGAAAAGTCTTAGATGATTAGATATGATCTTAATGTCTTCTATTAGCATGAAATAGTGATAGTATTGGTGCTTGTTCTTCATAAGGGAATGACATGAGGTAGGTAGCACCCTAAAAGTTTCATGCCTTGATAAATCATGTGATATTTTTAATGTTTGGTTCCATTCTGGTGCTATTGCCCTTTTTAGGACTTTTAGATTCCAATGAAACCCTTATTCATATGACTCGTCTTTTTTTCGCTTTTGTTTTGGGAATGAGAATCAGGAAATGATAGTTATAAGCTGGTTAGACATACCATGGGCATGGTCAATCTCTTAATATGTTTCTTGAACGTTTTATCCTCATTGATGGATAGAATTGTGTATCACCATATGGGTTATTGGTCGTATGGGTCAATATTACTCTGGACCAAATATATTGTATGTTCATCCAATACATGAATGAATAGGGATTATAAGGCTGTGGGTAGTATCTAGGATGTTCCATCTTTCTTCTTAAAACATTGAGGTAGTATGCATTCATATATGTGGTACCTTTAATGTTGAAAATGATAGATTAGGCCGGTTGAGATCAATGAAATCATTATCCTTTAGTTGTTCTTCATGTTCTAGGGTCATCTCCAAAGTAGATTGACTTTTGAGTTAAAGAATCATGATCGTCCCATTGAATGAGATGAATTCTATGTGAATTGGGTGTTTGGAAATGCTGAATTTTTTGGGATTACTCTAATGTCACTTTCCATGATTTATATGAGAATGTATTGGGGGGGGTGTCACATCTATGTTTATGATGAATCTATATCAAGTTCCATTTTGAGCAACTGGTCTATCTATATTCATTCAATAAATAGGACACTACTAAGAATATTTAGTCTGAAGAACATTTCTATGCATTTATAAAGGAAATATCTTCTTTAGGGTTATATCTATATGAAGTACATTCCAAATACTAAAAATTATGATACATGATAAATCATATGGGATGGAAATTCAAGCACGTGAAAATTTCCATGAGATCCATGTTAATGGAATCACCACCATTGAATGCCTCCAAATCAAGACTTATGATTTTAACTTATTAAGATTTCATGAGGGGTACATAACATAAAATTATGATGAAATAAAAATATACCTATTAAGGTAACAATTAATATATCATATATGTCTTTCATATTTTTCATTTTGACTTCTATATGAAAAAGATATTTTTTTATATACAAATATATTTTTATATATTACATTATAATAATTTTTTTTTTAAATTTTAAAATATACATTAGATAAAAATAATTTCATATTTTTATTTATAATTTATAAATTAGTTTAATATTATTTTTTGTAATTTTTATATTAGAATTGGTTTTTATATTAATATTGAAAAATATAGATATTACCTAAATATTCACTTTTATGACAACATAATTATACAATAATTTAGTAATTTTTCATTGAAAACGTTTCATATAACAATTTTTAATTTAAATATAAAATAATTTATTTAAAATTACTATGTTTAGTTTGTAAAACCCATGCTTAGTGTTTAGTAAACATAAGATGTATTTTACTCTGAATACTAATTTATTCACTTCTATTAAAAATTAATTTATCATATAATGTATAACTAAAATGAGGAATATTATATTTTATATTTTATATAAAAATGATCATGTTATGTAATAGGTATATTTTATTTTTCATAAAATTATAATTAATAATATTAAAGTTAGTGACCATTATAATGGTAAAACTGTTATTTTCAAAGAAATATTTTAAAAATATTTTATATTTATTTTATAAATAAAAAAATTAGTATCTTATAAATGGTGAGTTTAATATAATATTGAATATATATTTGAATATATCACCCCTCATAGAATTTTAAATCAATACTATATAAGATTAATATCACATAATAAAGAAGAAACATTCTTTCTATAAAATAATATATATATATATATGATTTTTAAATTATAAATTTAATTGTATAATAATTTGGAATTCTAATATATGTAATTTAGAAAATAAATTAGGTTCATAAAACCCAAAATTAGTAATAGAGACTATTTTATATGTTTCATAAAACATTTTTTACAAAAGAAAAAAATTAGATGTCCTATTAAAAACAAGAAAAAATATTGAAAATAAAAGAACAAATGACTTCTAAAATGCTTCAATATTTTTTGGAAATTAATTTTTGAAGATTTATGATACCTATCTTATTGAAAAAGACATTATATTTATCATTTTTATTCATATACCAATAATTGTTTTTTGATTAATGTGAAAAATATGAGGGTATTCAAAAACGTTCCCATTTGTTAATTTATAAAATTAGACCCCTTTAGCGCTTCATCTGTAATGTCTCAACCTAGGTTCCATTGGCCAAAGCCCTGAGATGGTTGGTTACATGACCATAGGCATGTGAACCGAAATGCTTAATGTTGACGACTATTAATGCGGGTCTTATATCGATCATTGAGAGACTATAACATTTTAAAAAAGTATAAAACTAATGTATATAAATAAACAATAACCAATATGAAATAACCAACAACATGATTAATAAAATTTCCAGAACAACCACAATCACATACTGAACATAAAATTTAACAAATATCCTTAAATAAATAGTAGATATGTAATGAAAAATAGCTATAAAGTCTCAAATGAAAGGCCCAATGAAAGTAATCAAACAACTCCCAAGCAGGTTAGGATACCATGTCGGGTTCCCTCATCCATGGTCCATCCCATATGAGCCATAAAATAAAGTGCTTTATCCCTTATCATATCATGTAAAAATGAAATCTATTCATATAGTGATAAGGATCCTGAATTAGGGTTTCTAAAAAACTACATAGCCCACCATAAATATTATATAAAATAATATATAGACAATACTAGGGATTGTAATATGATAAAGAATAAACTAAAAAAAATAATATAAATTCATTACATATATTAAATTATTCTTCGAACCAGAGCACACATTTAATGAAAAAATCATTATAACAAATTGGCTTTAATTATCCTTTTAATTTAAATTTAATATCATGAATACAAGGAACCATAGTCCGAAACAGACAGTATGGTTCCATAATGACATGTGTTACACCCCATTAGTATTTAAAGCATCAGTCCCCATCACAGACCTAGTGCATTAGTAAATCAAATATGGGTATTTAGATAATCATTCAACATCTGAAACTCATATAGTAGTCAATCATGTATGGGTACTTGGAGTGTAATTCTACATCCCACACTCATATTTCAATCAATAAAATATATATTACATATATCTTATTTAAAAAGAATAATCAAAATGAACCATATTATCATCATTCACATCATGGATTCCATTTCAATTATCAAAATAGCATGGTTCAATACTTCAATCACATGGAATAATATGAACAATTCAACATTAAAAAATATTATAGTATTAAAATAATATAAATCATTTACTCATTAAGGACAAGTCAACTATCTCATTATTATCATTTTCAATTATTTCCTAATAACATTACTCGAGTAATTTTACAATCTCAATATCCCATCAATTACAAAATCAGAATATTCCATTAATTAATTAAAAAATTAAATAATATAATTCTACTGATTCCAATTTCCCCAACTTTTATAAAAATTAATTATCTCATGGATATTATTTATATTAAATTCAATCTATAATGAAATTAGAAAATATTGAAATATAATTTTCAAAATTACATAAACTTAATTTAATTATCGTTAATGGAATATTAGTTTAGACCAAATTTTACATGTTTGATGACAAACCGTCATCAACATAAATCACTTTTTGAAGAAGAACAAACAAGATCATAATAAATAACAAGATCTAGATATGAAAAACACATCCAAGATCAAATGAATTATATCCATGGAAACATAGATCTCGATAAATTTCCAAAAGTGTACAACATCTCTATAAAGGATGAGGTAAATAGTGTATAGATAGGTGAATCAAATAAAGGTTACAATATTTTATTGGTAGATGTTCACATATTTAATTAAGGCTTTGATTCGTCAAAAACAGATGTTAGAAATCCTTGTAATCCATCCATAAACTTCTAAAAATGATAGAATTCATTTTAGGTTAATGATATGGTGGTTCAGGATATATGAATGGGGTTTAACGATGTTTGAATTAATTTTTGTCTACTGGAATCTTTTTATGCATAGTTACCTATATGAGGAACACAATTTTTCTTAACCGATTTCCTAACTATGATCCTCCACTAAAGGGGGTCCTTGTTTAATACTAAGAGGGTGAATGGTTTGAGAAACTGTGTTCTTGGTGTGTCAATCCACTATGTTTTGGTATGCCCAATTAACTAAAATGGCTGCATGGTTTATGAAAACCATTTACCAACTATCAAGTTGTTCTATTTATTAAAATATTCTCCAACTTCTTTCAAAAAATCCCCACTATATGAAACAAAATATAGATACTCAAAACAAGTAAAAATATTATTTGTAAATGGTCTACAAGCATCTATATAAATGTTTGAGATATTACAATCTCCCCACCTTATAACCGCTCATCCTCGAGCTATACTAATGAGAATTTCAATTATTATGATTTAAAAAGATTGGGCCACTGAGCTCAAATATAACTTCCTCTCTCCCATATTTCCTCCATAACCAGACCATGTTACCACAATACTCAATCAATCTACAAAAACTATCACCAAATAAAATTTCATTATGAACCAAAAAAACATATTATATGATCCTCAAAGGATGCATTATTATCAAGCTCAAGATCATGCATAATGACCACATGAGAAGGGTGAGGGTTGATTCCAATGAAGTTGTGGCACAAGAAAAAATCATGCATTGCACTGTACCTATGTGTAATATCCCGTTGGTATTATACTAATCTGATTCTCTCCACAATCTAAAATGGACCATTAATAATTGGTAATAACATACCCTATCTATGAATTCCATAGTGACCCAATATTTCTAAAACCTGAAGGTAAACATGATCACCCTCTATAAAAACTATTGTTTTTCAACACCTATCAGCATAAGAATTAATTCTACTCTGAGCTGTAGCTATATACATCTAAATCAACTAATGTTTTTTGAAATCTCATAAGCGAGAATTAGTCCCAACAACGATTACTAACCCGCCTTCATCTAACATTAAGGGGATATGTAAGGTATACCAAAAATATCCTAATATAGTTCCATTAGAATAGTTTCATGATAAATATTATTATAAGTGAACCCCACAATATATATATTCTTCACCCAACACCCAAACATTTCTAGAATACACACATATAAAATATCCTTGATCACCTATATCTTATGATATATCATCACATATTTCTGAATGTATAATGCTGTACTCAATAAACACTTTTTTCCAGGAACATTATACAATCCCTTATAGAATAATCAAGTAAAAAGTGAGTCAGGTTATGAAAATAAACTCCATGGATCCCTGTGTAGATTTATTATCTCTTGAACAGAAATATCTTCCAACATACCCTCGGATAATGTTACTAGTATATGAAAGAACTTTTCTACATTTGTCAATCGGTCTGCAATCATCAAAATGGCATAATTTTTTAGGCATCTATTGGAGACCCATGACAAAATCCATGGTATGTATAACCTACATAAATTATAGAATGAGAAAAATATGTAGTAAACCACCATGTCATTGATGCTCATCCTTCATCAATTGAAATATGTATTACCATGTTACGAACCATTTTATCTCCTTTTAAATCTTGGAAACCAATTCATCTATTGTAGGACACAATATAGTTTAGTCATAAATGAATGCACCTCCAACATTAATGGATGAAATTCACACATCATCTCCTCACATATAATCGTAGGCACAACAACCCAATTCCTAACATAGATGTTCTCATCCTCATTTATAGTCCAATCGGATGTTGACTACCCCTTAAAGGATTTTTATTAAAGAAAAAGTCTCTATATCCTCATAATGCCTCCCCACAATCTAGATCAAAAGTGTGGACATCATTGAAACTAATACAAGATTCATCATCTCCTGACCCTCCTGAGCCATAACATACATCTCATCCAAAAAATTCCTCATCTTCCACTTAATATATAGACCCCTGAAATACACAAGTGTTCATGTTTCATATTTGATTATCATCATTATTATTTAACTTCATGAAAATATAATCTTTCTCAAAATAAAATGACTACATAAATCAACCGATCAATGGTGTCTATAATTCAAGTCTCATTTAGAAAAGATGTAGTTAATGCAATTGTGATCCACATACTCAATACAATTTTTTCCCAGAAAATAATTTCTCAAACAATTATAATCATAAAACACTACAACTAACACAAGGTCATGTGTATGGTAGTTCATATCCTGTGGCCTCAACTGTTGAGACCCATTTTCCACAACATGATCTCCCTTTGTCAGGACTTCTCTAATCCATATCCTAGAATATCCAAAAAAATACCATATATTACTTCCATAGCTCATGTAGGATCATTATCAGTGTGGTATTTAAATTCTTCCTCATCTCCTAGAATGAATTTTGACATGATCTACAACATTCAAACATTATTCCATTCTTGGTCAGTGCCCAAAGTGGTGATGCCAAATGGTAAAATTCCTAGATGAAACTCAAATAATAACTCAAAAATCTGATAAAACTATGTACATTGAAAAAATTATTTGGATATTACCAAGAAACAACTTCCCACACATTCTCTTTGGGAAAAAATGTACTTATAAAATAATTTATTTTCATTATTAATTAAATAGTTATATTCATCATAAAAGAGTACTAAAATAATTATTATTTACTTTTATTATTAAATCTATAAAATTTGAATATTAAATTCATGTATAAAATTATAAATAAAATTTATATATCTTATTTGTAAAATATTATATATTTATATCATAGAAAAATTAAATAAAAGATTTGAAAATGATAGATTAAGTGTTGGTATTTTTTGTGACACGCAAAATTTTAAATTATAATTTAATATTTAATGTTATGATTTACAGAAAAAATTATCTTTATAAAATAGATTTCAAAATTAATATATTGTTTTCTTATTATTATAAGAAATTTTTTTGAGACCATAATTAAATTTTCAATGTGTCATAAAATTACAAATAATTTAAAAATTTGTATTTTATTAAAAAAATTATGATTTACATAAAAAATTAAATTTATCATATTTTGAAAATTAATTTCATAAAATTGAATTTATTTTTGAATTCAACACATCAAATATTTTCTGTTTAATTTTCTATAAATTTTCTAAAATAATTGAATTTTTTGGTGCATAGTGAAATATATTAAATTAACGTATATTACATTATAAGTTAAAAAAATATCTATTGACTCATTGTGATAAAAAAATCATAATATATATCAATATTTTTGAATTTTTGTATTTATTATTAGAAATAAAAACTATTAATTATGTTGATTCAAAATAATAAACTTTTGAATAAAATAATAAAAAAACCCCTCTCCCAAAATATAAATACCACCCTCACAACCTCATTTCCTCACTACCATATAAGATTATATCATTTTTAAGAAAACCCAATTCTATTACCAGGATTCTTCTCCATGTATAAGACCTTATGGTCTCACCAAAAGTGCCAAAACATGTTTCTTAAAGAGGTTCCCAAGAAGATGATGTTCAAGAGATAAAAACCTCTTTCATTTTTTAAATTTATTTTCAATTATCTTTCTTTTCATAATCACCGGTCACCTACACTCATTAAAGAGATATAAAAACATCATTATATTATATATAATATAATTATATTATCATAACATAATATCCATCATCAGTCCTCTCCTATTCTTTTCTTATTCTAAAAAATGATACCATAGTCTTTGATGTGTTGATTTACCATCATAATGGACGATGTGTTTTCATTTTCCATTACCTACATCAATAATGGTCACAAAAAAATTATTGTGGTTATATAATATTTTAGTAGACATATTATAAATTATGTAATTTTATAGAATCAATATATAAACATGATATTAAAATAAATGTTATATGTTCTTGAAGGTTCCAACAACTCTGAAAATGATTTAAATCATTTTCATTAATGTTTTATCTAATGAATCATCCTTATATCAGAAAACAAAATGTTATATGGTATTATTATAAATTATAAAAAAATATTAATACCATTTTATTCCACTTTTATTATCTTCATTCCACTCTTTATGAAAATCCATAATGAACCAACCATGGAAACCATGAAATAAACGCACCTGAAATAATAAAAAAAACATTATCAATAAATGGTTGGAAATGAATTATAATAAGACAATATAAGGAAAAAAAGAAATGAATATAGTTATTTAATAAATTAATATCACTCTTTAAGTATCTATACAATATTATTGATCACATTTTATGGAATTCAAATTTGAAGTAAGGGACTATTCTTTAAAAATCCAGTAATAAAATTTTATAAAAAAATTTCAAATGGAAATTTTTTACCATATATAGACTTAGATTATTTTCCCTATTTCATGAAGCCTTATTTTATTGAATTATTATTTATAATATTTAATGTTTTTTTTCAAATTATTTTTGTTTCTTTTCATGCATATAGGATGCTTTTAAAATATATGATTTTCCTCAAAGAATTATTTTTATAATAAAAATATTAATGTTTTAAGATTAATTTATAGTTCTTGGGAATCATTTATGATTATGAGTGGTTCCATTATAAACCAAATAATTTTGGGTTTGTGATATCCCAGTAATGAATTGGGCATGTTGGAATTTGACATATATTTTTATTCCATGTGTAACTATGATAGTCACATTATATGGTAGGCATGATGGTTACTTTTTAGGGTAGTCATGAGGGTTAAAAATCATATGATTTCAATGAGGAAAAATATAATCAGTAAGAATGGTATGAAAATGATTCCCCATGTTACCTAAATGGTTTATTTATGCTTTATTGAAATTTTTTTTTCACAATTTTTGTATTTGAATCATTAAGATTGAGAAGAATATCTTTATGAAAATGAAATCATATGTTTAAACGTATTCGGAAACTAATAATTAATTTCCTTCAATTTATGTCCCTTAATATTATATCTGTTCTCATCCCATGTTTTAAAATCTTTCACAAGGTTCAAGTATTTGTAATATAATAGATGAATCTAAGAGGATGTTGTAATGAATTTTGTTGAAAATAATTCCTATTTTATTAAAAATATATTTGTGTTATAGAAGTGATAGAAACTATTTTATTAGTATCCATATTGTATTCGTATAGTTTGCTTTTTATGAATTATTACCTTAATGTATAAAAATATAAACCAAAATTTTCATTGGGAATGTAATTTGTGTATTCTGTTTGAATTAACTACATAATGTTTTGTGTAAGTCTATGGTACTTATAATTGTTATAAGAGCACATTTGAGTTAACATTATGGGATAGAATGTTGTTAATATAATAATATAAATGATTTATACCTTACGGTTATGTCTAAATTATATAGAATACAAATATTACCATATTTCATCATCAATTATATGTCTATTCAGAATGGTTTTTCGTAGAAGAAATTAACAAGCTAATGTATTAAGACACTGAGAGCATGATATCATTCCAAATCTACAACATCGAATTATGGGAATTAAAAATAAATAGTTTTTAGTAGAAGTGTATTTTTAGAGATAAGAAATAAATTGAATTACAATATCTGAAATGAAAAATACTCAGATTCCATAGAGGAAAATGGAAATAGTGGGAAATTTTATTATGCGACACCCTCATGCTTTCAAGGGATAATTTAACCCAATGGTGGAATAAAGGCGGAATAAAACCATTGAAAATATTTTCTATGCCTATTGGTATTCATAAAATCAAATGTATAGTACTTTTATTTATGTTCTTGTAGAGGATACCGACTAGTAGTGGTCAATGGTCAGTAATATCAAGGAAAGAGATTATATTGACTCCCTGGAATGGGATAAATTGAAGAATATTTTCAATAATTTTTTTTCCTAAGGCTATTCTACATAGAATAGAAAATTAATTACACGAATTTAAACAAATGGAAAAATATTATTTGTCAGTGTATTATGAAAACATCTCTCAATTGGAAAGGTATCCTATAAATCTTACTCAGGATATTGATGGTAACTTTAATTATTTTTTACTCTAGATTGAAGACAATATTTTGAAAGGAATTGGATTCCCATGAATTTAATATCTATGAGAATAATTTTTGATGTCTTGAGAGGGTTAAAATGAAGTTTTCTTATAATCACATAGACATTGAGGACAACAACACAAAAAGGCCCACATAGAATGTAGTGGGTGAGAATCAATTAAATAAATAGGAATGTATGAAAATCAATTTTCCATTAAATTGAATGTTTGGTAAAAAGTACCATGTGAATTACCTAAAAAATGTTGTTAATTATTTTTGGAGTTTAATGTTTGGAAATAAATACTATGATTTAAATGATATAGATTAGAATTTTGGTATGTTTAATTTTTATATGAAAAATATAATTTATTTTAAATGTGATATGATGAAGAATTATGCACATGTCATTCCAATAAATGATTTTTATGATGGGAATTAGCTAGAATATAAAATGATAGGTGCAACAAAATCCATTTCGACTACTTCAATAGATGTTTGGCCTCCATTTAATTTGTATCAGGTAAATTGTGTGTTTACTAATATTTTTATAATGTTTTGTTTGATATGGGGTCTACACATTCATTTATATCTGATTAATTAATTAGTAAATTGGAAGTTTCACCTCAAATAATAAAATCATAACATCTGGTAGAAACAAAAGGGGAAATATTATCTCAAAATGGCTTATAAAAATCTTTAAATTATTTTCATTGTAAACAAGATACTTTAAAACCTAGTTGTTTTTCCTTTATTAGAGTTTGATGTTATTCTGGGTATGAAATGGATTTATTTTTTTCATGATTTGAATGATTTTAGATATAAATAATTTATTTTTAAGAAATATATTAATTTTTTTTAAAAAAAAGGAACCCATTCAATTGATAACATATCATGTTGCTGAGAAATTGTTAAAATATTTAAAGGAATGTTATCTTGCACATATTGTAGAAAAAATGGAACTATTTAGATTAATGATGTCTTTATGGTAAATAAATACCATAATGTTTTCCAAATTTATTTTCCATTTG
The DNA here is from genome assembly GCA_963277665.1 of Viscum album. Classification (NCBI taxonomy): domain Eukaryota; kingdom Viridiplantae; phylum Streptophyta; class Magnoliopsida; order Santalales; family Viscaceae; genus Viscum; species Viscum album. The sequence continues at coordinate 651,033,814 of OY728126.1, forward strand.
TTATACATGATCATAAAGTTGAATTTACTATTGAATTATATCCTAATGTAAATCCAATATCCAAACTCCCTTATCTAAGGTTTTATGTGTAACTTTTAGAATACAAAGTGGTTATAGGATTTTTTTTAATAATGTTTTAATTCATCCTATAACTTCACCATGGGGTGTTCCAATACTGTTAATTAAAAAGAATAATGTTTCCTCAAGACATTTAATGGATTATAAATATTTAAATAAAATTAATATTGAGAATGAATATACATTTTTTCATATCAATGACTTTTTTGATTACATATATAGAGCTCAGTATTTTTCAAATATATACATGTTATCCATGTATAATTTTATGAAGGTAAAGGTTGATGGAATTCCTAATATATCATTCTAAACCAGATATAGGAATTCTGAGTTTGGTTTGTAAAATTCCTCTACTGTATTTATGGATCTTATAAATAGAATCTTCTATGAATAATTATATAAGTTTTTTTTATATTGGTTTATTGAAAATATTAGGAGAAACATGAAAAATATATAATGATTTTTTGTAAAACCCATAATTAAATTTATTATATGGGAAGTTTATAAAATGTGATTTTTGGTTGCAACAGATTTCCTTTCATGGAAACATTTTATGTAAGGATGAAATAACTATTGACCCCACCAAAAAATTAGTGATTTATGAATGTACGGGAGAAAAAAATGTTGCTAATATTTATAGTTTTATTAGATTAGATGTCTATTATCGATCGAATATTAAATATAAGGCATATTTATATTCCTTTATAACTATTTTGACATGAATATTTGATAAAATTATTTGGAAAGAAGACTATGATGTTTCGTTTCAAGAACTGAATAGATTATTTGTGAATTCTCTAGTTTTGGATCTTCCTTCTATAAATAGATTGTTTTTCATCTACAATAATTATTCATTCAAGGTAATTGGTTTTATAATTATAAAGAATGATGAGGTAATTACTTATGCATCAAGACGACTAAATCTTCATGAGGTAAATTATCCCACACATGGTTCAGAATTAGCATCTTTGGTTTTCTATATAAAAACCTATATAAATCATTTATATAGATCCAAATGTGAAATATATATTAACAATAATATTTTGAGGAATATATTTACTCAAAAGGAGTTGATAATGAGGAATAAAAGATATCTTTAAATGATAATGGATTATTATTGAATGATCAATTAACTTCTAAAAAAATAAAACATTATGGCAGATGGATTGAGTCAAAAACTCCAACCTACATTAAAAATGTTAAATTTGGAAAATAACTCGATTAATTATTTAATGAATTTTTTCATTGAAGTTATTGGTGCAAAAAAATTATTTATTTTGATTCAGGTGGCAGTAAAATCATCCCTACTAGAAATAATTAAATAATCATAAAAGAAATACTGTGAGTTATAGAAAATAGTAGAATTGGTTATAAAGTGTATGATACCAAAAGGTATATTTTATAAATATTATTTATTGATATTTGGGAAGATTTTATGGGTTCCTTGTAATTCCCAGTTAAATAATGATTTAAAAAATGAATATCGTAGTTATTTGTTTTCAGTTTATCCTAGGATAAATATGATGTAAAAATACTATGAGGTGTATTACTGGTGGGATGTAATGAAAAGATATATTGATGAATTTACAATGAAATTTTTTACTTGTCAATTGGTAAAAGGGGGTGAAAAGAAACAAAGGGGAAGCTTCAACCATTGATTGAACATATAACAAATGGAAAAATATATGGATGGGAATCATGGTGGGACTACCAAATACTTCTTAATGTAATAATGTGATTTTGGTTATTGTTGATCGACTGACTAAATCTTCACATTTTCTTTGTATTTGAGATATAATATCATTATATCATCTTTCTCATATGAATCCCAAAGGGATTGTTAGGTTAAATGGATTTCCTCAATCTAATGCATCTGACTGTGATCACTGGTTCTCTTCTAGATTTTGTAAACATCCTTAAATGGTTTTTGGAAATAAATAAAATTTCAGAACGTCTTTTCATCCTCAATATGATGGAAAATTATAGTGAATAATTCCTAAATTAGAGGATATAATTCAATCTTGTTCAATGTATTAGTAGTGATCTTGGGATCAACATATTCTTTTAGTTGTTTTTTCTTATAAGAATAGTTTTCATTATAGTAATAGATGTGTCCTTTTAAAGAATTATATGGAATGTTGTGTAAGACTATTGAATTGAGGTATGCTGCTTGGGAATGGAATCTAGGGGACCATAATTAGTATAGGAAGTGTTTGAGAAAGTGAAGATGAATGATTAACATGTCAAGATAACTTAGAGAAGAAAGGAAAGTTATGTAGATAATTAAATGAAATTTCGTTATTTTAATGTTGGAGATCATTTTTTCAATAAAATATCACTATGGAAAAAAATTATTTATTTTGGAATGAAAGGAAAACTATGTATATTGTTTTTATGTCCTTTTAAAATATTAGTGAAAGATGGATCAGTTTCCTACAGAGTATCCTTGCCACTATGTTTATCATAGATACACATTTTTTCTATGTTTTTATGTTACGAAATTGTTTCTGTGATTCATATCTAGTTGTGAACCCAAAATATGTTCATCTGGAATAAAGTATTTATTATGAAGAGGAACATGTTCATATTGTTGATCGTAGAAGGAGTGTGTTTCAGTGTAAGGTAAATCACCAGGTTACGGTTTTTCAGAAAAACCCCATGGTTGAAGAAGCAACATGGGAACATGGAAATGCTATAAGAGAATGTTATCCTCATTTGTTTAATAAGTGATTAAAAATTTCAAGGACATAGTTTCCAGAATAGAGTATATTTTAACAACCAATTTATTTATAAAATAAATTATTTTAATTCTAGAACCAAATATTTATATTATATATAAACGAATAATGAAATAAGAGTTATTTATTAAAAATTTTCAACCTATACATATAAAATAGTAACATCACATATGAAAGTTTAACTACAATTAATGTATCCTATTAGTGAAAATATGATATATTTATATCTTGTAAAATGTAAATAAATTTTTTGAAAATGATAAATTAAGTGTTCGTATATTTTATGACACAAATATTTTATTTAAAATATTATAATTAAAATATTTATTTAAATGAAAATTTATCATCATTAAATAGAATCATAAATTATAAAATTCTTTCTTATAATTATTGAAACATTTATGTCACCTTAATTAAGTTTTTCAATGTGTCATATAATCATTTATACTATTAAATTTGATATATTTTTAATAAATTTTGATTTTAATAAAAACTTTCATTTCTAATATTTTTAAAATTTTCATAAAATGGGGTTCATTTTCAAATTCAACATATAAATAAATTGTTAGGTTTAATTTTTCGTATTTTTATAAAATATTTGATTTTTTATGGATAGTAAAATATTGTAAAATGTTGTATATGACATTAAAATTCAAATGCACTATTTCTATTGTAAATTATGATGTAAGCCAAAAAAATATAAAAACATACTTCTATATTTAATGATTATTTTCTTTTTAATTAAAAATTTTCATATTCTAGATCCAAAATAATAATATAATGTATAACATTTTAAAAAAACACCACTCTCATCCACTATAAATACCACCCAACACCGCATATTATCCTCACATCTTTAAAGCCCTTTATCTTATTTTATTTCTACCCAATTACCATCCCTAGCCCCTTCCTAACATCCAAGACCTTTTGGTCTCACCCAAATCCCAAAACCACATCCCCTAAGGTGGTTCCCAATGAGAATAAGTTCAAGAGGTAAAATCATATTTCATTTCCTTATAAATCTCATTTCAATTTATATTATATTCTTATTATATCCTATCCTCCACTAGTGGAAGTGAAATCATAAATATAGTGTAATTTTATTATGTAAATGAAATATCTATCTTTAGCCCTCCCAACATCTCATCTTATTCTAAAAAATTAAAACATCATCAGTGATGTCTCGATTTACCATCATCATAGACTATTTGTTTTCTTTTTAATATACCATATTCAACTATAGACATAAAACCATTACTATCGATAAATCATAATTTATTATACATATTATATGTTATATAATGATATGGAAATAATATATTAACTAGATATTTAATAAAATGTTTAAATTCATGATGGTCGTGAAAATTTCCAAAATAAATTAAATCATTTCCATTAAGGATTTATGTAAATAAAATTCCTCATATCAGAAAAAAAATTTATATGGTATCAATTAAAATTATTTAAACATATTAATTAAAATTTTCAACTTCTGGTATATTTCTTCCATTCGAGAAAAAAATCAATAATGAACCAGTGAAAACCTTTAAATAAACACACCTGAAACAATAAATATAAATAATTATTTTAACTAAATGGGTAGAAATATTATATAATAAGATTTTATATGTAGTTAAACATATTAATATAGTTCTATAATAAATTTATACAACTCAATAAATTATTATATAATACTATTAAACAAATTTCAAGGAATTCGAACAAAAAGTAAGGTACCTTTCATTAAAAATTTTATTTTAATATCGATTTTATAAAAAAATCCACAGGAATGTTTTTTATCATATAAGGTATTATTTAATTTTATTGATTTCATGAAGAATTAATTTTTCAAAGACATATTTAAAATATTTTATAGTTATTTTCAAAAAAAATTCCTCTTCATGTTCATGGTATTATTTTAAAATAATATTTTCCCTCAAGTAATTGAATTTATGATAGATTTATTCATGTTTTATAACTATTTTCTGGTTACTATGAATAGTTTATGACTATGGGTGGTTCCAGTATATAAAAAAAATAGGTGGGTCCATGATATCCCTATTATTCATTAGGTATGTTGGAATTTGACAGGAATTTTTATTCAAGTGTAACTGTGATAGTTTCATTTTAAGGTAGTTGTGATAGTTTCATTGTATGGTAGTTGAGAGGATTACAAATCATATGGAAGCCATGAGGTTTAGAAACATAAATATGTATTGTAATATTATTTTGACCTAGGTAACCTAATTTTTTATTTGTGCTTTATGGAAATATTATGTTTAAACAAAGTATGTATATGATTCATTTAAGGCCATATGTATATCTTTGTAAAAATTAATTCATATAATTATAATTATTCATAGACTAATACTTTCATTATTGTTTTTATGTTCCTTACTGATATTGTTTTATCATCATATGTTTTTAAATGTTTTTATCAGGGTCTCTATATTGCAAACAATAAATAATTCATGTAAAATGTATTGAATAATTTTAATTTCAATAATTCATGTTTTTTTAAAACATTTATATTATTGATGAAATGGACACTATTTTAGTAGAAATCACTTTTTATTCTTGAGGTATGTTATGTATAAATTTTTGAGTAATTATATATAAATATAAACTAAAAAGTTATTTGGGAATATAATAAGTGTATTCTACATGAATTCACTAAATTATGTAATGTTTAAAAAAGGTCCATGTACTTGTTCTACCGAAACACATTCATCTAAGATTATGTGACTCAATAAATGTACATGATCAATCTATAATTGAATATTATATAATTTGTTGTATAAATGATGCTTTCTAAACACACCATGGATAATATCAAGATGTTGGTAGTGGTTTTCTTGAGTCTTGGAGTACACTAAGATGTCATCCATAAATAATTTTACAAATTGATCAAGCTTTAGGTGGAAGATTATTTTTGTCATGGTTGAATACATTATATGATAATTTTTCAACCCAAATGAAATCTTGAGAAATTCATATAGTTCGTAATTACTTCTAAAAGTAGTCTGAGGAATTCCATAAGGTCAGACTCTCAATGGATGATACTGAAATCTCAATTAGTTCATGGATAAAAGACAAGGTCTAATCATTTGGTAAAAAATATTTCCAATATGTGGAAGTGGATAATAGTTATTCATTATCACATGGTTAATATTATGGTAATAAACACATAGGCAGAATGTTAAATCATCTGTTATTGTAGAAAGATACAGTAGAATCCTAAAGCAATGTACTCAGATAGAGAAACCCCTTACCAAAAAACTCTTTAGCCTATCATTCATAATAAAATTCATCTTTTCCTGAGAAAATGAATCAAAAGAAAGGGGTGAGCTCAAAATCTATGTAAGGGTAAGTAATATTATGGAAGGTATGTAAACATTAGGCATGCTGAATAACTAAAAACATGTTCCTTTAAAAAAACAAAAACACTTTATGGTAGGAATAAGAACTGAGCAAGTAATGCTATAATAAAACATAATCATGGGTATTATACTAGTCTAATAAAAACATGAACCATAAATACTATTTTCATTATTAGGGAATTCATAATGAAGAATATCATTACCATACCATCAAGGCCTTGTGTGAAGACCATGAATAATCATTTTTTCAAAGCCTTGTTCTAAGACCCTAGATTGTCTCATGAGACCTACTGATTCACTGAGGGGTTATAGTGGGCCCCAAATGACACTTAAAATGTCCAATAAATTCATAATATGAATTTGTATAAATATAGTCCACATATAAATTCATATTGAAACTAATATATGAAAACTAAATAACTTTCCTCGAATATTAAAAAAAATACTAATCATTCAGACTAAATTGGTGAATGGTTCTATGATAGCACATCCATATAAAAAATTATAATAAGAAATTAAATTAAATATTCTAGATGATAACCTAAAATATAAAACCCAATAATACAGAATAATAAAAAATAGTGTGGATATAGACAAAGATACTCCTATAAAATCTTTGAGTAATTATTGAGATAAATACTCTTTTACTTTGAAAAAATAGTTATTTTGGAAAAATATTTCTATAAAACCAGAAGGGTAGTAAGATAGTATTTTCATAATAGAATGATTTATTTTATAAATATAATGGTTTACAAAAACAGATTATAGAGTGCCCATGATAATAGGTAAGCATTTGAGAAATTCTCTTGAATCAGGTTTGTATTTCAGAAACAATTTTGAATGTTTCTTTTAAAACGTGTTACCATCCATAAAATAAAGAATGATTATGGATTGTAAAAAAATATATAAAACACACACAGAATTTATTAGGTGTACAAAATAAGACATAATAACTTCATTGAGGTAAGTAGACAATAAAGGTAACCTAAATGAAAATTGAGGATCGGGTGAAAAACCCCTTACCTTAAGTCTGAATGTGTTCCGTTGTTGAATTTAAGGTCCTCGAATATAAAATTATGTATATTAATAACTTATTTAATAACCTATTATACATGTATTTAGTTTATCTAAATTATTTTTAGTTTATTTATGACCTTATTGATAAGTTATTATACTGAATTTTGTCATTCTGAAGTGTTTGTTTTCTTTATTTTCATAATCGGTTCACTTGTTCTTAAGTAATAGAGATCATGTATTATGAATGTAAATATTTAAAATTGATATTAAATATTATTTATGAACATTGATTATTTTTAATGGCAATTTCTATCTTTTGGATTAATGGAAAGAGAATGAATCATTAGATAAAATATGTATGACATTCACATAGATTATTAGAGCAGTATTTTGATTATTATGAACTAGTTTGGTCATAAGATTTAATAATATATATTTATACTGGTTATTGAATATTAATTATGTTATAATACATATACTATAGTCTTTTTTGACCATTAAAATGGTTTCATGACCAGTAATTAAGAATAAAATGAATAACGAACCTTCGTCATCCACGAAGGTTATAAATTGAAACCTCTTGGACGTTGATTTTGTTTATAAATTAAAAGAGAGGGGGAGAGAGAGAGTAAGGATTTTGATGATGGTTCTTCTATTCACATGACAAAATTCCATTATATAAGTGATATTGGATCTAAAATGGTCATTTGGACATAGGAGGTGTAGAGAGGATAACAATAAAAGATAAATTGAAATGAAACAAAATGTAAAAGAAAGGTGTTTTACCTCTTGAAATATCCTCCTTGAGACCCTCTTTAAGGGAAGGTATTTTGGTCTTTTGGAATGTCCATGAGATTCTTGGATTTGGGGAGAGAATATTAAAGGGTATTTGGTTAGAACATTTAGAAGCATAATGTCTTATTGGATTGAAGAGAAGAGGGATCGAGGGGTGGTTATTATAGTGGAAGAGAGGATGGATTTCAAAAAATTTTAATCTTTAGTTTATTAATTCCCCTCAAGACCAAAAGTAGTGATGATTCCAAGAACAAGAATATTAATAAATGTATGTTATTTTTAATCAATGTCCATTTACATCATCTATTACTCAATCATGATATAGTACTTTAGGTTTTAGTGTTTATTGTGAATTATCATTTTTACTATTCATTAGAAATTCATGTTTTTTAGAAAAATCCCAAAAATTTACCAAAACCATTTTTTATGTGTATAATCCAAAAATGAAGTCCATTTTTAAAAAATAATTTTATAAATATGAATAATTTAATATTTTATTTAAATCATAATTTATTCTTAAAAAATAGTTATAAAACATTTATTTACTTATTCCGAATAATAAGTATATTTTACTTCAACTTGAATGTTATTTATATACTATCAATGCTAAGGTTACTATTCATTATGGTATGTCACTCTTCATAAGGGAATGTCACTATTCATAAGGGTAGGTTTCTATTCACCAAAAAATTAATTTTTTCTTATCGGACTCCAAATAACATACTGATCACAATCGGGTATGTCATATTTTTAAAATTCACATCACAGAAGGTACAAACTTATATTTTAAGGTAACATAGCACTTAGTAGTTCATTATGTTGATATGTCATATGATTATGACATATTTATATGAAAGGAATTTCGATTGAAAAATATTGGGTTGTTACATTCTCCCCTCCTTACAGACATTTCTTCCTCGAAATTCACAAAATTTTAACTCAAATGATTTGTGTATGTCGTCAACATAATATCTCCAGGAACCCATGTTGCCTCTTAAATTTTATTAATTCTACAAAGAACCATTAACAGAAGAGTCATTTGATATCTTATAACATGTTCTCTATTATCAAGAATCTTAATAGCCTCTTCACAAGAAGACAGATCATGGTCATGTTCCATTTATTCATAGGTAAGTACATTCATTGGGTCTGGAATGTATTTCCTTAACATTGATATATGGAACACATTGTAAAATTTAGAGATACTTGGAGGCATTTACAAATGGAATGTTATGGTTCCAATTCAATCCAGAATTTCAAAATGTTAGATGTACCTAGGACTTAATTTTCCCATCTTACTGAATCGTATAATACCCTTACATGGAGATACCTTTATGAAAATGTGATATTATTCTTGGAAATAAAAATGCATACATTTGTTATCAATATATTTCTTTTTCCTACATTGAGCTATTTTAATATGGTTTTGGATAATCTTCCACTTTTCTGTTGTTTTCTCATCATATCCTGGGCCTATGAGCTTTCTTTCATCAACATCATCCTAGTAAGTTGGTGTACAACATCTCTTTCCATATAATGCTTTATAAGGTGCCATCTAAATACTTGAATAGAATATATTATTATCGGAGAATTCTACAAGAGGTAAATACAGATCACATATACCATGAAATTTATATGAACAACACCTCAATATGTATTACTAAGTTTGAATAGTCTGTTCGGATTGTCCATCAGATTGTGGGTGGTAGGCCGTGCTCAAATGAAGATCAGTATCATGGTCCATTGTAAGACTTTTCCGTAATTGTGATGTAAAACAGGTATCACAATCATAAAAAATTCATAATGGTATACGATGAACTCTTTCAACTTCATTAATATATAGTTTTGCCAATAATTCTAGGGGTAAATAATCTCTTATAGTATAAAAATGTGCGGATTTTTAAGATGATCAATAATGATCAATATCGTATCATTTTTTCTTAGAGTCTTTGGTGGCCCCATGACAAATTCCATCGTAATATCATCCAATTTCCACATAGGTATATGAAGGTGTTGCATGAATACTCCAAGATATAGTCTTCTTGCCTTTACAAGTGTACAAACCAATCATCTCCACACTTAATCAACAATATTCATCTTCTTATTTTCCCACCAAAAATCTTATTATAGATCATTATACATATTTTTTCTACTATGGTGTATAGATAAATTAGATCTATGATAATCATCCAATAGTTCCCACTCTATCTCAGGAATAGAAGGAACACAAATCATATTTCTGAATTTCAAAATTCCACCTTCATATATGATGTCAATAAACTTCCCATCATTTAGAACATTAATTTTATCTTGAAAAACATCATCATCAGCCTGAGAAATTTTTATCTTTTCTAGTAAAGAATGTTTTTCGATCATTCGAAAGAGTAGTGATGTGTATCCTTCCTTGATAATTACCATATCCATCTTTACTAGATCTTTGAATGAAGGATCCCTTTCAACTCCCATTTTGATCGGAATTCTGTGTTCCTTTCTACTCAAATCATATTCTACCTTATTTTCCTTCTCGAGGTGGTTGTATATGGTGAAATAATAATCCTTGAGTATCTCAATCTAAATCCATTATCTCTAATTGAATTCTTTCAATGAGAAGAAATATTTGAAACTCTTATGATCTGTATATATCTCACATTTTTCTCCGTTGAGGTAATGTCTCCAAATCTTCAGAGTAATTATTACCACTACTAACTCAATATCATGTGTTTGATAGTTTTGTTCATGAATTTTTAGCTATCTAGATTCATTAGAAATCTCTATATCATTCTTCATAAGGTCACAAAAAATACATTTATTTGTTACATCACTAAAGATCACAAATCCATCATTCCCTAATGGTAGATAATTACCTGCTAAATAGCCAAATTTCTGAATGAAATGCTGATAATAAACTGATAAACCAATTAAACTATGTACCTCAGTTATGATTGTCAGAGTAGGCCATTTTTGTACAGCCTTTTTATTCACATGATCTACAGATATTTTATCCTTAGAAATAATGTGGCCCCGAAAGGAAACTGATTGGAGCCAAAAACCACACATGCAAAACACCCCATAAAATTTATTTCTTCTAAGAGTCATCAGAATAGTGCGCTAGGGAATCCTGTGATCTTCGTAGCATTTAGATTATACCAGGATATCATCGTTAAACACCACAAAAAAATCACCAAGATATTACTTGAAAACTCTTTTAATTAGATCCATTAAAACAAATGGTGATTTAATCAATCCAAAAGGCATTACTGTAAACTCATAATACCCATACCTGGTTCAAAATGAAATTTTTGGAATGCATTCCTTCCTCACAAGCAATTGGTGATATCCATATAAAAGATAAATCATTAAAAAATATTGTCATATATGATGTTAATCAAATAAATTATCGATGAATGATTATGGGTACCTTTTCGTTATTTTTATAGAATTGATCTCCCTTCAGTCGATGAATAACCTCATAGACCCATCTTTCATCTCAATGAAAAGAACAGGGGATCCCCATGGAGAAACACGAGGGAGAATAAATCCTTTATCACTCAATTCCACTAGTTCTTTCTTTTTTCCCACTAACTCCATATTGGCCATTCTATAAGGGGTATTTGATATGGCCTTTGACCCAAGAATTAACTCAATGGAAATATGAATCTCATGATCTATAAGATGTCCAGGTAAATCCTCTAGAAGGACACCAATATATTCTTGCACAACTGGTACATCTTTTATTGGAACCATGTTTTCCCCACCCATAATAATTGCATTCTATTCCTCTCCAATGATTGAATTCAATTGTGTTACTAGGGGTGAAACTAGATGAGAATAAGATGGTGATGTTTCTTTTCTAATGATAAATGATTTTACACCTTTATCAAAAATTATTAGTTCCTTATTATTGTTGTAGATCATCACTTCAAAACATTATTGAAAATTCATATCGAGAATTATATCAATGTTAATCATTGGTATTATGATAATTTTAGAAAATAATGAATGGTTATGTGTCATGAGGGGGACTGAGCGACAAATTTTTTTTTGAAATAATAAATCCACTATGAGTTTTGACTGATAACTCATTTACTAAATCAAATTGGACATGTATAATTTTTTTGGAAAACTTGGAAGATATAAATGTATGTGACAAACCAGAATCAAATAAACAATGGATATGTATGATGAAATGATTAATGTACCAGCCACCACTTTATTAGAAACATCAACCTCTGCAATTGTGACCACATAATATTGTCCTTTCTCCCTTTTCATTCTTTTGGGAAAATTTTCCTGAAGATTAGGATATATATTTGCATGATTTCTCATCTCCCTCTAATTGTAGCATTGAAAATTCATAGCTTCTTTCTTCCCCTTACAATCCTGAGATAGGTAGACTTTTTCTCCACACTTGTAATAGACTCCCATTCCTGGTAGTCATGTTCCAGGGTGTTTCTTCCCACAATTATTTCCGGATGGAAATTCAAATCTTCTATTCATCCCCATTTCCTTATTTCGTGTTCCAGAGTTTTCATCATCCCTCTTCTTTTCTTGTTTTCCTACAAATTCATAAGACATAGACAATTCTTTTTCTATTTTGATATCACTTGAGACTATATCTTCATATGATGAGAAACCTTGGGAGACTATATCCTTTTAGAAGAATGGTTTTAAACCATTAAAGTTTAGATCAATTTTTCTCATTGAATTAGGTATTTAGACCACAACATTCCTTTCTATCCTTGTAAAGTTTTCTTCGTACTTGTAAATTTTATTATCTTCCTTATTCCTCAAATTCCAGAATTTCCTATCCAAATCATCTTACTATTCATGAGGGAAATATGATTCTAGGAAGAATTCCTTAAAATCCCTCCATTCCATATCTTCTATTTCTGCCTCCTCCAATGTGTTTTGGATTAACAACAACCATTGATCCGCATGTCCCAAAAGATGATAAACTTCCAGGGAAACCTTCCCTCTTTTCATATATCCTAGTGATAGAAATATATTCTCTAGGGAAAATATCCACTGCTCTCCTACAAACGGATTTGTAGTCCCATTTAGATATGGAGTTTTTTATCACATAAAGTGATCTAACAAAGGTCCTCCACGTGGTGGACCCAAATGCTCCATACGGGTAAGGTTATTATTCATAACCGGAGTAAGTTGTCTTAGTATAGATATATGTTTCTTAACACCATTTACAACACATGAGACAGAATCATTATCTGTCATCAGTGGGAAATCCTTATAGAAGACATTCATGTTCGTTCGATTTCCATTTATTCCATTAGGTTCCATTTTTATATAATTTCAAACACTAGATTAGGTTTTGAATCATAATATTAACTTATAAAAATACTCAGCATAAATTGAAATCCTGCACATCATTAACCCCATGATCACAAATATTTATACTTTGAGTAAAAATTATCATTTCAATTCGTCATAATGTCTTTGAAAGAAAATGTGAATTATCCTAAACATATACACCTGGAGATTCAATACCAATATTGCAGCAAGGCTCGTTGTTGTGTACCAAGATACCCCAAGTCAAGCCTGAAACTCTTTCACGATGCTTTCACAGCTAGGTACATCTGTTCCATAGCCACATCTACCTACTTGTATCCAAACATGGATTCATTTTCCAGAAAGATCAACAAAATACATTCCTTATCAAAATACTAGGATGTTCTTGTATGCTTATCATCAATGACTATTATAGGGATTTTTTCTCTAAAATATGTTTTCTAAATCCAGTTTCTATGATTTTAACAAAGTATCCTTTTATATCAACTCTAAATACCTGACCCTATTTCCTAGAGTCAGTGCCATATATTATTACATTGGAATATAAACAATGAATATTAATCCTAAAGGACCGAGTAGTTCAGTATTATTGGAAAAAAGATGCATACATGTGTTCAACATTACAACTTGAAAATAAATACAACATAGAAACACTTTAGACAACATCCATAACTCCTAGGTTATTTCAACACGTCATTCAAAATAAAATTATTCATGTCTTGAGAAAAATAATTATAAGAATGGGGTGAGCTCAAATTCTTAGTAAAGTCAAGTAATACAGCAGACAATATATAAACATTAGGCAAGTTTAAAAACTAAAAACATATCCCTTTAACAAAAACATGAACACATTATGGTATGAATAAGAGCTGAGTATGTAATTCCATAATAAAATATAATCATGGGTATTCTACTAGTCTAATAAGAACATGACCCATAAATACTATTCTTATAATTAGTGAATGCATAATGCAGAAAAACATCACCATACCGTCAAAGCCTCCTTCCAACAACATACAAAATCATTTTGTCAAGGCCTTGTGTCAGGACTGTAGTTTGTCTCATGAGACCTACCAATGCACCAAGGGGATATAGAGGCCCCCAACTGACACTTAATATGTCTAATAAATTCCTCATATAAATGTGGATAAATATAAACAAAATATACATTCATATTGAAACTAATATATGAAATGTAAATAACATTCCCCAAACACTAAGTAGAAACACTAACCATTCGGAGTAAATTGGAAAATGATTTTATGATAGAACATCCCCATGCAAAATAATCACAAACCATTAAATTAAAATTTATAGATTATACCATGCAATATTAATCCCAATAATACCTCATAATCAACAATAGTGCTAAAATAGCGGAATATACACTAATAAATCCATCGAGTGATTCTTGAGATAAATACTATTTTACATTGATAAAAAGAGTTATTTTGAAAAAAAAATTGTATAAATCTAGAGGTGAAGTAAGATAGTATTTTCATAATAAAATGTGATATTTTATAATGATAATGGTTTCGAAAAAAATATTATTGAGTGACATTTAATATAGGATCGATTTTGAAAAATTCCCTTGAATTAGGCATGTATTTCTGAAACAATTTTGAAAGTTCCTTCTAAAATAGGTAACCATCCATAAAATAAAAAAGTATTTTGTTTGGTAAAAATATTTAAAAAGCTCAAAAATAATTTATCAGTATTACTCAATAATACATAAAAAATTCTTTTAGCTATGTAGAAAATAAAGTAAACAAGAATTAAAATGGAGGTTCAGGTGAAAAAACTATTTCCTAAAGTCTGAATCAGTTCTGTACTTGAAATTAAGGACCTAGAATATGAAATTAGACTTATTAATAACTTATTTAAGAACATATTATAACGTAATTTAGTTTATCATAATTATTCTTATTTAATTTATGTCCTTATTGTTATGTTATTATATTGAATTTCATCATTACAGAGTGTTCTATTTCATTATTTTCACAATCGGTTCACTTGTTCATATGTAATGGTGTTCATGGGGAATGGATGTAAATATCCATAATTCAAAATAAATATTATTAAGTAAAATCCATAATTGTAAATGGTCATTTCAAACATTTTCTTACATGGAACGAGGATGAATCATTAGATGAAATATTTGTGACATTTACTTGGATTATTTTAGAGGTGTTTTGAATATTAAAAACTAGTTTGGTCACACAATTTAATAATATGTATGTATACTGGTTATTGAATATTAATTTCGATATTATACATATAATTTAGTTTGGTTAAACCATAAAAATTGTTTTTTTACTAGTAATTAATGCCAAAATGAAGAATAAAACATCATCATCCATGAAGGTTATAAATTGGAACCTCATGGATTTTGATTTTGTTTATAAAATAAAAGAAAGGGAGTAAGAATATTGATGATGGTTATTCAATTCACATGATATAATACCATTATATAGATAATACTGGATCTATCATGTTAATTTGGACAAAGGATGTTAGGAGAGAATAATAAAAGAAGATAAATTGAAATGAAACTAAATGAAAAAGAAATGTGCTTCACCTCTTGAAATAACCTCTTTGAGAACCTCTTTAAGGGAAGGAATTTTGTTCTTTCGTCAAGACCAAGAGATTCTTGGATGTGGAGAGTGACTAAGTAATGTTATTTGGTCATGAAATTATGGAGCTTCAGGGCATTGAGTAGTGAAGAGATGATGGATTGAGGGGGGGGGGGTTATAATAGAGGATATGAGGGTTTTAATAATGTTTTGATCATTAGTTTATTAATATACCTAAAGACCATAAATAGTGATAATTATAAAAAAATAGTTATAAATTCATGTGAGTTTGAAACAATGCCCACTTATATCATCCATAACTCATGCATGATGCAAAAATTTAGGTTTTATCATTTATTGTGAATTATTGTGTTGTTACTATTCATCCAAAATTCAATTTTTTCCCAATAAATACCAAAAATTCATCAAAACCATTTTTCAATTTGTAGAAGACAAATATGAAGTCAATTTTCCAACAAATAATTTTATAAATATGATTAATTTATTATTTAATTACAATCATAATTTATTCTAGAAAGTAGTTTTAAAACATTTATTTTCTTATTCCAAAAAATAAGTATATCATATTTCCACTTGAATATTATTTATATAATATAATAGGTATGGTTAATATTCATTATTTTATCTCATTATTCATAAGGGTATGTTACTATTCATATGGGTAGGTTACTATTCACCAAAAATTTATTTTTTCCTCAATTAGACTCGGAACAACTTACTGATCGCAACCATGTATGTCAGATTTTCAAAATTCACAAAATAGAAGTGAAAAAATTATATTTAAAGGTCACATAGAACATATTAGTTCATTAACTTGTGCTTTAATGTGATTATTACATATTTATAAGAATTTAATTTCCTTTGAAAAAAAATATAGTGTTGTTACACTTCCCCCCATCCACTCTTCTTTCCACTTCTCTAGTCTAGATTCTTATAACGATGATTCTATCTCTTGAAAGTCATACCTCATGAACATCCAACGAAATAGACCTGTCCTTCACCTGATTCCTCTTTCATGTTACCCTCATAAAGGGGATTCAGATTCACCACGTCAAAAAACATTTTTATCCGAGAAAAATTCATAAGGTACATAATATATCATTTCAACCAATCTTGAAATCATTTCGATTCCATAGACTCTTCTCCTTCAAAAACTATAAAATTTTATGTAATACATTAAAGAGACAAAAATATCCCAAAAAAATATTCTCCCATGATTCAACCTCATAAAATCATTCACGGTCTCCATCTTGATCATCTTAGGGTAAAAGTGCACCATGAACGTCTCCTGAATGTTCATCCACTCCGTACTGACATATTGTCCATCCTAGTTATGGATGTTCCACCATTTCATTCATTATACTTGTAACATATATGAAGACAACATGAACCTATTATCAATACGATTCTCTAATAATCATGAATAATTTGTATGTACACAGTCCAGAACATTATAGCCTCAGGTCCACCATCTCTGGTGAATGTTGGCTGGTGCTTTAACTGAAACTCTCATGCCATATTAGACATACTCTTCACAACCACATCCAACAATCTCTCTATAATATAAATTAATTGATAAATTTTCTCATGGAACTTATCTCTATCTCCAACATTTGAAACTATTGTTTCTTAAGATTCCAATTCAAGAGGATCATTTCCAACCATAACCTTTTATCATCCAATCAACGAAAATCTTCAAAGAGTCATATCTCTCTATGTATGGTTCTATCAAAAATCATTATTCCCAAATAACATAAAATTACAGAATTAATATATAAATTTTTTATCCTCATATAATCCTACATATCTTGCATAATCCTACCGAGTAAATTATTTAGCCAATGCACATCACTTCTAAGGAAATGTTCAAGAGAAATTTAAAGGTATGAAAGTGTGTGTCACTTACTCATTACCATTAATTCTTTATATTTATCATCAAATGATACCCTAACCATAGTAATATAATTTCATTAGTATCATAATTGTACTTATCTTTTTTTATATAATATTTAAAACCATAATTTACTTCATTCCATCAGTATATAAACATAAAATAATGTTTACTGTAAATTGTGTGAACTACCACCTCCACGATGTATAATTTTTATTTTTTAATTATTAGATTAATTATTTTGTTTAAAAATTTTAATTTTTTTATAATAATATTATATAATTTTATAATTATCTCTATCCATACTCAACCATCAATATATAGTGTGACCCTATTTGGGTGGGATTAATTATATAATTGAATAATAATAAAAAATTGATAACTCTTTTTACTTATACAATTTAATTATTGTATGTTAATATGAAATTAAATATTTTTTTTGGTTATTTAATGGTTATATTAACCATTTTACTTTTTACTAAAATTTGATATTCAATCCTTAAAATTTATACTATTATCTTTTACCATATTAATTTTACCATAAATAAGAGAAAAAATAATATGATAAAAATATATTATTAAAATAAATTACCATATAAAATTATATTTAGAAGAATAATCCTCCTTATAATATATTTATAATAATAAATTTTATTGTACATCATGTTATTCTCTTTAGCATAATGAATTAAAAAATATTAAGGGTTTGTACATACTCAATTTTCTTTCATCAAGTTCAAAAATATCTTATTAAACTCAACTATTCCATGATTTATTTATTCTACTAAAAGAATAAATATAATTTAATTTTTTCATTCCTATTAATGTTACCAAAATTCATCCTTATACCCTCTATACTAAATAATTCTTACCTTAGTGATTATTTTTCTTGAAAGTGTTCTTTTGTTATGTTTCACCCATTGAGACTTATTTCTTATTAAAAAACTTGTTTTATTTTGATTTTTTATCCAATACCCATTAAAATGTAAAAAAATTATTTTTTTATATTTCATTATAATCAATATTATTTTCAACTTTGTTTCTATGAGGGATTATGACTAAAAAATTTCAATTCATCATGGTTCTTAACTATATCACCCTTTATTGAGAAATTTTTCAATAATTATAAAAATTATTATTTTGTATGGTTTAACTATCGAACATTAATTTATAATTTCTTAAATAACAGTTCATCTTGGAATCTTCACATCATTTAATTTTTAGTCTTTCTCCAGTCTATGATTAATATCTCCCTTAAAATAAAATGTTATTTCTCATATCTATACATACTTTCTTGAGTAATAGTTTTTCTCACATATTTATATCAATAATTTTATTTTTTATTCTCTATTTATATAATGTGTAATAAAATTTTAGTTATAATCATCATTAATTATGATTTTTATTATATTATGAAAATGAAACATCGTTAATAATAATTTATATAATCTTAAATAATGGTTTGTCATCAATTTCCATTTATATTTTCCAAGAAATATTTTCACATAATATTTGGAATAAAATGGAAATTTTATTTATTATAAAGTTTATATTTATCATTAACACCATTAAAAAATATTTTATTTTATATTTTTTTATGATTTTTGTTTCTGAATATATAAATAATATGTTTTATACTTTATAATCAAGTGTTTACATTATACAATATTGTTCCTCGTGATAAAAAATTATATCACATTAACGAAATAATTATTGATGTTTTATATTGAAATAAATTTTTACAAATAATTTAACCTTGCCATGTGAAAATGATTTTAGAAAATGTCTTATAACATCATATTTTTTTGTAATGTTAAATGTTATTTCAAAAAACACTTTTATTTTTTGGAATACTATTTTCAATTTTAGTTTCACAAGGGATTACCATTATGGGATTAATTTTTAATGACATACACTATGATTTATAAGACACTATTTACACTATTGAGGAATTTAGATCATGTTATCAGATGAACAAAACTATTAATATTTTATGAGGTTCTTTTTAAAGAATTAATTTTAAAAGGGATCATTCATATTTATTTGAACATCATTATATATTTCATTTATTTTAAAAAATATATTTTCATTTTTAATTATCTAAATTTTTTATCTTGATAGTTTGTGGTCATGTTTTCAATAAATTATCCTAAAACCTATTTATATTTGGTGTTAATATTTTTTTAATGAAATTTTGAATGTTTTATATGTTGAACACTTATATTTGAGAATAATATGTTATGACATTAGGGGTCAGAAATATATATCCATAAAATGCATTAAGAAAAGGGTTATATCTAATGATTTGTTATATTTGTTATTAGGGAGTTAACCTAAACCCCTGGAATTTTTTTTCATTATGTTATGAGGTTCTTTGGTGTGAATGAGGGAATTTTTTAATGTTATCAAGCATTAAGTTATGATAATAAGAATAATAATATAATAAATCAATTGATATGTGTTTCCATAATATAAATCCTCATTATATGGATTATATCACATGATCCAAACATTATTGTGTATTAATTCTAAATTTTATGTATATGTTCTTGTCTCTTATTATTATACCAATATGTTTTTCATATGATCAGTTATGATTTTTTATTATTATCACTCATTCTTACCCGTAATGATATTATATGATCATCAATTCTTATGATTACATTTTCCTAGGTAAATAATGATTTAGTTTTATGTCATATATCTTGATGATTATCTTGTGTATAGAATTTTTTAGAGATATTAATTTCATATTAAGGGTTTTTTTGTCCACTTAAATAATGGAATAAATTCCCATTATATGAAAAATACAATGGATTTTTTAGTTAATGTTTTTTCGTAGTTCATTAAAATAATTATACAAAAATATATTAGGTTTGTATTATAATGATATAATTTATTTACGTCATATAATTTGATAGTCACATCCTTAGTGTACAATAATGTCGACTTATGTAGAAATGGATATATATATATATACGTAATGAGGTATAAGCCTAACTTATTTTAAAAGTTAAATGAATACAAGAGTTGTGTTGAGAATAAAAATGGTTGGAATATGAAGGAACACTTCTTATACTATAGTGAAGAGTTTCTTAATGAAGAGTAAATCAAATATCCTAGGTTGTTTTTCATATCATATAAACTCAATTCTACTAATATTACTAAATATAATAACATAAGAGAAAAGACTATGAATAACTTATTTTATATAATGGTATTGATCATGGGTATTTTAATTTCTCTGTCACCATAATGTCGGGCTAGTGGAAAATGGGTTTAAAATAACTAAAATAATAAACTATGAAGGATCCTCCTCACCAGTTTCTATGTGAAAATACATCAAAATTATGCTTACCATAAAATCTTACAATATCACTTATATCATGAAATATTCACCTTCATAAATATATAAGTGTATTTAATTTATTAATGTACGAATGTGTGTTTAGTTTCAATAATTTTTTTGTTGTAAGATTCATTGTATAATTAATAGTATTTACTGATGACATATTATTAATTGGAAATGAGATACATATCTTACATTATGATAAAACGTTATTGAACTTTTTCTTCTCTTTGATGGAGTTAGGTGAAGTTGTATAAATTATTTTGATAAAGACCCATTATAATTTATTGAAGTGGCTAGTTTCACTTTTTATATGCACATATAATAATGACATGAAAAAGTGATTCAATATGGAATAATAAAAAAATGTTATTATTTCCAATTTCACATCTCATACATTGGTCTATGAAAATTTATTCGTACGTATAAGAGGAGTCGTAGAAGATGACAATTATTTTTTATTCATCCATTAAATGATCTGTCATGTATGTCATTATATACACTAGAAATTATATTGACAATACCTAATTATGATAAATAAATATCTAGTGGACCCTGGAGACCTCCATTGGATAACATTAAGGACTGTCTGAATGTATTTGTGTGAAAATAAATATACTGTTCTTTTTTATGAAAGAGATGATATAATAATCATCGGGAATATTAATATATTATTCTAAATACAGGTCATGATGATATTAAATCTAGGTATTGATATGTATTATACATCATTTAAGTTCTTGTGAGCACAAAATATCAAATCAATTAGTGTTCGCTAAATATACAGTTGGGTCTACATATATTATAGCCTCAAATGATTCCATGGAAGTAGTATGGATATTTATAATTATTTAAGATCATGATGTGGTTCCAAGAAGAGTAGATCCTACCATATTATAATGTGATAACAATGAACATGGGGCTCTTGATGAGATGCCATGGTTACATGAACATATGAAGAATATATTTTGAAGTATCATCACATTAGGGATTTTTTTGAGACCATTGAGTCAAAAATAATTATATTTTAAATTTAAGAGAATATAAATAAAAGAGGAAAAATGTATTATCATATTATAACAATTAACTTTATGTGAGATATTTATGAATTAAATTCATTATAAATTGTTTTTATTGAATGTTGGAGTTCTTTGGAATTTGTTTTCGAGATCCAACTACTCGGTACATTAAAATTCATATATTTATTCCTGAATACCTGAATATTTTTAAATTTATTATCACTTATTAATTTTTATTCTAAATAATGCCATCATTTTCATAGAATTTTATCACATAAAAGTTTCATTGGAGTTACCCTCTATGATTATATCCTTGAGGTAATATGAAAACATTTCATATCATATATGTCTTATGGACGACTAATTTCATTTTATGGGACACATATGATAAAGAATATCATGTGTTTAATTATTAAAACATGATTAGGATTCATACCCTGAAATTTAAACTTGGTAATATCCAAGATGGGTTAATATTTAAACAAACCCACCAATTTTAAGTATATATGTTATATAAATTGGGTACATCCCAAGTATTATGAAATTAATGAATATGATAAGAATGTGGTTTCCCTAAAAAATTGGAAGATGATATTTTATAACATTGATGGAAATAAATAATTATAATTAAATACATGGATATGTTGGGTGATGAGTTTTTTAAAATGAAGAAAAAAATATATTAGATTACATAATGAAATTTCATAATCAATTATTTGAAATGTGTAATTAATTTTTTCCTCTATGTGTTCCTTTTTATGTTTCTACACATTGATATTTTACTTTAGGAAAGAATGCCTAATACCCCTAACAAAAGTATTATATTCTAATATATATTATGTATCTATTGACCTATATAAAATTCAATTTTAATTTAATAATTTAAATAAATATTATTCTAAAGAATGAGGAATAATATTTACTCAGGATTTTTTTATCTCAAATATCCAGTTCCAATATATATATGAATAAAATAATTAATAAATATTTATTAATAAGACAATATAATTTTATATTAATTTATATCTTGATTTATACAGAAGTTAATAAATAATATTTATTTTTGATTAAATATTGTTTAGTTACATAGATGATAGAATTAATATTTATTCATAAGACTTTGAAAATGTTATTTTTTGAAAGAATTATTTTTATTTATTTTATGTTTCATAGATGTTGAGGACTGATGGGATGATTCAATTTCTATGTGGGATGAATGATATAATTATTGTATATCACTTAATTAAATACATAATAATACATATTGTAAAATTATATTTAATTAATAATTTGTTGGCCCATTCGATGAAATAATAAAGAAAATAATTTCATGATGAAAATGAAAGGATTCTTATTTTAGGATGGAATTATGGGAATTAATAATTATTAGACCCTAGCTCTATAAAATCTTATATTTTTCAGTTTTAGAGATGAAAATTTTATTTGTATAGTATTTATTTCTAGATAATTATCTCAAGACTAAGGGAATTTACCAACCCCAATCCTCCCTTAAAATAATTAGATAACATGATAGAAGATTCATTAATCTTGAATGACTCTACTTTTATCTAGATGAACAATACAATATGAGATAATCATTTGTGAAAACACTCTATGTTTGATCGGGGTTGTTCATAGAACAAATATTATGTTTTCATATCACCATAGTGATTATACATTATATAGTATTATTACAATGGTGTTAAAAATTCAATGAGGGTTGATTTATTAATTTCCACAACAATGAATTATCTAAAGAACACATTATTTTTCTTATTGATAAATTAATTATAAACTTAACATTAATGAACCTATATTCTTATATATGGGATTCATTACTATAATTTTCATGTATATTCACTATGAATGAAAATTATTTATCATAGAATTTTAGATTTCCCATTTATTTTGACCAAATCCAAGTTGGGTTCTATCATGAAAAATGCTTCAACTGTCCCAAAAACCTTAAATTATATCTTGGAGGTGCAGTGCATATCAGGATTCATTGTCCTCAACTGATTTAAGGTGTCATCAACAATAAATATCTATAACTAGGAGACTATTTTTATGTTATGTCCTATATTACCGTTATAAAAACATGGATAATAAGACTCAATAATGTGAATAATAATCCCATAGTATTAGGTCAATATTCTAAATGGGATCTATAGATTAATTAAAAGGGTATAAATCTGAATAAGATCTCAACTGCCACGTTGTTTTGGTCTAGGTCTAGTTGTGGATCTTTTGGGAACACTATATTTGAATAATGTTTTATATTTTCTTGATTGAAGATATGATTTATAAGTCTCTGATGATATCACAATCATTCAACCATGAAAAATATCCATGTTGATTTGATTAATATGTTTAGATCTAACACTAATACTTTTGATTATGAATATTTATCGGTTATAATCTTCTAGGGAGGCGTTTTTTACTAACATGGATACAATCATTAGATACATGTTGATTAATTTTTATTGTCTTCATACACCTTGAATGGTATTGATATAAATCATTTAATGGAAAAGAGATTTATATAGTTGATGAGTGTAATATTAGAAAAATAATTCTCCAAATTAAATTTTCTACATGGATGAATAATTTAAATACATAGAACGGGTAGGATATAATGACAAGGATGATATATGGTTAAAAAAATTTAAATAATGTGGATGACCATATGTGTTTATCCCAACATTGGAAGAAAATAGTTACAATGAGTGTGGTTAAGAACCTATGTTGGAGTTTTTATAAGAATATAATGAATGTAATTTAATTTAGTTTTCATTTAAATATTCTCAATAAAATGGACATGTTTTACCAAAGGGTAAGGAATTGCACATTCATTATATTAGTGAAGGTATATGTTTTAATCCCATCAAATTTTTCATCACAACACTCACTAGGATTCCCCACATTCTTAGACAAATTAGTAGGATTATTGCACATTTTATGGGTTTAGGACCCTTTCATGTTTTTTGGTCATGTATGATGGCTAATTTGAGGAAATTCTAGTCAACAATCCTAATAAAGATCCAATTATACCCACTGAGGAATTATTGGTAAGCCATCCCTTGGTTATGTACTATATCATATGGGTAATATGCAATTCCAACCATCCAAAATATTAATAATAAGTTTAGATTTAATAAATTAAAATTTTTGACTTGAAGAATCATTTTTAATTCCACCAACATCTAAATATAATGATATACGATTATGGAAATATTATAGGGAATAATATTTAAAAATTTTGGGTGGAATATGCTTGGAAATGAATATATACCGCATAAACATTCTTTCTAATTTCACTATATAAAGAGAATATTCCCTACTCCATTCCATAATGTCGAGTCAGAGAGACATACCATGTTAGAGCACCAATTTGATTTGATTATCATGTAAGAAGACACAAATGTGTGGGTAACCTCTTTAATAAATGACCAAATCATCTGATTATTTATAATATTTTATAGAAAATGGATTATATCATACCTCAATGGAACACATAAATACTTACCTATCCCTGTTAATGGATTACCAATATATAATAGTGAAGAGGTGTATGATCAAAAGCTAAAATTTATTATGAGAGACTAATATGCTATGGAATCCCCCACTATGTGGATATCTAGAGAAATGACCATGAGACCTTGAAAATTCATTATGAACTAGTTGATTAGTTCCAAAATAATTATCCATTTTAATGATCAATTCCTGAAATAAAATATGTGAGTGGGTTTTATGGAGGATCCTTATATAAATAATTGATACATGAGACTATCTACAGATAAAAGTTAATATTTTTACATTTTGTGGTCACATTACTACAAATGATATAATTACCTTTATGAACTGGAATGATTAAGTGAAAGAAAGTTCAGTAGTGTTGCGTCATTGAAAATGAGAGGACTAAATTGGTCGTTCTTTAGAAGGTTTGGGGTTCGAATCATGGGATTTTTCCTTCAGGTAGAGCAATTATAACACCACCAACCCTAGTGCCACTAAATCAGTGCCCTGAGCCTGGTCTTCACAAGGCATTAGGCATTCCTCTATGTACACCAAAGGTTGTTGACTATTAGTGAGGGTCTAATATGTCATGTAGAGAGACTATACACTCCTTTAAAGAATAATCCACAACAAAAAACAATATAAATAGCAAAAAATATATGAAATAATGAATAACATTCATTGTCATGCATTTCTTGAAGGGGATACAAACCATAGGAAATAGTAAATATGGCATGACAAGCATAATGCTAATTGAAAAATGCCAAAAAGAAATAAAAATAGAGGAATGTACAAAATGATTCTAGCTCCAAGACTAAAACCCCATCCATATACATAAAAATCTTAACTCACTTCTCAAGAATAAATCCCTTACAACTTTCCTGACCTGTAAACAAGAAATCTGCTCGAGTACCCAATCGAGACCCGAACATGCTGTGAGTACAACATAGTAGGCCACCTCCAATTGTGTCTATAAAATATACATTCAAAGTATATAGTTCATGAAAGTGGTAAATAATGGAAGTAAAGTAAAATAGTTCAATAACCCATTCTAGATTATTTTCCATTGTGTTTTTCTACCCTTAAGGCTATGTTCACTACTTAAGAATATCATGGTTTTGTTCACCCTTTTTGTGCGTTCAAGGGATTAGGCATAGTCATTGTTCTTATGGAATATGTGAATAAATTCAATCCTCTCTCTCCAGTAATCACATCACAATAACCACATTATCCTCAACTCAAACCTTCAATCTAGGTGGAATGCCATAGTTTGGGGAATAGAATTACATCCCCTTTTCTAACCCATGAATTTTTATGGTGGAGCTTAGATCCTCATTCCAACTCGACCACTGGTTGTAGAACTTCATTTATATACCCCACTATTCCAAGTAATGTGAAAATTCTTATTTATAAATATCCACAAACAACCACATTTTTACCTAGAATATCCAATATCATTGGAAACATAACATTAATATAAATAAATGGAAAACATAAATTATTACACAATCCAACAATACATTCATCATTTATAAACCAAAATAATTTATCCCCATTATCCATTTCCCAAACCTATCACAATAAGAATATTCTAGTATTAACATAACCCCTTAACATATTATCATTAATCCCATTAAACCCATTTACATGAAAACCAAATAATCCCTTATCCCTTAACCACATTTGAAATAATTATCCACAACCCTTATAACTCATTACATAACACAATTAACACATCCTCTATGGATATAGAGCATTATGTTTCATATTAAAAACATACATTTCAATTAGCCACTATAGAGGGTCGATGGACCCCATCGGTGGCCCAAATAATCATCATCGCTTAAACGATGCATCCCACAGGGATCAAGAGTTTTTCATATGGTTATTTAGACACTAAATATACCAATATTTCCAATGAAATCATGACTAAATCAATATGAGTACAAGAATAAAACCCTATATGCACAAATCTAAATATAAACTATGGGGTATAACTTATAGACCACCTACCTGGAATCCCTTAGCGAACATGCTCAAAATTGAATCATTAGATCCCGATTCAACAAACCTATGAGAAATCAACCCAAATATAACTAAAAATATAGTGTTTTATAGCTTTATATGAATATAGGGAATGAATGGGAACCCTAAACAAAAATTAGATGCAAGGGTGGGATTAGCCTTACCCGGATATTCAATCTCCATGTAGAGGCACTCCATACATCTTTTCGTCGAAGGAAAAAACCTATTGCAAGATATTAGAATCTTGGAGTGTTACTGGGATTGAAATGAAGAAGGAGGAAAATCTAGAGTTGGGGTTAAAAATCCCTTAGTGGAAATTTTGTAAATTTATCAACTTTATCGAGCCGCACGGTTTACACTTATGGATTTCCAAACCCTGTGAAAACTGTGCGAGTGGTATTATCCATAAATAAACCCTTCACATGGTTTATTTGGAATTCTATATGGTTATATTAATCATACGGTAACATTCTGTAAGCCTCTATCTAGTGTTTTATGGTTACATGGGTTGATATAGACGGTTTTCACGAATCCTGCACAAATCATGCAGGATGCCTAGAAATTCATTATGCCTTCTCTATTGTGCCCTAAACCCCAAGAACACTCACAAGACTTTTCATGATCATTGGGAGACACTTATATGACCAAAATAAGGGACTGAAACAGAATCATAAATAATAACATACCTTTAGAAATCTCATATCCTAGAACCTCCCCACCTTAGGATGACTCATCATTGAGCCTATCTTCTCGAGCATCCTTGAGATTACAATGTATAGAGATCAGGCCATTAGACCAACATATCTGATTCTCTCTCCAAGGATTGTTCTAGAATATTTCCATACCACCATAGAACATGACCCAAAGGTACATCCTTTCCCTGCAAGTCCTTCTCAATATGACCTACAATATGAATCAGAAGCTACTCAAAGGATGTATCACCCTCAAAATCTACATAATCAATGTTTATCACATTAGATGAATCAAGGTGACACTATCAGAGTTTTGTAACATGGAAAACATCATGCATACCATTATACCACTTTGGAAGATCTAATTTGTAATATACCAGTCTTACCCTCTCCATAATCTGAAATGGCCCTAGATACCTCGGTGCCAACTTTGCCTGCTTCTGAATTCGACGCTGACCCATCCTTAGAGACACCCATAAAAACAAACTATCAACCACCTTGAACTAAATATGTCTACAAAAACGATCACCATAACACATATTCCAATTCTGGTCCTATTCTCTATGATTTTCAATCAATTGAATATTCTATGACTTCTCTTATACGAGACTCAGTCTTAATAGCTCAAACTACCCAGCCTCTAACCAACACCGTTGAGATCTACACAGTCCCCCATATAGAGCCTTAGATGGAGCCATATTAATTGTGTCTTGAAAACTATTGTTGTAAGAAAACTCAACAAAAAACAATAGTTTTTTTTCAGAAACCATCTAAATCTAGCACACCATCTCTCAACTTGTCCTCTAATACCTAGATCACACATTTTGACTACCCATCAGTCTGTGGGTGATAATACGTACTCAAAAATACCTAGGTACAATGTAACTTTTGAAATCATTAATAAAAACATTTTTTTATATGTGGATCATGATCCAAAACTATTGTTCTCGACGCACCATACAACCACACTAGCTCTTGAGAATATAAATCACCCAACTGGTCGAATGTATATGTCTCATGGGTCGAAAATAAATGAGATTATTTTGTCAGTTAGTCCACAAACACTCTGAGCATATCATTTTATTGAGGAATCCATATATGAATAACAATGATTTCCATAATTATGTCATTCAATTTCTACTTCATAATAGAAAATGACTTCAATAACCCACCAGGACACTGATATTTGTCCTTCACTTTCTGATAGGTAAGGTATCATTCCAAAAAGGCCAAAACATTGTTCTTCATTCCCAGTAACTAATAATTCTTGTGATGGTATTAGTACATGTTATGCAAACTAGGATGCACTTTCCACATTTATGCATGAAACTGGAACATCAAATAATCACATACACCTGTCGGCACCACAACATGACCATGATCCTATGAAACTCCATCAGCATCAAAATACCATCTAGAAGATGACTTCCCACCTTTACAACCTTCCATCATAGACAATCACTCTAGATCCACCAACATACTCTCCTTGAATAGTATCAAAAGATAATATTGAACTGTTATGGATGTGTGGTCCATCGGCACGTGCCAAAAATGTACCTCCAAACTCATTTCAGCAAAGGAGATCATATCTATCCACTCTGAACTAGATTCTTTAACCAACTGATTCTTATTCTTCCATCTCAAAGCATCAACTAAACTATTTTCCTTCCATTGTGTATGGATCATCTCCATATAAAAGGATTTTAGGTACTCGACACACTATCCCAGTCAAAGAATCAATTCCATCTAAGAAAAGATGTATTTGATATTTTTATGGTTGGTAAACACAATGATGGGTTGTCCCAATATGTGATGCCTCTAAAAAATCAAGGCATGAACCCCAATAGATAGATCAAGGTCATGATTAGGATGATTTCTTTTATTTGGTGTCAACTATCATGACCAAATAAGCTACAACCCAATCATCCTACATCAACACTACCCCAAGTCTAACACCGAACGCATCACAAAACAGGGTGTATTTCTTACCTAGTATAGGTAAAATCAAAATAGGTGTAGTAGTCAACCTCTTCTTAAAATATTGAACATAATTTTCACAAGCCTATAACCATTCAAACTTAACCCCCTTCATGGTTAAGCTTGAGAATGGCGCTGCCAAATAAGATAAATCACTGATGAACCTCTAGTAATAACTAACCAATCCTAGAAAACTCAAAACATTATAAACATTCTTGGGATGATCCTAAGACACCATAACCTTAAACCTCACTATATCCACTAACACACTGGACTCAAAAAAAATTTAGTCCCATGATGTGAACCTTATCAAAACAATACTTAAATTTTGATAACATGGCATAAATAATATTCTCCCTTAGTGTACTCAATACATTTTAAAGGTGTTTGGAATGATCATCATGAGTTATAGTGTACCCCAATATGTAGTCAAGAAATACAACCCTAAAATGATCAAGATATGTGTGATATATATGGTTGATCAAATCCATGAACATCGATGTGCACTGGTCAACCCAAACAACATCACCAAAAATTCATACAACATGTACCTACTTTTGAAAGATATCCAGGGTATCCACAAGCTCTCATCCGCAAATGATAGTATCCTAATATAAAATCGATCTTATAAAACACTGAGCCATATTAAATATGGTCAAACTGGTTATCTATTCAAGGAATGGGGTATCATTTCTTCAATGTTATCTAGTTTATCTTCTGATAATCGACACATAACCTCAGTGAGACATCATCCTTCTTAGAAAAAAGAACTAGAGACCCCTATGGTTCTTTACTAGTTATAGTAAACCCCTTATTCTCCAACACCTCTATTTGAACCTTTAGTTCCTTGTTCTCTACTGGTTCCATTCAATATGGTAAAATGGAAACTGGACCCACTCTCAGAAAAAAAAATCAATCATATACACGACAACTCTCTCAGGTGGTAGTCCTGAGAATACCTCGGGAAACACATCCTAAAACTGATTCACAATAAGAGGTAATAAAGGATTGCATTTCTCCTCTTCATTTAACATAAGGAATGCTACATGGGTAGTGAGTTCTACCAACTGGTGGAATAGAGAACCTGTGTGGCCTTCTCGAGTATCCCACTCACCATGTAGAACATAAGTGTCTCCATTGAGAGATGTAAACAATACTCGATGTCGGTAACAACCGATATGGATTTGTTACATCACCAACCAATCCATACAAAAGATTAGGTCAAAACCAAACATCTCTAGAACTAATAGTTCCCATAGAAAATGATATCCACCAAACTGCAGTGCACAACCCTTACATTGCCTAATGTTCTGGGCATGTACCCCTAATAGAGTATTAAGTGATAGTACCCCACACACACTCTCCACGGTTAATCCTAACACAACTACAAATTGAGAAGAAATAAAATAATTCATAACACATGCATCCAATAAATCACTAGCGAGTGTGGAAGCTATAATAATTTTATGTCAAACAGTATATGGTTCTACCTCACCACTATCGGGCAAATTCTGAACTGCGTAGAGATGACCTTCCTATCTAACCTGGGATCTGGTATATGTACCCAACACTACACTAACCTATTTCTGTGGGCGATCTCAACTCGGAGTTCCATAGAAACAACCCCTACGAGTATGAACCCTGGAGATCCAACTACCTACTTGATATGGGGTAGGAAACAGACCCCCTTCCTACACTCGACATTTACCTTTGACTTACCTCATTTCCCAACTACCATAGGTCGGTGATGAAGCTCTAAACATGGCCTAGCTTACTGCATGCTCAGCACTCAATTGGTGGTGGGGGACACTAGCCACACTAGCACCCCTACCTTCCACATTGATAACAAAATATTTGGGCACCACTCTGATAGTCTTATCCCATTTTTTGTCTTCTCTATGAACATCTACCATGTTGGAAGTTTCTAAAGTGGTTCCTCTGACTCTCATAATCCTCACAACATATTCCTCCATCTATCACCACAAGTTCACTACCCAGAGGTCCCTTCAGGTTCCCTTCTAAAATTAATGCTTGATCCAAAACATCAAAACACCTTTTCTGATGGAAAATATTCACATGATATATAACCTCTAGTGTCATCCCATCCTAGAAACCTTTCACCACAACTACATCATCTC
The DNA here is from genome assembly GCA_963277665.1 of Viscum album. Classification (NCBI taxonomy): domain Eukaryota; kingdom Viridiplantae; phylum Streptophyta; class Magnoliopsida; order Santalales; family Viscaceae; genus Viscum; species Viscum album. The sequence continues at coordinate 651,066,330 of OY728126.1, forward strand.
TTATGCATGTTGGAATGATGCATTGAAAGTCGGTGAAATAAGTATCATAGTCTGTCATCGACATTGTCCCTTAGGTAAAGTTCAAAATGTACGAAACCATCTATTGCCTCAGTGTTTCATGTTAAAAGTGGTCATGAAACATATTTTGATAATCCTTCAACATCATTACTTCAGCCTTCTCGGTTTGAACCATGGTGTCCCACCTACAGATTCTTGTCCTCTCAGCACATTAGCTACTAACCTAACTCGGTTATGAAGAGGAGTCTTGAGGTGGTCACAAATAGTCTAGATAGAATCTATCTAGATCTCTACTACCTCTGGCCCACCCTCTTTGGTAGAGGTCAAAGAATTCTGTAGCTGAAACTCCCTAGTCATCACAAACATACTCGATGTAACCCGCCCTCGGTCTTGTTCCATCATCTCTAAGGAATTATTGATGTTATCACTTAACTTATCTTCCCTATCATCTTCGAACACTACTCCCTTTGCCCCACTACTAGGGGAACATTCTCAGAAATGTATTCCTAACACCTAACTGGCCCACATCCTCATGGTGTCATCTCATTACAATATGAAACCCAAGGTTTACAACACATCAAATAATGATTTCTGAAAATAATAAGGTAAAGATCATCACTAGAAATAAAAATATCATTTCTTAGACACTACCCAAATGAGCCCAGCCATAATCGGAACACTACCCTTGGACACCCCCCATGTTCATGGCTAATTCGACAACCAACTCACACAATTACAAACATTACATTCAAAATCATTAAAACTAATTTATTAGAACCAATTTTCAAAATTTTCACGAAACATAATGAATCCTATACCCTATACCCCACTCACCCATCCCATTTGTGTGCCTAATTAGATGAATTCCACTTATTTATATAGGTTCTAAGAATTATACATGAATGAAAAACCTTGTGCTATTTTGAAAAAAAGTAAAATATAATAAAACTATCACATCAGACCACATGTGCATCATCAAATAGTGAAATTTTATCGAATTTAACAACACAAACTGTAAAAAAAATTCTTTCCTTTGGTGACTCAGTTTTCCCCATACATATGTTAGCTAATTCATGGAATGAGATCATTACAAAGGCCTCAAACTATCCAAATATCCTACCTATCATCCCCAAATAGTAAGAATGAGAAAAGAAATCCTCTTATTCAAATTAGTAACATCTTTGACCATGGTGACACTAAAACAGTGCCCTGAGTTGGCTCAATACATGACCTCAAGTTCACCTCCCAATACTCCTAGGGATTCCATTTAGAATAAGGGAATTAATATGTCACATTATGAAACTATACCATCTTTACCAGTGAAATCCACAAAATAACACAATATAAATTGAGTAAACAATATGTAACAAACAATTACATGCTTAATAAAACATTTCCCAAATGGGATATAAATATAAAGCAATAATAAATACGTCATTCCATGATACAATGACATGTGAAAAAAAACCCAAAATGAATGTCTAATAATGGAATCTGTAAAATGGTCATGAATCCATGTCCCGAACAACATATGTTCACATATCAAACCTGACTCACTTCTCATACATAAGGCACTTGCCTCTCTCCAAACCTGCAACTATGAAACCGACTGGAGTTCCCAATGGTGTCCCATGTAGGGTGTGAGTATAACTCAGTAGGCCATAACCAATGGTGTCTACAAAATATCCAATCAAAGTAAATAGTGCATGCAAGTGGTAAATAATGGTAGTAAATGGAAACGATTCAGTAACCCATTCTAGATTATGTACCTTCATGTTATACTACCATTAATGCCAGGTTCTCTACTTTAGAATATCATGGATTAGTTCACCCTTTTTCATGTGTTTAATGGATTAGGCAAGGTCAGTGTTATTAAGGCATATGGGGATAAATCGATTACTATCTTACTAGGAATCGCATCATATTAATCACATTATCCTCACATCAAAGACTCTATCTGGGTGGAATGAAACCATTAGGGGAATAGAACTCAATCCCCTTCACTAACATGTGAATTTAGAGGGTGGAGCTTAGATACTCAGTTCAACTCGACCCAAGGGCATAGAAACTCATGTCTACACCCCACAATACCAAGCCATGAAAACATTCTTATTTATAAATATCCCAAAACAACCACATTACAACCATGCATATCCAATATCATTGGAAACATGACAACAATATCAATAAATAGAAAATAAACATTATGCCTCAATCCATCAACACATTCATCATTTATAACCCATAATAATTTGTCCACACATCCCATTTTCCCATTCATGTCTCACTAGGAATATTCAAGTATTAATAGAATCCCATCACATATTATAATTAATCCCATTTAACCCATTTACATGACAACCAAACAATCCGTTATACCTTAACAAAATTAGAAACAACTATTCACAACCCTTATAACTCATTACATAACCCAATTAACACATCTTCTATGGATATAAAACATTATGGGTCAAATTTGTACCTTACATTCCTTCAGTCACTAGAGAGGGTCAACAAACCCCATGGGTGGCCCTAAAGAAGACATTGAATCATCCATGAATCCCAAGGGGATCATGAGGGGTTAATTTGGTTATTTAGAATCTCAATTAACCGCATCATACCAATGGAACAATGAACACTACTATATAATAACAAAAATAGAACCCTACATGAAAAAATCAAAATATAAACTATTGGATATAACTTCTAGACTATGTACCTTGAATCAGTGGGATAACTCACTCATAATCAAATACATAGGTCATGATTCAACCACCCTTTGAATACTTAAACAACATCTCACTAATGATATAGTGTTTTAGATCTTCATAAGGATTTAAGGAATGAACCTGAACCCAAATCCAAAAAGAGAAGTATGAGAGGGATTAGGCTTACATGAATCATCAATCGATAACTGATGGCACTCCAAACGTCCTAGGATTGATGTAGAAAAATCTCTTGTAATATCTTCGAATTTTTAATTTCACTAGGTTTAAAAGGAGGAAGAGGGATAAAAATTGATAGTTGGGGTTAAAAATCCAGAAGTGGAAATTTTGTAAATTTCTCTACTTTACTAGTTTGAACGGTTTACCCGCACACATTTCCAAACTATGTGAAAACCGTGTGAGAAAGATTGTCCCAAAATCATCACTTAACAAGTGTTCTAGATAATTCTATATAGTTAGATTGACCTTGTAGTAACTGTGTGAAACCCTCTATCCAAGGTTGCAAGGTTACCTGGGATGTCCCTCATGTTTCTCACTAACCATGCGCAAATCGTGAAACATGCCTAGAATTTACATTTTCCTCCTATTTTGTGCCCAAAAAACCTAAAACACCCTTTATCCTTCTTAGGATATTTGGGGGACACTTATTAGACCACAATAATGGACATAAACTGATACATAAACAAAAACACACCTTAAGGAAATCATGGATCTTACAACCTCTCCCCCGGGATCCACCCTTCTTGTCGGGTCACCTTGCCTCATACTGGGTGGGAAGAATTTTGTACATCCATCACTTGAAAATAGATTTCTTGCAAATTATATATTCTTGGGTTGTTACTCTTAAAGTCACTATTCCATCTTGGCTGGAAATGACTCAATCCCAACTAGACCACTACTTCTTGGGAGTAACCAATATGTGGGGTGGGGGGTTTCCTTGTGTGAAGGGTTCAAAAAATCCACACATGGGAATTCCCTTTTTTCAGAATATAGAGAATAATGATGTGAAAAAATAGATCAAATAATTCAATACTACGATTTTGGATATAATACCCTTGTTTTTTTAAGATTTTCAAATATAGATAATGGGAATTAAATTAGATAATGATGAATTTAATGATGATGAATCCCTAAAGTAATAAAAAACCTTAAATGAATAAGAAACTAAAAAAACTATTATTTGGAGATTGAATAATATTTTCTTTAAACAATAAATTCTTTCATATGTATTAAAAATGATAATATAATATTAATAATTTAAAATGTAATTGTAATTTTATTCTACCACAGGATCTATATGATATTTACTAGGATGTAAAATAAATTATTTACAAATTTCTTCACTTTCTCTTGTTGAAAAATTATAGTACATAACCCTTAACCTTCCTTATGTTTTTCTAGTTCCACTACACATAGATCCATTCATAGGTATTTCTCTAGTGGATCTCATTAGATGGGAGTGGAAAAAATTAATTAAAACATATATACACTCACGGTTCTATTTAAATCCTGAATATAAATAAATATTCATATTTATTCTATTAAAGATCTTGTTAACAGTTTTCAAGAAAAAATTAATATCTTATATACCATTAAGATCTTTTAAGAATGTAGACTATATCCTAGGAGTGGGAAATTCTCTCCATCGATGAGGGTTTTCATACCATGACAATCCATGTCTATAAAGGTTCATAATAGATCATTTTAGAATGAACCAAGAGGGGTGATAATACAATTATTCCTTATATATGATCTCATTAGTGGCATTCTAACATCTGGAATTGTTCATTGATGAAGTTAGTGAACCATTGGTAAAATTTATTTTAATTTTGTATCTTTAGTAGTTGGATTATACACCCATTATAAATAATTTTATGAACTTACCCTTTAATTTACAATGGAATATCAACATGATATCATATAGATCACATATGAGAAAATAGTAGGCTTTAATTTTATGCCTCCACCAGAGGGAATTATTATATTTTATGAAGAAACTACACCCATTGATCATACATAGGAATTAAAATATGGAAATTTTACATCTCCACCGACTAATGAACCTCATATAGTGAAAGAAGATAACATTCTAACAAGTGATGGTGGATATGAGTACAACACACTAATAATATTTGTAATTTTTTTTATTGAAATGTACATTAATAATTGAATGAATATAACCAATCAACAAATAAATTTTTTTGAATTTTTTTTCTATAATGTATCTATCAAAGGATAACATATGAGAATGGACATCCCATTAGGTGGCTCAGATGGGGACTATAATGTCCCAATTTCCTTTGAGTGATCCAGTTCTAGTATATATTATAATACCTATGATATAATTTGACATAGATTGGTATTTATATATGTTAAATAAAAAATTAATGCAGTAGTTATAACTGAACATCAAGAGTCTAATCTACTACAACACCCATGAATACATTAATGGATAACTTTTTAGCCTTCAATTGATGTTCATTACCTTATAATATAAATGATTTTTTTTCATATAGTAACTGAATCAGGGAATATATTATTTTATGAACGACAGTGATAGAGTTAACTTTAATTAGACATTTAATTTTTATATTAATTTTCAAAATCATAGAATATAGTTCTTGAACATGAATAGCCTCATATGGTAGTGGCATTAGGGAAAATGGCACAGTTGATGAATAAACAAACCCAGTGATCTACCTATTCCAAATGATGGGAATGACGTAAAGGGAAGTATATGAATATTATATGTTTTCATAAGAGGTCTTAAAGGCATTAATTGATACTAAATAATGGGTAATGAAAATGAATCCTCATAGAGACTCAATGAAAAACTTTTTTTACATAATATTTTTATATAGATGACTCAAATAAATAATTCATTTATTTTTAAAATTAAAAAACCTGTATTTATATAGTGTTAAATTAAATTTTAATAACATTTTTGTTTAATATTTAAGGGAGAGTAACATAAAATTACCATATTTCTTGTATTTCCCTTCTATTTATTCACATATCTTATTTTGGGTGCATAATTTGATTCCTAAGGATGGAGAAAATTGTATATATAAATGAACTAATGTTCCTAGTAATTTTTTTAATTAATGGATTTCATGAATAGATGTAAAAATACATAGTGATGTTCTCCTTGATTTCATATAATACCTAACCAGGTTTCAGTTTTCATATAAGAATCTATTATTTTTAAAGTCCATTGGTGGATTGTATGTTTTGAAAGTAGTTTATAGACCATGTATTTGGTTGCTGGGATTATTTCATGTGCTGAATACACAATGTGAAAGAGTACAAACTGTGTATAGATTACCCAAAATATATTCACTAAATACAGGGTTTTTTATAAAAAAACAATGTTTTTTCATTTTTTATATACCCTATAGACTACATGAGTTGTAATGGGATTAAATGGCATGTATCCATCATGATACATGATTTAATTTTCCTACACAGATGGTTATTATTTCATTATTCTTCATCCCCCTTCCATATTGACCAAATAAAATTCTCTAGTGATTTGGAGAACCTCTGTTCAATCCAGATAGATTTTTTAACATAAATCGATCATAATTGTTGTTTTATTTAATCCTTATAGGATCGAAACCATTTCTATGTATTTATTTCCTCTGATGAAATTAGAACCATTTTGTTTTATTATAAGATATTTTGACTGGTGGTGATATTTATTATACATTCCTTTCTAGAGATAATGTGTTTTCTTGTTTTGGGGGCTGATCCTATGTATGTTGTGGTGTAGTGGGAATCCATTTTGGAGATATGTGTTCATTATTTATTTCCATTGACCATTTTGTTAATTTTAATCAACATTGAGAATTGTGTACAGATTCTAGTGCATCTATTTTCATTGTTGTGTTATTCTTGTTGGTGTTTCCCATCACAGGATTGTGTGACCCAAATATTGATGTAGGTCCTTTTGTATTTAACCAGTGTTAGGGAACTCCATTTTTCCTATTTTCACATATTATGTTATAAATGAAATAAATATACTGATTGATTTAATTTATATTGGTGTTAATTATTTTTTTATATAATTTTGTTTTCTAATTGTTTTGAAAAATTAAAAGGGGTTTTCGAGGAATTGTGAATTTTTTTTCTGAAATGATTTTCAGATAATGTTTTGTTGAAATTTTATGATACAACAAGCTGGTCTGTAAAATAATTTACATTGGGAGACATGGGTACATAAGTGGAAGGTACAGTAATAGAACTCATATGTTGATATTATATTGGTGTTTTCTCATGAGGATTTCCTTTTCACACCAATGGTGATGTTCTAAGTGAATGTTATACCTATAGGGAGGTTCACTGTAGGGGATGTTCTTACAGTCTCAATATTCAATTCATCTCTATCTGGGATTGATGTGAATTATTGACTATATTGGGGGGTATGAGTGTTATAGATATCATAACCTTGTGTGGCCTTCAATGAGATGTTACCTATACTTTGGAAAATTTAGTATATTATGACATGTACTATTTATATTGAACTACCATATATTTGAAATTATATATGATACATGATTTTGGTATATTTTATATATTTACATTGATATATGTATATGAAATAATTGGAAAATAATTTTCCTAGTTTATTTGTAAATGTTTAATACTAAGAAAATAATGTTTTTACATGATTATAATATAAAAACAACTAAACGACATATCATTACTTATTTGATTTAATTGTGAGAATTCAAGGAATATTTTAGAATGAATTAATAAGGAACCCTAGGTGGGATCATACTAAATGTATTAGATCAGACCCTATGCACCGCTATGATAGTGCATAGACCTTGTTATATATTTTTATATAGGGAATGAAAATGTATTTTATTGAGGTGGGGAGGTTTTATATCAACTAGGTTAGGGTAGATGGTGGTGAGATGGTGGGTGTTTACCCATTCTATCACAATGATAATGTTTTTGTAACTGTTTTTGTTTTTGCTTCCATTTTAGTCGGACATGCCTCTTGGAGATTGTTTTTCTATCATTTTAGTTATATCACATCCATTGAACTATATTTTTTATTAATTATATTTCAGACTTTAGTTCCCTATTACATTCTATATATTTATATATGTCATGTTTTCCACTTCAAGCTGGTATAATTGATTCCATCTATTTTTTGTTCATGCATGGGTGTTAGTCTCCATCCCCTGGGAAATGGGAACTCCCTTTGTATATTTGGAAATTTAGGTGGGGTAATTGTTTGAGAGTGAATATAGTTCGAGTTTGAGATAGATTATAATAATAGGTGGAATTTATGCAATATTTCATATCATGGAATGTTTGGTAGACTAGAGATAGTATTTTCAAAGCATGAGATGTATGTTTATGTGAGTTATTGGCAATATCTACCATTGATGAGACTGAAATTACCATGGTTTTTTTATATGTGTCTCATGTTTTCATTTTTTTGTTATAATATCAGTTTATTCATAGGGTTTTCACACTTTTACTACGATAATTATATTTTTTTATCATTTATTCCCTTTCGGTGACCATTTTTATGCTGCTACAAGGTTCTTATTGAGTTTCTATATTGGGTGATGTAGAATAACTTTAATGGAATATAACTCTCAACCACAATTTTATCAAGAATACCATGAAGTCATTTTTGAGATGTTAATTAGAATGTACCATATGTTCGAAATGAATTATTTGAGGCATAACTAGGAGCAATAAGTTTCACGGGTCGATCATGAGAGTTCTTATATTATAATCCAACATCCCAAAAGGGTATAAATGTTTCTTATAATGAAAATTATGGGATTGAATTGATTTGTTATATTTTTGAATTTCTGGATACAACTAGTAGTGTCAAGGTGGTTTGCACAACATTCATACAAGAAGGTCCCAACATGTGATAGTGGGATTCTATGTTATAGATTGATATTCATGTGGGCTTAGACAAGAATATTTTTTAAGATTCATTTCATCCAATAGTTTTTTATATAGTCTTTGATGATGTATAATTCTATGCAGTAACTCCCTTTTCAGTAGGTACGTCATACAATTTCGGCATATTACATTCAGTTTTTGGATCTAGTTAATTTTTCACATGAGGTTATACAAATGACTAGCTAAAAACTCAGATGTAGTTACAGGGATTCTGAGATGATAACTTAATATATGTATTTAGGTTGAAGTTTTAAGCCAATGTTGAAATACTATACAATAATATGATGATGAGATGAATATTGTTGGATGGGTTGGTCATTCAACCCCATATATTGAACTTAGTGGCGGCATCAATGGTATGCCATAGAAAAAGATAATGTGAAAAGATCATCACAATAGTGGTGGCAGTGTTTCAAAAAATAATTCTTATATGGATCTTCTAGTAATAGAGAGTAGTGTGGACCAACATTGTATCAGTGCGAAAAGGGTGGGAAAACCCGGAATTCATGTACTTTAGTGGAAATGGTATGTAATAGTTGATGAAGTTATTGTCATGTGACATGTTTCTTCGAATATATATATACTTCTTGATATGGTCAGGCATTATTGGCTCCAAATTATTAGGAAAGGTTGTCAGATTATTCGAAGAGTACAGGACTCTAGCATCCATCAAATAGAGTGAATAACCTTCACTATATTGCATCATTTTTGTTGGAGTTATATACGAGTCCAACACTGCTAATAGGTACCATCTTTATTGAATCCTAAGTATAAATTTCATTATATTAAAATGATTATTCCCACCCAATTTATATCTGGTTATTTTTTAGATATCATTAATCTACCAATGGATCTTATTTACTTTGTTATAGTCTTCGAAACACCTCTGGAAAGAGGAAAGAGGGAAGAGTAGTGGTTTTAATTCCCTTGTGTGTTATCAATTTTTGATGCAACATTTGTAGAAGACCATCTTATACTCGATCTAGATATATTTGATGTCACCATCAGGATGGGTTTTCATGTTTTTCATTTTCATATGATTGATTTTTATCATCAATTTATATCATTTATTACTGTTTATGGGAGCTCATACGTGTTTTATTGGGAGTGGGATCCTTATTATAGTCATCTAGGACCTTACCATCCATAGATAAATAGTTTTCATCTACTGTTAATGTTGATTTTAGTGTAATTTTTCCTTTTATTGATCTTCCTACTATTGTTTAGGAATTTCTATATGTTTTCCCAAATTATTTTTTTGGGTTTCTTCCGAAGAGGGAGTAGAGATTAAAATTGACTAGGTTCAAGGATTTCAATTGATTTCTATTCATTCTTATTGAATGGAACCAATAAATTAAATAGAGTAAAATATTCATTTATATGACATATTATATAATTTATTTTTTGAACCTCGTGTTTCACCTTGGGCAACCCATGTATTATTTTTCATGAATATATGTGATTCACTATGACTATGTGTGGACTATCAGAATTTGGACCGGTAAATGGTTAAGAAAACGTTTTATTTTCCCCAAGTAGATGATTTATTTATACCCTAATGGTTTAAAAGTATTTTTCAATGATTGATATTTATTCAGGTTGTCATCATATCATATTTCTATATTGTGGTATACGAGAGATAGATTTCATGAATGTGTATTGGAATTATGAAAACAACATGATTCTTTTTTTTCTGGAATAACAGTCTATATGTTTTTTGTATTTAATTAATCAAATATTCCATCATTATTTACTCAAGTTTATTATAGTTTTTTTGTGATGATATTTTTTTTCAATATATGAGTATGAGTAGAATCACCATATGTGTTTTGTTATGGATTCCTTAGAATTTAGGTATTAAATAATCAATTTTACTAGAGGAAATGAATCATATTCATGAATTAAATAATGATCTATATAATTTAAAGGATTTATTTTCATTAGATGTTTCACTAAATATCTTCATGATTTATATAATCTTTGATATTTCTAAAAAACATCAAAAGTATGTAATGTATTTCTCAATATAAAGTCACCTTTGATTTATCTTACAATTGAAGGGGTGAAATTAATTTTGGATTTAATGTGTAAGGGTTCTTTCAATGAGCTAAAACAACATCTAACTTCAGCTATTATTCACATTCTACGTGTTCCTAGTAGGGGGTATGTGGGTTTTTTGTGAAACATGTGTCAGTAGTTGGTGTTGTGTTATTATCCAAAAAGATCATGAAATGTCTTAAATATATATTTGTCTTTGAAAAAATTATAATAATTATCACACTCTTTATTTAGATCCCTCCATAGTTATGAATGAAATTAAGTGTTAGAGGAACTGTCATTTTGATTAGAGGTTAATAGTTTATTATGACCAAAAGTGTATGATCTATTTCAATTGAATGAATGAAATGAATACATAAGAGTGGAATTGGTCTTAATACCTTCAAATGATTAACATATACATAGCCTATACCCCATGAAAGGGGAATGTTGTTACATATTCTTTTAGTAGGAATGTTTTATCACTATAATATTTTTTGGAATATAAGGAATAGTGGAACCTTATGGGTCTCGTTGCTCAATGACTTATAGACGATCTGAATAATTTGTTAGGTATGGTTATAAACAATTTTCTATTATTCTTATAACTCCTTGAGTTTATTATAATGTGTTGGTAGTAGGATAATGAGTTTAGAGGAATTTTAGAATAACTTTATGATGATGAGATAATCTCTAGTTGGTCTCTATCTTCATATGGTATTATAAATATTTAGAATTGATTTTTCATTCTATAATAAATAAGGATATATGTTTTTCATTAAATTCATAATTCATCTTGAGACATTAATTCACGAACATATGATGATGTATTATGACATGATATGGTGATTCTAGTGTGTGGGTATGATACTAGAAATTACTTATCATGTATCCCACCGTCACACCTTTCATCATATAAAGGTTGATATTTTATGGCCTTATGGTTTTCTCTAGCATCTTTTGATTCTAGTTTTGAAATGGGATGATGTATCCATGTATTAATTTCATTATCATATAAACCATGGGGGAGGAAAAAATCATGGTGCCGTTTGATTGGATGAAAAATATTACTCATTTAATTCTGTTTAGGGAAACCAAAAAAGGTAATGATCTAGGTACGTTGTATGTAAATACTATTTATGAGATTAAATGGAGTTCCCTTTGTGGTTTTTTTAGACATGGATCCTCGGTTTACATCGAGGTTCTATAGGAGTCTCATATTGGTGATTAGAACTCAGGATAGGTTGATTACAACATACAATGCACATATAGATGGATAGATAGATCATGATATTTATATTTTGGGTGAAAATATTCATTCATGTGTCACTATTGTTGGTGGATCATGGTATAGCCAAATGGGACTAAATGATTTTATTTTTAAGAACAGTTATCATTCAAAAATCATAATGGATCATTTTGATGATTCTCATAGAAACCTATGTAGATCACCTATTTTTTGGGAAGAGGAGTGTGAAGCTTCTTTTTTGGGAACATGTTTGGTTTAAGAGACATATAAAAGGATTAAAGACCTTTATTGGTTGATGGTGATAGGTCGGAGTCTATATAAATACTAAACAGATTAGCGTTGTCATCCATTGTAGTTTTCCATGGGTGATTCTGTTTTCTTTAATGTTTCTCAAATGTTACGCCACCAAAATCATTGAAAATTGAAAAAAATTGTATTCAAGATATGTTTCACCAAATTAGGACTTTAATATTATTTTTAAAGCTTAATATTAGTTGTAATTTCTTGTTTAGTTGATATACATTCATGTTTTTTTACACATATGGTAGCTATGAAAATATAATCTTGATCCCTCTTATGTTCTATGTTGGGAGGAAATGGAGTTAGGGTCAGATTTTACTGTTACGAAACAACCAATAGGGATCATTAACTCTCAATTGATTATCATTAATGGAATATAGATTTCATTTTTTAGAGTGTTGAGATGACATAGATCAAACTCTCATGAGAAATGGGAATGTGAGTCACTTCTGAGGGAGTAATGGCCTCACCCCATTTACATATGTCATTATTTAAAATGAATTCCTAGGGACAAAAGAATTGTAGTGTCAAGATTATAACATACAATTACTGAATTTTAGGTATTTCCTTTATCATTATTCATTTTAATCTTCTTTTAGGTTTATATTGGGGCACCTAAGGATGAATAAAATTGGAATAGGAAACATACCAAATTTTTAGGGATGAATGTTTTTTTGAATTAATCGTGGTCTGGTATATGAATGTGATGGTTTTGTGGGGTTATCTTATAGTTCATAAAATGACCATAGTGGCTTCAATTTTAATATTATAATTCCTTATTTTAGAATTATTTTGGATGATTACCCAGTTTCCAACTAGTTTACATACTAGGTGTTTAGTCCCCAGACACATCTTTTTGTGATGAATACACAATGCGAACGAGTACAATCTATGTATAGGTTACACTCATTATAATAGTTAAATATTGGGTTTTTAATAAAAATGCGACTTTGGTTTTTGTCTTATATGGATCATGTGGATTATGTGACATGTCATGAGATTACAATACCTATAATCATCATGATTATGGATTTTATGGTGATGCATGGATTATTATTATTTCATTATTATGTAGACCTCTTCCCTCCTGACCTAAAAGGATTCTAGAGTGATTTTTGTAACATATATTCATTATGGATTGATTCATTCAATGATTTATCATTAGGGAAGTTCCATTGCATCTCTCCAGGTGAGTAACCCCTTCCTAATAATTATTTTCACTTATTGTGGTGCTTACATGTCATTAAGTTAACAAATCTATTTAATTATGGTGATGTTATTTCATGATTTATTTCTAGACCCTTATATGATTTTCAAGGGTCCTATCCATTGTTGGTTGTGGGCTGGATGGTGAAAATTCTTGAGATATGTTTTGGTTCCTCTTATCCACTGAATCTTCTGTTAAAATTAATCAATTTTGGGATATTGGGAATTATTATAGGGCCACATTTTTCGTTTTTGTTCCCTTCAAGTTGGTCAAACCCATTGCGGGCATGTACGGCCTGAGTTATGAGGTAGGTGGATCCTTCTCTAGAATGAATTAGTGAACTTCATTTATTTAGTTTTCATAAATGAAATAAAATGATTTATTTATTTTATTTATGTTATGAAATGAGTTTTTTATGAAATACGGTTCCACTTGTTTTGGTAAATTAAAAGGCGTCTGCACAAAATTGTGAAATTGTTTTCTAAAATGATTTTCAAAGAACATTTTGATGGAATGAATTTTTTTAAAATTATATCACACCGAATGCCTTGAGTAACTGGGTAGATGATGTTGTAACAAGCCTATTAAATTGATAATGTAAGGGGGACTTCCTATTCACCCTAGGCCTGTTATTCATTGGACATGTTAGACCAATTGGGAGGTTTACTTTTTACAGTGTTTTAATACTTACTATATTTTATGTATATTTCTTGGGGATTGATGAACATGAGATTTCCTTTGTTTGGTGTATGGTTTTCCAAGATATATAGAACTACTGTGATCCATGGCATGATATTACCTGATCTTTGGCCAATTTGTGATATTTTGGCTTGTAGTATTTCTATTGTACATCCATTTATATGTTATAAAATGTGATACATGATTTGGTTTTATTTTATATAACATGGTTTATATATATATACATATATATGAAATTATTTGAAATTTGTTTTCTTTCTTTGTTGGGAAATGTGGGAAAAGGTGATATTAAAGGGTTTTCCATGATTTTTATATAAAAATGATAAAATTTATATCATGACTTTTTCTTATAATTTTGAGCATACTTATTTTATTATACAATGATTTTTTATGTAACACCTATATGGGATCATACTGATTTGGTTTTATCAAATCATAAAGACCCCTTTGGTGGTGCATACACATTGTTATGTCTTTTGATTTAATGAAATAAAATTATCTTTTTTGTTGTGACAGTTCTTTTTCTCATCTAGGTTTTGGTATCTGGTTGTGGGTATATGGAAGTATACCTATTATATCACATAGATACGTGTAGAGTAGTTATTTTTGTTTTCTTTTTCTTTTTTGTTGGAACATTATATTCGAGATTGTTTTATACAATTTCATTGGTTTCCCTACCATTGTTCTATATAAGTAATAACATATATATTCATGCTTTATTCTGATGTCTCTTTCTCTAGATGAATATATTTCATGTTTTCCACTTCAGGTTGTGTGAAATCAGTAACTCTGTTTCCTGTTGATACTAGGGTTCTAGTCACCAACGCATCGAGATTAGGAATACATTTTTGTTTAATGGATATTCAGTTTGTGTACCGGTTTGTGTTGGTATCTAGGTTTTTTTATCATTATTTGGATTGAATATAAAAATATTATTTCATCCCATTTTTTATTATTTGATTTAAAAAATTTATTCCTATTTACAAAAGTTTCTTATTTCTATTATAATCTCATTTACTAACACTCACAAATTTCAATAATGTATAAAGAATAATATATAATTAATTCAATTAATTTTAATATTAAATGAAAATGGTTTCTTATAAACATAAATTTGAAATAATTGTACCAGTAATGATTATATAGAATAAAATTATTATATTTTTTTGATTGTTCTATCAAATTTATATTAACTAACTATATATGTTATGTGGATGACATAACCATAGACCTTTTCAAAAGTGGAATACAAATTATAGAGGATATTTTGTTATTTTGGACTTATTTTCTACTATATGAATATAACTGAAAGACACATAGTTCATGTTCAATCACATATATATTAGGTTTATCCATTTAGACTCAAATGAGTGAAATACATAGTATAGTAAAAATATTGAATGTTGTTTTGTATATATTTGTTAAATATCCGGAAGGGTTTTTGTGAATTGGAAATAAATAATTTTTTATTTCACACAAATAATCTATAAGAATACAGCTATGAAATAAAAATAATCATTAAAAAATTCCATGATCCATGTACAACGCGTTAATAGAATCAGTTTTTATATAGGAAATTTCAATCACTACGTGCTTTATATCATCCTCATTCGAATCCAATATTTTTCCCAATCAATAAATTGGAAGGCCAAGATTGTGGAGGCATATCCGTTTTTTGTTTGCTTTTATTGATTCTAATCTTGATGAGTGAACATTCTATTTCCAAAGGGATATTTCATTTGGTTTTTGTAGATTATTGTTAAAAATATTGGATTCAAATGTGGCTAATTTTTTTCTAATATAGCTTAGACCAAATTTGAAATATTATTATGACAATAAAACATTTACTAAATGTGGATTTTAATTAAGGATATAATTTTTTTACTAATAATTGATAATATTTAATTCTATACATAGTTGAACAATGGTCAGGATTTTTATGCCTTAAAAGAGGGAAAATTTACCAAAATAAGTTTGTTATCTCTACATTAATATAATCTAGATCACGGTGCATGTTGAACTCCTCAGGTTTTTATCATGTTTTAATGATCAAAAATCATGTACATCCTTCAAATCTTGTTAATATTTTTTAATATATCTGAAACCATGTTTAGATATGGTTGGTTTTTTTAGGGTTTAAATAAACTAACCCAAGATCTTAATTCCTATAAATCATGTTTGATTATTGTAAAATATATTTAATTTGGTTTATAATGAATTTATTTTTTGAATGATAAAATATAATTGATTTTTTGAATATTAAATCTTAAGTATATATATAGATATTTGGTTATGTCTGAAAAATAGTGAGTCTACCACCGGTTCTGGTTTTCTAGAAAAGGGCCCAAACACCGTGACCAAGACACCATGGCCTAGACACCGTGACCCAGACACCGTGGCCCAGACACCGTGGCCCAAACACCATGACCCAGACACCCTGAAATGAACACAATGACCCATACAAAATGGATGATACTCTAAGAACCCTGTTTTTGGCTACAAAGTACTTTGGAATATTCTTGTTGATATTCCAGAGCAGCACCTTCAGACGGCGTGCAATTCCGAGCCCTGGAGTGGCCGGAATTAAATTTTCAGTGTGTTCACACTGGACACACAAAATAAATGGGAAAACTCCTAAACGATGATTCAAATCAGATATCTGAGTGTACGGGTGGGTCTGGAATGGGGTTTTTACCCTAGGAACGACATAAAACTTGTCAGCGCGGGACGTTTGGACCCCTCGCTCGCTTTCAGAACGTTAAATGGATAAAATTAGTTAATTAGTTTATTCGTTTAATTTTGAAACTCATGTATCTCTTAAACGGTGGCTGGGATTGAAAACCCGAGGGCACCGTTGAGTTCAGAATGTGCCCTTTACCCTAGGAGGGGTGTACATTTTGCGGGGGCGACCCGTCTGTGAAAAATGGCCCCAGGGGCGTTTTCATAATTTTGCAGCTTGGGGCGTTCAGCTTTATAACATTCAAACGGAAGCTCAGAATCAAATTCTGAGACCACTGTTGTGCTAGGGAGGGGGTTTTTACCATGGGGGGGGGGGGGTTTAATCTTAACCATGCCAGAAGTTTTGGACGCGGGTGTTTTCGGGGGACGAGTCTTTCAATTAGAGTTTATTTACTTAAACTCTCCCCCCTTCTCCCCTTCCTCCACATTGAACCCCCTTGGTGAATCCTTCAAGCTCCATCTCCTCCACTATGGAGAGGTAGATCCAGCAAGGCGACGGCACGGCGACGGATCCGCCTTGAAGCTTCGGGAATCGCCCAAGAGGTAGGATCGTGCGTTTCGTTTTTAATTTCCCGCACCATGTTCGTCCTAAAGTTGTTTTGTCGATTTACCGTCGAATTTGCAATCAAATCCCATAATCATGTAGTATAATTTTTGAGCTACCTGAAGCATCTTTCAGATTGAAAATATGAATTCGGAGTCGATCGCAAATGACCGCCGAAGGTTTCGGGTTTTCAGTTCCCAGTAGGTTTGAGCGGCGGAGCGGCTGGCTTCCGGCACATGGCGCGGCGGCGGGGCTCTCGGAAGGTGGTGAGGCTAAGGCGCAGGGCGGCATGGGTCATCTGCCAGGGAAGCCGGGCGAGAAGTGTTCGGCAATGGGGCAAGCAGCCTGGGAAGCCGGGTGACGACGAGGGCGAGGCCGAGCTCGCCGGTGCAAGGGAGAACCAGGGTCGCCGCGCAACCCCGCGGGGGAGACACGACCTGCGTCTCACGAGTCCTTGCACAGCGGACGACCGACCACGAAGGCCGGTCCGCATGGACCGTGGGTTCATGGCCGGCCCACGTGGCAGAGCCCCGGGCCGGCGCTCCGAACCGAGCTGGCCGGCGCGAGCCAGCCCAGGCCGGTCCGGTCCAAGGGGGTCCCCCCCCGTTTTAAATATTTTGACGCCCGTATTTAGGGCTACGGATGTCCCTTTTGAGCGCCATATGCGTCGGTACAGACCTGATGTAAAGGTGGACCTTTTGAGGTGGTTCTAGGAGTTTTAACATCCGAGACGAGGGCCTCTGGGGCACGGCACGTGCATAAAGCATCTTAGCGGGCTTCCCGGGAATTCTTGTTTTGGACGGTGCGGACGCGTACGACGTCCGTTTTAAATGCCGTCAGTGGAGTTGGAACCCTGGCACCGAGGAAGAGCATACCAGGGTTGTTTCAGGCGTTGAGGCCGAAGTTGAGGCAAGGGACCCACGGCCCGTCTTCTGATCTGTGTGCAACGTTTAATGACATTTTCATCAGACGTCTGTTCGGGGCGTGCAAGCAGTCGATGTTGACTGTTTTTCTGAGGGAATCATGATGGTGCAATCCGCCCGCTCTAATTCGGCACGATGGTGCGGGCCTTGTGAGGGCTGTTTTGGGAGTTGACGGTGATTTCCAGCTTATTCACTGGGTGTCTGTTTTGGACAAGTGATTAGTCCATCATGTGTGCTTTTACGAGAGGATCACAATGGTGCGATCCATCCATTGAGTTTCGGGACCGGGATGAGGGTCCCACGTAGCACCACTCATGTGCGGTGCGCCAGAAGACATCGTTTTCTATGGATATCCATTTCAATCAAGTGTGTAGTGCTTTTGACGTGTTTTACTGAGGGGATCTCAATGGTGCGATGCGCCCGACTATTTTGAGGGACGAGGCTCTAGATCACGATACGTCATTCGGGCGTGAGGCGGTGTTGGTGCCTTTTTCGTCAGATATCCGTTTGAGGTGAGTAAGTAGTCAATCTTGCGTGTTTTTCAGTTAGTATTACAACGGTGTAATCTGTTCAGGCGAGCAGAGCCACATATGCGATCTTATTAAATGGGGAAATGTGAAGGTGCCTCGATGGTTGTTCTTCTACCGGGTTAGTAACAGACCCTTGGTGTGTGATCACATGCACTCTCGTGTGAGTGAAGTAAATTCTTGAGGAGATGTGGTTGGTTGTGCCTTAGCCATTGAGGTGGAAGGTTGGAGTGGTTACATCATGCCTTCGCGTTGACTATTGGGTATCGTGTGCACATTAGCCTTTGGGCTGGAGACATGATATACTCTAGGAGTATACGAGCACGCTTGGAGGTACACGTGGTTGTTTGTACCTGAGAATGTTTGTGCGCTTGGTTGGGGTTGACTTGGGGCCACACGTCGTGTGGGCCCCATGTGCGTGTCATGCTCTTCTTTACGTACTTTTTACCTCTCGCGATGTAGAGGGTTCCTCTATTATTGTTTGTTGAGAAGTAGGGTTGAGTCTTCTCTTGGCTCTGTTCTTGTTTGTTTGACCAGCAGGGTTGAGTTTTTCCCTGGTCCTCTTCTCGATGGTTTTGACCAGTAGGGTTGAGTTTTCCCCTGGTCCTGTTCACGTTAGGCGGACAGAGATGGTTTGTTCCTCTATTTCTTCAGTTGTGAGGGGTTTTAGCACTGTTCCCTTCACCAGACTACGACACCGTTTGAAACTACGAGTGTCTATACAGCGTGGGTGTTTTCCCACTTTCTGGGATGAGTTTTCTCGGTCCGCTTCTACAGTGACTCAGCGGATTGGAGCAGGATCCCCTTGTGAGTCCTGGGGAGATTCTCCCATCACTCCGTGTTCCCTGGTAGAGTTATTGTGGATTCATTGTGAACAACAATTTACGCGGGCACTGATCCTCTACCCAGTAGGTTGTTTCCAACAGAGATGAGATTGTTTCCACCAGGGCTGAGGTTTTTCCAGCAGGGCTGAGGTTGTATCGAGCAGGTCTCGCCAGTGGGTTACCATCCAGCTGGGATGGCCAGAACAGCGGTGTTCACCAAGCAGTACCATCTAGCAGGGATGGCTAGAGAATTTCAGGGCTTACCTCTAGCTGGGCTAGGTAGTGGTCCCTGATGTCGGGCTTACCTCCAACTGGGCTGGGCAGTGGTCCCCGATGCCGGTCTTACCTCAAGCTGGGCTGGGCAGTGGTCCCTGATGTCAGGTTACCTTCAGCTGGGCTGGGCAGTGGTCCCGTCTCTGACTTTAGCCGGGTTTCCCTCCAGTGGATTACCCTGTTATGGTATTGGGCAGGGTGTCACTCGTAGAATTTCTAGGTCTCCCTATAGTGGGAACCCATCGACTTCTAGGGACCCTTCAGCGGGGCTAGGCAGGGGGTCGCCTGTCGACTTTGAGGAGACCTATTGACTGAGGGGAAATGACGAGTTGTGGTTTGACATTCCCTCATAACTCTTGAGTACGGGGAGCTTTTCCCCCATCGAGACCCGTCCTTGTGATGCGACCTAAAACCGTGAGGTCGAGTCAATGACGCCTAAAGTGAATAGTGTCGAGGTGCGGTGGTTTGATCCCCTTGACTTGTAGTTCAGGGCAGACGTGCGGGATGTTGGGCATCGATGGTGTTACTTCTATGACTGTTGGCCACTCGCTTTCTTGGGTTAAGCTACGGGATGGAGATCTCCTTACGATCTTGTTCGGGATTCTTGTTAGATCATATGAATATGTATATACCTTGTTTCGGTACCCAATTCTTGGGCTTGGTTACTCTCCCTTCAGGGGAGTCGAAGACGCGCGGGGTATGCCACATGCTTTCCGTGTCTAGATTCTCGTGGTGGGACAAGTCTACTCTCCTGCTATAGGTAGTGAAGACTCGACCAGAAGTTCATCTCCTCACCGTTTCTAGCTCATTGTGCCTGGATGATTCTCTGCTTTATCTTGTTGGGTTGAGCTGGACTCTCTTCTACTACTCTTTACTGCAGTCCTTGTTGTATTCCTTTACTTTTCCGTTTCTCTCTACTCCTCACCCTTCGGAACCTCCTTTTTTTCTCCCTTGAGCCTTTGGGTTATCCTACTGAGTATTTTATACTCACACCTACTTGGGATTTTCCCGCACTTGGTGTGCCCTTGCAGACGACGGAAAGGTTGGTCGTGACATCAGTGGAGCTTAGGAGTTCAGGAGCTTGGACCGCGTGCGGTGGTCGTGGTGAGGTATCAGGTGGGGGACCCTTCTAGTTGTTTGTTTTTGTTTACCTGTAGTCGGGTTGTGGCACCTTTCTGGTTGGGCGTGTGTTTTTTCCCTTTTCATTTCAATTTACCTTCAACACTTTCTCTGTACTTTCAATGGTTGATGCACATTGTGGTTTATTTATAGCAGTTTCCATTTTCTTCTCTTTTTTACTCTCCACTTTTCCATTGAGTGTGCTATGTGTGTGTGTACAAGTACTTAAGAAAAGGCCTGCCCGAGTTATTGTGCCTTCGGCACTGGTCGCCGGCCCAGTGCCTATGGAGGCGGGCTTGGTGTAGTTGCGGATCGAGCCCGGGTAGGGTCGGGTCGTGACAAAGTGGTATCAGAGGAGGTTCGTTCCATGGGACGTTGTTCGGAAGTCCCAAAAAAGAAATTGGTTGGGATATAGGTAAATAGTGTTAATGTGTCTCGAGAGCTTCTCTTAGGCCAGGGAGTCTAGTGATGGTGCGGCGGCCAACGTATCCATTCACCAGGACCTTGATAACCCGCTTGTCGACTCGGCATACTGAGACACTTGTTGCAGGGAAAAAATCGGGTTGTGCATCACATAGGATTGAGTCATTGACTATTCTTCTTGAGTCAGCTCCCCATGGTTGCTATTGGTATATACATATATGATCATCTGACCATGATACTCCTTAACAATATTCAGGAAGTCTCCACGAAGACAGCCTGCCAGGATACAAGCCTGGCTTCGTGAAGACGACCCTGTGAGCTACGGGGCCTCTATCGAGGACCCATCATGTGAGCCCCTTTCTCTAGGTGGGCCGGTAGCAGCACCCCCACCTGTTGAGCAGCAGACATCTTCTGTAGAGTAGGCGGGGCTTCAGCGCAGGTTGAGCGTGCTCTGTGAGTACCAGCGACAGAGACCGCTGAGGTTCAATGGTGAGCTAAACCCTTAGGCAGCAGAGGTGTGGCTCAAGGCAGTGGTTCACCTTTTTAGGCTTGTCCAGACTCCGGAAAATCAGAATGTGGCTTTGGTAGTTATCCTTTTTCGTAGGGAAGATCGACTTTGGTGGAGTCTGGTGACTAAGTTTCTTGATGATTCATCACTTTCAGGCGGCGACTTTCAGTTGTTGTTCCGTGAGGAGTTTTTCCCCTCCTACTCGTGGTCCTTTTGGATTCAGGATTTCCTGTAGTTTTAGCAGGGAGGGATGACGGTGGCCGAGTACGTGGCTAGTTTTGCAGACAGTGCAAGCTTTTACCCAGACATGGTCCATGACGACAACTTCCGAGCGCGGAAGTTTGAGCAGCGTCTCCGCCGAGGGATTTGTGCTATCATAGCACCATTGGGAATTTCCACAAATTCAGGGGGGCTAGATCAAGCGCTGGTGGTAGAGAGATTCTTGTCATGTTCTAGAGTTGGTGGTCGCAGCAGGCACGTTGGATCCGAGACGTCTGCCACAGCTCGCGGGCGTCGGCAAGTAGAGCCTCGACGCAGGTGACTTTCTGACCACCAGACTCAGGGGCGTGGTCGTACAACACAGTAGCGCCGGAGGGCACCAATGTAGCCCAGAGAGAGTCGGTGCTATGTGTGTGATGAGCGAGGTCACTTGGCACGGGACTGCCCGACCAGGAATGCAGAGAGCATCGGGCAGGCATGTGGTGCACCACCACGACGGAGGCAGTTCCATGGTCAGAGTAGTACCCAGAGAGGTGGTTCTAGTAGAGGAGCAAGAGGAGCTGGTAGTGGGGGATGACTTTAGGAGATCTTCCCATCACCACTAGGTGGTCCACGTCAGGCTCCGGGAGATAACTGTAGTGACCGCAGATAGCCGCGAGCTTTGAATGTCTACGATCCTGCAAAGCATGAGGTGATAAGTAGTACGATCTACAGATCTTCAACTTTTTGTAGTAGAATTGTTAAAATCTAAGTGTGAAATGATTTTCTCCATGCTCCTTTCTTGAGGTGTTACCGGGGTGATGCATGTCGTCGGTATGGCCATGTGTCAGAAATTTAGAAGGAGTGGGACCTTTTTCTTTAGTCGATGGGGTTTACTCCGTCACTTTCCAAGCGTGTAAGAGAGTCATGGTTGTGAGACATCGACTGTGATATCATGTGTGACCAGATATCCATGGGTGTTTCACCATATGGATATTCTGAAAGAAGGGAATCACCGAGCCTTGTTCCAGGTGCGAGCAGTGATTCCAGTCACAGCGTACGACATATGGGTTCAGTCGGGGAGGTGAGATACCCCCAAGAGCCTTCAGTCCATGTGAGACTATGCAAATGGATATCGAGGTTCCCTAATACCTTTCCCTAACCCAAAGGTCTGGTTTGGGTGCATGACGTCTCCCATATGACTCACCCGAGAAGAAGTTTTCATGCTTATGCAAGTCATCGGAGAGGGTAGACCTCGTGTGAAATATATCAATCATTTGGTCTGTGTGTGGTGGCGCAGAGCTCTGCGAGAGTTCTTCTAGGTATGGTAGAGCTAGGTGCGGGCTTAGTACCTTGAGTTTCTGTGGTTTTTCTTTTCGGGGACGAAAAGCATGAAGGAGGTAATGATGTAAGAACCTTGTTTTTTTTTCTACAATGGACTTTGGAATATTATTGTTGATATTCCATAGCAGCGCCTTCAGACGGTGTGAAATTACGAGCCCCGGAGTGGACAGAATTAAATTTTTAGTGCGTTCACACTAGAAACTCCACATAAAAGAGATAAATCCTAAATAGTTTTTCAGATCAGAGATCCGAGTGTACGGATGGTTCCGGAATGAGCTGTTTACCAAAGGAACGACATAAAACTTGTCGGTGCGGGATGTTTGGACCCCTCGCTCACTTTCAGAACGTTAAACAGATAAAATTAATTAATTAATTTATTTGATTAATGGTGAAACTCAATATCTATTAAATGGTGGCTCGGATTGAAAAAACTGAGGGCACCATTGAGTTCGAAACGTTCTGTTTACCCTAAGTGGGGTGTAAGTTTTGTGGGCACGGCCCGTCTGTGAAAAATGGCCCCAGGAGCGTTTTCATAATTTGTCGGCTTGGGGCGTTCAGCTTTATAACATTCATAAGGAAGCTCGGAACCATATTCAGAGACAACCATTGTGCTCAGGCGGTGGTGTTTACCTTAGGGGGAGCTGAATCTTGACCGCCCCAGATGTTTTTGGACGCGGGTTCTTTCGGGGGACGATTCTTTTAATTAGAGTTTATTTATTTAAACTCTCCCCCCTTCTCCCCTTCCTCCCCATTGAACCCCCCTGGCGAAACTCTCAAGATCCCTATCCTCCTCCACTCCGGCGAGGCAGCTCCGACAAGGTGATGGTATGGCGACAGATCCTCTGTGAAGCTCTAGGCATCGCCAAAGAGGTAGGATCATGCGTTTCGTTTTTAATTTTCCGCACCATGTTTGTCCTAAAGTTGTTTTGTCGATTTACCGTCGAATTTGCAATCACAGCCCATAATGGGTTCACGGCCGGTCCGCGAGGCAGATCCGCGGGCCGGCGTTCCGAAACGAGCCGGCCCAGGCCGGGCGGACCGGCCGGCCCAGGGTGGTCCAGACCAAGGGGGTTTCCCCACCTTTTTAAATATTTGGACTCCTGTATTTCATGCTACTGGCATCCTTTTTGAGCGCCGTCTATGGCGGCATGAACCTGACGCAGAGGCGGACCTTT
The DNA here is from genome assembly GCA_963277665.1 of Viscum album. NCBI lineage: Eukaryota > Viridiplantae > Streptophyta > Magnoliopsida > Santalales > Viscaceae > Viscum > Viscum album. Next base: position 651,091,100 of record OY728126.1, read on the forward strand.
TGAGGTGATTTCGGGAGTTTTAACTTCTGAGACGAGGGGATCGGGGGCACGTCACGTGCGTAAAGAAGCTTAGTGGGATTCCCGAGAATTCTTGTTTTAGACGGAGCGGACGCGTCCATTGTCCATTTTAAACGCCGTCAGTGGAATTGGAACCTTGGAACCGAGGCGGATCTTACTAGGGTTGTTTCATGCATTGAGGCCGAAGTTGATGCGTGGGCCCCACAGCCTGTCTTTTGAGCTTCATGAAACTTTTAACGACATTTTCATCGGACGTCTGTTCGGGGTGTGCGAGCAGTCGATGTTGGGTGTTTTTCTGTGGGCATCACGATGGTGCAATACGCCCGCTCTAATTCGTCACGATGGTGTGGGCCTCATGAGGGTAATTTAGGGAGTTGACGATGATTTCTAGCTTATTCATTGGGTGTCCGTTTTGGACAGGTGATTAGTCCATCTTGTGTGAATTTTCGAGAGGATCGCAACTGTGCCATATGTCCGTTGAGTTTCGGGACCGAGATGTGGGTCCAATGTATCACTACTCATTTGCGGTGCACCAGAATGTATATTTTTCTCTGGATATCCATTCCACTCAAGTTAGTAGTTATTTTGACGTGTTTTCCCGAGGGGATCGGAATGGTGCGATGCACCGGACTGTTTTTGGGGCCGAGGCTTGGGATCACAAGATGACGTTCGGGAGTGAGGCGGTGTTGGTGCCTTTTTCATCGGATATCCATTTGAGGCGACTAAGTAGTCGATCTCGTGTGTTTTTCTGTGAGGATTACAACAGTGTAATCTGTTCAGGCGAGCGGAGCCTCATACATGATCTTATTAAATGGGGAAATTTGAAGGTGTGCTGGTGGCAGTTCTTCTCCAATGTTGGTAGCGGACCCTTGGCGTGTGATCACGTGCAATCCTATGTGAGTGATGTGAATTCTGGAAGAGATGTGGTTGGTTGTGCCTCAGCCGTTGAGAAGGAAGGTTGGAGTTTTTACGTCATGCCTTCACGTTGACTGTTGTGTTCCGTGTGCACGTTAGCCTTTGGGCTAGAGACTTGATATAATCTGGGAGTATATGGGTACGCTTGGAGGTAAATGAGGTTGTTTGTACCTGAGAATGTTTCTGCGCTTGGTTGGGGTTGGCTTGGGGCCACACGTCTTGTGGGACCCATGTTCATTTCATTCTCTCCTTTATGTACTTTTTACCTCTCGCGACGTAGAGGGTTCCTCTATTCTTGTTTGTTGACCAGTAGGGTTGAGTCTTCCCCTGACTCTGTGATCGTTTGTTTGACCCTCAGGGTTGAGTTTTATCCTTGTCCTCTTCTCAATGGTTTTGACCAGTAGGGTTGATTTTTTCCCTGGTCATGTTCTCGTTTGGCCAACAGAGATGGTTTGTTCCTCTGTTTCTTCAACTGTGAGGGGGCTCAGTATCATTCCCTTTCACCGTAATGTGACACCGTTTGAGACTACAGGTGTTCGTATATTGTGGGGGTTTTCCCACTTTCTGGGATGAGTTTTCTCGGTCCTCTTCGACAGTGACTCATCAGATTGGTGCGGGATCTCCTTGTGAGTCCTGGGTAGACTCTACCGTCACTCCGTGTTCCCTGGTAGAGTTCTTGTGGATTCGGTGTGACCAACACATTATGTAGGCACCGATCCACTACCCAGGAGGTTGTTTCCAGCAGAGCTGAGGTTGTTTCCAACAGGGCTGAGGTTGATTTCGGTAGGGTTGAGGTTGTATCGAGAAGGGTTCGCCAGTGGGTTACCATCTAGCAAGGATGACCAGTACAGTGGTGTTCAATGAGCAGTACCATCCAGCAGGGATGGCCAGAGCAGTTCTAGGCTTAACTCTAGCTGGGATGGGCAGTGGTCCCTAATGCCGGGCTTACCTCCAGCTGTGCTGGGTAGTGGTCCCCGATGCTCGGCTTACCTCTAGTTGGGCTGGGCAGTGGTCCCCGATGCCAGGGTTACCTCCAGCTGGGCTAGGCAGTGGTCCCCGATGCCGGGTAACCTCTAGCAGGCCTGGTTAGTGGTCCCGTCACTGACATTAGCCGGGTCACCCTCTAGTGGATTACCCTGTTACAGTACAGGGCAGTGTGGCACCCATCTACTTTCTGGGTCTCCCTATAGTGGGAACGCGTCGACATCCAGGGACCCTCCAGCGGGGCTGGGCATGGGGTCTCCTTTTGACTTTGAGAAAACCTCTCGACTGCGGGGCAGTGATGAGTTTTGGTTTGACATTCCCTCAGAACTCTCTAGTACGAGGAGATTTTCCCCCACTGTGACGCGTCCTTGTGATGCGACCTAAAACTGTGCGGGTGAGTCAGTGCCGCCCAAAGCCGATAGTGTCGAGATGCGGTGGTCTGAGCCCCTTGACATATAGTTCGGGGAGACGTGCGGGATGCTGGGCATTGATGGTGTTACTTCTGGGACTGTTGGCTACTCGCTTTCTTGGGATGAGCTACGGGATGGAGATCCCCTTACGATCTTGTTCGAGCTTCTTGATAGAGAATATGAATATGTATATACCTTGTTTCAGTACCCACTTCTTGGAATTGGTTACTCTCCCTCCAGGAGAGGCAAAGGCGTGCGGGGTATGCCACATGCTTTTCGTTTATAGCTTCTCGTGGTTGGACGAGTCTACTCTCCTGCTATAGGTAGAGAAGACTCGACGAGAAGTTCATATTCTCACCGTTTACAGCTCCTTGTTCCGGGATGAGCCTCTCTTTTCTCATGTTGGGTTGAGCTGGACTCTCTGCTGTTACTCTTTAGTAGACTCCATATTGTATTCCTTTACTTTTCTGGTTCTATCTACTAATCAACCTTCAGTACCTCCTTTGTTGATCCCTCGAGCCTTCGGGGTATCCTACTGAGTATTTTTATACTCACCCCTGCTTGGGCTTTGACCGCACTTGGTGTGCCCTTGTAGAAGGCGGACAGGTTGGTTGTGACTTCAGTAGAGCTTAAGAGTTCAGCAGCTTGGACTGCGTGCGGTGGTCGTGGTCAGGTCCCAGGTGGGGGACCCTTCTAGCTATTTGTTTTTTTTTACCTGTTGTTGGGTTGTGGCAACATTCTAGTTGGGTGCATGTTTTTCCCTTTTTATTTTGAGTTTACCTTGAGCACTTTCACTCTACTTTTTGAGGTTTATTCACATTGTGGTTTATTTTTAGTAGTTTCCCTTTGCTTTTCTATTTACTCTGCACTTTTTCATTGAGTGTGTTGTGTGTGTGTGTACAGGTACTTAGGAAAAGGCCTCCCCGAGTTATTGTGCCTTCGGCGCTTGTCACCAACCCCTTGCCTATGGAGGTGGGCTTGGGGTAGTTACGGATCGATCCCGGGTAGGGTCGGGTCGTGACAAAGTGGTATCAGAGGCGGTTCGTTCCTTGGGATATTGTTCAGACGTCCCCAAAAAATAATTGGTTGGGATATAGGGTGTGTCTCGAGAGCGGCTCTCAGGCCAGGGAGTCCAGTGATGGTGTAGCGGACGACGTATCCATTCACTAGGACCATGATAACCCACTTGTCGACTCGGTATACTGAGACACTTATTGCAGGGAAAAATAATTTGTTTTTGCATCACATAGGATTGAGTCTTTGACTGTCCATATTGAGTCAGCTCCCCATCGTTGCTATTGGTATATACATATATGATCATCTGACCGCGACACTCCTTGATAATACTCAGGATGTCTTCGTGAAGATATCCATCCAGGATACCATCTTGGGTTCGTGAAGATGACCCTGTGAGCTACGACGCCTTAGTACAGGACCCATCATGCGAGCCCCTTTCTCCGGGTGGGTCGGTAGCAGCACCCCCACCAGTTGAGTAGCAGACAGCTTCAGTAGAGAAGGTGGGGCTTGAGCACAGGTTGAGTGCACTCCATGAGTTCTAGCGGCAGATACCGCTAAGGTTCAGTGGTGAGCCAGACCCTCAGGCAGCAGAGGTGTGGCTCGAGGCAGTAGTTCATTTTTTCAGGCTTTTGAAGACGCCGGAAGATCAAAAAGTGTCTTTGGTATCCAACCTTTTTCTTGGGGCAGATCAGCGTTGGTGGAGTCTGGTGACTCAGTTTCTTGAAGAGTCATCGCTTTTGTGGGGAGAAATTCAGTTGTTGTTCCTTGAGGTGTTTTTCCCCTCTTGGTTTCCCTCCTTTCGGATTTAGGAGTTCTTGTAGTTTCAGCATGGAGGGATGACGGTGGCCGAGTACGCGGCTAGTTTTGCAGACCATGCACGCTTTTACCCGGACATGGTCCATAATGACAACTTCTGAGCGTGGAAGATTGAGTCGGGTCTCTTCCGAGAGATTCGTGTTGTCATAGTACCCATGAGAATTTCAACAAATGTCGGGGGCTAGAGCAGGTGCTGGTGGTAGCGAGCTTCCTGTCACGTTCTAGAGTTGGTGGTGGAAGCATGCACGTTGGAGCTAAGACGTCTGTTGCAGCTCGCAGGTGTCGGCAAGCATAACCTCGATGCAGGTGGCTTTCTGAAAACCTGACTCAGGGGCATGGTCGTAAACCACAGTGGCACCGGAGGGCACCAGTGCATCCCAGAGAGAGTCGGTGCTATACTTGTGACGGGCGAGGTCACTTGGCACGGGACTACCCGAACAGGCATGCAGAGAGCATCGGGTAGGTAGTAGGTGCACCACCATGAAAGAGGCAGCGCCGTGATCGGAGTAGTACCCAGAGAGATAGTGCTAGTAGAGGAGCAGGAGGACCTGGTAGTGGGGGAAAACTTTACGAGATCTTCCCATCACCACTAGGCGGTCCACATCATGCTCCAGGAGCTGGCAGTTGGGACCACGGACAACCGTGAGCTTTGGATGTCTACGATCCTGTAGAGCATGAGGTGATAAGAGTTACGCTCTACATCTCTTCTACTTTTTGTAGTATAATTGTTAGACTATGGGTTTGCAATTTTTTTCTCCCTACTCCTTGCTTGAGGTGTTACCGGGGTGACACATGGTGTCGGTATGGCCCTGTGTCGGAATGTTAGATGGCGTGGGACCTTTTTCTTTAGTCGATGGTGTTGAATCCATCGTTTTCCTAGCGTGTAAGAGGGTCTGGGTTGCGAGACATCGACTGTGAAATCTTGCGTGGCCAGATATCCTTAGGTCTTTCACCATATTCATATTCAGAAGGAGTGAATTACCGGGCGTTGTTCCAGGTGCGGGCGGTGATTCCAGTCACGGCGTGTGACATAGTGGTTTTGTCGGCGAGGTTCCCTACCTCCTTGCCCTAACCCAAAGTTCTGGTTTGGGGGCACGACGTCTCCCACATGACTCACCCGAGACGAAGTGTGTGTGCTTATGCACGTCATCGGTGAGGGATGACCTCGTGTAAAATAGATCAATCCTTTGATCTGTGTGCGGTGGTGCAGAGCTCTGTATGAGTTCTTCTGGGTACGAGAGAGCCAGGTGCGGGCTTAGTACCCTGAGTTTCCCTGGTTTTTCTTTTTGGGGACAAAAATCTTGAAGGAGGGAATGATGTAAGAACCCTGTTTTTTTTAAAAAGTACTTTGGAATATTCTTGTTGATATTCCAGAGCAGCGCCTTCAAACGGCGTGCAATTCCGAGCCCTGGAGTGGCTGGAATAAAATTTTCAGTACGTTCACACTGGACACCCCTAATAAATGGGATAACTCCTAAATGGTGTTTCAGATCAGAGATCCGAGTGTAAAGATGGGTCTGGAATGGGGTGTTTACCCAAGGAATGAAATAAAACTTGTCAGCGCGGGACGTTTGGACCCCTCGCTCGCTTCTGGAATGTTAAACGGATAAAATTAATTAATTAATTTATTCATTTAATGGTGAAACACAACTATCTCTTAAATGGTGGCTCGGATTGAAAAACCGTGGGAACCATTGAGTTCGTAATGTGCCGTTTACCCTAGTAGGGGTGTATGTTTTGAGGGCGCGACTCGTCTGTGAAAAATGGTCGAGGGGCGTTTTTGTAATTTGGTGGCTTGGGGTGTTCAGCTTTATAACTTTCAAATGGAAGCTCGGAATCAAATTTAGACACCACTGTTGTGCTCGTGAGGTGGTGTTTACCGTAGGGGGGAATAATATTAACCATGCCAGAAGTTTTGGACGAGGGTGTTTTCGGGGGACGAGTCTTTTAATTAGAGTTTATTTATTTAAACTCCCCCCCCCCCTTCTCCCCTTCCTCCCAACTGAACCCCCATGGTGAAACCCTCAAGCTCCCTCTCCTCCTCCACTCTGGAGATGTAGCTCCGGCAAGGCGACAACACGACGAAGGATCCTCCGTGATGCTCCGGGCATCGCCCAATAGGTAGGATCATGCGTTTCATTTTTAATTTCCCGAACCATGTTCGTCCAAATGTTGTTTTGTCGACTTACCATCGAATTTGAAATAAAATACCATAATCATGCAGTATAATTTGTGAGCTACCCGAAGCATCTTTCGAATTGAAAATCTGAGTTTGAAGTCGATTGCAAATGACCACCGATGGTTGCGGGTTTTCAGTTTCTTGTGGGTTTGAGGGGCGGCGCGGCTGGCTTCCGACAGATGCCGTGGCGGCGGGGCTCTCGGACGGCAGCGCGGCTAAGGCACATGGCGGTGTGGGGCTTCTCCCGGGGATGCCCGGTGAGCAGAGGTTGGCACAAGGGAGAGGGCCAGGGTAGCCGGGTGACGGTGAGGGAGAGGCTGAGCTCGCAGGTGTAGGGGAGAACCGGGGTTGCCATGCGACCCTGCAGGGGAGACACGACCCGTGTCTCGTGGGTCGTTGCGCAGCGGACGACCGGCCACGAAGGCCGGTCTGTGTGGACTGTAGGTTCAAGGCTGGCCCGCGCATCAGATCCGCGGGCCGGTGCTCCGAACTGAGCCGGCAGGTGCGAGCCGGCCCAAGCTTGTCCAGCCCAAGGGGGTTTCCCCCCTTTTTAAATATTTGGACACCTGTATTGCGTTCTACGGGCGTCCGTTTTGAGCGCCGTCTACTGCGGCACGGACCTGACGCAGAGGCGGACGTTTTGAGGTAGTTCTGGGAGTTTTAAATTCCGAGACGATGGGCTTGGGGGCACAACACATGCGTAAAGAAGCTTAGCGGGCTTCCCGGGAATTCTTGTTTTGGACGGCACAGACGTGTCCGACGTCCGTTTCAAACGCTGTTAGTGGCATTGGAACCCTGGCACCAAGGCGAAGCTTACCAAGGTTGTTTTAGGCATTGAGGTCGAAGTTGAGGCGTGAGCCCCATGGCCTGTCTTTTGAGCTGTGTGCAACGTTTAATGACATTTTCATCGGACGTCCGTTCGGGGCATTCGAGCAGTCAATGTTGGGTGTTTTTCTGAGAGCATCGCACGGGTGCAATCCACCCGCTCTAGTTCGGCACAATGGTACGGGCCCCACGAGGGCCGTTTCGGGAGTTGACGGTGATTTCCAACTTATTCACCGGGTGTCCATTTTGGACAAGTGATTAGTCCATCTTGTGTGATTTTTCGAGAGGATCGCAATGTTGTGTTCCTTCCGTTGAGTTCTGTGACCAGGATGCGGGTCCAATGTAGCACCGCTCATGATTGGTGTGCCGGAATGCATCTTTTTCTCCCAAAACCCATTCTAGTCAAGTGAGTAGTGCTTTTGACGTGTTTTCCCGAGGGGATCGCAATGGTGTGATGCGCCCGACAGTTTTCGGGGCCGAGACTCAGGATCACAGGACGCCTTTCGGGCGTGAGGCAGTGTTGGTGCCTTTTTCGTCAGATATCTATTTGAGTTGAGTAAGTAGTCGATATCACATGTTTTTCCATGACGATTACAATAGTGTAATCTGTTTAGGTGGGCGGAGCCTCATAAACGATCTTATTAAATGGGGAAATGTGAAGGTTCCCTGGTGGCGGTTCCTCTACCGTGTTGGTAGCAGACCCTTGGCGTGTGATCGCGTGCACTCTGTTTTGAGTGATGTAAATTCTTGAAGTGATGTGGTTGGATGTGACTCAGCCATTGAGGTGGCACTTTGGAGTTGTTACATCACGCCTTCACGTTGACTGTTGGGTACCGTTTGCACGTTAGCCTTTGGGATGGAGACGTGATATACTCTGGGAGTTTACGGGAAAGATTGGTGGTACATGTGGTTGTTTGTACCTGAGAATGATTTTGTGCTTAGTTGGGGTTGACTTGGGACCACACATCCTGTTGGCCCCATGTGCATTTCGTGATTTTCTTTGCGTACTTATTACCTCTCGCGATGTAGAGGGTTCCTCTGTTCTTGTTTGTTGACCAGCAGGGTTAACTCTTCCCCTGTCTCTGTGCTCGTTTCTTTGACCAGTAGGGTTGAGTTTTCCCATGGTATTCTTCCCGATGGTTTTGACCATTAGGGTTGAGTTTTCCCCTAGTCCTGTTCTCGTTTGGCAGACAGAGATGGTTTGTTCTTCTGTTTCTTCAGCTGTGAGGGGTTTTAATACCCTTCCCTTTCACCGGACTACGGCACCGTTTGCGACTACGGGTGTTCGTACAACATGGGTGTTTTCCCACTTTCTAGGATGAGTTTTCTCAAACCACTTTGACAGTGACTCAGCTGATTGGAGTGGGATCGGCTTTTGAGGCCTGGGAGGATTCTCCCGTCACTCAGTGTTCCCTGGTAGAGTTCTTGTAGATTCGGTGTGACCAACACTTTACGCAGGCACCAATCCTCTACCTAGGAGGTTGTTTCCAGCAGAGCTGATGTAGATTCCAACAGGGCTGAGGTTATTTCCAGCAGGGCTGAGGTTTTATCGAGCAGGGCTCGCCAGTAGGTTACCATCCAGCAGGGATGGCCAGTAAAGTGGTGTTCACAAAGTAGTACCATCCAGTAGGGATGGCCAGAGCAGTTCTGGGCTAACCTCCAGCTGGACTGGGCAATGGTCCCCGATGTCGGGCTTACCTCCAGCTGGGTCGGTCAGTGGTCCTCGATGCCCAGATTATCTCCCGCTGGGCTGGCAGTGGTCCTTGATGTCGGGCTTACCTCCAGTTGGGCTGGGCAGTGGTCCCCGATGTCAGGTTACCTCCAGCTGGGCTGGGCAGTGGTCCCATCACTGACTTTAGCTGGGTCACCCTCTAGTGGATTAACCTGTTACAGGACTGGGCGGTGTGGCACCTGTCGACTTTCCGGGTCTCCCAATAGTGGGAACCCGTCGACTTCCAGGGACCCTCCAGCGGGGCTAGGCAGGGGGTCGTCTGTCGACTTTGAGGAGACCTCTTGACTGCAAGGCAATGACGAGTCGTGGTTTGACGTTCCCTCAGAACTCTCGAGTATGAGGAGCTTTTCCCCCACCAAGACGTGTCCTGGTGACACGACCTAAAACCATGAGGGCGAGTCAGTTCCGGCCAAAGAGGATAGTGTCAAGGTGCGGTGGTTTGAGCCCCTTGACTTGTAGTTCGGGGCAGATGTGTGGGAAGCTGGGCATCGATGGTGTTACTTCTGGGACTGTTGGCCATTCACTTTCTTGGGCTGAGCTACAGGATGGAGATCCCGTTACTATATTGTTCGGGATTCTTGTTAGAGAATATGAATATGTATATACCTTGTTTTAGTACCCACTTCATGGGCTTGGTTACTCTCCCTCCAGGAGAGGCAAAGACGCGTGGGGTATGCCACTTGCTTTCCGTGTCTAGCTTCTCATGGTTGGATGAGTCTAATCTCCTGGTATAGGTAGTGAAGACTCGACGAGAAGTTTATATTCTCAACGTTTCCAACTCCTTGTGCCTAGACGAGTCTCTCCTTTCTCTTATTGGGTTGAGATAGACTCTATGCTGTTACTCATTACTTCACTCCTTGTTATATTCATATACTTTTTCTGTTCGCACTGCTACTCACCCTTTGGTACCTCCTTTGTTTATCCCTTGAGCCTTAGGGGTATCCTACTGAGTATGTTTATACTCACCCCTGCTTGGGCTTTTCCCGCACTTGGTGTGCCCTTGCAGACGACAGACAGGTTGGTCGTGACTTCAGTGGAGCTTAGCAATTCAGGATCTTGGACCGCATGTGGTGGTCATGGTCAGGTCCCAGGTGGGGGACCCTTCCAGCTGTTTTTTTTGTTTACCTGTTGCCGGGTTGTGGAACCTTTCTCGTTGGGCACTTGTTTTTTCCCTTTTCTATTCAGTTTAACTTTAGCACTTTCTCTGTACTTTTAGAGGTCGATGCACATTGTGGTTTATCTATAGTAGTTTCCCTTTTATTTTCTTTTTTTCTCTGCACTTTTCCATTGAGTGTGCCTTGTGTGTGTGTACAGGTACTTAGGAAAATCCCTCCCTGAGTTATTGTGCCTTCGGCGCTGGTCGCCAGCCCCTGGCCTATGGAGGCGGGCTTGGGGTAGTTACAGCTCGAGCCTGGGTAGGGTCGGGTCAGGACAAAGACACCGTCACCCAGAAAACATACCCAGTTTCAAATCACATAATGCATGTGACACCAATTCCTTTCTATCATCACTAAGACACCGTCTGATATGTGGAAAAGGACAAGACAACATGATCCTAACACTGCATATGTGCAACCGGTTCTTCATCCTAACACATCTATGCCATCATGACTATCTCACCACCCAATGGAAAAGAATAATACATCATTTCTTGCTGACACACTTTCTAAGTGTTACCATTTATAGAGAGATTGTGACGCTATTCTTCAATCTATTGTTTCATTTTCAATTTTATTTCTAACAGTCATATTTGAGTCATTTAAATGCACTGACAAAATTAATATTTCTTTGTAGAGATGTAACCAACTAGTATGATGTACAAGGTTCAGAATACATGCATCATGTCAACTCCAACACATTCCCTCGAACTGAAAAATAAAAACGTGGTACCAGAACAATTGAGAAGATGAGCAGAAGCATGAGAAATATGAAAAAGTGAAATGATAATGCAACTAAAAAGAAACTAAAGAACACATGAAGCACTATTGATTCAAAGGCTGGAATATAATAGATAAGATACCAAGACATCATTTACATTCCAACTCCTCAAATAACACAAGCTAGATCTAACTGGATGCTAGAGCACCAATCTTGTGATACTATTTATTTTGAAAAAGTATTCGATACTTGCATCTACTTCATTATAAATGTACATAGGTGTATAGAATAACACTCAGAGCACTTATAACCTTTTCACGTCATATTTTCTCCATTGTGTATTGTTTTATATTTGATTAAGTGTGTGTGTGTGTGTCTGTATTAAAAAAACACATTCTCTCTAGCATTAAACAAGAAGGATACTAGATATCATTTCTATAAAATATCTTTACATTTGTTTACTATAATAGATAAGTGTGGAAGATGTCCTTGTGTTACCTAGTAGTTTATACCAATGAATAATAATGGAAGTGGTCGTGTGACCTAGATAGGCATATGCACTGTTGTTTTCCCAGATCCATGGTGTGGATCAAGTTTATTAATATAAACTTATTGGGGGTAGGTAATCACCATTTTGTGTGGATTAGGTCTCATATTGAGATTGAACAATTTGTTTTATCTTGTGCGTTGTTTAATTTAATTTTTCTCTCTATTTAGCTATATGTTTTACAAATAACTACATTTTACATTAATAGTTAATCTTGAATAGAAGTTATAATTGTATTTCCTTCTTAAAATAGATTCAAAATTAGTATCAATAACCCAAATTGATTTTACTGAGAATTAATCAATCTTTTTAGAGTTTTTTAAAATTGTTAACCCTTAATAATTGTATTACCTTGATTGACTGGGATGTATTCATTTTTTATTGGGGAACCTTTTTTAGAAATCATTTCAACAAAAGTATTTTATAGATACTCAATTCACACCCCCTTGTGATTACTCAACTCTAGAAACATTTGGTATCAATGGATTTTTTATTCCTGTTAAGACTCTGTTTTTAAATCTGATCAAATATGATTTTAGTTGTAATTTAATGAACTATGAATTTTTGTTAATTCTAGATTTATAGATCTCTAAAAATAATTTTGTATTATGGTCAATAGACTGGAAACATCAGAAACTAATAGACCACCATTATTCAATGGAACTAATTATTCCCAATATAAAAATAAAATGAAAATGCATTTAGAATTTATGGGATCTAAAATTTGGGATTTTGTTATAGATGAGTACAAAATTTTTGATACTTATATAATTTCATGGGATAAACCAACTAAACCTATATACAATAACAATTTCAAAGCCATGAAATCATTACACTTCCATTCAGGAAATGAGGAATTAAAGATAATTTCTTCACGTAAAACATCCCATGAGATTTGGGATACTTTTCATTTTTTCAAATGAATGAACTTCAAGTGTGAAATAAATGATTCTCAATACTTATACTATTAAATATGATAACATTAAAATGAAGCCTAATCAGAATATATCTGACATGTATCTTTGGATCAACCAAATTTTCAACACAAGGATTTTTCATGGAATAGAAGTCACTACCAAAGAACAAATCATGAAGATTCTCAAATGTCTACTTGAATGATGGAGAGGAACCTGTTTCCCAATTAGGGAGTCATGCAACATCAGAAAATTAATGGTCAAAGAAATAATTGGGAAACTAATAATGTATGAAGGGGAGATGAAAGTCAAAAAGGAAGAGGAGGATGAAGCCAAAAGAAAAATTGTGGCATTTAAGACCACAACCTAAAAAAAATGAAAAAGATAAATTGCAAGTCTCTATAGAAAGTTCCAACTGTGAAAAATCAACAATTGACAATGTTGAGGAGTTGTATCAATTATCTATAAGGTTTAATAAATTTTAAAAGAGGAATAAGTTTTTCAGAAATTCAAATATGAAAAGAAAATATGATAAAAAAGGAAGTTGGAAGAATGATTGGAAATGAAGTGACCAATCTGATGAGATATTATGCTATGAATGTAAGAGAAATGGACATGTATAGGATGAATATCCCAAGATCAATTATAAAATGAAATATGAGGACAACGATAGATATTATTAAAAGGTTTTGAAATCAACATGGGGTGCTTCTGAGGACAGTTTATGTGACTCAAAATATTCACATGATGAACATGATAACAAATCCAATATGTGTTTCATGACAAACACATATGATTTAACAAATTAGTTTCCTTTACACAATTCATATTATTCTAGAGATGAAAGAGATTCGGAAAATATTTCTAATGAATAAATGATTGAGTATTTCAATATTCTTGAAGAGACATGTAATGAATTAAAAGATAAATACATGTCTTTAAAGAAACAACATGCTCTTACCTCTACTATTAAATATGAACTTACTATATAAAGAGAGAAATTTTTTTAATTAGTCAATGAAAAGAATGATCTGAAGCTACTTAATGAGAAATTGGAAAAGGACCTTGAATGGTTTATTAATGGTAAAGATGCCATGGTAAAAAGGTAAACATATTTCCCCAAAATACACTATTGGAATTGGTTATCAACCTGGTAAAATATATTTTGGATGAAATAATTTTGATTGTAAATCTAGAACATAAATCTTTACTCCTAGTTCAGGAAATAATTATTCTAGTTCAAATTATGATACACTCTCTACTATTTCAATAATTTTTTGAACAAATAGTGTTTATTTTTCAAAAACATTACATAACTATTATAGGAAACCTTTGAAGTAGATGTGGATTCCTAAAGCACTAGTTAGTAACATTACTAGACCCAAACAAATACGGGTAACAAAGTCTGTTTTTATTTGAATATTTTGTAGGATAGTTGTTTAAATAGATCCTTTAATGGATTATGGAACATGGAAAGTGGGTGTTCAAGACACTTGATAGGGGAAAATTCATGCATCAAGAACTTAATAAAAATTGATTCTAGACAAGTCACCTTTGGTGACTATTCCAAAAGAAAAATAATTGGCCTTGTTTATATTGGATACTCTGTTCCATTATTAATTTCCAAAGTAATATTTGTTGATTGACTGAAATATAATATTCTTAGAATTTCACAATTATGATATGATGTATTTGAGGTAGTGTTTTATAATGATGTTGGAAATGTTTTCAATTCTAAAAATTTATTAGTATTTTCTATATTGAGAAATAAAAATGTATACTCTGTCAACTGAGATTCTTTAGTTTATCGAAATGCTTCATGTTTTAGTGTATTTGACAAATAATACTATGTTGGGAATAGATTACTAGGAAACTGTAATATTCACTCTTATATAAAGCTAACTAAAAAAATATTAGTGAAAGACCTGCCCAAACTTGATTTTCCAAATGAAAAACTGTGTAATCCTTCTCAAAAGAGAATGTAACCCCAAATTTACATCAAACCAAAGAATGATGTGTCAAATTCTCAACCTCTCGATTAGGTTCACATGGATTTGTTTGGACCATCAATAGTTTCTAATATAAATGGTAATCACTATGTTTATATTCTAGTAGATTACTTTTCTATATATAGTTGGATGCTCTTCTTGGCTCCCAAAAGTGAATCCTGCTATCATTTCACCCATTATTCTAAAACAATAGGAAATCCTAGTGGACTAATAATTTAACCCTTAAGAAGTGATCGCAGCCTTGAGTTTGAAAATCAATTTTTTTAATCCTTTTGCTCACAAAATGGCTATTTTAATAATTTCTTTTCCACATGAACACCTAAACAAAATGGAGTTGTAGAAAGAAGAAATAGGACCCTGTAATAAATTTCTAGAAACATGCTTAGTGAATATGACATAGCCTATTAATTTCGGGTTGAAGCTGTAAATACAACATGCTATATTGTTAATTGAGTTTTGATTATACCTATTCATAAAAGAACTCCATATGAGTAATATTACAATAGAAAACCCAATGTAAGATACATCATATTTTTTGGTTGTAATGTTTATTTCCTTAATACTAGAGAAAATCTTGTCATCTTTTCATCCAAGAATGATGAAAAAAACATTCTACGAAATTCAATCTCTAGTAAAACCTATAGTGTGTTAAAAAAAGGAAACTAAATGTTTTGGTGAATATTTCATTGTGATGATTGATGAGATATTTCCATCAGATTTTAAGACCTCTATAGTGAACCTGGAGGATGATATATCAAATTTGGACATTAATGTTAAATCCACTAAACATCTAGTAAAAGAATCTGTAAAAATATCATGTTCTGGAAATTCTTCAGATTCTAGTCAAAATGAACCCGAACCTATCAATGAACCTAAAATCACCAGTCCATCTTTTTCTAGAACTATTAGAATCCTTAAAACCCATCTTTTAGATTCTATTATGGGAAATTTAGATAAAGGAACTCAAAATAGAGTGTCTCATAGAAATCTCGTTGAAAATCATCTTTACTTGTAACAACATGAACCTAAAAAAATTAATGATGCTATCAATGATGAATTTTGGGTGATGACTGTGAAAGATGACCTTAATAAGTTTGAAAGGAACAAATTTTTGAAACTTGTTGACAGACCCCAATATTCATTTACCATAGGCAGTAAGTGGGTGTTTATATATAAGGTAGATGAAGCAGGTAATATAGATAGAAACAAGGCTAGATTGGTTGCATAAGAATGTTGTCATCAGGAATCAATTGACTATGAGGAGACCTTTGCACCAGTTGGTAGACTTGAAAGCCATCAGAATCTTGCTTGCTTATTTTGTACATTTACATTTCAAACTATTTCAAATGGGTGTTAAGAGTTCATTCCTAAATGGGAATATAGCTGAGGATATTTTTTGAACAACCTCATGGTTTAATAAACCATCACTATCAAAATCATGTTTTCAAATTATCAAAACCTTTATATGTTTTAAAAAAATCTCCAAGAGATGGGTATGATTGAATATGTAATTTTATAATTTAGAAAGGTTTTACAAAAGGTATATTTGATCCTACCCTTTTTATAAAACTAATTTCCAATGATGTTTTAGTTGTTCAAATTTACTTAGATGATATTATTTTTGAATCATAAAAAAATTATTTCTGTATTGAATTTTCTAAAAAGATGCAGAATGAATTCAAAATGAGTTTAATGGCTGAACTAAAATTCTTTATTGGATTTCAAATCATTCAAAATAATGATAATAATATTTTAAATCAAATAAAATATACTGAAGATCTTGTAAAATCATTTTTCCTGGATAGAACTAAATGTAGTGATACTTCAATGAGTACTACATGTAATTTGGATCTTGATGAAGATGGAAAATATTTTTATCAAACCACTTACAAAATAATGATTGGAAGAAAAATCTACATAACTGCTAGACGACCTGACATTATGTTAAGTGTATGCATGTGTGCTCATTTTCATGCAAACCCCTAAAGAATCTCATTCAAATGTTGTTAAAATGATTTTCAAATACCTCAAACATACAGCTAATCTAGGAATGATTAATCCCAGTGGACAATCATTTGAGTTATTTAGATTTTCTAATGTCGATTTTGGTGGTTTAATGTTAGAAAAAAAAAACCCATGTGAAACATGTCACTTTTTAGGAAAGTCCATAATATCATGGTGTAGTAGGAAAAAAACTCTATTGCACTATCTTCTATCATAGCTGAATACATAGCTGCGGGAAGTTGTTGTTCCCAAATATTGTGGATAAAACACATATTAGTAGATTATGGATATCAATTCAGGAATGTACCTATAAATTGTGGTAATAAAAGTGCCATTAACACCTCAAAAAATATTTTTTCACACTCTAGGAAAAAACTTATTGATGTGAGAAATCAATTTTTGAGAGGCCATTATCAAATTTTTTTTATCACTTTGGAATTAATTGGAACTAAATATCAACTATATGATATATTCAACAATCCATTCAATTACGAAAGGATATATTACATCATACATGAATTGGGAATGATAAATATTAATTAGAAAATGTACTATTTCGAAACTATTTGTCTCACAGCTTACTGTTTCACAGTTTATGGTTTCACAAGTCTTTGTCTTAAGATTACTTTGTATCTCTTAAAGTTCAATAGTTTATAGTCTTGAAGGGGTTGTTCCATGTTTACAGTCTCACAGTTACTGTTTCTCAGTTGCTGGATTACCCTAAATTTATCAAGTATTATTGTCTCAGCATTACAACCTATTCTGGACTCACCTTAAAGACACTTTTTAGTTTTATTGGTATTTTATTACCCATATCATTGTGTTAAAAAATTTATTATATTCATCCCGCACTTTTGAATTTGTGACCCTTGAAATACCTAAATGATAAAAACCAAATTTCATTCACTATCTTCTTCACTCGAGATTTATTCTCTCAAACCCGAAACCTTATTCTCTCAAACCATAAGACCTCCTTCAATCCTTAATTTCATTCTCTACCTCTCTTTAAAACCTCTCATTGAATTTCAAGGAATATTTTTCTATCTTCATAAATTCCTGGGAAGTGAAGATCTAAGAATAATGTGAAAAGACCACTAAAGGTAGCACCCAAAGGACCACTAATCCCAAACCTGTTTGATAGAATAGTGGTACCAGAAAAGGAAATCAACCCTAAATGGATGTGTTCATGTAAGTCTTTAGTGTTTAATGTACTAAAAGAACATGGACGAATGGACTAGTTCACAAAAGGGAAATGGTTTATTTATCCAAATCTTATTTCTCAATTCTATTAGTTTTTCCTATTCTCATTTGATACAAAAGATCATTTTGTTGTGATAAGATGGATTAATGAAAAAAGATGAACCTTTTTCTCAATGTTATGGAATTCCTACATAGGGATACTTCCGAGAGGTCCTCCTACTCATCCGACCACCATTGGCCGCCACTGACATGGCGTGCCTATGGTTCTTTATGCGGGTCATTGAACTGCTCCAAATGTCCGTTCTTGGTGTAGTCTATGCCTAATAGCCTCCAAGATTGTCACATTCATATCATGGCCCTTTATCTTGTTTTTCCGTCAAAATTGAGGAATGTCCCCCCGAAGAACGTAACATGACCGAACAGGCGAAGGGTTCATGCCTTGTTCATTCGGCCCGTGACCACTGCGTCAACAAAATAACAAGTGGGAGAATATTTATTGAATCTTAATGATTAAATAAAATCATTTCAATAATGTTAAATCAAAACTAAACATAGACCT
This sequence comes from Viscum album, assembly GCA_963277665.1. Classification (NCBI taxonomy): domain Eukaryota; kingdom Viridiplantae; phylum Streptophyta; class Magnoliopsida; order Santalales; family Viscaceae; genus Viscum; species Viscum album. The sequence goes on from OY728126.1 coordinate 651,109,107, forward strand.
CCTACTTTGAGATCCATTGGAGTTTTCGCAATTGTGGTGGGAGGAGAGTCCACGTTTGATGGAGTCATCAGCATTCGTCGACCCCAGATCATTGCAGCCTGAGCTTTCATCTTCAGTTGGATAATCTTTCCATTGAACTCTGCCAAAGTTTTCTGGCTTGAAGAATCCATGAAAAAACCTCACCCTGAGCTCCATTTGAATAGGAGGTGGAAAATGTGAGTAACGCGTTGAAGAACTTATGAGGTTCATTAAATGAATTAATGAACCTTCTATAATTTACAATGGTGGAGTTATGCGGTTGACTAGTCAAGCCACTAAATGGATTGACATGTCACTTGTCCCACCACTGATTCTCATCCTTTGGATAAAAAGTAAATAAAAAATTATTACATGTAATATTAAAATTCCTTAAAAATTCCAAAACCTATATTTTTCTTCCGACAAATTGCATTCAAAGTAATGCATCCCTTAATAGAATTACGGTGTTGCAGATTCAATGGTGCTCTCAAGTTTCAATTACGAGCAATGGTTCAAAAGATATAAAACACTACCTGTGTGTTTATTGAACATACATAAAAATGTTAAAAAACTCATTATGGGCACACTGGGCCACAGAATCATGAACCGTAAATTATCATAGACTCATAATAATCCGAAATAATTTAAAAATCACGAAATTTTCCAGGTCATTACAACCTCCTCACCGCGTCGATTTACATTTGTGAAATCCAAACAAGGCTACACAAACAAATAGGGGTACTGGGCACACATATGTGTCTCTTGCTCCCATGTTCTCTCCTAGAGATTCTCGTTCTTCCGAAAAACACACACAAGAGGTTTCAACCACCCGTGAAGAATCCACTCCTATTGATCCTCTATCTCCACCTGGTACTATACAAAATTCACCCTATCTTCAATATCTAGTGCTCCATGGTCGATGATGTGTGATGGGTCATGCATGTATCTCCTCAGATGGGATACATGGAAGACATCATGATCCCTCTCCAAGAATAGTGGCAGTGCCAAGAGGTACACCACCTTTCCTATCCACTAATGTATCTGGAATGGTCCAATAATACATGATGAGATTTTGCCTCCTTGGCCAAATCTCTAAAGTCCTTATTGATGGGAGACACACAAGAATAGGTGTTCCACCTCCTAGAACTCCGGTGGTCTTCGTCACCTATCATCATAGGACTTTTTCCATCTATGTGCAGTCATCATCTGCTCTTGGATAACCAGCACCTTCTTATTGGAATCTTGTACCATCTTTTTTCCCCACAATTGCTAGCTCTCCTAGATCATTCTAGCACAAGGGCGATCTGCATGGTCATCCGTACAATGCCTCAAAAGTGGAAATACCAATGGTGGAGTGATATCTATTTTGTATGCAAACATAACCAAGGATAATTGGTTCTCCCAACTGTGAACAAAATCTTGGACAATTGCATGAAGCATGTTCTCCATAGTATGGATGGTCAGCTCAGTCTGACTATCTGTCTGTGGGTGAAAAGCTGTGCTCAAGTGAAGCTGATCCCCAAAAGACTCATGCAATCCTTTCCAAAATTGGGGTGTGAAGTGTTTGTCATGCTATGAGATTATTGTTGAAGGCACCATGTGATGTTGCATGATCTTCTGAATGTAGAGACATCTCAAGATCTCTATCGAACTCTTCTCTCGAATAGAAAGAAAGTGGGACACTTGGTGAGTCAGTAAATGATCACCCAGATGGAATCATTCCTTCTGGAAGTACGTGGTATCCCCATCACGAAGTCCATTGATATCCCTTACCACTTCCACTATTGTATCTTGAGGGGTTGGGTCAAGCCTACTAGTTATGGGTGCTCGGCCTTCACTTATGGGAAAGTGATGCATCTAGAAACAAACGCTGCCACAAAATTCTTCATCCTCGGCCACTAGTATTGATGCCAGAGGTCCTAATACATATTCATCACACCTGGATGTACTGCTAAAGAGGATTTATGGAAATTGCTCAGCACCTCCTCTCATAGCACCCATGGTACAACTGTACATCCTATGAAAAGCATAGCGTGCTCCCCACCGTTACATTAACCGTCAGGTGAATAGCCTAAGGATATTTGAGCACATGTAGACTCACAGCTGTGGTCTCCGAGTTGTGCCTCCCAAACTTTTTGAAGGAGTGGAAGGGTAACTACCATTGACTAGAGGTATAATGTATCATCTCTATCCATGTAGGATTTCTAAAGCGAGGATAACTACTCTAATCCCTTGTTCGGTAGCTGTAAACTAGATCTATGGTTAAGAATATCTGAAACTATGTTCTCCTTCCCATGAGAATAGACTATCTCAGTGTCATTGACCTAGAGGAAATATATCCAATGTCACGATCTAAAATTCAGATCTTTTTGCGTTAAGATATATCTGAGACTCTTGTGGTTCGATTAACCTATGATATGCGTGCCCATTAAGTAGTGTCACCACATAATCAGTATTAAGAATACTACTTCGAACTCCAAGTCTTGAGTCACATAATTCTGCTTGGAGGCCTCAGCTATCGTGATCCATAAGAAATCACTACACCATCTTACATTAGGACACAACCGAGTCTGTTCCCTGATGCATCATCCTAAATCACGTAGTTAGTGACCTCCTCTGGAAACCTTAGGATTTGAGTGCTGGTCAAGCTTTTCCTCAAATGTTAAAAGATCAGATACCATTTATCTAATAATATGAATGGTTTCTCCTTCTTCATCGAGGCATTCATAGGTTCTACTAGTCTGGTGAAATCGGGTATGGACCATCGATAGTAGCATGTTAATCCAAGGAGGCTCCGCACCTCAGCAACTATCATTGGTGGCATGAAGAAAGTACTAATTTGATATTCACTATATCCAATACTACTCCAGCATCTGAGATGACGTGTCCCATGAAGTGGAACTTCCATATCCAGAACTAACAATTCTAGAGATTCCCATATAACTGGTGCTCCTGGTGTGTGTCCAGAACTATCCTCAAGTGTAAAATGTGCACTTCTATGGATACTGAATACACCAAGATGTCGTAAATGAAGACCACCACAAATAGATTGAGGTATATATGTAATATCTTATTCATGATCCCTGTAAACACTGCTAAATCATTGGTCATTCTGAAATGCATCACCAAGAACTCATAGTGGAAATACCGACATCTGTAGGTTGTCTTTGGCACATCCTCTTCTCATACCCTAAGATGGTGATAACCTAATACGAGGTCTATCATTCAAAACCAATAAGCTCCATTTAGTTGTAAAAACATATCATCAATCCTTTGAAGTTGATACTTGTTCTTTATGGTCACCAGATTTAGGCCCTGGAAGTCCACACATAGCCACAAATATCCGTCTGCCATATTGGAAAACAACACTAGGGATGTCAATGGAGAAATACTAGGCCTTACAAATCCCTTCATCTGTATTTACTCCAAATGTACCCTCATCTCTCGGAGCTCTGTAGTGGCCATATGATATGCTGATGTAGAAATCAGTTTTGTTACTTGGTATACATCAATGCAGAATTCTACCTCTCTATGATGATGTAGTCTTGGGACATATTCTAGAAAGAAATCATCATACATGTACACCACCACTGGAAAATGTGGACTGGCCTCATCCACCATGTCGATGGTCATGAAAACTAGCTGATATATAAATAGCTGCACCCTTCTGAGCGCATGTCCATCTCATGCTGCTCTATTTTCCTTCTCACCAACAAAGGAAAACTGGCTACCATCTCTATGAATACATCACACTGTACGTATTAAGTAGTCAATATATTCCTGAACTACTAATAACCAGTCCATGCATAGAATGACATCTTGGGGATTGGACATTTCCACTAGAAGATCCCATCAGAAACTTTCTCCTCTGAGAGTAAGATCACACTTTCATCACCTATGTGTGATTGATGAATCTACTCTTTTAGGAGTATGAAAACACAATGGTCAAGCTAAAAGCTTAGTCGGAATCTTAGAGTATTGAACTAAGTCTACAGAAAGGAATGAATGGCCAGCATCTGTGTCTATAAGCATTGCTTCTATATTTGATAAGATACATATTGTACCTCATACCATCTTAGAGATGTCAGGATTATGAGCCTCTACTGCCTGTAGTTGGGCCTACCCTTGTACACCTTCTCCTTGAGCTTATGGTGGACCTCCTAGGGGTGGTGGTGGTAGTGCCTATTGAGCTTGACGACCTCCTATTGCATGTCCCGCTCCCCTACATTTTCAGATTCCTGGATGATACTCATGATCATGTCGCTGCAGCTACCTCGATGGCCCCTCCACCGTCTGTTGAAAATCTGAGTGTGGAGTCAGACAATGAGGGGATATGTGACCCTATCCCCTATAATAAAAACAAATCATGCATCGTTGGTGGCTCCCTCAGCCTATTGATCCTAACACAACTAATCGTTCATCTTGGGGTCACCCTCTAGAATGTCTAGACCACTTGGGCTTCTGCGTAGTTTGTTTACAGCCGATTGTAGATGGCTCTGCTACCCATCATCTAGAATGGTATCTCACTATTTGTGCCTTCTCGGCAAGGAATCTCTCTATCAACAAAGCTCACTCTAGAACCCCATTCTATGTTGGGATACTGAGAGAAACTATCGCAGCTCTGATATCTCATCGGAGCCCCTGCCCAAGGGCCTGGGCCTTGAAATAAGTGTAGCGTACCATGTTTGAGGAGTATTGGGAGAGGTCACCAAATCTAGTTGAGTACTGATCCACAGTTTGGATTCCCTTCTACATATGAAGAAGCTCTTGAATACGCATGTAGCGTAGTGTCATTTGCACGATCACCGCCATAAAAAGGCTCTCAATGTCCGACCAGGTGAGGGTAATCTCCTCATGCACCTGGAGCATCGAGCTCCACCACTATCCTGTCGAACCATGAATAAGGCTAGTGTCCAAGATCACTATCTTCTCATCTAGTGTCCCTACTTAGAGAAATACTCACAAAACTACCTCAAGCCAGTCCTCTGCTTCCTGGGGGTCTGTCTCGCCTCGAAAATTAAAAGTCCTCTATCTTTGGAACTTATGCAACTCGCTCAGTCGGCAAGCATGATCCACTTGTAGAATCTTCTGATCAACTATTGGGATGCTTCTGGTACACCACCCGAAGTTTCCATCACTAGGAGTGGTCCACGTACTGATAACTCATCACTCGGTGGACCATTATCACGATCTCTAACCGGAATCCTTACTATCTATCTTTATGGAGGCATACTGTATGAAATAGATGTGCCACGATCAATAATTTATACTTTGTTATATGACTCAAGAAAGATCAAGATAACATTTCAAAACACTAGTAACCTTTGTTTTCCAGTACCGAGTCAGAAAATATAATTTAGGGTCCTAGTGTATGGATACATCGGCTACTGTACCAACACTATAATCCCTATCCGGAAAACTGAACTCAAGACACATTACACCATCACCTCATTAACAGTAAACTCTTAGTTCTTCTAGCTGAACTGACCTCCCTCTGATACCAATTTCTCATGACCTGTCCCACGGGATCTGGATGTGGCTACACCAAGCCCACATTCTATAGGCCAAGGGTTGGAGACTAGAATAGGAACACTTTTCCCAAATAGAGAAGTCATTGCCTCAGAGATATGTACAAACTCAAAAAGGGAAATTGAGGTAAAAAACTAACATAATTAAGGTATATCTATGATAGTAATGTACAAATATAATTAAAACTATAAACTTAAAACAGTGGGGAGAAATACAATCCCTAAAAACTAAAAATAAAGTAAACAGTCATCGCATCTTCCATGGAGCTCTACCTGTAAGGACATAATTGTATGTCAGATATCTATGAAGAGGATCTCGACCTCTCCCATCGCACAAAGATCCACCAAGACCTGAACATCAAATGTCTACCTTAGAGAATCAGTAGTCTAAAAGAGAAACACACGTGTGGGTGGAGCATGTGTAGGGGAGAGTATAACAACTCATTAGGGGACCCTGAGAACCCTGAAGGTGTCTCGGAAATCCACAAAGAAAAAAATCACAAGAAATACAACAAAGGTATTATCACAAGCACGATCTAAATCATGAAGCAAAAAGTAAAAGAGACAAATTAATCTAACGGTATATCTTAAGGTAACTAGGATATCGATGACTAGTACTAAAGAAAGATCATCCTATGCAGAGTATCTCTACTACTAACCCATATAAGTTACTATATGTTGACCCATACTGCACGCTAGATGCTGACTCGTATTGGTACCTGGTGATGACCTGTATTGGTCCCTAGTGTCGACCCGTATTAGTCCCTGGTGCTGACCTGTATTGGTCGCTGGTGCTGACATGTATTGGTCGCTGGTACAGAGGTAGGTATGATTATTTACAGAACTGGATCATCCAACTCTTGGGTTTCTTATACTGACCTATATTGGTCGCTCTTCTTTTTCAGGTCACAGCCAGCCATTGGATTCCCTCACGAAGAATGTATGATCTCAAAAAGACTTTACTCCTCAAGTAATAGGTAATATTTCAAGTAGTACAAATTCATAGAAAATGCATACCCAGGGGACCGCCCCATCACAGGGGTGTCAACGTGATAGACGTGGCGTCGATCAGACGAACGGTTTGTGAGATTTGGGCACTTTTGTAAAAAAGGCCCTATTGGATTCAAGTATAATACAACCTAGGTAGCACATTAATCTCAATTAAAAGTCACATAGATTATCTACAAAGGATCTCCTTGTTATAAGAGTCCTTATTCCCCAAACGGCGTAACGATCGGATGCCCAGTCTATTAGTTACACCCCTTTCAGTGAAACGGGGGTGATCGCATCTTGGTCCAGCCCATCTCGGTTAGAATCTCTGAATATGAAAATGGGACCACTACTCAAATGGTGTCCTAATTCCATGGACGCCATGTCAAAAGAACACACAGTTCTTCAGTTATGATCATTTCATTATACAGGGACCGGTTGGGTCTGGGCCCGGTCCGACTCGAGCAGGCTGGCCCGACGCAACAGGTCCTGGGGTCTACCTAACACCCCCATGGGTCCAGAGGGTTAGGAAAGGTCAATGAGAAGGGATCATCAGGGTCGGACTGAAAAGTTCATGGGCCTGGTCTGTAGTTGACCCAACCCACCAGGTGGGGCCCGGCTCACCCGCACTGGCTCGATTGGCAGGTCCGACCTGTTCAGTTGGCCCCCATCTGGGCTGGTCTCCATAAAGGCAGACCTCTATCTGTATTTGGCCCCACTGATGAAAGGACATTCATTCGGCTGGTGGGGCTCTACCCCACAATGTGCAATGGTTAGCCAGGAGGCTAAGTGGTCTCCAGCTGATGGGGCGCGACGCGAGCCTACGCCGCTCCTCCCCAGACACGGCCTGCTGATCGTGGATGCTATTGCCGGTGTCTCCTACGAGCTCCCCCCTTCACCCGAGCGGGTGGCTCAGGACAGCCACCTCTATCAACTGCATTTCACAACAGTGATCCACATTCTCACCACCCGTGGCCAGTTGTTGTGGGCCTCCTCCAGCCAATGCCAACATGTCGCCCCAATGATTCTTTCTGCGGGCCACAGGATGTGCTCCAGTGGTCCATTCTTTGTTGCATCTGTTCCTATAAGTCTCCAAGACTACCGCTGTCACAATATTACCCTCTTCCATGTGTTTCAATCAAAATTGAGGAAATCCATTCCCAAAGTATGCAACATGAATGGAGTATTGGAGGGTCCTAGCCTTGTTCATTTTCCCCGTGCCCACTGTGTTAACATGATAACACAAGGGAGAATATTTATCTAACCTTAGATATTAAATAAACTCATTTATATAATGTTAATAAAAAAAACATAAAACCCCTAACTCGAGATCCATTTTAGGGGTCGCAGTAGAGGTATGAGGAGCATCTAAATTGGATGGAGTCATCAGTGTTCGTCGATCCCAAATCATTATCACCCGATCTTTCATCCTCCGTTGGTGGATCTTGCCATAGAACTGCACCAGAGTTTCCTCGCATGAAGAAGTCATCCCAAAACCCAACCTCAAGCTCCATTTAAATAGTAGGGGGAAAAGTGTGTAACACGTTGAAGAATTAATGAGGTTCATTAAATGAATGAATAAACTTATTATAATTCACAATGGTGGAGTTACGTCATTGAGGACTCAAGCCTTTAAATGGATTGAGAAGTCACCGGTCCCACCACCGCCTCTCATGCATTTGAGAAAAAGAAAATGAAATAACAATTAAAATTTATTTTATTATTTTGAAAGGCCAAAAACTATATTATTCACTCGGAAAACTATGGTCGTAGTGAATCTACCCTTAAGAGAATCTCAACGCTGGAGATTCAACGATGCCCTCATATTTCAATTCCAAGCAGAGGTTCAAAAGATAGAAAATTCCACCGGCGCATTTACTGAACATACCTAAAAAAAGTTTAGAAATTTATTCCAGGAACACCGGGCCTTGGAATTATGCGCCTTTAATTTTTAGAGACTCTTAATAATCCAAAATAATTAAAAAAATTAATTGAATATTCGGAGTCTTTAAAATACCACGTATAAAACAATTTATGTCTTTTGTATATCATAGTTATTGTAGTATTCCATATCACATGGAAGAGCCTGAATCACCCATATTTTTAAATCCTTCCCACATGGACACCATAGAAATTTATAACTTATGTGAACTATGACATTATTGAAAAAACTATTTTGTTCCAATTCCAACCATTATATATTACAAAATTGGAATTATATTTCCCTCATAGTTCCTTCCTTATTCAGATTCCTTTCCCTCAATACAAACCAATTATAAATATAAACTTTTTAGATGAATCTATATTTTTTCATAAAATGAAATATAATAACCATAAATTAGAATCTCTTATGGGTACTCAATTACATTATCCTAAACTATAAAATTATGTAATACTCTTCTATAGTGAAACCACAAGGACCCCCACCGCAATCATTATGTAATCTATTACCTTTAGACTATAATTCACGTTCTCATATTCTCAAATATCCTAGAGGGTTATAGTTTTAATTATTTAAGTATTAAATATTATATAATAAACCCAACACATTACAATGAATGGATAATCACTCAATATCCAGTTTCTTTAAAGTAAAAAGTTTTATATTGATTCATGTATTCTTTTAATGAATAATATACAAGAATGTGAATTCAAATACTAATTTGTTATATATCAACCATATAATTTATGAAAAAATTATGAAAACATAGGATGGGGAAAAAATGATCAGTAATGGATGTAAATAGAAATAAATTAAATCATTAGAGCATTTTAGTACCATGAGATCAAAAAATGTGTTTTCTGTTACATTAATAAAATTTTAACTCAAAATATTATTCTACATACACATGAAATCCACATTAAATTCCAATTATATTCACAACTTGCTTTATAAGACAAGATAAATTTAAATTAAAAAATATGATAGATTATCAGAAAACATGAGAACCAATGAAATAAATTTTTATTAAAAATGACTTTTTACTAAAAAGTTAAAAAAATTCCAGTAAATAATTATCATTAGATAACCATTTGAATTCAAAATATTTCTAATAAAACTCATTGTCAATAATAAAAACCTAATTAGGGCCCCTCATAAATAATCATTATATAGCTCTTATAGTAACTCGAACATGTTGAATAACAAATATGGGTTAATGTGAACATAATTCATACTAAAATATAATAAGTACCCATTTAATTGGAGTGGCGCATCATGTACACCCATTATATTGAGCTATATGAGGATCACCCTTCATAATGAGCAGTATCAGGCCAACCCTTTATAATGTTCTATATTAGACTGACCCATCCTTAATAACAATGATTGTGGATTATAAATTTTTGAAATATATGAAAAATCTCATTTCTTTCAGAAAACACATAAAAATATAATTTAATACCCAATTTTAAAAACAGAAAAACCCCAAAAAAGGATTCATGAAATTTTTGGAGAAAACATAGATGGCTATCAAAAAATATAAATATCAAATAATATATTTAATAGAAGGGAAATACATTGATATCATATATATTGATATTGTTTTTTACTATTTCCTTTTGTAAGTAAGGTCAAAATGTACTATCAAAATGTTAATTATGAAAATTGTTTGAAAAAGTAAAAATATTTTGTTGATAAATCATTCATTTCCATATAATTTTATCAAAAATTTAATTTGATGAATACTTATATAGAATAAAAATATTTATTAAATATATCACTAAATCTTTTAAAATGACCATTTTAAGGTATAGTGTACGTAATATCATGAACGACATGTCACAAAAATTCATAATCCTCCTAAGAAGATTATTCAGTTATTTATTTTAATAATAACCATTTTCAAGATTCTTATTACTTTTATATTATATATTTCCATGTTAAATACAATTACATAATAAAGAAATTTTATGTCAGGTGATTTGATGATATTCATCTCTTATTTCCAAAATGATTTCAATAGGTTAAATATATGAAAAGAGGTAACTATACATTATATATATAATAAAAATTATGACATAATTTACATTTTTATTAAACAATTATATCTATTAAACCAACCATTAATATTAGTCTTCAAAATAAATCACAATTCAATCATTGATATGGTATGCAGTAGATATCAATAAGTAGCATTAACATTTTTCAACGAAAATGATCAAAATATGATATTTATTATTTTTAATTTATTGAATTATTATTTTGTTATAAATATCAAAAAACATTATATGTTTTAATTGGATGCAAAGGTATTGAAATTGATGATTTTTTTAAATGATATCTATGTAATTAATATCATATATATAATTCAAATACCTCATTATAACTAGACATTATATGTGGTGATTGAAAAATAAACACATCGCTTTACGGAGGTAGTAGTCCTCTGTACACATGAATGATGGTTCTATTTCACATTTCATGGAAGTGGAAATGGATATTGGAAATTCTGTTATCATAATAACATTTCAGTATACTTATGATGCCTAATTTTTAATTTAATCACTATCTAAAAATATTTGATATTTGTAGATGAAGAAAAGAATCAAAACTTATTTGTGGAAAAGAATACCTCTTTTTTTAGACAACCTATTCATTTTGATAAAAAATTATTTATTTGAAGGTTTTATAATCAATGAAAGGACGCTAATATGGAGAGTTAATTAAAAATGGTATTTATGTTTAGATATTACAATATATATTGATCAAAATTTGTGAGTAAGAGAGTAGAAGCGATGACCTTTTAAAAGTGTGTAGGGGAGAAATATAATAATTTCATAAAATATTAAATTAATAAAAAATAAATTTAATAATTAATAGATTAAAATATATATATTTTTATTATAGAATGATTTTAATTCTAATTCATCTCATCCAATAAATTTCTAACCTATTTAGGTAATATTTTCATCCATTTCTCATTGATTTATCCAATGTTAACCATTTTAAAAATTAACATGATATAAATATTCATTACTATTTAGGGGAAGGGAAATTAAACATTATTGAGACAATTAAACATTAATTGTTCATGGTTGATATTATAAAATATAAAATATTATCTTTGTTGAAGAAATTTTATTATGAATTTTAAATCAATTAGTAAGATATTATTTATTATAAAAAATAATTATAGTCATATTTTGAACTATTCATTTAATTTTACCTTGAAGAATACATGAATAAAAATGAATTAGAATTCAATACATAAAAACATCCATAATTTGTTTTATATATGTATATATATATAATTCATGTATCTTTATAACCCACTATAAAAATATTACTTTTATTATTTTTTTAAAAACATTTACTCAATTTTTTAACTACTATCATAAGACATATGTCAGCATTGTATAGAATTGTAAGTTAATATTATTAGAATAAAAAATAAAAAATATATTAACATGAAAAAAAATCATTTATCCTTTATACAACCATTTATAACAAATAAATTTTGTTTTATTCCATGTCAAAATGTTTCATAGATATTGGAATAAAGAGAGTGACATTTTGACATTCTATTTATAGAAAAACAAAATTTAAGCTGTTTTCAAAGAAAAGTGAAAAAAATGAAATATGTAATGCCCTGACCCTAGTTACCCAGAGTCGGTCCATTATTAAATAACATTGGCATGATCCTAAGGAATCAATTCTAAAAAGAGAAATCAGTTTAGTTTCCTTTGATGTACTAGATCTATTCATAAGATTTTCACTATATCAATAAATAAAAACATCAACAAAATTTTTTCCCCTTTAGAACACACTTAAATCCTTAGCCTATCCCAGTAGGTCAACCATGAAATACTTCTTTACATCTTGGTAGTAATAAAACCGAGAAAGGGGTGATCTCAGATGATCAATAAGGATAACAATATAGTAGAAACTTTCATAAATAAGTATGAACATTTAAGGAAATGTATAAGATTAAAACAAATTACTTTTAAACATAAACCTCATCATAATATTTAAAACGTTAAATCAAATAACTCCATTTACTTATTCACATGGATATTCTAATGTTCTAATAATCACATGCTATATCAATAGCCACTTTCATAATGATGGAATGCATAATGCCAGACTTCATAACCACATAGTGAAGGCCTTGTTCCAAGACCTTAAATAAGATATTGTCAATGCCTTGTGTCAAGTCCCTTTTTTATCTCATTAGACCTACTGATGCATAGTGGAGATAAACTGGGCTCCACTTGTCACATACTAAATCTAATTCATTCCGTATATGACAAGGTTTAAACATAACAGAAACATTCTTAGTAAAACTAGCATCCGAATTTTCAATAATTTATCCATAATCCATGAATAGAGTAAAAATAACAAATCCATAGTTCATCATATCACATAACCTTCAGTAAAATAATGAAGTTTTGTATCATAATAAATCAACTTCATACAAGCTTAAAATCTATCAAAAGATGTTGACATAGATGAAATCAAAACTTTTTTTGAGAAATATTTCCTTATATTTTGAAATCATTTAAAATTCATATAATTATAAAAGAAAAAATTTATTTTGAAAATATTCATAAAATATTGTTTGGTAATCTTTTACGATGACATAACGGCTGAAAATAGCCGCACTCTTAGTATAAGATAAAAAAACATTCTTACCTTAATTTTTTCAAAAAGGTCATAAAGTACCTTGTTTGGAAAATTAAAGAACGATTCCTTTAAAAACATATATGGTCAAATAAGGGTATAAATTACTTTAACCAATAGTGTATTAAATATTAACAATGTTTCAAATTACTTTTTTAAGAAAACACAGATGTGGATGATAATGAAGTCCCAGTAGATACTTATATAAAAACAACCTCGGATAATAAAGAGATTATAAAATTAACCCTTACCTGGAACTTTTACTTGATCAAGGGTAAATTAACCTCTTGTATAATAGTTTAATCATTGTTATTAAATTATACAATAACTATATTCATAAATACGATATCATATACGATCCTCTAATATTGCTTTGTTAATAATATTTCAGTAGTATCATCGTTTCAGGTGTTAAGTGGTTTGTTTTCCATATTTGGTTTGTTTCGTAAGCCTTTTTTATTATGGATTGGATTTATTTGATTCATATACATAATTATATTATGTTCATAAAAATTATTTTTAATCATAAAATTAAAATTATTCTTGAATGATAATGATGGGGAATGAATCTCGTCGCGTTCGTGGAGACGGTAATCCGTACGTACGCACAAGCGAAAATATCATTATATTGATGGTGAAATATTATGTAAATGTATGGAATATAATATATATAGAATAATTAAAATGGTATATTTATTATTTACATAGTTATATTCATTATTATACCCATCCAAAATAATGAAGTGTTTGAATAACAATCTACACCACGACGTGGAGACGGTAAGCCATACGTACGCACGTATGGAGACATTGTCATTTATAGGATAAATATAATGAAGAATATTGTTGTAAAATATTTATAATAACATCACTGTATATATAGTATACTAGATTTATTATTTTAGAAAGGAAAAAATAAATAAAAGTAAAGTGGAAGAAGAAAAGAAGTTGGAAGAGGTGATTAAATATTTACCTCTTCTTCTTGTTCTTCCTTTTTATTTGATCAAAAGGGCTCTTAAGTTGGATTTATGGACAGATTAATTCCTCTAGGATTAAGGGAGGATATTTGGGAGGATATATTTTTAGGTTTTGGCCGAGGAAAATAGATTGGGAGGAGTGAAATTATGGTAAGGGGAAACACTCTTTTATAAGAGAGGTGAGGGTCACTTTAGGAAAAGCTTGAAATATTATTTTACAATAAAATAATTTTCGGTTTCTAATGGTTCCAAAATAATTTATTTAGAGGATAATTTAGGGATTTGTTTAATAACACTCACAAAATTGGTTTTATATAGGTTTAGGTCACCATATTAACGCTATATTTTAGATTTAACTCTTAGTTAAATACTTTGTGATTTACCATGTCTCTTTGTATTTTTATATTATATGGTTAATAAACATACTATAAACATCCAGAGTACCCCAAGTGGTTTATTATTAATATATATATATCCATATCCATGTCTTTTATCTGATAATTATTTTTTAGGAATATTACATCAATTAGTAATTTTTTTTAAACTCAATTATGTCAATTTTGACACTACGTAGTATTTGATTTTTATGAAAGCCATTAACACTTTATCACATAGAATAAAATTTATTTCACCCACCCTAAAAATTCATATTAACCTATAAAATTATTGTAATTCATCAAAAGTCTCAAATTAATTTTTTTGGATATTTATAATATCAATTATTTTAATCATTCTTTAATAATATAATTATTGTATCATCATTGTGTCAAAAATAAATTAAATTATTTAATGTCTAAAATTTATATATAAAATACCATTATGTTGGAAATATTTTTTTCTTTTAAATAAATATTTAATGTCGAATTTATAATGTTTGTATCCCTATATTAAAAATGGGATTCTTATTAAACTTTGAAATTAACTCTTTTGACTCTTCTTTAAATAAATTAAAAATAAATGTCCTAATCTAATCCATGTAAACCAAAGGGGATAATATTTTATTCCTAAGGTTGTTTTTGGTCAAATTAAAATTATCCAATAGAAATAGGACATGTGTTAAGGTAATTATGATATCAATTTTACCCTTAATTACACTATTTACTTTTAATCGTGGTAAATAAAAGTCAAAAGTTACTATTCACTGAAAAATTATTTTCATCTTATTGAACCACATTTTACTTACTGATATTAACTGTATCTCTCTAATTTTTTAAATTCAACTCACAGTAGTTGTATAATTATGTTTATGCAAATTTTAAAATACTCATAGGATGTGGGTAAAAGACGATAAAAAGGTTAATAAAATTTTAAATATCTTATCTTATTATAAAATGAATCTAATGAATTACATTGAACTTATATATGTATTATGTATCTATATTTATCTAAAATAAATTTTAATAAAATAAACAATTATTTAAATAAAAATTAGGTTTTAACCAAGAACGTATTGTGTTTCACTATTCATAAAAAATTGAACGTTTTCAGAAAAATAACAAAAAGTCACCCTAAGATAATTTTGATATTCAAAATCCAAAAATGAAGTCCATTTTGAATGATAAAATGTTTAAAATTTCAAAAAGTTTGTATTAATATTCATAACTGCTAGTTGGATTGGTCGCGGTGTGTTAGAATCTCGAAGTTGCGTACAATGAAAGCTATTTCATTATTCAAAGGGGAGCATACCATGAAAGCTTTGAGTGTTACATTCTAACCTCCTTAAAATAATTTTGTCCTCAAAATTTCTACAATATTACTACATTAAAAGATTCGGGTGGTTCTTTATCATAATTTTCTCATGTTCCCATGTTTCCTCTTCAATCTTATTATTTCTCCATATAACATTCACTAGATTATTTTTCCATTTTATCAGCACCTGTTATCTGGTATCAAGAATTTTGACATGCTCTTCACAATGAGACAGATCAGGATAGATTTCAATTTCCTCATAGGTGAGTACATGCATTGAGTCAGGAATGTTTTTTCTCAACAATGATTTGTGGAACACATATTGAAATTTCGAGAGACTTGTCGGCATTGCCAAACGGTAAGCTATAGGCCCAATTAGTTCTAGAATTTCTAAAGGTCCGTTGTACCTGGGACTCATTTTCCCCTTCTTAATAAATGTTATAACACTCTTCCATGGAGATATATTCAAGAAAACATGTTCTCTTACTTGAACGTGCAAATCCTTCCTTCGGCTGTCAGCATAGCTCTTTTTCCCTCTTTGGGCTTATTTGATGTGGGTTTGGATAACCATCACATTTTCATTTGTTTTGTCAATGAGTTCTAGGCCTATGAGTTCTCTTTCACCAATACCATCCCAACAAGTTTGTGTGCAACATCTATTGCTATATAACTCTTTATATGGTGAAATCTGAATACTTGAATAGAATCTATTGTTATAGAAAATTTCTAGAAAGGTAAATTTTGATTCTACATACCTATAATGTTAAATGTGAATGATATTAACATTTCTTCTATGTTTTTAATAGTCTGTTCTAATTTTCCATCTATGTGAGGGTGGAATTCAGTGCTCAAATGAAGTTCAGTATCTAGCGCCATCTGAAGACTTTTCTCGAATCTTGATGTAAAATGGGAATCACAGTCAGAATCATTTGATTGGGGTACACCATGGAGTCTTAAAACTTCATTAATATATAGTCTTTCTAGAATTTCAAGTGGTAAATCTTCTATTATAGCATGAAAAAGTGCTGACATGGTAAGACGATCAACAATTAACCATATTGAATCATTCCTTCGCAGAGTCCTTTGTAGCCCCATGAGAATGTCCATCGTAATATTAGCCCATTTACACTTAGGTATGAGAATAGGTAAAATAAATCATTGAGGTTGTTTCCTTTAATTTTTCACTTGTTGAAAAACCATACATCTTGAAATTTTTTTTGCAATCTCCTTCTTCATGTTATCCCACCAAAAATATTCCTTCAAATCTCTATACATCCTAGTGCTACCATGGTTTATAGTGAAATTGGAGCTATGAGCATCCTCCAACAATTCCCTTTTAAGATCATGTATATCAGGAACACAATGTCTCCTTCCAAATTTCAAAAACCCATCTTCATATATGATGTCACTCAATATCCCATCATTCAGAGCATTAATCTAGTTTTGAAACTCCTCATAATCAGTATGAGAACTCTTTATCCTTTCTAGTATATATAGTTTGGTAACCATTTATAAAATCACTAATGTTTTACCTTTCTTGTTTATTCCCATATCTATCTTTATTATATCCATGAAAATAGGATCACTTTCAACTCTCATCTTATTCAAAAGACCACGATCATTTCAGCTCAATTCATATGCTACCTTATTTTCCATCCTCGAATGGTAGTGTATAGTGAAATCATAATGCTTGACTAGTTCAAGCCATCGCTTTTCCCTCATGTTGAGTTCTTTTTGTGAGAAAATATACATCAAACTCTTGTGATCAGTATAAATCTCACATTTTTCACCATAGAGATAGTGTCTCCATATTTTCAGAGCAATGATAATAGATGATACCTCAAAATCATGAGTGTGATAGTTTTGTTCATGAATTTTTAGTTTCTGTGATGTATATGTAGTAACTCTATCATTCTGCATACGGACAAAAAGCAAGTTCTTTATTTGAAGAATCACTATAAATAACAAACCCATCGTTTTATGATGGTAGAGTTATGATATGAGAATTAACTAATCTTCCCATCAGATCTTCAAAACATTCTTCACAATCTATTTTCCAAAAAAATTTAACCCATTTACGTGTGAGATTGGTTAATGGGTTAGCCAACCGGGTAATATTCTAGACGAAACGTTAATGATAACCAACTAAACTAATAAAACTTTGTACCTCAGTTATACTTGTCAGTGCGGGATATTCTTGGATTTCCCTGGTCTTTGAAATATCAACAGTGATCCCATCCTTATAGACAATATGGCCAAGAAAAGAAATCTCTTGAATCCAGAATTCACACTTTATAAACTCCCCGTATAATTCATTTCATCTAAGAGTACTTAGGATAACGTGCATGTGATTTTCCTAATTTTCGTAGATTTTTTAGTATACCAAAATATCATCAATAAATACAACTAAAATGTCATTATGATATTCCTTGAAAACTCTATTCATTATATACATGAATAAATATGGTGCGTTAGTCAATCCAAAATGCATTACAGCAAACTCGTAATGCTCGTACCTGGTTCAAAATGTTGTTTTCATAATGTCTTCCTTCTTCACCCAAAACTAATGATATCCATATCGAAGGAAAATATTTGAAAAATATTGAGCACCATAAAGTTGGTCGAATAAATAAACAATGCATGGTAGAGGATACTTTCTATTTGTTGTTATTGTATTGATTTTCCTTTATTCAATGCCCAACCTCATAGATCTGTCTTTCTATTTAACAAAAAGGACAGGGGATTCCCATGTAGAATCATTAGGGAGAATAAATCCCTTTTCACTCAATTCCTCTAGTTTTTTATTTACTTCCACCAATTAAACAACAGCCATTCTATAAGGGGTCTTTGATATTGGAGTTGAACCAAGAATTAAATCATAGGAAAACTCAATTTCTCATTCTAGAGGATGCCCTGGTAAATCCTCTAAAAACACATCAACATATTATTTCACAAAAGGTACATCCTCTATTCGAACATTATTTTTCTCACCTATAGTTATTTCATTCTATTCTTCCCCAATTATTGAATTTAGTAGAGCTACTAGGGGCATATCTATATAAGAATCAAGTGGTGACATTTCGACACTAATGATTAGGGACTCCTTATAATCATTAAGAATTTTATCCTCCTTCTTCTTACTATAAATATTGTAATCATGGATTAAAAAACAGTCCATACAAAGGACTCTATCAAATTCAATAATGGTTATGATGATGAGATCAGTAGATAAAGAACATTTATATGCCCTGATGGGATCTGATTCAAAAAACTCTGTTACAATGATACTTCCCTTAGGTTTTTTGACTGGAAACTCCATTTTTAGGTCAAATTGATAATATCAAATTTCTATAGAAAACTAGAAATATGTGAAACAATGCAATGATCTAGAAAAAAATAAAGCATTGTCTAAACTTGAAGAAACAATTAACTTACATGCCACCACGTCTTTCAGAGCTTCAACCACAGCTATGGTGATCGCATAAGCATGGACTTTTTCCCTTGGCATTTTCTGAGGTAATTTATCACGGCGCTTAGGAAATTCATTTTCATAATTCTCTTTTTCTCTACAATTGTATAATTCTACATTGACAACATCTTTCTTCATCTTGCAATCACGAGCATGGTGGAAATTTTCACAACACATGTAACAGAATGTCATTCCCTTTAGGAATGTACTAGTGTGCTTCTTCCTACATTTTCCGTAGGATGGATATTCTATTTTTCCCTTTTCCCATTATTTCCATTTATAAACTATTTAATAGATATCTTCTTCTTCTTATTAGATTTAAAGTCGTAAGACCTAGAAAATTATTTTTCTGTCTTGATAGCACATGAGATAATATCTACATTTGATAAGAAGGATTGTGTGACTAATGCCCACCAGATAAATGGATTTAACCCTTCAATGAATTGATCAATCTAAATACTTGGGTTTTGTATATAATCTGCTGCATGCCTTGAAAACCATGTAAAGTTGAACTCATACTTTTCTACATTGTCATCCTCCTTTTGTCACATACTCAGAAATTTTCTTTCCATATCCACTCAATGGTCATGAGGAAAGTATTATTCCAATAAAATATCTTTAAACTCCCTCCATTCCATGTTCGATACTTCTTTATCTTACATTGTGTTATGGATTAATGGCCACCATTGATCTACATCTCTTGTGAGGCGATAAACTATCATGAAAACATTTTCCCTTTCACTACTCCCCAAATCATGAAATATTTTCACTAAAGAATTTATCCATTTATTAGATACTAATGGTTTTGTACACCCATTGAATGTTGGTGGTTTTTACCTCATGAAAAAGTCTAACATTGATCCTCCACGTTGTGGATCAGGGTGCTCCATAAAAGTAAGTTTTTTATTCATATGCTGAGTGAGTTTTCCCAGTATGATGATAAGGTGATCAGCACCAGTTGCTTCTGTTAGGTCCACAAGGCTGAATAACATAAGAGGGATGGTGAATCAGGGTATGAATAATTTAAAATTAATGATCGTTCTGATCTTGTTTCACAATTATGAAAAACACTATTCTCCCACTTTCCCATTTCATAATATAAACAGAATGTAAAGAATGCACATGACACAAAAATATTTACTTGATTCACTCCCACTGGGCTACGTCCAAGGAGCATACAACGATGATGTGCCATTGTTCCAAATCCACTAAAAAACAATTCTGTTTACAAGGTTCGGGCTTGATCAATTATATGTCCAGGCTCACTGCCTTTACCAGGTTTAGGGTCAGCTCACTAACTTCCCAAGGGTCACTCCCTATTTCTCTCTCTCTGGCTCACTGCTGGTGGAGATGATCATCTTCTTCCTCCTCATTTTCTCAATGCTATGGAAAGGATCCACTCACAGTTTATAGACCTGTTGGTCTCTTAATTTTAGCTAATGAATATATCCTCTATTTTATTTGGATGCTCTGTTGAAGTCCAACTTTCTCCGTATATGAATCTCAATTTTCACCGAAGGTATCGGGAAATATTCTAGCTTCCACACAGTACTGAATCATTGTCGATCTTCAACCATACCGGGCACCCTTCTCCAATCCGGAACACAAGTCTCGGTGCATATGTTACAACTGGCGTGCATTTCCACCTCAACCACTTGCACGACACAAGATTTTGCAACTAGAACCTTGCGTGACTCACACCCTTCCACGCCAAACCAATAATGGAGTACAACCACGAACTATCACGCTTCTTCAAAACATGGCATGAATGTGTCAGCAATCCACTTGCGTGAAACCCCATTCTTCAAATCAGAACATCTGCGACTCTTTTCTTTTACCACCCAAACCTCCTTGGGCGTGCAACAAACAACTGGCACACAACTTCTACTTGAACGACCACACACCATTTGCGCGACCACTACACATGCATGATGGGAGCTCTGATTTTCTGTAAATGTTGAACTCATGCCAAATGAGGAGGGGTCAACCTCTATTAATAGGCATTTGGACACCCTACGCGATAGTCCTCATGTCTCCCCTCAGCGCACATGTTTCAGCGTGCATGTTTCTGTCGTACAACTAACTTGCGTGACCAACACTAAAACATGGGTGCCCCTTTTCCCTTCTCCATATTTTGATGTTACGATCTTGAAAACAACAGGTGGTGTAAGTTTCTTCTTCTTCAAGTCAACGGTGCGAAAGTCTCTTTTCCAAAACAACTTTTCTCCTTTTGTCGATTTTCGGTCCCAAAAATTTGGCAAACATAGGAAAATGGTGCCACCTTGTATCTTCTATTTTTGTACCCCCTACAAATCATCCATTCCATTTTTGAAGTTATTGAATCAAAGATGGATCATTAACCACAACTCTTGAACTCAAAATTCCACCCTAAAATCACCTTTGTCAACAAATTTGTATGTCATGGTTTTCTTGGTCAACAATCACAAAAAAGATGTCCACTGTGTCAACAAACACAATCAACTAAAAAATGCTTCAATGATGCTTTGAGGGATTTTTTCCCAACAATATCCCCCTTTGTGTTTGTTGACAACTATAACATAAAAAGATACATTGTTAATTTTTCAGTCACCATTTTTCTATTGCGATTACGATAGAGATCAAGGATTTACTCAACAGATACTCTAATACCACATGAGAAATGCCTAGCGTGAGAAACAAGAGTGAATGAAAAGTTCATCAGTGAATCACATCAACTATGACATCAACTATTGATACAAACTGATACCGATTTCTGGAAATATTCTTACCGTATTCCAACACCAATCTTCTTATTTTATCACGATCCTTAGCTGTAGTGATATATATTCTTTGATCGATCACTTCTAACATCGTCTGATTTAATATGATCCCCCTTTCTCATTGCTCTCCCCCTATCTCACTGCTCCACCTGTCAGCTTCTCCCCATATAATTCATGAATTGTCAAATAGCTGCACTGTCCTTCCCTTGAACAATCATTATTTTCTCCCCCATTTTCAACGAACCCAAATGTCACTCCATTGCAGTCTGTAACAGAGTGAGATCAGATATCAGCACATTAGGGAAAAACACATCATACATCAGGGAGAGGGTGTTTCACATCCACAATTCATTAAGTGCGGGGAGTGGACTGACCTCCCAGAGCCAATGGATGTCTCTCAAAAGCTTCCTTGGGTAAGTCCTTTGTCAGAATGTCTGCAATTTGTAGCTCTGTTGTCACATACTCAAACATCACAAGCACTTTCTCTGCCTTCTCCTTGATCAAATGATATTTTATCTCAATCTTCTTTGTCCATGTGTGATGACTTGGATTTTTGCTAAGATTGATATCACTTGAGTTATCACACTGCATTCCGATCGGAGACTTCACTTCAACTCCCATATATTCAAACTTATATTTAATCCACAATAACTATGTGAATGCTTGAGTGGGCACAATATACTCAGCTTCCGAGGAACTTAATGAAATATAATCTTACTTCTTGCTTAGAAAAGAAATACAAAATCTACCAAGATAGAATGCACCACCTGACATTGATTTTCTATCATCCGATGAACCGGCCCAGTCAGAATCAGTATATCCCAATAACTCTGTTTGAGATTTGTTATTATATGTCAAGATGAAGTCCACCATGCCCTTGATATACTAAAGTATTATTTTCACTATAAGCATGTGGCTTTCCTTGGTAATAATCTGATATATCGCTGCTTCGAATGTGGAGAAAACAATGTCAGGCCTTGTTGTTGTCAAGTATAGCAAAATTCCAATAATTATCCTATATTCTGTGATATTAACTGCCTTTCCATCCTCATCTTCTGATAATTTCATCCGGGTAGCAATCAGATTCTTCATCTCCTTGGAATTATCCATTCCAATCCTTCTTAAAACCTGCTTAGCAAATTTGGATTGACAAATGAATGTTCCATTCCTTCCATATGTCACATGTAGACCAAGAAAAAACGTTATCTCTACAATCATTGATATTTCAAACTCATTTTTCATGAATTCATAAAATTATTTGCACTGAGATTCATCTGATCCGATAAATATTATGTCATCGACATAAACAAACACCATCATCCTTTGATTACTATTTTTTTCTGAAATAGATATTGTAATCAACTCCCCTACACTAGAAACCAAGCTTCTTCAAGTACTGATCAAGCCTTGAGTACAATGCTCTTGGTTCTTGCTTCAGACCATACAACGACTTCTTCAGTCTACAAACATTTTTCTAATCCTCATGAATGAGAAAACCATCTGCCTGCTCAATATACACATCCTTTTCTGGAAATACATCGAAGAATGCTAATTTTACATCCATATAGAATACTTTTTGTAATGGCCCAACCCAAGTTACCTAGAGTCGGTGCATTATTACATAACATTAGCATGATCACAAGAAAGATCAAATCTCGAATGAATGATTGGTTTAGTAGCCTTGGAAACACTAGATATATTCATAAGTCTTACATTACATCATAAAGTGAAAATATACTACAACAACATATTTTCTCAATCTTCCCCACTCATATCCCCACATAATATCCCTGCAAGTCATTCATAATTTACTTCTTCACTTCCTGGGAAAAATAAAACATAGAAAAGGGGTGAGCACAAATGCCCAGTAAGGATAACAATATAGCGGAAACTTTCATAAATAAGAATAAACATTTAAGGCAATGTGTAACTAAAACAAAAGCCTTTTAAACTTTAACTTAAACATAGTACGACAAAAATAAAATGAAATAATTCCATTTACTTATTCACATGGATATTCTACTAATCGAATAATCACATTCAATTTCAATAACCACTTTCATAATGATGGAATGCATAATGCCAGACTATCATAACCACATAGCCAAGGCCTCGTGCCAAGACTACAAATAAGATTTTTCCAAGGCCTTATGCCAAGACACTAGTTTGTCTCATGAGACCTACCGATGCATCGAGGAGCTATAGCGGGCTCCACCCGTCACATATTAAGTCCAATGCATTCCCATATGAAAAGGTTTAAACATAACATAAACATTCGTATTAAAACTAGCATACGAAATGTCAATACATTCACCATAAACTATGAATGGTATAAAAATATCACATACACAGTCAAACATATTACAAAACCTTCAATACAATATAGAAGTTTTGTATCATAATAAATCAACTTCAAATAAGCGTAAATTCCATCAAAGGACGTTGACATAGATGAAATCAAAACACTTTTTACAGAAATATCTCTATCTATTTATGAAATCATTTAAGAGTCATATATTTATAAATAAAACATTTTTTTTGAAAATAATCTTATAAGCTTTTAAGGGAATCTATGGCGATTTTATAATGGTGGAAAATAGACGCACCCGCTGTATAAGTTAAAAAACATTCTTACCTTAATTCTGTCGAAAAGGATAAAAGGCACCTTGTTTGGAAAATGATGGAAAGATTCCTTTAAAAACCACTTATAAAGATTCAAA
Organism: Viscum album; assembly: GCA_963277665.1. Taxonomy (NCBI): domain Eukaryota; kingdom Viridiplantae; phylum Streptophyta; class Magnoliopsida; order Santalales; family Viscaceae; genus Viscum; species Viscum album. The sequence goes on from OY728126.1 coordinate 651,133,879, forward strand.
AAAAGGTATAAATGTCTTTAACCAATATTCCTGTAAATAGTAAAAATGTTTTGAAATACATTTTTAAGAAACATGGATGTGGATGATAATGAGATCCCAGTAGATAATTACTTATAAACAATCTCGGATAATGAAGATATTGTGAAATAAACCCTTACCTTGTAATTTTCCTTGTTTGGGGTAGGTTAACCTCCTGTATAATGTTGAAATAATTGTTATTAAATTATACAAGAATCATATATATTAATATGATATCATATATGATCTTTTAACATTGATTTGTTAATAATATCTTAGTATTATTGTTGTTTCGGGTGTTAACTTACTCATTTTGTTTTCTATGTTTTGTTACATAAGCCATGTTTATAATGGATAGGTTGTATATTAATTATATCCATAATGATATCAAGTCTATAGATACTATTATTAATCATCAAATGATAATTATACTTGAATGGATACGATGGAGGATGAATCTCATCGCGTTCGTGGAGACAGTAGTACGTACGTACGCACGAGCGACAATATCATTCATTTGATATTAAAATAATATATAAATGGATGGTATATCATATATACAGAATCATTCACATATTATATTTATTATTAAATGAGTTACACATCATTATTATACCCATCCAAATAATAATATATTGAATAACAATTACACCACGACGTGGAGATGGTAAGCCGTATGTACGCACGTATGGTGACATGTTATTCAAAGGGTGGATAGAATAATGAATATGGTTTTACCATATTTATAATAACATCACAGTATATATATGATACTGGATTTATTATTTTATAATGGTAATAACAAAGAAAGAAGAAGTGGAAGAATAAAGGAACTTGGAAAAGGGTGGTGAAATCATTACCTCTTCTTCGAGTTATTATTTTTTATTTGATCAAAAGGGATCCTTAGGTTGGATTTCTGATCAAACTATGGCCTCTTGGTTGTAGTGAGGGATGTTGGGAGAGTATTTGTGCAGTGTTTGGCTGAACCAAAAGGCTTTGAAGGTGTGATGAAATGAGAAGGAGGAGTGCCCTTTTATAAGAGGGGTAAGGGGAACCTTTGGAAAATCTAGAAATATTAATTTATAATAAATTCATATTCGGTTTCTAATGGCTCCAAAGTTTATTATTAAAAGGTTAAGGTGTTTATAGGTCTAAAAAGATTCAAAAAATAGAATTTATACAGGTTTGGGTTACTATATTAACCTTATATTTAAGTATTAACTCTAAGTTAATTAGTTTCACTTTTACAATGTCTCTTTGTGTTTTTATATTATATGGTTAATAAACATACTATATACATCCAAGCGACCCCCAAGTGGTCCATTAATGATATAAATATCATGATATAAGTCTCTTGGAAGATCATTAGGTTTTTAGAAATTTAATATCAATTAATAATATAATATTTGTTTTGAAAACTCTTTTATGTCAATTTTGACACTATTCAATAGTTGATTTTTGTGAAACTCATAACAAAATGATTACTTCAAAAAAAATTAATTAAATCAACACTAATGTGTCATATTATCCTATAAAATTATTTTAATATATTAAAAGTCTAAAATTATATTTATTTTGGTATTTATAATATCAATTATTTTAATTTGTCACTATTATGGTAATTACTGCATCATAATCGTGTCAAAAATAAATTAAATTATGTAATCTCTAAAAATTATATATAAACTATCATTATGTAGAAAATTGTTTTATATTCCTAATGACTATTTATAGTCGAAAATCCAACATATATAACCCTATGTAAAAATTGTGTTTCTAAAAGATATATGCTTATGCAATTTTTGTACTTATTTTAACTAAATTAAAATTAAGTGTCCCTATCACCTACAAGTGGCTCCATGGGGTCCCAAAATCATCCCAAAGATGCCCATGGTCGACCATGTATCAAAATAAAGGGTTAAGACACGTTTTAGGGTAATTTAGTATTATTATAATATTATTTTTTAACCCTTATTTACCGGATTTACCCTTAACCATGGTAAATAAAATATTTACCGAAGTAATTATTCAAAATGTCTAAAAATAAAAGTTATCAATTTACACAATTTGAAAATCCTGATTCAAAATATGGAATCCATTTTTCCAAATTCAAAACACAGAAGTGGCAGAAATTAATTTAAAATTAATTCCCATTTTAAAACAAAAATCGTGTTTTTAAGAGATAATTACTATAAAAAGATTGACATTTGTTTATGTCCGGTTTAATTGTAAAATTATGACCAATGACCAACATTGTATTAAATGGTAAAAACATATTCTAAATATAATTTAAAACCACTCAAATTCATATTTTATCACTATTAATTATTTTTATTAAAAAAGTTGTTTTTAATTAAAATTTATTAATTTTCAACATTCATCAAAATATTAAAGTTATCCAAAAAGTACCAAAATTTCACCTTAGGATAAATTCGATATTATGAATACAAAAATGAAGTCCATTTTGAAATATATAATATATATAATTTCAAAAGGTAGGTATTACTATTCATAACGGCTAGTTTGATTGGTTATGGTGTGTTAGAACTTGGTGTTGCGTACAACACACGTTATCACATTATTTAAGAGAAGCGTAACGTAGAAGCTTGAGGTGTTACATTCTCCCCTCCTTCAAATAATTTCGTCCTCGAAATTTCTAGAATATTATCGCCTGAAAAGTCTTGGGTGGTTCTTTATCATAAGTTACTCGGGTTCCCACGTTGCCTCTTCCATCTTATGGTTCTCCACAAAACTTTTACCAGATGCGTCGTCCGGTTTCTCAGTACTTGTTCTCTCGTATCAAGAATCATGACGGTCTCTTCGCAATAAGACAGATCGGGTTCCAGTTCTAACTCGTCATTGGTGAGTACATGCGTTGGGTCAGGCATGTATTTCCTCAACAGAGATATGTGGAACACATTGTGAACTTTGGAGAGACATGGTGGCATTGCCAATTGGTAAGCTACGACCCCATTTCATTCTAGAATTTCAAAAGGTCCGATGTACCAGGGACTCAATTTACCATTCTTACCAAACGTATGACTCCCATCCATGGAGATAACTTCAGGAAAACATGATCACCGACTTGAAATTCCAAATACTTTCTTCGATTATCGGCATAGCTCTTCTGCCTACTTTGAGCTGCTTTGATGTGATTTTGGATTACCTTCACCTTTTCCATCATTTCCACCACTAGTTCTAGACGTACAAGTTTTCTATCATCAACTTCATCCCAATAGGTTGGTGTGCGACATCTCTTTCCGTATAACGCTTCATATGGTGCCATCTGAATACTCGAATGGAAGCTATTGTTAAAGGAAAATTCTACCAGAGGTAAATACTGATCCCACATACCCTGAATGTCAAGTGAGCAAGATCTCAACATGTCTTCTAAGGTTTGAATAGTCCCTTCTGTATGTCCGTCTGTCTGAGGGTGGTAAGTAGTTCTCAAATGAAGTTCAGTATCCAGGGATTTCTGAATACTTTTCCAGAATCATGAAGTAAAACGAGGATCACGATCAGAACCAATCGATAGGGGTACTCCATGAAGTCTCAAAACATCATTAATATATAGTCTTGCTAGACGTTCTAGTGGTAGATCTTCTCTTATAGCATGAATATGTGCTGACTTGGTAAGACGATCAACAATAACCCATATTTCATCATTCCTTCTAGGAGTCTTTGGTAGCCCCATGACAAAGTCCATCTTAATATTGTCCCATTTCCACTCCGGTATGGGAAGAGGTTGCATGAATCCTCCAGGGTGTTGCCTTCCAGCTTTCACTTGTTGACAAACCATACATATTGACACAAAATCAGCAATCTCCCTCTTCATATTGTCCCACCAAAAATGTTCCTTCAAATATATATACATTTTGGTTCCCCTAGGGTGTATAGAGAAATTGGAACTATGAGCGTCATCCAGCAATTCCCTTTTTAGATCAGGTATATCGGGAACACAATGTCTCTTCCCGAATTTCAATATTCCATCTTCAAACACAAAGTGTCTCAGTCTCCCATCATTCACAGCTTTAATCTTCTTTTGAAATTCTTCATCATCGGTCTGAGAACTCTTAATCCTTTCTAGTAATGATGGTTTGACAACCATTTGAAAAAGCAATGATGTTTCTCCTTCCCTAGTTATTCCCATATCCATATTCACTAGATCCATGAAAATTGGATCCCTTTCAATTCTCATATTGTTCAAAACTCCGTGATCCTTTCTGCTCAAAGCATCGTCCACCTTGTTTGCCTTCCGCGGGTGGCAGTGTATCGTCAAATCATAATCCTTGAGTAATTCAATCCATCTCCTTTGCCTCATGTTGAGTTCTTTTTGGGAGAAAATATACTTCAAACTCTTGTGATCAGTATAAATCTCACATTTTTCACCATAGAGGTAGTGCCTCCATATCTTCAAAGAAAAGATCATAGCTGCTAACTCGAGATCATGAGTAGGATAGTTTTGTTCATGAATTTTCCACTGTCATGATGCATAGGCAATAACTCTATCATTCTGCATAGTGACACAACCTTGTACATTCTTCGATGCATCACTATAAATAACGAACCCATCATTCCCCGATGGTAGAGTCAATATAGGAGAATTGACTAATCTTTTCTTCAGTTATTCGAAACATTCTTCAAACTCTTTTGTCCAAACAAATTTAACCCCTTTACGTGCGAGCTTCGTTAATGGGTTATCCAATCGGGCAAAATTCTGGATGAAATGTCGATAATAACCTGCTAAACCAATAAAACTACGTACCTCAGTTGTAATTGTATGTGCTGGCCATTCGTGGATTGCCTTGGTCTTAGAAGGATCAACAGAGATTCCATCATTAGAGAAAATATGGCCAAGAAAAGAAATCTCATGAATCCAGAATTCACACTTGCTAAAATTTCCATATAATTCATGTCTTCTAAGAGTCATCAGGATAATGCACAAGTGATTTTCATGATCTTCGTAGCTTTTGGAGTATACCAAGATATCATCAATAAATACCACCACAAATTCATCAAGATACACCTTGAAAACTCTATTCATCAGATCCATGAATACAGAGGGTGCATTAGTAAATCCAAAATGTATTATAGTAAACTCATAACGCCTGTACCTGGTTCACAATACTGTCTTCGGAATGTCTTCCATCTTCACACACAACTGATGGTATCAAGATCGAAGGTCAATCTTTGAAAAGTATTGAGCTCCATGCAGTTGCACAAATAAATCATCAATTTGAGGTAGGGGATATTTGTTCTTTATTATTATAGCATTGATCTCCCTGTAATCGATACATAACCTCATAGATCCATCTTTCTTTTTAACAAAAAAAACAGGGGCTCCCCATGGAGAAACACTAGGGTGAATAAATCCATTATTACTCAATTCCTCTAGTTGTTTCATTAGTTCAACTAATTCTACAGTGGCCATTCTATAAGGGGTCTTTGATATAGGCCTTGATCCACGAATTAAATCAATGGAAAACTCAACTTCTCGTTCTGGAGGATTTCCAGGTAAATCTTCCAGAAATATATCAACAAATTCTTTCACAATAGTTACATCCTCTATTGGAACATTCCCTTCCTCACCCATAGTTATTTCATTCTCTTCCTCCCCAATAATTGAATTTAGTTGAGCTACTGGGGGTGGATCTAAATAAGAATTAGGTGGTGGCGATTCTCCTATAAAGATAAAGTGTTCCTTATCATTATCCTCAAGAATCGTAACCTCTTTCTTCTTACAAGAAATCTTCACATCATAGTCTGAAAGCCAGTCCATACTGAGGATTATATCAAACTCAATCATAGGTATGACGATGAGATCATCAGATAAAGAACATTTATGTGCTCTAATGGGGACTGATTCACAAAACTTTGTTGCAATGATACTTCCCTTAGGAGTTTTAACTGAAAACTCCCTTGCTAAATCAAATTGGAAATATCTAATTTTATTAGCAAACTGGGATGATATGAAACAATGTGATGATCCAGAATCAAATAATGCATTTCCTAAACTTGAGGAAACCATTTAATTACCTGCCACCACGTCTTTTGGAGCTTCTACCTCAGCAGTAGTGATAGCATATGCTTGGCCTTGATCCGTGGGCCTTTTCTGAGGTATTTTCTCCTGACGCTTAGGAAATTCATTTTCATAATGCCCCATCTCCCTGCAATTGTAGCACTGAACATTGGTAGCTTCCTTCTTCCCCATGCAATCACAAGCTTGGTGGCCTTTCTCACCACACTTGTAACAGACTCCCGTTCCCTTCAAGCAAGTACCGGGGTGTTTCTTCCCACATTTACCACAGGATGGATATTCAACCTTTCCCTTATTCCCCTTATTTCCATTCCCAGATTGATCAACAGGTCTCTTCTTCTCTTTCTTTGCTTTAAATTCATAAGAAATAGAGAATTACTTTTCGGTCTTGATAACACATGAGACAATGTCTTCGTACGATGAAAAGGATTATGAGACTAATGCTCGACGGAGAAATGGTTTTAACCCATCAAAGAAATGATCAATCTTACTTCTTGGGTTACGTATATAATCTCCAGAATACCTTGATAAACTTGTAAAGTTAGCCTCATACTTTGCGACATTTTCTTCCTCCTTTTATCTCAGACTCAGAAACTGCCTTTCCATATCTCCTCGACGGTCGCGAGGAAAGTATTTTTCTAAAAACAGATCTTTGAACTCCCTCCATTCCATATTTGATACATCATCATCTTCCTTCGTATTTTGAATCAATGAACACCATTGATCAGCATCTCCAGTGAGGCGGTAAACTGCCATGATAACTTTTTCCCGTTCACTACTCCCCAAAGCCTGAATTATTTTCTCTAGGGAAAATATCCATTGCTCAGCTACTAAGGGATTTATACTCCCATTGATCGCTGGTGTTTGTTTCCTCATGAATCGATCTAACATTGATCCTCCACGCTATGGATCAGAGTGCTCCATACGGGTAAGGTTATTATTCATAACCTGAGTGAGTTGTCCCAGTATGGTGATTAGTTGATCGGCACCAGTTGCATCACCAGCTCCACTATAATTATCTTGAGCAGGAGGGCAATCCATACATGGAGTGCGTGCATTGATACAGTTTCCATTTCTTCCACTAGGATCCATTTCTAAACAATGGCATAAACTAGATTAGTTTATGAATCAAAATACATAATCCCATACTTATAAAACACTTAACATAAATTGAACTATTTATGGATATAATCCATAATCATAAAAATGTTTTCTTTGAGCAAGTATATACTCATAAACCCTTCATAATGATTTGAAAATAAAATGATAGTTATCCTAAGCATATCCCCCAGGAGTGTCGTGACCAAGAGTGCAGCAAGGCCCGTTATCGTGCACCAGTTCCTGTTCGAGTATAGCTCAAAGCGGTGTTTTCGGGTTTTACCCCTAGGTACATCTGTGCTAGAGCCGCCTCTACCTGCTCGTATCCAGACATTGATTTATTGCTTGGAAAACTCACAAAATCTCTACAATACCAAAATTATAGGAAGTTCTTCTATACTAATCCTCAAAGTTCATCTTAGGTCTACGTTCTCTAATCAGAGTTTATCTAAATCTAGCTTCCAAGGTTTGTACTAATCTTCCTTTGATACCAACTGTAACGCCCCGACCTAAGTTACCTAGAGTCAGTGTATTATTACATAACATTGGCATGATCACAAGAAAGATCATTTCTCGAAAGACCGATTGGTTTAGTAGCCTTGAAAACAGTAGATATATTCATAAGTCTTACATTACATCATAAAGTGAAAATATACTACAACAACATATTGTCTCCATATTCAACACTCATATCCCCACATAATATCCCTACATGTCATTCATAATTTACTTCTTCACTTCCTGGGAAAAATAAAACATAGAAAAGGGGTGAGCTCAAATGCCTAGTAAGGATAACAATATAGCAGAAACTTTCGTAAATAAGAATAAACATTTAAGGAAATGTGTAACTAAAACAGAAGCCTTTTAGACTTTAACTTAAACATAGTATGGAAAAAATAAAATGAAATAATGCCATTTACATATTCACATGGATACTCTACTAATCGAATAATCACATGAAATATCAATAACCACTTTCATAATGATGGAATGCATAATGCCAGACTATCATAACCACATAGCCAAGGCCTCGTGCCAAGACTACAAATAATATTTTTCCAAGGGCTTGTGCCAAAACACTAGTTTGTCTCATGAGACCTACCGATGCATCGAGGAGCTATAGCGGGCTCCGCCCATCACATATTAAGTCCATTGCATTCCCATATGAAAAGGTTTAAACATAACATAAATATTCGTATTAAAACTAGCATACGAAATGTCAATAATTTGACAATAAACTATGAATGGTATAAAAATAGCACATCCACAGTCAAACATATCACAAAACCTTCAATACAATATAGATGGTTTGTATCATAATAAATCAACTTCAAATAAGCATAAATTCCATCAAAGGTTGTTGACATATATGAAATCAAAAATCTTTTTAGAGAAATATCTCTTTCTATTTGTGAAATCATTTAAGAGTCATATATTTATAAATAAAACATTTTCTTTGAAAATAATCTTATATGATTTTAAGGGAATATTTGACGATTTTATAACGGCGGAAAATAGCCGCACCCACCGTATAAGTTAAAAAAAACATTCTTAGCTTAATTCATTCGAAAAGGTTAAAAGGAACCTTTTTTGGAAAATGACGGAAATATTCCTTTATAAACCACTTATAAAGAGTCAATCAAGGGTATAAATGACTTTAACCAATATTCTTGTAAATAGTAAAAATGTTTTGAAATACATTTTTAAGAAACATGGATGTGGATGATAAAGAGATCCCAGTAGATAATTACATATAAACAACCTCGGATAATGAAGAGATTGTGAAATAACCCCTTACCTTGTACTTTTTGTTGGTTGGGGAAGTTTAACCTCCTGTATAATGTTGAAATAACTGTTCTTAAATTATTCAAGAATCATATACATTAATATGATATCATATATGATCTTTTAACATTGATTTGTTAATAATATCTTAGTATTATTGTTGTTTCGGGTGTTAACTTACTCGTTTTCTTTTATATGTTTTGTTACGTAAGCCATGTTTGTAATGGATAGGTTGTATCTTAATAATATACAGAATAATATCAAATCCTTAGATACTATTATTAATCATCAAATGAGAATTATACTTGAATGGATGCGATGGAGAATGAATCTCATCGCAGTCGTGGAGACGGTAGTTCGTACGTACGCACGAGCGACAATATCATTCTTTTGATATTAAAGTAATATATAAATGGATGGTATATCATATATAAAGAATCATTAACATGTTATATTTATTATTTACATGAGTTACACATCATTATTATACGCATCGAAATAATAATATATTGACTAACAATTACACAGTGACGTGGAAACGGTAAGCCGTACGTACGCACGTATGGAGACATGTTATTCAAAGGGTGGATAGAATAATGAATATGGATGTACCATATTTATAATAACATGACAGTATATATATGATACTAGAGTTATTATTTTAGAATGGTAATTAACAAATAAAGAAGAAGTGGAAGAAGAAAGGAACTTGGAAAAGGGTGGTGAAATCATTACCTCTTTTTTCGGGTTCTTCCTTTTGATTTGATCAAAGGGGCTCCTTAGGTTGGCTTTCTGATCAAACTAAGGCCTCTAGGTTGTATTGAGGGAAGTTGGGAGAGTATTTGGGACGAGTTTGGCCGAACCAAAAGGCTTTGAAGGTGTGGAGAAATGAGAAGGAGGAGTGCCCTTTTATAAGAGGGGTGAGGGGAACCTTTGGAAAATCTAGAAATATTAATTTATAATAAATTCATAATCGGTTTATAATGGCTCCAAAGTTTATTATTGAAAGTTTAAGGTGGGTATAGGTCGAAAACCATTCAACCAATAGAATTTAGACAGGATTGGGTTACTATATTAACCTTATGTTTAATTATTAACTCTAAGTTAATTAGTTTCACTTTTAAAATGTCTCTTTGTGATTTTATATTATATGGTTAATAAACTTACTATATAAATCCAAGCGACCCCCAAGTGGTGCATTAATGTTATAAATATTATGATATAAGTCTCTTGGCCGAAACTTATATTTTTAGGAATTTAATATCAGTTAATAATATAATATTTGTTTTAAAAACTCTTTTATATCAATTTTGACAATATTCAATAGTTGATTTTTTTGTAACTCATAACAGAATGATTAATTCAAAAAAATCAATTATAATATTCCATATTATCCTATAAAATTATTTTAATTCATTAAAAGTCACAAATTATATTTATTTGGGTATTTATAATATCAATTATATTAATTTGTCACTATTATGGTAATTACTGCATCATAATTGTGTCATAAATAAATAAAATTCTAAAATCTCTAAAAATTATAAATACAATATATTTATGTAAGAAATCGGGTTATCATTCTAATGAATATTTATAGTCGAAAATCGAACATATATAACCCTATGTAAAAATTGTTTTTCTAAAAGATATATGCTTATGTCATTTTTGTACTAATTTTAACTTAATTAAAATTAAGTGTCCCTATCGCCTACAAGTGGCTCCATGGGGTCCCAAAATCGACCCAAAGATGCTTATGGTCAAAACTGTATCAACCAATGAGGCTAGGACACGTTTTAGGGTAATTTTTTATTATTATAAATTTATTTTTTAACCGTTATTTATCGTATTTACACTTAACCATGGTAAATAAAATACTTACCGAAGTAATTATTCAAAATGTCTAAAAATAAAAGTTACCTATTTACACAATTTGAACATAATGATTCCAAATATGGAATCCATTTTTCTAAATTTAAAACATATAAGTGGCAGAAATTAATTTAAAATTAATTCCTGTTGTTTAAACAAAGTGTGTTTTTTAGAGATAATAACTATCAAAAGATTGACACTTGTTTATGTCCGGTTTAATTGTAAAATTATGTCCAATGAACAAAATTGTATTAAATGGTAAAAATATATTCTAAATATAATTTAAAACCACTCAAATTCATAATTTATCACTATTAATTATTTTGATTAAAAAATTAGTTTTTAATTAAAATTTAGTAATTTTCACTATTCATCAAAATATTAAAGTTATCCGAAAAGTACCAAAATTTCACCTTAGACTAAATTCGATATTCCAAATCCAAAAATGAAGTCCATTTTGAAATATAAAATATATATAATTTCAAAAAGTAGGTATTACTATTCATAATGGCTAGTTTGATTGATTATGGTGTGTTAGAACACGGTGTTGCGTACAACACACGCTATCACATTATTTAAAGAGAAGCGTACCATAGAAGCTTGGGGTGTTACACTTTTAACTTCTAGTGCAATTAAATAGCTAGGAATAATCTGATTGTCTCCAGCCTTTCAACTGGTGCAAATTTCTCATAAACATCTAATCTCTCTATCTGGGAGTATCCTTTGCACCCATGTCGAGCTTTGATTCGAACCACTATGCCATCTTCATTCATCATGTTGAGAAAGATCCATTTTGTCTTTATGACATTATTATCTATAGGTCTTGAAACTTTCTCCCATGTCTGGTTCTTCTCAATCCAATCAAGCTCTTCATTCATAGGCTGATCCCAGTTTTCATCTTTAGCTGCATCAGCAAAGAATTTCGGCTCTACTTGAGATAAGAAAGATGTCTGCTACAGTGAATTCATTCTTCTTGTCTGAACTGGAGTTGTCTGATCACCAATGATATTTTTACTATCAATTTCATCTCGAATCATCAGATTCCTTTCAGGCACAGACTTGAAACGTTCTTGTTCATCATTAGTGTCTTCTTCTAAGTTAGCATCTACCACTTCTGCTCCACCTGTGTTACATTCTTATTCATCACATTTATCAATAAACTGTTCACTGTGCTATTGAATATTCTCTTCATTTTCAACAATAGTGATGTCATTTCTCTCAACTACTTTTCACATCCTCTTGTTAAAGCATTTTTATGCTTTGATTTTTCCTGAGTGGCCAGGAAATATTCCCTCATATCCATGTGATTCAAACTTCTAATGCATTTCTTTGTTTAGAATGAAGCACTTATAAATATTCAAAAGTGTTTCATTGTGGGCTTCTTTCCATAACACATTTTATATAGAGACTTTCCTTCTTTTGAACGCAACAGATCCCTTTTAGACAGGTAAAATGATGTTAATACTGCTTCCTTCCAAAACTTCTCTGGTAGGTCTTTTTCTATAATCATTGTTTTGGACATGTTGTTGATGATTCGTTTTATTCTTTCAACTACTCCATTCTGTTGGGGGTTCTCACTGATTAATCATGATGTCTTATCCTGTGTTTCTCAAGATATACTTTCACTTGACTGTTTGTAAATTATGTATCGTTATCAGTATGAAACATCAGAATTTTCTGCCCAATCATCCTTTCTGATTCCCTTTTATACTTCTTAATAAAATTGAACACTTCTGTCTTATGGGTAATGAAAAATACCCAATCCATTTTGCTACAATCATTAATTAAAAGGACCTTGTACATTTTCCCATTTATGTCTCATGGTGAGATCGGTACCCAAACATCAGCATGCACTAATTCGAGCACTCTGGTTGATTTCTATTCCTATGGATTTTATGTCTTTATAATGATCTTCCTTTGTTGGAAAGCATCACACGTATGATTGAGATCAGGTGATAATTTGGGAAGGTCTCTAGAAGCATCACACTTTACTAGATCTTCTATAGATGGTTCGCATAAATGACCAATTCTCTTATGCCACAGCTTTTTTTCCTCCTCTCTGGATAAAAGACACATATCTTCTTCCCCATTTACAAGGTAAAGATTTCTCTTTGTCCTTTTTCCCTGTAGAACAATTTCACCATCTTTTCCTTTCACAACACACATCTTCTTTGTAAATCGGATAGAGTTCCCAGAGTCACAAAGTTGACCGACAGTGAGTAAGTTATGACTGAGGCCCTATACTACCAAGACATCACCACATCTCATTTCTTTTCCCCCAAATTTAGCTTTTACATAACCAATAATCTTCAGCCCTTCATTGTTACCAAACATTAAAACACCTTCTTTGTCAAATTTAATATCTGTAATGAGATCCTTGTTACATGTAATATGGGATGTGGAACCACTTCCAAAGAATCCATACACCTTAGCTATCTGAATCATTAAGGGAAATTTCTACAACTACTACCTTCTCAACCTTTTTCTTTTTGATCCTTGTCTTCGACATCATAGTCGGTGTTGTTTGGAGAAGTTGATATTCCTTAGAGTGTGATGAACCAGCTTCATCCTATAGTGATGAAAATATATTTCGTGTTTTCAGCTCACTTATCGATTCCCTAACCTGTTGCTTAAGAGTGACCGAGTTTTGTTTTTGCACATTCCTTTATATGATTGATGTCTAATATCTAGCCATTTTTTCAAAACCTCCACACCAAAAAACTTACCTTCAAAGTATGTTATATAATATTGAGCTCTGTTTGTCTTACACTATTGTTCTTGTGACCTTTGGTATCTCTTGGATATAGAACACACATTCTATGAGTGTCCCATCTTTCCACATCAATAGCACGTAATGTAAGGAGCATTCATGTGTGTCTCTTCTGCACTGTTGGTTTCCCCTTGGGAACTGATAATATTATAATTCTATTTAATACCCAAATCTATCTTTATTCTCATAGTAGGTTCTTGTGGTTTGACATCATCCATGATAGCTTTCTATTTTTTTCATGTCCCATACCAGTATTATCATTAGAACATGACTTTTTCTTCTTTTCCGCTGGAGGTCTCATATCCACTTCTAACTTTTCAGTCTTATGAATAATTTGTTTTCCTGGCACTGTACTGGGTGTCATGATTTTTTCTTGATCCTTAATTCTTTGTCACAGGACAACAACTTCTTTTTCATGTTCTTTGATATGTTTTACCTTCTCCTATCCTGTGCTAGTCAAAAAATTTATTTCATTATTTTGTTCCTCAATTTTAAGCTTATACACAACAATATTTTCTAATTTCTTTAGTGTTGAAGATTTTAGTTTTATTATTTCGTCTAACAACTCAAAAATTTCTTCATCCTGTTGTTGCATATAGTTTTTTGCATCACAAACCACTTTATTGGATTTCTTCGTTTTGGCTCTACAAACGTCTATCTCCTCAAGAGCTACTTCTAATTCGGCTTCCATATCAACTCTTTCCTCAACTTCTTCTTCTTCTTCTCTAGTGTCTTATTGTTCCTTTTTCATTGAACTGCCAACAACTTCCACCATGGAATTTTCCCCACAAACTTTTCAGTTTTCAATTTCTTCAACCTCTGACTCATCTAAACATTCATAGTCTTGTGAATGAAGATTCCTTTTATTCAAGAAATTTGACTAGAACTTCTTCTTTCGTTTCACATAGGCTGAATAATTCATCTTGGGGATTTCAACTTCATCATCTTCATCATCTTGAGACTTCTTTGGTAACCTTTCTCCGAGATTTCCAAAATTTCCACATCTAAAGCATGCAAGTGGATGTTTTCCATTAAACATTACTTTTTCTCTTTGAAGGTTCATGGAAAGTAATGACATCACTTCATCTGTCTCTTTTCCTCCTGAGATTATTCGATGGTCAGATTCTTCATGGCCTTAAATGTCACCTCCTTGGATTTCCCCTTTTCCATATCATCATTGTCATTATTCCTCATTTCATATGCAGTAAGGGTACTATACAGGTTATCCAACGTCATCTATTTTGGGTCATTATCTTCCAAGACTAAGACTTTTGGATTAAACAAAGTTGGATGTTTCTTAAAGATATGATTCAAAATCATTATATATTCGATGACTTCTTCAAGACCCCGCATGCCTTCCACAACAACATTTACCCTATCTAAAAATGCATCAGCAAATTCATTCGGGCTTATTCTCAGATCTTCATACTTGTTCCAAAAAACTTGCAGCTTTTCCTCTCTGACTTTTGTATCCCCTTCATATATATTCAAAAGCTTTTCCCACACAGCATGTGACATTTTCCATGACAGCTCCTTCGTATATATAGCATTGAAAAGGGATCCACCTAAAGCATTAATACCCTTAACATCAGCATGTTGATCCTTTCTTTTTGCTTCTAAAAATGCTCAACTATAGAGGTCAGGTGAGATACCATGCATAGCTACTGTAAACACATCCATTCCCAAGGATCAGAAATATTGTTGCATTCGATTCTTCCATATATGAAAATTACTTCTGTTGAAGATCAGAATCCTTTTTTGATTGGTGACCTCCATTAAGAGAGAAGTGAAGATAACATCCTTTCCCTCTAATACCAATGGTTTGGTCAACAAGGATGAATTCCTTAAGAGGGGGGGGGGTGAATCAGGGTATGAATGATTTAAAATTAATACCCATTCTAATCTTGTTTTGTTGTTAAGAAAAGCACTCTTCTCTATCTCTACCATTGTACAATATAAACATAATGTAAAGCATGAGCATGACAGAACAATTTTGTCTTGGTTCACCCTAACTGGACTACGTCCAAGAAGCATACAAAGATGATGTGTCGTTGAACCAAATCCACTAAAGCAAATTGCTGTTTACAAGGTTTGGGCTAGATCACTTCTATGCCTAGGCTCACTACCTTTACAAGGATTAATTTTAGCTCACTTCTTTCCCAAGGGTCACTCCCTATTTCTCTCCCTATGGCTCACTGCCAGTGGAGAGGATCACCTTCTTCCTCTTCCTTTTCTCACGGCTATGGAAATGATCCACTATCAGTTTATAGACCTATATGTATCTTCATTATCGCTAATGAATAAATCCTCTTTTGTATGTGGATTCTCTATTGAAGTCCAACTTTCACCTGTAGATGAATCTCACTTTGCACCGAAGGTATCAGGCAATCTTCCAACATCCACACATCCCTAAACCACTGTCGGTGTTTAACCATACCTGGAGCCCTTCTCGAAGATGGCGGGAAAGTCTCGGCATGCAAGTTACAAGTGGAGCGCAAGTCCACCTAAACTACTTGTGTGACACAAGCTTATGCAACTCCAAACTTTTGCGACTCACACCCTTTTATTCCAAAACCAATATTGGCGTGCAACCACCAACTTTCGCGCTTTTTCAAAACATGGAACAAAAGTGTTGCCAAAACACCTGTGTGACACCTCCAACTACAAATCAAAACATGGGAGACTCCATTCCTTTCCCGACCAAACCTCCTTGGGCGTGCAACAAACAACTGGAACACAACTTCTACTTGCGCGACCACACACCACTTGCGCGACCACCACACCTATGTGACGGGAGATCTAATTTTCTCTAAGTGCTGAACTTGTACCAAATGAGGAGGGGTCGACCTTTATTTATTGGCATTTTGACACCATGCACGACGTCACACAAGTCACCCCATGTCGCTCAAGTTTCGGCGTGCTAGTCTCTACCACACAACTCACTTGCACGACCAACCCTAAAACTTGGGCGCCCCTTTTCCCTTTGCCCTATTTTTATTTTCTGATATTGAAAAACATAGGGCGCTCAAGTTTCCTCCTATTCAATAAACAGTGGTCAAGTCCCTTTTCCAAAAACACTTTTCCCCTTTTGTCGATTTGCAGGCTCAAAAATTTGGCAAACATAGGAAAACGACGCCACCTTGAATCTGCTCTTTTTGTACCTCCTTTAGATCATCCATTCCTTTTTCAATGTTATTGAATCAAACATGGATCGTTAAACACGACTATTGAACTCTAAATTCCACCATGAAATCCCCTTTATCATAATATTTGAATGTCATGGTTTTCTTTGTCAACAATCACAACACAGATTTCCACTTTGTCAACAAACACAATCACCTCAAACATGCTTCAATGATGGCTTGAGGGATTAGTTCCCAACAGCTTCACTAGCCTCTACTATATTTATCTTGAGTAAGAGGTCAATCCCTACAAAAATTAAATTTGTTGATAAGTTTTCCATTCCTTACTCATGGTTCCATTTCTAAACAATGGTATATACTAGATTAGTTTGTGAATCGCAACACATAATTCTGAACTTGTAAAACACTTAACCTAAATTGAACAGTTTATGGATATAATCCATAATAATAAAAATGATTTCATTGAGGAAGTATATACTCATAATCCCTTCATAATAGTTTGTAATTTAAATTAGAATTATCATTTTCATATCTCCCAAGAGTGTCGTAACCAAGAGTGTAGCAAGGCCCATTGTCGTGCACTAGTTCCCATTTGAGTCTAGCTCAATGCAGTGTTTTCAGGTTTTACCCCTATGTACTTATATGTCAGAGCCAACTCTACCTACTCGTATCCAAACAAAGATGTATTTCTTGGAAAACTCACAAAATCTCCACAGTTCCAAAATTCTAGGATGTTCTTCTTTACTTATCCTCAAAGTCTATCTTAGTGTAATGATCACTAATCAGAGTTTTTCTAAATCTAGTTTCCAAGGTTTGTACTAAACAACCTCTGATACCAACTATAATGCCCCTAACCCAGTTACCTAGAGTTAGTTCATTATTACATAACATTGTCATGATCACAAGGAATAAAATCCTGAAAGACCGATCGATTTAGTAGTCTTGGATGTACTACACACATTCATAAGTTTTACGTTACATCATGAAATAAAAACATCAATAAAATTATGTCCCCTTTTCAACACACTTAAATCCTTAGCCTATCTATGTAATAAAAATATATAATACCTGTTCACATCCTAGGAACCTTTTATTTCTAGTCATGATTAATAGTAACATCAGTAATTATTTTTATTTACCATGGTTAAAGGGTAAATCAATTAAATAAGGGTCAAAAAATAATATTATAATAATATAAAACTATCATAACATGTGTCTTATTCTTATTGCGTTAACTATGGCTGACCATGGGAATCCGTCAATAAATTTTAGGACCCCATGGTGCAACATGGGTGTGATAATGACCTTTTATAAAATTTATTTTAATGAAAAAACAAATATAACATATACATGTATCTCCAAAATAAAACAATATGAATTGGGTTTACATAAATGTTATCTTTGACCATAAATTTTCATTACTAAGATAAAAATATTTCCTACATCATTTTATTTTATTTATATTTTTTATACATTAAATAGGTATATATATTTATGACACAATGATGATCACGTGATAACCTTATTAATGAAATATTCAAATAAATGAGAATAAATATATTAAAATAAATTTAATTTGAAAATTTTTATGCCATAAATGTTTTTTTTGGATGTAAATTACCTGTTAGGGATGAGTGAAATAATTATTTTCTAAGAAATCATATTTTCATGACTTTAACAAAACTCAATTACTAAATTGTGTCAAAATTGACATAAATTGGTTTTTAAAACAAATGCTATTTTATTAAATCATATGATAGTCTTAAAAATATATAATTCTTCCAAATGACTTATATAGTGTAAAAAATGTCATTAATTATGTACATTTTGTTGTATTGTAATTTTATAGTAACTATAGTAACCATATATTATGAAAATACAAGAATCCATGGTAAGAGTGGTGTTTTTAACTAAAAGTTAATGCTAAAAATAAGGTTACGGTTGTGACATAAAATACCCTAAAACCTGTTGTTTTTGATGATTTTGACCCATAATCATCATATAAATGAAATCTAACACTTTTTAACTATTATAAATTTAATGTCAATTTATAATTGAATAATATTTCAAGAGTTTCCTAAAGTTCCCCTCTCCCCTCTTATAAAAGGCCACCACATTTTTCAAAAAACTCAAACATATAAAGGAAATTGGATCATAAAAACTATGGTATAATAATATCAAAACATCACTCCCTTCTATCTAGAATCCTTAACTTGGGTATAAAGTAATTCCCAATTTTTTTTTGGCTCAAATCAAAAGAAGTTACCCAATTTAGAGGTAACGTCTTCTGTCATGTTTCTTTCATTTGTTTTTTTCTTGATCCCTACACCATTTTTAATAAATTATTTTTTAACAACACTAGTATCCTAACTATTATAGGATGTTGATATATAGGGGTTTGACATACACATACACACCTATATCTAATGGATATATACCATTCATATTCTTTTTACAGCGAACTACTGCCTCACGAAATGATGGTTATTCAATTTTCTCCTACAACCTATCATGGTGGCCAATATTATGGAAATGTATTTATATATTATATATATATATATATATTTATCTATGTTTATGTAAGTTTTTTTACCACATACCTATATTCATCACATATTGTGTGAATATGATTATTTCATTTTATGAAGTGTGGAAAACCGCCCCCTCAAAGTAATATGAATCATTCATGACATACATGGAACAAATTAAGGATGGAGTTAATGAAATTATGTACCATTTATAACATGTATGTTATAATGGAATTATATTATACCTATTTATAATTTATTTTTCATTCCATTATTATATATCTGAAATTAATGTAGCGTTAATGCGTACATACGACCTACCATCTCTATGAATAAAGAATTTCATTTCATATATATAAATGTTATGGGCTCTTATAAATAATTATATATTATATATATATGATATTTAGATCACTAAAATCATTATGTAATTAATGGACTTATGAACACATATATATTTTTCATCAAATCATGTTAATTTTTGAGTCATGTACCAAGCATCGACAATACATCCGATATGTACATAAATAATTATGTAATTATCATAACAAAATAATATGTGATATAAAATAATAAACATGAAAAATATTTGTAAGAATGTGTTAACTAAGAATAAATATTTTTAAGAAGATAATGAACAAACGAGACAAGTCAGACTCTAGGTTAGGATACTTTTTTACCCAATTTCTATTATTTGGGATAATCTACTACTTCGTGATTATATAGTGATATGATTATGTGAGAAATAACATTTGATATAATATCTTGTATTTATACATGATTTGCATGTATTTATGGTGAATACATGTAATTGATATATTTTATTAACAAAATGATCTTTCTAATGGACTTTATCTCCATCTCCATTCATTGATGAATTTCTTGATAATATACACCATTATTATTTTATATGGTGTATATAAAACCACTATGATATTTCATATCTATATTTTATCTTTTCTAATGTTATTTATTAAATAATAGAGATTAATATTTAAATGTTCAATGTGGTATGGGACAACTTGAATGTTACATTATTTAATTATCACATTTTTTTCTTCATAATATTAAATTTTATATTAATTTATATGAGTACAAATGTAATACATAGATAATTTTATGTACATCATGAATTTCAAAAAAAATTTCAAATGGATTATTTTTATATGAGATATTTTAAATTCATTACAATACGATAAAATGAATATTTTTGACATATATGATAACTATGACTTATCGGCCACCGTAACTATTATTTGATATTTGACTTACTCTATAATCCTTAATGTATTTTCAAAGGAAAATAAATCCACTAATCCTTTATTTGGGAATCTAGGTATTTAAAATGGGGTTATTAATTGAAAATTGTATTTTTATATGGGATGGTTTTTTATATTTTATTAGAAGAATTTTTCAAATGGGGTTTGTGATGCACATGTTTTTGATGTATTACTTGATCATTATATGAAATGAGTGAGACCAATATAGCTTATACGATTGGTTGAGACCCATTATAACTCTTAAGTGATCCTGATATATATTATATGAATGGTAATGCCTATTTTAGATCTCCAATTTGGTAGTCAACCATATGGTTATTCTAGTTGGACGATTTTTGATTGTGTATTATGTATATAATGATTTAAGTCACCTAAAAGAGTTTTAATTTTCTGCTTTTGGTTTTCTTGTTTTTCATTGAGAAAAAACTAATATTGTTATTCATGTGAAAATGATTTGTTTCATTCAGTCAAATAACATCGAATGTGTTATCATATTTTATATTGATTAATGTGTTTTATTTATTTTTAGGTCCCTTGCTTAACTTTTCATAATCATCCTACATTTTTGAATTTTTGTCATAGGGTATATGGATGGGTAAGATAAAAGAAGAATTAAATATGTTTTATATCAAGAAAATAATTCTTGTTTTTATGGTGTTTTATAGTTGTAAAAACATTTGTTAGTGTAGAAGTGTATACTTTGTAATATTCATGATGTAATGCATTAGTTATGGCCTAATTATTTAATACTCTAAACCTGAAAAGGTCTTCAATGTGAATTCAAGACTTATCTAAAGATTATGTAATGTGTAAGGCTGAGGCCTTATAGTTGGTTTCATATGATGATTTAGACAACATTGGAGATTAATATGTTTTCTTAAGTGTTAGATATATCATCATGGATTTATAATATGATGGTATATCATTAGTTAAATGTCCTAGAAACCCATTTTGGGGATTTATGATCTGGAATATTAATGAGACTAATTGTATTTTTTATGACATTCAACTTTGAGGAAATTATTGGTTTATAATTTTTGGTATGAGAAATGAAAGTTATGAGATTATATTTGAGGATAATATATGTTATGGTTGTTTTGATGATTTTATCTCATTTATTGGAATGTTATAAATTTATATAGTATTTGAAAAATTTAAACACACATACCATTTGACAAATCATCATGTTGAAAAATGTTATGGGAATCAAACCCACAAGCGAAGTGCTACTCGGCTTTTTCACCTACCACTGGACTGCGTGGTGTCCCAGGTTTGTAATACATATTCTATTTAGTTAAATGATTTTATGGATCAACAATAATTTGACTTTTGGAACTTATGATTTATCAAATGGATATCCTTAGTATTGGAAAATGATTTGGTGATTAGGTGATAAATGTTATTTTGTAAGACATTTTACATTTTGAGAACACTATATGCCTAAGGAAAATAAAATACTATGGGATTTAAATTTTGGATTAATGGTTAAATTTTATATTGGAAGAATATATGTTTTTATTGAGGAAGTATGGGGATTTGGATTATTAGTGGAAATGATTTATCTATCATGGAGAATATATTATTATGTTAATTACTTTTAAGTATGCAAATTTAAGAGTAGTCGATGTTATTTTGAGATAAATGTTAAGATATTTCATAGAAGACTATGTGATAAAATCATTCTAAATTTTGGGTTTAAATCTTAGTTTGGATTATTTAGAGTCATATTATTGAAAATTATACATATATAATTACCTTTGTTGATCTTTAGATATTGTTTGTTTAATTTTGGATATTAAGATTAGTATTTATTTTTATAATGGATTATACAGTTTTGGGATTAAATGATCTTATACTAACCATTTTAGTTCTGGTTAAAGTCTAATGATAGGTGAAAAATATAGTTAATCTTTTTTAGATAATATTATTCATAAGAACTTGATTCTATCACTTTAGGTGTTACCAATTATTCTTGAATACTCATTGTTTGAAGAAAATATGAGTTTGTGATATATATTTATTAAATTATGAATCTCTAATTTACAAGTTAGTATGATTCATTAAGTTCTTAATCATTCTCATAAATAAATTCCTTAACATTATAAAAAAGTATATTAAAAAAATTCTGTTTACTTTTCCCACTGGTAAATCAAAGACCATTTAACCCATCATATTTTTATTTTTTCTGGTTGTTAACTTTATCATGATTGTGTTTTCTATCACCATACATTAGAAACAGAAGGTTAGTTTTTATTATATATTCATGTTTTCCGAAATGAATTACTGTTATTTGTTATCTCTGATGACATTTGAACATATCATTGTTTATTTGAATGTGTTAGTTTTGTTGACTCTTTTTATGATGTGGTATTTTAAATAAAGATTCGAAGTCTAAGTTTAAAATTGCGAGGACACTTTTTCCAAAATATGGGAACGATGTAACATCTCATGAATTCATACAATAATACATTTTCACATCTATTATTATTTTTTAATTTAATATTTATTTTAGTTTAATGGTGACACTATTTTGATAGTATACCTAACACAAAACAACGGTTTTCTCAAAATTCATACGTTGAAGACAATATTGAGCTATACCAAAAAGCAATACAACAAAAATATTATTATTTTAAATGGTGGTTAATGTCTATTTGTTATATTTTCCAGAATGAAAATAATTAATTATTTTATAATTTTAGATATTTTTCATATATTTTTACATTTATCCAATGAATTTTAGAGTCTTTGAATGAGAATGAATCAAATTTTAATCAAGAAATACTGAAATATTTTAAAACGGTCAATTTAGCATATGTTGAATAAGAATCCATTTTAAATATAGTTTTCAATTTTATATGTTATATAATATTAAAAAAACTTCTTATTTATTATTAGGATATCAATATTTACTCTGGTTGATATTTTGGTATTTTTATGGTAAAATCCATATTTTTATGAATAGTGAAAAATACTGCATTTTAATTCAAAACTGTCTTTTCACCAAATTTATTTATATAGTTATATTTTAATATTAATTTTTTTAATGTTTAACTTTATTATGTTTTTATAATTTAATCCAATTATAGTCATTAGACATAATTTCACATTTATATTGGACAAAAACTCATGTCAATATATTAAGAGTTTTTAAATAATAAAAACCCAGCTTTTCGGTTTTGACAATAAGAATTAATTTTAAATTAATTCTTACACCTTCTATGTATTTAATTTGGAAAAATGGATTGAAAATTTTGAATAATATGGTCCAAATTTTTTAAATATATATATTTTATTTTTGGACATTATAAATAGTAACTTCAGTCATTATTGGTATTTAAAATGGTTAAAAGGTAAATCGGGTAAATTAGGGTAAAAAGATAATATTATAATAATATAAAACAACATTAAGACGTATCATAATCCAATTGGATGAGATATGGTAGACCATGGGAATACTTGTGTAGATTTTAGGACTGCATGGAGACACATGGTTGTGATAATGACCTTTTATAACATTTATTTTAATGAAAAGGGAAATATAATATAAAAATTAATCTCCTAACTGGAACAATTTTTATTTGATTCATATAAATGATCTATTCTACAATAAATACTCATTATAAATATAATGATATTTCCTACATCATAATTTTTTTTTTGAAATTTTATACGTTAAATAAAAAATATATCTATGACCAAAGGGTGATTCAACAAATTTCTTTATCAAATAAATATTCATAGAAATTATCTTATAGATATTAAAATAAAATTATTTTTAATATTTTTAGTACATCCACTAATTTTTTGAACTAAATTTGAATGTTTGGGATAATTGAATTCATTTTTTATAAGGAATCAAGTTGTAATTACTTTAACAAAAACCAATTATAAAATAGTGTCAAAATTGAAATGAATGAGTTTTTAAAAGAAATAAAATTTTCTTAAATGATATAATAGTCCTAAAAATATGATATTCGGAAAAATTACTTAGATAATGATAAAATATTATTTTTTATCCACTTGTGTTTCTATTGAAATTTTATAGTAAATATAGTAACCATATGTAATGAAAATATAAGAAGACATTGTAATAGTGGATGTTTATAACAAAGGGTTAATGCTAAAAGATAAGCTTAGTTTTGTGACGTATACATGTCTAAATCCTATTTCTTGTTATTTTTTCTACCCATAATCATAATATACTAGACATTTTTCACATTGGAACTATTATAATTCAAAAAACAATTTATAATAGAATAATATTTCAATACATTCCTAAAGTGTTCACCCCCTATTATAAAAGGCCACCAACTATACCAACTTACTCACACCTCTCAATCCCCATGGATAAACCAAATTTTTATCACATAAGCTTCAAACATCCAAAACAGTCACCTAAAATCCTTACCTTGGGTTTGAATAAATTCATGCAATTCCTCTGGCACAAATCAAAAGGTGTTACCCGATTTAGAGGCACCATATTCTCTCAAGCTTCTTTCATTTATTATCCTTCTCCACCCCCTAAAATCTTTTAATTACATTATTTTATAAAAAAATAACATAAATATACTATTATTGTTTTAGTGTAATTTATTTAGGGACACTTACACACGCATCCAACTAATATATATAGAACATACAGTTTCTATGTGCATTGAAATACTGCCTCACAAAATGATGATTGTTAAATTTTCTACTACCACATTTCATGGTGGCCATTATGATGAAAAAGTATTTATATATAATATATATTATACTTTTATTATATCTAATCTTCATTAATTTTTATTTATTTCATAACATTATGCTTTCAATTATGTGTGAATATGATAATTTTATTTGAGGAAGTGTGGAATATCGCCCCGTAAATGTTATATAACTCGTTCATTCGATATATAAAACATATAATGGATAGAGTTAATGTATGTATGTAACATATATAACATTTATATTATACTTAAATTATAATATACTAATGTAACACTTAGTTTTCATTCCTTTAATATGACAAAGAAAAGAAAGTATCATTCATCTGTACGTACAACCTAATGTCTTCATGAATGGTGCATTTAATTTATTATCTCCAAATGTTATGGACTCATATAAACACATATTATATATATATATATATTTATATGTTTTTTAAATAATTAATATTGTTTTGGAGATAATGGAATTATTATCACATAGATAATGTTAATCGAAACATGTTAATTTTTAACTCAAGTACTGAATATCGACAAAATGTCTGTTATGAACATAGATAAAAATATAATTGTTAAATAATTATAATAAGAGATATAAAATAATAAAAATGAAAATTTTTCTTAATCACATTGATATTAACCTATATTTATTATTCTTTTAGATGAAGAATGAATCAGACTAGTCAGATTCAAGGTAAGGGAACTTCTAAAACCAATTTCTACTCATTCGGTTAATCTTCTACTTCTGGATTCTATCAAGATATGATAATGTGAGAAATAACATTTAATAATATTTCATTTATTTATACTTCATTTATTTTTATTTATAGTTTATAAAAATAATCAATCTATTTTATTAACATAGTGATCTTTGTAAGGGTCTTGTTCTCAATCTGCTTTAATTGAGGAATTTCATGATATTATGGACATTTATTATTTTATATGGTGTATGTACAACAAATATGAAATTTAATATCCATATTTATTCTATACTAATGTTATTTATTAGATAATGAAGATTAATATTTAAATGTTCAAAGTGTTATGGGACACCTTGAATGTTTAATGATTTAATTATAAAATAATTTTATTTATGATATTAAATTACATATTTATTTATATGGGTATAAACAGAATATAAAAAAATATATGTGTATCTTGAATTTCATCCAATGTTTTAAAATAGAGTTTTTTAAATGAAGTTGTTTAATTTCATTATAAAACAATAAAAGGGATGTTTTTTTAATGTATATAGCAACAATGACTTATCTTTTGTCGTAATCATTATTTGATATTTGGATTCCATTATAAGCCTTAATGACTATTAAAATAAAAATAAATCCCTTATTCTTTTGTTGGGGTGTAAGGTAATTTAGAATTGTTTCATAAATTAAAATTTTATTTTTATACAAAAATGTTCTTCATATAGGAATAGAAGAGTTTATTCAAAATTATTTTGTGATGAACATGTTTTTTAAATGGTACTTGAGAATTATATGAAAGTGATCTTGATATACCTTATACAAAGGTTTGAGCCCCATTATAGCTCCCGAGTGAGCCTGGAAGAGCTTATACTATTTTTTTGAGTCCCATTATAGATAATGGGTGTGCCCGATATAGAGTATATAAATGGTTGAGTCACATTATAGTTCAATGGTGAGCCAGATATAGCTTATATGAAGGGTGATCCCCATTATAGATCTCCAAATTAGATATAAACCATATGGTTATTCCAATTGGAAGGAATTCGAAAAGGTTTTATTTATATTATTCTTTAAGTCACCAAAAGGATTTTTAATTGCATGCTTTTGGTTTTAGTGTTTCTCACTGACCAAAAAGTAAGATTGTTATTCATGTGAAAATGTTTTGATTCATTTGCTCAAAGAACATTGAATGGGTTATTAGGTTATAACTAGACTAATTGATTTTTTTTTATTTTTTTATGTCCCTTATTAATATTTTTTTTGCTCGTCCCATGTTTTTGAAATTTATTTAACAAGGTTTAAGGAAGTGTAAGAGAATGGAAGAATTAATGAGGAATTTTAATAAAGAAAATAATTCTTGTTTTTTATAGAGTTTTATTATTGTGAAAAAATCAGATAGAGTAGAAGTGTCTAACTTGTAAAATTATAGTTGTAATTTAATAGATACATCCTAATTCTATAAAACTCTAATCCGGAAAATATCCTCAATGTGAATTCTTTTCCTAACTCAATATTCTGTAATGTTTAAGGCTGATGCCTTATAAACATTTTATGATTTGGTGATTTGGGAATATTTTTTGTAATTTATTGATTTAGTAATGTAATATCAGATGGTTTAGTTTTAATGAAACTTTTTTGTATCCAATATTATGTAAAAAGTATGTTTTTTTTCTAAATATTCATTAGAGTGGGGATATAGGGAGCATGAATTTTTATTTCAGATTTATTCTATATGATGGCTTTTAGAGAGGTTTTTTTAATTTGGAAAAATATTTTCATAGAATAAAACATCCAGATCAGGTGGATACGAAGAAAATTATTTAATAAATATATCAACATAATTAGAAATAGTTGAAAAATCATCTATTTAATTAACAAATTATCATTCATTAATTAAACTTCTCCATGAATTTCATTATGATGAACTATTATAGGTGGTTCAAAACATGACATAAGAAATGAAATATAACCTAAAAAAGGGATTCCATTATAGACATAATGAATGAAATATTCTCATATTAATAAAAAATTCATTCTATATGTATTCATATATAATCAATCCCAGGGATCATTTTAAGGTAAAGAAATTTTATAAAAATAAATTTTTCACATTAAAATAACTTTTTAACTTGATAGATATAATATAATATACATTTATTTTTATTTCACATCCACATAGATATTTATTTTTAAAATAATAACTAGATGAATCATGGGATAATTCAATGATCTTTAAAACATGTACTATATAAAAGTGTTTTTATATTGAGAATAAATTTTTTTATTAACATTTACATGTTATCAACGAACCTAAAACAAAAAAATTTTAATTTAAATTAATTATATTTAGAAAATATGATACTACTATTGGTCCCTTGGACTCGTATAAGATATATTCCCTTGATACATATGTAAATGATATGAATAGTTTCCCATCAACTTAAAGCTGAAGTGTAGAAAAAAGTGGATTCTCTCTTAACCTTATAATCGGGATCTTTATAGACATTATTTCATCATGTGGTTAATGTTTTCAATTCCACAAGAACTTCCTCAAGGAGAATCATAAAAATTTTCCCATGTATAAAATTAAATCCTTCATTTACTATCCTTCTCGAAATTACTCTATATACTAAACTCAATTATCAAATATAATTTTCCATTCTTTTAAAAATAATATACTTTGGAAACTACGTGTAAGTCTTGATGGAATTTCATATTATCTTAGAAAATGATGAAAAATTTTGTAGACAAATATAGTAATAATAATTTTTCAATCAATCAATGAAGTGACAAATTTTTCCTTTAGTGTAACATATAAATATCAAAACATGTCATTATATCCATGTAAATCTAGCTTTACTCTTTTAAATAACATACTCCTCTGTTAGACATAAACTATAGAATTAAATTTCTAATGATTTTTACCACTACACCATAATTAATATATTTGTGTTCCATTGAATGTTTGAGGTGGTTTCCATACCATATGATAAAAAATTATAACAACTTCAAAAGGGTACACGAGATGCTCTATGAATTTTTTGTTATTTACATAACTTGTGTCATCTACTGTAACATAGTTAAAAAATAAAAATATACAACACATGAATCATTATCTTCATCTTGTGGGGAATTGTGAAATTACTTTATGTTTATTAATATATATTTTATTAGACTATTTTGGAGAAATTTTTTATCAATAGAATATATATAATTTTAAAAATAAATAGACTATTAATTTTAAATTATAGTATATAATTAATGGTAATTTAATTAAAGTTTATATTGATTGTTATATATATTGTAGAAATATTTTTATAATTTATTAATAGTTTCACTAATATAGTTTTATTCTAAAACTATTTTCTTTTTATCCAATTATTATGTATTCCACTAAAAATACTATAAAAAATTAAATTTATTACGTTATGTATGTGAAATCTATTTGAAGGATAATATTAAAAATTTACAATAGTAGTGAATTCATAATTACCATAGTGAAAACAAAATATGATGATATCACGTCATGATTATATATGATAGTACCAAAGGGGAGTAACCAGAAGTAAGACAATGTGATAAATCATTACTAGATTCTATAAATGGGTGAAGGATATTTATTATTTACATTGATGTTAAAAAGAATGCATATGAAAAATATGATGAGGTATATAACGTGACATCTCAGACCCTGATGTAACTTAACATGTTCCCCAAGCATGGTGGGACACATTCCATCAAGTGAATCTCCCCAAATGCTATAGGCTACTGACTAGCAGTGATGGATGGGCCATTTCCATGGGGAGAGTATTCCCTAACTAACATAGTTTCGGATAGTGGATAAATATAAATATAGGTAAACAGTGGAAGAAATATTAGTAAAAAGAACATACTGTGAAAATAGACCAAAATAAAAATTAATAAAATAACTAGAATAATATAGAACAAAATATGATGACATGTATGGTATATAGTATGATGGAATATTGGAAACGAGGTATTAAGCATACATGAAAACCCCAATGTAAAAAAATATATACATAAACTATCCCAAGTATCACAATCTATGACTCTAAAATCTACTAAAAGATCCATCCTAGCATACCATGAAAGAAAGTGTGCGAAGCATTAAGAATCTATTTATCAACACCTACATATATATAATCATCCCTTGGTAGTAAATGGAGCCTAGAGTGGGTGTATGATAAATCATAGTGGTCCACCTCCAACAATAGCTATAACATCTAGCCCATGTGACAAAAATTTAATAGTGGTAAAGAATTCATAGATAAAGTAAATCAGTACAATATAAATAAATACCAAAGTACATGATTCATCCCTTATCCGATGTGGTACATGTAACAAGTTCATTATTTTATTATTACAAGTTTATATATAAGCCACATGCTATAAATTGAAAAGGTTCCATGACGTAATAGGAAAACCTTTAATGATATTCAATAATTAATTTTCATGATAATAACCAAGGAAATGTTGACCTAAAGGGTGACCAAATATATAATTAATGTATCTTGGATAAGGGTAATTGTGTAATCCTAGTATCACATTCCATGTAATTCCAGAATATGATGGTTTCCAAGTTGAAGGAGATCATCCAACGTAAAATGGTTCTTTGAAATGAATGGGCATGATGTGATTTAAAAATTGAACCTACTTGTAAATTCAATATCTAGGGAGTGTATCCAAGACACCATATAATAATATTGTATATATACTACATTTTCATACCCAACATCCAACGTTAGACAAGGATTGGGTTCCAAGTTGGTATCAACCAAAGTAAGCATCATCAGTAAATCAAAATGGTGTGGTCTTGTGCTTAAGGAATTCCCTATGGAATACATTGTGAGATAGAAAAATGAATATAATATTCGATAATGATGTCATATAATGTTCCATTTGGTGCAGAACCATACTTTTTTTAGATTAACAAGGCCATGTAGCGTGAAAACCATTAATTAATTCATAATTAACTGATAAATCCATTTGGTTCAATTCTTGTCTTTGATTAGTGTGATAAGGCCAGGTAGCAAGAAACAATTAATTTAATCTATTTAAGGAATTTTAAAAAATAAATGTTCACTACACTAACTTCCATTAAGATGGTAAGAGTTTCTACATATATGAAACCTACTATTAAATCACTTTTAAAAGGACAAGTCTTATACATAGTATACTTTCTAATTTCCATTTAACATTTAAATATAAAATTTAAGTACTTACCTAAGGTTGTTCAAGTGGTGATCATAAATGGTACATTATATTATAAAATTAAAATTTATATCCATCCATTTAACATTGCTAATATTACCATTAGAAAGGTCAATTCAAGGAACAATCGAATGACGACTCAATCATGTCATAACACTAAAAAGATAATTATGGTAAAACATCCTACATGGGATGGGTAGAGTTGTGGGAAGAACCAAAAAAAATAATCACATATTTCTAATTAGAATGACAATATGGTTTTAGGATTATAATAATGGTATATAAATTCAATTAACGAAAACCATTGAAATTAGAGGGCCCCACCCAAAATTTCCAAAATCAACAAACGTGAGTGATGAGTTATATACCACCCACCTTAGGATTGTATGAACATATTAATCCAGTATTAGCATCTAATTTGGTTTTGAATGGAGTAGATCACTAGAAAAGGTAAAAAGACTTATATATTGATAATTATGATGAGAGAAAGGGAGACGAAGAACCAAAAAAATATCTTGAATAATTACTGTTGTACATCCAACATGCTGAACGGAAAATCGAATGGATCATAGATGAAGGATATATCTTAATCCCAAGGTTAGGACATAAAAATATCCAAAATAAGAAAAATGTAGGATAATATCACAATAAATTTGATTTGGGGAGAGGGATGGGATTAATTAGGTCATCAATTGTAAAAATATAAAAAAAAAATTATAGCAAGGGAATAGTTTTTCAAACTGTGTAAAAACCATGCTTGGGTACCTAGTGAAAAGGGGGAACTCACATAATAAAGTCATATGGTTATGGAAACAATGTTCGAATTATGTGGTAGAACACTATATAGAAACTCATTCCACTTGCACGGTTTTCCCTAACCTTTCGACCTCGATGTAGAGTTTTCTCTAACCGTACATCCTCCCTTCATGGTTTACTAAAAACCATACACTAAACACAGTTATCCAAAATTATGGGCTCTACACTTTGAAAATTCCTCATACACCCTTGATACATTTTCTAACACATTATGAATCCTTATTAGGTCCAAAATAATGAATTCGACAAAAATTTAAAGGACCCATACATAATTGAACAATAGGTTCTTATAGTATTCCCCATGAAAAAAACTAATCCCCAATTTCATCTACCATGTGTGCTGAAACACTATATATGAACAACTCTAGCCACTAGGAACATACCTGGCCTCAAAATCCCTTGTCCCATCTTGCACACGGCCATGCAATCATATAAACTGTACTAGAGGGACATTCCAGCCTAGGAGAGCATTCATTCTTTGGAAAATGATCCATACATGATACTCCTAAATGATATAATCTACATCTAACTCATATTACTTATGATAAAAGGTATGAGAAAAGTTGAAATGATTTTTTCAAAGATTTGAAACATAGAAGATATTTTTCATGGACTGATACCACTGAGGTATTAGAAATTGATATACTACTAGCATGCCTATATCTTGATTCTCAAACAGACCTACATAATGTGGTGATATTTTCCCTTCTCAGTATATCTACCTATTCCTTATCCCGAGAGATACCACTATGAAAACATGATCCCTAGAATTGAAATTTAGAGGTCATTAATAATGACCAACAAAATTTTTCTGTCTAGGTTGGGTAGTAGTCATACACTTCATAATCAGATAAACCCACTCATAAGACTCCTTTATGAGATGAGGACCTAGTAGGGATGCCACCCCTTCCTCTATCCAGCACATGGGATTATGGAATGAACTACAATATAAGGCCTCAAAAGGAGACAATAAAATTTTCACCTGAAGGCTATCATTATATGGGAACATGAATAGGGGAATATGTTTCTCCAAAGAACTACTAAAATAATAGACACATGCAGGGATCATTTCCACTAAAACCTGTATTTTCCATTATTATTTACCTTTTTTATGACTGTGAAATGATGTTATTTGAAGAACCAACGTACTCATAGCTTTCTACAAAACCTTCCAGAACAATGATGTGAAAGGAGTGTCCCTTTTTGAAATAATTGTATGAGTAACCCCATGTAGTTGTATGATTTAATTGACATAGAGTCTTCATAGTTCATCAATTGAGAAGATTGAACAGATAGGAATGAAATTTTATGCTTTTTTAGTTGATTGATATCTACCCATATAGCATTTCTACCCCTCAACCACATAGGGAAACTGACTATAATGTGAAAGGAAGAATATTACCATTTCCATTTCGGTACTAGTAGTGGTTGTAAAAAGATTCCAGGTCACTGGTGCTCTGCTTTCACATTCTTATAGTTAGAACACTAAGTAACATATAATGTTATCTGATGTTTCATCCTAGACCCCAAATATTGGTTCCACATTTATTGATGCATTTCTGAGATTCTAGGATGAAATTCCCATTGAGAAGCATGGGATTTTTTCATCAACTCCTCTATAAAATATTTAGGAACCCATACACACCCATGATTATAAGATATTAATTCTCAATCCATAGACCAATATGGATTCATTTTATCTCATGGTATACACTCACAAAGAACCATGCACTCATGATCTAATAATTGTCTACACATAAGCTTTTCAAAGGGGGAATAGATAACTGTCAAGGATGACAGATATGATTGCATTAAACTATCAAGAAACTCTATATGGAGCTCAAAAAATAGGTCTATTAACATAGATTTGATACAGAATTCATGTACAAACTATACATCTATTTTCTGACTTAGTGCATTCGTGACTTCATCTCCCTTTATATTTGAACATGAAAGGTATAAATTAAAGGATTGAATATATTAAACTCATTTTCACTATCAATGGTTCATGTTAGAATGTGAAAAGATATATTTAATGATATTTTTATTAATATACACCACAATTCTGTCACCTAATATATAATTTCCCCAGAAACACAATTCATGGACCACTGCTAGCTCAAGGATTTTTGTGGGGTAATTTCTCCCATGAGCCCTAAAATGCCGAGATCCTTAAACAATGACTATATCCTCTAGCATCATCAATGCTCCTAGGATGATGGAAAATGAATCACAAAAGATGATATAATCTATTCAATGATTTAGAAAATTTTAAATTGGTGTTGATAGAATTCTCTCTTTTATCTCCTGAAATTTTTACCAGAATGCTTCTGACCATATGAACATAACACTTTTCATTGTAAGGCTCATAATGGTGAAACAATGAAGTAGAATTCCCATATAAATTTTCTTTAATATATAGAATGTTCCATGAAACTCTGTATATCAAACAAAATATTTTTCTTCTTCCGATAAACTACAGAACTAAACTTTACTTTGTCAATAGTTACTCATGATTCCAATATTATATAACCCAAGAAGTTAAATTATTAAAAAAATAAGTGCCAGTTTGAAATCTAGGAATTAATTTGATGCCCTCATAGTTTA
The DNA here is from genome assembly GCA_963277665.1 of Viscum album. Classification (NCBI taxonomy): domain Eukaryota; kingdom Viridiplantae; phylum Streptophyta; class Magnoliopsida; order Santalales; family Viscaceae; genus Viscum; species Viscum album. The sequence continues at coordinate 651,168,478 of OY728126.1, forward strand.
CTCAAAATGATATAAAGGAATTTATCATGGTATCTACATGTATGAGAATACACCAAGACATCATCCACAAATACCACATAAAAAGAACCTAGATAGGGATAAAAATAACTATTAATTAGATCCATGAAAATAGCGACCACATTTGTTTGTTTAAAAATAATAATTAGGAACTCATACATGACATACTTACTATGGATGGTTTTATGAGGTATTCCTGATGTCTTTACTCGCACGTGTTGATATCCTGACCTCATTTTGATCTGAGAGAAGACCCTCGCTCCATGGAACTACTCAAAGAGATTGTATATTCAAGGTATTGGATACTAGTTCTTTACTATATATTTGTTTAACATTATGTAATCCATGAATAAACATATGTTTCCATATTCATTCTTAGTGAAAAGAATGGGTGAACTCGAAGAGGATGTATATTGCCATATAAATCATTTGGCATCAAAATCCTCTAATAACTACTTGATCTCATGAAGCTCTATAGGTTCCATCATTATAAAGGAATGGACACTGGATATGCTCCGTGAACAAGCTTGACCATAAAATCTACGTCAATATAAGGAGGTATGACATAAATGTCATCAAGAAGAAACATCCTTAAAATTATCTTTTATTGTTGGTAATTCATCCTGGCGTACAAGTTTATCCTCTTTGAAGAGATTTCAAAAATGGGAAGTCACTCCATCCATCCCATGATGCTATGGTCCTGTACCAACAACCTAGAAATCATATTATACAATATATAGATAACTACTACCCTACTTTGATGTAAACAATACCCTATGGCAATAGAAGTCTACAAAATCATGATACTGAACCAACCAATCCATAGATAGAATGAAATTGAAGATTGTAACCTCAATAACTAAGAAGTTCAACAAGAAAGGGTAACAACCTACTTCAAGGGGAAAATCCCTACATTACTCTATTAACTTTGAATTCACTCCTAACAGTTTCTCTAGGGTCATTAAAACATAGCAATACTGTATCTATAGTCTAATATGTTTCAAAATAGATATGGAGATAAAAGTATTTGAATCACCTCTATCAAATAATGTGGATACTATAGTAGATGATACTATAATAGTATCTCATACTGTAGATGGTCTCATAGATTAATCCTTAGTTATCATCTATAAAGAATTCATTAAGCATGATCTATGGCTAGGTGAAATACCGGGAATACAATTATCATAACTACTCAGTCGGTGTTGTTGGTGATCATGGTTCTGGATATTAGGACCATGAGCTTTTACATGACCAGTCCTACGGGTGATTCTCCAACTCCCCACCTAACATAGTGAAAATGAAACCTCTCCTAAAGGTGAAGTTAGTGATGATACTTTTTCATTTGATGTTGGGGGAAAATCATATAGAATATCTAATTATTCCCCATACATCCGTAAGATTAACAATCCACTGGTTCTCTTACGTAATGAGGATTTAGGTTCCCCCATCGTCCACACTAAGGATAGACTATAGATCTTCCTATATGTGTACCCTAGATTCCACTTCCCTGACAAGAATCATTTTGGGAGTGCTTTCTGCCATCAGAAACACTACTAGATTGATGTAGCATAGGTACTCTATCACCAGTACTATCGTCGTCCCTCATGTTTCACTCAGGGATAGAAGTTTTTTTTACTTAATCATAAAAATTAAGAAGGTGAAAGACATTTACCTACGTATGTATGGTGTAGACAATCCCATCATAGAAGTGTCTAGCACACAAAATCTCATCAACATCTAGAAGCAGTGAAAAGCACCACAACATCATGAAAAAGTTGACTATTCCATAACTAACATAGAACAGTGAAAGGGATGTATAAAATCATTCACTCTATAATCTCACACCATATGAGGAAATAACTGCTAATATATGGATATCTAGAAACCAATTCATAACATGCCCTATCGAGGACCATACTAGGTTATCACATCAAACCAACCCTTGTCCAAATCATGTAGAATATATGTATATTGTATGACCCTCCACTCTATAGGAGTCTCCAGATGCTCAAAGATATATGGGGTGACCTCTAGAAATGACTTAGTAGGATGCAGACAACCAACCCCCAAAATGGTGGAAGGATGATGTAAATGATATTCGGGATCTAGAATATCAATCATAGGTGCAAATCATGGAGCCCCATGCCTGGAATATAGTAGGAACAAGATAATATCATGAGCTTGGGAATCAGTTCCCCAATCTGGTACAATAGTTCGTGCCTCTAGTGGAACCCATATAGAAATGACTGGAAGCGTAGGGCCCACCATGTCTGGAGTATGGTTATCACCACCTTCCAATCGGATGATACAAGGACGTCGTGGCAGCATTAGTCTAAAATTCCAACAACATGCCTCATAATAATATTAATAGAATAAAAATAGCATCACAAGTGAATGATTAATGTAATAAAATTAAATACCAAGAAATTTTACCCCATATACCCACTTAGATGACCATGTATCAGTATGTTCTCAGATATTACTTTTAGGGGTTTCAATAGATGAAGAGTAAATCATACCTCACCTCATAATTTACTACAAATAATTTTGTTTCAATTACCATTAAATTAATAGTATCTCTCATTTACCTTTCATAATCATTAAATGGTTGGATTATGAAACTCAACAATTCCACTTTCTTGTTTTCATTTTTTAATAACTTATATCCAGGTTCAATGAAAACAAACTGTCATTCTCAGTGAATCAGGACCGACACACCATATCACTAAAAACGAAACCCATTAGAATTTATAATAAAAGTATTGATTCTATAAATTACTCATTATAAATAATGTCTTCCAATAACCCTCATTTCAGATAATCGAAACCTCTCTATGATACAACTTTGAGATTTACCGAACCTATAGCACACTAAAGAAGTTCCCCTAGACCAGTGGGCCAAATGGCCTCAAGCACATCTTACCAAAGGCCAGAGGGAACAAACTAGTAGAGAGGGCCTTCGGTGATTCCATGGGGAGAATATTCCCTCAATAATAGAGTGTGTCACTGAAGATAAATATAAATAGGGGAAAACAAATATTACAATATAATTAAATAGGAATCAAAACAAAATTAGAGATGAACAACCATAACTATGATAACATGAATAAAATACAACAAATGATGATCTTATGACATGTTCCTAGTAAGCTGAATAAATTGAATCAAAGTTTAATGAAAAAAATGACAACCCCATTGTACAAAAAAGGAAATACATAAATATTCCCAAGAATCCTGAGGTATTGCTCAGACATTTTATACTAACTCCATCCTTGCACAACAACAAACCAAGTTTCTGATGCATTATCCTCCCCTTTATCAACACATTCATATATGTATTCTACCATAAGCACACTATAACACCTGAGAGGGTCTGAGATAAGTCTCTGTGGGCCACCACCAATGGTATATATAATTTATGGACCATGTAATTGGAGTCTAATGGTGTGAAAGCATGTATATATAATGTAAAATAGTACAATGTAACTAAAATACACAAGTACGAACTCCCCCCCACCTGGTGTATGACATGTAATCAGTTTATTATTTGATTATTAGCAGTATATAAATAAGTCCCATGTTTGGAATAGAGAATGTTACATGATGAAAAAAAGGAGACATATAGTATTATTTAATAATGATGTTCCACGATAACATCCTAGACAACATAGACTTCAAGGGTAACCTAATAAAAAATGACAATATATTGGATAATGGTATGACTTCAATCCAAGGTTCATAGTATAAGGAATTAGACGAAAAGATTCCTAATAAGTACAAGGAGTTTTTCAAAGTTAAAATGAGGTTATGTATTGAATGTACCCAGTGAGAGTTAACCATGGAACCTAATTGTCAATGATGGATCCCATGAGTGTATCCAAGTAATCCTTTAAAAATATTGATGGGATCATGTTGTGTTGTACTGGGAATCCAATTTTAGATAAGGATTGGGTTTTATGTTCATATCAACCATTGAAAGCCATATCCTTGAATCAGAATTGTGGTTCGGTGTGCTTGAGGAATTCCCTAATGAATTCAAGGTGAGTTCAAGTTACGCCACTAATATATCATAATGAAGTCTTATAACATTCTATTACTTCCATGAAATACCTCTTATTATTTTGACAAGGCCTTGTACCAAGCAACCCTTTAAAAATTCAAAACAAATCGATGAATCCATGTAGATCAAGCCTTGACATTCATTACTGTGACAAGGAAAAGTAGTATATTACCATTAATTTACTATATTTATATAATTTTACCAAATCAAGATTCATTCATCTGCCATCCATTAACATGGTACGGGGTTCTACAGATATGAAACATATTGTTAAATTATATTTAAAAAGTCTAAGTCATGTACTTAGTGTACCTTTTAATTTCTATTTAACATTTAGATGTCTGATTGAAGTACTTAACTTAGGTGGGTCAAGTGAAAAGAATAGATGGTACATCCCATTATGAAATTGACAATTTAAATCGAGAAATTTAATATAAAAAAGTTCACCCCAACCAATCTAAATGCAAGGAACGCCCAAAAATTGGCTAAAAATGTCAAAAAACTAAAATTAAATTTATAGAAAAAGAACCTACATGGTATGGATGGAGTTTTGGGAAAAACTCTAACAAAAATTCACAGATTTCTAAAAAAAATAACCATACAATTTTACTCATTTTAATCAAGGCATATAAATTCTATAATTAAAACCCAATGAAATTAGAATGCCCCACATGAAACATACAAAATCCACAGACATGATGGATGAGTTATAGTCCACACACCATAGGCTTGTGCAGCTCTACTCACAAATAATTATCCTTTAATCAAGCATGAAAAAGATTATATTTGAGGAAAAGGTAAAAATTATTACACCTCTATAACTAGGTTTAAATCAAGACAGATAAGGAATGGATAAAATGGAATTTAATATGTACCATTTCACATCAAAAGTAATGAACATAGGATCGAACATGTCTAAGATGAATGATATCTCATGATGCCAATGTTAGGTGTTCAAAAAGAATTGAATGATATAAATAAAGGATAATAACACTTGAAATCAGATTAGGAAAGGATTGGACATAATGAGATCATTAAGGGTAAAAATGTAAAATTACATCATATTTAACCTTTTCATGGAGTTGACATAAGGTTTTCCAAACCATGTAAAAAACATATAGGTGAAACTAGAGAAAAGGGGGAAATCACAAAATTTGGACACACAGTTAGTGAAACTGTGCCCCAACAATGTGGTAAAGCTATGTCCAAACAATCAGGAAACCCACTTGGTTTACTATAAATGTGTGACCTCCCCACATGGATTACTAAAAACCATGTTCCATGCTTAGTTCGGTAAAAAAATATGCATTTTAAGCTCTAAAAATACCCCAAAAACCTCGAGTCCTTTTCAAACTCATTTTGCATCATTATAATGTACAAAATAAACAATTATATTAAATTTTAATGGATCTATAATTGAGTTAAAACCATGTTCGTACACATAATATTATATTAATTTAGAGAATTTCGAATGTTATATTATTTATAAAATTTATTATTTAAGATAGTGGATTGTATTGTTATTGTTATAGGATGATTATGGATATTATATCGAAAGGGAATTCTCTCCATATATATTGTATAGTGGTTAAAATGGTTTCCCCCACTATGAGTGACTATAAATTATAGGTCCAGTTTATATGTTCTATGATTCTTAAATATTGTAATATTTTTTATCCTCTTTAATAAAACATTTTACGACATCATTCTTGTATATTGTGACTTAATTTATACTATATTAATATCTTTATTGTTCTCTGATTTTTTCTTTTTGTTTTTTCTATAATTTTTATTCAATAATAACTTTTATAGTGTGTGCATGAGAAATATTGTGCATGTTTCGGGTGATCATAATTTCATATTCTAGTGACACTATGGAAGAAATTTTGTTTTGATAAGAATTGTTCAAAATATCCTTTAATCCTATTGATATTCCAAAGGATATAATATTATTAAGAGGTTTTCACCCAAAAAGTTGTAATTGATCATATTTACACATCTTGTTATTATGCAATTCCCATGTTTTTCATATGTACTATTTTTAAAAATTTCATTATTACGTATATTGTATTCCTGGAAACCTATGCTTGTGGATATGTTGTTTCTATTTTATCCTTAATAGTAATACTGAGTGTATATAAAAACTAACACATCATTAAACAGGAGAATGAAAATACATTGTTGTTAAGGTATCCTTATGAAATGGATTAAGAGTATTATGTCATTAATGTATTTTTTTATTCCTGAGATGGATAGTATGAAAATATGTTTTCATAATTTATTGTGGGATTATTATATGCATGAAATGATTCTTCTATCTTAGAATATTATATGATGAATTATAACTATTACAAATAAAAAAATTATCAAATTTTGTACATAAATTCATAGAAAATTATTTTATATTTAATGTATGTCATATTATTATATTCATAAACTGAAGAGGTATTAAATCACATATTATAATGATTGATTTAAGGTGTGATTTTTTGGGATACTTATAATTATATTTTTTAATCCCATTGGTATTAAATAAAATATATGTGTGATTGCTCTTAACATGTTGTCAAAAGTCCCCAAACACATATTTTTATTAAACATTTTTCTTACCCCATTGACGCACTAAAACAACTTAGAGGATTGAGGATTCTACCCATCAAATGAGTGATTTAGGGTTATTACATATATACTATGGGAGGTGGGCACCATTTTGAATTGTTTTTCTTTGGATATCTTTTAAGACCATGAATTTTAATTTTGGATGTTGTTTTTGATCATTAGTGTAATGAAAAGACACTATTTATAATGTTATTCATTCCAGTTTAACCGTTAAATTATGTAATATTACAAGGAGATATTGGTTTGAGATTTATAATATCTTTCACTTCACCTTAAATTTATTATTATATTGTAATAAATCAATAAAATGGAAACAATGTGGTCCATGTTTACAGGTCCATGAATTTATTTGCATGAAATGAATAACAATCAACATGACACTATTTTATGGGATAACCTAATGTGAGTCACTCATAATTGATAATATGTAATATGTTGACATAATATGAAGAGAAACAATGAAGATATTATTATGTTATAACATAACTTAAATTTGAATACCATGGAAAAACCATATGTGATTAAGTATTCTCAAGAAAGTCACTCATATTATGATTATTCAAAAATGAAATCATCAATATGTCTTGACATCACTTTGTATCTATATGGTAATATGGGGTTTAAGGAACAAAATATGTTATAACATAAAATATCCTACATCCCTTTCCACAAAAAAATGTATCCAAATTTGAATAAATAGAATTAAAGATTTAGATAATGCCTATTTTATTCAACATATATAATACGTTAAACACTAACATATTCTCAAGTCGCTATTTTAATAAATTAATACATATTTCAATAAAATTTATAATTTATTGTTTTTTAACAGATGATAAGTTTTAGGGTCTGAAAATATGATATTTTATTTCCTAAAAAATCATTTTTAAAATTTATATGACATTTTTTAGATTTTAAATAAGTTTTTAATTTTTAAATCATTGTGGTGATTTTTTAGGTTTTTAATATTCAAAATAAAATGATATAATATGAATTTTTTATAATTAACAATGAATAGTATATAAATATTAAATTAAAATTTACAAATTGAAACATTGTTCCATGAAATTATTTAAACCACATAAAAGGAGTTCAAACAATTGAACTGATATTGGTTCAAATAATTATTAATATATTAGATTATGATTTTATGAAATATTCACATAATATAAATTAAATTATGTAGTATTTATGATTAAAAAAATTTCACATATTTATCTCAAAATTATTATGTAGAATAATATAACAATTTTATATTTTGAAATTTATATAAAGAATTTATATTATTGATTATTAATTGTTGATAATTGTTTAAAAAATAAAATATTAATTAATTAGATTAATATTGAAATTAGTCATAAATATTTGGGTCATTTTTTAATATGTGAAATATTAATTTATTTAAATATTATTTATTACATAATAATAACTATAAATTTTTCATATAATAAATGTCTATGTAATTTTGTTTCATTTTTAATCATCATCTTAGTTTTATCATAAATGAATCTATGTATATCCATGCTGGAAATGATAATGGATTTAGATTCAATATACATTGACATCAACCTTAATTTAATATTATTTTCTTTACTTGAATAGTTTAATATGATTATTATGTATTATCTTATAGAGTTACAATTAATAAGATTATATCTTGAGTAATCAATCCCTCAATAGTGGGTATTTGGGTCAGATTTCCCCCCAGATAAGAGGTTTATGCCTTTGTCTTGAATAGTGAGAGATAGCTATCTATTTTTATGAGACATGATATTTGGGGTTTTTTAATATCATATAATTAAGAATATTTATAGGAATATTTTATATACTTTACAAATGTGATGCATTTGGATATCTGTAAATGTGTTTGGATTTTATTTTTCAGTGAGTAAAAAATTAGTGGGGTTAATAATGTATTTCATATTAATATTTTCTGAACATATTTATTTGGTTTACTGAATTATATTTAAATTTAAACCCCTTAAATAATTAATTAATAAGGGAAATAACATGAGGTAATTAGGTGATATTAAATCCCCTTTTAAATATTATATTTTATATTCCTTGCATAGAATATATTTTCAAGACCACAGACATTTATTATCATTGACGATAACTATTATGTACCCATGTGTTATCTAGTGTAAGGATTGAAACTGAATACATGACCCTACAATTTAGGTTTCCTTTTTCATAAAATTTTATTGGGGTCACACGTAGTTGGGAAACCCTGATTGTATTTTTACTAGAGGAATAATGTTGAGTGATTCCATGTGAGGGATTTTTATAGTGTTATTTAATTAGCAATTCAAGAATTATATATTTATGATGGAAAGATAAAATCACCAATATATTGACATGGATTATAAAAATTCACAATACAACACAACACTTTATGAAATATGGATGTCATATCATTAATGGGTATGCTAAATTATTTAAAAAAGGTGTATCATTTCAGTCAACGACCATTTTATAAAATTCATTATTAAATTGAAAAAATATATGATGATCATATGATAAAATGTTCTATTAAATATAATAACATAATCAACATCAAATATTACATTAAGATCAATCCCATAGAAAATAGATGACTAATTCCAAAAAATACTATGACGGTAAAGTTGATAAGAGTTCTTAGGTGGGGGAAAATACTATCTATTTGAGAAACCCCTTTGTTATTAACCAAAATTTAACATTATCGAATAATTGAATCTAGATTCGTATCATGAATAAAATGATTCAATTTTTGTTTCAAATGAATTAGTTCCAAAATGACCTACAAAATTATTAGTCCAAATATTTCATTGTGACTGTGTATATCAAAATATATTCACCATGATCGAGTTTACATTTTTTACATCTTGATAATAAGGATGACTTTAAGGGTTTATTTTGATTAAAAGATTCATTATATTTTCATTTATAGAAATTATATAATTATTTTAATAAATTTAGTAATCATTTAGTCAATATTATCAAGGGTTGAGATTACATTAACATAATATTTTTCATTGATATTTTACTATAGGAATAAAATATGGGTAAAATCTCAAATCCAAAGAAAGAAAATATAGTTGGAACATCAATAAAAATTAATGATATTATATAATTTGATACTTTAGTTTATATTGGTATATGATACCAATATAATATTATAAACATTTTAACAATATTGTAGTTAAATATTAAAGGAAGTATTACACCGGATTATAGTATTAATTCAAGTGATGATTATCCAATGTAAATAAGTTTATCACAGTCATATGGATCTATTTTGAATATGTGTGTCTTATTATGTTATTATGAAAATTATATAGTGTTTAAGTTTCCAGTGGAGTATTTTAGGACTTAAGAAGTTCAAATATATAAAAAATATTATATGTCTCTAGAATTAATGTTTATTACCATAATATCCAAAATAATTGTGGATATATTATGGAAACTAAAAATATAAATTGATACATCTAATTTCCATTAGAAATATGAAATATTTTTTCACTAATGGAATGTTTGTATCAGAATAACAAATTATTTGTAATTTATATCCAAAAATGGATTTAATTTATAATAGTAAAGATAAAGGAAAATGAACATATTTCTTTAAAATAAAAATTTTAATTTCACATTATTCTAAATGATTTCAGAATAGGCCAGTATGTAATTTTATAAATACATATATAATTTACAAAAATATTTCATGGAAATGATAAATGTAAAGGGTTATCAATATTTTTATTTTAAACTCATATAATGTTATAAGATGACAATATAATTTAAAATAACAAACCTTTATGTTTTGAGGTATATGGAATTGAATATATTTATAGAGATTAACATTATGAATAAAATTCTAAAATATCCCCATTATTATAACATGATTTCATCATATATAATAGTTAATACAGATTTAGTGGGAGATTTTTTTTTGTTTTACATAGAGATGTCGCTAAAATTATAAATCATTTAATGAGTTCGAAAATCATTGAATGCTTTGAAAAAATAAGGATAATCTATAATTTTATAATATATGATATGATTAACATTTGATAATATATGTTTTTTTAAAATTATTTTTAAAATAGATTAAAATTATATAATTTATCATTTAAAAAGGAAAAATACACTATAATTATTTTATATTGGTTGGATATATATATATAAATATATATAAATTTTTTTTATCTGAAATGTTCAATGACCTTCCAAACCATGACTTTGTGTTATTCATTACCAATGTATGCCATGCAATATTATATATTAGGATGTAGTATTATGGTTATTATGAGTAATTATTATGCATGAAGCCGTAGATTAAATTCATGAGGAGAAATAAGATTTTTTGCATGCTATATAACCCACTATATATTGATCATGAATTATTACACAAAATATATCTTCATTATTATGGATATTGTATTATATATGAGTCTAAATTACCTAAGGCTGGTGAGATATCTTGTATAAGAACCTTTAGAATTTGATATAATTTTTTTGAAATCAATTGTAGCTTAGAAAATTAAGGGTGGTAGGGTTTTTTTGTGGGCCATCACTCTAAATGGAGCCTAATAAATGTATGATTTGACAACTTTTATGATGTTTATGACATTCTGGATATTTATTGAGAAACACTGCTGAGTGTGAGATTGTATATAGATAGTATATATGTTTCACATTTATATATTTATTAGGAGCATGTGAGTTGTTAATTTATAAATATCAATAACATGTGATATATTCATTAATTTTGTATCATTATACATAAATAATCAATAATATGTGAGTAGATTTTAGGGGATTAACATACTATAAATATTTTAGTAGGATGATATATTGGAAAAAGGTAACAATTTAGAATTCCAACTTATATGTGGTGTAGTTGGTGGAAACATGTATATATAAACATGTGTTTAATAAATACCACTATATATAGATTTATTGTATGATTTTATCTAATTTATTTATATGGGTCAAGCATTACTTAAATTTATGGATCAAAATAATAATATATGTTTTCAATGATACAAAGGGAACATGGTCAGATATTATGGTTGACTGAATATGAATATTTATGACTCAATGAACTAAAAATCATATTTTATTTGAACTATCATTTTAATTATCAATGAAAGGATAATTCAAATGATACTATATACTATAAACATGAATATAACCCTCAAAAAGGGGTTTGAAATAAATTCTATGTTTATTTAATATAAATTCATTAATTATTATATATGATTTAATTTACATTGAGATTTTACATTTAATATTTTGATTCAGTTAAGGGGGGAATGATGGTGTTCATATTCCCTATATCATAATCTGGAGGATATGTAGCTACTGCATTATGTTTATGTTAAATCTTGAGGAGACAATTTCCAACATATCCCAAAAAAATATTGAGAATACATTTCTTTTAACATATTTGTAACTATATGATTGTAAGTATAATGACAATACCATATTATGATATTCATAAAATACATTTCTTTATAATATATTTACAAACCATACAATAGGCTTACAGTTTTCTTGAGATATTTTTTCTCCCAATAATCATTTATGAATGAATAAGAACTACTATCATTCAAGTAATTCTACCACTTTGGAAATAATTTGATGGACCATTTCATAAGATGAAACACATGGGTGTTTTATGTAAAATTTTTATGTGATGAATGATTCACCTAATTTTTGAACTAAGGAATAATAATATATCATATAATGTATATACTATCAAGGACCTTTTATGAGGGATTTACAAATACCACTTTTATGCGATGGAAGATATGTGTGAGACTACATGATATGCCACTAAAACATAGTATAACCTAATGGACTATTCATTTTAAACAATGTTACTACAAGGTAGTATCACATAATAGAAGAGGGAGGATTTTAATCTTATGATGAGTTATTCTGGAATAACCCTTGGATAGATTTAGGTGTGGGATTTCCTTTAAATTTCATATTGGTAGTCTTTAATAACCATATATGAAAGAGATGTGCACTAATGCATCTTATCAATTTAATGAACACATGTTATTTATAATTTTCTTACTATTTAGTATATTTCATGTCTTTTTAATCATTCATGGAAATATTGGTTTAGGTTTATTAATTTCATTCACATTTCTAATTTAATTCTATTTTCACCCATTGAATCCCAAAATATTCTTCCCTCAAATTTGTAAGATAATTTTTTTATGATTTCATATCTTATAATACATGATTTTTTTGATTCTATATGAGTTTTGGTATTCCGCAAAACAAGACATTTTATGATTGTGTGGTTTGGTTTATGAATTTCGATTGGATTTTTTTCAAATAGGGACTGTGCAGATAGAATATTTTCTTGTATATTTTTTTATGATTTTTTAATGTAAATAAAACTGATGTGACGAAGATGTTAGAATGAGAAAGGTTTAAAAATAAAGCACCAGGGGTGATCTGTATGTCTGCATTCCTGATCATTTATTGTATATCTCATATGTATACAAATATTCAGAACTTTTAAAACCACATACTAGTGTTTATGGGATCCGAATATATTTGAAAAAGTGTTTTGATTATAGATGAAATTTTCCAAGATAATAAAATAGATAAATACAATGTAATATTAAGTTGAAAGGATTAATATTATATATCGGAAATTGGAATCAATAAAGGAAATTCTCAATGATCTAGTGTGGGTATTAATTGTTTATTGATTACTCATCAATTTATTAGATGCGATGGATAAAAGAATGATAAGTTCATGTTGGAAGACATATATAATGATATCTTATATTATTTTTCTATTTCTGATTGTGGATACATAAAAAAAATGGATCAGTTATCCTAAAAAAATTTCTATTATGTAAAAGGTAAATAATTTTATTCTACCTGAATGATTCAAATGAAATAAAAAATAAGACAAATTAGGTGTTATATGAACTATGATAAAGGAGGACCCATATGTTGTAATTGTGAGAATTGAGGTCATATAAAGAAATATTATAGTGGTAATAGAGTTAATTCCTAAATATTATATTTTGGAATTTCATCTTGAGATATATTTTTGGAATATATATTCAGTATTTTGTAGCATCTTGAGTCTACTTCAGTATTGGATTATAAACACTCAGGATTATTCTCACTCAACATTTTTAATTAGAATTATTATAAATTAAAAAATAAAACTTACTATGTAATTAACATTATAATGTTGATGAAACCATCACGACAGTAGGAAATGGTCATTTTTTCATCTTGATAAATTAAATATTTATGTCAGGTTACTAAATTTGGAACACATCAAGGGTGAGGATGAATTTTATCTTTCTAGTATAAATATAAGATAAAATATTTTGTAAATTTTTCAGAGAAATTTGGAATAATACATTCAATAGCATGGTGGTGGCTAATTGAGTGAAATACTGAACATTGTACATAGAAAATGATTTTGGAGGATAAATTTCTGCATTAAAAAGAATATAAAAATGATGTTCCGTGAATATACTGGTAACATATATGATGATGTAATGAAATTCATTATTTCTAATTGAATAAAGAATATTAGATGCATGGATTATAGAACATGGGATGAATTAATAATTGATATGTAGATGAGTGTGTTTTTATAGATATAAGCAATCCTAGTTAAATATTAGAGATTATAGGTAGTTTATATAGACTTATGGGTGTATAAATCAAGTCTATTATCATGAATGATCATTGAAATATACATAATTCATTCACAATAGCGCATAAATAGTGTGGGTGTTCATTTTTAATGGATTGTTTAAATTTTAAAGATCATTTATAAGATAGAGATACATAGTTGAAATGGATAGAATAAGTAAAATCTAATGATTAGGGTATGAAAATGATGGTGAATATGATATATGGTAATTATAAATTGATACTTTTGGAAAGGAAATCTATTTTATCAGTCCATACAATGAAATATAAAAAAATGATGTTATAAACATGATAAATTAGACATTAGTAGATAAACCAATGAACATAATCATACACATTGTGTTTTTATGGAGTTTTGGATTTGGGATTTTGATTTTTCTTCCAACATGGTAAAGAAATGTCAATCATGTAGGTTTTGGATGGATATTCTCAATGGATATTGGTTTATAATAAAGTTATATTTTCCATACAATTTTCATTTGCTAACTCATCTATATCAAAATTGGTTTTTAATAGTAAGAGAAATTAATCTACATGTCCGGAGTGTGTTACTTTCTTGGGCATGGTGATAATGTTTATTTATTTTCACTTTAAGATAATATATTATCGATGGCTGTTAGAACACAGAATGTTTTATTCAATGTTGAAATCTTATTTAAATAGTTCCACCGAGAATAATTTTATGATGGGGTAAAATTATAATCATAAGAAAAGAATTATATTTATGGATATCCAAAAATTCACGTTGTTCCAAAAAATATGTAAAATATGAATATTCTAACAACAACACACAGTTCTGATTTTTTTCAAAAGAAGTTAAATTTATGATAGTGGGTTGTAGGATAAAATCTCTGTAATGTGTTTGGATTATAAAATCAAAAGGATATCTATATATAGTGGTATTCTAGAATAATTGTTTCTGGAATGCTTCATGACATCTAGGGAATCACATCGGTCTATAGTTGTTCAACTCACAACTGACCGGGTCCTACGTTTAATAGTTTCCCTAGAAGTGTTACATATACATTAGATAGATTTTAAAACTATATTTCCAAAAGCGAGACATGAGTGATCATATATACATGTGGTATCCAATGGGAGATACTAGTTTTTATGCTGAAGAAGATAATTTATTAGCTACAAAAAGAATCGAGGTAGTGTAATTGAAGGATAAATTCAATTATTAGGGAACCGATTTTTTTTGGGAAATAATGATAATTAATTTTATTAGATGTTGTATAGAGAGAATTTTTTCATTTGCCCAATAATTTAATCTATTGATTCTCTCTTTATTTTCTCTTCATTTACACATGTTGGTTTAGGGTTCCCCTCCTACAACATCAAATTCTGCCTGAATCTCTCCAGTGTAAGAATGATCTATATTTTAATTGCCTCTATTTCATTAGATTTATTCAAGTCTCTATTCCATATTCCCGACATCATCCCACACTCCCATGTCATACATATTATGTTGACCCCTATTGGGTATTCACTATGGATTTTGGAATATTTAGTTTTCTACCCTAAGTAGTACTTCCAACTCCAACAGAACAATGGCCCCTTGACAATATATAATTTTATGTCTATATTTGAGATTCCCAGTCATTAAAATTGTCAAAAAGATATTCATTTTGGGATATTTATTTTTCATAGAATATTTTATACAAATAAACTTGATAAATTTTATATATTTATGTGAGATTATTAGGACTTTTATTAAGGACTTAGTAATTTGTGTTCTAATTATTTCCATATACTACACTACCTATTGTGAAGGGTTCATCTATATAAACTGTAACTATTTCCCTTTGATTTTATCAATATCTATTTCTTGGGTTATATTAGTTTTTGGATTGGTTTCATGGGGTAGTAGATCTTTTATTAATTATGGTGATGGTCATTTTTGGTGTTTTTTTATGTCTATGTGGAATTCATTGTTTCTTTATGGTTGATTCATTTTCCATGGTAATAATGGTCATATAGGGAATGGAGAATGGAAGCACATAGCTCATGTCATGTGATGTTTCCTATTATTTAATGTGATATTTGTTAGATCACCACATCATTTTATTTGTAATTTTCTTATAGAATACTCATGGTTTTTATGAAATATTTATTTTGAATGTTACAGGGGGGCCCTATTCTTTGAATTCATGGAAATATTTTTTTGAATTTTGAAGGTTCCCACTATTCTGAAATGAGATGTTTATTAAAAAAAATATGGATTAGACCCAAGATGAAGTATCAATGTCAAGAAAAATATATTTTAAGGATGTTGATTACAAGGTACATAAAGTAATGAATATTTTTTAACCTATTATGATTACATGAACATGTCAGAAAAATCTTAAAAATATATCTGGTAAACATTTTTATCACTCCCATGTACAAAAAGACTGTATCTAATATGGTGTATTCTCCAGAATAGAATCAATTACTGATTATATGGATATGTTCCATTTTCAAAAGTATATATAAGATTTATGTTTGCTATGATATGTGCATGTCTAGATACTATGAATAAAATTAGAGTTTTTAGAATGTTTATGGATAATACTATAAGAAAAAATTATGAAATGGTTACATGGATCCTTTATTATCTCAATGGGTTCATTATATTTTCACTATATTTCAAAATTGATTAACCACCATAGGCATCATGGATTTAGACATTTGTGGAAACAAAAATACTCAGAGGAGATCTAAAATGAATGTGTATACATAAATAGGAATGGTGTTGGCTTGGATTCTAAAATTTTGATTGACAGTGACACGTTAAAAATCATAAATAGATTATATTTCACTGATGAAATATTTTGACATTATGATTTTGGTGAAGGGGTTTCCTATAAAAAATAGAAAATGACCTACAGATGGGATTTTTTTGCCATTACCAATTTATGATCAACATAGTAAACAAATGATGACTCATTCCATGATATATTGCATTCAATATATATTTTACAATATCTGTAAATTATTAGATTTAAAATTGATGAATTATCAAAAATTAGATGGATTATGAAATCCATTGAATATGTTAAAAATAGTTTGTATACTTGGAATCACATAGGTAGTTGTTCCCATTAATAAAGCATGGATGTTTGGATGTTTCATAGAGGATCCATGTATCTGTAATAGAAATATTATGTGAAGAATATAGTATATATTTTTTATAGAGGAGTTAATTGTGATACCTTAAAATGGTTTTAATGTGGTATATTTTTAGGTTTAGTGATGTGAGAACAATTTTACCTATATATTTTAGATGTTTATGAAGGAGTGAATATGGATGTCTAATTGTATAAATATATAGTGTGTATAAAGAGATGAAATTATGTTGTATAATTCATAAATTAGAGAAGGAAGAATCAATGAAATGGGAGTGACATTCAAAATTAGTCTCTAGACGTGATGAAAACAAAAAATGAATTATCAACAAGATTAAAAAGAACTTTATTATTAATATGATGATCGAGGTTCAATTAAATATATATAGTGAATTTGAATTCCCATACTATCCAATAGAATATAGAATTTATATGGTGGATTATTTTAATTAGTGTAAGGACAATGAAGCTCAAATATAAATGGAATACAATGTATGTGTAATAGAAGGTGATGTAACAAGATTCATCAACCAATACTAACTATAAATTTTAAAGTTGAGTTATTTGTTCTATGATAGGTCAATATTATAATATTCATCGGCATCATTATTAAAATACATTATTGAAACCCCAAGGGTGCAAAACAAATGTTTATCAAATTTCATTAATTTTTTTTTCATTTTATTTTTTCATTCTATATTTATTTCCTCTGGAAGTTATTTTCTATTGTGAACCATATCATTGTTTTTTGTGGATGAGGAGCCTAGATCTCCAAGTTCATCTGAAATAGTTGAATAATGTTTATTAAAATTTCAACTGTTAGAGAAATTATTTTTTCTTACAGATATCAAGAAGATTAAATTTTTATGTGGTGGATCTAGCAAGAAATGTAATAAGGAAGATTATTTTAATGTGGAGATCATTGTTACTTTAACACATTGGTAAAAAATATATAGATCTAAATATAGATGGTCTTATAATTTTGTAGTATCAAGATACTAGAAAAATGAAATAAGATTTCATTACATGTGAACTAGTTATGTCCTATTAATATATTAAAACATTATTATTTATATTTTATCATCATTAGTCCATACTCAGTATTATTTATATCCCCCATGAGATATGGTAATCCATTTAATTGTTTAATCATATATGTTATGTAAGGGATGTTTTACATTGAAAATAACATTACATTGTCGTGGAATACATAATATAAATAGAATATATAATAAAATTATACAATAATAAATCATATCAGTTGGAAAATAGATATATAGATAATATAAATTTTGATATAAAAAATAATAAAGATAATGAAAACATAATCAATGTTATGGAATGTATAAAATTTGGATTTTATAACAACATCATTAAGGACTTGAACATGACAATACAGTCATGTAGAGTGGAATACACCAAACTTGTAGGATACATTGTCTCTAGATACCTACCAATTCATTGGGAAACTATATAATCGGAAGCCACACTCATCACATAATATATAAAATGAATATATCATATGAATGAAATGGATAAAAATAAATATAACAATTTTTACCTCGGAACCTCAAAAAAATAAAGGATATGTTGTCAATATTTTTTGAAAAATAAATAACAAATATAAAAAATATCATTGTTTCCCCATTTGATTGATTATTTTATCAATCTAGGTAAATATCCCACACCACCTGTAAAACCAATAGTTTACTCATTATGAAGTGGAACATTCAAATAATGAAGGAAAGAAAATGAAGTAATAGAGTAGAGAGAAATCCACCAAAATTAATATCAATAGTAAATAGTCATTAAATACAATATTTTGATATGGTTTTAGTATGCATAATTGATAGAAATTTCCCCATAGAAATTTTTATTACATGTAACAAAAATTTTATATTTATTAAGGATACATACTTTCTATAATGTAATAATTCATGGTTGGTTTTCAATGATAAAATGTGAAATTATTCCAGAAACTGAGTTTAGTTGGACCAAGTAAATGATCTAATAGATAAATCCCTATCATCCTTCCTTCAAAAAATTATACCTATTAGAAATGATAAATCTATAGTACATCAAATACATGAATTAGTAATTAATTTAGATAATATATTTAATGGATATAAGAATTTTTACATATTATAACAGAATATAAGGATAATATAAAAATACGGTAGACATGTATCTAATTTATAATACTATAATGGGTTTATAATAAAGTAATATTATTGTGTGGTGTATGAAAATTTTAAATAATTATAAGGATTATAAACAAGATCTGATGATAATATGTTAGGAAACCATTGCTTTCTAAGTTACTTCTTGATTATTTGGAAAGAAACCCATAGAAATAAAATATTTTTAAAGGGAATATGGAAATGTAAAATGATTATAGAACCATGGTAACGAATTTTTTAGGGATGGGAAATTATAATATTGATGGGTTTTTTTTTGAAAATGATGTGAAATTATTTATTAATTCTAGATATTTGGATTTGGAAATATTGGATATAAAAAAAGAAAATACATTATATTGCACATAGTTGTAAAAAATGTTATTTTAAATTAATGGAATGGGTTTTGACATTTTTATTGTTATGATCAAAATTATATTAAAATATTTTACTTTCTATTTGGATAAAAATTTTGTTCACAAATAATTATTTTTAATACCTTGTTTTCCATATTATACTTTAGGAGGATAATTATAGATTTAGAAATTATTTTAGTCTAATAAAATAAATTACTACAGTAAAATAACATTTTTTGTTATATATTCATTTATATTAATTTGTATCTAATTTTCACAGCAAAATGATTTTGGAATACTTCTTATATATTCATATCATATTTTACAATTACCATAACAATTAGACTATTTAAAAATGAACTAAGAAGTCATAATAAACTTATTTTTATATTATAATTTCATATTTGATATATTATTCATGAAAATAATTTTATATTCATAAGATATATATTTATTAAATAAAAATAACATTGTATTTAAAAATAATACAATTAGAGTATGAATATTAAAAAATATTTTTGATAAATCTTAATATTTTTATAATGATTGTGTGGGTTGTTATATTACTATTCAATAACAAATGTTTATTATATCATAATGAATAACTATATTAATACAATATTATGTTTTCACCTTTATTAAACGTTGTATATATAATTTTGACTATATAATTTTAACATACTAATTATGAATGGCCAAATGCTAACAATGTCCTTACCCTTAATATATTTATATTACACCTTGTAAATACACATCATTCTAACAGCTAAATACATTATAATCACTCTTCTAGTTAATACACTATGACCATTCCATTTCATATTCTTTCTTCCTATAATTAATATATCATGTATAGTTTCCAATATTTTGACAATATGACCCATCATAGTTGAAGATCATAGTGCTACCCTATGATGTTATGTATCAATTAGTGTCTATTGTTTCCATTATTGTTTTTTTATTTTCCATGTTTTATTTTTTTAATACATATATATAATTAGTGGTCTTGTTTAATGTGATGGATATTATTGGAATATTTTTATTTATTGTTATTGTTCCCTAAGGCCTATAACTGTAGTAGGCCATATATATATATGATATATACCCCTTACCACTTTATTGTAGATTCTGGGTTTTTTATGCATCATTAGTGTATTTATAGAATATTTTCATTCTCAATGGATGAATGATGTAACACCCCAAAATTTCTAGGAAATAGTTCACTTTAAATAATTTGAAAGAATATGTATTCCACAACACAATGGTTAAAAAAACATGATAAAATATTATCATGTTACATGGTCTTTATAACCTAGAATTTTAATATGAGATTAATAGTATTATTATCCATGTTATGAAATATATTAGAAAAATAAAACAATTTTTTTAATAAATCAATTTTATTCATCAAAAATATATTTTCTTGAAAAATTGTTTTTATTTATTTTTATGAGATAATAAATATATTATCACAATTTTATAAAATAAATTTGTCAAAATAAAATTTAATTTTTAAACCATCAAGTAAAAATTATATAAGAGGTATTTTTTGGGACTTTTCAAAAATGTATAAAATGATAATGAGTAGTGAAAATTACAGATTTACATTGAAAACTATATTTTCTATTAAATCATATAAGTAAAATTATTTTTGATATTAGATTTAAACAATTATTATTTCAATTTTATATTAAATAGCCTAATTTTTTGGGTCTAAAAGTAATTTTATACATGATGTTTCTATAAGAAATCATTTTATACAATAAAGGGAATTTTTCAAATAAAAATGTTTTTTGATTGGGTTTTTGGTTGTAAATTTATATGAAATTTGAGAATTCCCATTTTTTGTGTTATTAAAAAAGTATTTTATATTTGGAATCATGAGGTACAAAATTAGTAAATACACCCATATTATTTTAAATTAATTTAAATATTAAATGTTGTAGAATTTATCACCTCTTAAAAAGTAAATTAGTATAATCACAATTAAAAATTAGATATACTTCCATATGTTTTCATCATAATTACTATTCGAATAATTACATTCAATAATTAACACTTACTACAATAAATTAAATTATTTAACGGACACATGACCATGAAGATGACTTAGACATAATAAAAATCAAATAAAGTAACCAAATTTCACACACTAATTTTTTAATACGTATAATATTTTTAATAAATGTTTCAAATAAATATAAAATAAATAATAAATAATTTATTAAAATACAAAATAAATTTTTTACATCATAAAAATTTATTTATAATTAGTATAAAATAACTAATTATTATAAATTCTTACAAAACTATGATGATGTAATTATAAAATTAAAGTAAAAATTAAAAAAATAATATTATAATTATTAAAATATATATATTGAGATATCTAAGAAGTCATAGGAATAATATAGATAAAAAATAAATTTTAATGAAATAATAAAATATTTTGTTGAATTTAAATTTCTTAATTGATTATTTTTGAGTCAAAATAATAAATCATTATAAATTTTACAAGAATTATATTTTAATGAAATAATATTTTATTAAAATTTTAAAAAATAAAAAATAATTATTCATATTATAATTTATGTATTATATGATATTAAATTTCATTTATTGGAAATTTATGGGCCAATATCACTGTATAAGTAAAAAATTACAACCTTTTAATATTGTATTTTTTGTTAGCGTAGTAAAAATTAAAACAGAAATACAAATGGTTAATAAAAATTATAAGGTTAAAAAAAGTATAAATTTTTTTGGATGATAATATAAATAACCTTGACTTATCATATCTAGTACTATATGGAGATTCCGTTGTATTTTGATGTAATATTAATTTATTATAATTTAATATTTTGATAAATTTTCATAAAACACCCCTCTCCTCCCATCTAAATACCACCCCTCATAACCCCTTCCCCTCACACCTTCCAAATAGTAAATATTTCTATAATTATATCCAATTACCTTGCCAATACTATTCAACATTCCAATGATATTATGGTCTCACCAGGAGACCAATTCCATTATCATCATGGGGTTTCTTTTAGGATGTGATATTCAAGAAGTAACATTCCCAAACTACCATATTTAATAATGCTATTCTTGTAACCTAAACTAACATAAATCAACCATTAAAGAATAAAAACATCAGTATAATTAATATTTTGTAATTTTATATTTGTAATTAGGTATATTATATCCACATATTTTTTCAAAATCTCTTAATAAATGAAATTAAATCATTTTCCAAATTATGGTGGTTAACTGTATCTGTGGATACTGATCATTCATTTTTCATTGCCAACATAAAGTATTTTCATAAAATTATTATCAGGGTTAAATAATATTTAAATATGTATATGATTACTAATTTCATGTTCTTAAAAAATATAGAAAAAGAATATTCATGAAATGAAACCTTTTTTGGATGGTCGGAAAAACCACCAAAATTAAATTGAAAAATATCATTAATGTCTTATCAAATAAATCATCATAATACCACAAAAAATGATATATGGAAACAGTTAATAATTTATATGTTTTTTAATTCTATATTATTTCACTTCTATTTAATTATTCTCATTTTACAGGAACTTCTTAAATTTTACACAAGTGAACCAACCATGAAATCGTGGAAGAAATGCTTCCGGAATGATAGAATTGAATTTAAAATACATTTAAATGGTCATAAAAGATCTAATTAAAATTACAATTAATGAAATAAATATATAATTATTTTTCAATTATGTAATTAATGATTCTAATTTTATTGTATAGGAAATTAGGTTCATGTGTATAATGCTTTCAGATATAAGGTATGGCATCTCCTTAAATATCTATATTTGTTATGGGTTATTGTTTCTATCACTGTACCTCGATTTATCCCTTCATTATTCAAATATAATTATCATATAATATATTAATATATTCCAAAATATACGTGTTTGTCACAATTCATGGTTATTTGATTGGTTAATTCATATTTCATAAGTCACCCTCCAAAGATCCTCTCGATAGGTAATCTCGAATATAGGGAACATATATTTTTTCAAACCCATTGTAAATTACAAGAATGAAACTATTTTAAGAATCCAATAATATTATAAAATCACAAAATTTACCTTTAAAAACAATTTTATTTCATTAAATTTTTATTCAATCAATGAGGCCTTTATAATCTTTAAATACAATATATTCTTTTTTTAAAACCAAGGTTAAGTGGAAGATTTCAAAAGTTACCTTACCATTACTTCTCATGAATTCAATTAATTTGGAATTTATTATTCGTGATATATTATTATATTTCCTTTATTAAAGTCCAATAATGTTTTTAGTCTCTTATCCCTTGGATTTCTATATTATACACCCCTTGGTTCTTCATTATAACAAGATTAAGATAGCTATTTCATTCATTGGGTAACACCTATCATTATTCCTTATGTTTGATTTATTTTTTTAGAAGTCATTTTTATTGAAATAGTATGGTGGGAACACATAGATATCTATCCAATAAAATGTGTAATGTTTTTTCTCATGAGATGTTATATGTGGGATTAGGGAGTAAACATAATCCATTATGGGAATTTAACCACAATGTGATATATTCTTAATAATTTTATATGACTATTATTTATATCTGGTTATATGTGTTTTCCACATTATTATTATTCCATAACCAAATTCATCCATATTATATATATTGTTCTTCTATATGAGGATTCATTATCCATTCCTTTTATTTTATCATTTCATTCAGTCTAAATCACATGTTATGTCACATTCCCATGTTTATTCCCATACTAGTATTTTTAGATAATCACTTTTGTTTATGTAATACCTAGGTTATCATACAAAGATAAAAGAGGTAAAAAAGAGTTATGATCAAGTTATGAAGATTAATAAAATGTTTTTATAGTACCATTATTAAGAATTATGTACCAAGCCTTCAAAAAAACTAGACTTTTCGATCTTTGGTTTGTATGTAAGGGATAATTATGCTTAAAATTATTAAATAATATGTTTAAAAGGGGTGGACTTCTATAGTTGGTATTAGATCATGGTGTAGTTATATTTGGGGACTAGGAAAACCAAACATTCGTATGAACCATAATAATATTATTTCCCCATGGGCTGTCACGACCCATCACAGAGGGGATCGAGCCGTGAATACCCCAAGACCACCTCTTCTAGGCTAGGGGCTATCAAGTAGAATTGAGTAAATATATCCAAAAAATGGAAGGAATTTACCTATGTAAATGTAAACACAAAATTATATTCATGGAAGAAATTCTGAAATAAAAAATACACTATTTAAATAGTGCATGCATACCCAAAGATACCAACAAAAGTGTATGATAGTATGAAATCTGAATGGTAAACAGGGCCATAATACAATCCCACCAAAGGAAAGAGTATGTCTTGTTAATGAAAATGTTCCTAAAACTAGCCCATAGAATACCCGACCTAAAGGGTAGGTTTAGGACTCCTAAATGACGTCATAGTAGCACAACACATCCATCTGATTCCTTTAAGCACAATGGTGTCCTCGTTCACCTAGAACTCTATCAAAGTGTCAATAAAATGAAAAATACTCACCACATTTAGGTAAATACCATGAAGGGTTGATTAAAAATAATACTCAGTAGGTTACCCCAAAACCATAATGGTAATAAAACTATGAATTGCATGATGTATACTAGAAAGGAAACACGTGAAGTACACCACAAAGGATACACATGAATTACAGTAAATTTGGTCATCTTATAGCGCTACAAGTCTAAAGCATGATGATATGATTTTGGTTGTTGTGGTCCATAGATCTACCAATTACCAGGACACATGGATCATCGATGGTGCACAAAGCATTGATGGTGCATGGAGTGTCGATGGCACCTGGAGCGTCGATGGTGCATGGAGCGTTGATAGAGCCTGAATCATCGATGGCACCTGGAGAATTGATGGATACAAGGGAATATATAGTTCATAGAGCATCGATGGTGTCAGGGGAATAAATGAGACATTGAGTTTTGATGGTTCACGGAGTCTCAATGGGTCATTAATTTCCCATGGCACATACTCACCAAGTTAGAACCAATCGTAAGATTCCACTCATACCACACATGTTTTGAGAGAACCCACTCTTGAATCCATTATGTCGCATTCTTAAATTAGTAAAACCACTTTTTAATGTATTTAAAAAGGATTTTCTCATATCAAGGATCCATATTCCACAATTTAATTTTAAAATGGGAACATGGTTTTAATATTGTGGTTATTTTTCTAAAAAGGTCAGTCCCAAGTCCGATCTGACCCGTTAGACCCAACAGGACCCAGCCCAAACTATCTAGCCCCACTGGGCCACTAGGTCTAGACCACTAGGATACCATATCTACCCAGCCTCTCTATCCCATCCCACAATAGTTGGATGATTTTTCTGCACTACACACATTATTAAAACCATATGATTATTCATCGCACTATTCTGGGCAAATTAGGCCTAGAAAACACACACCGCCACATTCCTCAGTTTGATAGTTTTCACAATTAATTTATAAAAATAAAATCAGAGAAAATACGAGTAATTACATTTTCCCCACCACTGGTGTATCGTACTTGAAATCCAAAACAAGGATTACTCAAAAAAATGATTCGGGTAATTAGCATGAATCTGATACTTTCAATCCTATGTTCTCTAATGTGGATTCTTGTTCTACCACCACACGTGCACTAGAGGAATCACCCACTCTTAAAGGATTCCCTCCGGTCAAACCATGATCTCGACAAGGTTCTCTTCCAACGTCCCTCCATAATCAATTTCATTCTCTCTTTAGTAGATGACATATGATGGACTATGTACAGACCTCCTCATTTTTGAAATGTTGAAGACATCATGCTCCCTATGTAACTATAAGGGTGGATCGAGGTTGTATGCCACCTTGTCAACTCTACTCAAAATTTGAAAACGACTGATTTACCTCGGAGATATCTTCCCCCCTAGCCAAATCCCATTTATCCCTATCGATGTGAGACCGAAATGAGCATATACTCCCCCTACTCAAACTCTAGAGGACATCATCTGTTATCTGAATATGACCTCTATCAAATCTATACAGTCTTTATCTGCTCTGAGATGATCTTCACCTTCTTAGTGGTATCCCACACCAAATTCGGACTCATGAGTGCAGACTCTATAGGGCCATCCAACATAGTGGTGACCTTCATGGTTTCTAGTAAAAGGACTTGAAATGATCCATATCAATGGTTGATTGAGAATTATTTTTGTATGCCAACTCTACCAGTGTAAGGTGATCCTTCCAACGGTAGTGAAAGTCTAGGACGAATACAGGTAGCATGTCCTCAGTTTCCTAGATAGTTCTACCCATCTAGACATCCATGTCAAGATAAAACATTTTTCAAAATAAACAATGAGTCCCAAACACATCATATAATTCTATCCACAACTAGAATGTAAAATGAGCACCACAGTGTAAAACAATCATCGATGGCACTCCATGAACAAGATCTATCTCTTGTATAGAGAGGTATCCCAAAAACACTATTGAACTATTCTCATGGATCAGTTGGAAGTGGGATGAGATGGTGAGTCTTCCAACGATCACATATATTGTATTTTTTCCCTTATAAAAGCATGGTATACCAATCACACATACCCTCAATATCGAATCCTACTTACACTCAGTCACTTCATGTGGTTGGGTCAAGCCTACTGTAATATGTTATTGATTATTCATATAATGAAAATTAAGGCATCGATATAGAACTCTTCTACCTCCTTCTTCATCCCAGTCCACTAGAACTGACAGCACAGGTCTTGATATATCTTTTCCACTCATTTATGTACTTTAAAATTGGATGTATGGAACTCCATTAAATCCTCCCCCCTCAACATTAACAGTACTACTGTGATTTCACTAAAGTGAAAGAAATTAACTGCACCATTCGAATATCCATCAAGGGATTTCCCTGTAGATATCTTAGAATGTAATGTATCATAGCCAGTGTCTCGAAGATGTGCTGCCTAGAATAAATGTAAGATTAGAGGGTGAAAAAATAGACTATATGCAAGTTTCTCCATCCCCATCAACAATGGATATTCATAACACGACCAAATTTTCAAACCCCTCACACGGAAACTATAAGATTGATCTTATACTAAGATAATCTGCCACAACATTCTGCTTTCCATGATTATAGACAATCTCAAAGTCATAGTCCAGGAGGAAATATAGACATCTTATATATCTCATGTTTTGATTATTTTTAGAGAAGATATACATGACATTCTTGTGGTCATTGTAGATGATAAACCACTAACCCATCATGTAGTGTTGGAACATCATGAATTCAAAGACTACTGATACAAGATCAAGATCACGTGTTACATAGTTATGAACATACTGCCTCCACTAGTGTGAACAATAGTCAATCACCACATTCTCCTATATTAGGAAGAGACATGCCCTTTCTCCAATGAATCACAGAGCACTACGTACTTAGAAACCTCCTCCAGCAATCTCATGATAGGAGCACCCGTCAATATTGTCCTCATCTCCTGAATGAAAGGGTGGGACTTCTCTTTCCATACAAAGGGATCGACATGCCATTTCAAGGATATCACGAGTGATGAAACTCAAGAAATTTCAGGTATGATCCTCCACTAGTACCCAGGATAACCTAGGAAAATCATCACCATTGTAAAACTCTTGGGTAGATCCCATGAAAACGTTGCTTCAATTTTGGTCGTATCCACTACAACTCCAGCCTCTGAATTAACATTTCCAAGAAATTGGACATCCTAAATCTATAACTGACACATAGAGGGTTTATCAAAAATCAGTTGCTCTTGGAGTGTGTCTGGAACGATCCTAATGTGTATCCCATGCTCCTCCTTAGACGTCAAGTAAACTATGATGACATCGATGATTACCACAATGAACCGGTCTACGTATGGCTAGAAGATTTAGTTCATGGGTCTAATGAACAATATTAGAGTGTTCATCACACCAAACATCACTATGCACTTTTAGTGGTGGTAATTACATATGATGGTTTTCTTAGGGATGTCTTATTCCCACACATAAATCTAGTGATTGCGAGATCTAAGTTCTATCTTTGAGAACCACCTCACTCCCTTCATCTGATCAAAGTGTTCATCAATCCTTTTATTTTGATACATATTTTTCATGGTCAACTGGTTTAGGCATTGGATTTCCAAACATAATCTCAATCCCACATGTGTCTTCTTAGAAAAAAAATGTGCCAAGCTAAGGTAAAATAGTGGGTCCCACAAAGACCTTCCTCTACAATTCCACATAAGGGGAGGTAATCTAGGGACATCATAAGAAAATATTTCCCAATAAACCACCCCCACTAAAGGAAATTGAGGAATCCTATCATCCACCATACCAAGGGTGAGGCTAGAAAATAGGTGAGTAACTATCTTCTCCCACCAAGGAGTAAGTCTGTCAAGCACTGAATGTGTTTCCTTTTCACCAATAATGGAAACCTTGATCCCATTTTTGTTTTTACAGAACGCTATGTTCTGAAAATAGTCTATCTAGGCATTAACTATAGATAACATATACAAAACAAATATTTTGTCATATGTCCTCGACGCTACTACAAATAGATCCAATTAAAAACTATAACCATCTAGAGTAATGGAACACTATCCGGACCAGTGTGTGATCGTCGAATCTCCTAGGATATAAGTCTCAATTTTTACGGATCAAGTTAATGGTTTCACTAGAATATCAAATTCAAGAACAAAGGTCATGGTGCGAAAAGAGTGATGGGAACCTATGTATATAAATACTACATCATGGGTGGAAAATACATTGATCATACCTCTAATTATATATGGAGTACCCGTGTCATAAGAATCCATCACCTAAAGCTGTCCCCATCCCTATCCACTATCCCCCTGGGCACATAGTGGACAACCTGGTGATAGTGAAGGCAGTACATAGAACCTCCAACCAACATTTATATCCCTACATAGTTCTCTGCCATTCCCTCCATCCTGAAGACCACTATACTCCTTAATCCTCATCAATCTCGGTAGTCTGTTGACATTCTTTTGATCATCCGCATGTAGAGTTAGGAAATCTTGATCTAGATTTACATGAACGCCACATGTGTAAAACAAAATTTCTTTCAGCTGACCTAATCTACCTTGGGGTTTCTGCACCACTCACCATATATACTAGGTTCATACCTTGGAGTACATGTCCTTCTTGGGTCCCTGCATCTGCTGTTGGCTACCTAACAATGAAGAGTACGCTTCCTAGTGTAACTTGTTAGCTCCCCTGGATAGTGTCATTATTTCTAGAAAGATATCAAGTAGCATGGAGTTATCCAATACCTTATATTATGTAGGAATTCTAATAGAAATAATGGATTCCCTGATATCCTGGCGTGTCCCATACTTAATGGTTTGGTCATTGAAGAATATGTCCTTCACCATATACATAGAGTAGTGAGAATGATCAATAATTCACGTCGAGTACTCTGATGCTGTCTGACTTTCCTACTCTAGATATAGGAGATCCTGTATGGACATTGAGTGAAATGTTTCCCTAATAATCCTCTCCAGGAATATTCTCTCAAAGTGGACCCATGATAGATTCATCTCATCATGTTCCTAGATCAATATGCTCCACCACCACCGTGCAGATCCTTGATTAAGGATCATGACTAGAATTACCATCTGGTCAGAAGGCATGCTCATAAAGAGAATGACCCATGTAACTACCTCCATCCAATCCTCAGCTACAATGGGGTCTATCTCACCCCATAACCTTGGAGGTCTCTACATTTTATACCCATACAATGCACTCAACCTGCGTGCATTCCCTACTAGTAGCGCAGGTAGTAACTGCTACTCTGTGGGTTATGGTATCACTGGTACACCACCCTATGATTCAATATCTAGTACTTGTCCCAATACTAATTCCTCATTACTAGGAGGATCATCCTTGTGATCATGCATCAAAATCATTTATATCTTTCTGTATGAAGGCATCCTGAAATAGATCAAGATGTACCATAGTCAACATATTATGATTTATGAGAAGACTCATGAAGGAAATGAGAACATACACAAAATCCTATATGATGTATATACAATTTATTTTTAATGAAACAAGTGTTTTCATGTATAAAGTCTAAATGTATAATTTAGAGTCCTTGCGAATGGATACATTTTCCACCACACCAACACTAGATTCCCTGGTCTCAATACAAAAACTAATATCATAACAATATTTTCCTAAACCAGTCTCACAAACTATGGTTTCTTTAGGTAAAACATTCCCCACACTGATACCACTCTATCTTGACCTATCCTAGAGGCTCCAATGTCGTGTCTACCCTATGACTACATCCTATAGGCCATGATATTTTCACTAGGGTCGAGTAGGTATATCCCATAAATTGGAGGCATTTTCCTATGTACCTATACATATACACACATCTCCAACCCCAAAAATCTAGAAATGAAAAAATACAATAAGTAAACAACACATGCATAAAATGAGATACTGACAACATAATACGATAGTTGGAAAACTGGATACTACATAGGGCTAAAATACAATCCCACTAAAAGAAATTGTTTTTCTAGCTAATGCACATGTTCTTGAAACTCATATGTAGAAAAACCTAAGTGAAGGATAGGTATATGATATTTTCTGAAAGTTGTAGGATCACAACATGTCCATATGATAAATATAAGTACCACCACATCCTCTTCCATATAGAACTATGTCAAAATGTTGATCATCAGGATAATAAATGACATATACATAAATATCATGTGCTGGGGTGATTAAAAAAATACTCAGTAGGGAACCCCAAAAACAAAATGGAAATACCAATAATTAATACAAATAGTATACCAAAAGGAAAAACATTATGTACAACCAAAAAGAAACACATGAAGTACAATCAATATAGTTATCTGACATAGTTATAAGTCTAAATCATGATGGGGACTAAAGTGTTTATGTCACAAGAAGAATCAACGGAGAACAGAGGGTTTATGGATCCCAGAGCATCGATGGTTACCAGAGAAACGATGGTGCCCATAACATCGATGGGGACCGATGAATTGATGTTTAATGGAGAGTCTATGGATAATAAAGCATCTATGGGGCATGATGTGTCAATGGTTAATGCATCCCTTAAGTCACATAGTCACCACGGCAGATCCATCTGCCTGATTCTGCTTGTAACAAACTTGTTTTAGGAGAACATACAATTCAATGCATTAGTTCTCATTCAAACATCAATAAAAAACACAATTAGATTATCTCAAAATTTCCATATTATATCAAGGATACAAAATCTAAAAATGAATCATCAAACGGATACACTATTTGAATGTTACAACTTTTTTTCATTACAGGTGCGACATGGGTCTAGTCCGGGTCTGATCTGTCTTGTCAGACATGATCCAACCCATCAGTTGACCCATCCTTCCCATACCAAGATCATTCAGGCTAAACCCAACATGTCCTGTTGGGCTCAGTGCACTAGGTCATCTAGGCATCACCCCTCTGACCCAGACTTCATGTGGGGGCCGGTTTTGCAACATCACATAATATATTAAAAACATAACATTTTTCATCGTACAATTTTGGACACACCAGGCCTTAGAATCTCACTATGTCTCACCTCCTAGTCTTGTAGTTTTCTATGTTAATTTATAAGAATAAAACCAGAGAATGTAAAAGTCATTAAAATTGGAAAACGTGATTAACACACATGGAATCACATTTTAGGGTATACTTTTAATTTACATGCATGCGTTATATATCCATAGTTTCCATTTTATGTGCTCAATTTATAATTATTCAAGTCCCTGAAATTTTATTTAGTTAATGGATAGACATATAAAACCCTGTGATGAAAACAAATTTGATTGGAAATGTGATGATGTCACAAATGTTATTCCCACCCTAATGGTAACATGAGCTCAGAACATAATGATAGTATTGGCCCAACTATACAGAGATATGAAAAATAACATGAATCATGTGGAAACTGATCAAAACCAAAAATTATAATGAGTAGATTGATTCCATGTATTGGGAAGCATTCCAAGAAAATTCTATTTTTCTATAAATAGTTTTCCTAGAAACATTTTCATAATATGGAGAAGTTTTACATATATATGAAGAAAAAGGAAGAAGATTCTATTGGAATATGTGAAGAAAAAATCACAGTCCTTGAACACTAATCTTTTGGATTTTTCATTATCACGGAAATAATGGTGGACCAATTATTTATATTATTGAGAAAAAATTTATTAAATTTATTTATGATTTGCTACGTTTATATATTTTAAGATATAATTCATTATTCCATTAATATTGATATAGATATTGATGATTCTCTGTGGTCTCCTAGGATTAGAAAAATAAAAACTACAATGGAATTATCATCAAGAGGTCCAAAAGAAAATTACCTTAGAGGTTATAAAACACAACATCCATGTTTTATAAATTCAATGAATAATTATCTTAGAAACATCCTAAGGGTAATCAAAATGTAGTTTTCACGAGGAATAGAAGGGCACCATAATAACAATTTCTACAATTAAATGAAAAAACCATCTAATAATGATATTGAAATGAATGTTCAGATGGACACTATTCTTATCGTTTAGTGCCATAACTACATGGAACATGGGAATTATGTGATCCAATTACCTAAGTAAAGGGTTTTTAGAGACAATTTTCAATAACAACATCCATTTCTGTAAGGAAGGGATTATGATATCACTACTTCTAAGGTGGACCCAAAAAATGGTTTGATGATACGTACACAGGTTATTCATTCATGAATAGTGATCTTAATATTTTATTCTATTTTTATGCATTAATTTATATCATGAATGAATAATTGAACTATTCATAAACCACCTCAAAATTTGAATGATGATTTATATGTTAGATCATCAAATATGGAAATTTTTCCCTCTAAATTATATAAATCATTCATAGTTACATTATATGGACTCCACATCTAATAGAATATTTTCATATTTACTATAGCAGAGTTTTAGGTAATATCGGGCATGGATGGGAGGTTGAATCTCCTTCAAAATAATTATATCAATTTGAGATGTTATTTCCAAATGAGAAAAGATACCTAGCTAAAATTATTGAGGTAAATGAGAGGATCATGATCAAAGACATGACCATTGTCTGGGACTACACTGATGTGTCTCAGGAATAATTTCCATATGTTTATTTAGACAAAATGTTTCAGTTCTCAATTAATCTTATACACATTTCTTTGACCATATCAATGAATCCATATATGATTTATTACATTGAGTTGGACGAACTGATGATTATATTAAAAGACAATATGTTCAAGGGTTGTGTATTCCCCAGTGCTTCACCGTGGGGTATTCTAGTCTTCTTCTTCATGAACAATGATGGATTAATATGCTTTTTCATTGATTATAATTATCTTAAAAATTTCCGAATAAAGATAATGTATTCTATACCATGGATAGTTTAATTGTTTAATCACATACATCAGAACAATTATTTGTCTATAGTAAACCGTAGGTTGTGAAATCACTAATTTATGGTGAAGAAAAATATATTCCTCATATTATCTTTAGTATTATTTCTTTCACACTATGATATCATACGGACACTGTTAAAACATTATAATTCTCTTGATATATTCATTTATATAATGACTAGAGTCTTTATAAATTACCTTGATTCTTTTTTGGTAATATTTAAAAATGATATTCTGATATATACCAAGATAAAGGATGAATATGAGAGACATTTGAATAATATGCTAAAGAATATTCCCTAGGAAAAACTATATGAATTGGAATGTAAATGGGAGTTCTTGATGGAGGGTGTATCATTCTTAGGGAATATAATAATTATTAATGGGATAACTATGGAACCTTCTACGAAAAAGGAATCTAAGGAGTGGAACAATATATCCTATATAAAAGATATTTTTAGTTTCCTTTGTATAGGTCGGTATTTAAGAATATTTTGGAGGAACATATCATTACTATAAAACCCACTAAGGATGATAGAATATATGGGAGTAATGTTTTTCTATAACATTTAATATGATTAATTTTTTAAAGGGTTGAAATAATAGATTACCAATGCAATAGTACATACACTACCCATATCTGGATGAATATTTGTGGTATACAGTGATGCATCAAAGAATGTATTATGATGTGGAATGATGGAAATTTATAATATGATACAATACATCTCAAATCAGTTTAATGTTCAAGAGAAAAGATATCCAATGCATGATATTTTGTTCGTAGATTTGACCTTCACATTAAAATTATAGAGGAATTATCAATAAGGGGATAATTTTCTGATATAAACTATTTAAAAAAGTCATAATGAATAATTAAAATAGAAGATGACTAATACAAACCATAATATATGGTTTGAGCACATATTGGTGTATGACTAATCAACCCACTATAATCCAGGTGAAGAAAATAATGTGGTAGATGATATACGTTGAAATGATCTGGAAACTTTTTCAATGATGAGAATTCAGAAAGATATTATATTTATAGACATATAAAGGATGGTTAGGAGAATAATAAACTACGATATATCATCATTACGTACACATGTAATTTCTCAACCATTCCTTTTAGAGATGATAATTGATGATAAAAATTGATATGGAAATTCAAAATATGGTGGAAGATATAAAAAATGAGATGCACCCAGATTTAATGATTTATGAAGATATATTCTTATGATTTGTGCTATGAATATGTGTGCTATAAAATCATGAGAAAATGATGGATATTTTTGAATGATTCAGATAATCCTAACATCTATATCCACCCAGAGATCACAAAGATGTATCTAGAACTCCAAGATAACTATTGTAGGGAATATATGATAAAGGATATCACTGAATATACCTCAATCTATGTGGTATGTTTGCAATTCAATGGGGAATGTAAAATGTCTAATGTGATGATGTAACTATTACCCATAACAACAAGGAAATGGGAAACCATCACTATGGACATTTTCACTTGTCTTGTGAGAAAATCCAGATGAAATAATGTTACATGGGTTATTTTGGATTTTCGTACAAATGAATGTCACATTACTTTGATTCTATAGAACTTCTCACTTGAACAAATTTCATTGATATGATGTAAATAACTAGAGAGGTTCCATGAACTAACACTGTCAATTTAATTTGATTGTGATCTATGATTTACCATAGTGTTCTTAAGAATACTTTAACATTCCCTATACACTAAATTGAAGATCTATACATCATATCACCATAAAACATATGGTTATTCCTAGAACAATATACAGACATTGGAATACGTGTTTAGATCATTCTCAAAAGGCATTAGAGGAGGAGGGTATCAGAATATTCTATTGGTACAATTTTCCTACAATAATAGTTTCCACTCATAAATATACGTGGCCCAATTTGATGTCCTTAATATGAAAAAATATTGAACACCTAAATTATAGGATTAAGATGAAAAACCTAACAATTTTGGATAAAAATGGACAAGGAAATGATAGAAAATGTGATGACCATCGAGTTCCATATATCAGCTTCCCAATGTCAACATACGAGCTATATAGAAAATATTTGATGGGAAAAAGAGTTTGAAGATACAGAAATTGTATTCCCTTATATATATATATATATTTTCATATAAGATATTAATGATATATATGAAGAATTTAAATATAATACTCATGTATATATGAACCTTTTAGATTCTTGGTCGCATCTGAGTTGTAGAATGTTTACTTGTACTTCCACCTATAATGTATTAAGGATGTGAAGTATTACATGTATCCTTCCTAAGGATCTAAATACCAGATCTATCACTTGTAATCAAATTAGAGGTGTTATAGCTAAATAATTGTCTCTCTAATAAGGATATAAAATGAAGATCTTGGACCATAGCGATAATTTTGTTTGGAACAATGCGACTCACCTGGTTAAAGTACTATAGAGGAACTAAAAGTATACAGATGTTAAAAGGGAACTGGAGGAAGAGATGACAGAAAATCACCATCACCTATTTTCACCATAGTATATAAGATTCATTTCAAGGGTGAAATTATATAAGGTGGGGAGAATATAACCCCCCAAATATTTTAGGTAGTATTTATCATTATATAATTTGAATATTTGTTTTTCACATAGAATGAAGTTTCAAAAACAATGATATACTACTAAAATATTATCATTTTAAGTATATCATTATAATATAGAATATTAAAAGGAGGTTAATCGCACTGATGACCAAATTATGAAATATATTAGGAAATAATTTTATTTATAAATCCATTCTATTATATAAAAATATGGTATCTTCAAAAAAATGTTTTTAAAATTTCTTATGATAAAATAAATATATTTTTGAAACATTTAGAAAATTAATTTGACTAAAAAACAACATTTTTGAACTCAACATTTACAAATTATATCAGGATGTAATTCTCAATTTTTTAAAATGTTAGAAATTTTAATAAATAGTGAAATATACTCTTTAAAATGGAATAAAAATTTTATTTTAAATACATTACCAAGTAAAAACTATTTTTTGTTCTTTATAAAAAATATATATTCCCTTTTGATTATAATTAATCTCATTATGGACTTTGAAATGATCTTTATACATTAATTTATTATAAAAATTATTTCATAATAAAAAAATTATCCCAAAAAATGTTTTTTGATGCATTTTCATGGTTTAATTTTAAATCAAATTCTATAATTTTTTTAAAATGATATTACATATCTATAATCACATGGTCCATATTAATTTAATAGTTCCCTTTTATTTTTGTAAAAATGAATAATAATTGTGGTAAAATTTTCCACCTCAGTAAATGGTAAATCATTTATTCATTATTAAAAATGGGGGATACGGCCTTAATTATCACCCAATCTATTAATTTTTACACTAATTTCATCCATTAATACATAAAGTTAGAAAATGAGTTATTTATTAGAATCATGTCCATGAAAATTTATTATAAATTATTAATATTAATTTATGTTACAAGATGTGACAATCATTATTTTAATAATATAAAAATTTTATTATGGGGTTTTCCAAAAGATACATTTGATGAAACATTATTTTAATATCAAAATAATGATATTGTCGCCCGTACGTACGTACGGACTACCGTCTCCATGAACGCGATGAGATTCATTCTCCATCGTATCCATTCAAGTATAATTATCATTTGATGATTTAAAAATAATGTTTAAGGAATTTATATCATTCTGGATATGAATAATATACAACCTATCCATGACAACCACGGATTACGTAACAAAACATATAAAAGAAAATGAGTAAGTTAACACCCGAAACGTCGATAATACAAAGATATTATTAACAAAGAAATGTTAAAAGATCATATATGATATCATATTAATGTGTATGATTCTTGTATAATTTAATAACAATTATTTCACCATTATACATGAGTTTAACCTACCCCCATCCAAGGAAAAGTACAAGGTAAGGGTTTATTTTGTAATCTCATCATTATCTGAGGTTGTTTATATGTAATTATCTACTGGGTTCTCTTTATCATCCAATCCATGTTACTTAAAAATGTATTTAAAAACATTTTCACTATTTACTAGACAATGGGTTAAAGTCATTTATACCCTTATTTGTTTTGAAAGGAATCTTTCTGT
Organism: Viscum album; assembly: GCA_963277665.1. Lineage (NCBI taxonomy): Eukaryota > Viridiplantae > Streptophyta > Magnoliopsida > Santalales > Viscaceae > Viscum > Viscum album. The sequence goes on from OY728126.1 coordinate 651,207,275, forward strand.
CGTTTTCCAAATGAGGCACTTTTAACCTTTTTGAAAAATTTAAGGTAAGAATGTATTTTTTTAAACATATATGGTGGTTGCGGCTATTTACCACCGTTATAAAATCGTCAAAGCTTCCCTTGAAATCTTATAAGAATATTTTCAAAGTAAATGTTTTATTTTATAATTATGTGACTTTTAAATTATTTTAAAATGAATATTTTAAGAATTTGTGAAAGGTACACTTTATCAAGATCATAATTTTAAATGTTTTAAAGATTTATCTTTCTAAATCTTTTAGTTAATATCCATGTTTTCAAAATGATTTTAAGGATTTATTTATATGGACATGAATGTTTTGAAATGATATTTCTTTTGAAATGTTTCAATGTGGTATGGGACACTTTGATTCAAAAATCCCTTTTAAATTACGTCCCTTATAAATGTGTGACTTTTCAATGATTTCGAGAAAAGAGATATTTCTCTCAAATTTTTTTGATTTCATCTATGTTAACATCCTTTGATAGATTTTAAGCTTCTTTGAAGTTGATTTATTATGATACAAAACTTTCTTATTGTATGGAAGGTTTTATGATATGTTTTACTATGGATGTGTTATTTTTATACCATTAATGGTTTATGGAGAAAGTATTGACATTTCGTATGCTAGTTTTAATACAAATGTTTCTGTTAGGTTTAAACCTTTTCATATGGGAATGCATTGGACTTAGTAAGTGACGGGTGGAGCCCGCTATAGCTCCACGATGCATCAGTAGGTCTCAAGAGACAAACTAGTGTCTTGGCACAAGGCATTGACAAAATATTATTTGTAGACTTTGAACAAGGCCTTGGATATGTGGTTATGATAGTCTGGCATTATGCATTCCATCATTATGAAAGAGGTTATTGATATTGCATGTGATTATTCGATTAGTAGAATATCCATGTGACTAAGTAAATGGCATTATTTCATTTTATTTTTTCCATACTATGTTGAAGTTCAAGTTTAAAAGGCTTTTGTTTTAGTTATACATTGCCTTAAATGTTTATTCTTATTTACGAATGTTTCTTCTATATTGTTATCCTTACTACGAGTTTGAGCTCACCCCTTTGCTATGTTTTATTTTTCCCATGATTCCAAGAGTGTGTTGTGATTGATATGAATGGTTAAGACAAGGGAATAATGGAATTCATAAAGGATTGTTTAAGTTGATTTGTATGTTATGAAGTGTAATGTAACATTCATGCATGTAATCTATATTCTAGGACTGCTAAACTGGTCGGTCCTTTGGGAATTGATTCCTTGTATTCATGCCAATGTATTAAACTTATTCACCGACTCTGGGTAACTCGGGTCGGGGAGTTATAGTTGGTATCAGAGGAAGTTTAGCAACAAACCTGGAAACTAGATTTAGATAAACTCTGATTAGAGAACATAGCCCTAAGATAGACTTTGAAGATTATCATAGAAGAACTTCCTAGAATTTTGGTATTGTAGAGATTTTGTGATTTTTCCCGAGCAATACATCCCTGTCTGGATACGAGCAGGTAGAGACGGCTCTGGCACAGATGTACCTAGGCGTAAATCCCGAAAACACCGCTTTGAGCTAGACATGAACAAAAACTGGTGCACGACAACGGGCCTTGCTGAACTCTTGGTTACAACACTCTTGGGGGATATGCTTAGGATAATCCTCATTTTCTTTACAAACCATTATGAAGGGCTCATGAGTATATACTTACTCAATGAAAACATTTTTATGATTATGGATTATATCCATAAACTGTTCAATTTGCACTAGGTATTTTACAAGTTTGGAATTATTCATTGCAATTCATTAACTGGCATAGTTTATGCAATTGTATTGAAATGGCGCCCAGTAGAAGGAATGTGAACTCCAGTAATACATATGATCCAAAGAGTAAGAAGGATCATATCTTTTATGGTATTAATCCATCATTTAGAAGGGAAATAGTCTCCCACATATTATCATCGTATTAAGAAATAGTATCATGTGTGGATAATATAACTAAAGATTTCACTGATTCCTATGGCTTTGAAGGGAAGAAGGAGAAAAAAAGGATAGAAGATAGAAAGGTGGATAATGGGAAGAGGGAAAATAAGAATTTCCCCATATGTGATAACTGTGGGAAGAAACACCCTGGAAGTTGCCTGAATCAAATGGGAGTTTGTTATAAGTGTGTTGGAAAAGGGCACCAAGTACGTGACTGCAAGGGTAACAAAATAGTTTTCAAATGTACAATGCTTCATTTTCAAGGAGTTTGGACACTACATGAACCTATCATCAAACTATCCCGCAAATGATGCTACTGGATAACAATCAAGTTATGATACTACCACAGATAAAGAGGAATAATTAGAGTTCTTATGTTTATTATGTCATTTGAGTGTTGTATCAGCAATGTACTTTTTATAATAATTATAGAGTATATAAGGATTATACTGCAGTACTATTTCATTGAGGATTTGAGATTTTATGGTACTATGAAAAGTGACTCTACAACAAGTTAAACTTTTTGGAAATTACATGGTTAAAGGAAATATAAACCTTAATATGGTCCTAATATAGAGGTACTTATTTTTGAATAAGATATGGTTGATTTGGGTAAATTATATTGGATATTCTTGACTAATTTGAAACCGATTAAAGATTTGTATAATCCATAATTGTTTGAGTTTACAACATTTTTTGATGGATGAAGTATATCCAGCATTCTATATGGAATAAGGGAGGATGAATGTAATCAATAAGGATTATGGTAATTCAGGATGTTTTAGTGTTTTAAAAGAATACATGATGAAGATATTCATATGCTATTACGAGGTAAAAAGGATCTACATTATGTTTAATTTCCTTATAAATGTTGGAATGTGAGTTTGGACAGAATTATTTTGGATAATTCTAGTTTGAGATTAATTTTGGATTGCCATAAAAGGACAACCCGGACGTCGGGCAGCAACCTGTCGCGACCGGCAAGGCTGTGAGACTTGAACCCGCATCCGAAGGGAGACAAGGGTGTATCACCTACCACTGGTCCACGAGATTTCCTGGATTAAATAATGTATTTTATTTTAAGAAGGTCTATAATATTAATTATATATTCATTTTTTTACCCAAAATGAATAGGTTAAATAAAAAAAAATATTTTTTAAGTTCTATTATATTTTAGAGTAAAATATGAGTTTGTGGTAGAAATTAGTTAAAAGATGGAACTCTAATTTTCAAGTATATATTTTTCTTCTCCTCTTATTCTATAAAGAAATTAATTCATATACTTTATTGAAGGGATCTTAAAAACAAAAATGTGTTATCCTAATACCTTATGTTTTGTTGAACCGATGGCATTTTAAATCCTCATAGATTACTGAATTTAAGGACATCAATTTTAAACTTGTTTAATAATGATGACCTAAATCACCACCTATAAATATATACATCTTTTCTACAATTATATGTCTCTAATTTACACCAATTTTATCCTAATCGAGATCATCGTTTGGTGGAGACCTTTCATTTCTCTTTTCCTCTTATTATGAATAAATTTCATTAACAAAATTTCCGATGTGGGGTTTTCCACAAAGATATTTTCGATTTTAAACCTTTATTTTCGAAGAATAATTTCAAATTGTGAGGAAGCAATTTATTAAAGGAGGGAAGAATGTAACACCCCATGATTTCATAGTATGTACTTCTTCAAAACAATTCAATAACTTGCACTACACGTAACACCGAGTTCAAGCACACTATGACTTACCAAACAAGCCATTAAAAAGAGGTTATGAATAGTATTAACTAAATTTTTAACCTTATATAATCCTTATAATTTTAAAATCCATATTATGAGTTTCTTAGATATAATGTAAGAACAAATTCCTTTTTTCGGATAAAAGAAGTATTTTTCAATATTGCACTTTTACCATCTTTAATAGTGAACCCTTTTTAAATTCAATATTTTAAACTTTTATATATTCAATTTCACTAAATAAATTTATTCTTTAGAATTGGGACATAAAAAAATTTACAATGTAACACCCCAAGCTTCCACGGTACGATTCTCTTTGAATAATACAGTAGCGTGTGTTGTACGCAACTTCGAGTTCTAACACACACTACAACCAATCAAACTAGCCGTTAAGAATAGTAATACCTAATTTTTGAAATTTTATAAATTTTATCTCTCAAAATGGACTTCATTTTTGTATTCAGAATATCGAATTTAGCCTAGGGTAAAATTTTGGTACTTTTCGGATAACTTTTATATTTTGATGAATAATGAAAATTACTAAATTTTAATTAAAAACAACTTTTTTATTCAAAATAATTAGTAGTGATAAATTATGAATTTGAGTGGTTTTAAATTATATTTAGAATATATTTTTACCATTTAATACAATGTTTTTCATTGGACAAAACTTCACATTTAAACCAGATATAAACAGGTGTCAATCTTTTGATAATTGTTATCTCATAAAAACTCGCCTTTTGTTTTAACAACGGAAATTAATTTTAAATTAATTTCTGCCACTTCTGTGTTTTGAATTTGGAAAAATTGATTCCATATTTGGAATCTGGATGTTCAAATTGTGTAAATAGGTAACTTTTATTTTTAGACATTTTGAATAATTACTTCGGTAAATATTTTATTTACCATGGTTAATGAATAAATCCAGTAAATAAGGGTTAAAAATAATATTATAATAATAAAAAATTTCCCTAAAACGTTTCCTAACCTTATTGGGTGATACATGTCTGACCATGGGTATCTTTGGGTCGATTTTGGGACCCCATGGAGCCACTTGTAAGTGATAGGGACACTTTATTTTAATTAAGTTAAAATGAATACCAAAATGACACAAGCATATATCTTTTAGAAAAACAATTTTACATAGGGATATATAGGTTATTTTTTCGACTATTGATATTCATTAGAAATCTAAAACGATTTATTACATAATGATATTTTATTTATAATTTTTAGACATTAAATAATTTAATTTATTTATGACACAATGATGATGAAGTAATTACCATAATAGTGAAAAATTAAAATAATTGATATTATAAATACCCAAATAAATATAATTTGAGACTTTTTATGAATTAAACTAATTTTATAGATTAATATTACATGTTAGTATTGATTTAATTTACTTTTCTAGATGTAATAATTCTGTTATGATTTTTACAAAAATCAACTATTGAATAGTGTCAAAATTGACATAAAAGAGTTTTTAAAATAAATATTATATTATTAATTGATATTAAATTCCTAAAAATCTAGGTTTAGGACAAAAGACTTATATAAGGATAGGTGTATCATTAATGTACCACTTGGGGGTCTGTTGGATGTATATTGTATGTTTATTAACTATATAATATAAAAATACAAAGTGACATGGTAAGTGTCAAATTAATTAACTAAGAGTTAATACTTAAAGATACGATTAATATAGTAACTGAAACCTGTCTAAATCCAACTGGTTGAGTGGTTTTAAACCTATAATCATCTTAACCTTTAAATAATCTACTTTGGAGCCATTAGAATCCAAATATTAATTTATTAGAAAATAATATTTCTAACTTTTCCAAAGGTGCCCCTCACCCCTCTTATAAAAGGGCACTCCCCCTTCTCACTAATTCACACAATAAAAGCCTTTTTTATCGGCCAAACCCTTCCCAAATACTCTCTAAACTTCTCTCAATACAACCTAGAGGCCTTATTTTGATCATAAAGCCAACCTGAAGAGCCCTTTTGATCAAATCATAAGGAAGAACCCGAAAAAGAGGTAATGTTTTCACCACCCTTTTTCAAATTCGTTTCATCTTCAACTTCTTCTTTCTTTGTTATTACCATTGTAAAATAATTAATCCAGTATCTCATATATACTGTAATATTATTATAAATATGGTACAACCATATTCAGTATTCTATCCATTCTTTGAATGACATGTCACCATACGTGCGTACGTACGGCTTACCGTCTCCACGTCGTGGTGTAATTGTTATTCAATATATTATTATTTGGATGGGTATAATAATGATTTATAATTCATGTAAATAATAAATATAACATGATAATGATTCTGTATATATGATATACCATCCAATTATATATTATTTTATTATCAAAAGAATGATATTGTCGCCCGTGCATACGTACTGGCTACCGTCTCCACGAATGCGATGAGATTCATTATCCATCGTATCCATTTAAGTATAATTATCATTTTATGATTTAAAAATAATGTTTAGGGACTTGATATCATTATGTATATGAATAATATACAACCTATCCATGACAACCACGGATTACGTAACAAAACATATAAGAGAAAATGAGTTAGTTAACACCCGAAACGACGATAATACTAAGATATTATTAACAAAGAAATGATAAAAGATAATATATGATATCATATTAATGTATATTATTCTTTTTTAATTTAATAACAATTATTTCACCATTATACATGAGGTTAACCTACCCCCATCCAAGGAAATGTATATGTTAAGGGTTTATTTCGCAATCTCTTCATTATCTTAGGTTGTTTATATGTAATTATCTACTGAGATCTCTTTATCATTCACATAAATGTTAATTAAAAATTTATTTGAAAACATTTTTACTATTTACTAGACAATGGGTTAAAGTCATTTTTACCCTTATGTGTTTTGAAATGAATATTTCCATCATTTTCCAAACAAGGCACTTTTAACCTTTTCGACAAATTTTACGTAAGAATTTCTTTTTTTTAACTTATACGGTGGGTACGGCTATTTACCACCGTTATAAAATCTTCAAAGCTTCCCTTGCAAGCTTATAAGAATATTTTCAAATTAATTGTTTTATTTTAAAATTATGGGACTTTTAAATAATTTTAAAATGAATATTTTAAGAACTTTTGAAAGGTAATCTTTATCAAGATCATAATTTTAAATTTTTAAAGATTTATCTTTCTAAATATTTTAATTAATGTCCATGTTTTCAAAATGATTTTATGGATTTTTTTATATGGACATGAATGTTTTTAAATGATACTTATTTTCAAAAGTTTCAAAGTGGTATGAGACACATTGATTCAAAAATATCTTTTAAATTACATACTTTATAAACGTGTGACTTTTCAATGATTTCGAGAAAGTGATATTTCTCTAAAAGTGTTTTGATTTCATCTATGTCGACGTCCTTTGATGGATTTTAAGATTATTTGAAGTTGATTTATTATGATACAAAACTTTTGTATTGTATGGAAGGTTTTGTGATATGTTTTACTGTGGATGTGTAATTTTTATACCATTCATGGTTTATGGAGAAAGTATTGACATTTCGTATGCTAGTTTTAATACGAATTCTTATGTTATGTTTAAACCATTTCATATGGGAATGCATTAGACTTAGAAAGTGATGGGTGGAGCCCGATATAGCTCTTCGATGCATTGGTAGGTCTCATGAGACAAACAAGTGTCTTGGCACAAGGGCTTGACAAAATATTATTTGTATACTTGGCACGAGTCCATGGCTATGTGGTTATGATAGTATGGAATTTTTCATTCCATCATTATAAAAGAGGTTATTGATATTGCATGTGATTATTCGATTAGTAGAATATCCATGTTAATAAGTAAATGGAATTAATTCATTTTATTTTTTCCATACATTGTTGAAGTTAAAGTTTAAAATTCTTTTGTTTTTGTTATACATTGCCTTAAATATTTATTATTATTTATGAATGTTTCTTCTTTATTGTCATCCTTATTGGGCGTTTGAGATCACCCATTTTCTATGTTTTATTTTTCCCAGGATTCCATGAAGTTTATTGTGATTAATATGTAGGGTTAAGTCAAGGGAATAATGGTATTCATAAATGATCATTTATGTTGTTTTGTATGTTATGAAGTGAAATGTAACATTCATGCATGTAATATATTTTACAAGACTGCTAAAATGATCGGTCCTTTGGGACTTGATTCCTTGTAATCATACCAATGTATTAAAATAATGCACCGACTCTGGGTAACTGGGGTCGGGGTGTTTAAAAAATAATCATTAATCATGGTAAAAATAAAATTTGGTTTCTGTCTCTACAATGCTTTCATTGCGCCCATAACCATGATACATATGTATGACCATAACACAGGGGTGAATCCACATATGGAGAATCATGCTGTGTTCAAATGTAGACAATCATTTTTCCAATTACAAGGAAATATATTGGATGGAAAGACAAGGATATAGCATATTGGAAAGACCCTGAGTGATATGGAAAATCTTTGTATGTAACCCATATATCATGTACCCCTATATGGTAGGCAAGCCATTTACCTTCAAGGACACGACATGGTGAAGAAGCAAGACCACACATCATGTGGGCCCTCTCTCACACTATGTACCCATTGGTTCCTATTTTTTGGAAATATAAATATTACTTTTCATGTTTTTTTAATTGGAATGTTAGACCATGTGTTCCCTTTTCTAATTTTTTTCATCATAGAACACGATGGTGAAATCCGATATCAATTTTGAGATACTATGTGAAATTTGCAGGATATGATGATTATTGAGGTGATACCCAATGATAATAGTGATAAAGTTGGATCACAAATGGCTTCACTTAGAGTTGTACCTCAAATAACCTTTGGAATGGGTCTGGTAATATTTCGTTAGAATCCCCTCTAGGATCGGGAGTGGATCTTCTATTACCAGAGTCGAACCCCATGTCACATTATGGAATGAGTCCCCAACCTATAGAGTGGAACCCCCATCATCTTAGGAACCGATCCCCTACCCTCTGAGTTGAACCAAAAAATGAGATAGGTCTTATTTCAACAATGACCAGAGTGGATCCCCACATTCACACCAGGTAGTGGTTCTGCAACCTATAGAGTGGAACCCCCCAAATAAGAATGGGGAAAGAGTCTTGTACCTTTAATATAGAACCCACTAACTGATAGGTCACGTGTCTTCATGATAGTATAGTGGAATCCCCATGATGAATCAATCCACAAGCCTTGTACTGAAATATATATAGTGGAACCCACTGATGTGTCATGGTGCAGGTCCTCAACAAATACATATAGAGTAGAATACTCCTAACAAACAAGGGTTTGTGTCCTCTACATGATGTTTGTTCCCCTTTGATTGTGTGGAATAGTGGTGAGTCATGGCCCTTTATAGAAATAATTTTGTTTAGATTCATGAGATGTCGGGTATTGTTGATGGACAATTGGAATTGTTGGAGACACATCTTCATAAGATGAAATGTGAGATCGATATCCCCTTACTCTCTTTTTTGGAATTCATTTTGATTAATGATATATATATATATAAATATATCCATACCTTGTGATTTTTTATTCTCTCTCCATGGGTTATAAAGAATTGTGGGCTATGCCACGTTCTTTCTATTTTTAGATTTTATGTGGTTGGATTTTCTACTCACATTTAATAAGAGGAAAATAATCACTGTGTAGTTCATTTACACACCATGTTAAGACCCTTTTTTGGATGAGGTTACTCTATCTAAGTTTGGGTTGAGATATTATATTTCACTTTATGCTCCATCTTATGTACTATTCTCCAATATTTCTATTAAAATTGTATCTATTACTACTCCATCATTATTTTTTAGGCTGTCCTACTGTGTGTATATATATATATATGTATTCAATCCCACATGGAATTTTACCACATGTGCTATGTATTATGTAGACGATAGTCATGTCATAGGTATCTTCAGCAGATCATAGGGATACTTAATAATTTTGACCATGTAAGGTGGTCGAATCATAGTGATCAAGGCCTAGGATCTCTCAGCCTTTTACATCAATGTTTATTATATGTTTGGACTTTTCTCTAGTTGGTCATTTTCCCCATTACATTTTCGTTTAAATGACCATACTTTTGTAATATCTAGATGATTCTAAAGAATGGTTGAATACCTAGTGTTTTGTATCTTTTTCATTATCCCTATGTAATTTTTCATTTATATCAATGTGTGTGTGCATAAAGGTATATTAGAAAAAGAAATACCCATGACAGTTAATCATTTTATGCTTGTTTTAACCCTATAGCCAATAGAGACTGGCTTGGGGTAGTTGTAGTTCATGCCATAGTTTTGTTCTGGTCTTAAAAGATTGGCATTAGAGGTGGTTCAATACCTCTTATGGTGTTTAGAGTATTCCACTTACAAGGATCTGGATAAGATTAGGTATATAGATTCATTGTTTCTCTTGTGAAGTGCATAGGATAGGGATTATGGTGGTTATTCAAGTAGACGATATATCCTTTCAATTTGACCTTGTCTACCTTTTTTCGACATGAAATATCGGGATATTAGTATCATGGATCATTGGTGCATGAATTATATAGGATAAAGTCTTTAACCAACCTTATTGAGTCCACCCCCTATTTTAATATTATATATATATATATATGTATCCTCATTTGTTAATGGTATGTCTTGATTACAGTTTATGGATGCCTCTATGACGACCACCATACACGATACCAGTTCCAAATCATGTTGATGATCTAATGAGTGATGTGGCCTTAATTCAGGGTCTATCTTATAATATTCTATCTCAAGGTGTGATTATAGTAGAAACTCCACATGTTTCATAGCATACCATTCCAGCATAGAAGGTTAATAATTAACACAAACTCATCATGATCTGTGAGTTATAGAGATAGAGGATAATAATGTTTTGCAGCGAGCCAGCTCCATATGCATTAATGGACTATCCAGATTCAGTGGTCCATGTATTCAGGATCATCTAGAACCAAATAAACTATGTCATTACATTGGAAGCTAGCCTTTTCTAAAGAGAATCTGGGAAATGTTGGATCATTGATACCCAGTGGGATGATGAGTAAACACTCTCCTGGATAGAATTAAATAATCTATTCATTGAGGAGTTATACCCCGTATTTTTTATGTTCTAATATATGAGATTATAGAGCTATATTAGGGATGGATGATGACGAATGACTACACATTGTGGTTAGTAAAACATACACTATACTCCCTTCGTATGATCTGGGTTGGATACTTCTGAGAATAGAATTATGAGTTTGGACATGGTAGAGAGATCCATCCTTGTGTAACACCATTGTGGAACCCCACATTTTACTTGGTGTTGGAGAGGGAACAACTGACATATAGATTTCTGTCATACAGAATCTAAGAATATAAGGATGGTAGTGGGTTTCATAGAGTTGATATGTCTTTATTATCCAACATGCACAAGAGGATGGGTTCTTGGCATTTTACACCTCCCCATGATCATGGATAAACACATGGTCTGGGGAAGAATAGAGGGCTAGTGTATCCTAAAGAAGGATGGTGACACACTTGTAATGTGTGAGGTACCATAGAATAATAAAGGATGACTCGATGTGATGTGGAGGAAATGAATATTAAAGAAGGACCATTACTACAGAGGATGCACCGTGATAAGGGATCGCCTAGGCGAGGGTATGGTGGTACCCAGGGAGGTGAAGCTAGAAGAGTAGTAGAAAGTGTTATGGGTGTTGTAAGAAGCTATGAGATCCTTCCACAAACACCACCATGTCACCCAAATCATTCTTACGAAGTTGGAATCTGGTGCCATGACTAACTATAGGCTATGAAGGCTTATGACCCCACAACACACAAGATTATTAGAGGTATGCTATGTGTTTATTTTATTATTTCTTTCTTATTAGTAAGAAAGTGTTCTTGTAATACATTCATATCTATAATCCAAGTGTGAGAGCTAGAGACCCCCTTTGGGGGGTAGCCCAATACCTTCATCTTATGGTTCATATAGGAAACACTAATTTCATGTCATATATCTACCATCAATGTGAGCTGTCTCTTTGTGAAGAGTGGTTAATGTGAACATTTTGGAGGTTATAATAGAATCATACGATAAAATATTTGGTATTTTTTTCATATAAGTGGTCTAAGACCGTATTTATTATCACTATTGATGAGTTAGATGCCTTTGCACTAACAGAAAGAGATTCACTTTTATTGGTGGGAGAGGTCTCATAAAAGGGAAAATGAGTTTTTTCATGAAGGATACTATAGGATATAACCCTTTAGTTGGTGATTATATCCCTCATTTCACCAAGATATTCAAAAATATTGATTCATTTAGTTGTGGATGATTGTGTGGATGACTTCCCTAGGTAAATTCTATGACTACATCTAAGGCAGTGATGTGGTTTTGTATTGAGATTCATACATGGAACACCTAGATATCATCTAAGGCATATCGTATAGCCCCTACTAAGCTCCAGGAGTTTTGATTTTAGTTATAATACCTTCATGGATAGTGTTTCATCAGGCCTAGTTTGTCTGCTTGGGAAACTCCACAGATGTTTGTGAAAATGTTGGATCCGATATTGTGGCTTTTCATGGACTATCATCGCCTAAACCGAGCCATGATAAATAAAAAGTACTACTTTCTAAGGATTTCAGACCAGTTTAACTAGTTGCAATGCATGAGATGGTTCTCAATGATTGATCCCTTTTTTGGATTCCATCTATTGAGTGTTCGTGATGCTGATATCCTAATTGTGGACTTCTGATGTCGTTATAGACACCATGAGGTCTAGGGATTCCCTTTGGTGTGAAAAATTCATCATCCATGTCTATCAATTTTATAAACACGGTATTCTAGCGGTGATTGGATTTTTTATCAATGAAATAAAAATATACTCTGTATCGGAGGAGGAATATAATGATCACTTGAGTATGGTTATCTGGTTACTTTGAGAGTACCATCATCATGGGAAACACTTGATGTTTCAGTTTTAGATTCATGAGTTCTAATTTCTATGGCATGTCATCTATGAGAATGGTTTTTCTATGCACCCAGAAAAGATGATTATATTTCCTTATTGGGATCTAACATAGTGTGTGTTCTAGGAACAAAAGTTTTATGTCTTTGAAGCGTACTGCGATAGGTTTTTGGAATAATTCTCTATAATTGGAGTTCTATTGAGTGCTCTAACATAGAAAGGGAAGTTTTTAACTAGATTGAGAAGTTCCACAGGGCATTTGAGAAGTTAAGGATGTGGATAATGAGTGATTCTTTTTGAGACTACTAGAGGAGGGTGTAACGTAAAATGTATATTGTGTTTCCACAGTATTGGGGATCTATTATGTATCGATGCAGTTTTAATATGTTATCACCTTGGGGTTAAGGAACATGTGAACCACATGTAGAACAACATGATCCATAACCTAGAACCGATAGTGGTATTATTAACCCAATGTATGATGTGGCACTATATTATGGCATAGAGATATTTCGTTTACTCAAACCATTAGAGTCTTTGTTACATCTTCACATTGATGGAATTGATCTTGAAAAACAGGCACTAGGGTAGTTTTTAGTGGACTATGACTTCTAAAAATACTATTCACTAGGGAAGGGAAAAATTGATGCATTTTACATTAATAATAATTCTAAGAATCTCATGTTGTGAGAGGCTTCATAACAGTTGGTTTCCTTGTATTTGAAATTGGTGGAGTATGAGGGTTCAAATTTTCCACAATCGATTGTGTTGTGTTCTCCACTTCTCAATCATCTGAAAGATTACTATATGGGTTGCATCGACTGTGAGACCTTATATGACTAGATATCCAAATAATATTCACTATATAGATATTCATATGGGGAGAATGACATAATCATTTTCCAGGTATATATGGTGGTTCGAGTCATGATGATGGGGGAGTTAAAGTGAGAGTAACACACATCTACCATTAGTATACATTACATTATAGGAATGATGTTTACCCAAATTTGGCATAAATTTCAATGTTCAAACTTGTGACAGAGCATAACTGAGTTAGTATGGTGGTTCCTCATGTATTAGAAAGTAAAGGATGATCACCTTGTTTTAGTAGGTATGATGAATTTTTATTAAATACAATATTGGAAAAGGGATATTATGCAATGTCCTTATAAAAGGTATTTTTTACATAGTGAAGGGCCATGACACAATTGGTGTGATAGTTGACTGCTTCATGATGATGGAACACTTACATGCTATCAGAGAAAATATTTTGATAAAGAGTTTGTGGTAGTTGGACTTATATGGGATTTTTTCCATTCACATGGCTTCCTCAATAATTTCTTATGATCGAAATGCGTAGTTTACATCAAAATTATGGAGAGGCACATATGATGAAGTCTGGCCCCATAAGATAATTAGTGTATAATTTCACACTAAGAAATATGGGATGACTGAACACATATACAAGGGTTTGGATGATATGTTGAGGGCTTGCATGTTTTACATCGTCTAGAGTTGATAGGATCGCACTCACTTGGTATAGTTTGCGTAAAATTAAAACAACAACTATACCATTATCATGGAAAAAGATGAGGCAATGTATGAGAGACCCTCAAGGTCACCCTTACGAGGGATAGAGAGAAGAGAGAAGACTCTTGTGGGCCCATAGATGGAAACAACGAAAATAGATAAGGTCAAGGAAATCTAGGAGTTTTTAAGGAAAAATAAAATCTTGTAGAGATATTATGTATATTATTATTGTAGGCCTATTATGTTTGAGTAGGGAGACCACGTTTTCTTTAGAGTATCCCCATGATGAGGATTCTAGAGGTTTTTTCTTATATGGAATGCTATACCAAATGTTTGGCAGGCCATTAGAGATACTACAGAGGGTTGTTGAGGTTTCTTAACTCCTCACGCTACCCCGATTTCTCAAGTGGGTGCATTACATCTTCAACCTATCATAGCTAAGGATATACATGTTTAACCGTGTAGATGACATTGATTGTAAGAGATGGACATAGAGATTGAGGCCACCTTTTTCGATCATGCAGAAAAAAAATTAATATATATATGAATGAAACATATGTGGATGAACCATCCCCTTAGATAAAATGTTGTGGAAGCACATAAACAAGGAGGTGAGCTCCTATGAGTGGGAGTTCCAGATGCAGGTTCAATATCCCATGTTGTTAGTTTTGTTTTTTCTTTTCATGGATGGAAATATTTAAAGGTGAACGATGTAGAGACATGATTACTTCCATCTATGATTTAGAAATATTTAAATGAACACACACACACACACACACACATATTTATATTTATTCATTGTTTTGAACTGAGATATTGGGTCATTTAGATACCAGGTGTGCCTAAAATAAATATTAATAAAATACATAAAATATTTTATATTACGAACATGAGGGTTCATAAATACAATTGGACAACATATAAAAATTTCCATGGATCATAAATATGAGAAAATGTATGAGTCTATAATGATTTTTTACCCTAGGACTGAATTAAACTTCCCTGACATGGGGAGTTTTAATATCTATTATATTGACGGTACATTAATTGGATAAGTAAATGAATGAATTTAATTAATTGATTAGTCTAACCAAAGTAAAATATTTATATTTATACATAAATGTATACTTTACGATGCTTATCCTTATAATTCTAGAACCATTGAGAGTTTATCTTTCTACTTTTCATTGGAAAATCATTCCAAGAGACTACGAAACCCTTAATTAGAGATGATCAGGAAACATAGAACATAGAAACTCCCATTGAACATTGATGATCATGTTATTCAACTAAGAATGATCCAATATCTATGTAGGAATCATTATTTTTTTCATTATTCCCTCTTTGAATAAATTTATTTGGAGGTTCAATCTCCTCTATTATTCTATGCCAATTTTGGCCTTTTCTTGTACCCACATACCTATGGAGTTGGAGTTTTCAATAACAAAAATATTTAATTCTTTGATTGTTGTCCATGAATGTCTAAAAAATGATGGTATTTTTTTATTATGTCGTCCCCCCTCAATTGCATTGTGTTATTCACCAGTAGGACCATTCTCTATTGGCATTCCATTTCCATGTGGTATACAGTCCAAAAAAATAACTAAAACTGTGAAAAAATCATGAGAAAGGGACAGATCGATGAATAATCAGAAGATATTACATGTTTGGTTGGTTTGGATGATCATTTTTTATGATCCAATATCTAATAATCAACGGGTGATATATATTGGGTGATAGGTTCACGAGACAAATTTCTCATGGTTCGACTTAATAATTTTACAGCTACAAGATTTCCATAAATGCTGAATCATGACTATATGCACTAATTTCAAGAGGAAACATAATGAGATTTGTGGTGGAATGGCATAAATAAAAACATGGATCACAAATACATGAAATTAAGAAAATCATGACAATAATAAATATACTATGATGGACAAATGACTGTTAGTATCATGGTTCTAAAGGCTAGGGGTTTGTGTTTTTATAAGGATGGTGTGCCATGTAGACACCCTAAATTACATGTACCTCTATCCTCGTGTGTATTAGATGTGTGAAAAAACACTTGCCTAGACAAATTCAACGTACCTAAGTACATATGAATGACCACATGGTCCACACCCCGTGTTGAGTGGCATGCCGTGTACTAAATTAGATAGACACTGGGTAATGTAAACATACACTACTTGAATACATGGACATGACCAGATGACATGGGTTAGACCCCATGTGGAAGGTTCATTCAATATATATCCTCCACATTATATGTACCAATAAATAGATGGTGAGTCATATACCATCAGGGACACAGATAGATGGAATGTTTTTACCACATGTTGTGTGGGTCCCGTCACTCGATGTGTACCTATTGGTTCCTATTCAAGGACACATCAATCTTCTATATTTCCTGATTTTGACCATAAATTTTGTCCCACGAGTAGCCTATTCTAAGGGATTTTAGGCATAGAACGAAATGGTTACCTCAGTTGCTGATTTTGTGATATGATGTGAAATGTTTCATGCTTGGAATTTATTGACGTGACGCCCAATGATGACAATGATCAAGGTGGACCACGAGAGGCTTATTATAGAGTGGAACCACCCCTCCGCATTAGAACGAATCCTTTAACTTTAGATTGGAACCCCATAACAAATAGGGAGTGGGTCTATGATGACTAGGGTCCAACCCCCTATCACACTAGTGTGCAGTTCCTTGACCTATAGAGTCGAACCCCCCATAATATTATGAGTGGGTCCTCTACCTTCCATGTGAAACCACATATTAGGTATTTAATAGGACCTTCATGTCTAATGTGGAACCCCTATCACACAAAGGATCCCTTACTCAAACTATAGAGTTGAATCCCAAATCGTTTGGTGTCAGTTTACTCAACCTTCCAAGTGGAATCACCATATTAGATTTGGTGAGCGTGCTTGTGACCCTACTGTAGAACCACCATGACAAATTTATATGAGAGTCCTTTATGGATACATATGGATTAGAAACTAACATACATATCTGAGAACATTTCCTGTATATGTAACTATAAATTTAATCCCCAATGAAACACTAGGGTGTGGGGCCTCTACTTGGTGTTTGTACCCCCTAAGCAATGGGACACAGATGCATGGTGTGGTCCTTCACACAATTACTTCAGGGAAGATGTGTGTGATGATGGGAATCATTTGTGGACCCTTAGAAATATTGGAGAATATTATTTCTAGGCTGATATATGATATGGATATCCCCTTACTCTCTCATTTAGGATCCTTTTGATAGACCATATATATATATATATATATATATATATTCACACATATCCATTCCTTTGGATTTGGTCAGTTTCATAACATGGGCTGTGAAGAAGTGCGGTATATTCCATGTGATTTCAATTTTTAGCTTCTCATGGATAGATGATTCTACATTACATGTATTGGTAGCAAGTAATAAATGTGTTGTTCATCACCACACATTGTTGAGATCATTTTGTTTGGATGAGGTCACTCTCTTTTGGTTTGGGTTTATTTATTATATTTCACAGTATCATGCATCATTTGAACTATTACATTGTCTTTCTATTCTTGTTATATAAAATATTGTACCCCATAATATTTTGGGGAGTCCAGTTGTGTATTTATAAACTCACCTCATTTTGGGTGTTTCCCGCATGTGTCGAGTCTTATAAAGATGAAAGGACTGTCATTGGTGTCTCTATGGAATCATAGGAATAACTAGTACATTATACCACGCATGATGTTATCAACATGGAGATCATGGGAGTGGATCCCAATGAGTATTAATTTATATTTTCTCTAGATGTGGAATATTTCTATTTGGTCATATATTTGGTCCCTTGACATTTTAGTTTACACAACTGTATTCTTGTATTGTCTAGAGGTTTTACATACATGGTTGGATCCCTAGTTTTTTGTATCTTTTTCATTATCCCTTAGTAATTTGTCATCAAGATGGATGTGGGTGTGAATTAAAGTTCATGGGAAAAGGTATTCCCATGATAGTTATTCCTTCAGGCCTCGTGTCTCGACCATGTCCATCGGAGATGGGCTTGGGATAGTTGTGGCTCAACCTCAGGCATGGGTTGGTTTGTGACAATTTAATAATTAAAAAATCAATTAAATGATATTAATAATATTGAAATAAATATAATTTTTTGTATTTAAGTTGACCAACTAATTATCTAGATGACCAAAGAATATTTAGGATGTAATATAATATTGTTTGGATTTTTACGTGATTTATTGGTTATTATAGATTCAATGGAATGGATAGTTTTGAATTTAAAAATAATCATATTTTAGGTAATTAATATATAATAAAATATTTTAAAATAAGAAAAATATATAAAAAATACATGGTAAAAATTATATACCATTTAATTTCATAAATTGGATATTAATCATCTAATTACACAATGTATGTTAGAAATTACAACCTTGGATTATTGAAAACTTGTTTACTGTAGTTCAAAATAAAATATACTGAATAACGGTTATTCAAAATAATAATTTTTAATATAAAACTATAACATGTATAATTTTTTTTGAATGTTATTAAACCCTTATATTATATTATCTCTTAATATATTCCTATATGCTGGAATTTTTTTAGAAAATTAATTTATTATAATTTAATATTATTTTAAATTTCTAAAAAACACCCATCTCCCCCCTTAGAAATACCACCCATCATTACCCCTTATAATTACACCATATAATCCTTTTAATTTTAATATATTATGTTCAATTCTTGTACCAATCCTTTTACACACTTATAATATAAGATAATCTCACCAGAAGACAAAATATGTGTTCCGTAAGGGATCCTTCAATGATGTGATATTCAAGAGGTTACATTCTCATGATGCCACTTTCAATTTCTCTTCATATTCTAAAATATCATAACCTCATTAATCTAAAAAATGATAATAAAATTACTACGATTTTTATTATATAACATTATATTTCTAATATTTTATATCATATTTATATCTTTTTAAATCTCATCTTAATTATATAAATGAAACCACTGTCCAAATTATTGAGGTTAACTGTCTCTGGGGTTAAAGATTTTTTTGTTTTTCATTACTTCCATTAAGGTATGACATAATGCTGTTATCATGGTTAAATCAGATTTAAAATTTAGTTCATAAATTACTTCATCATCTATAAGTAATATATAAACAGAATATTCTATAAAATTAAACTATTTCGTGTTGGTTGGAAAAAATTCCAAAATGAAACTAACCAATTATCATTAACATCTTACCAAATGAACCATCCAAATTTAGGGAAAAATGATATATGAGAACATTTTAAGATATTTATATGAATTAATTCTATATAATTTCACTTTTTGATAATTATTCCAATTTTATGAGAATATCCATAATTTTACACAAGTGAACCGAACATGAAACAATGAAATAAATGCACTCAAAATAATGAAAATGTACATTATAACTTATTCAAATGGTCATAAAATAACCTAATAATATTATAATAAAAAAATATAACAGAATATAAATAAGTTATTTAATGAATCTAATTTCATTATATAAGATATTTTTTTCAAATGCAGATTATGTTCCTACATATGAAAAAGGATCTCTTCGAACATCATATTTCCATTATGTTACACATTATCTAAACTTTACTAAATAATTGAATTCGTTATTTTTATAAACTTAAAATATATAATTTTTATATATACCAATCTTATTTATGTATTTCAATTCATTATTAATTGATGTGTAAATTTTTTTTATAGGGTTGCCTTATAAATTCCCCTTGATAAGAAAATCCTATTAAATGGATAATTAGTTTTTGTTACCCATTTCCATGTATACTACATGAAATATTTTAAGACTAAAATATAATTATGAAATCACTTAACTTATCATGAAATGATATGTTAGCTAATTTTTTTTAAAGAATTAACCCTTTATCCTCTTTAGATGCTCCTTATTCTTTTCCTTAAAACAAAACTTCTATGAAACATTTCTACAGTAAAATAACAACTATTTATAATATTTTAACATTAGTTGGACTTCATTATTAATGTTATATTAATATATTTGAATTATTTATTTCCATTAATTATATAAATAAATTCATTTCTGGATACCATTATGATACACCCTTTGGTTATTCTTTATAACATGATTACGATGCCCATTTCATTCCACGAGAAACTCTTATTTTTTTTCTTTCTGATTGATTTTTTTAGAGAAGACATATCTCTGAATATATTATGATTGTTATTCCTAGATATAACATCAATTCATTGGGTACAACTTTGTATCGTGTCATGTTATGTTGGGGATTAAGGAGTAAACCGAATCCAATATGGAACTTTGTCTACAATGTGATATATTCTTTGAAAATTTCTTATAATCATGTATATTTGATGTTATATGTTGCTTCACCTTTCCTAAATTTCTTTAAAAATATTATTCCATGTTCTACATTAAATTATTAAATATTATTATTAATTATAAATGTATTTTATTTTATCATGTTATAATTTATAACTCTTGTTTAATGTTTCACTTCAATGTTTAGTATATTAATGGGATTTTTATCCCATCACTTTTTTATATGTATTCCCCAATTTATCCAATAATGTTAATACATCTCAAAGGGAGTTACAAGATCATTATTTATATTACTAAAATAATTTTTTTTTAGTTTCATTTTTTCTAATTACATACCTTTACTTCTTATGAATGTAGACTTCATGATCATTGGGTTACATTTCATTTATAATATGGCTTCAATTTATGTATTAATATGTGTCAAAATATTTTTTTTGTATAAATTTTGTGTGACGAAAATCATTTCTAAAATATTTGTATTTTTATATTTTGATAAACTTCAAGGCTATAAAATTTATTTTACACATTCACATCTAGTTATTATAATATATCACATATGATTTGAAATTCTTCATCCATTATCATCTAGTCATAAATGAATATCCAAAATTAAAGAAACTAATAGTAATTGGTTACGACATTCTCTATCCCATAAATAAATCTATGTGGTGTTTTTATGACTAATTATAATAATATATATTATAATATCCCAATATATTGATAGGTTTGTTAGGAAATGACTTTTTATCCTTGTACACTATAATATAAGGGATATTTAATTTATTCTTATTAAACTACGCTTCATTTCAATAGAAAAACAAGTAATATCATGATGAATGATTTGTCTTCATATTTTAATCCACATTCAATTTCATTAGTTCATACATATAAATATTTGTTCAATTTTAAATCATGAATTTTTTATGTTCATTAAATATGGTTACTATATTAAAATTACAAAAATTCATTATATACTATTTCTTAGATTCATTAATATGTAAAACAATTTCCCTTTTTTTGAATACATCCATAATAGTCAAGAAGAGTTTGAACCTTCAGATATTGGATGAGGGGTTTGAACTCATAAAACTTATACCCTATATAGTGAATCTATATGATTATATCATCCTAGAAAATTACTCTATTGGTTGATTTAGTAAGAAAATATGAATATGGAATTTATATATCCTCTTTATCAAATCAATATAATCATATATATATTAATTGAATATAAAAATCCATCTCTTTTAATTTATAGAAGCACTTGGGACATTATTGATGTGTACCCAAGGTGATAATCCCCACATTTTGAATGACTTTTGGGAGAAAATGTTGATTTAGTATCTATAAAAGATGAAGGCTAATATTGAAAATTGTGTAGTAAATATGGTATTCCGACAGATAAATATTAGTGGATACATGTGAATGGAAGATAAGATCCCATTGAATTATATATGGTACTTAATATTTAACAGTATAATGATTGGTACTATAAAAATGTATGAAAAATTACTATATCATCTCTTAAATCAATCTTTTCTGGGGGTAGTAAGGGCCATTCTATATGAATGAATCACACAAAAGGGAAATGATGGAGACAACTAATTTCTACTTTATGGGAACATATATAAATAATATATTCAAATTGATTTTTGGAATTGAAACTAGAGGGTGTGCGTGATATATTTCAATACTATCAAAATCCACATTAGAATTATTATTTCAGAAGTAAATTGTTTAATTTTATCAATATTTTATTAAAGATAAAAATATATCTAACTAGAGTATGCAATTGATTTATTTTGAAATAAATATATATTAAATTATATTATACATTGTTATACATATACAATTCATAGAGAGAACAACAAAAAATTATTTCATTAATCCAAATAATTACATTAGTAAAAGACTAAGCCCATTAAAATAAAACTATTTTAAAGGGAAAATAATAGAAAATAGATAATTTATAATGGAAAAATCTTGATCACTCTAATATTCTAGAATCAACACTCACATGAACAACACTATAATAATCACATCAAATATTTAAAATCAATAATAATCACAGAGAATGAAAATGGATGAAAATGAGAAATATTTTAGTGAATATTGATTATAAAAACAAGTCGGCATCTTTAGGATTTAATGTGACCATTGGAATTGTAATGTGACCATTAGAATAGTTACACGACTTTTGGGAATATTAACCTAATTATTTGGAATAGAAACATAACCATTGGAATAGAAAATTATCTTGAAAATAATAGACTATGATATTAACAATATTTATCTGGAGTAATATATATAAGCCTAAATATTTTAATTATAGAAAATAGATATCATGATTTAAAATAAAGAAAAATTATAAATACCATTTCTAAAAAGGGTGAAGAAGGATCAATGACTAAATACTCAAGAAAATCAATGAAGGATATTATCAATCTGAATGGGAAACTACTGATGCGTCTGGTTTTGGGAAAGATTTATCAGATTATGATATTTAGTTATTTCTTTTAATGGAATTGAGAAATTTTTGTCTTCCTAGTATTCTCTCTTTGTTGACCTCTATATTTTTTTTATTAAATTGTACAAAATTTATTCTTCTAACTAGATGTTCCTGTAATTTTTTAAGATATTTCATTGTAATAATAATTTTTATAATAAGAATTAAAATTACCTATGATATAAATTAATTTTGAAAAAATGAATGTCATTTTTTAAAACATCACTTGGATTTTTTCTATGGCTAATATTTTTTTAATTTTATTAAATACCTCAATTTTCAAATAAATAATAAAAATTTATTTTTTATCATAACTACTGTACCTTAATTTACATCATTTTTTATGTAATATTTAAATATTAAATTATAGATCTTCAGGATCATCCAAAATATATTTAATTTGAGGAATGAGTAATTAAAATATTGTAATCTTAATTTCCAATCATATTAAATACTTTTTAAAATATAAAGTAATAAATGATCCTTTAAAATTACAATTTAACTATTTTCCACTGTCCATATTAACAAACAAAGTGAATTTTAATTTTAAAGGGGTTTAATGTCTTAAATTAAATCTATTACATGTATATGTGATTTATATTTTATAAAAAATTATAATACAAATTTTACCTATGATATTTTACTTTATTTAATATTTTATTCTAAAAATTATCATATCCTCAAGTTTAGATAACACCTCTCCCTCCCTTTGGAAATATGATCCTACATCACATGATAAAGATCATGTTCTACTCAAATCCACTCTCTTATTACCATCAATATCATTAGGACATTCTTTAGTAATCTACCCTCATTCATCAATGAATTCTAGTGTCTTACACGAGATTCTAGAAAAAAGAAGGATTAGTTTTTCTCTTGTTTTCTTATATTTCCCATCATTTTACATATTAAATTAATAATAAAATCTTAAAATATTTAATTAGAAATAATTATAAAATTGAATTAATTATGTTAACTGAGTTAATTTTTTTGATTTGTTTAAATTACATACCAATTTTTCATCACATATGAACAATGTTCTTATTAATAGTTGGTTGACCACCAACAATGATGTTTCAAATTTCTTTCCTTTTCACCAATCCTATGGATGGTTAAAATAAATTATATATATATATATATTATTAATTATATGGATATTTTATTTATTATATGTATGTATAAATTACCTTAAACAAAATAGTGAAATCATATAAAAATGGGATGATTTGTTTTTAAAACATTACATCAAAATTACTACACTTTGGTAATGGAAATCCTAAAATATGACCAAATATTTATAATTTTTAATTTTTTTATAATTAAAATAATTCAAATTTGGATAAATTTTTCAATAATTATAATCTTATTGATTACGATATGAAAAAGAGATGAAATATTATATGATTAATGGTAAGGGGATTCTAAAACCCAACACACATTCATTGGGTCATGAAAAATTAACATAAATTTTAATATGATTATTATTATAATGTTTAAGAAATATATTTTTCAAAATTATATCATATTATTTCAATTATATACATGATTCTATGTTGATTTATAATCCATGTAAAAATATTATAACAAAGTATATTTCATTCCAAAACACATATTTTACTCCACTATTGTTTTTTCTCCTTTAATAAAGAATTATGATGTCTATTACAAATATATATGCACTATTTCATTTGTAAACCCAAATATTATTCATGAAATAATTATTAAAAACATTATTTTCGATGGGTTATTTCATTATGATGATTGTTATACATTATATGTGGAATTCAGGATTAAGCCAATATTATGAGGTGATTGGTGGGTATGGAACTATAGAGACTATCAATTCACTGGGTAATGTGATGCATGTCAGTAGATTATCTTTATTAATCCTGAACATGATTATATATTTTTTCATAATGATGAAGTTATGATTTATGAATTTTGGTTATGTGTGAAACTGATTTTAGCTTTATTATTAACTATGTTATGTATTTTACTACATTGAAATAATATTTCATTTATATTCATTTCCATATTACATGTCTCTATAAAATTTCTTCCACATTCATTAGATGATGATACCATGATTATGACATTATTATGATGAGTATTTTGTCTCATGTTCTATTAAATCATGTCGACTACTTCATCAATGTTATTCTTCTCTTTAATAGGCTTTCATCTTACCCTTTTCATTGACGTGTATCCACACGTGACTACATTTACTAAAGTGAATATGAGATTTTTGAATAAATATAAAGAAGTATTTAAATATTAATATTTTTTATGTAAAATTGATGTGTAATTAAGGTTTTCCCAATATATTAAATATTTTAATCCTTTAAAGTATAATTATTATTTTTAACTTCAAAATGTTTTAAAAGTCATGTATTAAAAAGTACAGTGGATATAGTTTCTATTAGAGTTATGGTTTATCTAATTATTAATTTCGACTAGAAAACATTTTCTACAACAAATTTTATTTTTCTATCTATATGTCAACATGAAACAAGATTTTTTATAGAAAAAGGATAATCATTGTGTTCCCACAAGACAAGATTTTTACATTAATTATATAAAAGAATAAATTTTTTAGTCATGCCTTGTTGAGATTTATTTTAAAAAAGACTCTATTTTAGAAAGTTATAGGAAGGAGGGGATTCCAGACCAACAACCGTATGGGGAAAATTAATGTATTTTATAATCCACAACCCCAATCCAATTTGAGTTAGAGTTCAAATATTTTTTGAAATTCCTACCCAGCTTTCCTTGGATGTGAAATGTAACCTGAACTATGTGGAACATCCTCCTTCTCCCAATAAGGAACAACTACATATGGATTATTTTATGCATAATAAAACACAAAAATTAGGTGGATATTTAAATCCTCATGTATCAAAATAGAGGGTTAACTCCATATAGAAGATATTATATGTGATCCATTATTCATCGAAAGATATGGTGACTCTTTCCATCTATCTTTTATATGGATAAGCCAATAAATGGTGTAATTTGATACTAAACAACAATATGAAGTATGAAATGGATGAGATGGAGTGGATAGACATTATGATAATATTTTATAATAAAAATTCCCTTCAAAATAATCAAACTATTAAAGAGAGAAAATTAATATATCCGATGAAAAACAAAGTTTAAACTATCAAAAATAAAGAGGAAAACATCAAAATTATTTCAAGATATGCTATATGGGATGTTATCGAAAATGATAGAAAAAATAATAGATTTATTACTGGTTTAAAACACCAACTTTTAAAGGTCATACTTATCTGAGATATTAGGATTTATAATTTTGTGGATCGATGATATCATAAAGTAGATATGGAGATTTGATATTGGACTTTTAGACACAGATATATAAAGAGATAAAAATAGTATCAAGAAGTTGTATCAATTGATAAAATAGAAAATAGGATCCTACCACTAACATATTAGAAATGAGGGAGTGAACATAATGGTAATTTACTCAAAGGAATGAGTTAATGGTTCTTGTTTTAGAGAAAAGGAAACCAATCTCAGGAATGTTGATGACACATGATAAATCTAGAAAATATGATAGAGGGATGAAAACCCCTAATGCACCACCCATGGTTAAATTATTCAACTATATGGAGAAAGTTAATAATCCAAGATAGTACACTATTCCACAGGTCCATGAGGGTAACTAGTACATGCATCCACCAAATCCAAATGAGATGGTGGAAGAATTTTCCATCACTATAACAGAAGTAGTGTGTGAAATTTTAGTTTCACAATGTAAACATTCTATAGAGTTATGAACAAATTTTTTTATTTGAATCATTTTTCTAAAGATTCCTTAATATCCTTAATGTTCTGTAGAACTATTAAATAGAATCTATGAAACATTAAAGCATTGATATTTATTAAAACACATAGTGGTGAGATCATTGAAAACCATGTGTTAGAATCTTATTCTATTTGTGTATATCAGAATTACCTTCTATCGGGTCACATTATCCTTCCCCTCATAAAATCAGATGCCATGTAGGGAACAAATGATATATTCTTATCGAGATTACATATCAAATATTTTGAAAAGGAAATAACTTTTTATATTCAAAACCATCAGATGATCCACTAAAAATTAAAGGAATTTCATGAATTTCATTTTCTATATCTTTTAATGGTGTTTGTGTTGATACCCTATGAAGAAGAATAAATTTTCCAAATTATGTAGTCTAAGGAATGTATCAAACTTGAGGAAATTCCCATTTTATGGTAATACACTTATGTAACTCCCCTGATTTACTTGACCATCCCCTAGATCATGTGGTAGAGTTTTCAAAAGAACATATGACTCTAGAAATAGAAATCTAAAAATTTACTTATACAATGGACCTGATCTAATTATAGGAGATAAAGAAGAAACTACATGAGAATTTAAAAAAATGGTTCTTATGACCTAGTGCACCACCTTGGGGAGTAAAGCTTCTCTTTGTTAAGATGAAAAGATAAAACAATGTAGCAATGTATGAATAGTCTAGAGCTCAATAAAATAGGAATAGTGAACACATAACCTCAATCAAGTATTTATGTCATGTTAATTGAACTATGTGGTTCTCATTACTTCTCAATGGTATATTTTAATTCTAGATACCATTAGTTGATGTTGAATGAGGAATATATTATTAAGTCAACATTCCTTATTTGGTATGGGTACTATGATTTCATATTCATGACATTAAAACATTATAATTCCATTGATATCATTATATAATGGATTAATATATTCTTTAGACACTACATTGTATAATATTTTTAAGTATTTATTAATGAAATTCTCATTTACTCTATGATAAATTAGGATCATTAAAAAATATAATGATTTTACTAGTAACATTATGGAAGGACATAATGTTCGCTACATTCATAAATTGTTACTTTTGGATATAGAATATCATATTCTTGGAGAACATGATAATATGAGAAGGTATTTATATAAAAAAATCAAATTTCTAAGCCATTAAGGTAGTAATCAAACCATCTATGGTCATTAAAATCCCTAATTTTCAAGGAATAGATGGCTACATCGAATATTTGTGAGAAATTCTTAATAATTGTCATGCCCACTAACTGTGTCAAAATGGTAAGGGATAATATATTTATGAAAATAAGAAATCAGAGAAAAAATCGATGATCATTAGAAGGGGCCCCTAAATGCACTTATACTCACACTACAAACAAGAGGTAATTTTTTGTGTTTTATAAAATGATTCACGGAAGAAACAATTGTTTTTTGCACTCATTCAAAATTAAAAAGAGACCTCCCATCTGCATGAAAGTTGAAGTTCAATGAGAATAACTACCTTGAAAATAAATTAGAGTTATAAAATTTTATCTTTTCCTCCAATATTTTGAGGAAAAATATCTATGGTGAGATCTGTGAGATATATACCAATCATAAGAGCCTAATGTATAAATTCATAATGAAGGATGTTAACATATGTCAAATAGGATGGTTATAGGTAATCAAGGGATATTATTTATCTTTTCACCACCATATGGTAATGGTGAACAAGTTATATGATCCTAATAGAGGAAATAAATTACTAAATTATCACTGATAGATATTGAGAAAGACCCAACCATCATGTATATATAAAGGATAGATCGAGAAATCAAAGCAATTTAGAATACATCCAAACATGGAAAATAAATTTCCAGCTATATATCCTTTAAAACATAAATAATCCTAAAAGTGATGATCTGGAGTGACATAATATGGTGAAATTAGTTAATTAATGGAAGTAACATGAATTCCACATTTATGAGAATAGTTTTATTCTATTTGGAACCTGAAATTATGTTCCTGAATAATATATTATAAATACTGAGTTTTTGGAAAATTCTAATAGTCCACCTTTCACTTCCCATAAGGAAGTACCAGGAAGTAAAATGATATTTGAGAGTGGTTGTGGTGGGACAATATAAAGATAGATATTGTAGACTATATCTCAAGGAACATAGGATTCCATCAAGTTAATGTTGAGTGATGGCTGTACAGTTGGATGCTTTAGCCATTTTCAATAACCAATACCAAATTTTTGAAAATAACCATGTACATTGTCATTGGTATCTGAAAAGAATCCCAAATAAAACCATGAATATTTATATTGGTGGATGAATTCACCAGTAAAGACCACATAAATATTATTTTTGTAGATTTATTCTTGAATAATATTCCATGATATATGTAATGGAATTTCTGAGGTTGCATGAAGTTCCAATTCTGATTGTATTTGATTATAATCCAAGATTCACAAATAAATTCTATAAATGTCTTCAAAATCATTTTAATACAGAACTAAAATTGGGTTGGAGCAATCACCATAAAACTGATGGACCATCTGAATGGACTATTTACATAGTCAAATAAAAGGATGATATCCTTCTCGTTAAAATATAATGGATTATGGGATCAAAATCATCCATTAGTTTAGTTTTCACACAATAAAATCAGAAATTAAAATATTAAAATTGATCCATAAAAAGATCCATATTAGGAGTGATGTAGAACTACAACTAGTTGGGATAAATATAGGAAATAAAAGCTACATGGACATGATGTTTTGATAGAGATAATATATATTTAATAATCCAACCAATAATGTATAAAATATTCTTAGAGTAGTTAAAAATATACTGTGACAATAATCAATGTTACATTGATTCTGAACTTGGTGGAAATATTTTCCTAAGAATATCACTACGAAATAGAGTTAGGTAATTTATAAAGAAAGGGAATCCTTACCATATATACATTGATCCCATAGATATAATTGATTTTATAGGAGTAGTGACCTATCATATAAAACATCCACTAAATATGACAGAATATCATGACATTCTATATTTATCACTCGTAAGGGAGTACATACATTACCCCACACATGTACTAAATCAGGAGGAGGTAAAACTAGGTATTTACATCTGATCTATGGTGAAATAGTTGAATATCTTGGACCATAGAGACAACTTTTTACAAAATAAGGAAACAAACGTTGTTAATGAGTTATAGAGTAACCATATGTATGAAGATACAAAATTATAACCATACTAAAAAATTATAAAAATTTAACCATATATTATAAAGACTAATAATATTAGAGGAAATATGATCAGATTTTTTTTAATGGTGTTAGGGGTGTATTTGACAACTAACAGTGTATAAATTATATTTGTTTCCTGAAATAATTCAGTATTATATTATAACGTACAATATTAAATGCATACAACAAATAAATAAACTAACAAAACAATATTCCATAAATGAAAATAAATTGAATAGTAAAATTCGAATCACATTAAATCACAAAATATTATGAGTGGACAAAAATAGAAAATATACAAACTACAATGAGAAAATATATATCTCCCTAATATGCTAGAATTATCCATACCATCAACAAAACTATTGAAATGAAATAATGTATTAGTAAACTAATAAACTTCATCAAAAATAAAAATATATATATAATTGGCTGTAATTTTGGAGAACATATAGTGAATGAATAATTTGTAATTTATAAGAGGTAATGTGACCATTGAAATAGTAATGTCAACTTTTTAATAGTAACCAGACTATTTGGAGTACTGACAGGACCATTGGGATTAGTAACCCGAATGTTCGAATTGTAAATTATACAGAAAAATAATAATGTGAAATATAAATTTTATTATCAATATTAATATGAGAAAATATAAAAATTATAATGATGAAAAATAAATATCATGATTAAAAAACTCAAATAAAATATTGACCAATTTTTCATAACCTTAATTTTAATCTATTCCCTTAAAATCATAATTTTTATAATAAAAATTCATATTACATATCATTGATTTTTATTTTTTCCCAATAAAAAATTTTATTGATACCAAAATGATTAACATTTCTGTGTGATTTTTTTTGTTATTTTTGAAAAATATAGATTTTCAAGTGAACTGTAAATATTTAGTATTTCTCATAATCGATGTATCTTAAATTATATCATTTGTGATGTAAAAATGAACAAATATATTTTAGAACCTTATGTTTAACCTAAATATATTTAATTTCATATAAGTGTATCTAAAATAAAATTAAATTAATTTCATAGACTATTTTTTCCAAAATATATTGTCAAATGAGTTCCCTTAAAATAAATTTTTCTTATTGTCCACATTCCCTTTTAAGAAATTAAATGAATTAGATTAATAATGAAGTTTACATTACTAAAAAAATCTATTATATTTATATATGATTTATATTTTCAAAAATAAACTATTACATCTTTTTCATTTGATATATTCTTTTGTTTAGTATTTTGGTCTAAAAATACACATATCTTCACATATAGAAAAACCTTATTTGTATGATTGGAAAACCACAACTCTCTAACATAGAAGAAAAAAATTTATACCCAAACCCTATATCTTAAGCCATTAGAATAAATATGGATAAAATATAGTAAACCAAATCATATCATCAAGGATGTCTAATGACATACAAGAAAAGACATACTAACGAAAGGCAATGTTTTCACTTGTTTTCTTCAATTTCACTATATTTTACCAATTGATTTTAAAATTAAATATTCTTAGACATAATTATGAAGAATTATAAAATTATATTAATGATTATAAACTATAATTAAATATATATATTTAATGTGTTTATATTTTACATATCATTTTTATCATATTTTAACAATGTTTCCATTTAAAGAAGGTTAACTGCCAAAGATGACATTTCTAACATCTTTCGTTGTCAAAAAATATATGGATGGTAAAAATAAATTATTTATAAATATATAAATATATAATAAAAATATTTATTTTAAATTTTCTATAATATTTTCATGATTGTATAAATTACAATGATCAAAATAGTGTAATCGAATAAGATATAGTTTTTTTGTATAACATGTTATCAAATGAACTCCAATTAACCAAGATAATTAATAAATGTAATCATATTAATATAATTGATAAATAGTGGATCAAATTAAAATAATCCAATTTTTGGTAAATGTTTTAATAAACATGTGATTATTATTCATGAGGTGGAAATGTGAATAAATAATCCTCGATTTATTGTTAGGGGATGTTGAAACCCAACATACTTTCATTGTGATATCCAAATTTCATGTTTACTTCATTATGGATAATACTATAATTTTTCTTAAATATCCTTTCATTATTATTCTGTATTATTTCAGGTATATACATTTTCCCAACATCATTTATAATCAAAATATATAGGCTTTTAAAAATATTTTATTTCAAAAACATATCTTTTACTCCACCTACGATGATTCTTATTCACTCAACAATAATGCATTTTATGAAAAATATGTTTTCCATTTTTCATTTTGGATCCCCATATTTATTCATGAAATCATTAATAAAGAAATACTTATAAAACACAATATTATACTTTGGATATTTGATGGTTATGATTGTTATACATTATATTTGGCATGCTATATTTTGTACGTATTTTGATATGACAGGTGGCCCCATAATTATAAATCCCTCCATTTCATTTGGTTTTGTTATTTATATCATGATATTATGTGTATTATGAGTTCATATGTTTCTATAAATTTTCACAGTGATGATGTTGTGATTTATGCATAAATTTTATGTTTCAACATGATAATTGATTTTTTAAAAACATAGTGTGTTATTTTAAGACTATGCAATAACAATTCATATTTATACATAGCAATATTACATATACTTTTTCAAATTTATTCCTCATTATTATGAAGATTATCCCATTATTATGACATGATTATGATGGTTTTTCTCACCCATTATCTGTTGAATCATATTACTTATATCTACTATGTTGTCCTTCCAATTATTGGGATTTTTTCACACCCATTTATTTTATGTTTATCCTTAGGTGACTACACATACTATAGGTAATGTGATATTTTATAAGTACAATTAATAGTTATTTAAATATTTGTTTATGTTTTATTATTTATCAGTGATTTGTGAATCTGGTTTTACCATGATACTAAAAATGTTGATCTTTGTAATTATAATTATTAATTTGTTCATCATTAAAATTATGTAATTTTAATGTAAGAAAAAATAGGGTATCTATAAAAAAATTAATATAACTATTTGATATAAAAACAATAAAATATATTTGGAAATCTATAACAACCATACAAGAAAGGAGGTCTTAAATATGGGGATTACCAATTATTTCATTGATTTTCTTGAGATGAAATATTTTGAAACTATAAATAAATTATAAAATATAAATTTTCAAAATCATTATTTAAACATGAATTTTAGTGTTATCATCTTCTTGTTATAAAGTATTAGTTTTATGATCATTACTTAATAAATGGTTGAAATATCAGGATCATATGGATATTTAACAGACAGGTTATCCATAAAACTCTTGATTTTAATTCCACTAATAACATAAATAAATTGGTCATGTAATGTTTTTATATAGTTTAAAAATTTTACAAGATGAGGGTAATTAGACATTTTAGATACACCCTTATAGGTTTTAATAAACCATTACTTCTTTATGTAATTCTTTATTGAATATATATTTTATTAAAAACATGTGATCCAAAAAACATGAACCAAAAATGAATTTTGACACTTTTATTGAGATAAAATATTATAATTATAGACTCACATTAACTCATATGTAGATAGTAAATTAGTAAATACTAAGAAATCAAAAATGTTAATAAATAAAAATAAATATGAATGACATGATAATATAATATGTATCCCTTCTACCTCTATAATAAGGAAAATGCTGATTAGAATAATAGAATAAATGAAAGGATATAGAAAAATTATCAGAATAATGAGTGAGAAGTAGTAATACTTGGACTTATTAATGATTATATAAGAATATAATAGCTTTTTGTGGGATTATATATAAATTTTACTCACATGATAATTGGAATTATATAATTCATGTACATATATGATGTTTGGTCTTATACTATCATAGAGTATAATACTGTTGAATTTCTTATAAAAATAAGGGTTTTGATATGAATAAAATCAATTTTTTTAATGATATTTTTTTATAGAGGTGTATTTTATAATTATAATGTAATAAAATTATATTTTTTAATTTTATATTATGTTTCATTTCAACATATAGAATAAAATATTCACATTAGTCTAATGGTTGTTACCAGATAAGGTGTCAGTATAAATACATTTTATAATTTAAAAATAAATTTTATTAGAATATGGGGATTCTTGTTTTTTATGGGTAGATATAATAAATGATATATTCCAAATTTATGAACTTTATATAGAAAACTGTTCATGATTTTAAAATCATATTTTAATCGTATAAATTCGATTATATTTCACCATTTCTCTGAAATGATTGATGTTTACTAGGTAGTGAATAATAAAAATTTTCTCAAAATAGTTTTCTATTTGATTTAAATAATGTAATTAAAATGTATCATTATATTTAGGATTTTTTAGTGTTATAAAATATCAAATGAATTAATCACCATTTCATAAAATATGTTATAATAAAAATTATAAATCCCTTTTTAAAATTAATTATTATGATTAAAACTCTTTTAAAGATGCTTATATCAATCAAGTTACACACACATATGTTGATATTAAATTATGAAATTATTTGAAATTTAATCATGAAAAATGGATTTAATATTTTGATCCAATATATTCACTTTTTTTAAATAGATCAATTTAATTTTTAGTCAAAATGAATTGTAAGTGTTGTAAACTTTAATCAACATTGTGATGTGTAAAACATGTTAATTATGGTTAAACATATGGTATAAGTCTCCAAATAAATGAAATAATTTATTTTTATTAATTTAATTTATATATTTCATATTTTAAGATTTTTCAATTTTCAATATGAAATTTTCCCCATGACATTAACTATTTTATTTATATTAGTTTAATTTATGAAAATTTTCAAAATATGTCCCTCCCTTTCTTAATATCTATCATATGATTCCCTATCTATAAAAAGAATATTTGACTGATTATAAAACACTATATTTAATTTTAATATATTAAATTAATGATATTAATTTATTTTAGATATTAAATGATGGTTTAATTGACTTGAACGTTTACGCATTGCCGACACAACACATTTTCAAGTAGTTAATAAATAGTTTATGAAAAATATAATATGTTGTGAAGGAATTATTGTGACCTAATAATTTAATGTTTAATTACATTTTATAAATAATTATGAAAGTGTGTGTATAATAAATGTACAATTTTCTTGATTCTTTTATGATTAGGATGAAGGAATCGTCCTGATATAAACCAAATTAGTATGTAACTTTTAAAAATTACTTCTAAACCAGTGTTTGTGAGTGTTTAAAAAATAATATATTATATTAAATAAAACCCAAAATAATTAAAAACTAATTGAATGATTATATTTAATACATATAATCATTTTAATATATTTTAATATAGTAATGATTACTTTTATATGAGTTGGTGATATATTATATATATATTTCATGTACTTAGATGTTTTCCAACCACATAACTTATAAAATAAAATCTATTGTTTTATATTTATCTCACATCCTGATCGAATTATCTCCCTAAATATATATATATATACCTTAAAAACCTTCATCTTTATTTCCTATAGGTTTTCTGATTAACAAAAGATCATTCTAGAATGCATAAGTGTAAGCCAGAGGAAGATTTTCAATGAAGAGGTATAACTATTGACCATTTTTTCACGTTAATTTTTTATTCACCTCCAAAAAATATTTTATAACCATGAAAATATAAAAACCTCTTTATATTACATAAAAAATATTATTATATGTAACAACTAATTTTTAAACCCTTCTTTAATCTATAGGAATTGAAAACACTTCTCACGCCTACGTGGGGACGACCAACTTCATGAAGTTATTTAATACATTTTCATCCCAACATCAAAGACATGTTATTAGGATCAAATTTATAAATATATATGAATGCCTGGAAAACGTTATTATTAAATAATTATAATATTTTATTTACCAAGAAACTATTCAAACATTTAAAAAATATAATTTCACTCATGTGTCTCTATGGACAACCACCTCTATAAACTAATTAATATTTTTCTTTTCACATTTCATTGATGATTAGAAAAAAAAATTATAATATAAATAAGAAAATTATGTAATGATTAATATTATATATATTATTGTACCATGAAACATAGAACATGGTAAACCAATCAAAATTATTTTCATTTTATGAATCGAACTTCCTCAAAATATTCAATATAAACATAACAGATTCAAAAAAATATAAGTAATGTTAATAAGTGATATAAATGAAATAATTATAATAGAAATACCATAATAAATAATCTAATACAAGTATAAGAATAATATAATGTTATTATTCAAGAGTTTTTTAATGTATGATGCTAGATGAGTCTTACGGTTAATAATTTTTCATTTCAATGTTATTTTAAATTTTTCAATTAAAATATTTCTCCCATATGTCCATTTTAATGAAATGTTTTATAAATTTTCGTATTAGTGATTAAAACAATGATAAATACAATTTTATATTACTTATTACTATCCTTATAAATGATAACAAATAAAAAATAAAATATTTTATATATGAATCAATTTTTAAATTTTAAAAATGTTTTACAAATTTTCTATTCTAACATATATGACATAAGAGTATTTTACTAATATGATTTATGTTTCTTGAATTTAAGAAAAATTTTAAATTTCCATGTTTATTTTAAAATAATGGCATTTTATTAGTAGTCAAAATTTATTTATTCAAAATGTTATCTAAGGAATATTAGTTTATTATTATGTTTTCAAAGATAGTTATAAATATTATTTCAAATGTATTTTCATCAATTTCAACATCATAAAAGGAATTTTTATATATCACTAGGTATATAAACTAATTTTTCCATAAAAAATATTTATCCAGATAGATTATGATCAAATTTTTCTATATTTTTACTAGGTTAAAAAGTAACAATTAATATTCTAGAATTTAATTATGATATTCTATGTTTATTATATATTATAATTTTTATTATGTTTTCATTGTGAACCTTTATAAATAATAGATTCATTAATAGGTCCCATGAGACAATCCAGCTTTTGTATATAGAATACGACTTACCTGTTTATGTAACATCTCGGTTAGATAAAGAAATAATAATTTCAATTTTTTATTAATGTTTTGTGAATTAAATTTTAATTTTACATTAAAGGGATTTCTATGTTCAATGGAGATCTTGATACGCAACAACAAGTTTCTTTGAAATCTGACATTTCCACTAATAATATAATAATATTATTTTAAATTGTAGTTAACTACTAGCTGTTGTGTGCGCGGGAATGAACAAAACTAACTAAAATATGATTATACATGTCTATTAAATGTATATACATTTATCCAATAAAAGTTAGAGGCTTAAAATGTGAATGAATATAATTTTAAGCATAATTTACTATAAAAGGTTGATTTTCATCTTTTTAATGGTGAACCCTCTTTAAATATAGTTTTGGTCACTTTTATATTTTCCATTTGACCAAATAAAATTCTTTTTTATAATCGGGACATCAAAATTCACTTCGGTAATTTTTTGGTATTTTTATGATAAAATTCAATTTTAAATGAAAAATGAAAAATGTTGTATTTTAATTCCAAAACTTGCTTTTAATCTAATTTATTTATATGTTTATATTATATTTTTAATTGTTTTTAATGTGTAACTAGAATATATTTTTTCCTTTTAATCTGATGTTGGTCATTGGAAGCAATTTCAATTTAAAATTGGAGAAAAACAATTGTCAATATTATAATAGTTATTATTTCATTAAAACAGACCTTTTTATTTGACAACATGAATTAATTTTAAAATAATTTCTGCCAATTTTATGTTTTTTATTTTTTAAAATAAACATCACTTCTGAATTTGGAATATCAAATACATCTTAGGCTGAATTTATTGTATTTTTATGAAGAACATAAATTTTTGATGTATACTGAAACCACTTAGTAGTAGTAAAAAATTTACTTTTTAAATTTAAATTAATTTTTACCACTTATTTGAATTGAATTTTTAAAATCCAACATACATTGTTGATATTAGTAAGTAATATGTCATTCAATATGATGAAACTAATTTTTTGTGAATAGTTACTTTTGACTTTTATTTACAGCGGTTATAGGTAAATACGGTAATTCAAGTTAAAAAAATATTATAACAATAAAAAATTACCTTAACAATTGTCCTAACATTATTGTATGAGTAATGGCCGGCCATGGTAATCTTTGGATCAATTTTAGACCCCATGGTTCCACATAAGAGTGATAATGACCCTTTAGATTAATTAATTTAAAGTGAAGACAAAAATTAAAAAAGTAATATCTTTTAGTAAAATAATTCTTACATTGGGTTATATAAGTTATCTTTTTGACTATTAATATTATTTTAATAGAAAAAATGTTTTTCTACATCGTGGTATTTTTTATTATGTTTAGTCATCAACTAAATTAAATTATTTTTGACATAATAATGATGCAGTATTTACCTCATTAATAAATAATTTAAATAAATAGAATTATAAATATTAAAATAACATCCCAAACCTGTCCCATTCTTATTATTTGAATTTATTTAGACCATGAGTACTTTTATAATATTCATTAAATAATTTTGGACCTTTTGAAACGGGATATCATTATATAATAATATAATATTTTCACACTTTCCAAAAGAGTCCCTCCTCCACCTTATAAAAATCCTTCACTTCTAACACATTCCTCACACTTCTCAACCCCCTGGCTCACCCAAACTCTACCCAATTAAGCTACCTACATTCCTAGACTCCTCCTAGAAGCCTTACCTTTGGTAGAAGGCACTTCAATAAGTCCTTTTGGTTCAAACCAAAAGAACTTTCCCAAATTAAAGGTAATTGTTCCTCTTAAATTATTTTATTTTATTTTACATCTCCAACCCCTAAACATTTTTTATTAATTTATTTTATAACAAAAAAGTATCCTAAATATACTAGGATGTTTTTATAAGAAGTATTCGAACTAAACATACACACACATCCATCTAATTGGTGAAGAACATATAGTTTCTATGGATAGAAAACTAACACCCCATGAAATGATGATTGTCCAATTATCTCCTACGACCTCTCAAGGTGGCCATTAAGATGGACCTGTATTTACATATTGTATATATTATGTTTATGTTTTCTTTAATCTTCTGTATTTCCAATTTATATCATACATTTATGGTTTCCATTATGGAAAAACGCGATAATTTCATTTGAGGAAGTGTGGACTACCACCCCGTTAAAGTTATATCACTTGTTCGTACCATACGTGGTATGTATAAAGGATGGAATTAATAATATAATATATGATACTATACTAGATTTTTAATATACCTATGTATCATTATTTTTTCATTCCATTAAATTGGAAATCGGAATGAAAGTAGTGTTTATGCGTACGTACAGCTTACCATCTCTATGAACGATGCATTTCATTTATTATCTCTAAATGTTATGTACTATTATAAATACATATATATTCTAAATATATATTATATATATGATATCTAAATCATGAATATAACTCTAGATATAATGAAATTTTGAGCACATAAACAACTTGTAGATATAAAATGTTCATTATTGACACAAGTACCAAATATCGACAAAATGACTTTTGTTAACATAAATGATTACATAATGTTTATAACATGGAAATAAGTTATATAAAATGAATAATGAACTTGAAAAATGTTCTTAAGAAAGTCAAAATTGACTTTAGTTTATTATTTAGGAAATTGAAGAACAAATGGGTCAAGTCAGACATGAGGTAAGGGACATCGTCTCAATCTCAATTCATTAATGCCTATTTTGATAATATATACCTTCTTATTTTACATTGTGTATAATAAAACCCTTTGAATTTCACATTCATATTATGGGAATCTTTTTTTCTATGAAGCATTTTACAAAATGACAAATGGGATTTTTTTAACATTTGCACCGATAACGACCTCTCCATCACCGTAATCGTTATTTGGCGTCCTCTATAAGCCTTAAGGTTTTATAAAATGAAAATGAAATCCCTTATTCTATTTTTGCATGTTTCATAATTGAAAATTGTATTTGAAATGGATTGAGATTTTCTATATCTTGAAATTATTTCTTGTTATTGAAAATTAAATGTTATTAGTGAAATGTTTATATTTTCAATATTTTATGTGTTATGATTTTATTATTGTACATGGAAATTTGATGGGTGGTTACGTTATAAACCAAATGATGGGTGGAGCTATGAGAAACTAGGACATGTGGTTACATTATAACCTCCAATGCATTGGGTATGGAATCCAGCTTTATGGCTATTCCATTTAGTGATATGTGTGGAAGTCGACTGTATGGTAATTCCACATAAAAATGATTAGGTCCCAAATTACATTAATATGTTATGCATTCTTTATATGAGTTTTATGGTAATATTTTTTTTACAGAAGGGTAAGAAATTATCTCTTATCAGTGAGAAGTTATTACTACTTCATAAAGGTGAAAAATATTACTTATGATAAAATATTCATGGTTAACTTGTTGTTTTGAAAATATAATAGTTTTACTTATTTGTGTATCCCATACTGAGCTTTTTATGATCATCCCATGTTTTTGAAATGTTTTTCACAGGACATAAAGTGGAATAGGGTCAAGAATGGGATCAAGGAAATGTCTTGCTGTGTAAAATATGGAACTAGACATAACTCTATTTTTTCAATTGTTTTTATTTTTTGAATAAAATGGAAACTAAGTTGATGTGTCTACTTATAGAATTAATGTCCTCATGTATATGTTATGGCCTAACTCTCTAAATCTCTAAACCTAAAAAGATCACCATTGTGAATTATTAAATTAATTCAAGAATATGTGATGTTTCAGGCCGGGTCCTTATAATGGGTATGAAAGGTCGGTTTAGATAACTTTAGGAGTTAGGATGTTGTTAAATTATTGTCTATAAATTTAATTATGTTAATATTGAAATGATATTTAATTTATAGATTACCATGTTGCTTCACCTAAGATATTTCTTCATTCTGAATGGTTTTCCATAGAGGAATCAAGGAAGCTGTGTTGGGACGACATCAGGAGGAAGGAAACATTCCAAATCAGCAACCTGAGATGGTTGGAATATGAACTGAATAGTTTCTTGTAGTGATGGAACAGTTGACTCCGGATATAAATGGTGGTGGTATCCATGCATGAGATTATCCAGATCAACCACAAAGTAACATGTCAGTTGTGGAACATTTCATTAGGTAACATCCCCCATCATTCATAGGATCATCTGACCCTGTTCTAGCAGAAGGGGGGACTAAAGCACAAGGGAAAATATTCGATGTCAGGGGTTGTTCAGAACATCAAAAGGATAGTCTTGCTCTTTATCGTTTTGTAGGAGAAGCTGATCAGTGGTGGTCGATGTTGAAAAATATCTAGGATATTGGGGATATTGATGCTCATGTATGGGATGAATTCAAATTTATGTTCCTTGAAAATAATTTTCCTAATGTGGATCAGCTTAGGATGGATAACAATTCTTGTAATTGAGGCAAGAGGATGACTCAGTGGTAGTTTACGAAGGAATGTTCACTCTACTGGCAAGGTATGCACCAAATTTCATATGGGATCTTGATGGTACGATAAAACGATTTTACACAAAACTGAACCCGCGATATCAATAAGCATTAGCCTCTTATGATTTCCAAACTTATGAAAAACATGATCGATTTGAGGAGAAGGTGGAAGTGGAGTTTTCCAATGATTAGTTGTTCTTTGACAACCAATATAATAAGATGTCTAGTTGGCAGGAAAAGGGAAAGAATTTATTAATGAACCATGGAGGTAAGAAAACTAAATATCCATCTTGTAAGAAGTGATATAAAAGCCATCCTGGAGAATGTTTATCAATGTCTGGGAAGTCCTTCTGGTGTGGTATGTCTGGCCATATTGCTCATAATTATAAGTAAGATGATCAAGAAGGAAATGAAAAGCCAGCAGTAAGATGTTTTAAGTGTAATGAAATGGTTCATTTTGAAAATGAGTGTACAGTGAAGAACTCAGCTGAAAGAAAGCAACTAGACTACAATAAGAAAGGGTTAGTGAAATACATTGCAACTACTTCAGGAGATGTTGGGCCATTAAACGAAGTATTATCTGGTACACTATTTGTTTGTTCAGATTATGCCACTGTGTTGTTTGATTCAAGGTCTACACATTCTTTTATTTCTGAAAAGTTTTCTAGTAAATTGGGAATTCCATCTCAAGATATGAATCCAAAACTTATGGTAAAAACACAAGGAGGAAATGTTGAGACAAAAAGAAATTATAAGAACATTCATGCCCATGTGTACAGAAAGAGTCTACCTGCAAACTTTATTTTTTTTCCTCTAGTAGAGTTTGATGTTATTTTGGGCATAGATTGGATATCTGTTTATCATGCTAAGGATCACTGGAGAGATAATGTGTCACGAACCGCCCTCGGGGCTCGTGCCGTGACTACCCCAAGCCCGCCTTCCATAGGCCAGGGGCTGGCGACTAGCACCAATCCGTAAAATCCCAGTAAAAAGGGAAGGCATTGCCTTAATAAAGTAAACAAGCACCTCAGAGGAACAAGCGGAATTAAAACAGTACACAAAACTAGAACAACTGTGCTGAAGTAAAGGGGCCGGAAATACAAGCCCAACTGTAAAGTAAAGTACAACTCGAAAGGGAAAACAGCAACTGAAAGGTAAAACCGCTGCACCGAGCTGCCCACTAGAAATCCTACCTGAAGGGTGGGTACAGATAGCTCCTCTGCTCCACGGGTCCCGCCGTCCGCTCCGTCCACGTCCCGCCCAGTGGTCCACCTCCAGGTACCGTCCCGC
Source organism: Viscum album (assembly GCA_963277665.1). Lineage (NCBI taxonomy): Eukaryota > Viridiplantae > Streptophyta > Magnoliopsida > Santalales > Viscaceae > Viscum > Viscum album. Next base: position 651,250,501 of record OY728126.1, read on the forward strand.
TCTGCAAGCCTTAGCTAAGGTCAACGCTGTCCGTCGTCTGCAACCAACACAACGTAGTGCGGGCAAAGCCCGTGCAGGGGTGAGTATAAGCTACTCAGTAGGGATCCCGAGACCCCTGAAGGTCTCTCAAATCCACAAAGGATAAACCACGAAGAAAAGTAACAATCACGAAGTAACAACTGACACTGCTTAGGTATATTCCCATACATATACCTAAGTCATCAATTTCCGTTCGGCTCCAACACCGAGCCCAAGAACAACCCAATCCACAAAGATTATAACAAGTTTATGAAATCAACGGATAACAATTACCCAGGTATATGCCCATACATATACCTAAGTTATCAAGCGACCCATCTCAGTCATGAGGAATCACAAAGATCAATGACTCAGCTCAAACCAGGATTTTCATTATCGAAACCGAAAATGTTGAAGAGCCCCATCTCTGAAGTGTACAGTGGTCCTGTCACGACTCCGAGGTACTGCTCACTAACCTAAGACTGCTGAAGTACTCCTCCTGTCGAGTACCGCGGGTCTGCTGCCAACTACCGGGCGCTCCGTCCGCTGAGGGTCTGCTGCCAAATACCGGGCGCTCACCTAGATAGCCTACTGAGGTACTCCTCCTGTCGAGTACCACGGGTTTGCTGCCAACTACCAGGCGCTCCGTCCGCCGTGGGTCTGCTGCCAACTACTGGGCGCTCCGTCCACTGGGCTAGTCGACTCACTCCAAGTCGAGTCGGTCAAGCAGTCGTCAGGTCTCAGTCATCTACACGGTCTCCGTACTCCGCACGCACGCCTCCACCGTCGCGGGTCTGTCGCTACAACCAAGCGCACACACTCCGTAGAGTATCGCGGGTCCGCCGCTACAACCAAGCACTCCACCGCCAAGGGTCTGCTGCTGCATCCAAGCGCACCACCACTGTCAAGTACCACGAGTCCGCCGCTACACCCAAGCGCTCCATCGCCCAAGGTAAACAGAAGATTCAGCTCACACAGGTTCGGTAGCACTGCTCGCGTAGGATTGCTGAGTGCTGTAGTCGTCGCCGTCAAATCCACACAGGATCTCTGTACTGTCATCGTCGAATTCACAGTAGCAGTCGTAGCAGTAGAACAGTCGCAGCCAGCACTAGGGTTCCCGCACAAAGCAAGCTCGTTCGGAGGGTCCGCTCCACGAGCCGAGAGGCTGATACATCAACTGTCACGAAGACCGAAGTTGATGTATCCAAAAGTTCCGTATCGTCAACAGGAACTCAACGCAACAGACGGCGCGTCGATCGGACGCCCGGTCTGAGAGTTATTGGCATTTTCGTCTCCGGGGCCCGGTTGGTTTTTAAGGCAAAACCAACCCGACCGTACTCCACCTGCGTCCAAACCACGGGCGGAGTATGCCAAAAGATCCGTCTCACTAAGAGGAACACAACGCGACTGACGGCGCGTCAATCGGACGTTCGTAGCTCAAGATATGAGCGTTTCCGCTCCGAAGGCCCGGTTGGTTTCGTGAACGAACCAACCCGGCCGAACTCAAAGTTAACCGAAACCTTGAGTGCGATATATCGAAACGACCGTCTCGATCCAAGGATCGCGTTTCCGCAGACGGTTCGTCATTCGGAGGTCCGAGGCTCAAGTTATGGGCCAAAAACCAAATCTGGTTCGAAACGGGGGGGTCCGGGTCCGGGCCGACCCGGCCCGACCCCCCCCCCCCCCCCCGGGGCGGCGCGGCGGCGGCGGCGTGGCGGCGGGCCGCGGCGGCGGGCGCCTGGCGCCGCACGAGGGTGGCACGCGGGGGGCTAAGCCCCCGCTTCATCAAGGTGGCGCGGCCTTTGTGCCGCGCCTAAGTAACAAAACGGCCCCCCTCACGTGGGGGGCCTGCTGGAACGCAACCGGGGGGTCGGCTGCCCCCCTTCTTCAAGGAACCGCCCCCCCTCATTAAGGGGGGGTTTTGTTGAACCGGCCGGGGGATTTAATCCTCCGGTTTTATGTCATCCGGCCGGCCAGCTGGCCGGCCGGTTTTTACCAACGGGACCGGAAATTCCGGTCCCGCCTTCGACTTCCGACGCCGGCGGCCCGGCCGCCGGTCTTCACATCCCGCCGCGGCCCAGATCCGGCCGCGGTCTCCTCATCCCGCCGCGGCCCGGAACCGGCCGCGGTGTTCGTCGTCCGGCGCGGTGCGACGGCACCGCGCCCCTTTCGCCGTGCCATGATTCTTTTCAACGCGGCGCGACGACGTCGCGTTCTTGAAGATTCTTCCTCGACGTAGCGCGACGGCGCCGCGTAAAATATTTGCACGATCAACCGCGTGGTGCGACGGCACCACGCCACTTGCTTCCTCACGCAAGAATAATAAACATGAACGATGGAGGGGGTTCGGCCGTGTTCATGCGGTCCGGCCCCCCCTCACGTTAAATAAATAACTCAACTTAAACATTCAAGCCTCAAGTTAGACATGCGAGATCCACGTTCAAGAAATGGAATAAATAAATAATGAATCAACAACCCCTACCTCGGGTATAAGTTCGAGGATTTGACTATGTCCGCGGAAGTCGACGTCGCGGAGATCGAACGTCGCAGTAGTCGTTCGTCAATTCCGTTGACGAAGAGATACGTCTGATGTGATACGTCGTTGGAGAAACCTCTTATGTCGACGAAGGGAATCCGAGGAGGAAGCGGCGTTCCCTCACGTTGACACTGAGGACGAAGAAGAGAGGCGTCGTCTTCGTCGGAGTTTGAGCGTTCTTCGTTCTTCATCAGAGCTTGAAGATGAAGAAGAAGCTCTCCAAAAGCTCTCAAGGAGACAAACAAACAACCCATAATAAAATAAGATAACATCTTATTTTATTATTACAAAACATACTAGAATTTCAAAAGTTTGAAATTCAAAAAGGGGTTAACTCCCATAATTAAAAAGGGTAACTTAAGCCAATAAATTAGGCGTTAAGGGAGTTGGGAGAATTTGAAAGGTTTAGGGGTTCGTGTGGGCCCCACCACACTTAATCTTCCCAAGGGAGGTTAAGTGGGTGTGGGTCCCACTTCCAACCTCCTTTGGTAGGTTTTTAATAAGTTATAATAAAATTTGTTCTATACAAATTTTATTTAACTCAAACTAAAACCCCTAAAATTAACTTTCAACCCGCAACAAAAGCAACTCCCGAAAAGGTCTCTTTAAGCGAATATCGGCGCTACGAGTTCATCGGCGCCCTCGGATTTCAATTCCGAGCACCGGATCAAAAGTTAGGAAATCCCGCTCGTTCGTTCACTGAACGTACCCGAGCCAAACTTCAGAAATTAATTCCGGGCACTCCGGGCCTCGGAATCAGGTGCCGTCTGAAACCGCGCTCTTGTAAAATTCTAAAGAAAATTAAGAAAAAAATTCCTTGAATTTTACGGGTCTTTACATTACTCCCACATCAGGGCTTTACGTCCCCGTAAAGATACAACAAAAACTAGGGAAACAAATGAGGGTACTGAGCACGCATCTGAGCCTCCCGCTCCCAAGTGCTCTCCTGGAGATTCCCGTGCTGCCATCTGATGCGCACAAGAGGAATCGATCGCCCACGCAGGACCCGCTCCTGTCGATCCTCTATCTCCACCGGGACCTCTGTAAAAGTCGCCCCATCGTCAACGTCAAGCTCCCCATGGTCAATGATGTGCGTCGGGTCGTGCACGTATCTCCTCAGCTGGGATACGTGGAAGACGTCGTGCACCCGGTGCAACTGAGGTGGTAGAGCCAGGCGATAAGCCACCTCGCCAATCCTGCTGAGAATCTGGAAGGGTCCGATGAAGCGCGGAGATAACTTGCCGCCTCGGCCAAATCTCCGAATACCACGTTGAGGTGAGACCCGCAAGAAGACGTGGTCGCCATCCTCAAACTCCAGTGGCCTCCGCCTCCTGTCAGCATATGACTTCTGCCGGCTCTGTGCTGTCCTCATCCGCTCTTGGATGACCTGGACCTTCTCTGTCGTGGCCTAGACCATCTCCGGTCCCACCAGAGCTGCGAGATTTCTTCTTTGCCGATAAGAGAAACCTGGTCTCATCCCCTGGATGAACCACATTCTTTGCCTAAAATAGTCAATCCTAACATGGATGATACTAATCCATACCAAGGATGACGTCGTAAGGCCTCGACGCTACTACTAAGAGATCCAACCGTTACTCTCGCCTCCAAGGGTTGAGTCACACTGTCGGTATCAGTGTGTGGTAACTGGTCTCCTCCAGTAGATGTCTCACAAGTGAGGGTCAAGTCAACAGTCAACTGGAACCTCTTAGTAACATCACAAAAGAGGACAGGAATGAAAACATCACAAAGGATGCGTCTTTTATTATTGCAGCTCATATTATAAGACGCTACACAAAAGCAACATCAACATGGAACTAGAAGTACAAAAGACGTATCCACTAGTTCCTCCCCTGTCCACCTGCTCCTAGAGCTCCATGATCGTAAGCTTCAGCTGCCTGAAGCTGTGCTCTCGCATGTTCACCTACTCCCTGTGGTCGGGGTGGACCTCCTGGTGGTGGTGGTGGCAGAGCCTCAAAGCGTCGTCCACCACCTGCTGCTCGGCCAGCTCCTCTGCCTCGTCCGCCTCCTCCCTGCGGACCGCCACGGTCGAACCTCTGCCTCTGCCTAGGTGGTTCCTCAACCGTCTGCTGCTCCTCCGCATGGCGGGTCGGGCCGTCACGAGCCATGTGGCCTTGCCCGCCGCATGCAAAGCACTGTCTTCCACTCAAAAGACTGACTCCGCGCTGTGTGCCCTGCACTGCTGAGCCAGTGCCCTGAGGTCGTCTTCCTGAAGGTCTGGTCTGTCTGGACCCATGAGTCATCTGTCGGCTACCTGCTACCGAAGACTCCTCTACGTGCCGCCCTACGGTGGGTCGCTGCGCTGGTGAAGACTCAGCAAGGAAGCTCTCAATCAGAAGGGCCCGCTCCAGTACTCCTGTCTGAGTCGGTAAGCTGAGGGAGATCAGCGATGCCCTGATCTCGTGTCTCAAACCCTGCTCGAAGGTCCGAGCCCGGAAGAATGGGTCCCGTACCATGTCGGTCGAGTAGCGCGAGAGATCGGTAAATCTCGCTGAGTACTGAGCGACTGTCATGCTGCCCTGCCGCAGCTGCAGAAGCTCCTGGATACGCACCGCAGGAAGGGTGGCTGGGACGAACTCCGAGCGGAAGAGGCTCTCAAAGTCCGTCCAAAGTAGAGATGCCTCATCGTGCACCTGGAGCATAAAGCTCCACCATCGTCCTGCTGCTGCGTGTAGTAGGCTCGCAGCGAGGATCACCATGAGGTCTGCCGGTGTCCTCACTAGCCTAAACACTCGTACCACTGCCTCCAGCCAGTCCTCTGCAGCCTGGGGATCCGTCTCCCCGCGAATCCTGGGCGGTTGCTGGCGCTGAAACTCATGCAGTGCGCTGAGGCGACGTGCATCGTCAGCGGCTGCTGCTGGAAGCATCAGGGGCTCGGCGGGTAGAGCTACTGCCGGTGCCACTGCTGACAAAGGGCCCTGCACCGAGGCCTCGTCGCTCGGTGGGCTGTCGTCACGTTCGATTCTCGGAACCCTAGCTGGCTGCCGTCGTGGGGCCATCCTGAAAGAAACAACGTAACACGATCAAACGATTATACCTGGTGAGCTGACCTGGTTTGAGCTGTTTTAAGGGGAAAAACTTTTGAAAACACACACGCAATCAGTGTTTTCGTGCACAAAGTCGGAAATCAGTTGTCAGGGTCCTGGTGTATGGATACGTCGGCCGCCCGCACCAACACTGGACTCCCTGAACTGAAAACCACACTCGGTACCCTTAACACTATTGCTTCACAGAAAGAAAGATCAGAGTTATAAGTTCTGCGGTAGAACCGAACTCCTCTGATACCAATTTGTCACGACCCGCCCTCGGGGCTCGTGCCGTGACTACCCCAAGCCCGCCTTCCATAGGCCAGGGGCTGGCGAATAGCACCAAGGCGTAAAATCCCTGTAAAAAGGGAAGTCATTGCCTTAATAAAGTAAACAAGCACCTCAGAGGAACAAGCGGAAGTAAAACAGTACACAAAACTAGAACAAGTGTGCTGAAGTAAAGGGGCCGGAAATACAAGCCCAACTGTAATGTAAAGTACAACTCGAAAGGGAAAACAGCAACTGAAATGTAAAACCGCTGCACCGAGCTGCCCACTAGAAATCCCACCTGAAGGGTGGGTACAGATAGCTCCTCTGCTCCACGGGTCCCGCCGTCCGCTCCGTGCACGTCCCGCCCAGTGGTCCACCTCCGGGTACCGTCCCGCTCTGCAAGCCTCAGCTAAGGTCAACGCTGTCCGTCGTCTGCAACCAACACAACGTAGTGGGGGCAAAGCCCGTGCAGGGGTGAGTATAAGCTACTCAGTAGGGACCCCGAGACCCCTGAAGGTCTCTCAAATCCACAAAGGATAAACCACGAAGAAAAGTAACAATCACGAAGTAACAACTGACACTGCTTAGGTATATGCCCATACATATACCTAAGTCATCAATTTTCGTTCGGCTCCAACACCGAGCCCAAGAACAACCCAATCCACAAAGATTATAACAAGTTTATGAAATCAACGGATAACAATTACCCAGGTATATGCCCATACATATACCTAAGTTATCAAGCGACCCATCTCAATCATGAGGAATCACAAAGATCAATGACTCAGCTCAAACCAGGATTTTCATTATCGAAACCGAAAATGTTGAAGAGCCCCATCTCTGAAGTGTACAGTGGTCCTGTCACGACTCCGAGGTACTACTCACTAACCTAAGACTGCTGAAGTACTCCTCCTGTCGAGTACTGCGGGTCTGCTGCCAACTACCGGGCGCTCCGTCCGCTGAGGGTCTGCTGCCAAATACCGGGCGCTCACCCAGATAGCCTACTGAGGAACTCCTCCTGTCGAGTACCGCGGGTTTGCTGCCAACTACCAGGCGCTCCGTCTGCCGTGGGTCTGCTGCCAACTACTGGGCGCTCCGTCCACTGGGCTAGTCGACTCACTCCAAGTCGAGTCGGTCAAGCAGTTGTCAGGTCTCAGTCATCTACACGGTCTCCGTACTCCGCACGCACGCCTCCACCGCCGCGGGTCTGTCGCTACAACCAAGCGCACACACTCCGTAGAGTATCGCGGGTCCGCCGCTACAACCAAGCACTCCACCGCCAAGGGTCTGCTGCTGCATCCAAGCGCACCACCACTGTCAAGTACCACGGGTCCGCCGCTACACCCAAGCGCTCCATCGCCCAAGGTAAACAGAAGATTCAGCTCACACAGGTTCGGTAGCACTGCTCGCGTAGGATCGCTGAGTGCTGTAGTCGTCGCCGTCGAATCCACACAGGATCTCTGTACTGTCGTCGTCGAAGTCACAGTAGCAGTCGTAGCAGTAGAACAGTCGCAGCCAGCACTAGGGTTCCCGCACAAAGCAAGCTCGTTCGGAGGGTCCGCTCCACGAGCCGAGAGGCTGATACATCAACTGTCACGAAGACCGAAGTTGATGTATCCAAAAGTTCCGTATCGTCAACAGGAACTCAACGCAACAGACGACGCGTCGATCGGACGCCCGGTCTGAGAGTTATTGGCATTTTCGTCTCCGGGGCCCGGTTGGTTTTTAAGGAAAAACCAACCCGACCGTACTCCACCTGCGTCCAAACCTCGGGCGGAGTATGCCAAAAGATCCGTCTCACTAAGAGGAACACAACGCGACTGACGGCGCGTCAATCGGACGTTCGTAGCTCAAGATATGAGCGTTTCCGCTCCGAAGGCCCGGTTGGTTTCGTGAACGAACCAACCCGGACGAACTCAAAGTTAACCGAAACCTTGAGTGCGATATATCGAAACGACCGTCTCGATCCAAGGATCACGTTTCCGCAGACGGTTCATCATTCGGAGGTCCGAGGCTCATGTTATGGGCCAAAAACCAAATCTGGTTTGAAACGGGGGGGTCCGGGTCCGGGCCGACCCGGCCCGACCCCCCCCCCCCCCCCCCGGGGCGGCGCGGCGGCGGGCCGCGGCGGCGGGCGCCTGGCGCCGCACGAGGGTGGCATGCAGGGGGCTAAGCCCCCGCTTCATCAAGGTGGCGCGGCCTTTGTGCCGCGCCTAAGTAACAAAACAGCCCCCCTCACGTGGGGGGCTTGCTGGAGCGCAACCGGGGGGCCGGCTGCCCCCCTTCTTCAAGGAACCGCCCCCCCTCATTAAGGGGGGGTTTTGTTGAACCGGCCGGGGGATTTAATCCCCCGGTTTTATGTCATCCGGCCGGCCAGCTGGCCGGCCGGTTTTTACCAACGGGACCGGAAATTCCGGTCCCGCCTTCGACTTCCGACGCCGGCGGCCCGGCCGCCGGTCTTCACATCCCGCCGCGGCTCGGATCCGGCCGCGGTCTCCTCGTCCCGCCGCGGCCCGGAACCGGCCGCGGTGTTCGTCGTCCGGCGCGGTGCGACGGCACCGCGCCCCTTTCGCCGTGCCATGATTCTTTTCAACGCGACGCGACGGCGTCGCGTTCTTGAAGATTCTTCCTCGACGTAGCGCGACGGCGCCGCGTAAAATATTTGCACGATCAACCGCGTGGTGCGACGGCACCACGCCACTTGCTTCCTCACGCAAGAATAATCAACATGAAAGAGGGAGGGGGTTCGGTCGTGTTCATGCGGTCCGGCCCCCCCTCACGTTAAATAAATAACTCAACTTAAACATTCAAGCCTCAAGTTAGACATGCGAGATCCACGTTCAAGAAATGGAATAAATAAATAATGAATCAACAACCCCTACCTCGGGTATAAGTTCGAGGATTTGACTATGTCCGCGGAAGTCGACGTCGCGGAGATCGGACGTCGCGGTAGTCGTTCGTCAATTCCGTTGACGAAGAGATACGTCCAATGTGATACGTCGTTGGAGAAACCTCTTATGTCGACGAAGGGAATCCGAGGAGGAAGCGGCGTTCCCTCACGTTGACACCGAGGACGAAGAAGAGAGGCGTCGTCTTCGTCGGAGTTTGAGCGTTCTTCGTTCTTCGTCAGAGCTTGAAGATGAAGAAGAAGCTCTCCAAAAGCTCTCAAGGAGACAAACAAACAACCCATAATAAAATAAGATAACATCTTATTTTATTATTACAAAACATACTAGAATTTCAAAAGTTTGAAATTCAAAAAGGGGTTAACTCCCATAATTAAAAAGGGCAACTTAAGCCAATAAATTAGGCGTTAAGGGAGTTGGGAGAATTTGAAGGGTTTAGGGGTTCGTGTGGGCCCCACCACACTTAATCCTCCCAAGGGAGGTTAAGTGGGTGTGGGTCCCACTTCAAACCTCCTTTGGTAGGTTTTTAATAAGTTATAATAAAATTTGTTCTATACAAATTTTATTTAACTCAAACTAAAACCCCTAAAATTAACTTTCAACCCGCAACAAACGCAACTCCCGAAAAGGTCTCTTTAAGCGAATATCGGCGTTGCGAGTTCATCGGTGCCCTCGGATTTCAATTCCGAGCACCGGATCAAAAGTTAGGAAATCCCGCTCATTCGTTCACTGAACGTACCCGAGCCAAACTTCAAAAATTAATTCCGGGCACTCCGGGCCTCAGAATCAGGTGCCGTCTGAAACCGCGCTCTTGTAAAATTCTAAAGAAAATTAAGAAAAAAATTCCTTGAATTTTACGGGTCTTTACATAAAGTGATTTATTTTCAAAATGATTTTCAGTTTTTATAAAATAATTAACCCTTACTTTTGATAACATATCAGGTAGCTGAGAAACTCGTAAAAGATGGAAATGAATGTAACGTTGCACATATAGTTGAAAACAAATAAACTATTCAGATAAATGATGTGCGCGTGGTAAATTATTATCTTGATGTTTTTTCTGATGAGTTTTATGATATTATACTTGATCGGGAAGTTGAATTTACTATTGAATTAGTTTGTAACGCTAAGCCAATTTTTAAACCCCCTTATCTAATCGATCAAATTGAACTTTTAGAGTTAATGATAAAATTTTAGGGGTTAATAGATAAAGGTTTCATTCGACATAGCACAGCACCATGAGGTGATCCTATCTTGTTTGTTAAAAATAAAGATGGTTCAATGAGATCTTGTATTTATTATAGAGCATTGAATAACATCACCGTTAAGAACAAGTATCCTTAGATTCATATCGATGATTATTTTGATTAGATCTAGGGAGGTCAATATTTTTCTATGATTTATTTGGGTTAGGGAACTATCAGTTGAAATTAAAGGAAGAAGACATTTAGATGACCATGTTTCATACTAGATATGGCCAATATGAATTTGTAGTTATTAATTTTGGGTAAACCAATGCTCCTACAATATTCGTGGATCTTATGAACAGAATTTTTCATGAGTTCTTAAATAAGTTTTATGTTGTGTTCATTGATTATATTTTGGATTATTCCAAAATTAATGAGGAACATGAATGTCATTTAAGGTTTGTCTGAAAAAACGTAACATTATAGAATCTTATTGGGAAATTCAGCAAGTGTGAATTTTGGTTACAAAAAATTTCTTACATTGGTCCCATTATGCCAAAAAAATGGCATAATTGTTGATCCAGCTAAAACAAAAGTTGTTGAATAATGGAAAAGACCCAAAAATATGCATGATATCCTTAGTTTTCATAGTTTGGCGTGTTATTACCATAGGATTGTTTAGAATTTTCATGGTAATCTAGTCAAATGACTATGTTAACTTGAAAAGGTGTTAAGTATATATGGACAAAAAAATGTGATGATTGTTTTTGGGAATTGAAAGGATGATTGGTGAATGCTTCTGTTTTGGAATTACCTTCTAGAAATGGTGAGTTTGTTATTTAAAATGATTCTTCATTGAAAGGACATGGTTGTGTCCTTATGTAGAATGATCAGGTAATTGCTTATGCTTCACGTCAGTTTAAACCTCAAGAGTTAAGTTACCCTACCCAGGAATTGGAATTTGTTGTTGTTGTTTTTTATTTAAAAACCGGGAGGCATGATTTGTATGGAGTAAAATGTGAAATATATTTTAAACACAAAATACTGATGTATATATTCACTCAGAAAAAATTGAACATGAGATAGAATATATGGATGAAATTAATCATGGATTATTATTTCATTATCCATTACCATCTGGGAAAAGAAAATAGTGGTTGATGCTTTGAGTCGAAAAAGTAATTCTATATTAACCTTGAAACGTTTGGAACGAGATCCATTGGGTTTTGATTTGATGTACATTGAAATAAAAGTTGTTGGGGTAGGAAATTCTTATTTTTTGTTTTAGGTGTTAGTTAAATAATCACTCTCAGACAGAATTAGGAAATCATAGAAGGAAGATAGTGAGTTGCAGAAAAAGGTAGAGTTAGTTCAGAAGGGTAATTTACATGATTTTAACTTTGATAATGATTTTGTTTTGAGGTTTCGGAAGAGATTATGTTTGCCTTGTTATTCATAGTTGAAGAATGAGTTGTTATGTGAAATTTATAGTTCACCATTTTCAGTTCATCCTGGTAGTACTAAGATGTACAAAGATCTTCATGAATAATATTGATGGGATGGAATGAAAAGAGATATTTATGACATTAGTGTGATGTTTTTGACTTGTCAGTAGGTTAAAGCAGAGCGGTAGTTACCAAAAGGGATGTTTCAGTCTTTACCAGTGCTAGAGTGGAAATGGGAAAATATATCCATGGATTTTTTATGGGATTACCAAAGAAATCTCGAGGTAATAATACAATCATGATTATTATTGATCGATTTACTAAATCTGCTCATTTCCTTCATATTCAAGATAATATTTCTCAAGATCAACATTCTCGGTTGTATGTTAAAGAATTAGTCATGTTACATGGTGTTCCCCTATCCATTGTATCTGATCGTGATCCCAGGTTTTTTCTAACTTTTGGTAAGTCCTTCAGATGTTGTTGGGAACTAAATTAAATTTTATTATAGCTTTTCATCCCCAATCATATGGGAAATCAGAACAACCAATTCACACCATGAAAGAAGTATTACGTGCTTATTCACTAGATTACTAGGGAATTTGGGACCAATATATATATTTGGATGAATTTTCATATAATAACATCTTTCATTCCAGTATATAAATGGCAGTGTTGGAAGAATTAAATAGAAATCGTTGTCAAACTCTAGATTTTTGGGATGAAGTAGGTGAAAGGAAGCTGATGGGACTACAATTGGTAGAAGAGATGGCAGAAAAAGTGTAGTTAATTCAGAAGAACATGAGAACAACCCAGAGTAGACGGAATATTTATGTAGATAACAGATGGAAGGATCTCTCTTTCGAGGTAGGTGATCATGTCATTCTCAATGCTTCTCCATGGAAAAGTCTGATGTGTTTTGGCAAGAATGGAAAGTTGTGTCCGAGGTTCATTGGACCCTATGAAATCATTGATAAATTTTGATCAGTTGCATATGGAGTGGATTTACCTCCATGTTTATCCCATGTACATAATTTTTTCCATGTTTCAATGTTTAGAAATTATATGCAGGATCCATATCAAGTTTTGAGCCCATAGGTAGTTCAGTTGGAAGAGAATCTCTCTTATGAGGACCAACCAGTCCAGATTCTTGACTGTATAGAGAAAGTGTTGTGGAATAAGGTAATTCACTACGTACGGGTTTTGTGGAAAAACCATATATTTGAAGAGGCAACGTAGAAATCTGAAAAATCTATGAGGGATAAATACCTCCACTTATTTGATAAGTGAATAAAATTGGGAGGAAGAAATTTTCAAAAGGGGGGAAGGATGTAACATCCCGGTTAAATATAAAAATAATATATTATCTTTTTATAATATTTTTTAATTATATATTAATTTTACTTTAAAGGGGTTTCTATGTTCGATGGTGTACCATATACGCAACAACAGTTTTCTTTGAAATCTTACGTTTCACACTAATAATATAATAAAATTATTTTAAATGGTAGTAAACTACTAGATGTTTTATTGGTGGTAATGAAAAAAACGAATTACAATATGATTATAAATGTTTTTTAAATGTATTTACATTTATCCAATAAATGTTATAGTCTTACAATGTGAATAAATCTAATTTTAAGCATAATTTACCTTAAAATGTTGATTTAATCCCTTTTAATGATGAACCCTATTTAAATCAAGTTTTGGTCACTTTTATATGTTATATTTGACAAAATAAAGTTATTATTTATAATTGTTACATCAAAATTCACTATGGGTAATTTTTTTGGATTTTTCTAAAAAAATTAAATTATTAATGAAAAATGAAAAATGTTGTTTTTTTAATTCAAAGATTCTTTTTAATATAATTTATTTATATGGTTATATTATTTCTTTAATTAGGTTTAAAGTGTAATTAGATTATATTTTTACTATTTAATCTGATTCTGGTCATTGGATGAAATTTCACTTCGAAATTGGACAAAAACATCTGTCAATATATGGATATTTATTATTTCTTAAAACGCGCTTTTTGTTTTTACAACAGGAATTAATTTTAAATTTAATTTCTTATACTTATTTTTTTTATTTTTAAAAATAATAATCAAATTTGAATTCAAAATATCAAATATTTCTGAGGCTGAAATTTTTGATATTTTCTAAAAAACAGCAATTTTAAATGTATAGTGAAACCACATAGTAGTAGTTAAAAAACTGAATTTTTCATTTAAATGAAATTTTACCACTTCTGTGATTTGATTTTATAAACTATGACATACATGGTTGTTATTAATAAGTAATATTTCGTTCAATAATAAGAAAATAGTTTTTGGTGAATTGTTACTTTTGAATTTTATTTACAGCGGTTAAAGGTAAATAAGGTAATTCAAGGTAAAAAAATATTATAATAATAAAAAATTACCTTAACACTTGCCCTAACATTATTGGATGAGTTAGGGCCAACCATTTACAACTTTGGGTCTATTTTTGGACCCCATGGAACCACATAATTGTGATAATGACAATTTAGATGAATTAATTTATTGTGAAGACAAAAATGAAATAACCAAATATATTTTAGAAAATTAATTTTTACATAGTGTCATATAAGTTATATTTTAACCTATTAATATTTATTGGAAAGATAAAACTATTTCCTAAATCATGGTATATTATTATAGTTTTTATATATGAAATAAATAAAAATATTTATGACACAATAATGATGTAGTATTTACCACATCATTAAATGATTTAAATAAGCACGATTATAAATTTTAATATAAAATCCAAAGCCTATCCAATTATTATTGAATGAATTTAATTCGACCATGAGTCATCTTATCTTATTCTTTAATTAATTTTTACCTTTATAAATTGAATATCATTATATAATAAAATAACATTTTCACAATTTCCTAAAGATCCCCTCCTCCCCCTTATAAAAATCCCTCACTTCTAACTCATTCCTAACATCTCTTAGGCCCCTTGGATAGTCCAACCTCTATCTAATTAAGCTTCGTATATCCCTATCCTCCTCCTAGAAGCCTTACCTTAGGCATAAGGCACTTCAAGATGTCCTTTTGGATCAAACCAAATGAATTTACCAAAATTAAAGGTAACTGTTCCTCTTAAATTATTTTATTTCACTTTACTTCTTCAAACACTAAAATATTATTATTACTATTTTTATATCATCACTAGTATCCTGAATATACTAGGTTGTTTTTATGATATGTATTCTAATTACAGTTTCACAAACCTCCATATAATGGGTGAAGAACATATTGTTTTTGTGGATGACAAACTAACGCCTCACGAAACGATGATTGTTCGATTATCTCCTACCGCCTCACACGGTGGCCATTAAAATGATGTTGTATTTATATATGATATATATTATATTTATTTTTTCTTCATGATTCTGTATATTCCATTTGTATCTTACCTTTATGGTTTCCATTATGGGTAAACGTGATAATTTCATTTTAGGAGGTGCGGACTACCGCCCCCTCCAAGTGTTATGACTTATTCATACCATTCATGGTACGTATAAAGGATGGAGTTAATGATATTATATATGAAACTATACTATAATTATAATATACTTATGTATCATTATATTTTCATTCCATTAAATATGTAATATAAATAAAAGTAGCGTTTATGCTTACGTACGGCTTACTATCTCTGTGAACGGTGCATTTAATTTCCTATCACCAAATGTTATGTACTATTATATATATATATATATAATGAATATATATTTTATATATGATATCTAAATTATTAATATCACTTTGAATATAATGAAATTTTGACTATGTGAACAACCTGAAAAGATTAGAAGTTCATTTTTGACTCAGGTACCAAATATCGACAAAATGACCGTTATTAACTTAAATGATTACATAATTATGATAACCTGGTAATAAGTGATATAAAAGATATAATGAACTTGAAAGGGGATCTTAAGCAAGTTGAAATTAACATTATTTTATTATTCAAGAAATTAAAGAACAACCGGGTTAAGTCAGACGCGAGGTAAGGGACTTTGTCTCAATCTCTTTTCATTGAGTCATATTTCGATAATATATACCTTCTTCTATTACACAAGGTATTATAAAACCCTATTAATTTTACTTTCATTCAATGGGAATCTTTTATCTACAAAGCGTTTTATAAATGAAAAATGGAATGTTTTTAACATTTGCAGTGACAATGACCTCTTCGCCAACGTAATCGTTATTTAGCTTCCTCAATAATACTTAATGTTTTCTAAAATGAAAAGGAAATCCCTTATTTGTTTTTTGGGTGTTTTAGTATTGAAATTGGTTTTTGAAATGGATTGATTATTTCAATATCATGAAATTATTTCTTGTGATTTCTAATAAAGCATTATTACTGAAAGGTTTATATTTTCAATATTATATGTGTTATGTTTTTATAATGCTACTAGGACATTTGAATGGTGGATATGTGCTAAAAAATGATGGGTGGTTCCATGATAAACCATAATGTGTGGTTATGTTATAACCTATATTGCATTGCGTATGGATTTCGGACATATTGCAATTCCATTTAGTGATATGTGTGGAAGTCGACCGTATGGTTATTCCACTTAACAATGCTTATGTCACAAATTACCTTAATATGTTTTGTGTTCTTTATATGGGTTTTATTGTAATATTTTGGTTACTAAAAGGTATGAAATGATCTCTCAATCAATGAATAGTATTTACCACCTCATAGAGGTGAAAAGTTTTACTTATGATAAAGTATTAATGGTTTTCTTGTTGTTTTGAAAAACTATCAGTTTTCCATCTTTGTGTATCCCTTACGGATCTTTTTATGTTCATCCCATGTTCTTGAAATGTTTTCCACATGACATAAAGTGGAATAGTGTCAAGGATGGGATCAATGAAATGCCATGTTGTCTAAAACATGGAACTAGACATGGATCTTTTTTTTAAGATTTTTTTTTTAAAAATAGAAACTGAGTAGATGTGTCTACATATAATATTCAAGTTGTCATGTATATGTTATGGCCTAAATCTCTAAAACTATTAACCTGAAATGATCTTTAATGTGATTTATTATCATAATTCCAGAATATTCAATGTTTAAGGCTAGGTCCTTATAGTTTATGTATGATGTCATAGAAAAAGGAAGTACAGGTAAAATTATAATTTCTGGCATTATTCATTGAAAAATATAAAGTTACTTACGTTTGTTCATATGATTATTCACATTATCCATGGATATATTAAATTTCCCACTTTTTATTATTTCTTATTGAAAAAAAATATTTTATATTGTAAAAAATCATTTTTAGTATTTATTGAAATGTTTATGATCTTCTTTGAGGGACTCTTTTATTTTCATGTTCACATTTTCATGAATTTTAATGAAATTCCCATTAATTATGAATTTTTTGTATTTTTTATTAAATGTTAAATTAAAAACTTTGGTAAATAAGGTTTAAATCATGATAAGGAAATTTATTAATTTTTAGTGAAGGATTATATTGAGAAAAATAAAACTATCAGTTTCTTTTTCATGTTTGTAATGGACTAGTGGTTTTCCTTAATTTATTTTTTCCATTACAAAACTCTTTATTATCATCCCAAATTTATAGATAATTTTAACAGGTCTGAAGGATGTATATTACTATATAAAATTATGTACATTATCTATTGGAACCAATCTTAATATATGAAAACACATGTTTAATGAATCATAAGTTCAAAGTTTTAAATTATGATTTCTGGAAAAAGTAGACACAAAATAAAAGTTCAAACTTGTTTTGTAAATGATTAATATGTAATATGTTTTTCAAATTTTCTATTAATATTAATCAATATTATCCTTCAAATTTATTAAATCTAACTGCTTCTTATATATTATATAATTAGAGGTGGTTTATGTTATGTCGTTCTATAGTCAGTATTAGTGGAAAGGGGTTTATGGCATTAACGATTAGAATATTATTTGAGCGTGAGATAAAACAATTATATATTTTTTTAATATGTTATAGATAATTAATTTTAATTAATATATGATGAAGCAGTTAAATATATGTCTGTTTATATCATCCTAATAAGATATGTCTGTATGATATTATTTGATATTCCTATAGTAATAGTTTGTGATTCAGTAAATGGTTGGAATATGTAAGAGAAATTTCAAAAAACATTATGAAGGTAAATGTCATGATTGTCTCAATTAGTTAAAAAATTGGATAAGATATTAAGTCATAACTGTTATATAATTTTAATGACATATTTTATTTATAAAATATTTTATAATATATTAAAGATTATATGCTTTGGCCATATGATTTTTTTTGAAATGTAACTTATTAGTGATTAATGATATTTGGAGATAAATAATTAATTTAAGTTAGAATAATATTTAAACAATTTCCCAAATTTGTGGTTTTGAACTTTTTTATAGATTATTATGTATATTTTCATAGTATGTAATTTATGGAATTAATTTTTTCTTAACTAGGGGTGTTATTTTTATGTTTTTTAATATTAATGTATCATTTCTAAATTTTATGAATTATTCATATTACTTATTACAACATATTTTCTAACCATTTATAGTTTTAATTAATGGATAGAAATAGGTTCAAAAGTTTTACATCCATTCATGGATATTATGATTTATTATATGTTAAATGTAGTATCTCACGTAAGAAAAAATCATCCCAAAAATTATAATACTAGAGTAAAATATGAGTTAAAAATTAAAACTGACCAAATTAGAAATGAATGGTATAATTACATATTTGAGGCATAAATAATTAATGTATTTATATATCATAAAAAATTATAATATTGGGGTGTAATAGCTTCTAAAATCCAATGATTCTTATGCCATGCGTATCAATGTATTATCAAAATATACTATTAGAATACCATCTTCATGTATATGTATTACAAATGTACATTTGACTATAAAATAATAATATTACATAAATATTAAAAAATTAGGTTGATAATAATATCTATAATATGTTTTCAATACATTTATAAATTCTTTATTTTAGAAATAAAATTCATAATGTTATGAAATAATTTATTTTGTAGGTGTATAATTTTACTCCCAGATATTTCATTATTCTTTTCTCAATTAAAAGAATACAATGTCCAATATCTTGTGATACACCCAAAAAAATCTATAGTTAAAAATAATAATTATATTGAAATAATATTTCAGAATTGAAGATGAAAATACATAAATTATGAAGATGTTAAAATAATTAGTCTTAAGAAAAAAAGAGTATGAATAAATAAATAAATAAATAAAATTACATTAATATAAAATATTTACCCCCTTGGTCTGCTATTAAGATGTTTACCTTGATAAATTCTACGATTAAAATTCTAATGTTTTAAACTATTATTGGAATGAAGCTAGAGAGAAATAAGGATTTTATAGATTTTTTTGATATTATATAGGAGAGTAATAGAATCATTTTTTTATATAGAAATGGGAACCATATATTCATTAGTATTATATGTTCATTTGACATATATTATTGTTGTTTTTATATACACATTTGGTATAACCCTATATAATTTTATATAAAATAATATTATATGACTAGATTAATATCTTTTTTAATGAATGTTTTTGATGTTTTTTTATTTTATCAAATTAATTAATCACTATGAAAAGTTCATTCAGAAAATATTTTCTCATTTTGATCATATTAACTAATATATTATGAAAATTGTAATGGTGGTTACAAGATAAGTAATGGTTGAAAATTATTTTTATATTTCAAAAATGCATTTAAATCGAAAATTATTTTCTTGAATTTTGTGCATGAATATTATTACAAATTATTACACATTTTGAAAATTATATTTTATAATTTTTTTATAAAATATTTAAATTGAAATTCAGTTATATTCTTAAGAATATTTATTTCTGGATTTTCATAATAACATTTATTTCTGAGTGAATAGTGAGAAATGTCAAATATTTTAAAACTATAATTTCATTTCCACAAATAAATTAATTTAAATATCACCATCAATTTTTTACATGGATTTATTGTAACAGAACAACCACTTTATATACAATTAAATAATTAATTATATTGAAAAAAATATTACACATCATTTTTTATAAAATCTTATTATTCAAAAATAAACAATATTTTGGGAATAATATTCGATTCCATTTTCCACGGATATATCAAAATTTATTTATTATATTTTGAAAAAATAAATCCTGAAAAATTCGATTTCACAATTTAAATGATCATATTAATATTTGGTAAATAGTTAATGTTCATTTTCTGCAATAATGAACAGTAATCATAGAGAAAATATATGCCCACAATAATGGGTAAAAAGGCATAATTAAGATTTATAATCTTTGAAAAATAATCAAAAAAATCCAAAAACAAATCATTATGTAACAGTATGGGTATTATTGAACCATAAACAGAATTATTTGGTAAATTTTGAACTTTTAGGAGACTTCTTAGTGAATATGACCATTATATTATATAAAATTATGTAAAAATAAAATTTCCACTCTCTCAATTTTATGATATACAACATGTTTTCAGCAGGATACAAGTATATGAATTATAATTGATTGTTACTTTAAATATGAAATTATGATTTAAATTTTATATATATTTTAATTTTAAGAGATGTTATAATTTCCTTGAAAACATATGCAACGCCAACACAATGTTTTTTAAAGATAAAAATAATAATAAATGATTAGAAAATTAATATATATCTAATTAATTATATAATTTCATTAATTAAATGGATAATTATATTTTTTTAGTGATGGTGAAATTGTTTACAACATAATTACATTATTATTAGAATACCATTAATATTAGGATATGAGAATAATCCTAAAAATACTAATAAATGGTATTTGATGTTTAAATAATAATTTCTAAATCATTATAAAAATGGAATTATATTACATTTAATAAATTTTATGGTATATTATTGAGCCCATCATGAATGATTCATCTGTTCCACTTGTAAGTTTTTTTGTTACATTCATTTCCAATAATGAATGAAAAAATTTTAATGTGGTTTTGATTAAATAGTGTTAATGAGGGGAGGATGAGAAAAATAATTATAAAAAAGACAAAAAACCATATCTAAAATTGATCGGTCAGTAATATTTTGACCATATAATTTTTATCATATAATAATATGTAAATTTAATTCATTTTACATGATTTATGAAGATATTATAAAGGTATATTTTATGTATTTAAGAGTTCGAACCCCAAATCACATATAAAAAGTGATTTTATATACACTATGAAAATCACATATACATACATTTAACTATATAAATATATATTAATAGTACTTACCTACCATCCTCCCTATTATATATATTTTTTGGTCTAATAAAAAAACCTCTAATGATAAAGGCGTAAGTTAGAGTAGAGTTTATAAACTAGTGGTAAAACTATTAAAAACGTTTTTTCATTGTTATTTATTCTTAAACCTCATTTAAATAATCTCAATACATGAAGATATGATAACATCAATACCAAGAACATACTAGAATATTATTACTCTGATTGAATAACCCTTTTTCTTCTTCTTAACGGTCCTATTAGAAATGGAAGTATCCTAAGTGTGTTGGTGTGAACTACCACTTCCATTAAGTGATATATTTAGTTTTTCATATCCAACTCACAATTCTATTAATTATAATGGATTAAATGAATAATGATTTAATCCATGAAGCAGATAGGAATTTCAAACAAATTATATAACATACATTCTTACCCATCCATCTCTTAAAAATTATATTGTTACACATGAACACATGTTGGATATCACCTCCATGAAGAAATATGATTAGTTTATCACGTATAAATTTCATGTAGGATTATCAAATTTTATTTAATGTGGAAAAGTGAATGTCATAGAATGATATTTATTCATGAAATTTTGGAAACATGAAAAATGTTTCCATGAGAACCCTATTTATGTTTTTTGTGATAATCAATCAGACCTCATCATAACATTTCACATAAATGTGACTTGTTTTTTAATTATCCAATTGAATATAATAATTTAAATCAATATAACAATTATAATAGAATAGAAATTAAATATATTATTATTAATATATCAAAATATCAAAATTATATTTTTATACATTTAGAGAATGTAAAAATATATTTATGAGTCATAATGTATGTGTTTTTCATTTAAAAACTTGTCTTCATTTTTTCCTTTCATAATATGTCTCATTCATGTAAATTTTCATCTAATGATTTTAAAAAATTCTATTTTTTCTAAAAATATTTTCAAATATTAAATTAAATAACTTTTTATTAATTAAAAATTATTAAAAAGAATTATTTCAAATTTATCACATTACAATAACTTTTGAATTATTTTAAAAAAATGATAAATTATAGATATTAATTTATATATACAACCAGATTAATTTTTCGCAAATTTCTTAACATTTATTGATTCGAAGATTAAATAGAAATACTCCATTCATTTTTTCCTGAAATTAATTTTCTTGATATTCAAGACATTTTTATTTGAAAAGATATTAATGAAAACTGAATTTTGTTTCAATTTTTCATTGAAATGATTAGATGTTCATTTTATATTATTTTCATTTATGTCAACAAAATTTAATAATTTTTATTCTTAATCTAGTATACAATATAATTATATAGTCAATTATATTTCCCTCAATGTATTAGGATCATTTCTCATATTGATAGACTATAGAAAATATGTAATTTTTTTATTCTATTTTTTCAATATGAATATTCAGGTTGATTATTTATTATGTTTTTTTTGAATATCATTGATATGTTGAATGAATTAGAATTATTATGTGATGGGTAGGGCCCATACATATCCCAGGATGCAGTTACTGTTATCATGAGAGAAACTTGATTGGGTATTTATGACATTACATACCTAATATGGTATTATGTATGTTTATGAGGTTATGATTATATGATTATGATGTCTCATACTATGCATTCCATAATTATTAAACTAGTTATTTTTATCAATGATATTTTTTATGTTATCCTTGTATATATTAAACTTCCATTTTTTGGGGGTTTTATGGAAATCGTTTCATATTATAAGGTATGAAATAGATCTTAATATTTAGAGGTATGTTTAAAATATTTTATTAATGAAAATCATATTTTCAATGAAATATTTCCATATATTCAAAATAATAGTAGATAAATTATTATTTTATTTTATATTATTACATAAAACTTTTATTAAGAAAATCAATTGAGGTTTATTTCAAAAGAATGTAAGTGATTAATTTTAGCTCAAAATCTCATGATTATAAAAGGAAAACATTCATATAATTTTTTTTATTATTTTTGAGGGACTAATGTATTTTCATTATTTTTATATCCCCTAATGTTATTTTTATACTAATCCCATTTTTAAACTAATTAATTAGGGAATATAGATAAGTATGAACAACAACAGTATATATAATTCCACAGTGGGTAGCTGTCTATATTGAAATAAATGTGTTCTGAAAGAATATCTGATAAAATTTAGGAATCCATGTTGTTTAGACATGATGGACTTTTAGTATAAGATTACACTTGTTTTTTAGGGTTTTATATGTTATATTATTTCATATTTCTCTAAAATTATAAACCTAAAATATCCCCAATATGTAAGACGGTTCCACTAATGTTACAAATAATTTGAATGTTGATATTTTAAGGAATGATGTGTTACAGATGGTATTGATGGAATGGTTTATTTAAATATGTGTTTTATAATGTTATTTGACCATAGGTGGGAATTATTCTATAGTAACAAATTATATTCTATTTTGCAGAATTATGGTTATTGAATATTCGATGACATGATTGATGATATCTTAGTATCAATCATAAGCCTCATATATCTTAAAAGGATTTAATTTGATACACTAAAAAAAATTTATTTTAGTTAATAGATGGAATTAGTAGAAACCACATTAATAATGTAATTTAAGAGAAATTATTTCTTTTTTAAACAAGAAACTCCTTATGATAAGATATCGATTAAAAAATGTTGCTTATTTCTAGTGATTCATGTAATTGTATTGAAAATATTAGAATATATATTATATTATATTACTAGGGAATATATATTTTTATATTATGTGTATTTATATGACAGTAATTATGTTTTTTGATAAATTTGAAATTGAACATAAAAGAATACATTATCTAGTATATTAAAATTTTTGGTTTCGATCATGCTCAGAAATAATTTTAAGAAATATAGGGTTTGTTAGTTATGGAATAATTTATATTGAATTTAGGATTCATTTTTGATTATTGATATATTAGTATAGAATTTAATCATTCAATGGTTTAATAAATTGTGTAATTATATTATATTATTCTAAAAAGTATTAGTTTTGATTAATATATAACATTAGATAAAATATCATGTCCCTCTGTTATGTAGTTTGTGATCAATTAGAAGTTTACTTTAGTGTTTTTGAATAATAATCATATTTAACATTCATTTAGTAGAGAAATTGATGATATTGATTTCAATATTTATTTATGTAGTAATAAATGTTGAAATTCCACTTATTATTTGAAAATTAAAATAGTAGTTAAAATTTATTAAAATATTCATCCCCAGGGTAATGTAATTTATTAGATATAAGGAGTCTTATGATGTATGCAACACTCAATAATGAAAGCCTTCTTTTTGAAACACATATCTATGTATAAGTGTAATAATGTTATATTTTTTATATAATAATACGTTCCCATATATTGACTTAAGGTTTAATGTTCATATTAAAATCAATAGTTGATTTTATTACTATGAAAACATCATTTTTGAAGTGAAACGTTTCAAATTACAAGGAAACAATTTTATAAAAGGGGGAAATTTAAAGACAAAATTTTTTAATAAATAAAATTTCTATTTTAATGTAAATAATATTTCATATCTTTTTATACTCACAACATCAAACAAAAATGAATAGTGAAACTTTTATGGATATAAAATATTACAACTACATATAATATTTTATATATTATTAGATTATTATAATAATAAATAGAAAGGAATATAATATAGAAATAATTGGTCAAATATATGGAAATAATAGGATTTTATAATATTTATTCCCCTGTCTACTATGAAGATCATCACCTAGAACAATACTATAGATATTAGGATAAGAAGTAAGAATATTTTTTGCACAATGAGAGAGAGAGATAATTATTTTGGGGATTTCTGTCATATTATAGATGAAGTGTATATAGTCATTGTGATTATTTTAACAATGGTATACTATGGTCACTAGGACTATATATAAATCAGACATGTAAAACTATTGGGATTATATAGAAAATGGGTATAATAATAGTGAAAAACATATTAGAGGTATCTGCATGATAAGATTAAAATCATATATTTTTATATAATTTTTAATCTGTTGTGTTTTTTATTATATAGAGTTATTTACTTTATTAAAATAATTATAAAAATATATAATACATCAAAATTTGTGAAAATGTCTTAATATTCATTTAATAGGTAATATATTTATAATGAGTATAAATTCATTTTATACTTCAAAAGTTCATTTTCCTCAAAAATGAGTGTTCTCAAATTTCATGCATTGTATTCTATTTTATATATTAAATATTTATAAAATATATTTAATAATATGTATTTAATTTTTCAAATTATCATTCCACAATTGTATGTGGAATATTTTATTTGTTTTTGTAGAATGATTTATATTTATTTGAATTATAAAACATGATTAATTTTGTACAAATATCATTTCATTTTTCTTAAATCATTAAATTTATGGTTCAAATATGTTTTGATTTTGTTTTTAGTATAACATTTCATCCTTTTTATTGTAAAAAATACTCTTAATTTT
Source organism: Viscum album (assembly GCA_963277665.1). NCBI lineage: Eukaryota > Viridiplantae > Streptophyta > Magnoliopsida > Santalales > Viscaceae > Viscum > Viscum album. The sequence continues at coordinate 651,275,845 of OY728126.1, forward strand.
AAATTAATCATCATTATACATGAATTTGTATAAAATCACATATGCGTAAAAAATATTCAAGAAAAATATATTTTTACTTTTCGGTAGAGATAGTAAAATTGATTTTTGTAAATTTTGAAAATATAATGATTTAATATGGATTTCATATTTGAAATCCTATTGTTAATGTTTTTATATTAGAAAATTTAAATTTTTAAAAAATAAATAGAATCAATGAAAATATATTATCACGATAGAAATAGGTAAAAATGGGTAATTATTGATAAAAAAGATGAATAATGTGTCAAAATCAACCAAAAAAATTCCCTTTATCGAATATATGGTTATAATTATAACAAAAACATCCCACATTTATATATATATATTTCTTATTTTTTTCCACTCAAAATTTATTATGAACATTATATTAATTTATATTAAGAAAAAAAAATACCAAATGATAATCTATATATTTTAATATCTCTATTCTGATATAAAGTGGATAAAAATATTATATGAATGGATAATTTTTTTAGATGAAAATATTTTTTATGATAATAATTTTTTTATATTTTATGAGGTAATATATTTTCCTTTAATTTTTATGCAACATCAAAAGACACATGTTCATGTGGTAGAGAAATACAAGAACTGGTTTTAAGAACATTAATATTATTATATATTTAATCAATTATGGTGTACTAATAATTTCATGGATTATTATAATTTATTACTTATGGTGAATGTGATTATATTTTAATTAAATTTTTTTCATTACACATTTATTAGTGGATTAAACATAAATATAAGTATTAAAATAACACCAAAACCCTTCTAAAATTTTTAAGCTAATAATATTTATATCTTATAATACTTATATTTGAATATATGATATTTTGGAACAATTTTACATGAGATGGATTGTTATTACAAATTAATATTTAATTTATTTATAGGTTTTCCACCCGACCCACTTATTGAAGGTAATAAAAAATACTCTTCATTGTACCTATTGATCCATTTATATTTCCCTAAAACTACACAATTACATTCCCAACCATTGTGAAAATGTCTTAGTTATTCTGATCTATCTAAAAATCCATCGTAGATGGATTGTGGTTTATGCCCACTGATGATTTCTAAATATGAGTTATAACACTTAACAAATTGTTTTTATGTTTATTTATTCTTCAACCTTCATAGAATTATATATATAGATGACGATATTATATCATTATTGTCACGAAAAAAACAAGGTACCTTGTTACCCTAACAGCTAAACAAGATCTGACACTGCATGAAGGGCATTCTCGATCCACATGGGTTGATGAAAGGATCCAGGCATTGGTCAAAATGAAAGCGGTAACAAATTTTACGGAAACACAACAGATGAGATATAAACAAGTAAGTATGCACCACATTGTAAAATCAACAAGGATATGAGTACCAAAATTCTAACATGCACAATATCCCAATGTATAACATCTATATACATGAAAACCAAAACGTAAACATCCCACATCTCAATTTGAATGAAACTCAACAAGACAATTGATCATCATCTACCGCCACATCTATGTGGAACCATAACCATTCTTGAACCTTGAAGAATATAATCTAAAAACACATGATGTAACATGTAGAGTGTTATCTAAAATTCAAGTAGGGTCTCACCAAGTATTTCATAATAATATGACAACATTTTATAAAGTAAATAAAATTTTCAATTAAAATAAATAGTTATGCAATTTTAGTGGGAAATTTAAAAAAATCACACATTTCACTTAAAAATACGATAATAATGTAAATAAATGGATCAATAGGAATTTTATAAAATAGTTTATATAAATTTATATGGAATTTAAAATATTTTAAAATAAAAGTCGCATATATTTCAAATACAGTTTAATGAGAAAAATAGTGTTGTGCCACAAGGAATGATAGGTCTAGGCTACGGGATCCTCACACACTCGAATGGTAATCATGACAATATGTGTATACACATGAACCATTAATATTGGCCAAATAGGACACATAACTTTCTAATTGAGGAAGTGACCGACACACAATGTTTTTTTATTTGTAAGCATCGAAAGGGTTATATCCCAATAACTCATTAAATACGTACGATTACAAATACTATAACACAAATATATGATGGGAAATTTATTTTATGACTGATTAAAATAAAAATAATCCAATTATGCATTTCAAATATAGCAATTTTAAATATATAAAATGAAATATATTTTTAATCAAAACATGTCATTTTCCGTAAAAAAATCTAATGGATTTTTATCAAAACCATTTTAGGTCATTTTTTAAACATTTATATTTGAAATAATGTTCTTAGAATAAATTTTTAAATTTTAATTAAACTATTTAAATTTAGAAAATTTCCATCAATTTCATAGTTACACACCATTTTAAAAGAATTCGTGGTTTTTCCCAATTTCATGTCAAACAATATTTCCAAACCCAAATTAAAAAGAATTTTTTCATCAACCAATTGAAACCAATTTAATTTATATCAAGAAGTAAAATTTAAATCAATAAACTTATTTTACATATAAAAATTTATGGTCAATCACATAGTCCAATCAAATTGGAACAACCTACCTTGCGATCATAGGATCTGAAAACACAAAACCCAAAACAAGAAACTTTGATGAAGAAATTATATAATGAAGATACAAGAAACAAAAGAAGATTCAAGATCCAAAACAATTATTATTAGATCATCCAATAACATAAGGATCTACAAAACAATAGGGAGTAAAATAGAGACTGTTGGAGAATGAGAAGATAAAGAAGGATCCAACTAGGAAAATATGACACACTATTATTTGAGATTTAATTCACTTATATAAGAGTAAAAAGGTGCCAAAATATCCACATAGAAGATCCATTAGAGGAATAAAATGCTATGTGTCAAATTAGATTGGCCATGCACTGAAAATGGGTGTTTCAAGATATTTAAAATTAGTATTCATATTAATAAATTTGGTAGTAATGGTTACATGGGTAGGGATGCACTTTATAAACATACCATTATACATAACTATGTGACCCATTTAATTTGGTTTCAAAGTTTCTCTTTGGTGTTTTCATGGTTTTTCAAAATATGTGCCATACATGCAAAACCCCACTATCTAGGTTTTCACAATTTCACCTGAGAGGGTGAATGGTTTAAGAAAATTATGTGCCAAACATTAATAGCCCCAAAGAAATTAACTATTTATAAAAAAACCCTAATGAATACCGAAACAAAAAAATCAATGGTATAATCAAAATTGTGGTTTATGAATACCTGAATAGAGGAATAAGATGTTACAATATCCAACCAATGGAATCATTGTGTTAATTGAAACCCTAATAAAAAGCTCCAATGTCAAATAAATGAGGCCAGTAATTTCTCATCATTGCCTCGCTCTCCCTAGTCAGAATAGAATCATAACAGTAATTCTATAAGAATATAAAAAATGTTTAATCCTCCCACAATTTACGTTGGATTCAGAATCAACTGTCTTGACTAGAAATTTTATCATGGACAAATCAAGTCCAACCTCAATATCACACTAGCTTAAAACATGGGATGTATTAGATAGATACTTGTGGGACATAGATATATTGAACACATTATGCATCGATATCAAATGTGGTAGAAGTGATAAACTGAGCAAAAATATTCTACACCATCTCAAAAAACCTAAAAAGGTCCCACATAGTGAGGAACAAGTTTCCCTTGCCTTAAAAGCCATTGATCTCCCAACCAGTGTGAACCATTCAATAAATCCTAGTCATAAACTGAAAATTCCAATGCTCTACAATGTAAATCCAAATAAGATTTATACCCACTCTATTCCATCAATATTCTATGACAAATTAGCTAAATATTTATAGTCCCCTCTTGAAAAAATAATGGTACAACCACGATAAATTCACCAATATACAACCATAACAATAGAGATAAAAAAATATATCCATACAAGGCCTCAAAATGAGACAATATAAACACAAACCTATAAATAGTGTTATAAAAAAACTCAACCAATCACATAATTTCATGACCCATCCCATGGGGCCTGTGCCATTAAAAGGTCGAGATCACCTTCTATAGTCCATGGGTTAGCGACAAGCACCAGAACGTCATATCCCTAAAATGGGAAGGAATTTATTTTAAACTAGAAAATACACAGACTGGGTTCAGAATAAAAGAAAACCACATAGTATAACTGTTGAAAGTAAATGTGCAAAATTTAAAAGAGTAGGCCAATATACAAACGTAGTTAAAAGAAATAATAGAAAAAAGGAAAAACATCTCTTTAGGCCATCCAGCAAGGATCCTTCTTGAAGGGTAGGTTATGGTAATCACAGCGGCTATCCCCATCAATCAGTCACTTCTGTGCACCATCTAGTCCTAGCTCCCAAATCTCATTCAAAGATGGTTGTCGTATGCACAAGACACAAAAAGGTGATGGAGAACCCCATGCATGGGTGAGTATAATAATACCCAAGAAGAAACCCCATGACCCCCTATGGTATCCCAAAATTCAACAAAGTAAAAATCATAAAGCATGATTTAACACACATCCCAATATAAAAGACAACTCACACCAACTATATAACTTAATGACCTATATTAATGATGATTTGTCATAAAGATAATTCATATTATTTTACTGAGAAGTTCCACTGCTAGACCATGAAGAATCTGTTCAACTACCGATCCACACAGGTTCTTTTGTCACTGATCCACACATGTTCATAATTCATCGATTCACATAGGGTTGTAATTCATTGATCCACACATGGGATAAGTATTCAATCCACACAGGGTTGTATGTCATCAATCCACATATTTTCATAAGTTACTGATCCACATATGGTCGTAAGTCATCTATCCACATAGGTTTGTAATTCATTGATCCAAGACAGCCCTCTCTATGGCTGGTCCTCATCAGGTCATGCTAATGTAGATCCACCCAGGGTCACTCTGATGATGATCCACAAAGGTTATCTCCGAAAATTACATCCATCCACATGATTTCCACACATGGTGTGGTTAATTTCTCGAAAAAATTCTTCTAAAGACACTAGTTGTATATCAATAGTAATGAAGTCCCACGATATAGTAATCCAATGAACCGCCATGTCATAAGTGTTACAACATAATAAAAAATGCTTCAATTAAATGCGTAGTCCGTAAGATATAGAGTTTTTAGTATTGAGGGGCTGATTGGATTTGAGTTTTATCTAACCCGGACATACTCCAACTTTCTCATAAACCCATGTGTATTTTGTCAAAAGGAAAACCTCGTCCTAAGTATTTTAGTGCCATAGATGATTCTAAAAAACAGAAATCTAGTTTAGAAGTTATGGACCTTTAAAAGAAATTGTGTCAAATTGGGTTCGTGTCTGACACGAGTATGACCCGACATGCTCGGCCTGGTTCGGGCTGCTGGATGTGGGCAAGTTGGGAAGCAAGATTGGCCCGATCCACCTGGCTAGGTGCGACCTGTCGGGCCACAATATCCACCCTACCCACTGGCTAGGTTCATCCCACCAGCTGGTAAGGGTTGGTTCCCCCCAAATGGATAGTGTCTGTTTGGTCATCAGTTGGTAGTGCCAGGCAATCACCACCCCTCTAGCTGACTGATACAGTGGACCGATATAGGGTGGTACCTGTAGATGCGGGTCTGTCACCACTGTGGTTAGATCCACAACATCTCCTCCATGGCACAACACCTAGCATCAATGTGGATGGAAATGGCTGGACACCCCCTGTCCTCCATGGTGCATGCGAGTACCGCCACCCTCTAATGAACACAGCCACAGAAATCCGGTGTTTTTGTGCCAGCAGTGCTTTCGAGGGGCCATCAGTGAAGCTCCGGTGGTCCGATTTCCTTCCTATCTATGCCTATGAACCTCCCAGGATGACACCTTCACTGTGTGGCATTCATTTTCCCCTTTCAACTAGGTTTCTCATTTTCCCATTAAGAACGCAAAAAAAAAAACAATATTCGAAGGAGGGTCTGAGCCTTGTTTGGATCAGCCTCGGCCTTATGCCTTATAATTTTATCAGGGGAATAATTCTAACATCATTAGGATAATTTTTAAACCAAATTTCCACCCCGCATCAACCACCGCACATGATGAAAATGAAAGAAGCGCAGATCTACCCATTAGTTGGGGGATCAACATTCTCCATTTTTTTACTAGAATAGATGAAGCAAATTTATTTATCTCTTAGAATTAAAATCAAAACCCCTTGCTAGAAATCATTGAAATATGATGGGGAATGGGGAGAAGAATCAATGTTCTATGTTGTTAATCAATGTTCATTATTATTGTTCAATATCTAATTCGATTCCTCCAACAATCATCACTCGATCACCATTATTCATTATAAAGGAAAGACATCAGTTTTACGACAGAGGCATCACATGTGGTTTTCAAATTTCCTGTCAATTATTTTATTAAATAAAAAATTCACCACACAAGTTGTGTTCATTAATGTGATACAATAATGATCCAAAATTAATGATCCATTAATTCCACATGTGTTGTAGTTACAAAATGAGAGGATTAAGTCATTTAATGAATCTTATTTAATCAACATCATTATATTGTGGTCCTGCCTCCACCGCTCAGAGGTCGTAGAAAGTATAAAATAACTTATGTTGTTATTTTATTTTTATTTTTCCAAAATTCTGAAAAAATAACTTTTCAATCCGACTTTTTCTAAACATTGTTATGCTTTACCTAACAGATTCCCAATGCTGTGAGTTCAACAATACCCACAGATTTCAATTTCGATCACTTGTTAAAAATTTAAAAAATCATATATGCATGTTTACTCAAGGTACCATAAAAAATGTTCAAAATTCCTTTTTGGGCTCTCTAGGTCTCCGAATCACGTGCAGTAAATTTTAAAAGCCTTGGAATAGTTCTATATAATTAAAAACAATTATCCGGAAATTTTGGGTTTTTTAATTCTCCCAACATTGTGGAATTTTATCCCTAAAAGCCACAACAGAAGGGTTAGAAAACAAATGGGGGTACTGACCACGAATCTAAGCATCCCGCTCCCATGTGCTCTCATATAGGTTCCTATGTTGCCACTGAACTCACATGAAAGGAATTGACTGAACCCATAGTATCCGCTCATGTTGATCATCTATCTCCACAAAAAATCTTCTAATGTCCCCCCATCATCAATTTACAACTCTCCCCAATCTATGATGATTTATTGATCATTCACATATCCTATCAATTATGACATAAGGAAAATGTAGTACCACCTGTGAATCTATGGGGGAAGATCTAGGAGGTGTGACACCCCTCCAACTCTGCTGAGAATATGGAATGGTCTGATGAACCTTGGTGATATATTTCCGCCTAACAGAATCTCTACGAACCTCGTTGAGCTGAGACATGTTGGAAGACATGGCCACCCTCCTCAAACTCCAAGGGTCTGTGTCTTTTGTAATCATTAAACTTTTTCAAGATCTGTGTCGTCTTTATCCACTCATTAATGATCTGTACTTTCTTAGTGGTAGCTCATACAAACTATTAACCTTTAAGTGCTGACTCCCATATGTCTGTCTAGTATAGAGGTGATCTTCATGGTTGACCATACAGGTCTTCAAATGTTTCAATTCCATTAGTCGAGTTATAACTGTTGTTTTATGAGAAAAAAACAAGGGAATTTGAACCTCCCAACTGTGGCCAACTTCAAGGATGCAAGAACGGAGCATGTACATAAGTGTCTATATGCTACACTCTATTTAACCATCTATTTGAGGATGAAAGGTGGTGCTCAAACATAGTTCAGTCTCGAACACCTCGTGCAATACCTTCCACATCTGAGACATAAAATGAGTGTCATGATCTGAGATGACCATCGATGGAACTCCACAAAGTCGTACTATCTCATTTAAATAGAGGCATACACATCCATCTACTGATCCCTTCTCGCGGATGTGTAGGATGTGGGACAATGTGGTGAGTTTGTCAACGATCTCCCAATGGAATCATGGAACCTAGACATATAGGGGTTCTCTATCACGAAGTCCTTAGAGATGCCATCCCACATCCATTCTGGATCCTCAAGTGGCTGTGCTAAGCCAGCTAAAACCTGACATTAAGCCTTCACTTTCTGAAAAGTGAGGCATCGTGAAACAAACTCTTCCAACATCTTTTTTCGTCTCCGGCCACCAGTACAGACCCCGGAGGTACCGGTACATCTTTATCACACTAAGACATACCGAAAATGGGGATTTGTGGAACTCCATCAATACCTCCTCTCACTACATCACTGGTACCATGGTGCATCCTCTAAAAAAGATCATGTGCCCACACCTTCATAAAACCCTTGAAGAAACTATCTTGTGGATATATAAGAAAGTTGTTTCACAAAGTCAACATCCCCATGTTGTGACACCAATACTCACTGAAGAAGTGTGGGAGTGACAATGATAGACTGGAGGTATGCCACTCCATCTCTATCCATGATGGATTTCTACAACTGGTCAGCTACTCTATCGTCTTTATTAGTAGCCTTAATCCCAACCACCATTTGAGTGCTTCAGCCACAAAGTTCCCCTTCCCAGCAGTGTATAATATCTCAAAGTCATAGTCCTAGACGAACTCCATACATCAACATTGTCTCAAGTTTTTGTCCTTTTATGAGAAGATATACCTAAGACTCTTGTGATCAGTGTAGACAGTAAACCATTAACCCATCATTAGTGCCACCACATATTCATGGAAAATACCGCTACATCAAACACCAGGTCATGTGTAGCGTAGTTTTTCTTTTCCTATCTTAATTCTCATGAGACATAGGATATCACGACTTTCTCTTGCATCAGTACACATCCATGTCTTGTCCCTAAGGTGTCATAGTACACTATATAACCAACGACCTGTTCTGGTAACCTCAAGATGGGGGAACACAATAGTCTCTACCTCAGCTAACAAACCATTACCAGCATCTCTTTTTCCGCAATAATGGTTATCACTTCTTTGTAAAATCTGACCAGGGTGATACTACTCTGGAAAACTCAGGTACAAATTGTAATGACCCAAAGTTTCATTAATGAAAATCCCTCTTGATCTAATTAAATGTTTCTTTATTTTTATTTAAAATTTCAACTTATTTGGTTTTATGTTAATAATTTTTACCGTTTCTAATATAGACTCTGAACAGTGATCACATGATTAGTATAAATATAGGGCTTTAAAAAATCCTATTTACTCAGATAAAGAAAGAGATGGCCTCATCTAGTAGAATTTCTCCATACGAAGCCCATTTGTCGGAGCTCGGAAAAGTGGTGGCGTCTTTGGGCTTCTCTCTTGACCAATCCCATGCTGAGCTTCATCATGTCATGCTCGAACGTGACCGTCTACGGGAAAAGTGGAAGTTGATTGAAATTACCACTCGAGCGATGTTATCCTAGCCACACCAAGAGTATGTCACCATCGCACACCTTACCATTAGGTCTTATGTGGATTTTAAGGGGTTATTTAAAAAATAAGTAGTACTATGTTCATGTACAGTATTTTTTTATATAATAATGAATATAATTTCTAGTCATTATTGATAATTGTAAATAGTTTTTAGAGTACAAATTAGTGTTTTTAGTTATTATTTAATTAAGAATTATATTTTATTACATTAAGGGATTTTTGAATTAAATAATATTTTAATAAAATAATAATATTATTATAAAATTATTTTTTATTAAATATAAATGATCTTATAATTTTATGAATGCAATTATAATTTTTATTAAAGCTTGAAAGCTATTTCTGTCAAAACCAGTGAATTTTTTATAAATTTCGGGTTTTATTTTAAAAGTGAAAAGTAAAATATTTAAAAAAAATTTAGATAAAATAAATGTTATTTCTAGAATCAGGACATTGAAATAATCCAACGGTTAATTTTTCATAATTTTCTGAGACAGTCAAATTTTTGGGTAAAAATTAAATACAGTTTAAATATATAATGTCTTCTCTGACATCATAATAACCCAATTGTGATGTTATAAAATACTATAATCTTTATGTTCGGATAATATATGTTTTACCATTAAAATAATGTGATTTTGGGTTTGTTTGACTTACTTTTCAAAGCATTAATGGACCCCTCAAGACTTATTAAACACCTTGTCTTTTTAAATTAATTTCCATGTGAGTGTGACTCACCTCCACATAAGCAACCCTCATATTTTAAGAATTTAGGCCATTGGACATTTAAAATATTCTTTTCCTCTTCCCTTTTCCAAAAACCATGGGCAAAAACTATGGGATGGTTTGTGGTTTGGATTAATTTAATGTAAGGGGACCCAAACCTAAATAATAAATAATTCCCTCACCTTTCCTATAAAAACCCACCCAAGCTCCCACTTACTCCTCACCCAAAGACTTTTATGTTCATCCAACCTCTTCCCTACTCTCTCTAGAATCCTCCCAAGGTTCCCCGAGTTCCCAATAATCCTCTCACAAGCCTCTCTCAAGCCTTTGGATGCACACTTCCAAGTAAGGGCTTTTTCTTCCTTTATCTTTTTTGTTCAATTTTCTTTAAGTTGTTTTCCCTTTCAATTTTAATTATGAATGTTGAGGTATGGTTTCAAACCTCCCTCATACTTCCCTCTTTATGTTTTAATGATGGGATACCCCTTTCTCTCTCATTATATGCATCCCATGTACACCCGTTACTATGCTGAAATTCCGAAAAGAACATCTCTCTCCTAATTTACATTTAAACAATACTTTTGTATCATGAATCTAAATTCCATTACAATTTTTGGGACATTTATCTATATGAAATCCTTACTGTCCATTACATTTAAATATAATGAGTAACCCTTTTCTCTCTCATCAACCGTTTTTATGAATTCTTATGTCACGCCGTTACGTTGCTGAAATCACACCAATTTTCTAAACCAATGCAATTGTGTAGTGACTACCATGTACATTTCTCCATCAAGGGTATTCACCTTTATGCACATTTACTTATTTATTATAAAGTTTCATGTATGAATTACACATTGCTTTATCATGTAATAAATGGTTATTTTTTATGAATCCCTGTTTTATGATCAATGTGGCACACTTATGCATTAAATGAAATGTTTAAGAAGGGTGCACCCTTATAGCGATCCAAGGAATTGGGTAAAGTATAGTATCATGATACATCATGTGCAATGACTGTTGAATCATGCTAATTCAAGTTCAATGAGGGTTTAATCGTGCTTCATGTGCAGTGAGGATTTACTCCTGCTCCATGTGCAATGGGCCTTGGCTCATGCTAATTCCTTGTTAAGTGTTGTTTCCACATTTCCATGTTAGGATTATCATTCTTTATCATGCCTTTATGTTCAGTTTTTTATTATGCTCTACTGATATGCCTATTTCCTAAAATGTATTGTACTCCTCATGTTATTCCATGTGTACTCCATTAATGGGATTTATAGCTCACCCTTTTCTAATGCATGTCCTCAGGTAATCCCATGCAATGCTAAGTACGAGGGAATGTAGTGGTCATGTAATGGATGTTTTCACTAAAGATGTTTTATTTCATGTTTTAAGTTATTATGTAATGATACTAATACCCAAAGACACAAAACCACTCGATCTTCATTGTTGTATCAAGTGATATTTTATGTAATAAATCATGTTTAAGTTTGTAATAAAACCATGGTTGTCATACAAATCTCTAATAGTACCCAACCAACCCTAGGAAACTCCATACCAAGGTCACACTCATTGGTGGATCCAAAGAATGAATGACCTCTGTCTTTGCTAAAACCATTTCAACTCCACCCTTTAAGATAACATGTCCCAGAATGTGGAACTCTTGTATATTGAATTTCCATTTCAAGAGATTACCATAAAGATTATTTTCTCAGAGTGTATCCATAATTATTTGCAGATGTGTGGCATACTACTCCTCCGAATATGAATACACCAATATGTCATCAATTAAGACCACCACTAAGTGATCAAGGTAAAGATGTAATACTTTGTTGAGGAGTCCCATTAACACTTCAGTGGTGCTGGTCAATCCGAAAGGCAACATCAAGAAATCATAGTGGTCACACTATCATCTAAAGGTTGTCTTCAGTAAACCCTCATCTCGTACCCTGAGCTGATGATATCCTAAATTGAGGTCTATCTTTGAAAACCACTGATCTCCCTTTAGATGATTGAAGAGATCATCAATCCTTTGGAGTGGATATTTTTTCTTGATGATCAACTGGTTCAGGTGCCAATAGTTCACGACAATCCTCAAACTGCCATATGCCTTCGTGGAGAACAAAATCAGGGCTACCCGTGGAGAAACACTAGTCCATATGAACCCCTTCCTCTCTAAGTCCTCCAACAATACCCTCAACTCATGATGCTTCACGAGAGCCATATGATATAATGGTGTAGATATTGGTTTCATCGTGAGGTACATGTCTATATTGAACAATACCTCTCAATGAGGAGGTAGTTCCAGAACATCATCAGGAAAGACATTGGCATACTAATCCACTACTATAGGATAGCTCTGGATCCCCTCGTCAACTGGTGTGAGGCTAAGGCAGTGCAACTGATGGGTGATCGACTGAACCCTCCTCCGAGAAAGTCTATCTGGAGGTGAAAAGGTTTATCTCTCACCGGTGAAGGAAAACCTGGTCCCATTCTCATGGACACACCACACTTTGTGCCTCAGGCTGTCAATCTGAGCATGGACAATGGATAACCAGTCCTTAAACAATATGACATCGTAATGCCTCAAAAATACTACTAGGAGATCCCATCCTAATCCCCCACATCCTAGAGTAAGATCACATTGCTGGCACTAGTGTGTAATCGTCGAATCCATTCATGTAGAAGTATCATAACATAAGAATCGCGCCAACGGCTCCACCGGAATCTCCAAGATTTGAACGAGAGTTTTGGAAATGAAGGAATGATTGGATCTTGTGTCTATAAGAACTGCAGATAGAGTAGAGTCGACATATATCATACCATGAATCACTTATAGAGAATCATCGTTGTAGGCCTCAACTGCCTAAAGCTGATCTCATCACAGTCCACCTGGTCCATGAGGTTGTGTTGAACCACCAGGAGGTGGTGTTGGTAGAACCTAAAATCGCCACCAACCACCCACTACCTGACCATATCCCCTTCCACATCTACTGCCCCTGCGAACCTCCCTACTCGAATCTATGCCTCTGCCTCAATGGTCCCTCGACCATTATTGACCGTCGATGCTATGAGTTGGGCAGTCACAAGCCATGTGACCATGCCCGCCGCACGAGTAGCAGAGTCTTATCCACTAATGACATCCTCTATCACATGGTCTCTATACCTATACCCATACTACATGGGGTAATCCACCTAATGGTATAGTCTATTTTGGGACTCTATGCCATCTTCCTACTTCTTGTTGTAGATGAATCGCCTACATGTTGTTTGGTGGTTGCTCTCACTATTAGTTTATGAACATCTAGGAATCTCTCCACTATAAGTTCCCTCCCTATTACTCCAGCCTGCGTTGATATGTTTAGTGATATCATCGACACTCAAATCTCCCATATAAATCCTTGCTCAAGGATTTGAGCCCTAAAGAATGAGCCTTGTACTATGTCAGTTGAGTAGCATGTGTGGTCAATGAATCTCGATGAGTACTGGGACAGTGTCAGGCTTCCCTGAAATAAGTGCAGTAGTTCCCGAATATGCACTGAGAGTAAATTCATTTGAAATAACTCCACCCTAAAGAGGCTCTATAGTTCCAATGAGGAAAGAGTCATCTCCTCGTGTGTCTAGAGCATTAGGAGCCAATATCTCCCTACTGTGCCCTGTGAGATACTAGTAGGTATGAGCTCCATCTAGTCTGTTGGTGTCTCAACCAAATGGAAAACCCATGCCACAACATCTAGCCAGTCCTCAGCCACTGATGGATCCATCTCTCCATGAAGCCATGGAGGCCTCTTTCTCTGGAACTCGTGCAACGTGCCCAGTCGTTATGCGTGGTCCACTAGTGGGGATAGTGGAAACTGCTACCCTACAAGTAGTGGTACTGCTGGTACACCACCCAAAGGTTCCATCACTGTAAAAGTTCCCTACACTAAAGCCTCACCACTCGGTGGGACATCATCATGATCTCTCGCTGGAATCCTAGCTAGATGTATAGGTGGTGGAAACCAGCAATGAAATAGGTTCACCATAGTGAATAATTTATAACTATTGAGCTGACTCAAAATAGATCAAAAGAAAAAATTTTCCAAAACAAGTGCAATTATTGTTTTAATGTGCTGAGTTTGAAATAAAAATTCCGGGTCTTGGTGTTTGGATACATCAGGCACCACACCTACACTAGACTCCCAAAACTATATTCTAAACACAAAACACATATCACTATTTCCTCGTTGATAATATCAGAGTCGTAGTTATTTAGTATAACCAACACCACTGATACCACATTGTCATGTCCCATCCCTCTGGGCATGTGCCATGACTACCCAAATCCATCCTCCCTTATGACAAGGGTTGGAAACTAGAACCGAAACAATATCCCTAAAACTTGAAGGCATTTACATTAAACATGCACAAACATAGACCATGTATACCTCAAGAGAAACCCATGTAGTATAACAGCTGAAATTAAATTTACGAAATGAAGTAGAGTGGGACAGTATTTAAACAAACTAAACGTAATTACAAAAAAAATGAAAATTAGCTCATGAGGTCATTTGCCAAGGATCCCACTAGATGTCTCGGTACAACTCATCACTTTGGCTCTCCAAGTCAACTGGTCACCTTCATGCACCGTTTAGTCCTAAATCCCAAATCTCAGTCAAAGCTGTTCCTCATCTTCAAAAGACACAACAAGGTGTTGGAGAATCCCGTGAAGGGGATAGTATAACAATATCTATTAGGGACCCCGAGACCACTAAAGGTATTCTATAATTTCACAAATGAAAAAACCACCAAGACTGATCTCAATCACATAGCACAATTTAAAATACACCTCACACCAGGTATATTACTTAATGAATATGAATAATGGTGGTTAGTCATAAAGCTAAATCACCTTATTCCATTGGAAAGTTCAACTATTGAACCATGAATAACGTGTTCTACTATCAATTCACATAGGGTTGTATGTCACCAATCTACATAGGGATGTTAGTCATCGATCGACATAGGGTCATAAGTCGTTGAACAAAACAGGGTCAAATTTATTTGATCCAAACATGGTTCTAAGTCATCAATCCACACAGGGTTGTAAGTTATCGATATACACAAGGTTGTAACTTTATTATCAACAAAGGGACTCTATAAGGCATTTCCCCATCAGGTCACCCTATAGCTCATCCTCATAGGTTCGCTATGATGCCGATCTCCAAAGGGTCTCTCTTCACGTGACAACTTGCCATAGGATTCCCGAACACTGTGCACTTGATTCCCAAGAAACCACTCCTCAATCCACTGGTCATATATCAACTACCAAAAAGTCCAACTAAGAACTAACATGAAGAACTGTCATTTCATAAGTTTTCCACTTCAATAGACAGTGTTTCAATCGGAATCATGGTCTGTTCGTTATAGGGATTTTAGTACCGATAGCCTAGTTGGATTCGAGTTTGATCCAACCTGGACATTCTCCAAAATTCTACAAAACCCCGTTGGAGTATCTAAAAAGGACCACCTCATCCTGAGGGGTATATTTCTATAGAGGGTTCTTCAAATGGACGTTCGGTTTAGAGTTTATTTCCCTTTAAACAAAATTGGGTCAAATAGGGTATGGGTTCGGTCCGACCCAACTCGATCAAGGTTCGACCTGGGTATGACTCAACCCGCTGGGCCTGACCGGAACTGGATGGGCCCGACCCGGTCAAGCCTACTGGCCGTCGGCTCAGCCAGTTGGCCCACAGGACCAACCTGGTAAACCTAGCTGGGCAAGCCCCGCCGGGCCACGTAACCAGCCTGACCTGCTGGCAAGGCGTGGCTTATT
Organism: Viscum album; assembly: GCA_963277665.1. NCBI lineage: Eukaryota > Viridiplantae > Streptophyta > Magnoliopsida > Santalales > Viscaceae > Viscum > Viscum album. The sequence continues at coordinate 651,291,842 of OY728126.1, forward strand.
GGCATGCGCGGCCATCCAGCTTGTTAAGGTCCATTCCCCCCCCCCCCCCAAATGGACAGCGACAAATTTTTCTTCAACTCTCTTCCCCTCTTGGTGTTTGCTTTGGTGGACCGGTCTTGGGGAAGACCCGCAGACGTGGGTATTCCACCACCGCAACTGGAGTAGCGGTGTCCCCTCCATGGAATGACGCCCACCATCAATGGGGCATGTGATGGCTAGCCGCCCCCAATTCGGGAACCTCCACCATCTCACACCTGTCGGTCGCCAGCACCACCGTTCCGGGGGTCCCACACCAGTTCTACTTCCATGGGAAATCAGTGATGCTCTGGTGGTCTGGTTTCTTTCCCATGTGCGCCTATGAGCCTCCCAGGATGATGCCTTCACTGCATGGCCCTTAGTTTTCCCGTTCCACCGGGTTGATTAATTTACCACGAATAAAACAACAAAACCATGTTCTATAGAGGGTATGGGACTTGTTCAGATTGTCACGTGCACTCCACGTTAGTGTTTTAGCATTAAAATAATTCAAACATAATCATGAAAAATTTTACACCAAATCTCCAAAATGCATCAACCACCTGAAAGATGAAAATGAATGAACTGAAAACCAACCTATTAGACTGTTGATCAACATTTGTTATATTTTTACATGAATGGATGGATATAATTCATAAGTCCCATTGAAATATAATAAAAACCCTTACCTTGAACTCAATGGAAGATGATGCAGATGAGGGAGAAGAATCTGTGTTACAAAGTGTTCATCATCATTCCTCACTGCTTGGCAATACATGGTTCGATTCATCCAATGATCATCGCTCAATCACTGTTCTTCATTGGGGTGGAAATTTATCTGAGTCATGATAGAGGATTATCCCGCGGTTTTCAAATTGATTACCAACGGTTTTATTAAAAAAATAAACCACTCATGTTTCATTCATTAATGTGGTTAATAAATAAACCCCGATTAAAAATCCATTAATACCACAAGTATTGCAGTTAAACAACGAGAGGATCAAGACATTAAATATCTCTTATGTAATGGACGTCATAACACTTTAGTCTCACCATCTAATGCTAAACAGTTTCTGAAAAAATAAAATATAATCTCTATTTAATTTATTATATTTTTTACATTTTTTTGAACGTCTGAAAAATAACATTTTCATTAAACTTTTTCTGAACAAAGTTATCCTTTGACTAAGTGAATCCTGGTGCTGTGAGTTCAACGGTGCCCTTATATCTCAATTTAGGGCACCAATTAAAATGTTAGAGAATACCATCTCCACATTTACTGAACGTTCCTTAAAATAGTTTGAAATTCCATTTCGGGATCTCCAGGTCTCGAAATCACTTGTCGTTAATTTTCGCATCCTAAGAAGTGTTATATACAATAAAAAAATTATATGGAAATTTGGTTCTTTTACACATATCATCATTAAAATCCCCACCAATTTTGATAACATATGCATATAAAATATCTTTATGAAAATATACATAATTTTCTATATTTCCATTTGACTATAGATGTTATGTTTTCCTCAAACACCTAAGATCGCATTTCCTCTTGATGGCCTCTTAAAAAATTAGATGGGTGCTATGGATCTATATCAGAGACAATAGATGATTGAACACCATAAAAATTATCATTTTCTTTAACATAAATACTTTCAAACCCATCACCATTGGTTTAATCTTGAATCGTTATAATGTGTTTCGCATTAGGCAGTCGATGAATCGCAACCCCTAAAAATTCTTCTTTCTCTAGGTATATGGAGACCAAAAAAAAATTTCCATTGAGATCCTATCCAACATTCATGTGGGGACTAGAAGTGTTTGAATAATACGAAAAGGTTTCTAGTTCCCAGTCTTGACTTGTTGACATGTATAACAATGAGAGACAAAATCAATGAAATCCATTTATCAAACATGGAATCCCGAATTTTCATCACATGTCATAGAACATACTGGAGGTTCCCGGGCGAACTATCCTATAGGAATTAGGGAAATACCCCATGAAATATTTTATTACTAATAATGAAATAAAAATTATTTTGATAGAATAGTATATCCTACGTTGACAATGACCAGTTAGAAATGGTATCCCCACCAAAAAGAATATCTTTAATTCTATGTTACTCATCTCTAAACTACTGCTCTTGAAGAATCAACTCAATAATTGAATATATTAGCTGAACAATGGGAACATAAACCTTGTCCCTTATTTTCTAGATTCCAATAAGAATATGTGAAAAGAGACCCATCAAGTTCCTCTATTTTGATGATTTCTCTATGGCATGGGTCTGATGTTTCTTGCTCAAAACATTTTCAGTGACATCCCCTTTCCTCGGGGTATAAGTTATGTCAATGTTGGAAGACATTAAGTACTCCACCCAAAACCACTATAATAGGTTCATAACATTTTCAAAGAAGATATAAATTATGATGTTGTGGTATGAAAAAAAAAACAATAATTCTTTTATCCAAAGTGGTAGTTCTACCAACTCTTAAGCATATAAACCATATCTAGAAGATTAGGGTCATGGGTCATATAATTCTACTCATTTTACATATGCTGATGGGATCCATAAGTGATGACATGAACCCCTTTTATATGATAAAATACCAAACCTGAACCTGATGCATCATAGAAGACCACATTGACCTACCCAGTCTCTTAATTATTCAACATATACAATGTACTCAAAATATGTTTCATCCAACAATATAATTAAAAAATCTTTCTTTCAATAAATTTTTCATCCCTTTTGAGTAAGGGATGTCATCCGGGATGCCAACTATGATAATTCTCTATCGAACCAGTGATAATACCAATCTAAACACAATAAATTCCAAATCTGGAAAATAATATATGGTTGTTACCACTTCATAAACTCTTTCATATTTTAAAGATCACGTAAAATACTATGTTTCGATAGAACATGTCACAAGAAAAACACTTCATAGATAGAGAAAACACATTTTTAATGCTTCAAATAATTTCAATTTTTTCAAAATAATCACAAGATTTCTCTCAAATGATTCAAATTTTTACGCATGGATAGAGAAAACCATAATGTTTTCTACAAAACCACAAAAAAAATTTTTCAAGATACTCATATAAAATGCATCTAATTAAATCTATAAAGACTATAATACACTTGGTTGAATATAAAGGCCTGAGAAGACACTCATAGTTATTGTACATAATCTGAATGAAAATTTTTAGAAGAACTTATATATTTTTCCTCTAATAAAGGTAAGTAGACAAATGGTCAATCATTGAAAATAACATTTCCCCATGTAATTAATCAAACAAATCATGAATAAGTTGAAATAAAATTCCTTTTATTTACCATTATTTATTTGAATTTTCAGTAATCCAATGACATGTGAATTGAACCATTGTATTTCATGACAATGAGAACTGGTCTTATCCATGGTGAGACACTCGAGTATATAAAACCATTCTATATAATATCACCCAATTGTGTATTCAACTCTTTACTTTCATCTAGTTTCATATTTTATTAGGAAAAAATCTTATCTTGAATACCAAGAACTGTGTCTATTGAAAAATTTACCTCTCTTAGAGGTGCAAAACTAGATAATTCTGAAGAAAATGCTTCAAGAAACTCGATGAAAAATTACAGGGAGATCACTAATCTAATATTTTCTATCTAGTTAATTGGAAAACAAAAATATGAATTTCCACAATTCTAGATAATAAGGACAATCCCTAGTCTATTTGGATCCCACTTTCCATGAAAGATACAACATGAACTATTAAGTGTGGTAATAGAGTCCCATCTGAGATAACAAACAATCCAAGATTTATTGGTAATGAGACAATCCATACTGAATATGAAGCCAATATATTTCACGTATAGACCCAAAAAATACCTTGAAAGGTAGACATTTGAATAAAGGAACACACAAATATGGAAACAGAGACAATTCTCTCTCATTGTTCCGATGGGTTTTGTAATATCAATCACATAAGAATGATACTCCATAAGAAGATTTAACAGATTAAAACACAAGTTTTATAAAAAAATATATTTACTAGTTTAAAATAATGCAATCACTAATGGCGAAGCTATAGTGACTATACCTATCACAGTTACTAGAACCATATACAATTCTCATTGAGACACTTCCGCTATTTGAAGAAGCTACATTCCAAAACACTGTGACTAGAACCCATTTTTCATTTAAAAATGTTATTTCACTATAGTTCTAATTGGAACTGATTATTCCCTACCCCAATGAGGAGTATAAGATACATTCAATTATTCTTTTGGAGACCTAAGCATCCCCAAGAGCCACAAATCACGGGTGCCTCATTGAAACCTATTATTTAATGCCTTGTACTTCCATAGTATTAGAAAATAAAAGGGTATATTATAGGCACTATAAGAGGTTTAAGGAAAACAACCCACTGAGAACCATAACAAGAATTATCATGGTTTCACTTTCACATAACGGAATTCATTATTCCATTGGGATAAATGGAAAATCTCATCAACCATGACATACCTTCCAAGTCTATTTAGACTACAATCCCTCCATTATGAGAAATAAAAAAATAAAGAAGGTTCAAAAATAAAACATGAGAACGAATATCTTATCACATTACCCACTCAAGATGATGAGTTTTCATCTTCTCATTCGATAAAATCTCATGAAAAAGAATTTGTAGCTCAGAAATGAAATTTTCATTCCTTTTCACTGTCTTGTCAGCCTATTAATGTTTGAAAAAATATAAATCATTGGACAATACAATTTACTCTGTATTGAAATGGTTCGAGAAAAAAACCTTGTGGTCTTTAAACTCTAATACATCATGATTCCTAGCCTTCACTATCATGTCACACCATCTCCTTCTTGTTATTTCCAGCACAATGATGAAACACATTACCTTGATATCCTAAGGTACCTCCGAGAACAAAAAAAGTCACACAATTCTTCTCAAACTGTCCTCTGCTTCTTGAGGTTCATTAGAGCCCTTTATTTTTGTAACTTCTCATAATGTAACTCTTAATAATGATTTTAGATAACATGCATTTGAGGATACCCAATAAGAGTCTCAATGTGAATTGGTAGTGGTGAATGTCCCAAATAATGGACAATATGAACAATATCCTCAACTAGAATTGAGTCCAAAAGAGGATTTTCACATTATGGTCAAGTAGCATCTTCCACCTGTATCTGACTCACACATCTTGTAATAGTCAATGTGGTGCCATTGTTAGAAGAAAACAATGAAGACAATATATTAAGATTCAAATAAGGTAACAATGAAATTAATACTAATGTATAGAAAAACACGATTTTGATTTCAATACATCTGAAACAAATAGAAGGAAATTAAAAAAAATATCCATAATACTTTTTTCACAATCCACCCATAGTGACATAAGGCCGGTTACATAGAGATAAAGCTAGGAACTCAATCACATGTACATCCTATTTCATGAAAATAATACACAACCACATACTAATATCATTTCATGACCCAAAAAACTAAAACTATGGTACCACTTTATTACGAACGTTCCTAGGTACCCTATGTAACGCCCCAAATCCGGAAGCCACACAATGGGTGCCCCAAACCCAGTTGGTGACATGAACTCAATCCCATTTTCCCAAATTCCAGAGGCTCCTGACTAGCAGTGAGGTCCTAGGTCTGATAGTGTGGAAATAATGCCCTCATATGTCAAAGTGTAGCGCAGTGGAAAAAGAAATATAATATTCAACAGCGGAAACAGTAAACAATATGAACTAGAAATGAACAACTTCAGGTAAATATAACCAATAATTATATATAAAAATGAAGTAGGTGACTAATTCTATAAAAGCAACCAAAACAGGATACAATGAAATACAATACAATACAACTCAAAGTACAAGTTACAGCAAAACAGAACAAAAACAGAGTGAATAGAATTCAGCAGCATCGCAAGCCTAAGCTCAGTCACATGGTCTCCTATTCCTTTGCTACAATCATGTACCTGTATAGAGACCCCTACCCCTATCAACACATGAAACAATATAGTCTATTTTGTCCGAAGACATGACCCAAAGAGGGTGTGATAAATAAATCCAATTAGGGAACCACTGAAGGCATGTGCCCAACTATTGATGATAATGTGCGACGATAGTGTGAAAAATTAAATTTTGTAAACTAGTAAGTACTCGAATGTGACTATCACTACCAGTTTAATTTACATTTTAATTATTACTTATCACCTCCAAGCATGTGTTTTAGATTGGTAGGTAAAATATATAAAATCATCAATGTGAATATTCTAAATACCTGTGTCCTCATACATACTATCTTTATGCTTAGGTAAAGGAATCAAATTACCTCAGGTGATTTCCCTCAGGCATAATGATCATTTCCCTCAGGAATACATGATATTTCCCTCATGCAAAGAAACTACTACCTAGAGGCACAAAAAAAGGTTACCCTCAGGCTAACCAAAGACTACCCACATGCTTAAGAGACACTACCCTAAAGATATATAGAACACTGACCTCAAAATAAAGGAACCGAGCCAAGACCAAAGCACAAATAAGAAATTTATTTGAAATTTCAATTAAGAAAATTCAATGAACAATATAATCATGGCATACCCTCAGGTATCCTGGCCAAATGGCTAAATAGAGGAACGCACCCCCGGGTGGTCCTGGATCCAGGCAGTGATCCCAAACATCATTTTTATCTTATTATTAGATTTTACATACAATTATAGATATCTTTCAGAGAATTCCTCAGTCATAAAACACCCCCACCATGGGTGTATAACACAACGGTATAAAATTTCAACATAACAGTTGAAAATAAACATCATACCACCTACCTTGATCGCCCCCTGATTGATATATGCGATCGAAACCTCTCGAATCGTTCATGAATGATGTAGATCTGGGATAAACATTCCCACATTCAACCTCAAATAACTTTACTTCAGGAATGAATTGGTAAGAACATCGCAATGAGAGGGGAGTGATTACCCGTACTGTCCCAACGTGATCGACATAGGTAGAATCGGATTCGCTGTGCGTGATCGTGTGATCCTCCAAGGTTCGACCATCCTCCCAAGCTCCAAATGGGGTTCTTCCCCCTATTTCAAATGAGGAGGCTACTTCCAGTTTTAAGCAATTAAAACAGACTAAACAATGTGTATTCTCAAGTACACAACGTGTAATTTACATCATTTAACTGTTCCTCTGGCGGATACTTTTCACTTCCACACTGTACATCCTTTGTCATGAGTACATGACGTGTATATCTAATTACACGTCATCTACTGTCACTCTACTAGCGGGTACCTCCACCACCTTAATGTTCACCTACCGACTGATTACACGACATGTAAATACTATGTACATGTTGTTTAGTCAGTTTATAAAACCTTTATCCCTGACAGGCCTACACGCCACATGTACTCATCCCACACGACCATAGTACATGGAGTGTACCCAAAACATTTGGTCATTTTCCCCATTTTTCTTATTTTCACAAATACTCTTAAGGAAAATAAAAGGAAGAAACTCGTACCTCAAGAATAAGAACTGGGTTCTTAAAAAATCCCCCCCTTAAATCAATTTTTCCTCGAATTACCCTTCTAAGTGTGGCGAATATAAAGCTATGAAAAACTATATCCACTGAGAACATACGTCAGTCTCCCACTCCAAGGTTTCATCCTACACTCGGCCATGCTGCCATAGCACCCGTACGAGAGAAACTGACCGGCCTCGGAGAAACTCCGTGCTCTATCCACAATATAAATCAGATGCTCTTCAAAGGATGCATCGACCTGAAGCTCAACCTCCTCGGGATGAAAGTCATGAGATATGTCTGAATGATAACGGCACAGATAAAATATATAGAAGAAATCATGCATGGAGCAGTACCTCTATAGTAGCTACAACCAATAGGCAAATGACCCGACTCTCTCCAAAATCCCAAACAACCATCATAACTCGGAGAGAGTTTACCCTATCTCTTGATCCGCCTATGTCCCAACCCCGGTGAAACATGCTAGAAAACATGATCACTGACCATGAACTCCAAGGGTCATCTACGGTTATCAGTATAAGATTTATGACGAAATTGTGCAGAAGCCATCCAAATTTGAATCAACTGGACCTGCTCTGAATTCTCCTACACAAGACGTGGTCCCAGTAAAGCTGCCTCACCTGCCTCCAACCAGCACAAGGTATATCGGCATGGCCTACCATATAAAGCCTCATAAGGTTCCATATCAATAGATTCCTGCAATCTATGATTTGAGGAAAACTCGACCAGGGGTATATGCTTCTCCTCAGAGTCCCCTATGTTCAGGAAGCATGCACGCAACATGCCCTCAAGCACCTGTATCGTACGCTTGGACTGGCCATTTGTCAAAGGGTGGTCAATTGTGCTTAGAATCACTACTGTACCCAGTGCCCTCCGGATTCTCTACTAGAAACAAGACATAAAATGGGTGTCCCTATCTAAAATGATAGAACAAGGGACCCCATAAAGACGTACTACCTCTCAGATATACAATTTCCCGAGCTCGTCAACACCGAAGGTCTCCCGAATCGGCATAAAGTGAGCTAACATTGTGTGTAGTCCAAAACCACCCACATGACATCATTGAATCAAGGTGACTTCGGAAACCCAGTCATGAAGTCCATCGTGACATCATCCCATTTCCATTCCGAAATGGGTAACTAATGTAACAGTCCTAATAGCCTCTAAGGCTCCGCCTTCACCTACTGACAGGTGGAACATCTAGTAACAAAAAGAGTGATCTCTCTCTTCATACCAGGCCACCAATACTGACATCTAAATTCACTGTACATTTAGGTAACTCCGGGATGAACTACCCAAGCTGAAGCATGAAACTCCCACATCAACTCCTCGTGTATATCCCCTGGAATTCATATTTGTCCACAAAAACATAGATTCTCATCATCACCTATAGTTCAACCTTGATGAGGGTCCTCACATGCCACCGACTCCTATAGAACTAGGCCTTCAGAATCTAATAGTTATCTCATCCTCACAATATCTATGAGGGTAGAAGTCACAGGTAAGGATGAAAGATAGGTTTTCCCCTGACTGTCATGCACCTCCAAATTCATCCCAGAGAACAAGGCCATAAGCTGCCACTCACCACTGACCTCCTATACTGCATGTGTCTGAGTCCTCCTACTTAGTGCATCAGCAACTGTGTTACCCTTACTAGGTGTATAGGAAAGCTCAAAGTAGAAGGACTCAAGGTATTCAACACACCTTCACTCTCTCAAATTCAGTTCATGTGTTTGGTAATTTCTCTCATATGGCCTCAACTGCCGAGACTCTAATGCAACAACTCAATTGTCCTGCATCCGCACTGCTCCCAAACCAATACTTGATGCATCATAGTATACTGTATAGATCATCCAATGCTCTAGATGTATCGAGATTGGTGCTGATGTCAACCAACCCTTCAACTTCTGACAGGCTATCTTGGATGCGTCTGACTAATCAAACTTCAAACCCTTCTTAGTCAAACACGTCAATGGATCTACTAAGCAGGAGAAGTCATGTATATAGAGTCTATAGTAACTAGACATCCCCATGAAACTTCATATCTCAAACACGTTCTTAGTATTCTCCCAGGAAACTACTACCCTCACTTTCTCTGGGTCCACCGCAACTCATGCCTCTGAGATGATATGACCCAGGAAGTGTATTTGGTCTATCCAAAAGTGTCACTTTGAGAGTATAGAATATAGCTGATGCTCTCTTAGTGTTCTCAGAACTATTTAATGATGGGTTGCGTGGTCGTGTCGAGTGTGATAGTAAACCAAAATTTCATCCACGAAGTCTACCACAAAAGAATCCAGATAAGGGTAAAACACACGATTCATCAGAGCCATGAAAACTACTAGCGCGTTTGTGAGTCCAAACGGCATGACTAAGTACTCATAAAGACCATATCTACTCCGAAAGGCCGTAAGAGGTATGATCGATGTTCTCACGTGCTACTAATGATATCTGGATCTCATATCCATATTCAAGTACACTTGTGCTCCTCGATGTTGATCGAATAGATCATCAAACCTTGGTATGGGATACCAGTTATTGACCGTTAACTGGTTATCTTATGATAGTCCACACAGAGTCTGAGGGTACCATCTGCTTTATTCGCAAAAAGGATCGGCGAACCCCAAGGAGAAGTACTGGGATGGATAAAACCCATTGCATTTAACTCCTCTAACTACCACTTGAGATTTTAAAACTCAGGTGTAGGAATCCTACACGGAGGAATGGACACCGGTGCCACTCCTGGAATAATCTCAATAGAGAAATCCACCCCTCGCTCCGGAGGAAGACTTAAAAATTCATCCGGGAAGACATCCTATAAATGATAAACTACTATAGAGAAATCCTTCTGAAAAGTCCCCTGATCATCTAGATATAAACTCAAAATCTAAGCAGTCACTCCACCTCACCCACGATGCTCGTGTCTAGCTCAGCTCGCCTAGACATCCCATTCTCCCTTGTATAGAAACTCTCCACCCTCTGGTGACGTAAAACTCCACCCGTGATGATAGGAATCCACAAAGGCTAGAAAAGGTACCAACTAGTCCATACTGAGAAGGACATCATAACTACTCATCTCTAAGACAAAGAGGTCCCATAGAAAGTGACACACACCAACATCTTGGGGGAACTCCTTACACTAATTCACAGAAACCGTTCTTGTCCCCAAAAGAGTCTAGCATCATAACATTATAAGAAGAAGAAACAAAGAGCCCAAGGATCTCCACAAAAGGCTTAGATAAAAATCTATGTGTAGAAACCGTATCGAAATGTACTAAATATAAAACAGAAGCTACTAAAATAGTACCTATGACAGTGGAAGGTCCGAGATCCTACTCCTGTTGGGTCTGTTGCACTACATTTGCCTACCCAGTGATGCGGCCCTGTGACATAGCCTGGCTACCCTGAGCCGACTCACCCTACTGCCTCTGAGATCCTGGTGTCGGGCTACCATGACCACGACAACCATCTCTTCCTTCACACCCTGACATATTCTAGTTTCCTAATTGGTAAGAAGATAGTGGTTCTACTCCCGCACGTGGAGTCTGCACATAACCCCTCTAACTATAAACTAGTGGAAATGCCTTGCAAAAACACTATTGATGACCCAACATGCCACATGCTCAATACTCCACTGGGTCACGCATACCCGATGGTCTCTTGTGCCCCTCTATACCACACTGGTATAACATGACCTAGCCACCTGATGTATTCTTCTGACTATTACCACCACCATGAGAGAAGTCCATTTGCCTCTTCCTCTTGCCGGTAAAAATAGTACCAGAATCTAGTGTCAAACCACCTTGGCCCAAACCACTAGATTCCTACAGGTTCCGCTCAGTAATCAATGTCTGGTTCACAATATCATGCCCGATAGGAAACCTAAAAACGTTCAACAATGCTCAAATGTCACACCAATGACTATCCTCAATGTTTTTATCCCTCAACACCACATCACCCACTAGAACGGATGAAAAAGCGAAGGTTGGTGAAGAGTGGAGAATAATCCATCACTGACATGGTTCCCTGCTGCAGAATCATGAACTCTAGAGCCCGATCTGCCCTAGAAATCTCCATGAATAAGAATTCATAGAAGGCTGCTTGAAAATCTTCCCACGCCATGTCTTGGTGATTCTCATATTGTGTGGTAACATCTCACCACCTCTTGGCGGATTCACACGACATGTATGTATCGAGTTTGACCCTCCTCCCAGGGGGCATCTCTAGATGATCGAATATCATCTGCATCGAATCCAACCATGACTCCGCAGCCTATGGTCCGCTATCCCCTGAAAAAATAGGCGAATAATATTGCTAGAAGATACACATTAGCTCTTCCATATATGTGGTAGTCTGCAGTGCTCCCTAGAAGGTCTGCATGAACCACATGAAGCCTTCACAGAACTGCACATCAGTGCCTGTGTCTAGTATAACGGTTGGTGCCGAATCTGGCTCTACTGGAGGTTCCATCAGTAGCCCATGGCCTACTACCTCTAGTGTATAATCGTCACCGCTCTCCTGGCGAACAATCAGTGGTCAGCTCGATGGAATGACTCTACAGGTTCAAATGCACACCTCAGATCAATATTATCAATGACTATAAACGAGGAGTCCAAGAAGGCAATAGGAGAAGAAAAGAATTCATGATTTACAAAATAGACAACACGTCATGTATAAATACTACACACCGTGTTCTCACAAGCCATACACATGGGCATGTACTCCAAATTAATCTGACTGTGCATCACCCCAACTATACGGTGTGTTGTCATAACACATGATGTATAATTGAATCCTTCTTCCCTGCCCAAGTCCTTCTACACGGCTTAAGCCTCATGGATCTCCTAAAACAAAACTACACCGCGTGTTCAGTGGTAGACACGACGTGTGCTCAACATGATATCATTAACTATGTTGTTAGTAACATGGCCTTTGTACCCAGGTCACACTTCACAGCGTGTTCCAAAAATACATGGTGTATACAAAGAATTCCCAGACCGACCCGTGTTGTTCGCTACACGGCCGACTACACGGCTGACACTACACGGCATGTTCCAAGCAGACACATCATGTAATAGGAAAGATAACACCAACTTGTGTTGTTCGTGACACGGCCGAGTACTTGGGTCAGACTACATGGCATGTTCAAGGTAGGCACGACGTGTATGTCATAAGGTTTCTTTCGTTCGTGTTGTTAGATACACGTGCGAACACCGGGTCAACACTATACATCATGTACAACCGATACACGACGTGTTCCCCCAAAAACATCCATATCCCCTATCTCTGCCCACACGACCTATGACATGGTAAGAGATTATGAGGTGTGTACTTATGGTACACGGCGTGTACTTAAATGTTTTCCATTTCATCCCAAACAGAAGAACACACAGCATGTGTCCATAGAACTACATGATGTGTATGTTGAGTTTTCCGGACAGTAAGCCTTAGAAACTACTATGGAACCATAAAAAACAAGGTAACAAACACTTAAGTGCCAAATTACCATCTGTGAGGGCCCATACTCCCCGCAAATCAAATCTTGTAATCTTATACTTGTTATAAAAAAACACCACGTCAATGATCCACCAAATTCCTGTCATTCAAGGCACATACTCTTCAAGAACCAATGTTTGGAGTTAATTATATAGAAACCTCCCACAACAATACCCTATTAAATATCAGGTATTTATCAAAGCATCTATCACAATAGAATGATTTTCTAGCACATCTATCACAATAACATGCAATTTCTAATGAACCTACATGGCATAGAAGAATGCATGACATGTGATTTCTAGCCTATTATTAAATGAAGCATGATACGACATACCCACATCACATCGGGTTTCAACTAAATAGAACCCATGTATAACATATAAACAACACAATTACAAGTGTGTCAGCCAATGGTGAAAATCAAATCAACTGTAAAATTTCCAAAATCAGAATAATTGTAATAACGAGGTAGATTGGCTTTCCCCTGTACATGGGTTAACTACTCATGGGAACTACTTATTACCAACTAAAATTTTCATCTTATCCCCAACTATAGGCTCCAAACTCCAGGTCAATGAAAAGAAATATTTTGATACCACTTTTTAACGCCCCAAATCCGGAAGCCACACAACGGGTGCCACGAACCGTGTTGGTCACGTGACCTCGAGCACATTTCCCCAAATGTCATATGTTACCGACTAGTAGTTAGGGCCTGGGTATGATATTGGGGAAACTATGACGTCATTTGTCAAAGTGTATCTCGGCGGAAAAAAGAAACATAATATTTAATAGCGGAAGAAGTAAATAATATGAACTCGAAATGAACAACTGCAGTAAAAGATGACCATAAATTATATATAAAAATGCATCATGTCACTAATTCTATATAAGAATCCAAAAAATGATACAACTAAATAAAATACAATACCACACAATGTTAAAGGTACAACAACAAAAAAACAAAAGAGAGTGAACATAACACAGCAGCATCACATGTCTAAGCTCGGCCCCATGCTCTCCTACTCCTCTACTACAATCATGTACCAGTATAGGGACCCTTGTCTCTGTCGACACCTACAACAATATATTCTATTTGGGCTGAAGACATGACCCAAATTGGATGTGAGAAATAAATCCCAGTAGGCAACCACCAAAGGCCCGTGCCCAACTGTCAGTGAAAATTTGCAACAGTAGTGTGAAAAAGTAAATGCAGTAAACTAGTAAGTACTCGAAAATGACTATCACTACCAGTTTCATTTCCATTTTAATTATTACTTATAACATCCAAGAATGTGCTCTATCTTGGCTTGTACAACATAAAAAATCATCATAGTGAATATTCTAAATAGTTGTGTCCTCATTCATACTATCCTTACCTGTAGGTAATAGAATCAAATACCCACAAGTGATTTCCCACAAGAATAACGATAATTGACCTCATTGATACGTGATATTTCCCTCAGGCACAGAAACTACTGCCCATGGGAACAAATAAAGGTTACCCTTAGGCTAACCAAACACTGCCCATAGGATAAGAAAACACTGCCCACAGGCTAAATAGAACACTGCCCTTAGGCTAAAGGAACCGGGATGAGCCTAAATCACAATCAAGAAATTTATATAAAATCTACCTCAATAAAATACAATGCACAATATAATCATGGAATACCCTCGGGTATCCTAGAAAAACTGTTAAACAAAGGAACACACCCCCGAGGTGGTCCTGCATCCAGGTAGTGATCTAAAAAAAGTATTAACTTATCATTAGATTATCCATTCAATTCAAGTTATCTTTCAACAAAGGCCATACGACACCCCAACCATGGGCATGTAGCAAAACGGTACACAATTTTAACACAAATGTTGGAAATAAACTTCTGACCACCTACCTTGATTGATCCTGATCGATATTCATGATCGATGCCTCCCGAATCGTCTGTGAATGACGTAGATCTGAGATAAATGTTCCCACATTCAACCTCAGATAACATTATATAGAGAAATAATTGGTAAGAACAGCCCATGGAGAGGCGAGGGCATACTCGTACTGTCCCAACATGATCGATGGAGGTGGAATCAGATTCCCGATGCTTGATCGGGAGATCCTCCAAGGTTCTGTCATCCTCCCGAGTTCCAAAGGGTTCTTCTGCCACCTCTCTCGGATGAGGAGGCTACTTCCGATTTTAAGAAAAAAAAAAACTACACAGAGTGTACAATCAAGTACACGACATGTCCTTTCCATCATTTAACTGTACATCTAGTGGCTACTTTTCACTGCCACATGTACATCTATCGACATGAGTACACGATGTGTATATCTAATTACACAGTGTGTAATGTAACTCCACTGGCGGCTGTATCCACTACCATAATGTTCACCTGCTGACTGATTACATGGTGTGTAAATGGTAAGTACATGGCATGTTGTCAGTTTTTACACCCTTTATCACCGACATGCCTATACAGCCCGTGTAATCATCCCACTCAGTCAAAGTACATGGCATGTGGAAACATTCATGGCGTGGACCCTCAAAATTTGGGATTTTTCCCCTTTTCATTATTTTCTGAAAAACACTTAAGGAAAAGAAAAGGAAGAAACCCATACCTCAAGAATAAGAACCATGTTCTTGCACCCTAGTAACTTTCAAATAGATCCAAATCTAAAACAGACCGATGTGCATTCCCAGTCCATATGGGTTGGCAAAAAGCTCCAAGAAAAAAAGTTTGATCCAATTTTCAACAAACTCAATGAAAGTAAGATAAACAAGTCAGTATTAATATAGGAAAAACATCACTGGGATAAGTATATTAGGTTTCTAATAGGCCCATAAACCTAAATTCATATAGGAGTGTCTTAAAAAACATGATGGTAAACATCCCATATCCCAACTCGAATGCAACTCACCATGCCGATGTACCAACAACTTCTACCACCTTCATGTGGTTCTATACCCTTACTCATACCTCAAAAAATAAAATTTAAAAACACCTGAAACCATATGTAGGGTGTCTGCTAAATTTCTATTAGTATCTCACTAATGACACTATAATAATATGCAAATATTTAATTAATAAAATAATGATTTCAATTTCAAACAATAAGGTATGGAATTTAGAAATCACATTTAAACCAATAATGATTTACATTACCGAATAAAGAAATAATTTTATAAAATGGAACTTAAAATATTTGATATAAACACTATATATATTTACAAAAGGCATGTGAAATTTTACAAAAAGTAAATACATTTTAAATACAAACTAATGAGAATCATGGACATGTTCCAAATGTTACGATTTTTCTAGGATATGGAATCCCCACACACTCAAAGGTGAATCATGGTAATATGTGAATACACAATCATTTGATTTTGAACAAAGATGATCAATCACTATCTCATAATGGAAGTGTACCTAAGTACTATTTTTTGTTTCATTTATAACTGTCGAAAGAATGGTATACCAATAATTTTATAACATCCTATGATTTTAATTTTTTTGTTACTCATCAAAAATGGATAAATTTTTAATAAATATTAAAATAAAATTTATATCAATCTCCGTTTGATCTATTCCAATATTCAATTTAAGAATGAAAATTATTTTTTATCGAAACATCTCTTTTACTGAGATGAAACTAATTGACTTCTATTAAGACCATTCAAAGACATTTTTTTTCAAATAAAAAATTGATATTAATATCATTAAATATATTTCACAATTTAAATTGAACACATTATATTATTAAAAAAGCCCTCAAATTTCACAATTACACAATAATAAATTATTAATCGGGGGGTGGGGGTCATAATTTCATACCAATCCAAATTTCAATACCACAATTTAGTTGAATAGTTGTTTTAATCAAAAAAATGATTGGTATTTCATTTATATCAATCAATTTAAATTAAAAAAAACAATTGAAAATAAATCAATAAATATAGGGTTTATCAATTTGGAAAATCGATAAGGAAGAACCTACATTAAAATAATGAGGTCTCAAAATGAATATCCTTGAATGATAAACATTGAGTAAGAACACTAGAAATGATGATCCAAGATATAACCCTAGATTCAAAAACTAAGACATCGATTAGTAGATCCTCCAACAAAATGTAAATCTAAAATACATATGGTAAGAAAGTAAAGAAATAAAGATAATGATAATGTGAATATAAAACCAACTGGGTGATGATAAAAAAATCCTCCTAGATTTAATTAGTTTCTAAATGGGAGTATAGGGGCCAAAATTTCCTTTTGGGAGCCCACCAAGAGGAAGAAATCAATATAAGAAGAATTAAATCTTTCGTGAACCTAAAATTAGGATTTCTATATATATAAAATTAATTTTTGGGTTAAAATGCCCAATATATATTGTCAGCTGGGCAGGGATGTGCAGTTTAGGAAAATTATGTGCCCTCCCATTCTACTTTTTAAATAGGTTATCATGGTTTCTCCTAGTTGGGTACAAAGGTTTTCAAATTGTTCTTCAGCCATAAGAAACACCATTATTTTGGATTTCATTGTTTCCCCTAATAGTGATTATGGTATGGGAAAAATGTGCTCTAACTATGCACAACCCAAAAACATTAATATTTTCTAATATTTTCACTCCAAACATCCCCAAACTAAACTCAACCAAGGTATGATCAAAACATTGTTCAACAATACATAAAATTAGTAATATGTATGTAATAATAAATATATTATATGTAATAAAATTGTATTATTTTTATATAAAAATACATTTTCATCTCCTTATTTATCATTTAAAAAATTAAAACATCACTTTACAATACATGTGGATGAATACCTCCACAATGTGATTGGATTCATTTTTCATGAAAACCACACACAGATAGTCAATATTATATATGTAATGAATATATAGGATATTCCTAAAATTATTTTAACTCTATAATGATAATAGGACACTGAACATTTTACCCTTATACCCATTGAAATATAAAATTTTATTTTATGTGTATATGTGGACTACCACCTACATGATGTAATTTTATTAGTCTATCTAGTTTTAATTTATTATATTATTTTAAAAATATATTTAATGTATATAATTTTTGTTTTTTTCAAATCCTAATATTGAATGTTGATGTAAATATGACATAATTTAAAATTGAAAACCTATTTATTAGTTAGGTATTACGAAGCCATCACACTAAAAATTAATATTGTATACATGATTTATTTATTAATAAAATATGTCATGGTTATAGAATAAATTAAATTAATAATATAATTTACTAAACAATAAAATTTTTATTTAAAAAATCAAAAAATAAAATAAAATTTTACTCAGGGGAAATAGAATTTATAATGCTACGAGAGACAAGGTATGTGATTTTACATTAAAAAATGTTTTATTTTCTTCTCTTAAAAAATGTGGTCCAAATTTTACAAATTCATAATATGTTTAAAAAAAATCATATTTATGATTAACATATTTTCACTGTTTATGTACATGTTTCTTTCATCTTCATTACAAATTGTTAAGAGTAAGGTCAAATGTTTTATTTACGTATTAGTTTTGGACATTTATAAATTATTTTCGATAATACCCCCTATTAAAATATATAAAATACAAAGTTTTTTCAACAATCAAAATATTTATTTTATTTGAAAATCACTTTACAAGATTACATGTGTATTTTCACATAAATTAATATCCCTAATATAATATTTTTTAAAAAAATCTAATTGAAATGATATGTTTCATAGATTTCTGAGAAATGATTAGTTTTTATGTCAATGTTATTTTCATTTATTTCAAAATCCATTAACCATTATTATAATTTATTAGGGAATTAATCTAATTACTCCACCACCATATTCTAGTAGATGGATTATTACCATGTTATTTTTATTTACTGGGGAAATTATTTTCAGTTTGTATGATTTTTTGTATTATAAATTTTCATGTTGTATATAGATTGTGTTGGTATTCATATCATTCATATAAATAATAATCTGAAAATTGAATGTGATATTAGGTTACCCTTATATCCCCTCTATACTAATGAAGAACTAATTAAAAAACTATATTGTGTATTTTAAAGATTAATTACATATATACAGATCTTGTATTTCCAAGAGTCCATGATAATAAGATTATGATGTATAAAATTATAAATACCTTAATTATGAAATTATTTATTCCTATCCATAAGATTATTTAAATTTACTGAGTATATATTAGATGTTCATGTTGTTGATGGGGTATTTATCGAAATTGTTTGATTCTACATGGTATGCAGTTGAGATTTTTGTTTAATGTAAATATCTTTATCTTCTAAGAATAATATTTTTTATTTTGAAAAAAAGGTTTTCATGTTTTTCAATGAAGCCCTCATCAAATAATATTTTTCATATATGGTTATGTATAAAACATATTATGAATAAATTTTACCAATGATATATTCTCATAAGTTTGTAAGTGATTATATTCATCTCAAATATTATTATGAATAATAAAGAAATAACATTTACATTTCCATGTTTTTCAATTGACTAATGGTTTATTTTTTTTTAAATTCACATACACATGTTTTTTTTCTCATCTCAAGTTTAAAAATAATTTTTTATCACTTGTGTATGAGAAAAAACTATAACATAGAATATATTTCATCAATGGTTATCAATCTTAAAATAAGTTATTGTGTTTTGAATTAAACATGTATTTAAAATTTTCAAATCCATTATTCATTAAAATGTAGAAACTGAGTATATAAATCCCCCATATTTATAGGTTATATTCTGAATAATATATCTTAATTATCTTATCCCAAATATTAAATGTTAATAAAAATCACGTAATGTGTATTACTTTTTAAAAACCATGTAATTATGGGTCGTTTTTGTCTTGTGTTCTTACATAGTTACTCATAACGTTATGGAGACAACATACTTATGGGTTATAAGAATATTATCTTATCCGGTGTAACCGTCCAAATGTGGGTGAGTATTGAAATATTTTATCATGTTAAGCTATAATTCCTTGAATTTTTTGTGGTAGTTCTGTTTTACATCATAATGATTTAATGTACCTAAATTCTATGAAATCATGATTTATCATTAATTTTCATACTGGGGGATAATGTTGGTTATATATTTTGGTTACGTTTCACCTTGGATAAAATTTAAAAAGACTAAATTCACTAAAATAAAATTTACATTGAAATCATGATTTAGATACATCCCAAGATCAGCCTATTTGAACCTTCAGTGGTTAGGACATAAACATATGTGATGAAAAAACCCAAAATGATATAATTTTAATGTATTTGAGCAACTCAAGTAAAATAAATTTTCATATTCTTTGTTGGATATTTTGAATAATACAAGTCAAAATGAGTTAAATTTTCACCATCCTATGTGGGTTAGGAGATTTTCTGGATACATAAGTTCACTTCTTTTTGACATCACAAAATCATTTAGATTCCATCCCCAAAAACAATTGGAATATATATGAATTATTCTCCCCCATCATCATTTGAAATGTCGGGTTGATTATAATTATATTTATAGAGATACATTTTAAAGGAATAATAATTTTTATTTGGGATTTTTTCACTTGGAGGAGAAAAGAGTTCATGCTTTTTATCAGAATATATATAAATGGACACTAAGTTCAACAGGCACTGAATTAAATTATAGTGTTTTATTATTAATTGACCCATAATATGTGGTTGTATAAAATTATATACGAGAAAGAGCCACATTTTTTAAAATATTTGTGGAATTTAGAATATTGAAAGTTGTGAGCATATGAATATTCCCCAAACCCATTTAATATTATTCAACAGAATTATACTGATTCCCATAATAACAGAATATTATAAATTGAGTATCTACTCTATTATAGGGAGAAAATCCAATGGTCTCCCAAATACAGGGAAATCTATCTATTGTGAATGATATGAATTATGAATCATCCATTTAAATTACTCTAGGTGCTTATGAGATAAATTTATTCACCATCAAGTTATATAATATATGATGAAACATAAATTTTTGGCTTCATTCCGTAATAATATTAATATAAAATGTTAATATTCTGTTGATTAAAAAGTATATAATTCTTTGTAAATAACACAATGATATCCATTAATTAAGTAATTAATTTAATTTTAATCTAAATGGGGTTCTATTGTATCTTTGTGATCCCATGGTGATCTAGAAATATAATTGAAGCACACATCATGGAAAACTACAATGTGTTAATAAATATTTAAGGGGCCTTCACGCTAAGAATTCAATATTATATTCCACAAGTGTTCAACTCACTCTTATCATTTTCATAGAATCCCAAACTATAAGTACTAACATGTCCTTCCAGATATACTAGATGGTGAGTAGTTCATGAAGGAATGACATTAATACAGGAATAACTATCCATAAATTTACAATTGATGACTGTGGTCTCAAGATATCTTGATATGTAAAAATGTATGAAGTAGACATAAAGGTGATTTCCATGATCATGTTATATAAGGGAAATAAATATATGGTACTCATTTTTCAATCTTAGGCTGATATTTTTTTGTAGTGGATGTTTTAGTTTGAATATCACGAGGACATCATTGTACCTTAAGGAGGGTCTTATTGAATTCATTGAAGATATGGAGGTTACTCTATATTCTAGTTCATATAGGGATGATTGTTTAATTCTAGAATATATTATCATTTAAATCAATTTCATTATATTTCTCTCATGTTTTTTTATCATACATTATTAATAAGAGAAATATTTAGATTCAAATTTAATCCTCAAATTTTATAAAAATAAAATCTTGTATAAATTTATAATAGTTATGAAAAATGTGATTTTAACACATCAATCATCAATAGTTAATTCCATATAAGCTACGATATCCACATATATTTTATTTATAGAATGATCACTACATTTTTTATTTAACAAAACTATCTCTAATAATGAAGTGTTGATGCTTATTTATTACACTAGTATAAGAAATAGTGGATTTCACCATGATGGATTGATTAATTTATATATCTTGGAAAACTATATTTATAATTGAATTAAAAATTAAATTTAAAAAATAAATACAGGGAATAATGAAGCATTATTTAACCATTGAAATACTTAATCACATGATTCATTATATAATGGGTCAAACAATACAAATACATGATTCTCTCAAATTAATAGTAAGGGTTACATACACTAAAATATCTATTATGTTGACTTGGCATAATCAATAGGATATTGTCGATAATAAGAAAATGTTCATTTAAAAAAAACTAGATTTTGATGTACATCCATGAATAATATCAACATAGAAATAAAATTGATAATGAAACAAAATTACCTATAAAGTCAATTATTTAATCCATACATTCATGAGCATTCCATCAGGGAATCATCCATGTTATTACGAATCATACCATCAAGACCTCATAATAATGAAATAATTAATAATTACTAGGTTGGTTTAAACCAACTACCCATATAATGTTACCACTTGTTTTTCATGTGATAGGAGTCAGTGTATTGAAGACATATATATAACTATTCCTCACATATCTCATTCACATCTAATGAATTTATCATACTTTTAACGATCAATACAGTTCATTCGTAAAATTAATTATAATCCAACTTGTATCCTTATTCAATGATGAATACTAAACATAAAAGTTTACCACGTAAATTAAATAACATAATCAATATTTTCATATTTATTAATACAAAATATAGAAATAATTTATAGATTAAAATTTCCCAAAGTAATTGAAATTATTTTTAATTCATTTATGCTATACATTTTTTTAATTTAACAAAATAATTACTATATAATGAATTGTAATAAATAACATATCACTTTAAAGGGAATGATATAAAAAAGGGTATAATACATTATCTATAAGGTTAAATAAAAGGCCATTGATTAATCATAAATTTAGGTTTCATTTAAAAACAAGGCCTTTATAAAAAATATAACAAATAAATTATTGATAAAATATTTTCCACTTTGGGTATGAATGGGGTTTTAAATTACAACTAAAACAATTTTCTTCCCTTATGATTCTGTTTTCATTTTATTTTTATATCATTTGATGTAAAAAAATATGAACATTTTAAGGAAAATATTTTATTTGGAAACAACCAAATAAAATTCTAAAAGAATATATATAAAAGATAATGGTTACGATGATGGGAAATGGTGGTCAAGAACTATTAATTAAAAACATTCATTTATATATTTTTAAAAATATTAAAATAAACCATATAAAAAGGGTTAAGGGTATTTTAAATTATAAATTATTTAAAATTTAAAAAATTATTGAAAATGACCATTATGAAAATTCAATTCATAAATAAGAAAATTGTTGAAACATTTCACCAAACCACATCATGAAATAAAAATATATGGATGGAAATCATTAAAAAAATATTGTTAAAAAATTTTGAATTACATATTTAAAAATTATTTACTCTTCAAAAATAGTTGAAATGGAAAAATGACCTGTAAATCACGAAAATGAATAAAATATATGATGATATATGGTGATTAACATATTTAATAAATATAAAATTCCTAATGGAAATCACAACAATAATAGTCTTGAAATAAAAATATATTATAATAGAAATCCTATACAACTTTTGTTACTTTTGAATAAAAACCCCATTAAATATTAACCAATATTTATTAATTTATGTTCCATTAATAAATAGTAATTTATGACATAATAGTCCAATTTTTTGGTAAATAAACCACATAAATGTATTTTGTTGAATAATATAAATCATGTCTCCTTCAAGTCAAAATGATATTATGTTTACTTTTTCATGAGTCTATGCTTAGTCGTACATGTTTTATTCACAAAAATAATTAATTTAAATTTCCCAAAAGTACAATTAAAATCAATTTCCATATATATTTGATTTTATGACTCTTTTATAATAATTTTAAATCCAATCACTTAATAATATTACTTACATAATCCAGTAATGGTTATTCTAACAATTTCAACAAAATTATTTCAGTATGATTTCCATTGTTGACATACTAATAAAGATCTTCCATGATATACATAATTTTATTACTTTGATGAATATAGTTTTGTTCATTATATAAATTTTTTTAATTATCCTTCTATAGTGTTAATAGAAAAATGTTCCTCACCACTTCAAGGAGACAATAGTCCACACTTATTATCAAGTGACTTTATCATTTTCCAATGGATAGAAGGGTTCAAAGGTAGATGATATATTATATTTTCATAATCAAAATCATTTTATAAATTTCATATAAATTGATCAATCCCAAGATTTTAATGTTCAATGAAAATCAATGGTGACAAAATAATTACAACTCTCTATGGGGACAATGATATGTTCATAGACATGAGATATGATTTTGATTTCCATTTGATGGAAATGAGGTGGAAGATGGTTTGATAACTATTATAATAAAAACTTATCATAATGGTGATATTTAATTAATTATAGTACGCTACATGGAAAATATTTTGATAAACTAAAAGAATATATAATCTTTTAATTATTTAGGTTTTCCGACTAAACTTTTCTTCAAGGAACACCATTTTGATTACACCTTAAACATTATTATGATTTTCTTAGTGAAAAATACAATATCAATAATTAATATATTAATGTTATTATATTACTATATTAATAAATTTTTTGATATTTGAATAAATAATTCTCAATTTTTGTGAATAATGAATGAGAAAATGTGACCTTTTAAAAGTGAGGAAATGCATAGACATATAATTAATTAAAATACGCAAATATAATAAATTTTTTTATTGATTAATATGATTTAAAATTTTAATTGAATAAATAAAATGATTTATATTAATAAATATAATTATAAACCAAACATTATTGAGGTTTTGGGGTAATTTTTAATATTATCCTTTAGTTTAAACCCTTCGTTATCACATCTTAACCATAACCTTTGAAAAACTATTTTCACTATTCATGGGTCATAAACTATCCTCAATGTCGGTATGTGGATAAAAGATTTCAAGAGGATGAAATTTTATATAATTTTACATTCAACTAGTTGTTTTAAATAGTTATTTTATTTATAAATAATTTTATGAA
The DNA here is from genome assembly GCA_963277665.1 of Viscum album. Classification (NCBI taxonomy): domain Eukaryota; kingdom Viridiplantae; phylum Streptophyta; class Magnoliopsida; order Santalales; family Viscaceae; genus Viscum; species Viscum album. The sequence goes on from OY728126.1 coordinate 651,317,050, forward strand.
ATATTAGTTAACATTAAATATTATTAAATCCATTTTTAGTAAATTTGATGAATTTTTCATCAAATAAATCATCAAAGTAATATAATTAAATATAAAATAATTTAAAATTATATATATATAATATCTCATGACTTCATATTATATTATATGTTCAATTTCGGTTTTTGGATGTGTTTTGAAGGAGGATTGAAGCAGTTCAACTATGGTTGGAGGTGGAATATAGATATAACTATATATTCACATCGTGAAAGGGGTACATGATGGAAATTTATTGTTCATAGCTTGTGTAGCGAGCCAGATTCTAAATTCTATGTCATTGAAATGAATTATTTGAAAAAGATTCATAAAATTTATTTTATTGATGGCATGTAATTAAATGAAGGACGATGTCAAGTGGAATTTGGTTGAAGTTTGTATTTGGGATGTTCATGTAGAATTCCCATTTCAAATTTGTTTCATGATTTTAATGTGGTGAGATTCTAGGTATTAAATTATTTTTTTCAGCCAAACAAATATTCCTCTGGATACCCTTCGTCCCCTATTTTTTTTGAAGATCCTTATGTTATTTTAAAGGAACAATGAGCTGTCCATCCAAGACCATGATCTACCTAATATGGTGGATTTATGGTGGAAATTGTTGGTATTCAATTTTAATCTTTCTGGATGTTTTTCATTTTTTATTAGCCTAGGGATCTGATGTGGTGGTGATTTTTTAGTTTTTGTTGTTATTTGGGATGTGTTTTCAACAATAAATCATGTGTTGTAGGTTAATATGTTTCCTTTTCATGCATATTTTGGTTTTCAAGTGTTTATTCTTTATCCTTTGGGGCATTGAATGTTGCAAAATATTCATTGAATTAGGAAATCCCTCTTTATCATATATTTGTATCATTGTAGAGTGGATTAATCTAGATATAAATTGTGTATTTTTTTCATTATTATATTTAATATAGAAAAATTGGTTAATTAAAATTAAATGGTTTGGTGGAATGAATCTCAGGATATTACAATTTGATCATAACATGATAATGAAATTTTATGGGTTAAATTTCCCCTGAAAATCAATGTCATTGGGGGATTCTTTTTTTTCTGATTTGGAATGAGATATGAAATCCATTATTTTTGTGACATAACTCTAAAATGAAAATTGGCTTACAATTATAGTTTGTTAGAAAAATAATTTCCACATATTTTATTTATTTTGCGAAAAAACCCCTAAATTGAAGTGAAATATGTTTAAATCCCCCTTATTAAATATATAATGTTTTTGTGATGTGATGTGATGTCTATTATGGGAATGTGGGGATGATGGTTGAGAAGTTTTTATGCTTTTGGGGCATCTAGGAGATAGTTTTTCCAATGATTTTCATGATTTGAGGTGATGGTTGGTTTCGCAGGGATTTTCATGTGGCATGGGGATGGTTTGTTTTAATGATATATTAGGATGATTCGACGATGTTTTTTTCAATTATTTTTGGGATGTTAGTGTATGGTTTACTGGGATAAAATTTTGGCATGTTAATGTGATGATAAAATTAAAATGATGAGCTATTTTTGATGTGTGGTATTGTTGTGCTAGATTAGAAGGTAGTGATATAATAACATGTAAATAATGCTAAAAATGGATTGGAATGGTTTGGTTAATGGGATGTAAATGATTAATTAATAGATAAATTATTGGTTATGAGATTAAATATAGATTATTAAAAATAATAAAATGAATTGGTGGGATACATGTATTTTTTGGAATTTGAAATTTGGCTTAAGGTTTTCTTGGTGTTATGCATTTTATAGTGGTAGTGAAAATAGTGATGTTGTGTGTTGGTTTCTATGTTTCTATAAACCCAAAGGATGGTCTTGTTTTTGTCTATGTGTATATATGATGTTTTTTTAATCTAGTTTTCTATAGTAACCCCACCCACATTAAGAACTATTTTCCAACACCAATACATTTATGCAGGGTCTTTTCCCAATAACGTATTGATGACATTGGATATTTGGAAGCCTATTCATTCCTGCTCCATCTTCCATGTCAGTATATATGCATAGGTTGGGATGGACTGACTTTTGATAGTGCAATAGGTTATAACCCACACATTTTTGGGTGATATGTCATTTAACCAGGTTATGAGGTGATGGCCTAGTTGTATTCATGAGGAATGATATATAACCATGTTGTGGGAGGATTATGGTTGGAGTCATGTATGGTAGGAGGATATAATGAGTTCAGTTTCCGAAATAATCATGATTCCCTCCTACTCTTGTTATTGTTGTAAGGTTATAGCCTTATGCCTTCAAGAATGGAGTAGTGCGATGGTGATGGGGGTTGGTGTCGTAGGTTTCTATTGATGTGTTTTGGTGTAATTATGCTATGGGGTGCTAGAAGATTCTATTTTGACAAGTTTAGAGTGAAATTAAATATGTAATTTGGGTGGGACAGTGTAAAATCTATTGAGAAATAGTGGGAGGTAACCATTATCGATATTCTTTATATTACGTAACTATTAATTTTTATGTTATTTGTTTGGAATTCTATAGTGAGGATGGGAATAAATAGTTTACATTTTTATATGAGGTTTTTTCTTCGATTTTCTCATAAATAAATTATATAATTATTTCACATATGTGTGAGATATATTGGTTATCAAATATAGTATTAATTTATGATCACCCTATGTATTTAATATGATTTTCTGGTTTGTTGGAGAATTAAATGGATCATTTAAGATATTACTCAATCTAAAGCCTTTCGATTATTGTTATGTTACTACTTTAGTATTTTTTGGAATTAAATTTCGAGAAATTTATATTTACTAATTTTATTTATTCATTCATTGTTGGGTGGTTGTAATATCATTTTATATTATTTCATTGTGTTTCTTATGGAAAATTCAGCTTATCTCTCATTAAAATATTATTATAGTGGGTAATACCTCCCATTTCATGATATTTTTATTACCACTCTGATAATCTCTAGCCAAGGGAATACTAGAGGATGGAATTTGGGGGGTGTTATATCTCTCCCATAATTGTGGTTTCTTCAGTGGGAGGGGTCCTGAAAAAGTGGTTTTAGAGGACGATGGATGATAGATATGATGAAATTTAGCGTTAGACAAAATGAGAATCATAGGGGTTGGTATGTAAAATGTGCTAGTAGACAATAGTGCATGACATAGGCATGGGAAACCATCTGGGACATGAGAGTTTTCACTCCAATGATCTATATCATATACATTGATCTTATTAAATGAAAAAGTGAGTTGGAGTTTTTTGTATGGTAGGGAACATAGAGAGGTACATGTATCATGGTGACCATTTAACCTCTTTGAGTTTGGTTCTTTTGAGAAGGTGAATACTAATAATGTAAATTAAAATTGTTATTTGTAAAATTATATACTATCAAGATTTTGAAATATTGTTTTCATTTCTTCTTGGCCTCTTGTACACCATCCTTCTATGGGTTAGAAAGTAGAGGTTCAACAAGCTGATTCTTTTTATTGTTGGAGGGTAGATCTGGCTAATGATGATGATTAGTGGTAGGGAATAAATTGAATATTACACTATCAGGATTAGGGGAAGTGCACGTTTAGTGAATTGGATGTGGAGAAATATAATAGGTTGGAGGGTCTCATGATCAGTTTTGTTTTTATTTAGTCCATAGTGGATTAGTGGGTCCCTTGGCTATTCTGTCATATGTGGGGAGAGTGTGTGTTAGTGGTGGAAACAATATCTCAGTGAGTAGAAGGAGTCATGTGTTCTGTGTGTCAAATTTGAAAAAGATTTATATGATTAATTCCTTTCATAGACTAAGAATTATGTGAATATGTAGGGGCATCTTTCTCTTCATGGTGGGAGAATTTCAGTGTTGTAGTTTGTAATCATATTGAAGAACCTTCTATATTTTTCCAAGATATTTTTCATGATACCTATCCTTATGCGAAACATTTTTAGGATTCACTCCTTCAATTTATCTAATATGTAGTTTCTCCTATTTCAATTTCTACAAATATAGAGGTTTATAAGAAGTCATTGGTGATCATGCAGATTCACTCACCATGAAAATTCCCATAAGTGGGGAACCTATAAGTCTACTTGAGGATCATATTTTCCGTGTCTGGCCTCATGAACCAGGACCATCATGTTTTGGACTAGTTGTGAGTAGACCTCAACCTCTTCCCTAATAGTGTTATAGGGATAATTGTTTATGTACAATTACTAAAGATACTAGGATGGTTTATTTTGTCTATGGTTTCATAGATATTTCTAAAATCAGGGCCCATTTTTTTCAATATCAGATTGGTGGATGTAGGTAGGTTCAATGACATCCAAATAATCGGTTACTAGTGAGACCATTTTAGTATCATATGATGCATGATTATTCTCTATTTAGGGGATATGTATTTATTTTAGGATGACCTTAGGATGCTTCTCATGATTTGTGACCTTGAACCAAGCATGTTTATTGAGGCTGTCATTATCATAATGGTAGATGAGATGATATTGGTCATATTAATGCAGTATAGGTAGTAGTGATGGAGGTGGAAAATATCATTTGATGTACACATTGTTTTTTAGTGTACCCTAGTTTGTGCGTTATTTAATATAAGAGATTTACACTCTTTTGTTTCACCCAAACATGTCTTTGCTCTTGAAGTAGATATAGATATACCTCCAATTCCCCTAGTATTGACTATTCCATTCAGATGCATGAAAATATTGTATGATGTATTTTATGGGTGTAGACTCTTGATGGGACCACATCAGACCCTTGAAAAAAAATCAGTATGTAAATTCATCCGTAAAATTTAATTATTTTCATTGATTGGTTGTATTCTGTAAGATTTGTTATCAATTTCATCTCAAGGAGAGTAATTTTATCTGGTATGGATGGATAGTATGTGGTTTTTATTAGAAAGAGGGGTTATCAAGTTTGTATTCAGTATGTAGGTCCCCATATTTTGTGATGGCTATGTTGTTTGTGTAATCAGTTGATGCTGAGATATTGGAGGTCCCCAAGGTTTATGTTGATTTTCTGGATGTTTTCCCAAAAAGGTTTTGATTCTATCCCCTCAACATGGTGTTTATTATATGATAGACTTATTTTATAATGATTCTCTAATTACAATGAATATTTACCTGATAAAATATTCTGTAATAAATGAGTTGAGGATTTGAAAATATTATCATGAGCATAGAGGTTCCATCTGAGCTATTGTATCCTTGTGGGGTTATATAGGGTCGTTAATCTTGATAGGGGTCATAGTATGAAATTTTATATCGACTACCATTTTTTAAATATAATTATAATAAATAAATTTTAACCCCATCTATGGAGATATGAAATTTTCGACTAGTTGAGATAGTTATCTAGGTTCTCCAGGAACATTCTATAGTTTTCATATCATATGACGATGGGGTAAGATATAGATTTCCTAAATACTAACACTAAATGTAGGTATGTGCACATAGATATTTTATTCATTCCATTTTGTTTCACAAACACACGTTATTTTTCATAGGCGTCATGAAATCCTTGTTTCATGAATTAATATACAAGTTCACAGTTCTATTCATTGATGACATATAGATCTACATGGAGGTAGATGTATTTTCTGTTTATCATCCTAGAATTTTCTCATATATTCATTGACACCACCAGCTCTATGGAATGTTTTTCATGTGTATGTTTAGGAAAATATTTTTGTATTTCCATGGCCATGTAGTTTATCAGCATGCACTAGCAGAAGAAATATCGATGGTTAATGTTGTTATTTCTTGGTAATCACTAACGATAATGGCATATGTTTGTTGTTAAATTCGGTTTTTAGGATGTAATTTGATATTTTATCTTGATTTCTCTCAGTATTCATCACTGTTAATAATGACGACTAAGAAAAAACATGTTTCTATGTGGACTGATCAGTTCCAAATTAAATTCAACTACCTAAATGAAAATTTATTTAGTTCTCTTTTTCTTTACTTAACTAAATATGGTGTTATAATTGATGTGTTTTGTGACGCATCCCATATTTTTTGTATGCATTTTGATATAGAAAAGGGTAGTGATATATTATGGATATAGTTATTTGAATTTCCATGAGAGTTATTAAGGCACCCATGATCTATATCAAGTATTAGTTGTGTTTCATCATATGTTGTGGTTAAATTACCTCATTGGATGGAATGTTTTGTATTTTAAGGATAAAAAAACATGACGTACAATTTTTTTTATTATTTCAATTTTTTGCATCTGATTTGGATGGGGTTTCCTAAATATAATTATTTTTTGGATCTCCTATATCTTAGTAATTGGGAATATCGAGTATGAGATCTTGCTAAGTATGTCATGGAATTGTGTTTACCAAGAGTCTAGTGATGTTTTAATATCTAGGATTTAATTTAAATCCTTAAACTTATATGTTAGTGTGTAGAATGGTAGATTATTATTAAGATGAAATCAAATCATCCTATGATCATGTTGGAGTATTAATATCCCTATCGAGGCTCAAATGAATAAATGTTTCGTGATTGTGTTCAAAATGGCAGTGGTCAGGAAGGATGGTCGTAGGATGGTCAGAACCAGATGTTGTTTCAAGGTTGTATTTGAGTTATAATATTGATGAATGAGGGAGTCGATTATCAGTTTCAAAACTCTACTTTTGGTTGTACACCTTCGAGTATACATAACAAAACATGATTTGAGGATTCAACTGTGGTGTCCTGGGAAGAAATGGGAAGTGAATAAGCATGTGATAAGGTGTTTAGTTTAGTTGAAGATATAGGACTATAATAATTTTAATTGTTGTTTTTTGTACCCATCAGATGTTCCCAAATGGAAATGATATTATAACTTGATTTATTTTGTCAAAGGATTTCACTATGATTAGGTAATTTGTGATTCTAATTTGGTATTCATTGATAAGATGATGAAATTTCCCCACTTCATGCATATGAATGAGTAACAAATAGTGAATAATTTGTCATAGTTGTTTGTGGATGATGTGGGGTTATTGACTGGAGTTACATGGCCCATTATCTCTGATCCAGATTCAATTTTTACCTCTTGATCATAGAAGATATTATAACTTCCTTTTGAAACATTATTACTCCACAACAATGTTGTCGAAGCACAAATATATAGGAATATGGAGTGTGTTGTACTGCCATTAGAGGATATAATTATTTTATTCATATTATATTTTTGGTTGTGCGCATGAAATTTTCATTTGTGTGAGTTTTATTATAAAAACAATCATCACTCATCTATTAAAATGACACCATTTGAGGGATTGTATCTGAGGCTATATAATTCTTCTTGGTGTTGGAAGGCGGTTGTTGATGTAGTTATTTTTTTTCTTGATGGTGTCTAGAGCACAACATTGAAGGCTCATCTTGTTTGTGAGAGGATTAATGTAATTAAGGACTGACAAAAGAGTTTTGACCATTGATGGAGGAGTACCTTGGAGTTTCATGTTGGGGATGACCTTTAAATTAAGGCTTCCCATCTACGTGGGAAGTGGAGGTTTTGTATACGTGTTATGTTTTATACTATGTTGTTGGGACATTTGAGGTGTTGGTGATGTTTTAGGGTGTTTTATTGGTTTGAGTTCCATCAATGATGTAGAGGATCTAGGAAATGTACTACATATCTCATATCTATTGGTATCTTCATGATCACTCCCCTATAATGGACTGAGGTGAGTAGGATATCAAGGATGGTGAAATGTTCATAGAGTGTCTAGTTGATATTCGATCACTATGTGAATGGTTTTCATATATGAATAATTCTATTTGTTTATGTGGATAGGAATCATGGTGTCCTAGATTATAGTATATGTGAAGGATAGACAATGATGAAATCCCCGTACCAGGATTTGGTTTGAGATTCCACTATTTTATCATTTATTAAATATAATGAAATGTTTAGATATTTTTTATGATATATTATATTTTTTATATGTATGATGTGTGATAATGATCTACCATCAGTAAATTACATGACATGATTCATAATAGATATGCATTATAATACGATGTTATATAACCTATATTGGAGAGTTAGTTTCTGAAAAAGAATATATTATATTAAGAAGGGGGTAGATGGTTTCTAATTCTAATTGTTAAGGTGATGTGGTTTGTTGGTATTAGTGGTTATTCTTATGTTCATTGTGGTGGTTTAGATGTTCGCACAATGCTTTTGCTGTAGTATGGTGGTGTTAAAGGAGGATGTTTGTGGATATTACAAGATGTTATGGTGTTGTTATTAGTGATTATAGGTAGTTTAGTTTTGCGGTGATTTGATCCATGAGAATTTTTTGGGTTTTTTGGTTGGAGTATCTAGATGGTGGAAATAGTTTATGTATGAAGAGTTCCTTTAGATGTATCTTGATTGGTGGTTGTCTCAACCCCTTTTCATTATTTGTGCATAGTTTTAATTCTTCTAGATGTGAAACTTTTGAGTGGTGTCTAATGTGACATCCCAAAATACCATGGATGGTAACATTTCTAGGATAGGGTGTTGGGGATGTTTAAGAGGAGGAATGAGGAGGTTATGTGGTGGTTGGAGGTTCAACGTGGCAATATTTGGAAATTCACATTGTGAAAGGTGGACACGAAATGATTTGGTTGTTCATGGATTTTATAGTCAGCCGAATTCGTATATTTTGTTCATATAAGGGGTAACCAAAGATTTATATTCACTACATGAAATTAATCCATGGCGTGTAAATAAATTAAGGTATATGAAACAAAAAAATTTATTGGAATTTCGTTTTAAGGAGTTTCTATGGAATTTTTGACCTGAATTAGTTTCAAAACAAAAAATAAGATGTTTTTGGGTATATAAATATGTTTATGTATGAAATCCTCTTTGTCCGTTTACATTTCATTCTATCATTTTTTGAAAATTTATAAGAAAATTTAATGGATTTTTAATCATTGCTTCAATCAATATAATACATTGGTTACCGTGGATTCCCATTTTAATATAGTAGTAATAACTTTTCTTCTTATTTGGTGGTTTTATTTTGTTATTCTCTAGGGGATATACTATGGTGATGTATTTTTTTTTTGTAATATGAGATGGGATGTCTTTTTGACAACACTTGATGCTGTCAGATTGATATCCATGTTTCAATAATTTTTGTGGATTCTTGTAATTTCACCATTTCCCTCTGGTGCACTCTGAGTTGGTAGATATTCATTAATGTATAAAATACCTTACTTAACTCATTTTTGTATCTTGGGGTGGGTATATTGTTATAAAATTTGGGGATTATTCTACCAACCTAATGACGATAAATTTACTGCTTTATTGTTGTTTTAGGTGAAAGGGAAAGGATTGAAAAGATTTAATAAATTTGATATAATATTTAAATTTATTTATATGTGTTAAACAACCCTCTAAAAATCATGTCAATTTAGGGTTTTTTGTAAAATAATTTGGAATTTGTTGTCGAAACCCATCATGATGTGACATCACCCGAAAAGGAAGTTGGGTAAACACATATACTTTTTTAATAAAATTGATTACCTTCGATTTATGGAGTATGTTATAACACCACTAAAATTATATGAAATTTGATAAAAATACCTTTTTAGATCTAATTGTTTGTATGTGTTGTTATGTATTTTTGGGGTATGTACGACATAGGGGAGAGACGTGGTTGTGATTTTTGGGTGGTGAGGAGATGGTTAGGTGAATCGTTCTTTTTGTGTGGTGTGGTGATGGTGTGTTTGGACATACTTCTGGGAAAATAATAAAAAGGTTTGTTTTTCTGTGATTTTGTGATAGTGATGCAATTATTTTATTTTCCTTTTTTTGGGTGTTAAGGTGATGGTTTTGTTGGGAATTATTTTAGAGAGGAATTGTGATGGAATGAATGGATTGTTGAGCAAATTGTGATTTTCGGTTGTGTTGTGCCAGATTTTTGGGTAATGATGGATCGACATGTGTATAAATTTTAATTCCACATTGAATGGTTTGGATAGTTGGATATAACTAATTAATGAAAATATAAATGATGGTATATATAGTATCATTTGGCTTATTCTTAATAGTTAAATGATTATCATGGATACTGGGAATGGTTGGAAATGTAAAATGTGGCATGTGGGTTGTGTTGTTTTCTTCATTTATTGGTGGAATATAAAGTGGGGATGTTGTGAGTTTGTTTGTGTTTTTTTAAACCCATATGTTTTTATTTTATGCGTATATATCTATATGAATATATATATATATTACTTTGTTTTCTATGTGTACCACACACACATCGATGACTATGAACCAACACCCTTACATTTATATGGGGGTATTTTTTCCAACATCCCAGGGATGAAGATGGATTGATGGCTATGAAATATATCTCATCCTCCCATAAAATTGAGTAGATATTAAATAAATTTAATGGTTGGGGTTCTGATGGTACACTGGTTGATGTCCCATGGGTCTTTTGGTGAGATGTTATGTGACTGTGTGATGGGGTTGTGGACTAGGTATATTCTTGCAAGTTTTGATATGATCTTGTTGTGGGGATGCTCATGCTAGGGGTTATGCATGTTAAGATTATGGAATGAGGTTGATTTCATTCATGTTCAAAATATATTAATACTATGGTTATAGTTGTGATGTAATGTATTAGGTGTCTTCAATTGAAATGAGATGTGACCGTTTTAGAGGAAGTATCATGGGTGTCTGCTAGTGTGATGTCATGTGATCATGCCATATGAAGGTGACATATATGTTATTCAGAAGAGAATAGATAGATATTATGCATGAAAATATGGTGTGATAGTGGAAGATCAGTGAGAATTCAATTGTGGGTACCCTTTTCTAATATATTTCTTATATTTTGATATACATGGATTGTAATATTTTATTTAATTCTATAGTGACGATGTGATAGGATAATATACCTATTTTTGTTTTGATGGATTTACTTTTTTCTCAACGATGTACTAGTGTGATTCTTTCAGATGTGTATGATAGTATTCGGTTATCATACATAGCACACGTGTATTATATCCCAATGTATTTAAACAAACTAAATTTTCAATTTTCACGTGGATAACAAGGATTGTTCTAGAAAACATTAGATCAAAAGTTTTTGGACAGTTGTTGTATCACTACTTTACCATTTCTTTTCGGTATTTTCTTCTAAAGACATCTATTTATACATTTTTTATTTATAAATTCATTGTGGTATGGATGGTGTTTATTTGTTTATTATTTTATGGAGCTTCATGTGGGTGGTTAATCTTATCTCCAAATATAGTTTTATAAAAGAGGGTAATTCCTCACATTTCATGATATTTTAATACCCTCAGTGCTAGTTTCCAACTTTGGGCATACCAGAGGCAGATTGTTATCATTATTATCTATCTCCCATCAATGATTTTTCTTTTTCTTGATGATTTTTTGAAAATATACTATTTAAATACCTATTAAAATTTTAACATACCACAATTTATCTAAAAAATAATGCAATTGTATATAAAATCATTTTTCATGAAATTTATACTCCTTTCATTTTCATAGAATCAGCATTGCATATGGGTTCAATGTAATTATATCATAAATATAATTACAAATTTAATTATTATAAAAAATATTACATATTATTATTACATATTACCATTTATAACTTCCCATTAAATCTTTATATCCTAATGATATCATTTAAGAAATATTAATGAGGTTATTAACATTTTAAATATATTATTTTCCAAAATTAATATAAATGTAATAATCAATGGAAAATACATCTATAAAGAATTATATTCAATGTTTGTATTTATATGGAATATTAAATGATTCACAAGAAAATATAGATGATTTTTGGGTTTGTTTTTAGACCATAACAAATAGTTTGATATTATGTTAACCTATTTTACACATTACTGCAGGGATAAACGTCAACTATTGTTCTTATTCATTATGAATAAAAATTTGAATAACTTATTTATTGAATTTAACCCTATTGATTGTGAATAAAAATTAAATTTTTATGTTTCAAATCAAATAATTTTTTAGAATAATTTTTTAATATATATCTACTAAATTTAATGTAATGCCTTTTTAGAGGAAAAAATATAAACAAAAAAATAAATTTTAAAAAAAATATGTTTAATGTTGATTATAATGAAATAATTATATTAGTTTAGAATAATTATATTGTATGTTACTTAAAATCCAAATAAAAGAAACCATCTTGAATTTAAATTAATTTATATAATTATAATGAATAACCCTTCTAATGAAAAACTACATTTTCACTTCTCAATAAATAATAGTTATTTCTAGTAAAAATATCATAAAATTTTACAACCTCTATATTGATATTTTATTCAAAATATGGTACAAATTTTTAGAAATAAAATCTATAAATTTTGGAGGATATTATTACAATATCCACACATAAATTTTAAAAAATATAATTTTTGATGAAAATATATTTTAAAGAAAAAAAATCATTAATTCATAGAATAGTCCTAATAACCTTAATAAATTTAATTCAAATTAATAAATTTGGATATATTATATAGTAATTAAATTTTAATAATTTATCAATAGTAATTAAATTTATTTATTTAGATCCAAATAAAATCCAAACCTAAAATAAGTTATATTAATGATATATTATTTACCATAATAAGAAGTTTTATTCATTTCAAACCAATTTATTATAAATATATGATTAATTATTCATATTAATAACGTAAAAATTATATATATATATTTCTGAAATTGATATTTCTTATTCGTACCCTATAACCAAATAACATGGATATAAAATTCAAGTTTAATAATACTATTTCATAGTTCAATAATGTTATAAGTTTTTATTGGTGTACATTATTGAATAGAGTAATTAGTGAAAACAAATATAAAATTTAATATTATGTTATTAAATTATCCAATCATTATATAAATTCTATCACAAAAAATTTTAATTATTTTTTTGAAAAATGAATACTTCATAAAATTGAAATACAAAAAGATAAAAATTTTATCATGACCATTAATTTATTGTTTAGTATTAGAATATATATTATTTATGTACCTATATAATAATTATATATTTAAAATAGTTTATTAAAGAACACATTTGGAGTAGAATGTTTTTTCAATATAACAAACAAAATTTTTTTATATTGTTATATTGATTTTGATAAATTATTTAACCATTGGGATAGAAAAATATGACAAAAGTTTCTTGAATTTTCCCATTTCTATAAAAATGACTTAATCCGTCGATTTGAATGAACACGATGACATAGAATTTTCCATTCATAATGAAGAGAAATTAACTTTTTATCAACTATATGATCCCTAAAAAAACTAAAATTTATTCATCATATGAACACTATATATGGTTAGTAGAAGATATAATAATAACCAATACAGATAAATCATCAATAAAAAATCCATCCGAAATATCCTAATCAAATGAAATTATTAATTTAAAACGACCTAGATATTTTGGATTAATTTTGATCCAAAAAAATTACAATTTAAGATAACTAATTCACCTAACTTCATTTTATCTCCTTATCTCCAGAAAACCGTTATAATTTATAAGGTCACATATTAATAAACATATACTCAATAATATAAATTATTAAAAATAATTTACAAAAAAATTTATTTAACGCTTCTGAGGATCATTTTTACATATCACATAATAACATAAAATATAATTTACATATTCTTAAATAATATCTTTGAAAATAAATCATTTTCATAAAAATCAAATTACATGGTCATTTATAACATTCAAAAAATGTTTTAAAAATTTTTATTTTCTAAATTTTCTAAACTAATAAATATTGTTAAAAAAATTTAAGGAATATTTCTATTAATCCTCATAGAAAACATAAATCATATATATATATATCATCAAAGTGAAATAATATTTTATCAATTTTAACCATAATTTCAATGATTTTAAATTTATATATAATTCTATATTCCATAAGTTATATTATTTAATTACATTTATCATTATAAAACTCAACATAAATTTCATCGTTGAATATATCACTTCCAGAAATCAAAATTCCTTAAATAAATATTCACAAATTCAAAATTTAATAGGTAACCCATTTTACATTACATTATAGAAGAATTATTCCGAACTCTTTAACAATATTTTCATAATATAATAATTATCATATATATCATCAATACATTCAACTATATAATAATCTGGGAAATATTTATAATGACCATAGGTGTATATTCTAGTTATTCCGCTTGGATCCATCCCTAAAAAATTTCACTCACATAGTTTGGCCAAATTAATCATTAAAATCCACTACATAAATAGTTGAGTAATTTATATAAAGACCACATGTGTTTATTCCACAATTAATCTAATAATTTTTATTTTTTATTAATAAACTTTTTCCCTTAAATATCCATTTTTTACATAATCACTATATCTATGATGTGTAAACCATTAAGGTAACAATATCTTCAATAAAATTTAAAAATAAATTACTATAAAAAGAAAATTTTATTCATATAAAAAAAGATTTATAACTGGTATTTTTTCATTTTATCCTAATGAGAGTGTATTATGGATATTAAAATCAATATTACGACAATGTGTATTTATTATTTACATGATATAGAATAAATATCAATATCAAAGGAATGTTTGATTTTTTTTAACATTCTAAGTCTATCTGGGTATTGTTGAATTATTACATCCCATGTAAATAAATAAGATTCTATAGATGAATTTTTACGTTATTCTATATTTTTATCCTTAATTATCAATTTAATCCATTACTATTGTTATAAATTTTAACACGGTCACTATTGATTACTTCTAAAAATGATAATGATTTATTTACCAAATGTGAAATCATGGTTATTAATATAGAATCCAGGTTTATGAATCAATTTATATAAATCATAGAAATTATCATTAAAATATGTAAAAAATTGAATGAAATTGAAGATTAGAAAATATATTTTTTAATTAAAAATTGATTTTGTAGAAAACTAAAATTAAATTATGATTCTTATAAAATTAATTGGAATTTACTAAATAAAATGTATATTATTTTTTTCAAAAAAATAACATGTATCTTTTATTACAATAAAATTTAATACATTAAATTATAGTTTTTGAAAAAATGGAATTTTTTATATTTACAAAAAAATCAATCATTTCAAAAAAATCTGAAAAATTCAACATAATAATACTATCAAGTAATGGTGTATAGTGTTAATTTTTTTTTTAAAATATAATTTATTAAATTATATAGAATAAACTATAATATCATTTTAATAAATGTAATATTTATATTTTTTGAATAAAATATATTTTAAAGGAATGAAATGAATTTATTCTCAATAAAATTATTATAAATATAATTAAGTTAATTATAATAAAATATTTATTTATATAATAAACATATTTAGTTATAATCATTTACAAATAATTAATAATTTAATAAATTATGATTCAAATACATTATAATGATTAAAATAGTTTTATAGAAAGTATCTCTTTTACTATAAAATATTTTAAATTTATCTATAAAAAAATAATAGTAAATGTATGATCAATTATTCATTTAATGAAAGACAAAAATTTCTATATATATTTCTTAACATGTTTTTTATTATTCACACCTACAAACCCAAAAACTAAGAAACTGTATTATTATTTAAATATTATTATTTATTTTATGTTTACGATCTTGGATTTATGTGGTGTATGATACCAAAAATATTTTTTTCATTAAATAATATATATGAAAAAATTACAAGGAAATAAAATCAATGGTTAGTTTAAAGTTCATTTATAGATTTATAATGATTTTGTATCTTGGTTTCTTCCACATACTACATTATAGAAGGTATAAAACATAATCATTATGGTATTCTATTATATTTTATACTACCTAGATATTATCCTCTAAAGGAATCAATAAGACCTAATATTTTACAAGAATAATTTGAATATACATAATTGAATACCTTAAATATGAAAAAAATAGATTCTTAATGGGGTTCTTTAATGAAGGGTATTCTTATTTAGTGGTGTGTCTAAAATCCCTCTAATTAAAGGGAACAAATTATAGAAGACTCATGGTTACTTTTTTATGTATTAGAGTTCCTCTTGTAATTATATGATATGTTAATAATAATTACAATTAATTTATGGTTATATATTTATTTGAATATGTTTAAATTTATTCTATAATGTGTTTAAGATATAAACACTTTGTTCACTCATTTTTTTATAATTTTATGTTATCAGTTCAATAAATCTAGGGTTATTGTATTATAAAAAAATACATGTATTCATGTTTTTAATTTGATTCCATTTTTATGATTCATAAATGGGTATAGTAGGGTACTCAAAAGTTATATTCAAAATTTTGATATAAAAGATTTATTTATATTAAAAATATTTTATATGAAATATTTCATTGAAGATAATGAAAATGAGTATTTTTTGACAAATATTTAATGATTATTATAGATGTTAGGATTGTTATTCTATTATACACAATTATTATTTATATTCAATAGTAATTTAAAATAAATTCATTAAATTTGTGATTAAATAAACAAGGATTTTGTTTTTTAGAAATTATTAATTCATTTCATCATATGTTTAATGTTTCTGTTAGTTTTATCTTTATTTGTGTATTGTGTACATTCATTAGCATGGGGGGTTCATGTAACATAAGAGTAAAACCATATTTATCATCATGGGAATAAATTTGGGATTCATCACTAGTTAATATTTTACTATCTAAATAGCATGTCCCATCTTTAATGATTTAATCACATGCAATGTATGCATCTATTTGTTTGGTCACCTAATGTAATCTTCCAACTATTAAACTATTATTGTAAATTATTAGAGTTTATTGTAAAAGTTTTAAAGGATCAATATCATTTCTAAATAAATAAAAATATTTAAAAAAATGTCAAACAACACTACATCTATGACTCATATGTATATGGAATAGGTAATTCCCTTCCCTTATGAAATTATTTCACCAAATCTATAAATCTCATGATATATAAAAATTGAGAGTTATTAAAAACTATTGTTCCTTAGGAAATGGTATTAATGATATGGTAATTATTATTAGGGATTTTATTTATTGAAAATTTAGTAAACATAGAAGTTATTATAACATATGAAATATGTAACTCTTAGTGTCTTTGTAAAACTATTTATATTCTCTAATTATTTAGGTCTTGGATTCCTTAGTATGGGTCTGTAACAAATCATGATGTACATGAAAAAATAATGAAAAAATTTATATATGAATTTGATTTATCTTTTTTGAACGATTAGTTAATTTCTTGTTTTTTGAATAGCATAATTGTTGGTGGGGGCTCAAAATGTCGTTGTTTGGAATATGGGAATGGTGTTAGGATGTTTATCATTTTCAAAGAATCAACTGGTATTTGGAATCCTAATAAATTATTCCCTTTGGGAGATATTTAGGATTTAGTGGAATAAGTGATCTATGGGGTTATTGGTGACCCTATCGTAGGATTCATGTATTCCATTAAGTAACAACTTCTTGTTTACCAGTTACTACATGGGTTCCTTGTGATTATACATAATTTATTATGTTATATCATTTAAAAGATATTAGAAACAATCAAAACCATTAATAATATTTCTTATAATATCCACACACTTTCTCGTATTTATCTCAATGACTCCTCATCTAGTATTTTATCTCTTACATTTATGAGTCTATCATACTTCCATCTATCGCAGGGAGATTCCAAGGAAAAAAATATAATTACTCCTCTATTTATATCATCACATCATATTTCTCTATTGATTAACAATGATTTCATGACTTATCGTATGTTCTTAAATTCATCAATTAAAGGACAAATTTTACACATGTATCCCATGAGTGGGATATTAAAATCTAATATGTGGTGGAACTTAATAATTCTAGATAGATTCATTGAGTTTCTCTTATTTAGAGTAATTTATTCTATGAACATCATTTTCCTAGACTAAAAATATTTTCAAATGACTTATTTATTTCCTATTATTCAAATGACAACTTTTTAGAATAAGAGTGATATATCACAAGTTATGAATTTTTTAAAATGTTATTGACCACATTTTTGTTTAACTTATAGATATGGAAATGCTACTTAGTTATATGATCCAACCCATGGGTGCTCAGCCCTAGACGACTGTATGACGAGTGTACATCTCAATACCCACCACCAATCGTTTAGAGACTCATGATTATCACCAAGTCAGAAAAAGAATTTATTTATGGTGAATTATCATATATATAATTCATAAAATAAACAAAAAGAACATCAATTTATATATAATGAAAATAAATGTGTATAAAATAAATGAATGATACATCACATTAAGATTAAATCACCATATAAGAAAAATACTATCATAACTATATATAAGAAAATGAATTTGAACCCAAGGGAGAAGGGAAAATGAAAAAATCATCTACACTATAATGTATTCTTTCTTGATCATTGACTTCAATTGGTAATGCCTCCACTAGGTTACAATTAAATTAATAGTGCACTTTCATGATTCCTTTATTTATAGTTGACACTTTATCTTCATCCACATGACCAGACTATATATTACATTTCACCTACCTAGAGACAAATCATGTTAGAATAATTCTTGTATAACAGTGACAAAATCAATACCTGGTTATCTTTCTCGAAACCATAATGAATATACTATAAATAATTTCCCTGAAAACAAGTATATAAAATTATATGGAAGTTACACATGGAAATATCTTGAAATTCTCTACAACTGACAGTCTTATTGATAAAAACATATTTATTCATCCTAAAATTGTTCCAATAATTTATTATATAAGAAGATAATATTAATTTTTATATATCAATATGTTTACAAATTTAAAAGTTGATAACAATGATATATGTATCATATCGAGTGAACCAAGGAGTTTATGAGGTGTCATAAGACTTGATGTAATAAAACTAAAAAAATTATAAATTCAACATTACCTAGAGAATTTATAATATAAAACCCCATACTAACTTATTTAGTAATGTAATTGAAGGGATAATCACATCTCAATATCAGAAATTACCTTTTAAAAATTCATAATAACAATAGTGGAATGGGTACATTATAGATAAATATATATTGTCTATATGGGAACTAACCGCAACCATCATAACTAATATTCTATGAGAAGAACCACAAATCCACTATAAGAATTAATAGTGATTAGGAAATCTCCAAAAAGGAAAATTTTACACCCTAATATTTTCATAAGTATTAAATTAAATAAATGACATAAATTCATTTATGAAAACATCATTTTTTTCAAATGGAATTGTTTTCATAAAATATTCATTTTATTAAAGCTATAACATTAAATGATTTATATAAATATAAATTATTGAATAAATTTATTTTATCATTAGTTATTTAAATCTATTAAATAATACAAGTAACTAAGAAAAATATTAATTTTAATCACAACAGATAAAAAAAATGTTTTATTTTAAAAACATAGTTGTTATAACATATTAAAGATTATTTGTTTTAATACTAAATTATAAATTTGAATTTTTTTTATAAAAGGTACATATTTTTTTAGATTAATCTTGTAGAAATTATATTACTACGAAAAGTTTATATTTTAATGTAATGGAAGATATTTTTTTGAGTAAAAAAATATAAATGTTTTTAATAAAAATTCTATTTTATATGATTATCATGATATTATAATGATTTAAATATTTATGAAATAATTTTACATATGAAAGTGTAAATTAAGCATTAAAATAATAAATTTATATTTAATATAATTATTTTAAAAATTGATATTTGATATTTTAAAACCATTGTCACATTTTATTCTAATAAAAGAAGTATTTTGAAATCCACTATTTTATCAACCATTAGGAATGGTACATTGAGTTTTGGATTTGTTTTCATTTACAATAACATTCAATTTATTATTTATGTAAAAATAGTTTTAATGTGGTTAATGTCCATACATAATATTGTGACAATTGGTATTTTCCATTAAAGTAAATATTTAAAAAAATAATTTTCATTGAATGTTGTGTTCTTATATGAAAATAAAATTTTACATTATATATATATTGATTATTTTAATATTGATTCTATATGTGGAATTAAAAATTAAAAATAGATAATATTTTTAATTTATTTTTTAATAAAAATATATAATTACAATTGTAAAATGTTGTCACCATAGTATTGGTTAAATGAGATAAAAATGGGTAAAACAACATAACATGTTAACAACTAAAATTTAATAATATAAATATATTAATAGGATGAGAGTATTATGAAGAATCATAGAGAATTTTTATAATATTAATTTATATGGTACATTTTACTATAATAAAATCATTTATATTATTAAAAAGTGGTGATTATTTATAAAAGTCCATCATCTTTATTTATAAAAGGATTCATCATATCCTCACTTATCCTCTAACAGTGATCACATTATAATTGGAAATATCTACCCAAATCTACTAAAAATTCCATTATACATAATATAGTGGTTATAATCTCAATATTTGGGCAACCCAAATATGGCAATGTAGTGATCCAATAGATGATATCCATGGAAGAGGTAATCATTTTAACTGAGTTTATTCATTTTTATTTCTTCGTAAACCCGAAAAAAGTCATTAACAATATATTATTAATTAAAAATTGTATCTTAATCATAATTTAATCTTATCCCACTGATAAGAAACCATTATATACCTCCATTGAATCTATTTGAAAATTAAACTGTCACTTGTGTATACGTTCATAGTACTGCTTCCATGGACATTGATTTTTAAATTTACATCAACATCATACATTTAATGTTATAAAAGATTTATTTAATGAGTAAATATTATATTTTCATTATTTTTATTATTATATATTGATAAAACATTATCTAATATCCATTATAATAGACATTTGATAATTAGTATGTTTCCATTGTATACCTGTGGACTATGTCCTCAATGAATTATGTATTTAATTTTCCATCATTACCTAGAATATAATGTTTTATGAATTTATTTAATGTGTAAATATATACTTAAAACATTATTATGGTTATTAATGGGTATCTTTTCTATTAGGTCAATAAAATAGACAAAAATTATCATTGTATGATATAATTACTTAAAATGAGCATACATAGAAAAATTTCTTACTTTGAATTTATTTCTAAACCATATTTAACCCAAAAAATGTTTTGAAACTGGAAGGATAATGATAAGATATCTATAAACACTTAACTCTGAGGAATATATTTTATAGGTCCTTTATACATGGTCAACACAAAAAATTAATTTAGGAAAAACTTAGTGAAAAAATTGTACATGTCGATGAATGAAAGAACTATATAACAAATAAATGGAATATGATATTAAATAAAAATTATAAAGGAAAATATAGATTTAAAATTTCATAATGAGTGTATTGAATATTTTTTTAATAATGTGTTTAGGATGTGTACAACCATATAGAAATCCATGTTATGGTATCTTGGTATCATCTTTGATTCCATTATACTTGTATCATATTTTGTACCATGTATTATTTTATATGGGTTATATACTACACTATGAAATATTTTATAATTTTTAAATGATTAGTCACTATATTCAAATTTCAATTTTGTGTTCTTACATTAATGGTATTTTAATGGAACATTTCCTGAATAATTTGTGGTTATCTATCTTAATTTCATGTTTTGGAGACATGTTTCATATTGTACACAATGATTTTTTATATGTTATACCCAATATCCCATAAATACAATATGGAATATATTTTCATGTAATTTTGGGTATTTAAATCACCATATCATGTTATAATATTTAATGTATTCTAATTTTATTTTTATCAGATCTTTATGGATTAATTTTACAATCTCACTTTTTACTTGTATTATATATCTTTATAACTCTAGTATAAAATATTATATGATATATATATACTAAAACCCAAAAATTTTATTCTAATCTAATTAATTTTCTAGGTTTTAATGAATTATTTCTATTTATAAAAAACTTTTAAACTAAAACCATAAAAAATAAAATTAATAGGGAAATCTAATTTGGTTTATCTTTTTTGGTTTGGAATATTTTCGTTTCATATCATTATAAAATGGTTTTTTTTAAATGGTTTTAATATATCTGTGATTTTCTATGAACAATTTATGTTACCATTAAATTTTGATTCAAGTATTATAAATGAATATTTTAAATATTCTATAGATAATTAATTTTAATAATTCTTTACAAAATTATGAAAAGAATCACATTTTAAGCATTTTCTCAATGAATATAATTTCATATATATTTAAATATTATTCAATATTTAGATTGATTTATTTTTTTGAAGGATTTTTAATGTAATATCTATTTCCAATAATTCAATAAGTTTTTCAATGAATATGAGATTATATTATTTAATTCTATCAAAATGTATTTGGTTTCAATTATTTATATAATTATCTCATAATAAACATCTCTAAAATTTAGAATACTATCTTCTTTACGATCTAATTAAGGTAAATTACTTTTTAAAATATTTATTTTAAGTTATATTGAAAACTCAAGAATCAAATTTTTTTATGTATTTATAATTAATTTTACAATTATGCTAGAAAATATTTTTAAAATGTTTTAATTAAGGGTTTAATAAACATCTATCAATATATACAAAATAAATTACATTTTGGAAAAACCTAAATTATTGAAAATTATTTTGAAAATATTTATCTTAAAGTCTTATTGACACCTCATGAATGATTTTTTTTGATATTATTTATTATTTATCTTATATTATATTTTCGATGGATCTATAATATAATATCAATTCCATTTAATTTGTGAAAATACTAAATAAAAATGATGAAGTTGTTTAAATTTTTTTGAAAAGAAATATAATTTTTGATTATTTACATATTTATCTTGTAATACAAATTTTCATACTAAATAATTATAACTTTTAAATATTTAATTATTGTAAATTATTTTTATAATAATATTTAAAAGCCTTATTGACACCCCATGAATATAATTTTTGAATTATATTTACAATTTATTTATGAAATTACGCTATAAAAGTAATTAGAAATGTTTTCATAATATTTTTCTTCAACATTCCTTTATATATACAAAATAAATTATTTTTTAAAAAACCAAACCCATCAAATGATTTTACAGTTTCCATTCATCTGTTATTTATTTATGTTTTTTTACATTAATTATCAAACCCAAATAATTCCTAGTTTAGTCACTTCCATATGATTCTATTATTTTATCACACTCAATCACAAATTTTTTCATTAGTTTTATCCTAATGATCCTTATTATTAATTTTCATAGTTGTATAATACTTCACTTCTAGTATTTAAATAATCATATACACATTAAACTATAGGGTATGAATACCCTGGTGTAAATAAATTATTTTGGAGGGTATTTAAAATGAATGATAAATCATTTATTGAAATGGAAAAAAATTAAATATGTATTCTTATTAGTAATATCTCAATTATTGTTAAAGTTTATTAATGGTAAATAACATATTGGGGAATATTTAAAATATATAAAAATGTATTAATAATACATATTATTTTCTATGGATTATTTATCATGTATTCCATAAGATGAATGAATCGAACATGATTCAATGATGATTGGGGCCCAGAAATATATATCCCCTTGATGAATATGTATGGTTTAGGAGAGAAACCAGAATGGGCATAATATACTCTATGAAAACTCAGTTAATAATGATATCATGGCTAAGGCCTCGGTGACATGTATCATATTACTGAATTCATATGAGATTAGACCATTATGATATGGATCATATTACTAATTATTCCCTTGATGAGGATTGGAAAATGTGTATTTGAATATAAATACTATAATATTTCCTATAAATGAACATTTTGATGTAAAAATCAAGGAATTGCATCATTGAAAATATATCTATTTCTATTCATGTTATTATTTAAATTTCTATATTTCCCATTGATTTGTTTCGCTCTCACATAATTGATTATATGGTAAATTTTTAAAATTATTTATTTTCCATAATACCAAACATATGTTTATTTATGATAACATTGGATTTATTCTATATTTAATAATCTTTTTAGATTTTTATTGTTATCATTAATTTTCCCTAGGCCATGAACATGGGTTTTATATGAGATGTATCTAGAAATAATTCTTGTTTATAGAATTGTGGTTGAAATGATAAAGTCTTATTGTAGAGTAAGATAATATAGGTATAATGGGTAAAATATCAATTTGGTAAAAAAATATATGTGAGTTATTAAGTAAAGATTATATTGATTATAAAAATATTTAATCCTAAAATATTATTGGATTTGTTGGTGGAAAAATATTTTTTATTTATATTAAAATTAATTTTTTTTGTCAAATTGGGTCTCAAGAATGATTTCCAATTTTTTTAAAGATTATGTTTTTAGAACATGATCAAGGAGTATATGACCGTGATTTCTCATAAATGTATCAATTGAGGGAGTAAAGTCCCTTTTTAGATGACCATGACACATTCTAAGGGCAGTGTTGAGTTAGTACCATTTATATATATATATCATTCTCCATATTTTTGTGAGGATTTACCTAAATTGTATCAAAATAAGGGAGACTAATTGTTTTTTGTAAATATATTACTAATGTTGTTCCAAACCCATGAATACTTGATGTACAAGACAAATCATCATCATCAATCCTATGAAGTTAATGGTAGTACAATTTTAATATCACATCATGTATAAACTATGATGTTGATGATAATTTCCCCATCATATTATTTTAGAAAAAACTCTTAGTAAAGACTAATAACAAACCAAGATTCTTTTCATGGGAATTTTCACATGAATAATAAATAATTATATATTATTAAATAAAATGTTTTATAGGGTTTTAAAGAATTTAAGCTCTCTACAACATTTTTTTCATAAATTATGTCACTAAATAGAATTAACGTGTTTACCAAAAAAACATTTATGATAGGGTATATGGTTTTTGTGATCAGTGGGGTACTCAATAGCTAGAAAAAATAATCAGGTCATTTGAAGGTAATTTTAAAATTCATGCACCATGAGTTATATGGAATTTAGATATATATTTTTGTAATGAAATGGAATGTCTTTAAACATTTCTCATGCATAGTCAAGGGAACATTAAGTGTGATCTTATCCAACATAACATGTGTGGGAAAATAGACACTAAGGTATGTAGTCATGTACCAGGAATACCAGTAAACCTAGTGCTACAAGATGTGTGTACCATGTTCACACCACTTGTGATTAATATATAATTCCAAACATTATTCTCCATTGTACGGAAGAAAAATGATTTATAGGCATATAACACTCACCATGTGATTGTATTTTTTAAACTATATTTTTTAAAATTCCCAATTTCACTTTTTAATTCCCATTATTTCCCGTAACATGTCATAAAAAACTCAAAAAAGTGTCATTCATCACATTCATTCCACTAATGGTCAATTTAAGTTCATTTTTCTTGAAAAACAATATAGATGTTGTTTTTATACAATATGGATGCCTATACAAGTATTATTAATGATTATTCGATGTCTTTAAGACTTCTTCTGATATATATTCACCAATTATTTATTCTATACATATTAATGCTCTTAGTGGAACCATAATCCAGATATAAAAATGTAACGCCCCGACCCCAGTTACCCAGAGTCGGTGCATTATTACATAACATTGGCATGATCACAAGAAAGATCAAATCTCGAAAGACCGATTGGTTTAGTAGCCTTGGAAACACTAGATATATTCATAAGTTTTACATTACATCATAAAATGAAAAACTACTACAACAACATAATGTTTCCACAATCCAGACTATTAACCCCTCATAAAATCCCTGCAAGTCATTCATAACTTACTTCTTCACATCCTGGGAAAAATAAAACATAGAAAATGGGTGAGCTCAAATGCCCAGTAAGGATAACAATATAGCGGAAACTTTCATAAATAAGAATAAACATTTAAGGCAATGTATAACTAAAACAAAAGCCTTTTAAATATGAACATTCAACATGGTATGGCATAAATAAAATGAAATAATTCCATTTACTTATTCACATGGATATTCTACTAATCGAATAATCACATGCAAAAATCAATAACCACTTTCATAATGTTGGAATGCATAATGCCAGACTATCATAACCACATAGCCAAGGCCTCGTGCCAAGACTACAAATAAGATTTTGTCAAGGCCTTGTGCCAAGACACTAGTTTGTCTCATGAGACCTACCGATGCATCGAGGAGCTATAGCGGGCTCCACCCGTCACTTATTAAGTCCAATGCATTCCCATATGAAAAGGTTTAAACATAACATAAACATTCGTATTAAATCTAGCATAAGAAATGTCAATAATTTCACCATAAACTATGAATGGTATAAAAATAGCACATCCATAGTCAAACATATCACAAAACCATCAATACAATATAGAAGTTTTGTATCATAATAAATCAACTTCAAATAATCTTAAATTCCATCAAAGGATGTTGACGTAGATGAAATCAAAATTCTTTTTAAAGAAATATCTCCTTTTATTTTGAAATCATTTAAGATCCATATAAAATAAAACATTTTCTTTGAAAATATTCTTATAAGCTTGTAAGGAAAGCTTTGAAGATTTTATAACGGCGTAAAATAACCGCACCCGCCGTATAAGTTAAAAAAAACATTCTTACCCCAATTTTGTCGAAAAGGTTAAAAAGGACCTTGTTTCGAAAACAACGGAAAGATTCCTTTATAAACCTCTTATAAAAAGTCAAACAAGGGTATAAATTACTTTAACCCATATTCTTGTAAATAGTAAAAATGTTTTGAAATACATTTTGAAGAAACATGGATGTGGATGATTAAGATATGCCAGTAGATTATTACGTATAAACAACCTCGGATAACGAAGAGATTGTGAAATAACCCTTACCTTGTACTTTTCCTTGGTTGGGGTAGGTTAACCTCCTGTATAATGGTGAAATAGTTGTTATTAAATTATACAAGAATCATATATAATAATATGATATCATATATGATCTTTTAACATTGATTTGTTAATAATATCTTAGAATTATCGTCGTTTTGGGAGTTAACTTACTCATTTTCTTTTTTATGTTTTGTTACATAAGCCATGTTTGTTGTATCTTATTCATATCCAGAATGATATCTAGTCCATAAAACATCATTTTTAAATCATCAAATGATAATTATACTTGAATGGATACGATGGAGAATGAATCTCATCGCGTTCGTGGAGACGGTAGTCCATACGTACGCACGAGCGACAATATCATTCTTATGATATTAAAATAATATATAAATGGATGGTATATCATATATACAGAATCATTAAAATGTTATATTTATTATTTACATGAGTTACACATCATTATTATACCCATCCAAATAATATTATATTGAATAACAATTACACCACGACGTGGAGACGGTAGTCCGTACGTACGCACGTATGGTGACATGTTATTCAAAGGGTGGATAGAATACTGAATATGGTTGTACCATATTTATAATAACATCACAGTATATGTGAGATACTGGAGTTATTATTTTAGAATGGTAAGAACAAAGGAAGAAGAAGTGGAAGAAGAAATGAACTTGGAGAAGGGTGGTGAAATCATTACCTCTTCTTCGGGTTCTTCCTTTTGATTTGATCAAAAGGGCTCCCTAGGTTGGCTTTCTGATCAAACTAAGGCCTCTAGGTTGTAGTGAGGGATGTTGGGAGAGTATTTGGGCAGAGTTTGGCCGAACCAAAAGGCTTTGAAGGTGTGAAGAAATGAGAAGGAGGGGTGCCCTTTTATAAGAGGGGTGAGGGGCACCTTTGGAAAAGTTAGAAATATTAATTTATAATAAATTCATATTCTGTTTCTAAAGGCTCCAAAGTTGATTATTCCAAGGTTAAGGTGGGGATAGGTCGAAAACCACTCATCCAATAGAATTTAGACAGGTTTGGGTACTTATATTAACCTTATCTTTAAGTATTAACTCTAAGTTAATTAGTTTCACTTTTACAATGTCTCTTTGTATTTTTATATAATATGGTTAATAAACTTACTATATACATCCAAGATACCCCCAAGTGGTACATTAATGATGAACCTATAATTATATAAGTCTCTTGGACGAACCTTTGATTTTTAGGAATTTAATATCAATTAATAATAGAATATTTGTTTTAAGAACTCTTTTATGTCAATTTTGACACTATTCAATAGTTGATTTTTGTGAAACTCATAACAGTTTTATTACATCGAACAAAGTCAATTAAATCAATCCTAATATATCATATTATCCTATAAAATTAGTTTAATCCATTAAAAGTTTCATATTATATTTATTTGGGTATTTATAATATCAATTATTTTAATTTTTCACTATTATAGTAATTACTGCATCATCATTGTGTCATAAATCAAATAAATTATTTAATGTCTAAAAATTATAAATAAAATATCATTATGTAGGAAATATTTTTAGATTTCTAATGAATATTTATAATCTAAAATCCAACATATATAACCCTATGTAACAATTGTTTTTCTAAAAGATATATGCTTGTGTCATTTTTGTATTCATTTTAACTTAATTAAAATAAAGTGTCATTATAACTTACAAGTGGATCCATGGGGTCCCAAAATAGACCCAAAGATTCCCATGGTCGACCATGTATCAACCAATAGGGTTAAGACACGTTTTAGGGTAATTTAGTATTATTATAATATTATTTTTTAACCCTTATTTACCGGATTTACCCTTAACCATGGTAAATAAAATATTTACCGCAGTAATTATTCAAAATGTCTAAAAATAAAATTTACCTATTTACACAATTTGAACATCCTGACTCCAAATATGGAATCCATTTTCCTAAATTCAAAACACAGAAGTGGCAAAAATTAATTTAAAATTAATTCCCGCTGTCAAAACAAAAAGCGTGTTTTTAAGAGATAATAACTATCAAAAGATTGACACTCGTTTATGTTCGGTTTAATTGTAAAATTATGTCCAATGACCAAAATTATATTAAATGGTAAAAATATATTCTAAATATACTTTAAAACCACTCAAATTCATAATTTATCACTATTAATTATTTTGATTAAAAAAGTTTTTTTTAATTAAAATTTAGTAATTTTCACTATTCATCAAAATATGAAAGTTATCCGAAATGTACCAAAATTTCATCATAGGCTAAATTTGATATTCCGAATCCAAAAATGAAGTCCATTTTCAAATAGAAAATATATATAATTTCAAAAATTATGTGTTACTATTCATAACGGCTAGTTTGATTAGTTATGGTGTGTTAGAACTCGGTGTTGCGTACAACACACGCTATCACATTATTCAAAGAGAAGCGTATCGTAAAAGCGTGGGGTGTTACATTCTCCCCTCCTTCAAATAATTGCGTTCTCGCAATTTCTAGGGTATTACTGCATAAAAAGACTTGGGTGGTTCTTCATCATAAGCTCCTCAGGTTCCCACGTTGCCTCTTCCATCTTATGGTTTCTCCACAAAACTTTTACCAGACGCGTCGTCCGGTTTCTCAGCACTTGTTCTCTCGTATCAAGAATCTTGACAGGCTCTTCGCAATAAGACAGATCGGGTTCCAGTTCTAATTCCTCATAGGTGAGTACATGCGTCGGATCAGGCATGTATTTCCTCAATAGAGATACGTGGAACACATCGTGACCTTTGGAGAGACTTGGCGGCATTGCCAATCGGTAAGCTACAACCCCAATTCGTTCTTGAATTTCGAAAGGTCCGATGTACCTGGGACTCAATTTACCTTTCTTACCAAAACGTATGACTCCCTTCCATGGAGATACCTTCAGGAAAACATGATCACCGACTTGAAATTCCAAATCCTTCCTTCAATTATCGGCATAGCTCTTCTGCCTACTTTGAGCTGCTTTGATGTGATTTTGGATTACTTTCACCTTTTCCACCGTTTCCTCCACCAGTTCTGGGCCTACAAGTTTTCTTTCACCAACGTCATCCCAACAGGTTGGTGTACGACATCTATTTCCGTATAACGCTTCATATGGTGCCATCTGAATACTCGAATGGAAGCTATTGTTATAGTAAATTTCTACCAGAGGTAAATATTGATCCCACATACCCTGAAAGTCAAGTGAGCAAGATCTCAACATGTCTTCTAAGGTCTGAATAGTCCGTTCTGATTGTCCGTCTGTCTGAGGGTGGTAAGCAGTGCTCAAATGAAGTTCAGTATCCAGGGATTTCTGAAGACTTTTCCAGAATCTTGAAGTAAAACGGGGATCACGATCAGAAACAATCGATAGGGGTACTCCATGAAGTCTCACAACTTCATTAATATATAGTCTTGCTAGACGTTCCAGGGGTAGATCTTCTCTTATAGAAAGAAAATGTGCTGTCTTGGTAAGACGATCAACAATAACCCATATTGCATCATTCCTTCTAGGAGTCTTTGGTAGCCCCATGACAAAGTCCATCGTAACATTGTCCCATTTCCACTCCGGTATGGGAAGAGGTTGCATGACTCCTCCAGGATGTTGCCTTCCAGCTTTCACTTGTTGACAAACCATACATCTTGACACAAAATCAGCAATCTCCCTCTTCATGTTGTCCCACCAAAAATGTTCCTTCAAATCTCTATACATTTTGGTGCTCCCAGGGTGTATAGAGAAATTGGAACTATGAGCATCATCCAGCAATTCCCTTTTTAGATCAGGTATATTGGGAACACAAAGTCTCTTCCCGAATTTCAAAATTCCCTCTTCATACACAAAGTCTCTCAATCTCCCATCATTCACAGCTTTAATCTTCTTTCAGAATTCTTCATCATCGGTCTGAGAACTCTTAATCCTTTCTAGTAAAGATGGTTTAACATCCATTTGAAAAAGCATTGATGTTTCACCTTCCCTGGTTAGTCCCATGTCTATCTTCACTAGATCCATAAAAATTGGATCCCTTTCAATTCTCATATTGTTCAAAACTCCATGGTCTTTTCGACTCAAAGCATCTGCCACCTTGTTTGCCTTCCCTGGGTGGTAGTGTATCGTACAATCATAATCCTTGAGTAATTCAAGCCATCTTCTTTGCCTCATGTTGAGTTCTTTTTGTGAGAAAATATACTTCAAACTCTTGTGATCAGTATAAATCTCACATTTTTCACCATAGAGGTAGTGCCTCCATATATTCAAAGAAAATATCACAGCTGCTAACTCGAGATCATGAGTAGGATAGTTTTGTTCATGAATTTTCAACTGTCGTGATGCATAGGCAATAAATCTATCATTCTGCATAAGGACACAGCCATGTCCTTTCTTCGATGCATCACTATAAATAACGAACCCATCATTCCCCGATGGTAGAGTCAATATAGGAGCATTGACTAATCTTCTGTTCAGTTCTTCGAAACATTCTTCACACTCTTTTGTCCAAACAAATTTAACCCCTTTACGTGTGAGCTTCGTTAATGGGTTAGCCAATCGGGCAAAATTCTGGACGAAACGTCGATAATAACCTGCCAAACCAATAAAACTACGTACCTCAGTTATACTGGTAGGTGCTGGCCATTCTTGGATTGCCTTGGTCTTAGAAGGATCAACAGAGATTCCATCTTTAGAGACAATATGGCCAAGAAAAGAAATCTCCTGAAGCCAGAATTCACACTTGCTAAACTTCCCATATAATTCATGCCTCCTTAGAGTCTTCAAGATAATGCGCAAGTGATTTTCATGATCTTCGTAGGTTTTGGAGTATACCAAGATATCATCAATAAATACCACCACAAATTCATCGAGATACTCCTTGAAAACTCTATTCATCAGATCCATGAATACAGAGGGTGCATTAGTCAATCCAAACGGCATTACAGTAAACTCGTAATGCCCGTACCTGGTTCGAAATGCTGTCTTCGGAATGTCTTCCTTCTTCACACACAACTGATGGTATCCAGATCGAAGGTCAATCTTTGAAAAGTATTGAGCTCCATGCAGTTGGTCAAATAAATCATCAATACGAGGTAGGGGATACTTGTTCTTTATCGTTATAGCATTGATCTCCCTGTAGTCGATACATAACCTCATAGATCCATCTTTCTTTTTAACAAAAAGAACAGGGGCTCCCCATGGAGAAACACTAGGGAGAATAAATCCCTTATTACTCAATTCCTCTAGTTGTTTCTTTAGTTCGACTAACTCTACAG
This sequence comes from Viscum album, assembly GCA_963277665.1. Lineage (NCBI taxonomy): Eukaryota > Viridiplantae > Streptophyta > Magnoliopsida > Santalales > Viscaceae > Viscum > Viscum album. Next base: position 651,349,387 of record OY728126.1, read on the forward strand.
TGGCCATTCTATAAGGGGTCTTCGATATAGGCCTTGATCCATGAATCAAATCAATGGAAAACTCAACTTCTCGTTCTGGAGGATGTCCAGGTAAATCTTCTGGAAATACATCTACAAATTCTTTCACAACAGGTACATCCTATATTTGAACATTCCTTTCCTCACCCGCAGTTATTTCTTTCTCTTCCTCCCCAATAATTGAATTTAGTTGAGCTATTGAGGGTGGATCTAAATAAGAATTAGGTGGTGACGATTCTGCTCTAAAAATAAGGTGTTCCTTATCATTATCATCAAGAATCGTAACCTCTTTCTTCTTACAATAAATATTCGCATCATAGTCCGAAAGCCAGTCCATACCGAGGATTATATCAAACTCAATCATAGGTATGACGATGAGATCAGCAGATAAAGAAAATTTATGTGCTCTAATGGGGACTGATTCACAAAACTTTGTTGCAACGATACTTCCCTTAGGAGTTTTAACTGACAACTCCCTTATTAAATCATATTGGAAATTTCTAATTTTCTTAGCAAACTGGGAAGATATGAAACAATGCGATGATCCAGAATCAAATAATGCATTTGCTAAACTTGAGGAAACCATTAAATTACCTGCCACCACGTCTTTCGGAGCTTCTACCTCAGCAGTAGTGATAGCATAAGCCTGGCCTTGATCCCTTGGCCTTTTCTGAGGTAAGTTCTCCTGACGCTTAGGACATGCATTTGCATAATGCCCCATCTCCCTACAATTATAGCACTGAATGTTGGTAGCTTCCTTCTTCCCCTTGCAATCATGAGCTTGGTGGCCTTTTTCACCACACTTGTAACAGACTCCCATTCCCTTCAAGAAAGTACCGGGATGTTTCTTCCCGCATTTACCACAAGATGGATATTCAACCTTTCCCTTCTTCCCCTTATTTCCATTCCCAGATTGATCAGCAGGTCTCTTCTTCTCTTGCTTTTCTTTAAAGTCATAAGACTTAGAGAATTCCTTTTCAATCTTGATAGCACATGAGAGAATGTCTTCGTACGTTGAAAAGTATTGTGAGACTAACGCTCGACGGAGAAATGGTTTTAACCCATCAAAGAAACGATCAATCTTACTTCTTGGGTTACGAATATAATCACCAGCGTACCTCGCTAACCTTGTAAAGTTAGCCTCATACTTTGTGACATTCTCATCCTCCTTTTGTCTCAGACTCAGAAATTGTCTTTCCATATCTGCCCGATGGTCGCGAGGGAAGTATTTTTCTAAAAACAGATCTTTGAACTCCCTCCATTCCATATTTGATACTTCATCATCTTCCTTCGTATTTTGAATCAATGACCACCACTGATCAGCATCTCCAGTGAGGCGGTAAACTGCCATGATAACGTTTTCCCTTTCACTGCTCCCCAAAGCCTGAAATATTTTCTCTAGGGAAAATATCCATTGCTCAGCTACTAAGGGATTTGTATTCCCATTGAACGTTGGTGGTTGTTTCCTCATGAATCGATCTAACATTGATCCTCCACATTGCGGATCAGGGTGCTCCATACGGGTAAGGTTATTATTCCTAACCTGAGTAAGTTGTCCCAGTATGGTGATTAGCTGATCAGCACCAGTTGCATCACCAGCCCCACTATAATTATCTTGAGCAGGAGGGCAATCCCTACATGGAGTGCGTGCATTGATACGGTTTCCATTTCTTCCACTAGGCGCCATTTCTAAACAATGGCATAAACTAGATCAGTTTATGAATCAAAATACAAAATCCCATACTTATAAAACACTTAACATAAATTGAAGTATTTATGGATATAATCCATAATTATAAGAATTTTTTCTTTGAGGATGTATATACTCATAATCCCTTTAAAATGATTTGTAAAGAAAATTAGAGTTATCCTAAGCATATCCCCCGGGATTGTCGTAACCAAGAGTGCAGCAAGGCCCGTTGTCGTGCACCAGTTCCCGTTTGAGTCATGCTCAAAGCGGTGTTTTCGGGTTTTACCCCTAGGTACATTTGTGCCAGAGCAGCCTCTACCTGCTCATATCCAGACAGGGATGTATTTCTCGGAAAAATCACAAAATCTCTACAATACCAAAATTCTAGGAAGTTCTTCTATACTAATCCTCAAAGTTCATCTTAGGTCTACGTGCTCTAATCAGTGTTTATCTAAATCTAGCTTCCAAGGTTTGTACTAAACTTCCTCTGATACCAACTGTAACGCCCCGACCCCATTTACCCAGAGTCGGTGCATTATTACATAACATTGGCATGATCACAAGAAAGATCAAATCTCGAAAGACCGGTTGGTTTAGTAGCCTTGGAAACACTAGATATATTCATAAGTTTTACATCACATCATAAAATGAAAAACTACTACAACAACATAATGTTTCCACAATCCACACTATTAACCCCTCATAAAATCCCTTCAAGTCATTTATAACTTACTTCTTCACATCTTGGGAAAAATAAAACATAGAAAAGGGGTGAGCTCAAATGCCCAGTAAGGATAACAATATAGCGGAAACTTTCATAAATAAGAATAATCATTTAAGGCAATGTATAACTAAAACAAAAGCCTTTTAAATATGAACATTCAACATGGTATGGCATAAATAAAATGAAATAATTCCATTTACTTATTCACATGGATATTCTACTAATCGAATAATCACATGCAAAAATCAATAACCACTTTCATAATGTTGGAATGCATAATGCCAGACTATCATAACCACATAGCCAAGGCCACGTGCCAAGACTACAAATAAGATTTTGTCAAGGCCTTGTGCCAAGACACTAGTTTGTCCTATGAGACCTACCGATGCATCGAGGAGCTATAGCGGGCTCCACCTGTCACTTATTAAGTCCAATGCATTCCCATATGAAAAGGTTTAAACATAACATAAACATTCGTATTAAATCTAGCATACAAAATGTCAATAATTTCACCATAAACTATGAATGGTATAAAAATAGCACATCCATAGTCAAACATATCACAAAACCTTGAATACAATATAGAAGTTTTGTATCATAATAAATCAACTTCAAATAATCTTAAAATCCATCAAAGGATGTTGACGTAGATGAAATCAAAATTCTTTGTAAAGAAATATCTCCTTTTATTTTGAAATCATTTAAGATCCATATAAAATAAAACATTTTATTTGAAAATATTCTTATAAGCTTGTAAGGAAAGCTTTGAAGATTTTATAACGGCGTAAAATAACCGCACCCGCCGTATAAGTTAAAAAAAAACATTCTTACCCCAATTCTGTCGAAAAGGTTAAAAATGACCTTGTTTCGAAAACGACGGAAAGATTACTTTATAAACCTCTTATAAAAAGTCAAACAAGGGTATAAATGACTTTAACCCATATTCTTGTAAATAGTAAAAATGATTTGAAATACATTTTTAAGAAACATGGATGTGGATGATAAAGATATCCCTGTAGATTATTACGTATAAACAACCTCGGATAATGAAGAGATTGTGAAATAACCCTTACCTTGTACTTTTCCTTGGTTCGGGTAGGTTAACCTCCTGTATAATGGTGAAATAGTTGTTATTAAATTATACAAGAATCGTATATAATAATATGATATCATATATGATCTTTTAACATTGATTTGTTAATAATATCTTAGAATTATCGTCGTTTTGGGAGTTAACTTACTCATTTTCTTTTATATGTTTTGTTACATAAGCCATGGTTGGTGTATATTATTCATATCCAGAATGATATCTAGTCCTTAAAAATCATTTTTAAATCATCAAATGATAATTATACTTGAATGGATACGATGGAGAATGAATCTCATCGCGTTCGTGGAGACGGTAGTCCGTACGTACGCACGAGCGACAATATCATTCTTTTGATATTAAAATAATATATAAATGGATGGTATATCACATATAATGAATCATTAACATGTTATATTTATTATTTACATGAGTTACACATCATTATTATACTCATCCAAATAATATTATATTGAATAACAATTACACCACGACGTGGAGACGGTAGTCCGTACGTACGCACGTATGGTGACATGTTATTCAAAGGGTGGATAGAATACTGAATATGGTTGTACCATATTTATAATAACATCACAGTATATGTGAGATACTGGATTTATTATTTTAGAATGGTAAGAACAAAGGAAGAAGAAGTGGAAGAAGAAATGAACTTGGAGAAGGGTGGTGATATCATTACCTTTTCTTCGGGTTCTTCCTTTTGATTTGATCAAAAGGGATCCTTAGGTTGGCTTTCTGATCAAACTAAGGCCTCTAAGTTGTAGTGAGGGATGTTGGGAGAGTATTTGTGCAGAGTTTAGCCGAACCAAAAGGCTTTGAAGGTGTGAAGAAATGAGAAGGAGGAGTCCCCTTTTATAAGAGGGGCGAGGGGCACCTTTTTAAAAGTTAGAAATATTAATTTATAATAAATTCATATTCGGTTTATAAAGGCTCCAAAGTTGATTATTCAAAGTTTAAGGTGGGGATAGGTCGAAAACCACTCAACCAATAGAATTTAGACAGGTTTGGGTACTTATATTAACCTCATCTTTAAGTATTAACTCTAAGTTAATTAGTTTCACTTTTACAATGTCTCTTTGTATTTTTATATAATATGGTTAATAAACATACTATATACATCCAATCGACCCCCCAAGTGGTACATTAATGATGAACCTATCATGATATAAGTCTATTGGCCGAACCTTAGATTTTTAGGAATTTAATATCAATTAATAATATAATATTTGTTTTAAGAACTCTTTTATATCAATTTTGACACTATTCAATAGTTGATTTTTGTGAAACTCATAAAAGATTGATTACTTCGAACTAAGTCAATTAAATCAATCCTAATATATCATATTATCCTAGAAAATTAGTTTAATTCATTAAAAGTTTCATATTATATTTATTTGGGTATTTATAATATCAATTATTTTAATTTTTCACTATTATAGTAATTACTGCATCATCATTGTGTCATAAATAAAATAAATTATTTAATGTCTAAAAATTATAAATAAAATATCATTATGTAGGAAATATTTTTAGCTTTCTAATGAATATTTATAATCTAAAATCCAACATATATAACCCTATGTAACAATTGTTTTTCTAAAAGATATATGCTTGTGTCATTTTTGTATTCATTTTAACTTAATTAAAATGAAGTGTCATTATCACATACAAGTGGATCCATGGGGTCCCAAAATAGTCCCAAAGATTCCCATGGTCTACCATGTATCAACCAATAGGGTTAAGACACGTTTTAGGGTAATTTAGTATTATTATAATATTATTTGTTAACCCTTATTTACCGGATTTACCCTTAATCATGGTAAATAAAATATTTACCGCAGTAATTATTCAAAATGTCTAAAAATAAAAGTAACATATTTACACAATTTGAAAATCCTGATTCCAAATATGGAATCCATTTTCCTAAATTCAAAATACAGAAGTGGTAGAAATTAATTTAAAATTAATTCCCGCTGTCAAAACAAAAAGCGTGTTTTTAAGAGATAATAACTATCAAAAGATTGACACTCGTTTATGTTCAGTTTAATTGTAAAATTATGTCCAATGACCAACATTATATTAAATGGTAAAAATCTATTCTAAATATACTTTAAAACCACTCAAATTCATAATTTATCACTATTAATTATTTTGATTAAAAAAGTTGTTTTTAATTAAAATTTAGTAATTTTCACTATTCATCAAAATATGAAAGTTATCCGAAATGTACCAAAATTTCACCTTAGACTAAATTCGATATTTCGAATCCAAAAATGAAGTCCATTTTTAAATATAAAATATATATAATTTCAAAAAGTAGGTGTTACTATTCATAACGGCTAGTTTGATTAGTTATGGTGTGTTAGAACTCGGTGTTGCGTACAACACACGCTATCACATTATTCAAAGAGAAGCGTACCGTAGAAGCTTGGGGTGTTACAAAAAACATCTATATTTAACCCTTTTTTAGACCATGGTCTTATTTTAGAACTACATGACATTATAACTGATGATGGAGAAAACATGTTGAAGATAACAAAAGTGATGAATAATTAACACATATAAATTATATTTTTAAATATTATTGGTTCAAAAATAGTTCATCAAATGTGGATTCATCATTTATGGAGAAACAAACTGAAGATATAAAAATTTATGAATCCCATGTCAATTAAAATGATGTGAAATCTGGATGGACATGTCATTTAAGAAAACAAATTATGCATGAATTCCCATGATAAATATCTAGAAGATGGAATCAGAAAAAAAAATTCAATTTCACAATACAATGATGATTAGAGCATAATTTCACAAATATCTATAGAGATCCAATCATTTATGTCTTAAATCCATCCCCAATTCAATGTTGATCTATAAAGTAATTGAAGGTTCTTATTCACTCCCTTTATATTTAGTTAATGTTGATAACACATGTAGATTACCCTATAGTCATTTCCTAAAACCGATTTTTTATAATACCCCATGAAATTAGAATATATTGTCTACACAAAAGAAAACTATGTTCGATTTGATGTCAAATAAATAGAACCTCACAACCTCAAAATCCATTTTTTCATTTTTTTTAAATGAAACATTAAGGATATGTGGGAACCCTATAGAAAAATTCTTGCATCAAGACAAAAAGACCCCACAAAAATTGGTTAATAAGATTCCGGGAATTTATATTATAAGTTATTATATCCCCTATTGGAAGCATCATTTAAAAAAATTTAATCAATTTATTAAACCAGTATTTCGGATTATGTTTAAAATTAATTTCTATGGATTTTCTAAAATAATTATTTTTTATTGAGTTGTGAAAAATAGAAAATTTACAAAATTTTCATCCTTAAAAAAATATAAAGATATTAAAAAACATTATATATTTTTCAATTATATATATATACATATTTGTTTTAGAATTTATATAATACATATAAAATATAATTAATAAAATATAATTACTTTTTTATCATTTTGGACAATAATGTAATAATTATTTTAAATAATTGTTTTAGTTATCCTTTTTTAATGATGTATATACAGTGTTGAATATTTTTGTCATATATAGACAGTTATAAGGTTTCATTTATATTAGATAATAAACAAATTTCGATATTAATCATAAATTTACATTATTTTTATATGAAATTTTTTTATACATATAATTGATTTTTCTGGAAAACTATTTTTTATAACATTTCATGTCGTTGTCAAAACATTTACTCCCATTTTAGAACTTAAATAAGATAAAACATGAACCCAAATTTTTAAGTATCATGTCAAAATTTATTAATGTTTCCACATTGATTTTGAGTAATTATTAATTATATTTTTGTTTGGAAATTAAGTTTCTACAATAAGAGTTAAAACATATTCAAATGGCTAAATAAAAAATTATAAAGGTCAAAATGAACGAAAAACACTTTAAATATTATTGGATTGTAAAATTTTTATCTTTTATCACATCCTATATAAATATGTTCCTCCTTGTATCTATGTGGATTCAGTACTATGTAAATATCTTTTAATATTTCATAAAAAATCAACTATGTCATCTCCGTTAAGAATCATAGGAAACCAAATCTTCTAACTAGTACAAAACTCGAGAGAATATTCTTCTAGAAAATACCTAGAAATATAATTCATTTTCCTTTATACAAATTTCATAACATTCATTTCATAATACCACTATATGAATCTTTAAAAGGTATGTAAAAGGAGGACTCTAAAATATGAGGTAATTTTATTTAAAGACTCATTGAAGGTATCATTATTTCTATTCATCTTATAATTCTATATTAACCGTCCTAAAATAGTGAATCGTGTTTTAGTAATATAATTATATTATCTTATTATCTATGTAATACAATTCCTCACATCCCTTCCACCATGTGGAAAATGAAATCATCAAAACAATGTACATGTGACCTATTATATTCACACAACGATGTAAATTAGTTTCTATCACCACATTAATTTTATGGTCATAATGATAAAAATAAATAATATATATTATATTATTAAAATTATTATTATTTTTAAATATAATATATAATTTATTTTATTTACACTTCCACTAGTAAAAAAATGACGATGCCACCCATACATATATGACGAAAACCACCTCCATGACGAAATGTGAATCATTTTTCATTACCTATTATTTCAGATGAATATAACTTTTTATATAATGAATATATTGTATATTTATATAATGATTATGAATATTGATATTATGGAATCAATATACCTTTGTGGGAACCAAAACAACTAAACTCAAGTATAACTGTAAAACATAAAAATTAACACGCAAAAATAATGATTTTAATAAATAATTATTAATAAAGTGGTGCTGAAATGATAAATGTGTATAACAATTAACTTTTTTGTATTTTTATATTTCATGAACATGGTTATAATAAAATAAAATTTTATGTACATGAGGATAAAGAAATAGATGATGTAATTTGATCTTGTGTTATTGGATTTTTTACTAGATCATTTCAATTTTGGATTTTTTATAAAATGTTTTCATATAGGGAAATGATTTGATCTATCCTATTAATAATTAAACATTTTTATTATCCAATTTCAATTTTAGTGATTCAAGGATTATATTTCATTTCGTCTTCAATAGAATCAAGAATCAATAAATAAATTACTTGTATGGTACATAATTTTAAAAATATTTTTTTATTATATTTCCTCAAACAATTTTTCTTTTTGTCCACATTTTATTTATATTGATTTCATTAACTTTTAACATTTATCAAAATATTTATTATAATCATTTTTACACATGTATGATTTTTCATGAAAAATTTTAAATAGAATATTCATATTATTTTCCAAATTAGGTAATTTTTACAAAATGTGTGAACAAAATAATTATTTTACCTTATAATGAATGAATGAATTTTCCAATTTTCATGATGAAAACATTCCATTAATTCCTCTATTAAAATATCCCATGGTTATGTTGTAATTAAATATTTTTGTCAATATTTAGGGATTTTTTTTATAATTACATCAAATGAAATGGGTAATATTTTTTAAATGGAATGAAAATAATTATTAATTGTTATTATTAACTCTATTTTTATGAAAATTTAAATGAAATTTTAATGTATTGAATAATGGATTAATTTACTATAAAAATCAATTTATTATGAATTCATTTTATTCCATTATTTAGAATAAAATATTTCTTATTTTGAGATCAGTAAAGTTATTTTGATCATGCTCACAATCACTCCCCAGTATTCATTGATAATTATATTTCTTCATTATGTCAATATATATAATATCATTATCAAAATACAAATCATTTGTATCATATTGATGATGTTTTATGAGTATAAAATTTATTTATATAGTAGTAGTTGTAAAAATATTTTTAATAATTCTATATCATTTACATGGTAATTTTTTATTTTTTGGATTCATTTTTAAATATAGTTGATTTCTGAACTAGGTCAAGCACTATAACAGAAATTTATAACATTCATACAAAAAAATAAAATCAAGATTCATATGTCTTTTCAAAGAGATTGATCATGGTTATGAGCTCAATGTGGTCCTTGATATCCTTAGATTATTGTATAATATTTTTAGAGGATGATATGAGAGGAGTTAATTACTCTCATATTTATAAAATCCCATGAAAAATATAATCTATCATGGAATTGATTTAATTTAATAAAAGTTTTGGGGACCGTATTTGTTAGCATCATAGACCACTTTGGACATATATTGATAATATTTGACTTGTAGGGAATTTTGAGATGAATTTTTTTATCATTAGAAATTCAATGGATGCATAAAACGTGTAGGTTATGGGTGGAGTGTTATTACTGGTAATCCATCAATGCATTGACATATCTAATGAGATAAAATATAATAAAAAGATTTATATGATTATGCTATAAGATCAGTTCATAATAGACCATTATCTGGGGTATTCCTGCCTACAATGATAAAATCTAGGTAGAGAGTCTTTGATTGAATAAAAATTGTCTTTGGTGAGAGGCATTGACAATAATAATCATGATATCTTAGCTAGGAGTCTAGGATCATTATTGTTGTGTTTTATTATTTCAAATAATTAATAATATATAATCCAGTATCTATGTTATTTTTATGTTTATGCGATGGAGGCATGTTCATTGTGATCATATTATTGATTGAATATCATATGTTCTGAATATCCACGCTCTCATTATTAATAATCCCTATTTACTCATGATTTCCTATTATATATGTAGCAATTATATAGAATCTAATATCACACTTACTTTTTCCCTTCTGTAATATATGGTAATAGATATTATTAATGATTTTGTCGATGCATGAATATTTTTATGTTATGAATTTACATTTTAAATTTATTATAACAATTATAAATGGAATTTATATTACAATATTTATAAAATAATTAATCATACATGGTGTCATTTCAAATATCTTATACGAATATAACAATGTAAAAATTATCTACTGGTTTCCTGAATTATGGTGTTGTATTAGTTATTAGTAGAAGTTTAGTAGGATCCTTGGGAACTAAATTTTATATGAACAGATCCAATATAGGAATTATGATAATCCCCAAGCATACATGTGATATTTTATCACTATATAACTTTTTATATTGTATCGTAGTATTCATAATTATTTTGAATTAACTCAATGTCTTCCAATATATAGATATGAAGTATAGAGAATATATGTTAAATCATTTGAATTTTTATAATCAAGGATGGGATATAACTTATGATCATGGGATTAGAGTGAGTTTTTGAGAAAAGAAAATAATGGCTATATTATAGAAATTGAATATGGTTTAGATAAATCATCATTCAAATAACATGTAATATATTATTCTAAATAATGATTCACCTATTTTGGATCACATCATGTGATAAATTCCTCCACATTTTAATGGTACTACCAATCCACTAGAAGTTGAACAATATATTATTTCTCTCAAATAAGATATTTCTATTCATGGGATATAATGAAATGACAAATTTAATTTTTGTTTTATAGTTCCTAGTGGTATATTCGAATAATATGTGGAAATTGACATATAATACTAAGGAAAATTATGATATAGAAAATAATTAAAGTATAAAATTGAAGGGGTTATTTTCAAAAATAATTTCATCGAGATAGAAAATTTAAAATGGAGAGGAAATTCATAGAAATAAAATAAAATTATGAAGAAATCATTTTACTATGATTCCATGATAACATGATTAGAGAGGCATATTATAAAATACAAACAGAAATTGGAAATTGGGATTTGTCATTTCATTGATGTGATTAAGTAAAAAAATCAAAGGGAAATGGTTTTACAAATACTGTTATCATATAATGATATAATATCAAGTTCCATTAATAATGGTGAAAAATTACCCTAGTCTAATATTTTCAAGGAAATTCATAAGAATATAATGTAGATTGAGTACTACTGAAAAAATAATTTAGTAAAATGAGAATACGGGAAGGATATAACAACAAACATGTGAATTTTATTAAATAATCACCCTATTAAATTATTATAGGGAATTTGATTTTGGTAAAAGTCTTGTGATATTGGACATCAGGATCTTGAATGAATGTGTATGAAATAAATCACTAATTCATATTGTTTAAAATTTAAAAAGATAAGGGAACTATTTATAATAATGATATTTGAATCAATTATTGACTGTATATTATAATTTGGAGTTAGTTTATATTATCAGATAATAATATAACATGGATAATGATTATGAGAATAATTTTGGAATCATTCATTTGAAACTTAGATGAAAGACATTATTTTATAATTAAGCATGTATCATTCATGTCATTAGAATTTTATTTTCTTGCAAATATTTTATGATATGACAAAATATTTATATGAATTTTTAAAACAATTAAGAACCTCACAACAATATATTTTAATTTGGTTTTTTTTGTATTATTGTAAAATAAATTAAATTTGTTTAAATATATGAATATTATGTTTTAAAATTCAGCCTAGAATATTTTGAATAGTTTTAGAGTTTCATTACTAATGATGAACCATGGTTGTTGTTGTTATTATTATTTTTGATATTGCCCATTCAATTGATGTTTATTTAAATGAATGTTATTTGTATTTATGTTATCAATTTTTTATTTTAGTAAATATAAAGAAACATGATGAATTAATTTTTGAAAAACATTTTTTTACATTAATGAACACTTAACTACAATAGATCTGATCATTACTTATGAATTTATTTTTGTTCATAAAGAAAAAAAATCAACCTAATCATGATTATGCATGTAAAATTATGAACACATTATTACATAATGATAGGAAAGTATGACTGTAAATTTTAATTTATTTTCTATCCTAAATTTATTGAATATCTCAAACATAAAATATTGATGATAAATATTTCATGTATTATGAGGAAGGTAACACTCACATAACATGAAACATTTTAAAATACACACTTCAAATTATATGTTTTATTTTTGTAATTTCATATTATTGTTCCTGGTTATAATCTAGAAGTTAATGTTCATAAAAAATATAGACATCAATTTATTAACCTGTTATATTATTTTTAGAGAAGAAGAATTCATATCATGGGGATGAATTTAATTAATTAGGGGATAATGCATTACCAAAAGTGTTTATCTATTATTTTCTTTAAAGAAAAAAAAATATTTGATAACATGTAACACATACTAATCCATGATAAAAAACACAATGAAATTATATTATTAAAATAAGGATGTTATAATCAATCTACTGGGTTGGTGAGAATGAATTATTATAAACACATTATAAAAAAATTTATAATGTTTGTATATTACTCAATTTTTTTGATTTATGATAAACAAAAAAGTACTCAATTTTATAAAAATTCATTTATTTATTAAAAAACATATATATTTTAATAATAGTTTGTTTTTAAAAATATCTAGATATAACAATTTTATTATTACGAATGAAAATATCTATATTTGAATGGGTAGTTAAAGACCCATAACGTAGCTCATAGGCCGAAGGAAAAGTGACCCATGATCATTACTTGAAATCCATGTCGCATGAAATCCATAATAGTAGGCCTAAATATCCATTTTATTGGCCCAATGGACCCTTGAAGAATATTAATTATACAGTACCTAGGATTCTACAATACCTATTATAGTACCACCACTAATACAAAACATTCTATAGTATCCCCCACCAGTATAGTTTTTTGGATCCACCACTACTATAGTTAACTATTATAGTTATCCTATAGTAATAAAGAAATCAACTGTATCGTGTTTCGAGCATGGGACTTTGGGATGTAGGATTATAGACTTTTCCACTTATAAACTACCCAAAATCTAGTTCAAATATAATTCTAGATAGAATTTCATAATTGATATTATAATTAATAAATTAAACTTTTTGAAAAATAATTTTAAAAATATTGACTTTATTTTTTAATTAATCAACTTATGATTAGCTTATGAATAATTTTTTTGGAATTTTATGAAATAAATTTTTTTGTGAAGAGATAAAAGATATGATTTTTGAAATATGATTTTTTGAATATAATTATAACTACATAGAATGAATGATTAAAATAAAAATATAATAGATGAAATTTAAATTTATTAATTTATATAGTTGTAATTAAATACAATTTTGAAGATTGACGTATATTTCTAGTATTTATGAAATATATGACATGTTTTTATTCAAATAAAAAATATGTTCACATTTTCAACACTAATTATTTATTTATGAAGATAAATTGAATTTTTTAGATATTGATCTAAAACATATCTCCATCGATTTAATATAATCCCACTACTTTCAGTGAAATAAATATTATTACTTATGTATATGTAACATCATTTTCACACTTAAGAAGGTATTTTTTATAAAATTGCATTCTATTCACATTTTATTGGATATTTTTTAAAAATATTTCAATAATAATAGTAATAAACTTGCATAAAATGGATTTAATGTGAGGAATAATAATTTACAAAATAGGGAATTTGGAATATTTAATTTTTGTTCATTATGGATAGTAACTTGGGTAAAAAATTCAGTTTACATGTTAAGAGTTAATATGTCTCATAAGTGATAAAATGAATGTGATGAGGTTTCCAATGACATAAAAACATTTCTAAATGCTATTGGGTTTTCATATTTCTGAACTGTCTCATATAATTATTATTATTAGTAATTTTAGTGCCACTTTTCTTTAACAAGACATTAATATTGTTTAATATTTTTAAAAATTTCAAGATTTTCTTATACTTGTCTTGTAAAGTAAAACCAAATCTCTTATATTATCACCACATAAAGTGACACATATGTCATAAAATACATTCAAAAGTTATTTCCTAACACCCACATGTTTTATATATCTTGTAATTTGAAATATAATATCATAATTAGGAATGAGATGTAATCCAATAGAGGTCTCTTAATGAAGATGCAATCTTATTTAGCGACTCTTTAAATGATCATATCATCATGTAAATAAATTTAATATATTTTAAAGATAAATAAATAATTTATATATCTCCATTAATATATATACATATATGTTTTTTCATTACAAAAACAATAATTTTATCCCTCTTATGAATCCTATGGAAAATTAAATCATCACTCATAAGTATGTAAGGCCTACCCAATCTACGTTGTGGTGTAATTTTTTTATCAACACCACGTTATATAAATTATACTATAAAAAATAATCAAAATATATTAAATTCGAATCTTAAATATATTTATTAATTATGAATATATAATATCTTCTTATTCTCCAACATGTAAAATATTAATTATGCATCTCCTTAAAATGATTGGGATACCTCCTCGGTGAGGAAACATGTATAATATTTTATGTCCAAATTTATTGTATGTTTTAGATATTTATTTAATGAATATATATGAAATATATATCCTAATTAAAATTATTTATATTATGTTACAAAGTGAAATATTCATTGAAAAGCTATATAACTGAGTCTTATATGAAAAAATAGTTAATACTCCGAATAAAAAAATTTAATAATGAATAATAGATAAAAGAGTGCTGAAAAGTTTTATGTGGACTTTATATGATATTATACATATATATGTTGTTCATAAATTCAATAATAATTAAGGTTTTATTTATTAAAAATCTATAAAAAAAATTATGTGTATTGTTGAACATTATGTAAGGAATTTCATTTAAATCTCAGTTTATTTCAGAATTTTTTATATACATATTTACATTAGTGATGTAATATTATCCTAAGATATTCAGCCACATTTATTTTATTATACAGTTTTCATTTTTATGTATTATATTTTTATATTGAATTACGTCTATTTTTCAATCAAGAATCAAGGAAAAAATTAAATTTATTGGAACTATTTTAAAAAAATATTGTTTTCAAATTTATATTTTTACACTATTTATTCTCAAGTACATATTTTTTTTTAAAATGAGTTCAATAATGTTTACAATTTTTAATAATTATGTGTTGAAGTGTTGTTGAAAAATATTTTATCTTCAATAAAAATATTTATATGGAATATTCTTGTCATTTTTTATTGAGTCAATTATTAAAAAAGTTGTCGACTAAATCATTATTTTAACCTGGACTACATGAATAACATTTTCTTACAATTATAGAACACATTTAATTAAATATTAATTTACATGTTTATAGGGAAATTTTTAATGAAGGTAATTTTTTTTATATTAATGAATTATTATAGAAAAAATCATAATAAAACACAATTATTTTCTAAATACACTGAAATAAATTTTGGAAATTGATTTTTAACAATGGACATACCAAATCCTACAAGGAAATTTTTTAATAAATGTATTAATTTTTACAATGGATTGATTTTACTGTTAAACCATCATTTCTATTGATTCTATGCTCCACCATTTCTAAATATGGGATAATCCAACATTTTTTATCATTACATTCCTTATCATCATATTATCTACCAGTCTTAATATTCATTGGACATTATTTTTCTCCTCCATATCAATAGTTTTTATATCGTGGATAAATTCATAATAAATTTTTGTTACATTTTAATTTTTTTCAATTCTATAATATTTCAATATATAATGTATGTTTAATGAATAATAATAAGAATATGGTCTCATTTACTCTATAAATATTGATTTTTGGTATTCTTGACCCAATACAGTTGATTGATGACTTTTAAGGAATTTTAGAATGAATTGTTTTGATAGTTAAAAATTAAAGGAATGCATATAGAGTGAATGTGATGGGTGGGGTGATGTTATTGTTATCCCTTTGATGTACCAATATGTCTTATGTGAAAAAACATGGTTTCATGATGTAAAGACTGAGTAAGTAACATTATGTTATAATATATTTGTATTTTTGTTTTGAAGAAAATAAAATGAAAATATATTTGTTGATAGTCCTTGATAGAAAAATAATTCTATTTGCTGAGAGGCCAGGGTAGAAATATTCATGATATCCTTTCGAGTGGCCTTGATCTAGAATATTTAGAATTTTTGTTCTATATATTTATATTTACAATGTAATATGTGAATCTTTTATATACCATATGTTCTAAGACTACTAATGTGAACTATAAAGTGTAATTATATCCCATGTAACTTATACCAATATAATAAATTGTATATCATTTAAAGGTTTATGGTTAAATAGTGTTATATTTTATAGATAAATTTAATTTTATAACCACCAAAAATTTCATTAAACTAAAAATTAATAAATAAGTGTGACCAATGATGGACCATACATGGGACCTCATGTGAGAAATAAAATTACACCATACATAGTAAAAACTACTCATACTAGAAAAGAAATTTCATTAATTTTATTATCTAATGAACCTTTCGTAATATTATATTGATACATTATTAACACATTTTAATGGATAAAATTATATTATTTTTTAATATATATATATATATATATATTAGATAATGTGGTGGTCAAAAAACCAAAATGTAATGTTGGATGAAGTCAATAATATTATATGGATAATCCAATGGTATGAAATTATTGAACAATTATCACTATGGTAACACCATTTGTGATAATAAGAAAAATATTAATTTAATAATTAAATAATTAAAATACTTATAAATTCATCATTGTCAAAAAAAATTAAATTTTATATACATGATGACATAGATCACACCCTGAGATCAACTAAAACAACATGAATTGTATCCAAGATCACAATCATTGATAAATATAAAATTTTAATCCATATAAAGTATCATTTTTAAATAATATCTAAATTAACATATACCTCAAATGGTAATGAATAGGATTTATCTATCTGATTCACCATTAAAATAGTATATCCATATGTGGACATAAGTAGAGATACTAAAAAACGAATATCTTGAAGCATACCCATGTTGAAATTATCCCATATCCACAGACACTTCATTTTTTTTATTTAGATATAATATCTCAAATAATTATACGTATAAGGTTTTCTAAAATAGTATATCCGTATGTAGACATAAGTAGAGATATTAAAAAATGAATATCTTGAAGCATCCCCATGTAAAAAATATCCCATATCTGATGCACCTTTAAAATAGTATATCACTTAGTGGATAGAAATAGAGCTACATAAAAAAGAATTTCTTGAAGCATCCACAGGTAGATAATATCCCATATCTACACCCAAATAATTTTTTTATTTAGAGATAATATCTCAAATAATTATTAGTATAAAATTTTCAAGTCGGGGAACATATTTATTTCTCACCAACTTTTTAGCTCTAAAAAATATTGAATCTATAAATAAGGGGAAATATGCATATACACTATATGACTATATCACATCCTACACAACAAAAACATTTTCACATCGAATTTTCGTCCTACCTCATGGGATGATGTTAGTCAATTGAAAAAAAATATCTATATTCAAATGGTTCATTGAAATGTTTATATACGATGCAAATAATTTACATCCAACATTTAATGGTAATTTATAATGACTATTACCTTATTGAAATTCTTTTGTACCTCCCTCCAACATTGAGATCCTCAGAATATGTTAATTATAATAATAGAAGTTTATCAAGTGAGCATCCAAATATAGTAAACTATACTATTGTTTATTAACTACTATATTTAAAGAACACACATTGATTTCTCCAATGTCAATAGCTCATTTCAGAAATGTAAAATGGGTCCGATCATATTTTTAAATATCCACAAAACATATCATTCCACAAAGTGATATAAAATATTTTCTCACCCAATATCAATGTTAATGTGGGTTTTCATTGTTTATCATTCATAAATGACTCTATTTATCACAGTAAGAGAAAACCAACCTCATTAAACTAAACAAAAAATAATACCCAAATGAGTCACATAGTACACTAAAATGTGATGATTACTTGACCTTTTATATGATTTACTTCATTGGCATTAGAGGCCAGGATAACATTGTGAAAGAATCTAGTGACCAAGAAACACAAACTAAAAATAAAAAAACGACTTCATATTCAAATTAACAGTTTCTATGTGATGGGTACACTCAAAATGATCAATTTTATATCAAAAAATTTGGTTCCACTCTATTAGGGTTGTACCTACATAGGATGAATATGAAAATATGTAATATTAATACCTACTAAAAACCATTATCTTCTTGATGATGTGGGTTATATATGCCCCACCATTATCAAAACCCATATACTTCATTGCATTATTACTTCTGATCATAAAATACCTCTTAGTTGACATTAATTCCTTTTATGTATCCTTCATAATGAATGAGTGCAGGATTACCATCATCCCTTTAATGGATTAAATGTTTCCATAATTATAATTGAATCAACTACATTGATTATTGATACTAATTCACCAGCTCTATAATTCAAACATAGATTCCTCTATTGAATAGATCAATTGCAACAATATTTCATGGAAAGACTAATCACATCATTTATGAGGACTTTAATTTTAATGGTATAATGTTAATTACATGAATCTATTACCTGCAATATAATATTTTCCTATATAGTTGATACTCACATGGTGATTCCAAGTCATTTCCCAAAATCCCTATGAGTATCCTCCATATACGAATACATGGGATGGTTTTTTCAATGTACTCAAAAAATACCAAAAGGGTTCTCATTATTATACATAGTTACATATGAACTCCACCTCCAAAATATAGGTCGATGTATATATTGGTCTTCTATCAAGGAAGTCCCATGGATGACTGTTTTGAGTAATTCAATCATTTTTTAGCAATATTATATTTGATTTCACATATGTGAATGTAGTTCACCATGATATTCTTGTAACATGATGTGTAACAGAGGACAATGAAATGAATACTAGATTCAATAACTACATATTGTGGAATCTCAATCAATAATTGAGTTAAACCATTACTCTTTTACTCATCTACAAAAAACTTAATAGTAATAACATTATTATCTAATACACAATGATGTCTATACTTTTAGATTCTATCGATTCAAAAAAGTTGTCCCATGAAATATCTCTATCTCCTCTAAGGATTAACAATCATGACTAGAAGGGTTGGTTATATGTAACTAGCCATTTATGGTAACTCTCCTAGAGAAAAGGGTCTTGTATGGTGTTACACTACAATCTATGAATCCTAAAGATATTGTGTATGAGCAATAAAATATGAATATTTCATCATGTATAATGGCCCATTAAGCGAGGGAAGGATATGTACTCCAAAATTATTCCTTTGATGTATGAACATAGTTTAACCTCACTGGTATCCTCCAACTACATTGAATATTATAACCTTATTCATGATATAAATTAAACAAGGATCTTGATAATGTAAGTAGGTATATGAATCATCCTTTTCTAACTACTATAAAACCCATCACTCAGACAATGACCATCTACTATGTAGTATAATAGGAATTAAATTGGGAGGTCCCTGATTTCAACAGTTTCCCTCAAATGGAGATCCACCTATAAAAAATGCCACCCTCATTTATAAAAAATTCAATCATTGTTCTAAGTCTAGTGTAATAATTTAGTATGAATTTTTGACCACATAATTTTTATTCTATGGTCTTTGACATACGTGTTGTTTCAAGAAAATAAAGTCATATTTTTTACCATATATATCTTATCAATATAAAAAATAAAAAATAATTCATCTATGAACCATGTCCCAAGGATAACTTGTGACTTTAATGAACCTAATAATATTATCAAATATAGTTAATTTTTTCTGTATAGGCACTAATATCCATATATTAAAATCTATATTGAACAAGAAGTCAAAATAAAACCATAATAGATATATCTTTTCCTGAGTTTGTGAAATTATTCACCCATTAAGATCTCATTATGAAATAAAATTATCCATATATACAAATGTTTACATTTTCAGTGATAATATGTACAATATAAAATCAAAAGTCTCAACCTCCATCCAAACCATAGTTTACCTAGATTAGGTTAACCTCCCTAACCCATGAATAATTTGTATTAAAACATACAAAATAAATATTGAATATATTTTTTGTCATCTAATTCAGTGAGAAATTGTATCTACACTTAAATTTTTTGTAATGATCGTAATAAAAATAGGATCTACCGATGAACATAGCATAATAATATCTCTCAACTGATAATTTAAAAAAAATGCATCATCATACACTAATATAAATTGAGAGGTCTATATATATAAATAACCCTTTAATAACCCTAACTCTTCCAATGAGATAGTTATCATTAGTTAGAACTATTAATTTTATATAATAAACAAATATAAATTATATATATCTAGATAAGATGATATTGTATGGATTTGAAGGATCATAAATGTTATCTATAAAATTCATGTACCGACATGATTATACCATAGAATCAGTGTATTATAGATATGGGTAAAAAAGTACATTTTCAATATACTGGTTAATAGATATGTTGGTCTTTACACATACAATTGTCTCTATCGACTAATAACTAAACTAATGATCCAATAAAAAACATTTCCCAAATTTCCCAAAGAAATTCTAAGATGAGAACGAACTCCAAAATTCATCCCATGGACATTTTCACTTCAATACCACTATGAAACAACCCATCCCACCAATGCCACACCTAGGAAGGTAGAATGATTAGTGTTCCACCAAAAGAACTCATCTACAAGGGTGATTGAATATAACTAGAACAAAATACATATATCCCAAAATATATGAGATAATAGTCAATATTTAACAGTAATTAATAAATATCTGATTCATCGAATAAACATTAAATATAGGATAATATTTTTTAAAATTTGAATTTTGTACAAAAAATGAATGAGACACTATATATTATGTATTTCTCCACATATGTAAAACACTATAAGTATTTTACATCTAATATGATATTTGAAACTGAATTAAATAATTTTGGGTATTGGTACTCAACACTGATTGGTCTCCTAGATCATCTCTGTCTATACTGAAAACCACATCTGATATAAACAATTAATCTAGACCGAATACCATGAATATTTTCTCTTAGAATACCATATTAACTCTATGTAATCCTATAAATATTTGAATGCTCAGTAGTTCTCATAGGTAAATAATTATTAAGAATAATTATTTTGAATGGGTTAGTATAATAAAAAGTAGTTGACACCAAAAAACAAGAATGAAAAGATATAAATTGAGTTTTTCAAATTAGAACACACGAATAAATGAAATTTTAATAAATTAATGACTAATATTTTTCCATCCACTTGATATATCATATAAGAATAACATCATAGTCATCTTAGCTATAATCCATGAATTTTTTATACCACAAGAAACTGGGGATTGTCCGAGGATCGATGTTATTATAGTTTATACTATTAATAGTCTATTTATATATTCCACATAACATTTAAATATGATGTTATTTTTTGTCCTATGGATAAATTTATCAATAATTAGTAGCTGTTATAACATATATTACTCCAATATAATCTAAAAATGTTAAACTAATCTTTATTGAACTTAAAATGTCAGAGGTGTTGTTACCATACCTTACTACTGACCCTTATCATGTCACCATTATAGAAACATATAATGGGATAACAAAGTTATCTATGAAATGATATTAGATAATTGAAAATAACACCAACACTTTTAAATAAAATCTATTATAAAATCTACATCACCTGTCAAAAACTATAACAGTGGTGAAACACCTTTTTGAAGGAAATGATCTCATTAATGGAGAAACCAATCTCGATGGATGACCCACACTCAATCTAAGATTATATGTTTTAAATTATATAAATACATATATAGAGTAATAAATCCTCAAAAAATTTCAGGTCACGCCTATGTATATAAAATATTATGGGGACCACACTCGAGCGTAAACAAGTTTCATGGGGGTGTTCCTACCATATGAGTGCACCAATCATAGTGCATGATCCCCATCATTTTCTTGATATTTATAATGAAACTAAAATTATAAATAATATAATGTATCATAATATATAATGGATAGATTCACATAAATATATTTTAAATTTATGAAATATAAGGATATACTACTCACATGTCAAAATATGTGTCCTATGGAAAAATATTTGAGAAATAATGAATGGGGAAGAAGTTAAAATCTTGAACTATTTAGGGAATAAAAAATGTATCCCCTGAGTGTTATTATATTACACTATTTACTTGATACTTATAATATATGGTTTTACCACTAGGTTGTTTCTGATAGTGTACCTGACATGTTTGAAAATTACCATACTCAATGTGCACCATAATGAACCACAAGTTGAACAAATGTGTTTTAATGGGAGTTCCTAAAGGTATATTAACTACCAAATCAAAACACAAGTTGTTTCATGCATTAAATGATATAGGTAACTAGGGATATCACCTATGGTGTAGATATATTCCTTAAAAATAAATCTTCTTCATTTGGTGTGTGTGTAACCAGACCCTTCCTACGAATGATGCCATCTATCAAAAAAGTCATCCCAATATCTTCCAGATGTTTTATTTCAATAATCTAAATTAACAATAACCAATTTATATGTTCTGACCATGAAGAATGTGCCTCTAATATATGTAATTATTTTGGATCCTTCATAAGAGGGAATCATTTGGACACTAGTTTCTATGATTTTTTACCGGATTATTTTCACAGTGCATGGAATTGCACCTAGGAAATGATGATGATCTCTATTCTTCTATAAGCTGGGGGTTGGTTTATTTAGGACACAAGGAATACAAACCACATATAAAGAAGGCCTGACTCAAATTTCACATTGGTTTTTAGGATCAATTTTATGGTGCTATATCTTATTACCAGGCTCAAGCAACAAGATCTTTCTCCCTCCCTTATAATCTTATCACAAAATCCTTCAATCATCCTAAATATTTCAAATCCTCTTTCATCGGGCCATTAGGTTCAATGGAATCCATCATTATGTGGCCTCTTAAAAATATTTAACAAGCCATGTGCTTATGGCATAATACATGGTGGATGTATCATTTTCTATTCTGACGTTTTTGTTCCTCTGGCATCCTCAGCCTCATTCAGAAATAGAGACCCACTTACAGGAGAGGCCTGTGAAATTTATATGGGTTTTAAGTATTTTAGTATTAATTTTGTTCAGATGGTGGTTATTGGAACAAAATCACTAATCATATATAAATCTATAACTATCCAAATTTTTATTCCTGGGAATATCATTCATATCAAGTGCCATTATATTTTTGACATAATGGATATGATTGAGATTCTACACATGTGGGATAAAGGGAATTATGAAGTGTATTTCCTTGCATACAAGATTTCTTATATTCATTCCTCTTAATCCATTGATAGTTTGGGATAAATTTTTAGTGAGTTTTTAAATACCATTATAGTGGAATTTTCTCATCCTACACCATTTTAGACACATGTGACATATCTTCTTGTTGATCTTTAATTCTATACCCATATCATTAATAACATATATTTATTTTTTTCTCAATGTGTACCATAAGAACTTGTGTCATCTGAGGGATTGTATGCATGAATTTCCCTAGAGTTTATATGGAATGAGCAATCAATAGGACCCCTTGTTATTTACTATAATTGAGTAAGGGTTGTCAATGACCAAGGAAACATGACATGTTATCTTGAACCATATATTTGGGGTGCCCAAATTACCACTTGGGCGAGAAATCCATGTAAATCAAATGTTATTTAACATAGAAAAAATGACCTCATTAAAATAGTCCCACATTATGTGATACTTAACACATATGAAACCACAACATTTAAATTTTAGAAGATATAACATATATTTATGTAAATCCTAATTTGTGTGAGAATGTCTTTAAAACCTAAATTTAAATCATTCTTGGAATATCTTAATGTTTACTATAATTTCCCGGGAAAGGAATTTAATTAAATTTGAATTCCTCATACAACATTTATGTTCCTCCAATGGTTGATTACTAAAGATGATTCATTGAAAAAATTATTACATATTGCTTCTGATCCATCTTTGATGCCTCTGAATATTTATTCTCTAATGAGAAATCATATACATTTCTTCTCGCAATATATCATCACCAATAATATATTTTATATTCTATGTCATTTTACATTGTAATTATATTCATCAATCACAACACCCAATTTTTAATTTCTATTTAACCTGATTTTGATTCATTGATCCATTAGTGGTGATAATGTTGAGATTAGAAATCACTATTGATTTGAAAAATTATGATGAATAATAAAGAATAGAGCACTTGTTTCCCTAAGATAAGTTCTAACCACATTTCAACAAATGATATTTTTTGAGGTGAAAAATATAAGTGAAACATAATGTAATAAATCTCTGGGAAAAAACAATGTATATAAATTCTCGGCATATGTGGAATTCTAAAAAAATTCCATTTCAAATTTCTTTTTTCAAGATCATGAATAATGGAATATAATAATAATAATAACGTATTACCCATTGTAAAATGATAGTGAATATATTATTTTGATAATATATGGAGATAAGGAAATAAATATTCATAATATGATCCCGATTATATGATGTTCTTTTACCCTATCTAAATATCATTTTTTCTCTCCATACAATCATTAATATTGAGATATTTTTTTACTATCCCAATAGTGATTTTATAGTAGGTATTTTATTAGAAACATTTATTCTTAACACCACAAATAATCTTATGGAATTATAAATTTGTAAAAACTAAATCCATAATGATTTATCCTAGGGTCCATGTAGGAAAATTCAATTAACACATTCGCTAGAGGAATCCCCTCTTTCTAGACATAAACTAAATATCAATTTTAACAATTTAAAATACATATATGTGATATAAGAACATTATCATAAAAACATGTTCACAAGATAAATACAATATTATATTTTTATTATATAATTTATAAGCCTCTAATGGGATAAAATATTAAAAAAATTATAGTGATCTAAAAAAATATCATAATATAAAAATGTTTGATATAATAAAACAAGGGATACTAGGATATTAAGAACCTTGTTTATGTGATATATATATATATTTATTTATAATAATTAAAATTAACATAACATCTATGGTGCATGATAATTCACTACAACCCAATAAGGGGGTATATAACACACCTCAAAATAAATTAAATACATATGAAATTTTATTAGTTCATCAGATCAAATAAATTTTCCATTTACCCATGGGGAGGGGGTCCGAATGCATTATAAAAGAAAAATAGAGTAGAGGAATGATTGGGAAAATATAGGGTTTCCAAACATAAAACTTATCTTATTTGCAATTGTGACATAATGAGGTGACGAGTTTTCCCAATTAGTTACTTATAAAGGGGAGGATTAGGTGTGAAAGTGGATAAGAGTGATGTGACCATGTCATTTGGCCATTATTTTTAAAAATAATTCACCACATTCTTGGGATGAAGGATATTTTGTTAAAATTTGATATTTTACTTCCCTTTTATTCTCAATAACATGTTATTGTATTCTATGAAAAACTATTTTTCTTCGATAAATGATATGTTTTGTCTTGTAAATAATAATTTTTGGTCTAGAGATTACTTTGATGGTCCCCCATCCATCTTAGTTTTTCTATTAGTGTAATTACATCCACCTAGAAATTTGAAGTCAGTAATGAATCCATAACTATAGATTCCTTTCATAGTGGTTAGTCATCAACCTAGAATTCTAGGTTTGTCATATATTATTTTCTATTTCTATATAATTGTGATTCATCCGTCACATATGATATGTCATGGTGATATATAATTCACTATATGAAATCATTTTCAATGTTATCATTGTAATAGTGATGTACACATCATTAAGCCTAGAATATACAGATCTATAACTCATGTAGTCATTTTGGTAGGGTGATAATTCTTTCAAAAATGATTAATGGAATGATTGATGATGAGTCATTTTTTCTTAAGGTTTGTTCAGACCATGGGTCAATTTTTTCCTTTAAAAAATATACCCATTATAGATACAATTTCATAATTTTTGGATATTAATTTTTATATTTAATTATATATTATATATTTCAAACCTATTTTAGTACCTCATATCAATAATAAATCTGTATTTATATATATTTTTTAGGACAGTATTGTTTATGTGTTATATATCTATACACCAACCAAACATAGGTGTCTGGATACCTGAGTAGACTTATTTGTCACATACATATGTATAAGAAAGTGATCTCCATTAGATATGTGATTATGATTACTATTTTTTGGAGACCATATATGTGTCTTGGGTTAGAATCAGTGTGATGAATTTTAATATCCTTCCAAAATTGGATTATTTTGGAAACAATTATGTATTATTTGTGAATAAATTAAATTTTTTATAGTTATTCATCATAATTGTGTATTTCATATAATAATAATATGTGTTCATTAATTATCCATGGTTGGATTGTTGTTTTATTTTTCATCGTAAATTTTATATTATAATTAATGATTTATTGCCACTTCCCTGGATTATATAGATATATGTATTTGAGGGTATTGTTCTCCCATGGAAAAAATAACATTTTTATTTGATACTATCTATCATAACGGGAGGCAAACTAGAGGTCTTGTTTCACTAGTCCCACTACCATTTGGGTGACCTGGATTAAGATATCATATAGTTAAGGGAAAAATATTTTTTGGACATAATATTAACCTTATTTTATAGAGTATCTACTCCATATATATAGAATATTCTCTCTACTACTGAGTGGATTACTGTTCATTGTCCACATGTGTTATCGTTTTGGATATATCTAAAATTATTATTTTTTGTTCATAGTTTACTATATTACTATTAGACTAAAGATGAATGTTGGGGGTTCATTCTTCAATCATATATAGTACATAAAGATAACTTAAAATTTATATACCTTTGAGTTACTGAGTACCTCATTATGATGTATGATATATATATTTATTATATAAAAAAACTATATAGTGATTATATATTTATATTTTCATGAAATTGTATAGGGACAAAACCTAATATTCATTCCTATAATGATATATAACGACATTATATTTGGTCATATATATATATGATGTACCAGTATCAGAGTGGATGGGTAAGGCATCAAATGAACCTTGAGGTTCGAAACATATGTATCATATGGTGAGTGTATGGACTAATCATACATTTTTCATATAACTTCATATATTTAATTGTGATTTTAATTTTTTAATTTAATATTCTATTTTTTATATTATGATTTATTTACATAAAAATTAAATATCTAATTTTTTGAACTATGTTGGTGGTTGGGAGGTAATATATTTGGTAGTGCATCCAACACATAATATTTCACAAATAACTCATATTGATATTCAACTCTATGAATTTTTGGATTGTGTAATATAGTCCATTGAGGATGTGTAATTGATTTCTAGGTCCTCAACACTGGATTTGAATTGAGTTTTTAGGTTTATCACCCACCACACTGTTGATATGAGGTTGACTACTAACAAGTCGGTTATTAAATGTTTCTACAAGGACTATTTTCCCTAGATTATGACACTCCCAGAATGAAGGGGTAATATTAAAATTTATAAGTATCATGGGAAATCCATATATTGGTTGGACGATCATGTTCATGTCAATTATCATGTGGTCATGACATAGTTAGAATTTTAATTTTGATTCATATATTATTTTTTCAATTTTAAATTATAAGTGTATGGGTCCTTGGGGTTTATAAATCCTACCTATCAATGAATGTTACTAATAGAATATTTATAATATTTTTCGAGTATTAGATTGTAAGAAAT
The DNA here is from genome assembly GCA_963277665.1 of Viscum album. NCBI lineage: Eukaryota > Viridiplantae > Streptophyta > Magnoliopsida > Santalales > Viscaceae > Viscum > Viscum album. Next base: position 651,377,767 of record OY728126.1, read on the forward strand.
TATTCTTAATTTTGATGAGACACATAGATTGCAGAATTTTATATACAATATATGTAATTATATTTCATCAATCATACAAATTTCATCCCTAGAAAAAATTTCATATGTGGGGAAATATGGCTTTATATTTTTAGTGGAATTTGATAGAGGAAATATTATTTAGGTAGCATACATCCGCTATTGGGATTGAGTTTGGGTATTTGAATAGAAAGAATAAAATTCATAATGTTGTTATCTTGGTTGGTATTAGTGGGGCTATTTAGGGACAAGATTTTTCTCTTTCTTCTTGAGGAAAATATTGTGTCGAGTCTTACTACAATCTCTATATTTTTTATTGTATCACACCTAGATTAAATATAAGAAGAATATTTTTTTCAGAATAAAGGTTCAAGAGTGGGGTCTATATTGACACTATATACATATATATGGGATTATTCTAGCTATATAGTTCGTGGAGATGTATTTTGATTCCATGGGTATGTTTATTGACCATAGAAGTTTTGTTCCCCCAGGGGTGTTTGGTGATAGTAGATGAGGTCTGAGGATGAGGAACTTTTTTAAAAATTAATTAGACAATGTAAAATTACAATGAAGGGAAATAAATTATTTGAGAGAAAAATAATATGGAATATACTATTTCAGATATATTATTTGATACATGTGCATCAATTTTTTTATGCATTCTCAGTATTCATAAAAAATAGGGATTATTATAGAATAACTTAATGAGGGATTTTCTTATAATAGACCTTTTATGGTGAAATAAAATTACATTAAAATGAGCATCAAAAGTGAAACTAAGATTATGGGTATGGATTTTATTGAATAAATTTATAATTATGAAATTAAAATTCTATGAGATTCCATAAACAAATTGGATGACCTACCATTATGCCCACTTAATATTATATCACAGTAGAGTATCATTCACCTCATTAGTAGGTGACTATTATTCCAATTTTGGAGTGGAGGATATATAGGTATGTTTTTCATGAAAATACCATCGACATATAGGTGTGATCTCTTATAATATTGGTAGAATTTTCATGGTATATGAATATGTAGATATATGTTATTACATTTTATTTTATATTAATTTTTTTATATTTTTATTCAAAAATTCATTGGGAGTACTTATAAGTGAGGTGACATTGTTTGACTAAGATGGCTCTAGGTGTGGTTCCCATATCTTTTCTGGTATATGTGATGGATCTGTTAATACATTTAGAGATAAATATTATAGTTTATGTCTATTTTGGAATTGTTTTTGTATTAATAAATACTTCCACAAAAAATTTTATTTTTTATTTTTAAATAAGGATGATTGTTGAATATGACTATATGTCAATTATCAATGGATGAACTATATAACGGTTTATAATATATATTATCTTTATTTAATATAGTATATTTCTAAAGAGAAATAGGGATCCATGTGTTTCTCTACAATTTATATGATATTTCATTATCATCGGTAACATGTAAGGCCCTATGATATTTCTTTTAATAGATTTATAAAAATATATGGATTCATAACATATCTTGTTATGATTTATGTTTTAATTAATATTATGAAAACTATTTTTTCTATAATGAATCATGTATGTCATCCATATATAGGTTCCTTGATATATACCATGGAAATTATTTTTTTTATTAACTCTGATTGATGAAGGATCATATATTTAATCCATAGATCATCACAAGGGTGAAAAGGGAAAATAAAACTCTTACAAGATAGTGATGTTTTTGTTCTACATAATTGAGGTTCACTAATTAGGGTTAGTAATAATAACGGTATAAATATCGATATACCCTGATATGTTCTATGGTATGGTTACTATAATGGGGGATAATTTTTTTATATATTTATAGATTTCTATGAATGAAATTTTTCTGTTAGATGTTTTGTTTGGAATAATTCTGTTTGGAAACACCAATGAATACTCTACTCACGAAGAGGGCAAGTCCTAGTGGACTATTAAATCCAACAATAATTTTATGATCTAAATGGTTATTTGAAATACCCAATTATCCTCACCATAATTGAGCTAGGTATTGTGTATAAAATTTATTAGGATTCCAACAGAGTAATATGATATATAGTACTTTATAAAATATGGGAGATTTTTCACTTATCAAAACAAGAAAATAAGGATAGTTTAGAAAAAATTAGAATATGTCATCATGTGATTTTACTATTGGAGTACACATTAACATATAAGAATCATTTCCTAATATTTGAGAGGTTTATATTATTAACATATTATCATGATGTGTATATTATTTTACAATGATACCATGACTATTTGTAGTGATAGTAGGTAAACTATATCTTATTTACTAATATTATGATTGAATAAATGTTTGGGAAATGAAATGACATGGATGATTTAATGGATTGGATGCCTCATTATTTGGGTTGTATAAGGTTAGAAGTAAGTGGTATCTACTGATCCTCTTCACAGAGATGCATAATTAAGAACCAGTTTATTGTAAGTGTGTTATTGTTAGTAAAATATTAACTACCTTCTCACTCCATTATTTAGTAATGTAGAGATAAATACTTGACTAGAATTATTTGTTGGGGAGGAACAATATAAATAGTGGGGATCCCTCTTCTAATTGGTCCCTTGATAGTGATGATTTTTTTGTCTAAGAGATAGTGGTAGTCTTATGTGAATACAACAGGAGTTGATGGGGGAATAGCATAGTTCTTGAATGCCTCTTCCGCTATGGTTTACATTAATATACTATTCCATCCATAAGTAGTAGTGCAGGATTTAAAATAAGGATATATAGGTTTTTTACACATTATCATGTTATTAGTAGGTAAATAATGAGAATTATTTGTATATATGCCATATGGAATCATTTCACATAACCATGTTCGTGTGGGGAGAAGTGATGGTGGTTTTTTAGGGTTATGATGAATTAACCCCAAGGAAATGTTGTAATGTTCGTTTTTAATTTAGTTAAAAAGAATCAATCATTTCACAGTGAATTAATAGACAATCTCAATTTCTGATTTGGGACATATATATGTAAATGAGATATTATAACTCTATTATGTTACCAAGGTGATTATATAATATCCATATTCATAATATATGTCAATATTTTTATAGGTCCTATAGAATACTAATAAAAATATTTGTGCACCTGAATATAAATTACAATCTATAAACTAGAAGGAGATTAAATTTTACTATCATACTATTTGAAAATATGATACATGAATGTGTCTATGATATCTGTTTTTCATGGGAGGATCATCCCATTCATAGAGTGTTCACATAAAAAACATTATATAGTGAGGATTAAAATGGTACCTATTGATGGATTTTATGAATTACTATGTTTATTACCTCAGTGCTGGATATATTTAGGTGTGTCCTATATTGTTGATCATGGTCACCTTTGACATACATGACTTTATATTTGATTGATTCAAAAATTTTGATGGTTAATTTGGTGGGTATCAATTATATGATACATGATGATATTTCCCTCTATATTCAATGTGAGTGACAATGTAATTTAGAGAGTATCTATAAATATTGAAAATTATAGAACTAAAATTACATAGAGGATGGATCACTAGTTCATGGTTATTGCTTTTTCTTCTAATAGTATTATTTCTAAAAAACATCATTTTTATCTTTGATAAAAGTATAGTTATATGTATGAAATATTATATGCATCTCAACTTGGTAGATATCATCCTGAACCTTTTCATATAATTAATTTTGATGATGTTATGTTCAAACTAGATACATAATCAAAAGAATGTACAATTCTTATAGTTTTATATAGGTAAATGATAATTCTTTGGAATATGAAACTCATGCCAAATATGTAGTGGAATAATTATAAAATTTGATAGGATATAAGGGAGAGACAAGGTGAAATGTTGACACAGTGATGGTGATTTTCCTAGACTATTCTCAATTAAATTTCTTATGTTTTATCTAAGATATGTTTGGGATGTTTTGATACCATTTTATTTCATTGATAAAGAAACTAATTTTCATAAAACTTTTTTTTAATGGTTATTGAAAATTGAAGGTGATAAATGGTTATTGGGTTTGATTATGGGAGGTTTGATATATTTTTATTAGAAATTTATTATTCTCAATGATGCTAAAATTTTCTTGATAGAATAATTTCAGAAAACCAGTGGTAGTAGGTAGGGTGTTATTGAACCTTAGATGGCCACTAAGATACCTATGGAATTTGGGCATGCCCTAATTAAGCACCATGTACATGGTTCATGTTAATTTCTTATTATGTGGTTTCCTGATCTATTTTAATGATTTATTTTCTATTTTCTAGGTTTAAATTTTATTTTACTTCGAAAAATTTACCACATGGTTTATTTCTAAACATGACTCAAATGCCCAAAATCTATTCCTCAATGACCTTTCTCTTCTTTGATTAGATGTTTTATTTTCTTGATACTATCATATTTTTTTAATCTCCAGTGATGTTTCATTTATTTTATCCTTCTAATTATTTATATTCCAATTTTCTCTCAAAACCACATCATTATTCAAAACATTTCCATAATTTCATGTCTTACATATCACCTTAGCTAAAAACTATTGACTGAGCCTAAGTTCTACATGAACTCAGGAATGTTTACTCATAAGAAAATGGTTTCCAAAATATGGAGATGGAATACTATGTCAAATTCAAGGAATATAATCTTGGATTAGAGGAATGAAAAAATATAAAAATTACTTCAATATCCAGAATAAATATTCATATTAAAAAATATCTAATTAGCATTATTTTTAATAAATTTTCTGAATTGAAATATAGTCATAAAACCGTATAATCATGCACCAAATGTCAAATCTTCTGCAAAAGTTTTGACCACATATGATAACAAAAAGATAAAAAATATGCATACTAGACTGCTTACTATCATCATGTTGTATCTGTACAACCACATATTTATAACTACTCATACCGATCTATTTCATACCTTTTTTTTGAAGCAAAAAGTATATATAATGTATGGGAGTGAACTAAAATTCCCTTGTAGGGTGTGAAAAATAAATATGATTATGGTATCACTATGTCCTTATATTTTATTCTATACTATATGTGTACGCATAGGTTAAATATCCATTTTAAAAAATATACTTGTATTTTATTTTCTATGTAGGGAATTATGACTCTCTATGAAACATTTCACCAAATTTACACCTTTACACCATTGACATATATATTGCTTACTTAATTGTTATAATTTTATCCACAACATTACATTATTAGAATATTCTATTGTACTTTTTACTCTTTCCATACCTAAAAATTCATGTTAGGGAGTAATACAATATTCAACACACTACTCTAAAGAATATGGTACATTAAAACATCCACACCCCAACAAACCACCTCATTAGTTGAGGAACGATTCATAATATATTTCTCATATAATTATATGACATAGACCCACATCGATAGTCTATTTTGATGACCAAGTCCTCTCTATGTATGTTCTGAAATTTAATTCTTAGATCATCTAACATACTATATAACAAAAGTTTTCCTAAAATAAAGCATGGTCATGGAAATGTTCAAAAACAAAACCTACTAATGTCATTTTAAATAACCATGACTCAATAAATCTCACACACGGGTGGGTTAGGCCCTCTGATCCCCTCCTCGACCCAAATATATCATCCAAAATATACATGAAAAATATAGGTAGGGTATCAACCCATCACAAGGATCAATATATAATTCTAGGGAACTACTAACAAGTTACCCATTTCAAACTATCAAACAAAACTTATCCACCTATAAAGAAACCTATCATCACGAACCAACCAGGGTCGACCTAGAACCGGTCAACCGAGCTAGTCCAAAACATGGCTCGAAGGGAGTTCCCAGTTCCCACAGGCTAGCAACAACTGTCGGGCATCAGAACATAATCATTGGGAATAATTTGTCCCATGAAAAAAAGATAAACAAATAAGCATATGACTATAAAAATAGAAACCAGTAGTGGAATGAAAATAAAACTGAACATACCTCCTTTTGATCTTCTAGGTCACCACCTAACTCATACTCTATCCTTCTCTAAGACTAAGCAGCTGAATTAGGAACCTGAATAAGAAAGGATCGTGTAACTGAAGAAATATGATACATGTGAGCACTAGGATGCTCAGTAGGGATGCCTAACTAAACCACAGAATCTAACATCTCCTTTCCTGAATCCAATGGCACAAGTTTGAAATAAAAATAATTATTTTTTTCACATTTTTTAATTAGAAACATTTTTTCCAATTAAAAAATCCACCAAACACTACATACCATATCCAAAATCATTTTTATTTTTATAAATAAAATCCAAAATAGAATATAACAGATCTGGTCTAGATTAAAAAAAGTAAAAGATCAAACTAAAATAAACTAGTGCAACAGAAAGTAATTAAGAAATATTAATAATACAGTTACCATGGGAGATCCTAAACTTCCCTAGAAGACCCCTAGACATACACAGTTCAAAACCACCTTCTGGGATATAGTGAATAGCCTATGTCTATAACCAACTATACTCCCTATAATTGACCAATCTTGTTGCATAACCTACCTATACTAACAACCATTCCGAGGTGTACAAACCCGTCTAATCAGGGTTAATCAGCAACTGTCACTCGATCATCTAAAATTACCCCAAACACCCATGGTGGTTATAATAATATTGTGTTAGTAGGACGTCCCTCACATGCATAACTCCTCTCACTACACTTTCCTTCCCCAAACACGGATGCTCCTAGAGAATTCACCAAAAAAGGGTTACCCTGGATAGGAGCACCCCAAAATACACATTTAATCATTTTTCATTAACAAATTTCCCACCATACCATCACATCACAGAAGAATTCAAAACGTTTAATAATAAACCTTATGTTGCCAACCAGGAATTCACATTTCTTGAATCACATTCTTTTCAAAAAAAATGACCAAAAATTTTTAACCATTATAAGTAGAACGTCACATGGGCCTTAATTTTTACACACCCAAATACATTTACCAAAATATTTACGAATCATTTCTAATACCATTTACAAGTATACAATATCAAACGGGCCATTAACTTCCTCAAACTCAAAGGAAAACACGTTTCAATCCCAAAAAATCGTCTTTTAATGAACATATTAAAACCATTCCAATAAATCATACAATATGACCCAAACATAAATTAGAAAACAATGACCATTTTTACAAAGTTACCATTCTCTTTCAAATGAAACCTAAATGTACACCAAAACACCTTTCACCCAGGATTCACATTTCAAGAATAATTTAATAAATCATTTATCCAACCAATAAATGGTATTAAAACAAAACAACAAAGTATTTCATCATTATTTAACCAATTTTACATACTGATCCAACTTCAAAAATAATTTCATACTCAAACCCTTCAATATTTTTCTTCACACCATTAAAAACATTTCAATGATATAGACGACATTCCCTATTAAAAATTATCCAATCCAACATTGAGTAAAACATGCTGCTTTATGAAATGTTCCAAAAATATGTGAAGAAATTCTTTAAGTGTTTGTATATGAAATTTGTTTTAAAGTGGGATCAGCATGTGAAATTGTTGAAATTCTATTGAAATACATTGTTGTGTTCTTTTAAAACCTTTTATTGGTTGTGTAAATTATTTATTAAATGATTCTTGGAATGTGAATCATGGGTGAAAGTTGTTTTGGTGTCGATTTTGGTTTTTTTTAAAGTGAATGTTAACTTTTTGAAAATTTCACATGTTTTCTAAATGTTACTTGGGACCCTTTTTATGATTTATTAGAATGGTCATAATGTGTTTGTTAAAACATGTTTGTTTCGATTTGAATATTTTTTTGGCATAGGTTTGAGAATATTAGAAGCATGTTTGATATAGTATACATGGAAATGGTTATATAAATGATTTTGAACTATTTTGGTAAATGTATGTCAGTGAGTAAACATGAAGGCCCATGTGGCGTTGTTCAATTAATGGTGATTTTTATGGTGATGTTTTTAGAAAATACTGTGATTCAAAAATTTTGAATGCCCGGTTGGCAAAATAAGGTGTTTTAAAAGATGGTTTGAATGCTTATGTGATGTGATGTTCTAGTTGGCACGTTGTTAATGTAAAATGATTGAATATGTATTTGGGGGTGATTCTATCTAGGGTATCCCTTTATGGGTTAATTCATAGGAAACATTCATCTCTGTGGATGGAATGTGTGGTGAGATGAGTGTCGTGTGCGAGGGGGCATCATACTTACACGGTATTATTATAAACACCTTGGGTTCCTAGAAATATTTTAGATGATCGAGTGACAATTTCTGATCAAACTCGAATATACAATTTGGTACCCCCTGGATTGGTTGTTAGGACAGGTGGGATTTTCCACTAGATTGGTTAGTTATATGGGTGACCAGTTGGTTATATTCATTGGGGCATCACTATATGCTAGAAATTGGATCATAAATGAGTATGTCCAAGGGTCTTATAGGGATGTTTAGGATCACTAATGGTTATTGGATTATTTACATTTCTAGTTTACATTCCTTTGTACTAGTTTATTTTATGTTTTCACTTTTACTTGTTTTACTCTAGCCCATCTATGGTGTATTCAAATTTTTATTTTATTTATAAAATGAAAAATGATTTTGGAAATGGTATGTTGTTTTTTTGTGTTATTAAATGGGAAAACATGTTTCTTATTTTCCAATGTGACAACCCTAATTTTATATTTGTATTTCAAACTTTCATCATTGGATTTTTTTTGGGAAAGGGGGTGTTGGATTATGTGGTATAGTATAGAATCCCTACTGAGCATCTTGGTGCTCATGCCTATCATATTATTTCAGTTGTAGGTTCATTTATTATTCAGGTTCATAGTTCATCTTCTCAGTGTTGGAGTAGGATTGAGTCTATGTTGCGGGGTTACCTAGAAGGTCACAAGGATGTATGTTCTGTTTTAATTTATTTTCACCGCTAGTTATAATATTTATCATCAGTTTTGTTTATCTGTTTATCATTTGATCAGTGGAAAAATTGTTCCCAACGGTTATGTTTTGATTCCCAACACTGGTTTCCAGCCCGTGGGGATCAATAATGCCCTTTGATCCATTTTTTAAACTGACTCGGGTGACCGGTTCAGGGTCAACCCTAGTTGGTTCAAGAATAAATTGTATCAGAGGAGGACCTTGTTATTTGGGGTGTTTGGGAAATGGCGATTAGGACTATCGGGACTTGGGTGGTAACTACGGGAGGGGCATCATGAACCCTTTCTCGTTCTGAACCTCGTGTTTCCAAGGGTAGTCCAGGTTTTGGGTCGTCTGATTTTGTTTTCATATTGAGGAATGTCAATATAGGCAGACCAATTCCATGTCGTGACCTCACATTTAGTAGTGAAACACATGTATTTTTATTTCACGGTTGAGCATCTTTTAGTCATTTATTATTTCATGGGGTGTGTATCACTACAATTTTTCTAAGTTAAGCATAACTGCTAGTTTCTCATTCCTATGGTTTTTTGTATGTTGGTTTTGTTTTTGGTTTTGATTGATGTAAGCTTGTTTAGGAATATTAAAAGAAGAAATGATTTTTTGAAAACTGAAATTAGTTTGAAAGTGGGTTATGTTTTTTCAACTGGCCTTGAAGGAATCCGGTTATGAAATAAAAAATAGAAAGTGGATTTTGAAAAAGTAATTTTTGATTTGTGTTTGAATTTTCATGTTTATTTTAAGCTGGTTGTTTTAGATAAAGGTTCTTTCATTAATGATGCTTCAACATGATATCGGTTTTGGCTCAATGTTTTATATGTAGTTCAGAAAATAACTCCAAGAATGGTCTCCATGGTTTTCGATAAGTCATGATGATTTTTTGGTTCTTCGTAGACATTACATATCCTCCATGGTGATTGGGGCCCATTAGAAGCAGTCGAGTGGATTGAAGTGGTTGAACGTGTCTTCTGGGTATTGGAAACTCCAAAAGTTGTCAGAGTGTGTGACATTTTGGGCATGTTTGGTGGTCCATCCCTAGAAGAATTGGAGTTGTTCTCCCTATCATCACTGCAAGTTGAGATGATTTGGGATGTCTTTAAAGCCATCTTAATCTGATGGTTTCTACCTAAAGAGGTGAAGATGAAAATAGGGAAGTGATAATTCGTATACAATAGCGCCAACAGAGGTTTAAAGGATATATTGACCATTTCAAGGAACTTGTCTCTATTTCTCTATAAGTAGAGTTACATGATTTGATGAAGAGTTCTCTCTGCATAGGTTGTCATTATCCAGAGGTCAAGGATCGGGTCCCACCATCTAAGGACCATCGTTTTGAGAAGCTATTGGAATAGGTGTTCTTAGCTGAGTTAGTTTCCATAGCCCATATGGTCTGAATTCTAGTGTATCCAGATACCTTCAAAGGATCCCCATCTGGTGAGAAGGGTGTTCTAGAGGAAAATGTTTCTAAATAGTCTGTTATAGTGGTATTGAATTCTAGTTTGTCGTACCATTTAGTGGTGTGCCATCAATGTGGCCAGTTTTGGCATATGAAGTTGTCATGTCACATCCCTCTGAAGACATTTCTTCGTTGCGGCTGTCTGGGTCACTTGGAGATGTTTTGCAGGAAAAGTTTCCCGAAGTAGAGTTTCTGGCCAGAGGAATTTTAGTGCATGACTGTGAGACAACTGTTGCATCAACCATCATAGCCCTATCCATAGGTCTCATGGTAAAGCTCGCGCCCAGTCAAGAGTTACTGGGTGTGTGAAGCCTTGGTTCTGGTTTTGTGTTCCATGTTGGCGGTGGAACATTTAATATCTTACCGTTCTTGTTTTTCTACTAATATATTTTTTACATTGTTATACATTCATTGTCTTATCATGGAGTTATAATGGACATGTTCTTTTGTAATCTGAACAATTTGGTTGGTCTGATCACAGTTTTCTAAATCATGCGTTTTTCTTAAAAGTGTGTTTTCCCCTGTATGGGTTGATCATGGCTTATTAGTGTTCATATGGATATATAAGTGTATGTAAAGGAGTTACGGCCTGTGGTTGTACTGGGGTTCACTGTTTGAGTTATGTTTTTATGGGGTTTTCTCTAGTATTTGTAGTTTTTGGTCTCGGCTGAGAGTTCAATGTTTCAACTGAGGTGTTGTTTTCCTATGCTATTGAAGTTAGTTTGGATCGGTTGGGAGTTACTGCATCACCCCCACCCCACACCTTCACATGGTGGTATGTTTGGGTGTAAAATTTCTACCATTTCTGTGTTCTTGTGGTAGGGAGAACCCATTCATATTCTACCCTAAAACATGGGCTTCATTTTTCTCTTGAATCGGTCGGGTGTGACCTATGTATGGTATGGTTATCCTAAAATTCTTGATTTTCATTCGTTGATCAAGTTATTTTCTTCCAGGGACATAATTATACATCAATGTACAACATGGTGACTTTATAGGGATAGAATGTGTTTGTCATGGTGAGAATTATCACAGGTCGTCCTAACATATTTCTTATGTTGAATTACTTAAATTAATATTTTTGGGTTCAGACAGTTTTATCAATGTTCCATGGTCATCCTTCATGGTTAGGAGTAATTTCACATTGCCCACATGGATTCCAAGGTGTGTCGGAGTTATTAAGTGCTACATGCTCACAGTTTATAGAACCTCACCGCAAGCACGTGACTTGAACCTACTAGAGGGTAGTACCCGGTGGCACAGTTTGAGCGCAGTTTTCTCCATCGTGCATCAGACAGTAGGTAAGCAATGCAATTATCCCAGTATTCGAAATAAATAAATAAATAATATAAAGTAGGTTGAGTTAAATTAAACATATTTTTGTAAAATTTATAATAATAATAATAAAAATAATATGATTTTTAATAATAATAATAATATTATTATTATTGTTATTAAACTGTTTACAAAATCCATTTTAATTTAATTTAACCTAAATTATTTTATTTTTTTATTATTTATTTTAACATTTAATTTATTCATTTATTTATTTTGAATACCGAGATAGATTCATTGCTCGCCTACCGTCTGACACACGGTTGAGAAAACTATGCCAAAACCATGCCACCCAGTACTTATCGGTTTTAGGGTCACATAAAGTGTTTGTCGCGCAGTTCTATTAACTACGCATGAGTCACACGCCATAAATCTGACACACCAAGGAATCCATGTGGTAACCGCATAGTTACAACTAACCAAGCGAGATGACTGTGAAAAAGTGGAAACATTATCTGAAAACCAAAATATTAATTAATTAATTAAAAATAAGAAATCTGTTAGGTCGGGGTGTGACACACATGGGGTCTTACAAAACTATCATAGTCACAGCTCATTGATTCATTCTGAATCCCATCACCTGTCGATGATAAAATAAGCCATATTATCATATTGAACATGTCCTAAAATCCCAGTCCACCCCACCAATTCCCTAATATCACATAGTCCTACAACTCAAGGACACTCCCAAATAATAGTCATCTAAGAGCCTTAGCATCCAGATTCCATGTGGATTATAATTTCTATAACCGATACCTACATCCCATTTCACATATCTTAATGGAGATCTATAGTAATGTACCTAAAGAAACCACATATCTAGGATGAATTCATCATAAGTATGTTCATTACCACAATACTCATCATTCTCAACTGCATCATCAAGAGTTCACTCACCATCACACACAATATGTTTAATATTTTTCATTACTGTTTATGGTTACTAATAAATCAATTTAGTGCTCAAATGACCTTAGTAGAACTATCTCAAGATACCCATATATCATATCATAGTCTAATACATCATATATGTCCCTCATCAACTCATGAAACATTGGCCCCCTTTATAACATAGTAATCATGTAATTGTAATACATAAAAGTACTAAGGATCAGATGTTTTTATGGTAGAATACCCAACACTATCCAATTTAATCATACCAAGACACCCCCAATCACTATCAATATTCCCTATCTTATGAAATACATGTGGGTTATAAAACCCATATATAAAAAAGCTTTTGATTTTATATGAAATGGACCACCGACCTCAATCGTAAGGATATCACCCAATTAATGATCCATATTACCATGGACAAGCCTATCAATGCCTCAACTGATCTAATATTAACCCCTAATACCCATTAATATTACATATGATATAAATAATTAAATTGATATATATATTTAAATTTTAAAAAATCATATTCTATATAGTAATAATTAGAAAAAACATATCATGTATATCCACCAGAATGAAACCATAACCAGAAATTTGTTTAGGGCCTTTCCACACAATCAACACCATCCAATCTAAAATAATGATGATATGAATCCATGGAAATAAAAATTTATAATAAATTTACAAAAATCCTTAAGTAAAATAATATAATGAAAATAATTATTCAAATGGTAAAAAATATTTTTTTTATCTTCCAAGGACACCCTTTATCCAATTTACATGAAATAACTGTCTCCCTCGGTTGAGTCCACCATAATATAGTGTAATTAATTTTAACTGAAATTCAAAAATTAATGAAAATAAATTTCTATTAATGAAAAAGAAACATAATGGAATAGAATTAAAAATCATACCCATTATATCTTTAATAATTCTCCATAATCCATCCATTCACAACGTGGATCAAGAGAGAAGAAAGGGAGGTGGAAATGTGAATGAATTGATTATCCCTGGATCACAAAACCACTGAAAACCCATATGGTTTTTGTCTAGTAATAGATGAAAAATTTCCCCACGTAAAAAAAACCATGGCCCTCATCATGGTGTCAAATAATAGTATTGTGATTAGAGGACATTAAAATCATGATATTCCCACACTATGATCAGTGTTCATGACGCAATGTCCTCCAATATAGAAATCCGGTTTGACAAAATGTAGAATAAAGTAATATGGAACCCTATTACTCATTCATCCCATGGTGAAACATCACTAGTAAAATATGGGAAAACCATTTTGGATCAATTTACAACTACAACCAAATTTTATATAATGTGAACTAATATATATATAGCTTATATTTATCTCCCAGGTCACCCAACACATCCTCAATGTTAACCTGAGAAAATGAAACATGTAATGAGCCTCATTCCACATCCAAGAAACATGACATTATGATATTTAAAAACATAGATACTTTAGAAAAAAAATTCAAAAATTTTCCCTTTCTCCAGATGAAAAAATGAAAAACAAAATAAAACCTAACAACCTGAATATCTTTCTAGTGTTTAAACTTATTCTACGATTATTTATTTCTTCCATATTAAAAAATATTATCTAGTGGTATCTTATTTCTGAAATCCTAATATGTCCAAATAGGTTTTCCCTAAGAATCAATGATGTTATTATTATTTTTTCATGATTTATATGAAAATATAAACGTATAAAATTTTGGTTTATTCCCAAATAAATTTTTATAGTTTTATGATTTACTATGGTTTAATTGATTTAATTCTAAAACAAGGTTTTTCCTTTCATAGTTTTTCCTCACTTTTTTGGTTATTAATGACCATCTGACTAATGATGGTGATAGGAAAATATGATAAAATACACTTATTTGTGGAATTTTCCTCATTGGTAAGACCTTTAGAACATAATAGGTGTGATAGTCCACCCCATGTGGTCAAGATATAAGAGTGAGAGCTAATTTTCGGATGACAGACTCTTATATTGTGAGATTTTATTTCGAGTGAATAATTATTATATGAAAATTATGGATTAGTGATACAGTGTTCAATTATATTATTTAAATGTTAATATGTATTTTAATATATATTCTTATCATATGTTAAAAAAGTATTCCCCATAGACATAAGATTAGTGATTTATTAACCACACTTGATGAGTGTGTAATAAATTTATTTGGCGGTTCCTAGAGCACCATATAGATTATATTAATTTTATTTCATCAAAATGGAAATAATGAGTTAATGATGTATTGTTCACCCTCGATTCCAACCAATGTTTAGATCATCCACATAAAATTAATGGTTGGTGATATATCATTATGGGTTAAATTTAATAGTTTTACATTATTTACTAAGGATATATAAATATCATATATCTTTCATACGAAGAATCATCATTTACTATTATTATTGTGATGGTTATAAATCATTCATCGATACAATTAGATTATATTGTATAATTCACAGGGTAGTTATCAAAGGGATGACACTCATTTAATTTTTTCTTATATGATGTGGGATAATTGATTGTGTCATCCTAAATAGACTTTATAATATTATTCAATTAAACCACATTGACACCAAAAGAAACAACTCATTTATAAAATTATTTATCTTTTGATAACTCTCTGGTATGGAAATATATTATTTACATATACTATTATTAATTTATATGTATAATGAAATTTTATTTTCAATTTCATTAAAAACATCATTGGTGGTGGAATATTATGTTTTACTCACACTGTACGCAATATCCCTAATGCCCGATAAATATTCAGGGTTTTAAGAACATGTAATGGTCCGATCCATATGTCTTACGAGTGAAAATATATATAATGGTAGGAGATTAGATACAAAAATGGTTTCAGACTCAAAAACTAAAATTATTATAGTTTTTATTATCTTTTATATTTTTAATAATATTAATACTATTAGATAATTGGAATCTTCCATTTTAATTATTTTAACTTTTTACAAGGTTGTATATTTCATTTCACGAGTGTTGATCTACTGCATTTTTTCCTATCCTCATAAAATATTAGTCATTACAGTGCTGGTATGGATTCAAATACATTAGTTGTTGGGTGGATTTTAGGTGTGGATACACCATTTTCAATACCCTCCACATATTCTACTTGTGTAGTTGATAGTTTAATATTTTATGGATATCTAAAACCTAGTTCCTAAATTTGAAAAAAGGTTTTTACCCATTTTTATAGGTGAATATATATATAATTTTTTGTATGGATACATAAACTTTTTTATTCCATTTAAATAGTGTAATGACCCTCAACATTCATGTTGTTTCTATCAATAAAATATCTGATCTAATACATTTCTCGTTGATTACATATTTACTCACGTAATAAAAATATAGGACCAATCATCCATAGTGTATTTTTTTAATATTAGGTCAGAATTATTTTTTAATTTTTATGTATTTCACAAGTAAAATATTTCATATGTTGATCAAAATTGTTTATTATTGATGCCTTCATTTATGGGTCCTTTTATTAGGGTCCCTTTTCACTTATACAATAGTGGGAGGCCTCTCAATAAAATAGTGTTAAAATGATTCATATTTTTTGGATGAGATGATAAAATGGAATCTCATCCTACATAGAGGTTTTTCAAGAACATTGGGAACCTCATATAGATTTAATATATATTCATCACATTCATTATGATAAAAAATAGCTACACATGTCAAATAATTAATTGATTGTAATAATTTATTTTATTAGAACTCTATATATATTAGTTGTTGAATGATATATAACATGACACTATAATGTTTGATTCAAAATGAGAATGATGATTGTGTTGTGATTCTAGGATCTACCACTAATAGTGACATTTCACATATCCCTATTAAATGAATCATGTAATATTTTTATATGAGTGATTTAATTTTTTGTGATTTAATTTATCAGGTAATTTGAGAATGGACACTTTTGTTACTTTTAATGTTGTATAAGCATGTTTAATGGGGTTTACATTTCTTCTTAATTTTTCAAGACCAATTCCAACCAATTTATTGTATGTAATATTATAATAATTTTTGATATGTATTTATCAATGGTTTTTATTATACATATATGTTTGAGTTCTATTCCAAATCAGGATTCCGAATGTTTTGTGTCATGTTTATTTTTTATACATTACTTGTTTATTAGTAGGAATATGGGAAGGTTTACTAGATGTTTTGTTGGTTTTATTTATTGGATATTTTTTTATGTTAATCTAGACATGAATCAATTTTTACATTTAGCTCATTAATTTTATATGTGAGGGCTTCCCAGATGCTTGAGAGCTATGAAATATTTTGGAGCACCTATATTGAGTGTCCCAGTCTATTTAATATTCTAATGTACATTCAAGTGATGGATCCACATTATATGGGGAATATATAATTTAATTACCCTTAAGTAATCTACTAGTTAGAGTGGTAAACACATTAGATATCACATGTAGTAAAATAATCCTCTATTATTAATGTGATATTTTTTTGTAGTTAAAATTTCATTGGTCAATGATCATTACATGCTTATCAAGTTTCCATGAAATTTTTTCCACTTTTCAGGTTTCATCAAGGTAAATGATGGAAAACATTGTTTTTTGGGGAAAGAAATAAAAATATGATAAATTATCTCTAGAGAGTGCCTATAAATATTTTCTAACAGATATGGTTTCATAAAGGAAATACCAAAATCATTCATAAGAGGACATGAATTAAATTTTTAATCACCATATAAAGGTTTTATTATAATTGTCCTTATCCTAGGTTAAATATGATACAATTGTATGATATTTCAAATATATAAAAAACATGATATCTATATTTTATATGATATATTATTTTGTTTTAGTGGGTTGGCATTATAAAATGTGTATGGGGTTTATTCTAAAAATTGATTATGTTTTATATGGTAGGTTTTACTGAATATTTATTTAACGATCTTACCTTTTAAGGATAAGACTATAAATATCTCGTCTAATGGAATTTATTGACATTTTGACTTGTTTTTTCATTATAAAATTTGGATCATGTATCCAATTAGTTTCCTACAAGATTTGTTACATTAAAATGGAATTTGGTTCCTAAAAAAATTCACCATGTAATAATGTATATTAGGTGGAAAATATATATTAAAAATTTCATATCCCATAAAGTACTATGTTTTGGAAAATTCATTATATGAAAAATAACATATAGTGAATAATAATTCAAATACAATTGCGGCGGGATGTATGAAATTGATGTTGTTTAAAAGGGTTTCATTCTAGAAAAACAATATTGGGTTACCACATAACAATATTTTACAAGAAAGGATAACCTATTATCTTACAATAATAAGTGATTTCTGTATAATAAACATGATAATGAAATTGATATATCATTCATTAATCATATGAAATTAGCGATATGCATGATTATTTCTTGTTTGGAATATTTTTACACAGATCATAATATTAAATTATTCTAATATATATATTTTTCTAGTTTTTATTATAATAATATTATTCAAATATATGAAAATTTATGCATTGTGTTTTAAGATTCCACATTCTATTAAAAAATATTTTTTAATTTATAATTTTTTCTTAATTTTTTATAATGTAATCTTATCTAATTGTTTTATGAAAATAATAAATTATACTAGTAAAGACTAATGTTATCCTAAATGAATATGATAGGAAATATCAAAAATATTTAAATGGAATCGTGTGTTTGTGTTTTACTTATTATAATTCTTTTTTTATTCTTGATGTAACATTTTTCTGATATTTATTTTCATAATTCATAAATGTTTTATTTTTATCGAAATAAATCAATATATTTATAAAATGT
Organism: Viscum album; assembly: GCA_963277665.1. Taxonomy (NCBI): domain Eukaryota; kingdom Viridiplantae; phylum Streptophyta; class Magnoliopsida; order Santalales; family Viscaceae; genus Viscum; species Viscum album. The sequence continues at coordinate 651,396,366 of OY728126.1, forward strand.
TTATCTATAATCAATTATAGAATATGAATACACCAGTTTAATATGTTTCACTAATGGAGATGATATTTTAATGGATGTTACAATATTCTTCCTTCCCAATGCTTCTATTTTTAAAATACATTTTTATGAAGATAATATATTAAATGAAGAATATTGTATGGATATTTTATGCTGATATAAAAAATTTTATTTCTATATTATCTATATAACACTTATAATAATCTTAATTTAACTCATTAAATTCATGTGTACAAGATAATATCATCCAAATAACACTATAATAAGAACATATGTTGGTTAAAATTTTCAAGAAAATATAGTATCCGGTTTTTTAAAATACGAAATTGTTAATCAGAAATACTCTATAATGTTCTAATATGGGCTATAAATAATAAAATATATATTAAAGAACAATAATAATATTAAATTTTAAAAAAAATTATTCTTTTTTCTACTATAATAATGACTACACAAGATTTACTGACCATTGAAAGGTGTGTGATGTTAATGAAAATTTTTTATTAATGGAAAAATGTAATTTAGTATCCATGGGAACACTACCAATATAGATTAAATAATAATATGTTTTTTCAAAATCATTGGAAAGAACTACTCTAATGATTTAATAAAACAAGAAAATAGATATATATGAGTATATGTAATAATACATTACTAATTATAAGTTTCTATAATGAACTACTAAAATCACATTGATCAAGTTTATACATTCAATTAATACTTAAAATTCATTTATTATTCATTTCATTGAGTTTAAATTATTTATATGTCGTTATAGTATGTTGTATTAATAATATGATTTTAAATTATACAGTGTAAAAGTGGGTTCTTTCATTTCTAATTAAAATATAACATGTATTATCAATGTAATTGAATTTATACATGATAAAAAATTCTTAATTGAAGTGGTACTTTTAGATAACAATGATCATTATTTTTTTGTAACTCATCATCAATAGAATTTTACTCTTTCTGAGATCTAAATATATTGAGGATTAGATAGGTTTTCAATAATATATTATAATTTATATATATATAATAATTAGTATCCGGTTTTCTATTACATCATGTGTTCTTTATTAGATTTTAAATATCTTCAAGTCAGTATCTCATAAAATCAGGTTTTGAAGGTTTATTAAAAAAACTAAAATAAAAAAGGAATTTTTATAACTATTACTTTTATTCAAATCATAATCCTTTTCATTATCTTATCTTATGCAATTATTGGATTATTATCATTTTATAAATCATGAATGATGTTACTTATTTTGATAGGCCACTTAATTTCATATTATGTCATGATAGTTCTTACTAGAAAAATATGAAAGAATATAACAATAATTTTATCACTGGTCAATGGAAATTCATTGTAATACACTATAAATTATGTGAATAGTATTTAGACACTCCCACTAGTTATATTTTTACTTAATATTCTTTAAATATAAAATTTATTTATATTTATTTTTGTTCTATAAGTTGAAATTTGATTAGATTGGTTTCACAATGTAATCTATCCTTTGATATTTTGACATGTTAAACATTATGATACTGGAATTTTTTATATTAATAAGAATGCAATTCTCACATTTGAATAATAAAAATTAGTATTCTTGAGTCAGTTAACCAGATGGTTCAAATATTTGTTTCCTTTGTTAAATATATGATTTATTTTAATAAATCAAAATAAATTTTAGTTAAGGTGGAATGGAGCCTATGATACAATCCCAAAAAAAATATTAAAATATTTTAGGAATTGATGGATGAATGAATGACATATTGTAAGTAATGAATGATATTTTTTGTTAATGGTAGTGTTTAATATAGAGATAATCATCATATATCTTAAAGAACCTAATTTATGTAATTGTATGAAATTCAAACATGATAATGGATTGTGTTTTATACCTTGAAATAGTGAAGAAAAATTTATAATGACATTTCATCAAAATTAAAAAAAATGAAAAAGGGTCATTTTAAGAAGATAATTGGATTCCAAAATTATTCAAAGAGAGAAATGGTGGAACATGAATGATAAATGGATAACAATAATTAGTCTAAAAATAATTTTAATTTTAATTTATGAATTATGGAAGAACATTAATATTAAGAGAGATTTTATAATGATATGAAATAAAAAGAATGATAAAAATTAAAATATAAATAAAAAAGGTATATGGAGGAATAATGTTTTTAAATTGATTAAAATTTATTATTTAAGGTATTAAAAAATTAGAACGAACAATGAAATGGTTGTTTGATGGAAAAAAATGATTGTGTTAGTTTTTTTGTACTAATAAACCAAATTAAGATGAATTAATGGTGGTTTCTGATAAATATTTATTTGAGTTGTATAAGATTCATTTTCTCAATAATAAATTTAATCATATTAAAAATATGTGATTTGGAGGATAATATTTTATCTCTAAGATTTTTAATCTCACTAAATACTTCTTATATTATAAAAGAATTATAATTTGATAAAGTTAATGAATTCAATCAAATTCATTTAATGCAATATAGATTATAGAAATATTAAAATTTCTATAAACATGACTATAAAATATAATGTTATTATACAAAAATGACTAAAATTTGAGGAAATAATATAATCTAGTGATCCACTAATATAAACTCATTACATAATTATTTAAATTATAGAATTTGATGACATTATACATGTAAATGTTCATAGAGGATACCTCATTTACTGGGATATGGTATATATTTTAATTTAAAAAAATTATTTTTTAAATAACCATATAATTCTGTACATAAATTAGTTTCTATAAAAATTAGCTTACTAATTAATCTAGTGTGAACAAATGATTATAAGGAAACAAATAATTCTACTGTGTTGTTGAATCATGATAAATTACATTGAAGACTTAATAATAAATATTGTACATAGACAGAGGGTTTCAAATAACATAATAGGTGAGTCATATAATATATTAATGTATAAATAATATATTTAAATCCATTTTATATTTTTATTAAATTATAAAATAATGATTATTGATTATTGTGAGGAAATGATTAAATATCATAATGTTACAAGTAATACAATTTATATTGACGGTTAGTAACATAATATTATTAATATCATTTAATTATATCATGATATTTTTTTCTACTAAATTAAAAAACGATAAATGTGTTTTTGAAGATAATTCAAGTTTATTTGTTTCGTAGAAAAATGATCATCTTAATACTTTTTATTGGGATTATTTTATTCTAAAAGTATCCTATTTTAATGTTATTTATCTAAATATATATCCTTTTGGAATAATATTCCAGGATGTTAAAGATTTATATTAAAATATATTTTGTCTTAGTAAAACAATTTTCTAGAATCTTGAGTTAAGGGTTTAATATAATAAATTATGTGATCCATATAAGAAATATATTCTGAAAAATTAATCATATATATTAATAAACAATTCAAGCACAAGATGTCCATTATATATTTTACACAAATACTCTTATTAACCAACTAAAGTGTTACATAAAAATGTAATGAGGTATAATATTTTTATTTACTACTATACTATATAATAGTGGGTATACATTCTTTCAACTAAATTCTCGTCTTTCCTATAGTGAAATGTTGGTCCAAATTTGGAATGGAAAATGATTTTAAAAATTACAAGTTCTCTTATTTTATATTTCCATAATTAATATTTTAATATTTTAGATGAATAAATGTTTTATTATCAAAATATACAATGTCCATGTTCACTATCATATAATGTTATTCCCGATATGTGGAATAATTGAATTCAATAGATCGAAGGGATCATAATGAATAATAAAATGTTATAAAAAAATTTAATGGAATAATTTTTCAGCATTTGAACTATGTTTTAAAATGGTATATTCAAAAATAATTAAAAATAATTACATAAAAGAATTCTAATTTTTTGAATCCCATTGTTTTTTATTTGAAAGTGTTTTTATATAGTTTTTATTATAATACAAAGAAAAATATTAAAAAATTGAATTCCTAATTAGTTGATCATTTTTTTTGGTTTCTAAACCAACATCATATCAATAGAGTTCATATTAAATGGCTAATGTTTATATAAGTGTTCGTACATGTCAATTTTTATTTGAATAAATCATTAAACTAAAAAATTGTAATGAAATATTTTGAAAATAAAATATATTATATAAACTCCGATGGATGACAAAAATTGCATTGTTTCCTAATTAAAATAAAATGATTAAATTTAGTATAATAGATAGCATTACCATCCCCAATCGTAGAACACACACCAAAATCATTAAATTGATATAATAATAGGATATATTAAATATATTATCTAAATAATAATTTAAATAGAAAATTATTATGAAAACACTAATATCATGTCAGAGGTCGGACTTTGTGATATTTATGAGGCAAAAATAAAACCTATTTTGGTTTTTGAAATGCACGACAAGTTGAAATAATTCACACATAATAATGTATAAGATTCGGAAATCCCACACTGATGATATGTAATTAAATGGAGAAATTTTCATAGTCAAAAATTTGTTGGGTGAATCATTATTTATTTTTTTAACAATTGAATTTTTTGGTTAACAATTTATCAAGGAGAAGGAATTAATTTTGGCATTGAATTTTAATGGTTTTCTATATATTATTTTATGAAATGGTTATTTTTGGATAACATAGTTATATGAAATTTAAACATAATCAAATAGTTGTTGATATAGAATTCCTTAATGAAGTAGTATTTAAAATAAGAAATGTTATGAAACCAATAATATTTGTGTTTAAAATGACCAAATATATTTTTGGGCTATAAAAATTCATTATATGGGACTTATTAAATCTCATTTTTTATAATATGATATTATATGATTATGTTTAATTATTTTTTTTGGAAAATTTAATTTGAATCCTACCATATTTAGTTATTATTATTTCAGGGATATACTAATGTTGAAAATATATATGGGTGATGTCATATTGGGATTATTGGGTCATTCCCACTATAATATCTAATTAAATATATTGAAAAATGTGTTTGGTATGAGACTCAAAGGGAAAACATGACGTTCCCCAGACAAGGACTATCAGATTTGAGGAAAAAACATATAATTTAAAAATTAACATTGATAAAAATAGAGATTATCTAATATAAATAATGAAAAACATCACATTAGAATTAAAACAGATAATAATCAATCAAAACATAGATAATGTTTTGGTTTAGATTATTTGTGCACCACATACATGTTATACAAAATAAATAAATTAGAAGATTTATCCATAATAAAACCATAATGGGCTCCCTTCAAGGAGTTTTATAGGTTTAGTTCACATTTTTTTAACACATTCATTATAAAAATATTATTACATGATTCTTATACTTAAATATATATTAATAAAACAGGGTAATAGAAAGGTTGTAGTGAATTTTGAAGAATATGGTTATACTAAAAACAAGAAAACATAAACATGGTATATTTTTTTATTCCCCACAATGAGATCTGAAAATCCATTTGTTCTAATAATAATTCATGGGAAATCCTAGTGAACTAATTAATAATGTGGTGAGATAAAAATCCCATTAAAGGGATAAACATGTTTGAGATGAAAAACTTGTGAATCAGTATTATAACATGATATTATAAAACATAAGGCTTGTGAATAATCCCATAGAATAATTACATAAAGAACATGGTATCATAAGATCTTGTTATCTTAAGAAATGTGTATGAATCAAAAAACATGACATATACATGATTTAAGGATAGATTCACAAAAAATATAACATTATGGAAGATATATCCTAAGGGATTATGTTTACTCCTTAATCATCTAGATATTGTGTCATTAGACTAACTCTTTAACCAAGGCATTGGATCACTATCTAGGTGCACCCATAAAAACATATTTATGATTTATGTGTTCCAAATAATGGGAATCCATCAGAATTCATGGCATTAGAACTACCCACAGAAATAAAATGGGCTACATATTCACTATTCATATCATATTTTAATGGAATATTATAATTAATTTATTAAAATAATTATCAGTATGAAAGTATTATCCCATTAAATGCATTGAGAATAAATTATATATATATATATATATTAAAGATATATGTACATAATTCAAATAACAAACATGACATCAATGGTATTTTTCATTTAATCAAATACTATTCAAAAATATTTTTGAGAAAAATACCCTTTTCACATTGATTAATTTAAAAGCATATAATCTAAGATGGAAAATGATTTTGAAAGATTACATTAAGCATTTCTTGATGATAATGTTTCTTCCATTTGATATAATTTATATAAATAATAAAATTATAAAAAATTATTATTATTTTATTTAAATAACCATTGAAATATAAAAAATAAAACATTAAAACATTTACAGTTCATGATGGCTGAAGAGAATCATTCAGGAAAAATATGTAAAAAATAAAAAGATCCCTTTTGTATTTTTTTTAAGAATAAAAAAATATAACTTTTATAAGAAAACCCTGGTATATTATTCTGAAATATGTTTTAAAAAATAAATAAATCATCATAATGAATTTAAAAATGCATAGTAATTTTTTTAAAAACCATTTTTGAAATAATAGATTTTAATAAAGATTTATTATCAAGTGAAGAGAGAAATAATGTCATATTTTTCTAAAAAAATCTATAGTTTTATTTACCATATAAAGTAAAATGATACTATTACTTGAAAAATTCCTTAAAACCAATAGGATATGAAAATGAAATGTTTTTAATATACAATTTTCAAATATGTTACATCATTGTAAATTTAAGAAGAGTAAATCTTGATTTAATTGAGATCCAAACATAAAAGATTTTCAATTCATTATATTTGGAGTTTAAAAATAACCTAAATGATTGAAATTGATTATAACCTAAAATCACATTATATATGAATTATTAAATTTATATTACGTAATGGGTTAGTAAATACACCATTAAATATTAATTATGTTCATAAAAGAACATATATCAAAAGAAACATGTTTTTGATGAATCCTCTACAAAGATCATATCATTGACATAGGTGTTAAACGAAGGGGAATTTATTTGTATGTAATAACTTTTTTTATCATTGGTTTTATTCCATAACATTTATACTTAAGCTCTTATAATGTTCTATTTTTTGTTAGACTCTAATATTGGGATGTGGGTCAGTTGGTTTTGTATCTATGGAGAATGGAATATGGGAATTTTAAGTTGTATGTAGGTAAATTACACATGCTGTAATCAAAATACAAAACATGTATCGATTACATTATTTGTAATACTTTGGGAATAACCATTCACATAATGTAAAGGGGGTTTCCCTTTGGAAAAACACTATGCTCTGCACAACGTGTAAATCATTTACATGTCATGTAAATGCTTGAGTATTTTTTTAAATTGGAGGAAGGGCCCACTATTTTTTTTTGATTTAATGCCACCTCCTTTCTCTAACTCACATATGATCATCCTAGGATATATTTTCTATGTTCATCCACCACTTTTCCTTCTGATCTCTCATTTAAGATCTGACAATCTCTATGGAAGCTCTCCATTATGTAATTCATTCCATTAGCTTCATTCTCAGTTTAACATAATATATTTTACAATATTTTTGGTCTGGATTGGATAACCTTTTTTCATTACCTTGATCTATTATGCATCACATGTAAAATATATACCATATTAGAGGGTGATACAATATGAGAAGGATCATACAGGTACATGGTAGGAGGTTTTTAACTCATAACTCATGATTCATAATATTATAAATTGTTGTGTGGGTGCACAAATTTCATCTGGAATTGGTTGTACAATTTAAACGATTTTATTAGAGTCATAATTTTTTTTTCTAATTCCCTTTTTAAATATTTAATTCAATGTTGTTGGTTACATCCAATGCAGGCCTACTCAATAATGGGTGCTTTCGTAGATATGATATTAGTAGCTTTTTTATAATTTAAGTGTCACCATTCGAGTGAGCTATGACTTGGCCTTGTTAAATGTGATTGTTAAATTTAATGAATGACATCGTGAATTCATTTTATATTGTCTAACTACACATTACCCTCCTAAGGTAATTAATTTTACATGATAAATAAATATAAAATGAAATGAAATGTATATGAATTATATATGTCCTGGCCTTATGAAATCTAAATCAATTTTTTTTTCATGTTCGTATCCTCCATGCCACTTATGATGGATGGTATAATATTGAAACTACAGAATTAAATATTAATTAAATTAATGAAATGGTTTCAGGACCCTTTGCCTTATCACACTAATTAATGGACATGGCATGAACATTGACATAAAAAATTGTATGACTATTACACAGTCGTGATTAATAAATGAATAAATGTATTTCTCATAATTGTATATGGACCATGAAATATTTATAAGAGTGGTCATACTTGAAAATGATTTTGGATTTTGAAGGGAATTCATTGTGAAATCATGGAATCCATTCTGATACAAGGATGTCGGTTTCCATGGTAGAGACCCGTGTTGGAACATGTTACATGTGTATCAGTGGATACAAAATTTGACATTGCAGGATCCCAACAATACTATTAGAAGATTCCTTTGATACATTCATGGATCCATCATGAATTCTATGGGCATAGGGTTCCTTGGTTACTCCATTTGTCTTAGCCATAGATTATCTTATATTACATTGGATAATTCCTTGGACTTAGTTAGACCATATTATTGATGAATTCCTTGGATAATTTGTTATGGGACACCCTCCTACCCCTTATATAGGATACTATTACTACTAAATTGGAGACACTTGTGTTCTAGGATTAATTGGTTACAAACATGGAAAAATTCACTATTATTATCATTGTGGTTTCTTTATTACATCTTGGATCCTCTACTATTACTATCACGTGGTGATATCAGGGAGGGGTATGTCTCAGACAACATTGTTATATTAATTGAAACATAATTAATTAATGAAATGGTTTAATGATAATACACTAGAAGAGGGATGAAACATGTATTTGGGTATTTATATTACTATACATATTTACTTTTATATATTCATTCTTGCACAATGTTTTATTTTATTCAACATAGACATGATGTAATAGGCAACATTAGTGGTTACATACTGAGATTTATCACACACCTTATCTGGGCATCCATTGGATTACTAGAATATTATATGTATTTAGTTTTTTATAAATGGTAGTGTATCACTTCATAACTGTGATTTCATGATTTCTTAAAGTAGAGCTTGTAGTGGATGATTGAGATTGAGATGAGGATGCTTGGGATAGTTTTTGGATTCATTTGATATATATTTTAATAGAATGTATTGTTTTTTGATTTGTATGAATGTTTTTAAAACATTATAGATAAATGAAATATCATTTGAAACTTTTTTATATTTATATCAGTTTCATCAATTGTATCATTATTCATATAATTTTCTATTATGTTACCAAATTACATACAATTTCATCTATTACATATGTCTTATTATATTAATGTCATCCACAATGTTACACTCTGGTAAAGATTGAATAGTCTCCACATAGACACACCCTAGTACCTCACTTATTTTCAGTAACCTATAGTGTTTCGGGAGAAGTGATTCAAACCCTGTGGCCCACTGTGGTCGGGGCACCTTTAGTGGAATTCGGGTCTTGAACATCACAAAGTTGTATCAAATGGTTTTTCCATTCATTCTTTTCTATTTGGATTCAATTATTAGAAGAATTTTAATTCATGGAACTTGGTCATAAGACGTGCTTTGGTGTCCATAATCCATATTCGGGGTATAGAATGAGTTACCTGAATTATAACTATTTTCCAATTTTCATATTACATAGGATATCATATTATTGTTAGGAGACGTATATGTTATGTGGGTTTTAATATATTTATTATGACTGAGGGTCTTATTTCATCCTTTTCCTAATGATATGATCGAAATGAGAATTGTTAGACGAATAATTATAAAAACCTAGAATTCACGTTTCATGCATATTTCAATGACATTTAGGTTTATTTCACTATTTACATTTATTGATGTTTCTATGATTTTTGAGTGATGTTGTGGAAGTTATATTATGCATTTTATATTCCTTGGATATAATTGATTGATCACCAGTTTCACTTCATGAGGTGTTATGGGCCTTAGTGGGTTGGAATGCATAATTTATCTAGTTGAGCTATTTGATTAAAATCAAATCGATGTCATTTTTAGTGATACGATGTATGGTCCCTGATTCACTAGTAGTGGATACCCAATTTAAATTAACATGGATATGTTTTATACAAAAATAATGATTGTAAAAGTGAGACATGGGTTCTAAAATGTGATGGTTTCATTTATTTATCCCTCGTTATCATGTTTATGAAAGGTAATGGAATGAACCTACAAATTAAATAATAAATGAATTAAATTGTTTCTAGTAAATGTTGAGTCTAGGTGATATTGAAGCTTCATAAAATATAAACCTTGAACATAAACATGAGTAATTACTAATACCTGGATTTCTATGTAGGTATTTGATTTATAATATTGTGGGTAGTGAGCCTTTATTATGTTAATCCTCAACTAGTATATATATCTACCTACATTATGTTTGTTCTTAAGAAATTTCAAGGTATTTTTAGAACAATACAACCATGATTTCCTCGTTTCATGCACCAGGATGGTGGTGACGACCCTACTCCCGACATAGTAGACCATGAGCTACCAGTATTACATCCAACAGTGAAACTTAAGGGACTACCTAATATTACCAATATAGGATCTAACTCTTAGGTTTGTGATATTTTCATAAATTTTATGTAGTCTATAAAAGGTTCTATATGGGTTTTACCTATGACGACTGATCTAAAACGTGAGTTACAGTAGTAGTATCCTCCTACCATCTCAGGGGATGATGGTTCACAATATGCAAAGTATTTTCTAGATTCCACCTTATCAATAATTTAGCATCTGGAGATGCATATAATGTGTATTTTCATGTTATCCACATGCATGCCATGTGATTCGGCCAAGAGTTGGTGTGATTTAGTTACCCAGGCTGTTCACTATCAGGGAATGGAATGGGCTGATTTTCAGACTTTCTTCTATGATAATGTTTTTCCTCATATATTGAGAGATGATAGAGGAAAATATTTTATTCATCTATAGTAGTTTTATATGTCATTTATTTAATATCCTACAAGTTTCATTGAGTTTCAGAACATTTCACTACTTCTAGATGGTGATGAGATTTCGTGTTCAAGATGTTTTGAGGAATGGGTCATGCATTCCATCTGTACACATGTAAATATTTTAGAACTACATAAATTCACTAAAATAGTCAATTACAATCGTATCATTGAGATAAACATGAGTTTCAACAGTTTTACATAGAATATGATACTAATTTTATGGTAGGGGAATTGTTCTTCAGGTAGAAATAATCATTCCCTCATGGATTATCATTAGGGAGGTGGCATCAGGAGTACCCATTTTGGATGCTCTATGGTGTGTCAGCATTGTGGACAATAGGGGAACATAAAGCCTTAGTGTGATAGATACCCTCTTGAGTTTCGGGATTTTGGATATATATAGAATCATTATATATTCTGTTAAATAATTCCATCATCTTCAATTGGATGAGGGTTTTCACCAGCTCCACCTTTTATGGGAACGTTATTTGACACTACCTTAGTAGGGGAGTTTGATTTGTACTAGTACGAATTGCTGAGGAGGATGTTTATGCTATGGTATCTATACTCCTAATAACTTGTAGTTCCAGTATTATAGTTTTGATCTTGATAATCATGTTTCTGAAAAGGTATTTTGATTATGATAGTTGAATGATTTACTAGTGATACTCGAGGATTAGGTTACAAGGCCATCTATAGTAATAAGGATTGTTCCAGTCAACTCCACTATAGTTTCCAATTTATTTTATATCAGTTATTCACACTCTATCACATATTTTTTTTAATGGAAATTATTTTGATGGTAATATAGTATTATTATAGTGTAATGATCCTAGAAACATAAGTGGGAATATGGTTGGAGGAAATAATCCAAATTAGGGACTTTCCCCTTGAATTATGTTGTATTCCATTCTTTTGAGACCTCATTGTTCTCAAAAGGACTGGATTTTTAATTTATTCCCATGATGTATTTCATTGTTTTGAATCACTCCATTCTAGACTGCTATCACTATAAGGTATCAATTACATAAAAAGAGGGATCTAGTTATTACCCAAGGGTGAGAGGGATGTCCAAGATCGTAGATCTAGACAACAACATCTTATGATATGAGTAGTGACCATCTAGAAATCCAACATCTTCATTAAGTACCATGTTTTACATTAAGGTGAATTACATTTGGTAGTAGATAGTTTTAGGGGTATTTTTCGGACAATGTTTCTACCTTTACTCCAGAAATATTGGTAGATTTTATAATTGACCTCATTATCGGAGAACCCCCTATGTCAATTACCATATACAAGAGGGAACCTATAGAGCTCTGGGAGAAGAATATGTAGTTATATGACATGGTATCGAGGGGTTCTATATACCTTAGAAAATCCTATTCTAGTTCACCAGAAATATTCTCCACGAAGGTAGATGGTACCTTTCACTATTTCTAGTTAAGGAAAGCTCGTAGGAATCGATCAATCCTATAGGGCTAACCAAATTTGTAAATTTATATAGAATTAGAAGACATAACTAAAAATTAAGTATCTTGTCAGTCCATATGTCTAACCCACAAGGAAAGATGGAATGATTTAAATTTATTAAGGAATCTAATATTGAAATTGTTTGATTTTTTGATGAAAACTACAAAATAAGAGGATTGATTGTGTTGAAATTAAATATGGGGGATATAATATGTTCAATTATATTGGGTTCGTGTGTTAGGGGTTTAATTGAAAGTGTGATTATTCAGGTTTGGTGTCTGAATTGGATCAATAGTGGTCCTTGATCTGTGTATACCTCACAAATTCTATGATTATATCATTGGAATATTTATCTTCTATATTAAATCACAGGTATATGTAACCCAAAATAGTATTTAAACATAGCTATCCTTCATTGTATAATGGTCATACAAACAATAAGATAGTTAATTGATGAATCAAAATAATACTCTTCAAATCACAAGAAATGGTCATGCAATTGAGAAAATGGGAATGGAATTGATAAACTATATTTGAAAAAGATCCAAACATGAATAATGTATTCAAAATAATCCCATAGAAACATATCCCACTATAATCACATCACCCAACATAGAAAGAACTACATGATCATGCTATACATGATGAGGGAGTGTATCATAGGTACTTGAAGATTAAAGGATGTGATGAAAAAATATGAATCTTCTGGCCCTTGTCCCATTTTTTTGATTGGCCTTCAGTGGTCCGGGAGTACCATGAAAGGGAGGCTAAAGGTACCCATTTATAGGACTATCCATCAACGTTTCTTGTCGCATTGTTTTTATTTTTCACATGTTCTCGTAATCATGTTGTGAACTATATTTTATTCTCATGTAATAACTCTATGTTGTTGTCTACATGCATGAATCGCACATGATTCTTGTTTGGGAATTTGACTTCTCTAAAGATGTGAATTAGTGACTCATGATGTGTAACATCATATCATAGTATATATTACCTTCCTGACTTTTCCAGTGTATCAATTTCAATTTAAAAAGATCAAATTGTGTAATCTCATTACATGATGTGTTATCAGTGTTTTCCTAGTATCCTACCCTTATTCCACTATCTACAATCTGGTGTCATGGTGTAAAAAATGAGAAGTGGTGTGAAGGGTCAGTTTTCTCATATTTTATCATATTTTTTTTTACAAATATTCATCATTTCCTACCATAAACATAAAAAGTTTCACTTCATTCTAATTTTGGAGAGACTAATTAATTAAATATAAAACATCATTCATAATATACTATTAAATATATGCTTAAAATAGACATATGAATTATATATTGGTGAAATAGATTAGTGTCAAGATCCAGTGTCTACATTCTTAAATAAATGATATCATTAACCATCTCTGAGGAGAGAAGGTCTTTTGGAGAATCAACATTAAATCAGTCTAGCATCATGTGAGAGTTATGCCATCAAATATACCTCACATATATTTTCACTGAAAGTATGTTCTATGTGATTACATCATTATCTCATTCAGTATTATGAATGAACCTGCAATTTTCATGGATCTGAGGAATTGGTTGTTCCACCCCTCTCTAAATTCCTTTGTAGTGCTATTTTTGGATGACATCATAATGTACACTCAAACATGATTCAACCAATATAATCACAATAATATCATTTTTAGTACACTAAGAGAGAATCAACATTATCCCAAGATTCCTATGTTCCCCTTCTTGATTAGAAAATTTCAATTATTGGGTTATATTATCTCAGATTTAGGTGTCCCCATTGAGCCAAAAAAGGTATGTGCTATGGTTTCTAGGGAGCATCCCAAGAACATGTTTTATATACCGAGTTTCATGTGGATTTGAAGATATTAAAATATTTTCAAAATAGGATATTTTACGACTTTATTCACCACTTACATGTCTTAAAAAATATTTTGATGCTATTGTGGTCAGAAGAGTGTGATAAGGCCTCTTAAGTGCTGAAAGGGTGGATTTTTTAGGCAGCTATAATGTTTTTTCAAGAGTTTAGAAGTGGTTATATGGGGTTATATGATCTATTAGGTATTGGGAAAGTATTGGTGTTGATGTAGGAGGATAGAGTCTTTGCATATAGATCTCAATAGTTTTGGCCTCATGATATAAATTTCCGGATGCATGGCTATGAGATACTAGAATTTGTCTATGACTTATGTTGCTGGAGACATATTCTATTGAATTTGTAATTTATGGTGTATATAGGCCAAGATTTCCACAATTATATATTTTCACCACATGAAATTATTCTCAAAAAGTGAAGATTGTCAAAATATATTCAGTACTTCTACATTGATAATTCTTATATACCAATAAAGGGAAATTTCATAGTTGATGTTATCAGTCAAAAATCTCTGTCACAAGCTGTATGAGAAGATTGTTATGAATAGAAACTAATAGAAATATTATCTGAGTTGGATCTATAGATTCAAAGTAGTCATTAGTAGCCTTACCTATCATCATAGATAGTAACCTCTTATCCCATTGAGAATTTAAATGGAAGGTAATCTTCAGATCCCAAGGGATGGGTTCTACATAAGAGTACTTCTGAAGTTAACTTACATATGGAATGGTTTGTGTATAATGATGACATACAAAATATTTATTGATTGTATGGGTTCTTATAGATATGAGATAAGATTTGATACAAGAGTACCATTCTTTTTGTTCCGTGTTTCATCCAGAAATATCCAAAATGTAATGATATATGTGAAGTTAGTGTTTGTGTCTTGTGATGTTATATCAGATAACAGTCATTAATATTGGGTGATATACCTATCATCAGATCATGGAGAAGCTCGAGACACCTACTAAGTTGTGAAAACCGCTTCCAGTTCCTTAAATGAAATTTTGATATGTTAGAATGTAATTTGTTGTTGGTTTACCTAGGTTAACTTGTGGTAGCAACATTGTATCGGTTGTTAGTGGCCGACAAATGAAATCATCCAACATCATTTATATTTGTGAGATTTTATAAATTGATAATATGGTGTTTTTTATCTTTATGAGATCATCTAATTTTATAGGGTCCAACTTACTTTTATTTCAGATTGGTATTCTCACATTACATCATAATTATAGAAGGGGTTGGTGACATATATGGGTACACATGTACTTCTAAGTACAACCGTTCACCCAAATGATCGAGGACATTTAAAATGGATAATATAGGTTCCAATGAATATTCATTAAACATGCATCCTTGAAATCATCAATTCATGGAAAAGCTTATCCATCTTGTAGAGTTCTCTTATAATAATATCATTCAGGAGAAAATTTAGAAGGATCCCTTTGAGGCCTTTTATGGTAGGCCATTTAATTCAACGATGTGATAGATAGAGGCTTGAGAGATAGTCATACTAGATAGTCATATCATGCAAGAGAATTAGGAGATAGTCCAGCAGACCATGAAGAATCAGACTACTACTTAGATTAGATAAATATATTTTGTTGATCACCATCAATGACATCTATAGTTTGAGGTTGGGGATCATGTTTTTTTATTGGTATCTACGAGGTTAGGGAATAGATATATAAAAAGTCAAGGGATGTTAAAAATGTTCTTTGTAGGGTCATTAAAGATTATGGAGGGAGTCAGATTGGTTGCTAATCATGTGATACTACATTAGAGTAATCGTTCCACGCATAACATCTTCAACATTTCATTTCTTCACTTCTATCATGTACACACTCTCATACAATCAATAAAGATGACATTGAATTATATTTTTATACATCCTATGAGGAGAATCCAATACCCACCATTGACTAGAGCACAAAGTCACTCCATGTATGGTCACTCCTTTCAGTATGGTTTCTATGGAAGTGTGACATTTTAAATGATGAGACATGAGAGAAGTATTCCAATTTAAATACCATGCAGTTGGAGTTTTTCCCAGATAGTGTTTTTATTCCCTTTGATGTTGTACTCAGTGACGAGTTCCAATAAGGTGGAATAATCTATGAAACTAACTTATTATCATATGTCTGGATTGCCTTAATTTTCAAATTAATATATTATAAATTTATCCATTTAGTTTAGACTCAATAGTTGTTAATGGGATAGTTGGTTTGTCATTACAAAAAGGGAACATTGTGGATGTACTTTGGTAGAAGGATAATTACACACCATTTAATTGGAAAAAATAATGTGTATTGGCTACATGGTAGTTAATGGTATGGGTAGAACAATTCATGTTGTGTAAATGGTATTTCTTCAAGGGAAACCCCACACTTTACATGACCTATAAAAAATTTACACATTATGTAGATGTCATGCCAGCTTTATTAAAATAATAGGAAAAATGCATTTTTCGGATAGAAACCCACCTCCTCTCCCTCTCCCACATAGGTTATCCAAAGGAAGCCTAAGCCAGGTTCATCCAATACTACATAGCCTGTACTATATTTTATATCCTTTTGTTTCATTGAAACCACACTGGTAAGTTATTCAATCCATTAGATCTATTCCCTATTTCTTTTGGTATCTTTTGAACGATTTTGGTGTAAGACTATATAACCTATTTTGAGGTAATTCATCTATTCATTAGATATCATCTAATCTTGGACAAATTAAATGGTGATACTAAATGAGGATATTTATATGAGTATAATGTAGGTGTTCTATAACTCATCCCATAGGTTTCCTTTTTTTATAACTTTTCGTTTTGGCCTTATGATTTCATCCGGAATTGGATGTCAAATTTATAAGTCTTGATTTTAGTAATTTGAACGATGTTATATGACCCATGGTAGCATGTAATTTAAAATTGAGGATTATGTCCACAACGCTGACCACCTCATGTAGGGTTTTTCCATATTTATGTTGTTATTATTATTTTTTCCTATTAGTACCATTGTTCAAGTGAGCTATGAATGGACCTTTTTAATGGTGAGTGTTCAATTGAGTCAAGTTTATAGTTAATTCTTATTAATTTATTGAACTCCACTTTCACCACCTATGGTAATTATAATGACTTTATAAAACAATCTAATATGAAATGGAAATTATATGGTATATATGACATGGAATTATTAAATGCAAATGAATTCTTCGTTGTTTGTTTGTGGCACACCTTTCAACTTATAAGGGCAGGTAGTAGAATGAACATAATGAATTAAATATGACATAAATGAATGGAATAGTTATATTCCCCTTATCATTATCAAATTAATGAAAGTAAATGGATAGAACCTTGATATATTAAATGGAATCACTATAAAATGACAATGAAAAATAAATGAATAAAATTTAAGGATCATAATAGTATACAGATTCTGAAATCCTTACAGGAGTGGTCAAATTCAAGCTGTATTTTAGATTCCTAATTGAAATCATTGAGAAAACGTTGATTCTATTACAATACAAGAATTTTGGTTTCCTTGGTTAAGACCCTCCTTGGAAGAATATCCTGGTATATCAGTGAATGCCTAGTATGACACCAAAGGTTTAGTCCTCTACTATTACAAGAAGTCATATTTACAGTCCTTGGATAATGTAAGGCTAATATTGAAATGAGGTTCCTTGGTTACATCCTTGGGGCAAGACATAACATATATCTTTTAACCAATGATGATTCTCTGGACTTAATTTGAGAATATTATAGTGGAATCCCTTGGATGATTCTCTTGGATTCCACTCTTAACAATTACCAAGGTTATATTTACTAATATGTTGTTAACCATTATGTTATAGGATTCTTTGGATAATACATTGGAACCATTAATTATTATTACCATCATTGTTGCCTTGTTACATATTGGTAACTATACTATTAGAATCATGTGGACTTGTCAGTTATATGTATGTCTCATGTGACTTATTAACAGTAAATGGAACTGAATTAATTAATGAAATGGTTACATGCTCAAGAAATAGTTGAGGTCTGAAGAAGATACTTGGGTATTGGAATTACTACCCTTCGTTACATAGATAAATTCATCCTAGACCTCTGTTTTATTTTATATTACACAAGAATGATATTATCGAAACCACTAGTGGATGAATATTGAAATTTATCTAACCCCTTATTTAGGATGCCATTGGAATCCAATTAGATAATATGTAAGTAAAAGTTAAAAAAGGGAATTATTTTTCTTCCATAACATGATTTCTGGATTATATATGATAGAGATTGTACTATATCAATGATTTGGTGATCAAGATGATTAGGAATGTTTTTGGATTAATTTTTTCTATTTTTGTATAGAATCTATTATCTGATTCTCTTTATCCATGTTTTCCAACATTATTGGTACATGACATATCATCACTTTATTTATTTACATTTATATCAGTTGTATCTGTTGTATAATTATTTCTTACTTATTTTTTTGTGGAATAATTTTACCTATATTTTATCCAAAACATATCTTATGGGATATTATATTGATATGTTGTGTTACAAATAGTAATTAGGGAATAGTTTATCCATATTCACACCAAATTCCCTCACTTCTAGATATTAGCCTTTGGCAATTAGGGAGATTCTCTTGAGTCTATGTGGCCCATTGGGATCAAGGAACCTTCTTAGAATCTGGGTCCAAGACATTAGAGTGTAGAAAATATATATCTATATATTGATAAGAGTATAAATACAATATAAATCAATCACGATCCATTTTACACATAATTGTTTCATAATATAATAATTGTGTTTTTCCAATAACTCAATAGATAGAAATTGAGTTAAGAAACCCCTTTCCTAACACATCCTTTTCCTGGGGAACTCTTTAAAATTCTATATAGTCTCTTTTAATATGTGATTAACGTAGAATAAAATTAAATTATTAATTATATTATAATATGTTTTATTTTTAAAACATATTATTTCACCTATTTTACTATTATTTTGTTATCATTATGGTTTCAGGTGTTAATTTCTTTTTTCTTTCGTCACCAAATTTCAGCATTAATGTTCTAAATCATGTACATATTTTTAGTTAAATAATATAAAAAATTATATTAGTTTTTTAAATATAATTTACTCATTAAATTCATCATTATAATAAACATGTAATTTTCATCATAGAAAATGAATCATATCGGTTCTTGGAGATGCTAGGTCGTACCTACCAATGAGGGACATCATAATTTATTTAAAGACTGTTATGGTAATGAAGTGGATACTATATTATTTTTAATGAAGAAATATATTTTTATATAGATAATATATACTCTTTACTGATTCCTTTAGTTACCTTCCCTAAAAATAATTATTATAAAATGAATCTTATCATTTTATTTCGAAGTAATCCTTTTTACGCATGAATGATGTTATCATTTATTTCATGATTTTTATGATAATAATGTATATGATATATTTATTTATGGAATGATTAATATTTCCCTAATATAACATATTAACATAAAAATAACATTTATTAACATCCATTTATTAATTAAATGAAAAATAAGTAATATCAATTCGTGAGAAGGTGGCCCACTAGACACAGGAACATCATTATCAAATTATAAATGATGTATAAATTATGAAGGTGTAAAGAATAACATAATTAAATAAGTATAAATATATATAAAATATATTATATAGAAATAATATATATTATTATGTCGATCCATAATAAGTGGGAATGGAAAATTAATAACGTTGATTCGTGGTGTCATAATCCACTATACAAAGGATATATAGTTTCTATTGTTATTTTAGTGAGGAGGAGATGGTAGTAGGACATGAACGTAACCTTAAAAATATATTTATAAAAATAAAATTCTATTGTTTTTATACAATCACGGTATAATAATATTTTAGGTGCATTAAATAAGAAATAAAATAAAATGACCAGTTAAGAACGTTACATCTTATTCAGATGACTTATTTTTGAATTAACCAAAGGAATTCCTATGTATGATTTATGACCAAAAAGGCTTTTAGGAAGAGGAGAGGGGACTATAAATGTTATATATTAATGTATTTTAAAAAAATAATATTTATAAGAGTTTAAATGAAAGGAGGGTGGTCATCTATTATTAGTGGGGTCGAGGACACACATAGAAAATTTGAAAATATATAATTGAACACACATTGTTCTCATAAAAACAATCAGAATTGAAAATATTAAAACCGTAGAAGACATCAGTTCTTAATATTTTGATAAAATATCAATTTGAAATGTTTTAAACGTTTATAAAAATCATTATTTTAGATCAACCCACCGTAAACCCAATTTTACATTAACCACAATAAATAAGTTTTAAAATTTTGAATATTAATTATGTTAAAAAATTAAGTGAACATTATTAGATAACATAAATTATTATCATAAAAAATATAGAATCTATTTTTCCAAATTCAAGTCACATTATTGGAAGAATGTAATTTAATGTTAAACTCACTAATTTGTCAAAAAATAATTTTTCATGAAATTTATTTATAAGGTAAATATGATATCATATTAACTATGTAAAACATATTCATAAGTAAAATAATTTAAGTTCATATTTATTGATATATAATGCTTAAATTTAAATAAAATATTTTTAGTGGTTATTGTAATTATTTATAAGAGATGAACATTATTCAATTCAAATATATTTTATTAGAAGAAAATGTGTTTTATTGTATAATAATAAACTCATACAATAATATATTATTAATAAAATTTCAATATAATTAATTAGTTTTAAAAAAAATATAAAATATTTATTTTTATTTTTATCAATATGAAAAATAATTTCGTAATTGAATTTTTTAAAAAAATTGAAAAAATATAGAAATTGGTTTGTTAAACTATTTAATGAATTATAAGACATTTATGAATAAATCCATAAATTTAACTCGAGATAATATTGATATGATGATTTAAAAATTTGAATTTATTTTTTTAATTAAATTTATAAAAATTGATTGAAATTATTTTTGTAATATGTGTGGAAATTGTGATTAATTCTTTGTTTAGAAAAATATAATTTCATAGAATGTCTTTCTTTTTCGTTTAAAATGATCAAATTTTATTTATAATTATCACATAACGATTGAATATATATTATATATATATATATAGAATATATAATTTTCATAAATTTTTTATCTCTAAACATACAATCAAACATAATGGATAGATTACAATCTTAATGTTTAAATAATAATATTTTTATAGGGTATTGTCTTTCATTTTATACTTGTTTTGTGTGTATTTAAGGCTATCAAAGTTTTTAAAATAATTTACAAGGGAATATATATTAAATTGCATTGTTGTTCGATTAAATATTAATTTCTTTTTTTAATTTTAACTACTATATCCAGTATTATTTTTCTTTTTTGAAATCATAAGGTGTTAAATTATACTCCCTTTCATAAACTACATCTACATAATACTATTATAATCTTAGTAACCAATGCTTTGAATTATAAAAATAAATTTATTAGAGTCAATCATAGGAAAATTTGTAATAAAACAACCAATATATAATTGAAAAAGTTATGGAGTATAAAACACTTATATTTAAGAATTTTTCGGGAATAATTTTAATTTCTTCAATGCTTGCATAATATATGGAAATGAGTTTTAACAAAACATTATTATTATTACACCTTCTATTTAACAAAAGATTTTTATTACCTGATATTTATATTTTGGGGAATTAATATAAACAACCACATTTTAAATATTATTATTAATAGTGTTATATTAATAAATAATATTGATAAAAAGGTACTTAATTTTTTGTAATATATTTATATGTTTGATAAATAATTTTTTCAGAAACATTATTTACTAAAAGATAAGAAAACATATTTCATAATATTATAGAAAATTAATTTTATAGAATAATCATTATTTTTTAAATTATATTTTTTAAATTGGATTAGGGTTAATTTTTTGGATTTATCTAAAAATAGTAATTTTTAGATGAATTCTGAAAAACACTTATTTTCATTAAAAACATCATTTTCATTGAATGAATTTATATGGTTAATAATTGTTTTAAAATTTTATAAAAATAAAAAATAGTACAAAAATTTATCTAATAATATATATTTATTCATTTTAATAATTTTCATATTTATTTTTAATATATATACTTTTAAATATTTCATACTTTTCCTCTATGGAATACCACATTCTCATTATGTTGACAAGGGTCATTTTAAATTAAAATTTCCCGTTTATTATAATATAATTTGGTAAAATTGATTTAATATTTGTAATCATAATATTTTTTATTATATAATAAACAATTCTTAATTTTCAATCTTAATATATAGTTACAATAGATCAAAATAATTACTGTGGTTAATGATAAAATGTGTTTTTTGAATGTTAAACTATAATGATAAGGCATAAAATCACATTGAGACTTTTCAAAATCCCATTTTATGGAAAGATATTTAATTAATCAAATAAATTTATTTATAATATACATTTTTGGAAACTTTTGGAAATTTAAAAAAATTAGTCAATTTTATTCTATTACAAAATACCATGTCTATCCTCTCCCCACTTATAAAAGGCTACCCCTCTCCTCTCTCAAACAGAATTAGAAAAACCACTGGATAATGAAAGAACATCCCTAGTAAATTATTTATTTCTCTACACTCCTCATAGATTCCCTTGATTTTTTAGAAATACAAACTAGGATTCCTTTTGGTGAAAATCAAAATATGTTTTTGGGGGAAGAGGTGATGCCCCTAACAGATCATACTATTTTATTTCTTCCTCCACATCCTGAAATTTTTATTAAAACATGATTTTATAAAAACATATGTGTCTTAAATATAATGATATGTAAATATTTTAATATAATATCCTATATTTTTCTTCTCTTCCATCAAATGGGCTAAAAAGTAAATATTTTTGTTTAAGATGGACGACCACCTCAAAACCAATGTTGTTTTTTTCATCACTAACATTCATTGTTGGATAAAATGTTTTATTAAATGATTATTTTATATATTATTAATAATATTATAATTATAGAATTATTGTGTAACATATATCTTCATAAATTCCATTATGTGTGAATACAATAATGTCACTCGTGTGACGGTGGTCAACCATCTCGCAAAATGATGTGATTCATTCAAGATTTACATGTATATTAATGAGGATGATTTTAATGAAAATATGAGATATATATGAAATTAAAATTAATCTATAATTTTAATAGTTTTTTAATTTATCTCATTTATTCCATTGAGAAAATGGAAACATCATTCATTCATAATAATGACTTACCATCTCAATAAAAAATGTATTTCATTTTTTATCTATAACTTTAATGAATTACTATAAATAAGTATTTATTAAATATATATGATATTTATAACATGTATAAAATTTTTGATATGATGATACTGTGATAAATATTTGTGAAAAAAATTTGTAAATAAAAACATATGCATGAAAACAAAGCAGTTATTCCAAGAAACGTGACATTAACATGGAATTTTTAATTAATGGTAGATAAAGGTAAAAAATAAATATTATATGGTAATATATATATATATATATATCATTAATTTATGAATAATTGGCACATATTAATTGTATAAATGGTTTAAATGTTTTCTAAGGAAGCCAATACTCGAGGCAAGGGGTTTATATCTCAATTTCACTTCATCTATACATATGTTATGTTATATTATTAGTGAATATACAACACCTTTGACATGTAATATCATGAATTTAATTGGTACCATGATATTATGTGTTTTATTTAATGGTATTCTGTCATTTGACTTATGATTAGATGTTACTATTACATTAAGTGTTTATGTTTGAATCACATTATTTATCAGGATTGATCAAGACTGTGTTTCCAATTATAATATATTATGACTTAGGTCTCATGAGACTCGTTTATATTATTATCCAATGGTTTTATATGTAGAATAAATTTTTTAATTTCATTTCCTCTTTTAATGTAGTCAATATTACAATCAATTTTTTTGATTATTAACTGAATTTATTTTCCTTTTTGATCGAAATATATTTTTTCTTGGAAAATTAGGATTTCAACAAATTGTTCAAAAAATGTAATTAAAATTACATAAATGTTGTATTAATTAAAATTTCACCCATTTTTTACATTCTAAAAAAATTAATTGAATATTATTTTCATTTAACAAAGATGGCCCATTTTAATTTTACAAACACTATAAGACGAATCATTTATTCGTGTATGTCATGTATAAGATTTTATGCCATTATAAAAACATAATTTTGTAATAACCCGATTATATGTTTACAAATTTATTTTCAAATAAAATGATTTCATACGTATTTTATGATTTTTTATATAATTTTTTTTCAATGAAGTATTATCTTCCCTGAAAAATATTCTATGTGATATTTTA
Organism: Viscum album; assembly: GCA_963277665.1. Classification (NCBI taxonomy): domain Eukaryota; kingdom Viridiplantae; phylum Streptophyta; class Magnoliopsida; order Santalales; family Viscaceae; genus Viscum; species Viscum album. The sequence continues at coordinate 651,421,417 of OY728126.1, forward strand.
AAATCATTTTCCATAGAGTAAGACATAATTTGATGTTATAGGTGATTTAGTGATGATATTATCTAAGTATATAATTATCATTCATCTTATAAATGGTTTGCGTTTATGATGAAAATATTGTTATCAAACCTATAACTCTTTCTTGAGTTATACCTTGATAAAATACTTTTAAAACATGGTTCTTTTTTACATGAGTTATGCTAAATGAAATGTTGAAATGAGTTTGAAAAATATTTTTTTATAAATCATGTGAGTATGAATTATTTATAAAACCCATGTTTTTCCATGTGTAATAATTTGATTAATGTCCTATGATCTTGAGGAACACAAATATATGATTTCAATTATTTTATTGAAGTGAAACAAATATCAGTCAAAAACATTAGAAGAAATTTTATTTCCCAAGAGATAAACATGAATGAAATGGGGAGTGAACATATTTTGGTAAGAGTATTTTCAACGCTGATAGATATGGGAGTGAACCATAAATATTATGGTATTTGTGATATTGAACCCATTCCCTTATGATAGTCTTTATAATGTGTTTTCAATGATTATGGAAATGAATTTTTAGCTTATGAGTATACATAATATACATTCCTTAATGAAATTTTATATTCTCATGGTTTATGATATTTTATTCGATTATAATTAATTTATTATTAAATGCCATGATTTATTCCATCAATAATGATAATTTTATATGATATTCTGTGTATGGTTTTGAAATTTTATTCCAATTTTCTTATAACATTATCCTTTTGATATATTGATATCCACCTAGTTTACCCATAATAAGAATCCGAGACTATATTTTCTTAATTTTCCTTTCCCAAGATAATGATGAATGGTATTATGTATGATATTTATATAATGGTTTCTTGTTATAAATTTCATAGTGGGTGATGATGCAGTTGATATATGAATCAATTTTTTTATTTTTCTAGGTATCCAAGGGAAATATAACCCCATGATCCACATACATGGGTTTTTGTAATGTAATGAATATTCTTATAAAAATATTTTATATATATGAAAGATATATTTTGAACAATATAGTTGGTATCAGAGGATTGGGTTGGTTATCCTTTTGAAACATGGATATGAAATCCATAGTGAGATTACTAGATATATTTCTATATATATTTCTATACATAAGTCTAAGGATTATTGAATGTATATTTATAATATATTTGAATTTTGGAAATGGAACGTGTGAGTGTTTTCAATGAAATTAAATACCTCTCTAGATAATACAAGTGGAAAAGGATCTTGAAAAGAGTTACCATGGGATAATAACACAGAAAAAGGTGCATTCGGTAGGAATCCATTATTACTAAGTGTATGACAATAGTACTTGATGCACAAGATGTTTGAATTTCACAGGGGATATAATTTTCAAATTCATAAACTCGTTATGAAACATCCCAAAGGTTTGGAATACTAACAATGAATGACCTAGGTAAAGAGTAAGGTTCCATATATTAAAAATAATGAGACATTATTTATATATACTATAAGATATATTTCAAGATTATGTGGTTATTTGGTGTGATTAAAGTTTCCTAAAATATTATATTTGGTTTTATTAAATGTATTTGACTTGAAATAACTATGTTAATGCCATGTATGATGGAAATTGAATTGATTGTCCTCTTGATTATCCAAATGTTATGGTTGACATAAATAAAAATCGTATTACTATACTAATACTATTATATCAAGACATGAATCGTGAGATAATACCATATTAGAAAATAAATGGACAAAGATCGATTTATTCCTTCATGATGATACTACCATATTATATCAGTGTTTATTTTGATCCTATAGTTGTTGTTAAATGAATCACTACCACTAAAAATATATTTTCAATTCTCCAGTGTTCTGATCATGAATAATTTAGTTTTCCATCTATCAGTTGTGAGGTGAAGCAGATCAATGGTAATACAAGGAAACATTATAATATTGAATCCATGGAGTTTTATGAGATTAATATATATATATATTTTAAATATTATTTCCCATGAATCCCTCATATAAAAATCATAAAGGAATTCCATTAGCTAATGGTGAATGATGAAGAATATATTAGTACTAATGACAAATAATTTACATGATTTTGTGGTCAGTTTCAAGAACTAAAATCCAACAAGAATGTAAGGATGATTTATTCTTAAATATGATAAAAATAAATCACTAAAATGTTTTTTACATAAGGGACATTAGAATCTATAAAGAAATCATTCCATGTGATCACAATGTGTCAATAACGATTAATGTTATTGATCAATATCATAGTTTTTGAATTAAGATAAAGATGGAGTTCAAACAAAACTCTAAATAGAGAGAGAAGAATATTAGATTTCCCTCATGAAAAACATGTGTATTTAAATGAAGATTACTAAAAATTTAGTGTTTTGGAAGATGTTTTATATGTGGGAAGGAAGGTCATCGAAAAATGAATTTCAAATGTGGTTGGAATAAGATAGGTGTTGATATGAATAATGAGAAATCTAACTCAAATATGATGTTTACTCATAATGATCAAAATCATCTATGACACCCCAAGTATTTAATAGTAAATTTAATTTCATGAAATATTGATTTAATTATATTTTTATAATTTGCACAGAACATAATTCTCCCACATTTGTGTTTTGAATTTTGAAAAACGAACAGACATGGTTTGAAATCCGTAAGTTATTTAGAATCTTTTAAGACTAAATAATTTTTGGTTAATAGTATCATACCCTTATGAATAATAATTTTACCCTTATGAATATTATCAAACCTTTATGAATAGTAAAATCACCTACTAAAGTATACATATATGATTTAATTAATGGTATGATATACTAATATCTTGGAATAAGTAAAGAAATGTTTCAATATTTTTGTTTTTAGAATAAAATATTAGTTTATTTAAAATTTAAATTATTCATATTTAAAAAAATATTCTCTAAAATGGACTTCATTTTTCAATTCTACACGTCGATAATTTTTTAGGGTAAATTTTTGGGATTTTTCTAAAATTTGTGATTTTTTTGTGAATAGTAAAATACTATAATTGCAGTATAAATACATTTTTAAATAAATAAAATATTATCTTTATAAAATGTGATGTAAGATACCATTAGTTCTAACTAACATGAACTTATTAATATATTTGGTATTGGAATCATACCTATTTCAAGTATTGTTAAAAAATTATAAAATAATGATTAAAATAAGGTAAAAATCATTCTCCCATCAACAATAAATACCACCCAATTCCCCCTCTTACTCTATTTTCTTCCTAATTATCCTACACAGACCCTTTTCCACTTCCATGACCTTCGGGTCTCACCAAAAGTCCAAAAACAAGGGCCTTTAGAAGGATCTCAAAGAGAAGAGATCAAGAGGTAAACATCCACATTTGTTTTATTTAAATTATTTTGATTTTCTTTTGTATTATTCTTCTTTCCTCACCTCTCAATATACAAGACGCATGAATGATCTATTATATTATATATTCTAGATTTCATCATATTTATGGAAGATTCACCATTATAATTCTTCACCTATACCACTTATTCAAGATAATAATAGACCGTTTTTGATGTGTCGAATTAACAACATCATGGATGATGCAATTTAAATTTCTTTAACTTCCGTCAAAACTGGTCATGAATCCTTTTAATTGTTAAACCAGATTATAATTTATTTATAATATCATATATAATGTTGTGGAATCATTTTTCACACATTTTATAAATTTATAAAACAAAATGGGTTTATTATGAATGACGAATCTCCAAAATGACATAATAATATTAAAATGATTTAACTTCTGATTATTCTTCATATAAGAATTTGAAATGATAATATATATAATTTATATTTCTAGAAATATGAAATTACAATTAAATTAAAATTCAATATGTTCACTTCCAATCGAAATGAATATCCTTTTTGAACCGCTCATGGAAACCATGTAATGCTCTCACCGAAAACAATGGAATTAACAAAATATTATTAATGACTAGGTATAATGATGATATAAAATGACCATGAAATGTGTTATAGTCATAAATATACTTCACATTTATTCAAGAATCACCTCTATGTTATTCTCTTTAATTTTTTTCCCTAATGTTTGTGTATGTTTTCAAACCTCTCATATTCTTCACATATGATATTTTAATGATGAGAAACCCCATTTCTATCACATTAATCCCTCCCATGTACGTCCATTACCATACTGTAATTTCTTAAGTGAATTCTAAACCAAATTTCCATTGTTTTGGTTGACCTTCATCATCCTTGGTGTTTATCATCATAAGAAGATTATTGAAATTTAATTTTCATTTATTAAGTTGTATGATGTGCATATATAGTATATATAAATATTCCATTCATTTAATCAATTCTATCCTATATAGTATGGTATTTCAAAAGGTATTTCCTCTGAAAATAATTTTTGATGTCTCCTTTATGAAATCCAATGTGATTGTTCAATTTTTTCTTCCATGAGTGTTATATTCTGATTTCATGAAGATTTCATACTATAGTGTCTCCATTATATGTTTTATAGTTATTTTTGAATAATAAGTTTTCATTATTTATTGTGTGATGTGTTTCTGTTCTATGATAGATTTTTATGAAAATGGATATTTTGAAATGTTAATGTGTTTTTCTCAATGGTGTAAATAAGTTATGAAGTGTTTAATTCATGATATGTTCCTTGTACATTATTTTTGTTGGGTTGAGCCAATTATAGCTCAATGTATGATGGGTGATCCCCATTATAGCTTAGGGTATTTTGGGTTTAGACCATTATAGCTCATGGTATGATAGATAATCCCCATTATAGCTCTCCAATTCATTAGGTTCTTCACATATGGATGCTGAACGAATGGTAATTCCATGTATAAGGGGGAATATAAGAGTCATTTCATAAATTTTTACCCCAAGGAAACTACATGATTATTCTCTTCGTATTAGTTTTTATGTTTATTTTATTTATTGGTTTTTATGTCACAACGTTACTAAAAATTTCATTCTTTATATCCCTTATTGGGTTTTATACTCATCCAAATATTTCAAAATGTTTTGCATCAGATTTTTGGATGCGAAATAGAAACAAGGGAGATGTGATGAATGATATAGATTGTAAATTATCCATGTTTTAAGATTTAATGATTATAATTTTAAAAAAAATTGATATTTTTTTACAGTATCCTATTTGTATGAATGTGGCTTGTTATGCCTGTAAAAGTTTCTAATGATCTAAAACTCTAAATGAAAAAGATCCTCAATAGGTAATAATGTATATTATTGAATAAAATTCAAGATTAAGTAATGTTTTTTTGGCTAGGTCCTTATAGCTGTTATCAGAGGATTGATTAAATAACAATAGGGGTTAGGCTGATGTTTTGAAAATACCATAATTTAATTATACAATATGATTAAATTTTTTATAAAATTTAAATATTTCTATTTTTAAATATCTAAGATATATCTATTGAGAATGGTTTTACCCTGATGAAATTTGGATGTTGAAGTATGAAGGCACCAAGCGGCAAATGTATGTCCAAATCTGCAGCCTGGAATGGTGGGAATCAAAAATGATAAGATTGTGAGGGAAAAGCCTCAGTTGAATCATGAAATTAATGGTGGTGGTGTCAATTCTCTAGAGAACCATGATATACCACAAGGAAAAATGTTTTTTTAAAGCATTTTATGATGTAATATCCTCCATAATTTAGTGGAACCTCATATCTAGTGATAGTAGGAGAATGGTTCAATGCTCAAGAAAATATATTTGATGTCTTGTGTTGTTTGGATCGTCAAAGGGTAATACTACAAATTTATCATTTTGAAGGTAAATCCGATCAATGGTGGTATCTCATTAATAATTTGAGAGAATGATATGATCTTGAAAGTTTGGAAAGTTTTTATTTTAAGAGTTTTTTATTGGAAAATATTTTCATAAATTTTTTGACTCATAATGAAAAAACAATTGATGGAACTAAAACGAAAAAATGACGAATTTTTATCATATGAAGCCAATTTTATAAGATTTTCCAGGTACGTACCAGATTTTACTCAGTATTTTGATAGTAAATTAAAAGATTTTACTCTATTTTGAAACCATTCTTGAAAATATATTTGGCTTCACAAGAGTGTAAAATATACGAGAATATTGTTTGTTTTTATGAAAATGATGATATGGAGTTGGTGACATGTTTGTGACATGTGATGATTGGAATAAGAAACGACCAAGTTGGCAGCCAATGTGGTCAAACTCATCAAAGAAGTCTGGAGTTAGAAAATTAATATCCCTTCATGTGAAAGGTTTGGTAAAAGGCATCCTGGTGAATGAATTGTAAATTATAGGAAACGTTATTGATGTGGAATGTTTTGACACATGTATTGTGAGTTCAAAAAAAATGATCCCAAAATTAATATGATGTCATTGGTGAGATGCATTAACATTAAGTAATTGGGTCATTTTGTTAATGTTTGTCTAAATTTAGTCATTCAGGAAGGAAATTAGATATATTATAAGATGATGGGTGTGCACAAATTCTTTTCAAGCACATTAGCAGATGTTGAGCCATCAAATGATGTGTTATTAGGTGCATTCCTTGAATTTACATATTTTGGAATAAAAATTAATTCGAGGTCTACACAATCCTTCATTTCTATGAAATTGTCAGAAAAATTAGGATTCCACCTTATGAAATGGAACTAGAACTAATGGTAAAAATCATGGAGGATATATTGTGGGAAAAAGAAATTATATGACTCTACCTATGATTGTATGTAGAAAGAGTTACAAGAAAACCATGCTGTTTTTCATCTAGTTGTTTTTTATGTTATTATAGGTAATGATTTTCTTTCTTTTTATCTATCTTGGATAGATTGTAGATAAAAAGAAGTTTTTTTAGAAAGAGTTCAAATTTGAGTACAAGAATAAACCCATACCATTGATAACATATTAGGAAGTAATGAAACTAAGAAAATATGTAAATTAAAGTTATCTTGATCAAATTTTTTAAGATGAGGGAAATATCCATATTAAGGATATATCAGTGGTAATTGAATACCACCAATGATTTTTCAAGGTATTTTCTCGATCGAGAGGTTTAGTTTACTATGGAATTATTTAATTAGGCTTAGCCAACCTCCTTATCTAAGGTCTAAAATTGAACATCTAGAATTAAAAAATTAGTTTTAGGTATTATTAGATATAGTGTTCATCTGACATAGCATTTCACCATGAGGTTCTATTATCAGGTTTGTTAAAATAAAAATATGGTTGAATGAGACTTTACATTGATTACAGATACTTGAATAACATTCATGTTAGAAACTCATATCCATTTCCTCATATCGATGATTTGATAAATCATCTCTAGGGACCAGAGTATTTTTTTGAAGGTTGACCAGAGGTTGGGGTACTATCAGATCAATGTAAAAGTATTAAGACATCCCAGATATTGTGTTCCATATTGGATGTGAACATTATGAATTAGTAGCTATTCCCATTTGGTTAACTAACACACCCTCAGTAATCATTGATCTTGGGAATAAAATACATCTGTATTTCATGGATTTGTTTGTGGTATTTCTTATTAATGAAATTGTTCATATATTCTTTAAGCATTGAGGTGCATGAAAAACTTGTAAAAGAATTTTTGTATAACCTTTATAGAAAGGAAACGCTATGGAAAATTCATAAAGTGTAATTTTTTTGTTGTAATAGTTTTATTTCATGGAAAATTTTTAAATAAGGATGGAATAAAATTTGATCTTACCAAATCAAAAGTTGTTAATAAATGGAAAATTCCTATAAATGTAATAGAGATTCATAGTTTTCATGTATTAGTAGATTTTTACCGACATTTTTTTTATTAAAAAATCATTGTAATGTTGACCAGTAACTAAGATAATGTGAAAATGGGGCAAATTTATTTGGAATGAAGGATTTTATATTTTTTTTAGAAACTGAATAAGATATTGGTGAATGCTCATGTTTTTGCCTTGCCTTCCCAAAATGGTGGGTTTGTCACTATAGTTATTCTTCATTGAAGGGACTTGGTTGGGTTTTGATGCTGAATAATATAGTAATTGATTATGATTTAAGAAAACAAAAACATCCTGAGTTCAATTATGCCACACATGATTATGAAGTTGAAGCTATGGTTTTTTCTTTGAATGTTTAGAGGCATCATCTGTATGTTGTAAAATGTGTAATATAAAATGACCATAAATTCCGGATTTATATATTTACTTAGAAGTAATTAAACATTATACAAAGAATATTTATATAACTAATCATAGATAATTATTTCACAATTCATTACAATCCAAAGAATAAAAATAGATTAGAAAATGCATTGAGTCAGAAAAGTATTTCAACATTTACCATGATACATTGGAAACATATTCCTTTTTTAAATGAATTGATAAACTTTGGAATGAATGTTCTTGGCATAGGATGTTGTTTTATATTATCTTATGATTCAATGCAATCAACCTTGTCAGATAGAATAAAGAACGAACATAAGGAAGATAGTGTTATTCAGAGAATGGTAGAATTGGTTAAAACGGGTTAAAGAAGAGAGGTAGTTACCGAAGGAGATACATCAGCCTCAGTGACATAGTAGAAACATGAAAATATATATATGGACTTAATTGTGGGACTACCATAGACTTTTAGAGGTAATAATAAAATATTTGTTGTTGATGATTGAATGACTAAATCTACAAATTTTAATTCTATTCTATATACAATGAATTTGGATCAGTTTTCTGGACTGTGACTCAATGAGATTTTCAAGATACATGAAGTGAATCTTTCCAATGTATCTAACCAGGATCTCAGGTTCACTTATAACATTAGGAAGGGACTTCAGAAGGCATTGGTCACATAATTAAATTTAATTATATCCTTTCATCTTCAATCATATGTGCATCCATAATGAACGATTCTGAGTTTCGAGGATATGATTTGATCTTGTTCAATGGGCTACTAGGGAAGTTGGAATTACCATATTTCATTAATTGAGATTTCTTTTAATATTATTTTTCATTCTAATATACTTTTAGAACCATTCATGGAATTTTAAAGAAATAGATGTAGAACTCCAGCTTTTTGGGATGAATTTGTGGAATGTATGTGCATAAGACCTGAATTAGTAGTGAAAGTGGCTGAGAAAGTGAAGATAATCCAGCACCATAGGAGGGAATCATAGATCAGGTATAAAAGTAACGCATATAATAGTAGAAAAGACTTATTTTTTAGGTAGGTGACAATGTTTTCTTTAAAATACATCATTGGAAATGTGTGATGCATTTTGGTAAGAAATGATAACTATGTACGCAGTTCATCTACCCATATGAAATTATAGGGAATGTCAGAAAAGTCACCTACCAAGTAGATTGACTCAAATTATTTCTTAGGAAATTTTTTTTCCATGTTTTGATGTTGATAAATTATGTTCCAAATTAATATAATGTTTTGAGCCCAGAGATTTTTTAGCTAGAAGAGAACTTTTCATATAATGAGAAACCTGTTCAGATTTTTTTTCACAGAGAGTAAATATTTCTAGAATAATGTAGTCCACCTATTAAAGGTTTTTTTGAAAAAGGGCATGGTTAAAGAAGAATCATGGGAATCAAAAAATTATATGGTGGAAATGTATCCTCACTTGTTTAATAAGTTAATAATATTTTGAGGACGCAATTTCTAGAAGGTTGGGATAATGTAACACTACAATGTTTTAAAATTAAATTTCAATGAATGAAACATTCTTTTATTTAGATTGCTATAATTTTAACTAAACATAATTTTCCCACTTTTATGTTTTGAATTTCAATAAACGGATATATACGGTTGTAACAAGTATGATATTTCGAGTCTGATAAGCCAAACGTAATTTTTATTGAATACTAAAATAACCTTATGAGTAGTAATGTTACTTTTATGAATAGTAACATTCCCTTATGAATAATAGTCTCATTTATGATAGTATACATATAAGATTTAATTGATTTCATGATATACCCATATTTTGGAAGAAGTAAATACGTGATTTTAAATTATTGTTTTTGGAACAAAATATTATTTTTTTAAAAATATTCAATTAATCATATTTATAAAATTATTTTTAAAAAATGGCGATAATTATTTTATTTTACAGATCAAAATATTGTTAGGGTGGTTTTTTTGGATTTTTAGAAAATAATTGATTTTTTGGCGAATAGTAAAATATGATATTAATGGTAGAAATTCATTACGATATAAATGCATTATTCACTACATAGTAGATGACGTAAACATCCATTAGTTAAAATTAATAAGAACATATTACTATTTTGGGTCAATTAGTCATAACTACTTCTTGTCTTGTGGGAAAATAATAGAATAATGATTAAAATAATATAAAACTCCTCCACTCCTCTAATATAAATACCACTATATCCCCATATTTTGCCCACACCTCTAAATCCATGAGCCTTGCGTATATTTTTCCCAATACTACTCTAAAGACCCTTTCCCACGTCCAAGATCATCATGTCTCACAAAAAGGCCCAAACCAAGGGCCTTATGATGGATATCAATGAGAAGATATTAAGAGTTAAACATCCCCTTTTGTTTTCTTCATTTTCTTTTGATTTTATTTTTTATTTTTTATATTCATTAAACTCCCCTTATACAAGAGACAATAATGACCCATTACCTTACATTTTTTGAATTTCATCATGTTTTTGGAAGACATAGAATTTTACTTCTTATCCACTACCACTTATTGTAGAAATTAAAACATCTTCTGTGGTGTGTCAATTTGATAACATCGTAGACGATGTGATTTAAATATATTTTACATCTTTAATGAATAATAAAGAAATAGATTTTATGGTTGAACAAGACTATAATTTCTGTATAATAACTTATATAATGGTATATAATCCATTTGTACACATATTATTAATTTATAAAACAAAATGAGTTCATTATCATTAACGAATCGTGAAAATGACCTAAAAATATCAATATGGTTTTATCTTATGAATCATACTCATGTCAAAATTCAAAATGATAAATTGTATAATTCTTGGTTATGAAACAATGAAAATACAATTTTATTAAAATTATATAGTTTTACTTGAAATCTAAAAGAATATCCTTCATGAACCGCACATGGAAACCATGTAATGCAAGCACCCAAAATAATGGATTTAAGAAAACATTATTAATGAATGGGTGGAATGATGATATAAAATGATCATTAAAGGTGTTATAAACATAAATATGTTTATTTAAAATATTAATAACACAGTTTTGACCTTCATAAAGGATGTTAAACATGTTTAATGGAATTATAACATGAGGTAAGGGATACTCTCTTTCTCACTTTTATTCAAAAATCACCCATATGTTATGCTATTTAATTATTATTTCCCAATGGTGGTGTCTATGTTTTCACCTTTCCCATAATACCATTATGGTAAATTAATGATGATATACCCCATTTGTATATCCTTATGCACCCCCATGTTCCTCCATTACAAAGCTGAAATTTTCTAAGGGGACTATAAACCCAATTTCCATTCATTGGGTTAACCTTCAACTTTAATGGATTTTATCATTGTAAGATGACATAAGGAATGTAATTTGATTATGTTGAGTTTTATTATGTGTATGTAGAGTATATATATATAATCCATTCATTTAATCAATTCTCTCTTGAATGCTAAGGTATTTTTAAAGAACATTCTTCTTAAATCCTTTAAAATGTCTCTTTTATGAAATAAAAATTTATTATTATTTTTAATAATATCACGAGTGTTATCATATGATTTTATGATATATTATTGCTATAATATCTCAATTATATTTTTTCATGGTTATTTATAAATAATATGATCTCATTGTTTTGTGTGCGATGATTATATTCAAAAATTATTTTTTATACGAAAAAGGGTTTTTGAAATTGTGATTGTATTTTTCTCAAGGGAGTAAAAGTGTTATGAAGTTTTTTATCCATGATATGTTCCTTAGACCTTATTTATGTTGGGTTTATCCCATTATAGATCATGATATTTCGTGTGAGCTCTGTTATAGCACAAGATATGTTTAATTGAGCCCATTATAGGACAAGATATGATGGGTGATCCCTATTATAGATATCTAATGCATTAGGTATTCTATATATAGAAGTTGAATGAATGGTTATATCATTTGTAAGGGTGAATGTACGAGTGATATGGTAAATAATTCCCAAGGTAACTAAATGATGTTCTTATGCAAATTATTTTTCGTGAATATGGGTTTGTTGGGTTTTATGATATCAATTGACTTACGATTCTTTTCTTTATAACCCTTATGAAGTCTTAAACTCATCCCAATATTTCAAAAAAATCCCAGGATATAAGGATGGGTAACAAAATGAATGGATTCATGATGAATTATATGAAGTATTATTAAAGAAATCTGGTTTTATGTATTAATGTTAAAATTTTTAACAAAATGACACTATTTTAGTAGTATTATCTTTTTATGAATGTGGTATGTTATGTATGTGAGATAACCCAATTCACTAAAAAACAAAACATGAAACGATCCTCATTGTGTAATACTGTATTTTCTTGATTAAATTCATGATTAAGTAAAATGTTAAGTTTGGTTCCTTGTATTATCATCCTCTAATGACTAGGGAAAAAGAGAAATATCATGAGATCACTATCTTTGATGAGCAGTGCGATACGGAAATCATAAAAGCTAAAGATCAAATCCACTACACAACCACTAATTTCATATTTCACATGAGATCATGAAGTTAAAAAGGATCAAAAAACAACTACGAAGGGTGGGTGGTTGAATTAATTGTTTACTTCTTATGAGTTTCAATACTTTTCAAAACATATCCCATGTAACGTATACAGATTTACTTCCGTATCATTTTTTTAGAGAATATCCCTGCATGAAAAAGTAGGAAATAAATTTAGGGAGATAATATATTCATGTGTCAACCACAGTTTGGGAACCTACATCATTTTCATATCCACTCCCTTTTGTCTATGGAAAATCACTATTAAGAATACGTGAAGACAACATGTACCAACTCCGATTATACATATTCTATATCCCAATAAGAAATGTTTAACTAAATATCACTAGTTTAAAATGTTTATTAAAAAAATTAATTCAAAACATATGAATAAATAATTTTTTTTATTATATCCAACAATGTTCCTTGGTCTGAATACCATGAGTTCGATAGAATTGAGTCAAATAAACTCATCTTGATTGACTATATCTAATAGTCATAGTGAGAAATTCCCTTTCTCAATCTAAATGTTACAAACTCTACATAAAAACCTAGTATAATCTTACTCAGTCTAATCATATCAATATGATCTTATCTATATGATATTTCTCATCCGGATTAAAAACACAAATGTGTGATCTTTTAATGATATCTCTATCTAGAAGGAACCCTTTCACAAATTACTCATTTCACAATCATATCCCCTATAATTAAAAAGATACAAAATGTGAATATGGTGTGTTTCTATTTATAGGAGACTAAAAAAGTTAAATTCCAGAAACTAAGAAACATTTCATTCTTTCCCAAATTTCAAAACAGTGAATGAAACTCAGAATTAATTATCAAAATTGACTTCAGCAAACATTAAAATGATTTCCCTATGATCCAACATCTCAAATAGACCAAATTTTCTCCAGCCCAAAATATATTTCCTATCACCTGTCTAATTATATTTCTCAACATCAATTTTATTATCTTGCTCATCCTTATTTTGATTATCGTAATCATCTTTAGAAAAATTATCTTTCTCAAATTTAGTATGATTATCTTTATCAACATCATTCTGATTATATTTCCCAGCTTCAGTATGATTATCATTCTTTACTTTGGTCTGATTATTCTGATCACCTTTAGTTTGAACACCTTAATCAATTTTAGTCTGATTTCCCTTCTCACCTTTAGTATGATTATAATTCCCAACATTGGTATAATTATCCATCTAATATTCAGTAATATTATCAAACTGATCATTAATATAATGAACATACATATCTCATTATGATGAACATAATCCACTTCTCATTATGATCTGATTTTATTTTTTATCCTCATTAAGATCTGATATTATTATTCTCCTCATTATCATAGAACATATTCATTATATTCTGTCTGATTGACTTTTATCCTATGATTTAGTTCATTTTTCCATTTTATAGTCATTATAATTTTCCTTATTGAAATTAGTTTGATCTTTATTTTTTGAATTAGTTTAATCTTCCGTCTCTTAGTTAGTATGGTTTTCCATCATAGATATAGTCCATTCATCCATTATAGAGTTTTTTGAATCTATCTTCTTTGATTCTATCTATATATTTTTCTCAATTCCAGTCTGATCTTCCATCCTAGAGTTAGTATTATCAACATTATAATATAGAGTAATGTTTTCCTTCTCATAGTTTTTTTATTTTCATTATTAAATTTGATTTGATTAAAATTCCTTATAACGGAATTTCCAATTATGATTAAAAAAATATTCAATGGTGACTCTACTTAAAAACGTTCACATATATTTTTAAAATTTTTTTTACAAAAGATTACTTTTAAAATTTTAAAAGGCATCGTTTATAAAAAACCTCAAAATATTTTTTCAATAGCCCAACAGTATTTGTTGAAAAAACATGTTAATAACGATTTTAACTCATAAATATTGTTATAAATTTATAATTATAGTTTTTACAAAAACAAGATAATTTCTATGAATAGAGTTTCCTCAAACCGCCGTACTAGATAATGAAACAATTTTGAATTATTTTCATCCCTCAGGGACAAAGAATTTTTTTCCATGTTATGATAAAAATTCTTAACTTATATTTCTCTTCCCCCCATTTTATGACAACCAAATCATCAAATTGCAAAAATAAAGATAACTAAAAAATCATTCAAAATAAAATATTGATAATTTTTGTCCCTGTTTTTCATGATAATACAAATCATGGTGTGTGTATTTCCATTTAATTATTAATATATCATTGGAATAGGATGAAAATGATGTTGTATCAATAAATAAATAAAAATTTATTTTTTAATTTCCATTTAAATGATATCCGTAATTTGATTATTTTTTGACATATATTATATGAAAACATATCTAGTAGTAGTTAACTGTATTATAAAGTGAAAATTTATATCAATTTTTTATTATTGAATATTGGATATGATTTTTTTAAATATAAACTTAACATTGATTATCACAAATTATATTACATGATTTATAAAATTTTACATTCAAATATTACAGTTGAACATCCAACCACAAAATTTGAGTACATGACTGGCTAGCTGCAACATATTTTGATTATGTTCTACTCATAGTTAATAAACATTGTTTCATACTATGCCAAATCACACAAAATTCACAAAAGATAAATGTTATTCCTGAGGTGTATTTAATATCATTACAATATCTTTCTCAATCGGTATAACAATCCTCATATTTATTTCACACATAAACATATTTTATTACATTAATCCTTCACTTGAAACAACATGGAAGATTATGTGGTCAAGTGTCTTTGGACATTAGAAATGTAAAATAACTACTTAAAACATTAAATACACATCTTTATTGAAAACATCTCTTACATGACCACACACATTACTTTATAATTAGAATTTCATGGGATAACCTGAGGACATAAATACGAAAACAGTGATCTATAAATATAAGTAAGGGAGTACAAAAGTAATAAAATGAAGAATATAGTATATGTTAGGAAATAGGCATATCAAAGGATAAAAAGAGAAACATGAACATAAAGTAATGATATATCTTGATTATCATAACATGGAAATGTGGAAAAAATACTTAACATGGTACTATAATGATCCAAGGAACATTGAACATGGAGGATGAGTAAAACCTCGTTGAAATTTAATTATAGTGAGTAAACACTCATTTCACTTGATATATCATGATACTAACCTTTTCTGAATGCATTGGAGCGCTATCAGGGAACAGCCTTCTCAAACATTTCATTTCATGCATAAGTGTTTCACATTGATCATAAAACATGGTTTCACTAAACATCATCATTTATTCCAAGATATAGGAATTTGGAATTCATACATGAATATATATAATAAATAAGAAAATTTTCATAATGTTGAGTACCCTTGATTGAGAAATGGGCATGGTATTCACTATAAAATGACTTTGGATTGAGAACAATCGTGATGCAATATCGGTAACATAACATCATAACATAAGAATTCACAAAAATGGTTGATGAGAGAGAAATTGGTGTCTCATCATATGTACTTAAAAAGGACATTATGGGGGCCATTTAGATACATGTACCAACAAATGTAATGTAATTTAGATTCCTAATATAAAATAATTGCTTGAATGTGAATGGGAAGAGAGAAATTCCTTACGGAATTTCAGTATGGTAACAGGTGCACATGGTAGGCATAAATGAGATAAAAAGAGGTCCCTCATCATTTAAAAAATAAGGAGAGGAATATAAGGGATGTTAAAAATCATACCCTGAAATTTTTTATTTAAAATAACAGGGTATAAAAATATAAATAAACATGGACAAAAATGAGAAAGGAAGAAATTCCTTAATTGGAGGTGTGATCCCAAAGGCATGCGAGATTATTAAGAGAGGATTCTTGGGAGTTCCAAGAGACATGGGAGGACTATAGAAAGAGGATGGATGTGGTTGGTCTAGCTCCAATTCCATTGAAAGAAGATAAAGTGGTAACCTAGGTGGGTTTATATAGGGAAAGATAGGGAATTATTTATTATTTAGGTTTTGGCCCCCACACATTAAACTAATCAAAACCACAAACTAACTGATGGTTTTCCCAATGAGGTTCAAAAAAGGGGATTGGAAAAAATTATTTCTTAATGCCAATGACCAAAATTCTTAAAATATTACTCTTTCTTATGTGGAGGTGAGTCACACTCTCTAAGAAATCAATTTAAAAAGTTAAACAATTTTATAAGTATTGGAGGATCCACTTAAGGTTTCCAAAATAAATCAAGTAAACCTAGAATCACATAATATTAATGGTAAAACATATATTGTTTGAACATAATGTTTATATGATTTTATTAAATTATTATTGGTTTATTATGATGTCAACAAACACATTGTATATTTAAAAGGTATTTAATTTTTACCAAAAAATTCGACTTTCTCGAAAATTATGAAACAATAACTATTGGGTAATTTCTACGTTCATATTCAAAAAATAATATCCATTTTTTCTAAATAATTTTCTACATATGTGAATTTTTACTTTTAATGTAGAAACTGATATTTATATAAAATTCATGAGTTTGGAAAAAATAGATTTTATAACGAAATAACATTACATTTTTATAAATTATATGAACATTTATATTTAATAAAAATTAAATTTTTATTAATAATTTATCAAAATATTATTTAATTGAAAATACATTAATTCATCATAATATATTTATTAATTTAAAATTTACTTATAATATTATTTGTGCTTTAAAAAATATTTATAAAGAAAAAATAATAATATGAATGTATATTATTTATTATATACAAAAATAAAGTACATAATCATATTGCTAAGGTCTTGTTACATATCCCTTTATAACACCCACATAAGACTTAAGGGTATGGTATGGGATCGTGATAGAATCTTGGGGTGGCACAGATAACATCGCTCGGGTGGTAATCTCTATCAACATTCACTTCTCCCATAGGCAGTTATGCTCGAGCTTAACATGTTAAAGATCAAATTGGGTTTGGTCAAGAGAAAATCCCAATAAGGCCACCTCCTTTCCAATATCAAGAAAATGAGCTTTGAGGGCATCAATTCTTTTTTGTGGGTAAATTGGATTTATTAAAGCCCTATATTTACACTCATCATGAGATCACAGTTTAACAAAAATATTACCAATGGTCACAATTCATAACTATATTTTAAAATCCAAAAACAGAAAACCAAGGAAGTGCATACATTTTAAATATCTATAATAAAACATTTAATTAGATCAAGAAAAGTTTTCATTAAGGAATGTTTGGGTAATTACAATATTCCCCCTTTAATATATTTCCCCCTATAAATATCTTTTTACCAAACTAAAAAGTTGAGGGTAAATCTGTTTCATCACTTCCTCTGAGTCCTATGTCGCTTCACCAAACATTCAGTTCCTCCAAAACACCGTGATGAGGGTTATTTCTTTATTTCATAGATATTTTTCTCTATTATATAAGAACTTCACCTAATTTTATTCATATGGGAGGTCATTATCCAATGGTAAGACCTCAAGATTGATTACATGAGACCGGTTAGGTATGTACATCCTCAAGAGTGACACATGGATTACATCATGTACTTGAGATAGGATCAGTAGGAGTTCTAGACGATAGGCCACTACTCTGTTGTGATCAAGGATTCCAAAAAGGGATGATACATCTTGGACTATGCATTCCCTTCTCCCCAAATCTCACGCCCCTCTTCCATGAAGATATATAGAATTTTACCATGTCTCAGATATTAAACTCTTGGTCCCATTGATGATTATCAGCGTAGAGCATTTTGTGACACTGAGTATATTTAATGTGATGCAGGATGTTCTTAACCTTATCTACCAATTCATCGACCATTTCTGGACCTAGGAGTTTTCTCTCCCCACCTTCATCCAAACATGTCGGTGTTCAGCACCTCTTCTTATAGATGGATTTATAACGACCCATTTGGATGTTTGAGTAGAAACGGTTATTTTATAACAACTCAACCAAAGGTTGATGTTGATTATATCATACATTGAATTCCATTGAGCATACTCTCAACATGTCTTCAATTGATTGGATAGTCCACTAAGATTGGACATCAGTTTGAGGATGATAATATGTACTGACGTTCACCATAGTATTTAGAGTATGATAATTACTGTTCCAAATAATCAAGGGGAATCTAGGATCTCGATTGGATACAATAGATAGTGGTACTCCATGCAGAATTACAAAATATCTGATATATATTCATGCCAGTTGATCCAATGACAAATACTCTAGAATTTCAATGAAGTGTGTATTCATTATAAGTCTAACCACGACAACCCAAATATCATTGTTTCCTTTGGATATATTCTGATGTCCAGTGAAAAAGGACATGGTGATGTTCTCCCATACCGATGCTGGTATGGGTAATAGTTTTATCATGCCCTTAGATTTATGCCTCTCAAACTTCACTTCTTAACATACTGGGCACTTTGATGTATACTCAACGATCTCCTCTATCATGTTATCCAACCAATAATTCTCTCATAGATCTTGATACATCATTGCGCTTACTTAGGGAATGGAGAAATTTGAACTATGTGTCTTATCCAATTTTTTTTCCTTATCTCCATATTTGTTGGAAAACATAGTCCAGTCCCAAATCTCACAATTCATTCCTCATTTACATTGATCTCTAAGGATTTACCTTCTCTAATTGTTTGCACCTTCTTCTAGATTCCCATATCATTCAATTGAGAATCCATTAAACATTCCAAAAGATATGGTTGAGCAATGATTTTTGAAAGGATTGATGACATTACCTTCTTTATGATTCCCATGTACATCTTCATTAAATCTATGAAGATAGGATTATTTTTAAATTCTCATCAATGATTGATTCACTGGGTCCTTTCTAAATAGAGAATATTACACCCTTTTCTTATTCCCAGGGTGGTAATGCATTGAGTTGTAATTGTCTTTGATCAGAATTAACAATACTTGTTTTGTGCATGTTTAACTCTTCCTATGTGATTATATTCTTGATACTTTTTTGATCTATGTATATTTTACACATCTCCCCAAATAGGTAATCCCACCATAATATCAAAGTGAAGATCACTATGGCCAACTCCAAATCATGTGTTGGATTGTTTTTCTCATTAAAATTCAATTGTCTTGAATCATAGTGAAAGGAATTTCCATATTTCATCAACACACTTCCCATTCCCTTCTTCAAATCATCACTGAATACCATTATAATTTCTCCACTTTTGGCTAGTGTGAGCATGGGCGCTGTGATAAGCCCCCATTTTGACTCCTTTAATCTCTCTTCCCATTCATCATTCCTAGAAAACATTACTACCTCTATTGTTTAATTAGTATGAGGGTTAACAAATCGTGAGAAATTTATCAAAAATCAGTTATAATATTCATCTTACCCTAGGAAGCTACATATATCTGTTACCAATGTTTCCTTCATCAATCCTTCAATTGGAGCTGTCTTGGAGGGATCCATAGATATCCCATTTTATGTAATGATATGACCCAATAATGAGATTTCCTTCAACTATAACTTATACTTGATGTAATTTTACTAGAGATTCTACTTTTTCATGGACTCTAGTACAGTACTTAGAAGCTCCTCATTCTCCTCATGGGTTTTCGAGTATATTAGAATGTTATCTAAAAAGACTACCAAATTATTTGTAATAATCTCTAAAGGCTCTATTCAAAAAGTCCATGAAGATTGATGGGCATTAGTGAGTCCAAAAGGTATTACCACGAATTCAAAGTTCCCATAACTTGAATGTAGACTACTGCACCCCTTGGTGAAGCACATGGGTGTATAAACCCTTTATCCGAATTTTCTTGTAGTTGATACTTTAGCTTCTTAATCTCTACAACATACATTCTATATAGTGTCTTGGATATGGGAAATGCCCCAGGTATAAGGTCAATTTAGAATTCAACATCTTTTCTAGGAGGATGTCCTTTCCATTTCTTGGGAAACTCTTCCCCGAATTCCATCATAATATGCATTTCATCAAGGATAGTTTCTTCCATAGAATAATTTATCTGAGAAAGATACACATACTCATAGGGTAGTAATATCCATGCTTGAGATGATAGTGCTAAAAAATATTTACCTTTCTCACTGCACTTGTATAGAATTGGGGGTAAATTATTCGTATAGAGAGTGATTTCTTTCTCACAAAAGTTCATGTTGGCTCTATATAAGTAAAGACAATCCATTCCGATAATTGCATCACATTCCACCAGAGATACTATTTCAGATATTCACCGGGATGTTCAATAACCAAATTATCAATGGGAAGTAGTTATATTTATGGGACGCAATGATTGATCCATATTCCATACTCACTAAAATCAATACTTCCATGATTTTTAGTGGTGTTGGGATTTTTCAACTAAAATATCAGTATAAAAAATAATGCGTAGAACTAGAATAAAAATGTACATTCGTAATTATTGAATATATTACTGGTGTACATTTCATTTCATTGTTTTTTGGGGATTACTTTGGTAGTAATAATGGAAAATCTCTCCCATACTACCTTGGAGGTTGTTGGTTGTGTTCAAAAACCCTTGGCTTAGAGATATGATTGGAAAGGTTCCCTTTTTCATTGAAATTCAAGCAATGAACAATGCATTGAATGTCCAATAGAGTGTTCCTATCGTCTGTCACAATTGCAGGTTTTTCTTGTTGGCAGTTAACTGCTAGGTTCCCTTATCTTCATCACGTAAAGAATTTCCCCATCCCCTTCAGGAAAATTCAGGGGTGCTTCACTCCACACCTTTGGAAAGTGGGGTGCTGTATTTTCATATAACCATTGTATTTATCAATCAGACCCCAAAAATTGATGTCCACCTTATTGTTCATATCCCCTTGGTACCCCTGATATTAACTGATCTCTATTTCGACATTGAGGGAACATCATACAATTTCTCATTTCCATCGAAGTGACAGATCATCAGGGTTTTTTGTAGGCAAGATTTTATCCTGCCAAAAGAGTAGTCAACGTTCAATTCGTGGGTAATGAAAAAGTCAAAGGCGTATCATGAAAGACTTCTGATGTTTTTCTCATATGATCTAATGGATTCCTCAACTTATAGGTTAAGGCCAAGGAATTCCCTATCCATATAAAGTTATAGGGTTCAAGGAATATATTTATTGAAAAACATTTTAGGAAATTCCTTCAATTCCATCACTTATATCTCCTCCTAGGGATTTTTATTTTTTATCAATGTTTACCATTGATCAGCTTCACCCTCTATATGATAAGCATCTAGATGAAAATTCTCTTGTTAAAAACATTGAAGGATGGAGAATATATTCTCAATGGATTTTATCCATTTATTGGAAATTGAGGGATCATATGATCTAT
This sequence comes from Viscum album, assembly GCA_963277665.1. NCBI lineage: Eukaryota > Viridiplantae > Streptophyta > Magnoliopsida > Santalales > Viscaceae > Viscum > Viscum album. The sequence goes on from OY728126.1 coordinate 651,443,641, forward strand.
TAAAAGTAGGTTTCGTTTGTATCATGGAGCTCCCATTTGAGAATATTTATTTCACTGGGGGTTCAAATGATCCTCATGACCCATGTTTCTATTCAATGCTTGAGTTAAATGAGATATTATTGTGATAATGTTAATGATACCCACTCCCATTGGATTGGGAATCTCATTAAAATAGTAATCACAATGATCTTAATATCAGTTGTTAGCCAGATTCCTCATAATACTATCCATTGGTTGGAATGAAAGGAAAGTTAGGGGTAACACATAAAGGGTAATCGACAAAAAAATAGATGACTTATAAATAATATTTATTTCCATAACATATTGTAACATCCCAGCACCAGAAGCCACCCAGAGGCACCCCGTACCAGGTTGGTCACATGGCCTCACAAGCATTTCCCAAAATGCCAAAGGCTTCCGAATAGCAACGAGGGACTTGGGTGTGATAGTGGGGAAACTATTCCCTCATTGGAAGAGTACACAAAGGAAGAAAAATAAACATGCAATAGATAAAGCAGTAATAACCAAAAATATAACAGCAGAAGACTAAATCAACAACTGGAGAACATATGTATGTATGAAATGATGCATGATACATAACTAGGAAAGAATCCAAACAAGTCACAATGGTGGAAACACTAAAGTACCAAAACAAGTACCAAAGAAAAGTAAACAACTCCTCAGCATCACTATCCAAATCTTGGTCCCATGCTCTCCTGCTCCAAGCAATCAAGTTGCAGAAGTCGAAAATCATATTCCATTACCTATTCCTGCAAGAACATAGTCTGCTTGGGCCCAAAAGCATGTCCAAAACAGGGTGTGAGATAAAATATTTGTAGGTATTCACCCTGAAGATCTGTACCTAACATTCAGTGAGTATATGGCAGGTAAAAGTACAATAAGCAGTAAACATCAATAGCAAGCAGTAGGCAGTAAAGAGTAACCAGTAAAACATGATGATATAGCATCAATCAATCCATAACAAATCAACAGTAGTGAAACAAACAACTAAGAAGCGGGAAACCCTCTTGGATGTACTCGTGGCCATCACCTCTAGTCTTATCCATGAAGTACCACAACCCTCTGGGCAGTGCACTCAGCCTAACCCCTCTGGCTTGGTCATAAGAATTTATGAGACTCTCTGGGGAAGCTCACTCAGTCAATTCCCCTAATAGTATAGGGTAGTAAGGGACTCTCTTGAGGAAGATCACGCGGTCTTACCATCTTATCCCCAAGGTCTAGAGACTCTTTGTGGAAATTATCTCAGTCAATTCCTCCTATAGCCTCAGGTATACCACAGACTCTCTGAGGAAGCTCACTTGGTCAACTCTTTCTCTAGCATTGGAAGGTTCTTAAAGAGATTCAAACAGGGTAAGACTCTCTGTGGAAGCTCACTCAGTCTACCCTCCTGTAGTCTATAAAATCCAAGACTCTCTGGGAGCTCACTCTTTCCATCCCCTCTGTAGTCTGTAATATCCAACACTTTCTGGGAAGCTCCATCAGACTATACCATATAGTCTATAGCACCAGGTTCTCTCATCCCCATGCCAGTCAGTGCATAATAATGCTATAAGGCCAAAGTACACCTATAGAGCTACTTGGCTAACCAGATTAAACCTATAGTGCTACTTAGCCAAATAGTCTACAAGGCAACAATCATGTCATGAGTTTCACTTCAACCTATAACTATGAGGCATCCAAACAGGTGTAGGAGCCAAAGGAAGATGAGACCCAAAGGTCCTAAATAGAACAAAGCAGGGGAAAAAACATCCAAGGACAACAAATTATCCTCTAACATGGTAAAATTACCTCTACACAAGCTTGAAAGCAAAGAAGAAAAATAACGAAGGCAAAAAGGGGTAACACCCAATACCCCATTTACGAGTATTGGTGGATATTTTCACATAAACTTAGAGACTTTTAACTGTAAGGAACAAACCACCTACCTTGATCCTAGGAGATTGATATACTTGGACCAAAAAAGATGATTCTCCCTAGAACATCGTAGATCTGAGAAAATGACCAAAACATTCAACCTTATATAACATGAGAGGGAGGAATAATTGAAAAACAAGGATCAAGAAGAAGGAAGAACTCACCGTTGTGCTTCCAATGCAATCGAAAGAGCTTGAATCGGAGAACGGATGAAGGATCGAGAATCTAGAGAAGTTTCGCGGTCATACGGCATCTCTTGGTCGATCCAATACTAGAAGATTATGATTATGAAGATGAGGTGCGACCCCGGTCTGTTTAGTGAAAAATGAAAAGTACACGACATGTATTTTTAAAGTACATAGTGTGTAGTGGGTTTTTCCATACTCCACAAAAATAGGCCTCCACGTCACCCCTACACACCGTGTGTGTGGTCCAGACTTGGCTAGCACACAGTTTCGAGCTGGAAAAGAGTACATGGAGTGTACTCTGAAAGTACACGGCGTGTACATCAAAAATTTCCAGGGACTCCAAAAATTATCAAAAACTCCAGAAAAGGAAAGACATACCTTAAACGATGATCCGAGTTCTTACAAACTTCCCCCCTTAAATGAATTTTTCCCTGAATTTCCCTAGATTAGAATAGAAGAAGAAACCTCAAATAGCTCCGGCCACTGTTATCGAATCTCAGCCTCCCACTCCCAAGTCTCATCATGTACTCACCCGTGCTACCATAGAACTCGTACCAGAGGAATAGACCGGCCTCGGAGAACCTTTGTACTGCGATCTAAAATCCGGATAGGATGCTCTTCAAATGACTCATCCGCTTCAAGATCAACCTCCTTGGGCTGAAAGACATGATATGGGTGTGAAAAGTATCGTCGGAGCTGAGAGAAGTGGAAGACGTCATGCATAGCTCGGTACCTCTGAGGTAGTTACAACCGATAGGCAACAGACCCAACTTTATCCAATACCTCAAACGGCCTGACGTACTATGGTGAAAGCTTACCCTGTCTCTGAATCCTCTTATGTCCCAACCTCGGTGTGACACGCAGGAAAACCTGATCTCCGACCTCGAACTCTAGAGGTCATCTCCACTGATCAGCATAATACTTCTATGAAGACGGTGTTGTATACATCCTCTTCCAAATCAACTCTATCTGCACTAAGGTCTCCTAAATAAGACGAGGTCCTGGTAAAGATACCTCTCCGGCCTCCATCCACCATATGGGTGATCGACATGGCCTACCGTACATAGACTTGTATGGTACAATCTGAATGGCCGCCTAAAAACTGTTGTTGTAGGCAAAATCCACAAGAAGTATATACTTCTCCCAAGAACTTCTGAAGTCTATAATGCAAGCTCAGAGAATATCCTCAAGAACCTGGAATATGCACTCAGACTGGGTATCAGTCCGGGGATGGTATGTTGTACTCAAAAGTACCTTTGTACCAAAGGCCTAATGAAGTCCCTTCCAGAACAGAGAGGTAAAGCGCCCATCCATGTATAAAACAGTGGAGTTAGGAACTCCATGTAGACGTACAATCTCTATGACGTACAGTCATCCTAGATCATCAACACTGAAGGTTTCCTTGATCGGAAAGAATTGTGCTACCTTCGTAAGCCTATCAATGATGACCCAAACAACATCACTTCCCCGAGGTGACCTCGGTAACCTGGTCACGAAGTCCATCAAAACATTGTTCAACTTCCACTCTGGAATGGGTAATTGCTTTAAAATCCCTGATGGTTGCTGATGATTTGCTTTCACCTGCTGAAAAATAGAACACTTAATGAAAAAACCAGCAACATCTCTCTTCATACCTAGCTACCAGTACTGGCAATGAAGATCCCGATACATCTTGGTAACGCCAGGATGAACTTCCCAAACTGAGGAATGGAAATCCCGCATCAGCTCCTTATGTATGTCTGATGGAACCCAAATGTGTCCCTGGAAACACAATATCTCATCCTCACCCCCTTTCCATCAAGGAAGAGGGTCCCCTCCTTACACACTCTCTCGCAAGACTAAGGCCTCTAAATCTAATACCTACCTCATTCATACCCGATCAAGAAGTGTATAGGAAACAACCACTGATGAAATAAAGGTTTTTCCCTTCCTATCGTTCACCTCCAAATGCATATCAGAGAACAAATCCATATGCTGCCACTTACTGCTGGCCTTTTAAACTGCTTGAATATGAGTTCTCCTACTCAAAGCATTAGCCACTGCGTTGCCCTTTCCCAGCGTATATGTGAGCTCGAAGTCAAAGGAGTGAAGATAATCGACACACTCGCACTGTCTTAGATTCAGATCGTGCTGAGTGAAGATATACTTGAGACTCTTGTGGTAGGTAGAAACCACAATGTGCTCTCCCAGAATATAGTTCTCCACCAACGTAAGGTATGAACAACCGCTGCCAACTCCAAATCGTGCTTCGAGTATTTTCTCTCCTATGGCCTCAACTGCCTAGACCCGTAACAAACATACCTATCTCCCTACATAAGCACATATCCTAGCCCCATACCCAAACCATCACAGTAAAAAATATAGCCCTTTCCCGGCTCCAGAAAGACTAGTTTCAGTACTGATGTCAACCTCCCTTTCAGCTCCTGAAAGGCTGACTCACAAGAATCTGACCATAAATTTTTTTCCTCCTTCTTGGTCAGACCCGTCAAAAGTGATGCTATGTGAAAGAAGTCCTGAATGAATCTTCTGTAGTATACAGCCAGCCCTAGGAAACTCTGCACCTCAATGACCTTCTGCGGAGACTCCCTGGAATCTACAGCTCTCACTTTATCTGGGTCCACAGATACTCTAGCCTCTGAGATGACGTGACCCAAGAAGTGAATCTGATCCATCCAAAAGTGGAACTTTGAGATTTTAGCATACAACCGATGCTCTCTCAGTGTACTCAGAACAATCTCAAGATGTGTGGCATGTTCGTGTCGAGTGTGAGAGTACACCAAGATATCGTCCATGAAGACCACGACAAAAGAGTCCAAGTACGGATGGAATGATTGAGGGTATATACCACAACTCAAAATAAATTAAATACATATGAAATTTTATCAGTTCATCAGATCAGATAAATTTACCATTTACCCATGGGGAGGGGGTCCTAATGCGTTATTAAAGAAAAATAGAGTAGAGGAATAATTGGTAAAATATAGGTTTTCCACACATAAAACCTATCTTATTTAAAATTGTGACATAATGAGGTGACGAGTTTTCCAAAATAGTTACTTATAAAGGAGAGGATTGTTTTTGAAAGTGGATAAGGGTGATGTGACCATGTCATGTGGCCATTATTTTTATAAATAATTCACCACATTTTTGGGACAATAGATATTTTATTAACATTTATTATTTAAGTTCCCTTTTTATTCTCAGTAAAATATTATTGTATTCAATGAAAAACTATTTTTCTTCGATAAATGATATGTTTTGTCTTGAAAATACTAATTTTTTGTCAAGAGATTACTATAATGGTCCCCCATTCATCTAAGTTTTTCTATTAGTTTAATTACATCCACTTAGAAATGTGAAATCAGTAATGAATCCATAACTATAGATTCCTTTCATAGTGGTTAGTCATCAACATAGAATTCTAGGTTTGTCATATATAATTTCCTATGCCTATATAATAGTGATACATCAGTCACATATGATATGTCATGGTGATATATAATTCAATATATGAAATTATTTTCAATGTTATCATTGTAATAGTGACATACACATCATTAAACCTACAATATACAGATCTATAACTCATGTAGTCATTTTGGTAGGGTGATAATTCTTTCACAAATGAATAATGGAATGATGGATGATGAATCATTTTTTCTTAAGGTTTTTTCAGACCATGGTTCAATTTTTCCTTTAAAAAATACCCATTATAGATACAATTTCATAATTTTTGGATATCAATTTTTATATGTAATTATATATTATATATTTCAAACCTGTTTTAGTACCTCATATCAATAATATATCTGTATTTATATATATATATTCTAGGACAGTATTGTTTGTGTCTTATATATCTATACACAGACCAAACATAGGTGTATGGATACCTGAGTAGACTTATTGGTCACATACATATGTATAAGAAAGGGATCTCCATTAGATACGTGATTAAGATGAATGTTTTTTGGAGACCATATATGTGTCTTGGTTTAGAATCAGTGCGAAGAATTTTCATATCCTTCCAAAATTGGATTATTTTGGAAACAATTTTGTATTATTTGTGAATAAATTAATTTTTTATAGTTATTCAACATAATTGTGTATTTCATATAATAATAATGTGTGTTCATTAATTATCCATGGTTGGATTTTTGTTTTATTTTTCATGGTAAATTATATATTATAATTAATGATTTATTGAAACTTCCCTGGATTATATAGATATATGTATTTGAGCGTATTTTCATCCAATGGAAAAAATAACTTTTTTAGTTGATACTATCTATCATAACCGGAGGCAAACTAGAGGTCTTGTTTCACTGGTCCCACTACCATTTGGGTGACCTGGATTAAGATATCATATAGTTAAGGGAAAAATATTTTTTGGACATAATATTAACCTTATTTTATAGAGTATCTAGTCCATATATATAGAATATTCTCTCTACTACTGAGTGGATTACTGTTCATTGTCCACATGTGTTATCGATTTGGATATATGTAAAATTATTATTTGTTGTTCATAGTTTACTATTTTACTATTAAACTAGAGATTAATGTTGGGGGTTCATTCTTCAATCATATATAGTACATTTAGATAACATAAAATTTATATACCTTTGAGTTACTGAGTACCTCATTATGATGTATGATATATTTTTTATTAGATAAAAAACTATATAGTGATTATATATTTATATTTTCATGAAATTATATAGGGACAAAACCTAAGATTAATTCCTATAATGATATATAATTACATTATATATGGTCATATATATATGATGTACTAGTCTCAGAGTGGATGGGTAAGGCTTCAAATGAACCTTGAGGTCCGAAACATATGTATCATATGGTGAGTGTATTGACTAATATTACATTTTTTATATAACTACATATATTTAATTGTGATATTAATTGTTTAATTTATTATTCTATTTTTTATCTTATGATATATTTACATAAAAATTAAATATCTAATTCTTTGAACTATGTTGGTGGTTGGGAGGTAATATATTTGGTAGTGTATCCAAAACATAATATTTCACATATAACTCATATTGATATTCAACTCTATGAATTGTTGTATTCTGTAATATAGTCCATTGAGGATGTGTAATTGATTTCTAGGTCCTCAATACTGAATTTGAATTGAGATTTTAGGTTTATCACCCACCACACTATTGATATGAGGTTGACTACTTAAAAGTCGGTTATTAAATGTTTCTACAAGGACTATTTTCCCTAGATTAGGACACTCCCAGAATGAAGGGGTAATATTAAAATTTATAAGTATCTTGGGAAATCCATATATTGGTTGGACGATCTTGTTCATGTCAATTATCATGTTGTCTTGACATAGTTGGAATTTTAATTTTGATTCATATATTATTTTTTCAATTTTAAATTATAAGTGTATGGGTCCTTGGGGTTTATAAATCCTACCTATCTAGGCATGTTACTAATAGAATATTTATAATATTTTTCGAGTATTATATTTTAAGAAATTATTCTTAATTTTGATGAGACACTTAGAGTGCAGAATTTTATATACAATATATGTAATTATATTTCATCAATCATACAAATTTCAACCCTAGAAAAAATTTCATATGTGGGGAACTATGCCTTTATTTTTTTAGTAGAATTTGATAGAGGAAATATTATTTAGGTAAAATACATCCGCTATTGGGATTGAGATTGGGTATTTGAATAGAAAGAAGAAAATTCATAATGTTCTTATCGTGGTTGGTATTAGTGGGGCTATTTAGGGACAAGATTTTTCTCTTTCATCGTGAGGAAAATATTATGTCGAGTCTTACTATAATCTCTATATTTTTTATTGTATCACACCCTGATTAAATAGAAGAAGAAATTTTTTTCAGAATAAATGTTCAAGAGTGGGGTCTATATTTCCACTATATACATATATAAGGGATTCTTATAGCTATATAGTTCGTGGAGATGTATATTGATTCAATGGGTATGTTTATTGACCATAGAAGTTTTATTCCCCTGGGGGTGTTTGGTTACAGTAGATGTGGTCTGAGGATGAGGAACTTTTTTAAAAATTAATTAGACAATATAAAATTACAATGAAGGGAAATAAATTATTTGATAGAAAAATAATACGGAATATACTATTTCAGATATATTATTTGATACATGTGCATCAATTTTTTTATGCACTCTCAGTATTCATAAAAAATAGATATTTTTAGAGAATAACTTAATGAGGGATTTTCATATAATAGACCTTTAATGGTGAAATAAAAATTACATTAAAATGAGCATCGAAAGTGAAACTAAGATAATCGGTATGGATTTTATAGAATAAATTTATAATTTTGAAATTCAAATTCTATGAGATTCCATAAAAAAATTGGATGACCTACCATTATGCCCACATTAAATTATATCACAGTAGAGTATCATTCACCTCATTAGTAGGTGACTATTATTCCCATATTGGAGTTGAGGAAATATAGGTATGTTTTTCAAGAAAATACCTTCGACATATAGGTGTGGTTTCTTATAATATTGGTAAAATTTTCATGGGATATCAAAATGTGGATATATGTTATTACGTTTTATTTTATATTAAATTTTTTATATTTTTATTCAAAAATTCATTGGGTATACTTATAAGTGAGGTGACATTATTTGACTAAGATGATTCTAGGTGTGGTTCCCATATATTTTCTGGTATATGTGATGGATCTGTAATACATTTAGAGATAAATATTATATTTTATATGTATTTTGGAATTGTTTTTGTATTAATAAATAGTTCCACAAAAGTTTTTTATTTTTTATTTTTAAAGAAAGATTATTGTTGAATATGACTATATCTGAATTATCAATGGATAAACTATTTAATGGTTTATAATATGTATTATCTTTATTTAATACAGTATATTTCTAAAGAGAAATAGGGATCCATGTGTTTCTCTACAATTTATATGATATTTCATTATCATCAGTAACATGTAAGGCCCTATGATATTTCATTTAATAGATTTATAAAAAAATATATGGATTCATAGCATATCTTGTTATGATTCATGTTTTACTTAAGAGTATGAAAACTATTTTTTCTATAAGGAATCATGTATTTCATCCATATCTAGGTTCCTTGATATATACCATGGAAATTATATTTTTTGTTAACTCTAATTGATGAAGGAACATATATTTAATCTAGAGATAATCACAAGGGTGCAAAGAGAAAATAAATTCTTACATGAAAATGATGTTTTTGTTCTACATAAGTGAGGTTCACTAATTAGGGTTAGTAATAATAATGATATAAATATTGATATACCCTGATATGGTCTATGGTATGGTTATTATAAAGGGGGATAATTTTTTTATATATTTATTGTTTTCTATGAATGTAGTTTTTCTGTTAGATGTTTTTTTGGGAATAATTCTTTTTGGAAACACAACTGAATACTCTACTCAGGAAGAGGATAAGTTATAGGGGACTATGAAATCCAACAATAATTTTATGATCTAAATGGTTATTTGAAATACCAAATTATCCTCACCATAATTGAGCTAGGTATTGTGTATAAATTTTATTAGGATTCTAACAGAGTAATATGATATATAGTACTTTATACAATATTGGAGATTTGTCACTTATTGAAACATGAAAATAAGGCTAGTTTAGAAAAAATTAGAATACGTCATCATGAGATTTTACTATTGGAGTACACATTAATATATAGGAATCATTGCCTATTATTTGAGAGGTTTATATCATTAACATATTATCATGAAGTGTATATTCTTTAACAATGATACCATGACTATTTGTAGTGAGAGTGGGTAAAATATATCTTATTTACTAATATTATGATTGAATAAACGTTTGTGAAATGAAATAACATGGATGATTTAATGGATTGGATGACTCATTATTTGGGTTGTAGGAGGTTATAAGTAAGCGGTATCTACTGATCCTCATCACAGAGATGCATAATGAAGAACCAGTTTAATGTAAGTGTGTTATTGTTACTACAATATTAACTACCTTCTCACTCCATTATTTAGTAATGTAGAGATAAATACTGGATTAAAATTCTTTGTTGGGGAGGAACAATATAAATAGTGGGGACCCCCTTCTAATTTGTCCCTTGATAATGATGAATTTCTTGTTCTAAGAGATAGTGGTAGTCCTCATGTGAATACAACAGGAGTTGTTGGGGGAATAGCATAGTTCTTGAATGCCTCTTCCCATATGGTTTACATTAATATACCATTCCATCCATAAGTAGTAGTGGAGGATTTAAAATAAGGATATATAGGGGTTTTTTACACATTATCAAGTTATTAGTAGGTAGAGGATGAGAATTATTTGTATATATTCCATATGGAATCATTTCACATAACCATGTTAGTGTGGGGAGAAGTGATGGTGGTTTTTTAGGGTTATGATGAATTAACCCCAAGTAAATGTTGTAATGTTTTATTTTAATTTATTTAAAAAGAATCAATCAATTCATAGTGATTTAATAGACAATATCTATTTCTGATTTGGGACATATATATGTAAATGAGATATTATAATTCTATGGTGTTACCAAGGTGATTATGTAATATCTGTTTTCATAATATATGTCAATATTTTTATAGGTCCTATAGAATACTACTAAAAATATTAGTGCGCCTGAAGATAAATTACAATCTATAAACTAGAAGGAGATTAAATTTTACTATCATACTATTTGAAAATATGATACATGAATGCGTCTGTGATATCTGTTTTTCATGGGAGGATCACCCCATTCTTAAAGTGTTCACATAAAAAACATTATATAGTGATGATTAAAATGGTACCTATTGATGGATTTTATGAATTACTATGTTTATTACCTCAGTGCTGGATATATTTATGTGTGTCATATATTGTTGATCTTGGTCACCTTTGACATACATGACATTATATTTGATTGATTCAAAAATATTGATGGTTAATTTGGTGGGTATCAATTATATGATACATGATGATATTTCCCTCTATATTCAATGTGAGTGGTAATGTAATTTATAGAGTATCTATAAATATTGAAAATTATAGAACTGAAATTACATAGAGGAGGGATCACTAGTTCATGGGTATTGATTTTTCTTCTAATAGTATTATTTCTAAAAAACATCATTTTTAACTTCAATAAAAGTATAGTTATATGTATGAAATATTATATACATCTCAACTTGGTAGATATCATCCTGAACCTTTTCATATAATTAATTTTTATGATGTTATGTTCAAACTAGATACAAAATCAAAAGAATGTACAATTCATATAGTTTTATATAGGTAAATGATAATTCTTTGGAATATGACACTCATGTCACATATGTAGTGGAATAATTATAAAATTTGACAGGATATAAGGGAAAGACAAGGGGAAACGATGACACAGTGATGGTGATTTTCCTAGACTATTCTCAATTAAATTTCTTATGTTTTATCTAAGATATGTTTGGGATGTTTTAATACAATTTTAATTCATTGATGAAGAAACTAATTTTCATAAAATGTTTTTTAATTGTTATTGAAAATTGAAGGTGATAAATGGTTATTGGGTTTTGATTATGGGAGGTTGGATATGGTTTTATTAGAAATTTATTATTCTCGATGATGCTAAAATGTTCTTGATAGAATAGTTTCAGAAAACCAATGGGAGTAGGTAGGGTGTTATTGAACCTTAGATGGCCACTAGGATACCTATGGCATTTGGGCAAGCCCTAATTAAGCACCATGTACATGGTGCATGTTAATTTCTTATTATGTGGGTTCCTGATATATTTTTAATGATTTATTTTCTATTTTCAAGGTTTAAATTTTATTTTACATGGAAAAATTTACCCCATGGTTTATTTCTAAACATGACTCAAATGCACAAAATCCCTTCCTCAATAACCTTTCTCCTCATTGATCAGATGTTTTCTTTTCTGGATATGATCATATTTTTTTAAATCTCAATTGATGTTTCATTAATTTTTATCCTTCTAATTATTTATATTCCAATTTTCTATCAAAACCACATCATTATTCAAAAAAATTCCATAATTTCATGTCTTACATATCACCTTATCTAAAGAATATTGACTGAGCATAAGTTCTACATGAACTCAGGAATATTTACTCGTAAGAAAATGCTTTCCAAAATATGGAGAGGGAATACTATGTCAAATTCACGGAATATAATATTGGATTGGAGGAATGAAAAAAAATAAAAATTACTTCAATATCCAGAATAAATATTCATATTAAAAAATATCTAATTATCATTATTTTTAAGAAATTTTCTGGATTGAAATATAGTCATAAAACCGTATAATCATGCACCAAATATCTAATTTTCTGCACAATTTTTTACCACATATGATAACAAAATGATATAAAATATGAATACTAGACCGACTACTATCATCATGATGTATCTGTACAAGAACATATTTATAACTACTCATATCGATCTATTTCATAACTTTTTTTGAAGCAAAAATATATATAATGTATGGGAGTGAACTAAAATTCCCTTGTAGGGTGTGCGAAATAAATATGATTATGGTATCACTATGTCCTTATATATTATTCTATAATATATGTGTATGCATAAGTAAGATATCCATTTTAAAAAATATACATGTATTTTATTTTCTATGTAGGTAATTATGACTCTCAATGAAACATGTCACCAAATTTATACTTTTACACCATGGACATATATATTTCTTACTTAATTGTTATAATTTTATCCACAACATTACATTATTACAATATTCTATTGTACTTTTTACTCTTCCAATACCTAAAAATTCATGTTAGTGAGTAATACAATATTCAACACACTACTCTAAAGAATATGGTACATTAAAACATCCACACCCCAACAAACCACCTCATTAGTTGAGGAAGGATTCATAATCTACATCTCATATAATTATATGACATAGACCCACATCGATAGTCTATTTTGATGACCTAGTCCTCTCTAAGTAAGTTCTAAAATTTATTTCTTAGATCATCTAACATAATATCCAACAAAAGTTTTCCTAAAATAAATCCTGCTCATGGAAATGTTCAAAAACAAAACCTACTAATGTCATTTTAAATAACCATGACTCAATATATCTCACACACGGGTGGGTTGGGCCCTATGATCCCCTCCTCGACCCAATTATATCATCCAAAACATACATGAAAAATATAGGTAGGGTATCAACCTATCACAAGGATCAATATATAATTCTAGGGAACTACTAACAAGGTAACCATTTCAAACTCTCAAACAAAACTTATCCACCTATGAAGAAACCTATCATCATGAACCAAACAGGGTCGACCCAGAACCGATCAACTGATTTGGTCCAAAACATGGCTCGAAGGGAGTTCCTAGTTCCCATAGGCTAGCAACAAGTGTCGGGTATCAGAATATAATCGTGGGAAAAAATTTTCCCATGAACAAAAGATAAGCAGATAATCATAACTGACTATAAAAATAGAAACCAGTAGTGGAATGAAAATAAAACTGAACATTCCTCCTTTTGACCTTCTAGTTCACCACCCAACTCATACTCTAGCCTTTACTAAGGCTAAGCAGCTGAATTAGGATCCTGAATAAGAAATGAACATGTAACTGAAAAAATATGATACGTGTGAGCACTACGATGCTCAGTAGGGATTCCAAACTAAACCACAGAATCTAACATCTCCTTTCCTGAAACAATCCAATGACATAAATTTGAAATAAAAATAATTATTTTTTTACATTTGTTAGTTAGAAACATTTTTCCCATTAAAAACCAACAAACAATAGATACCATATCCAAAATCATTTTTCTTTTTATAAATAAAATCCAAAATGGAATATACCAGATTTTTGCAAGATTAAAACAAGTAAAAGATCAAACTGAAATAAACTAGTGCAACAGAAAGTAATTAAGAAATTTTAATAATACAGTTACCATGGGAGATCCTAAACATCCCTAGAAGACCCCTAGACATACACAGTTCAGAACCACCTTCTGGCATATAGTGAATACCCTATGTCTATAACCAACTAGACTCCCTATAATTGACCAATCTTGTTGCATAACCTACCTATCCTATCAACCATTCCAAGGTGTAATAACCCATCTAATCAGGTTTAATCAGCAACTGTCACTCGATCATCTAAAATTCCCACAAAAACCCATGGTGGTTATAATAATATTGTGTTAGTAGGATGTCCATCGCATGTGTTACTCATCTCACTACACATTCCTTCCCCAAACATGGATGCTCCTAGAGAATTCACAAATAAATGGTTACCCTGGATAGGAGCACCCCAAAATACACATTCAATCATTTTACATTAACAAATATCCCACCATACCATCACATCACATAATCATTCAAACCGTTTTAGAAAACACCTTATGTTGCCAACAAGGAATTCACATTTCTTGAATCACATTCTTTTCAAAAATGTCCAAAAAATATAACCATTATAAGTACAACACCACATGGGCCTTCATTTTTACACACCCAAATACATTTACCAAAATATTTACGAATCATTTCTAATACCATTTACAAGTATACAATATCAAAAGGGCCATTAACTTCCTAAAACTCAAATCAAAACACATTTCAAACCCAAAAAACTGTTTTTTAATGAACAGATTAAACCCATTCCAATAAATCATACAATGTGATCCAAACATCAATTAGAAAAGAAGGGCCATTTTTACAAAGTTACCATTATCTTTTAAATGAAACCTAAATGTACACCAAAACACCTTTCACCTAGGTTTCACATTTCACGAATAATTTAATAAATCATTTATCCAACCAATAAAAGGTTTTAAAACAACACAACAAAGTATTTCATCATAATTTAACCAATTTCACATACTGATCCCACTTCAAAAATAATTTCACACTAAAACCCTTAAATATTTGTCTTCACACCATTAAGAACATTTCAATGATATAGACGACATTACCGATTAAAAATTATCCAATCCAACATTGAGTAAAACATGCCATGTTATGAAATGTGCCAAAAATCTATGAAGAAATTTATTTATGTGTTTCTGTATGCAATTTGTTTTAAAGTGGGATCAGCATGTGAAATTGTTGAAATTGTGTTTAAATGCATTGTTGTGTTCTTTTAAAACTTTTCATTGGTTGTGTAAATGATTTATTAAATGATTCTTGGAATGTGAATCATGGGTGAAAGTTGTTTTTGTGTAGATTTAGGTTTGTTTTGAAAGTGAATGTTATCTTTTTGAAAATTTCCCATGTTTTATAAATGTTACTTGGGACCCTTTTTATGATTTATTAGAATGGTTTTAATGTGTTCGTTAAAACATGTTTTATGGATTTGAATATTGTTTTTGCATTGGTTTGAGAAGGTTAGAAGCCTGTTTGATATAGTATATATGGAAATGGTTATATAAATGATTTTGAACTATTTTGGAAAATGTATTTCAGTGTGTAAACATGAAGGCCCATGTGGCGTTGTTCAATTAATGGTGATTTTTATGGTGATTTTTTTAGAAAATAATGTGATTCAAAAAATATGAATGCCCGTTTGGCAACATAAGGTGTTTTAAAAGATGGTTTGAATGCTTATGTGATGTGATGATCTAGGTGGAACTTTGTTAATGTAAAATGATTGAATGTGTATTTGGGGGTGCTCCTGTCTAGGGTATCCCTTTATGGGTTAATTCATAGGAAACATTCATGTATGTGGATGAAAAGTGCGGTGAGATGAGTGTCGTGTGCGGGGGGCCATCTTACTTACACGGTATTATTATAAACACCATGGGTTCCTAGGAATCTTTTAGATGATCGAGTGACAATTTCTGATAAAACTCAATTATACGGATTGGTACCCCCTGGATTGGTTGTCAGGACAGGAGGGATTTTCCACTAGATTGGTCAGTTATATGGGTGACCAGTTGGTTATATTCATTGGGGCATCACTATATGCTGGAAATTGGATCATAACCGAGTACGTCCAAGGGTCTTCTTGGGATGTTTAGGATCACTAATGGTTACTGGATTATTTACATTTCTAGTTTACTTTACATTGTACTAGTTTATTTTATGTTTTCACTTTTACTAGTTTTACTCTAGCCCATCTATGGTATATTCTAATTTTTATTTTATTTATAAAATGAAAAATTATTTTGGAAATGGTATGTTGTTTGTTTTGTGTTATAAAATGGTAAAAACTTGTTTCTTATTTTCAAATGTGAAAACCCTAATATTATATTTTTATTTCAAACATGCATCATTGGATTGTTTTGGGAAAGGGGATGTTGGATTATGTGGTTTAGTATGGCATCCCTACTGAGCATCTTGGTGCTCATGCCTATCATATTATTTCAGTTGTAGGTTCATTTCTTATTCAGGTTCATAGTTCATCTTCTCAGTGTTGGAGCAGGATTGAGTCTAAGTTGGGGGTGACCTAGAAGGTCACAAGGATGTTTGTTCAGTTTTATTTTATTTTCACCGCTAGTTATAATATTTATCATCAGTTTTGATTATCTGTTTATCCTTTGATCAGTGTAAAAATTGTTCCCTATGGTTATGTTCTGATTCCCAACACTCGTTTCCAGCCAGTGGGGATCAATAATGCCCTTTGATGCATTTTTGAACTGACTCGAGTGACCGGTTCAGGGACAACCATAGTTGGTTTAGGAATAAACGGTATTAGAGGAGGACCTTGTTATTTTGGGTGTTCGGTAAATGGCGATTAGGACTATCGGGACTCAAGTTGTAACTATAGGAAGGGAATCACGAACCCTTTCTCATTCCGAACCTCGTGTTTCCAAGGGTAGTCCATGTTTTGGGTCTTATGATTTTGTTTCATATCGAGGAATGTAAATAGAGTCAGATCAATCCCATGTCGTAAACTCACATTTAGTAGTGAAACACATGGATTCTGATTTCACGGTTGAGCATCTTTTAGTCATTTATGATTTCATGGGGTGTGTATCACTACAATTTCGCTAAGTTAATCATAACTGGTAGTTTCTCATTCCTATGGTTTTTTTATGTTGGTTTTTGTTTTGGTTTTGATTGATGTAAGCTTGTTTTGGAAAATTAAAAGGGGAAATAATTTTTTGAAAACTGAAATTAGTTTGAATGTGGGTTAAGTTTTTTTTCATGTGGCCTTGAAGGAATCCAGTTATGAAATAAAAAATAGAAAGTGGATTTTGAAAAACAAATTTTTGATTTGTGTTTGAATTTTTCATGTTTATTTTAAGCTGGTTGTTTTAGATAATAGTGCATTCATTGATGATGCTTCAACTTGATATCGATTTTGGCTCTATGTTTTATATGTAGTTCATAGAATACCTCCCGGAATGGTCTCCATGGTTTTCGATAAGTCATGACCAGTTTTTGGTTCTTCTTAGACATTAACTATCCTCCATAGTGATTGGGGTCCATTGGAAGCAGTTGAGTGGCTTGATGTGGTTGAACGTGACTTCTGGGTATTAGAAACTCCAAAAGTTGTGAGAGTGTGTGACATTTTGGGCTTGTTCGGTGGTCCATCCCTAGAAGAATTGGAGTGGTTCTCCATACCATCACTACATGTTGAGATGATTTGGGATGTCTTTAAAACCATATTAATCTGATGGATTCTACCTAAAGAGGTGAAGATGAAAAAAGGGAAGAGCTAATTCGTATTCAATAGCGCCAACAGATGGTTAAAGGATATGTTGACCATGTCATGGAACTTGTCTCTATTTCTCCAGAGGTAGAGTTACTTGATTTGATGAAGATTTCTCTCTTCATAGGGTGATCTTATCCAGAGGTCAATGATCGGGTCCCCCCTTCTAGGGCCCATCGTTTTGAGAATCTATTGGAATAGGTGTTCTTAGTTGAGTTAGTTTCCAGAGCACATATGGTCTGAAATCTAGTGTATCCAGATACTTGCAATGGATCCCCATCTGGTGATAATGGTGTTCCAGAGGAACATGTTTCTATATAGTCTGTTATAGTGGTATTTAATTCTAGTTTGTCATATCATTTAGTGGTGTGCCACAAATGTGGCCAGTTTTGGCATATGATGTTGTCATGTCACATCCCTCTGAAGAGGTTTCTTCGTTGCGGCTGTCTGGGTCACTTGGAGATGTTTTGCAGGAAAGGTTTCTGGAAGAAGAGTTTCTGGGCAGAGGAATTTTAGTTCTTGACTGTGAGACAACTGTTGCATCAACCATCATAGCCCCATCCATAGGTCACATGGTGAAGCTCGCGCCCAGTCAAGAGTTACTGGGTGTTTAAAGCCTTGGTTCTGGTTTTGTGTTCCATGTTGGCGATGGAACATTTAATATCTTATCGTTCTTGTTTTTCTAATAATATATTTTTTAAATTGATATACATTCATTGTCTTATCGTGGAGTTATAGTGGACATGTTCTTTTGTAATCCGAACAATTTGGTTGGTCTGATCATGGTTTTCTAAATCATGCGCTTTTCTTAAAAGTGTGTTTTCCCCTGTATGGGTTGATCATGGCTTATTAGTGTTCATTTGTATATATAAGTGTATGTGAAGGAGTTATGGCTTGTGGTTGTACTGGGGCTACTGTTTGAGTTATGTTTTTTTGGGTTTTTCTCTAGTATTTGTAGTTTTTGGTCTAGTTCGAGAGTTCCATGTTTCAACTAAGGTGTTGTTTTCCCATGCTGTTGAAGTTAGTTTGGATCGGTTGGGAGTTACTGCATCACCCCCACCCCCCACCTTCACATGTTGGTATGTTTGGGTGTAAAATTTCTACCATTTCTGTGTTCTTGTAGTGGGGAGAACACATTCATATTCTACCCTAAAACATGGGATTCATTTTTCTCTTGAATCGGTCGGGTGTGACCTATGTATGGTAAGGTTATCCCAAAATTCTCGATTTTCATTCGTTGATCAAGTTATTTTCTTCCAGGGACATAATTATTGTTCAATGTACAACATGGTGACTTTATGGGGACATAATGTGTATGTGGTGGTGAGAATTATCATAGGCCGTCCTAACATATTTATTATGTTGAATTACTTTAATTAATATTTTCGGGTTCAGAGAATTTTTAAAATGTTCCATGGTCATCCCGCATGGTTAGGAGAAATTTTAAATTGCCCACATGGATTCCCAGGTGTGTCGGAATTATTAATTGCTATATGTGCACAGTTTATAGAACCTCATGGCAAGCACATGACTTGAACCTACTAGAGGGTAGTACCCGGTGGCACAGTTTGAGCGCAGTTTTCTCCATCGTGCATCAGAGAGTAGGTAAGCAATGCTATTGTCCCATTATTCGAAATAAATAAATAAATACTATAAAGTAGGTTAAGTTAAATTAAACATATTTTTATAAAATTTTTAATAATAATAATAACAATAATATGATTTTTAATAATAATAATAATAATATTATTATTGTTATTAAACTGTTTACAAAATCCAATTTAATTTAATTTAACCTAAATTATTTAATTTTTTATTATTTATTTTAACATTTAATTTATTAATTTTTTTATTTCGAATACCGAGATAGATTCATTGCTCGCCTACCTTCTGACACACAGTTGAGAAAACTATGCCCAAACCATGCCACCCATTACTTCTCGGATTCAGGGTCACGTAAAGTGTTTGTCGCGCAGTTCTATGAACTATGCATGAGTCACGCGCCATAAATCTGACACACCAAGGAGTCCATGCGGTAACCACACAGTTATGACTAACCAAGCGAGATGACTGTGAAAAAGTGGAAACATCATCTGAAAACCAAAATAATAATTAATTAATAAAAAATAATAAATCTGTCAGGTCGGGGTGTGACACCCATGGGGTCCTCCGGAACCATCATAGTCACAGCTCATTGATTCATTCTGAATCCCATCACCAGTCGATGATAAAATAAGCCATATTATCATATCGAACATGTCCTAAAATCCCAGTCCACCCCACCAATTCTCTAATCTCACATAGTCCTACAACTCAAGGACACTCCCAAATAATAGTCATCAAAGAGCCTTAGCATCCAGATTCCATGTGGATTATAATTTATGTAACCCATACCTACATCCCATTTCACAAATCTTAATGGAGATCTATTATAATATACCTATGGAAACCATATCTCTAGAATGAATTCATTGTAAGTATGTTCATTATCACAATACTCATCATTCTCAACTGCATCATCAAGAGTGCACTCACCATCACACAAAATATGTTTAAAATTTTTCATTACTGTTTACGGTTACTTATACATCTATTTAGGGATCACATGACCTTAGTAGAACTATCTCAAGATACCCATATATCATGTCATAGTCTAATACATCATATATGTCCCTCGTCAACTCATGAAACATTGGCCCCCTTTATAACATAGTCATTATGTAATTGTAATACATAAAAGTACTAAGGATCATATGTTTTTATGGTAGAACACCCAACACTATCCAATTTAATCATACCAAGACACCCCCAGTCACTATCCATATTCCCAATCTTATGAAATACATGTGGGTTAGAAAACCCATATATAAACAAGCTTTTGATTTTATATGAAATGGACCACTAACCTCAGTCATAGGGATATCACCCAATTAATAATCCATATTACCATGGACAAGCCTATCAATGCCTCAACTGATCTAATATTAACCCCTAATCCCCATTAGTTTTACATATGATATAAATAATTAAATTGATATATATATTTAATTTTTTAAAATTTATATTCTATATAGTAATAATTAGAAAAAACATATCAAGTTTATCCACCAGAATGAAACCATAACTAGAAATTTGTTTGGGGCCTTTCCACACAATCAACACCATCCAATCTAAAATAATGATGATATGAATCCATGGAAATAAAAATTTATAATAAATTTCCAAAAAATCATTAAATAAAAGAATATAATGAAAATAATTATTGAAATGGTAAAAAAGAGTTTTTTTTTCTTCCAAGGACACCCTTTATCCATTTTACATGAAATACCTGTCACCCTCGGTTGAGTCCACCATACTATAGTGTAATTAATTTTAACTAAAATTCAAAAATTAATGAAAATAAATTTCTATTAATGAGTAAAAAACATAATGGAATAGAATTAAGAAGCATGCCCATTATATCTTTAATAATTCTCCATAATCCATCCCTTCAAAACGTGGATCAAGAGAGAAGAAAGGGAGGTGGAGTGGTGAATGAATTAATTATACCTGGTTCACAAAACCACCGAAAAACAATATGGTTTCTATCTAGTAATATATGAAAAATTTCACCACGTAAAAAAAATAAAACCATCGCCCTCGTCATGGCGTCGAATAATAGTATTGTGATTATAGGACATTAAAATCATGATATTCTCACACTATGATCAGTGTTCATGATGTAATTTCCTCCAATATAGAAATCCAGTTTGACAAAATGTAGAATAAGGTAACATGGAACCCTATTACTCATTCATCCCATGGTGAAACTTCACTAGTAAAATATGGGAAAACCATTTTGGATTAATTTAAAACTACAACCACATTTTATAAAATGTGAACTAATATATATACATATCTTATATTTATCTCCCAGGTCACCCAACACATCCCCAATGTTATCCTGAGCAAATGAAACATGTAATGAGCCTCATTCCACATCCAAGAAACATTCCATTAAGATATTTAAAAACATAGATAGTTTAGAAAAAAATTCGAAATTTTTCCCCTTCTCGAGAAGAAAAATTGAAAAACAAAATAATACCTAACAACCTGAATATCTTTATAGTGTTTCAACATATTCTAGTATTATATATTTCTTCTATATAAGAAAATATTATGTAGTGATATCTTATTTCTGAAATCCTAATATGTCCAAATAGGATTTCCCTAAGAATCAATGATGTTATTATTATTTTTGCAGGCTTTATAAGAAAATATAAAAGTAAAAAATTTTGGTTTATTCCCTAATAAATTTTTATGGTTTTATGATTTACTATGGATTAATTGAGTTACATTTAAAACACGGTTTTTCCTTTCATAGTTTTTCCTCACATTGTTGGTTATTAATGACCATCTGACTAATGATGGTTATTGGAAAATATGATAAAATACACTTATTTGTGGAATTTTCCTCATTGGTAAGACCTTTAGAACATAATAGGTGTGATATACCACCCAATGTGGTAAAGAGATAATAGTGAGAGCTAATTTAAGGATGACATACTCTTATATTGTGAGATTTTATTTCGAGTGAATAATTATTATATGAAAATTATAGACTTGTGATACAGTGTTCAATTAAATTATTTAAATGTTAATATGTATTTTAATATATATTCTTATCATATGTTAAAAAATTATTCCCCATAGACATAATATTATTGATTTATTAACCACACTTGATGAGTGTGTAATAAATTTATTTGGCGGTTCCTAGACCACCATATCGATTATATTAATTTTATTTCATTAAGATGGAAATAATGAATTAATGATGTATTGTTCACCCTCAATTCCAACCAATTTTTAGATCATCCACATATAATTAGTGGTTGGTGATATATCATTATGGGGTAAATTTAATAGTTTTACATTATTTAGTAAGGATATGTAAATATCATTTATCTTTCATAAGAAGAATCATCATTTACTATTATTATTGCGATGGTTATATATCATTCATCGATACTAATAGATTTTGTTGTATAATTCACCGAGTAGTTATCAAAGGGATGCCACTCATTTAATTTTTGCTTATATGATGTAGGATAATTGATTGTGTCATCCTAAATAGTCTTTATAATATTATTCAATTAAACCACATTGACACCAAAAGAAACAACTCGTTTATAAAATTATTTATCTTTTTATAACTCTATGGTATGGAAATATATTATTTACATATATTATTATTAATTTATATGAATAATGAAATTTTATTTTCAATTTCATTAAGATCATCATTGGTGGTGAAATATTATGTTTTACTCACAACGTACGCAATCTCCCTAATGCCCGATAAATATTCAGGGTTTTAAGAACTTGTAATGGTCCGATCCATTTGTCTTATGAGTGAAAATATATATAATGGTAGGAGATTAGATACAAAAATGGTTTGAGACTCAAAAACTAAAATAATTATATTTTTTATTATCTTTTATATTTTTATTAATATTAATACTATTAGATAATTGGAATCTTCCATTTTAATTATTTTAACATTTTACAAGGTTGTATATTTTATTTCACGAGTGTTGATCTACTGCATTTTTTCCTATCCTCATAAAATATTAGTCATTATAGTGCTGGTATGGATTCAAATACATTAGTTGTTGGGTGGGTTTTAGGTGTGGAGACACCATTTTCAATACCCTTCACATATAATACTTGTGTAGTTGATAGTTTAATATTTTATGGATATCTAAAACCTAGTTCCTAAATTTGAAAAAAGGTTTTTACCCATTTTTATAGGTGAATATATTTTTAATTTTTTGTATGGATTATTAATCTTTTTTATTCCATTTCAATAGTGTAATGAACCTCTACATTCATGTAGTTTGTATCAATAAAATATCTGATCTAATACATTTTTCGTTGATTACATATTTACTCACGTAATAAAAATATGGGGTCCATCATCCATAGTGTATTTATTTAATGTTAGGTCAGAATTATTTTTTAATTTAGATGTATTTCACAAGTAAAATATTTCATATGTTGATCAAATTTTTTTATTATTGATGTCTTCATTTATGGGTCCTTTTATTAGGGCCCTTTTCACCTATACAATAGTGGGAGGCCTCTTACTAAAATAGTGTTAAAATGATTTATATTTTTTTGGATGAGATGATAAAATGACATCTCATCCTACATAGGGGTTTTTCAAGAACATTGGGAACCTCATATATATTTAATATATATTCATCACATTCATTATGAAAAAAATTAGTTACACTTATCAAATAATTAATTGATTGTGATAATTAATTTTATTAGAACTCTATATATATGAGTTGTTGAATGATATATTAAACGACACTATAATGATTGATTCAACATGAGAATGATGATTGTGTTTTGATTCTAGGATCTACCACTAATAGTGACATTTCATATATCCCTATGAAATGAATTATGTAATATTTTGATATGAGTGTTTTAGTTTTGTGCGATGTACCTTATCAGGTAATTTGAGAATGGACGCATTGGTTACTTTTAATTTTTTATAAGCATGTTTAATGGGGTTTCCATTTCTTCTTAATTTTTCAAGACCAATTCCAACCTATTTATTGTATGTAATATTAGAATAATTTTTTATTTGTATTTATCAATGGTTTTGATTATACATATATGTTTGAGTTCTATTCCAAACCAGGCTTACAAATTTTTTGTGTCAGGTTTATTGTTTATACATTACTTGTTTATTAGTAGGAATATGGGAAGGTTTACTAGATGTTTTGTTGGTATGATTTATTGGATATTGTTTTATGTTAATCTAGAATTGAATCAATTTTTACATTTAGCTCATTAATTTTATATATGAAGGCTTCCCAGATGCTTGAGAGGTATGAAATTTTTTGGAGCACCTATATTGACTGTCCCAGTATATTTAATATTCTAATGGTCATTCAAGGGATGGATCCACATTATATGGGGAATATATAAGTTAATTACCCTTAAGGAATCTACTAGTTATAGTGGTAAACACATTAGATATCACATGTTGGAAAATAATCCTCTATTATTAATGTGATATTTTTTTTGAAGTTAAAATTTCTTTGGTCAATGATCATTACATGCTTATCAAGTTTCCATGAAATGTTTTCCACTTTTTAGGTTTCATCAAGGTAAATGATGGAAAACATGGGTTTTTGGGGAATTAAATAAAAATATGATAAACTATCTCTAGAGAGTGCCTATAAAGATTTTCTAACAGATATGGTTTCATAATGGAAATACCAAAATCATTCATAAGAGGACATGAATTAAATTTTTAATCACCATATAAAGGTTTTATTATAATTGTCCTTACCCTAGGTTAAATATGATACAATTGTACGATATTTCAAATATATAAAAAAACATGATATCTATATTTTATATGATATATTATTTTGTTTTAGTGGGTTGGCATTATAAAATGTGTATGGGGTGTATTCTAAAAACTGATTATGTTTTATATGGTAGGTTTTACTTAATATTTATTTAATGATCTTACCTTGTAAGGATAAGACTATAAATATCTCTTATAATGGAATTTATTCACTTTTTGACCTGTTTTTTTATTATAAAATTTGGATAATGTATCCAATTAGTTTCCTACAAGATTTGTTTCATAAAAATGGAATTTGGTTCCTTAAAAAATCCACCATGTAATAATGTATATTAGGTGGAAAATATATATTAAAAATTTCATATCCCATGAACTACTATGTTTTGGAAAATTCATTATATAAAAAATAACATATAGTGAATAATAATACAAATACAATTGTGGCGGGATGTATGAAATTGATGTTGTTTAAAAGAGTTTCATTCTAGAAAAACAATATTGGGTTACCACATAACAATTTTTAACAAGAACGGATAACCTATTATCCTACAATAATAAGTGATTTCTGTATAATAAACATGATAATGAAATTGATATATCATTCATGAATCTTATGAAATTACCGACATGCATGATTATTTCTTGTTTGGAATATTTTTACACAGATCGTAATATTCAATTATTCTAATATAAATATTTTTCTAGTTTTTATTATAATAATATTATTCAAATATATGAAAATTTATCCATTGTTTTTTAATATTCCACATTCTATTAAAGAATATTTTTTAATTTATAATTTATTCTTAATTTTTTATAATGTAATGTTATCTAATTTTTTTAAGAAAATAATACATTATACTAGTAAAGTCTAATCTTATCCTAAATGAAAATGATATAAAATATAAAAAATATTTAAAGTGTCTCGTGTGTTTGTGTTTTAATTATTATAATTCAATTTTTATTTTTACTCTTGATGTAACATTTTTCTGATATTTATTTTCATAATTCATAAATGTTTTATTTTTATTGAAATAAATCAATATATTTATAAAATTTTTATCTATAATCATTTAGAGAATATGAATACACCAGTTTAATATGTTTCACTAATAGAGATGATATTTTAATGGATGTTACAATATTCTTCCTTCCCAATGCTTCTATTTTTAAAATACATTTTTTATGAAGATAATATATTAAATGAATAATATTTTATGGATATTTTATGCTGATATAAAAAATTTTATTTCTATATTATCTATATAACACTTAAAATAATCTTAATTTAACTCATTAAATTGATGTGTACAAGATAATATCATCCAAACAACATTATAATAAGAACATATGTTGGTTAAAATTTTCATGAAAATGTAGTATCCTGTTTTTTAAAATAAGAAACAGTTAATCATAAATACTCTATAATGTTCTAATATGGGCTATAACTACTAAAATATATTTTAGGGAACAATAATAATATTAAAATTTAGAAAAAATTATTCTTTTTTCTACTATAATAATGAGTACACTAGATTTAAACACCATTAAAAAGTGTGTGATGTTAATGAAATTTTTTTATTAATGGAAAAATGTAATTTAGTATCTATGGGAACACTACCAATATAGATTATATAATAATATGTTTTTTCAAAATCATTGGAAAGAACTACTCTAATTATTTAATAAAACAAGAAAATAGATATATATGAGTATATGTAATAATACATTACTAATTATAAGTTTCTATAATGAACTACAAAAATGACATTGATCAAGTTTATACATTCAATTAATACATAAAATTAATTTGTTATTCATTTCATTGAGTTTCAATTATTCATATGTCGTTATAGTGTGTTGTATTAATAATATGATTTTAAATTATACAATGTAAAAGTGGGTTCTTTCATTTCTAATTAAAATATAACATGTATTATCAATTTAACTGAATTTATACATGATAAAAAATTCTTAATTGAAGTGGTACTTTTAGATAACAATGATCGTTATTTTTTTGTAACTCATCATTAATAGAATTTTACTCTTTGTGAGATATAAACATATTGAGGATTAGATAGGTTTTCAATAATATATTATAATTTATATATATATATAATAATTAGTATCCGTTTTTCTATTACATCATGTGTTCTTTATTAGATTTTTAATATCTTCAAGTCAGTATCTCATAAAATTGGGTTTTGAAGGATTATTAAAAAAAATAAAATAAAAAAGGATTTTTTAAAACTATTACATTTATTCTAATCATAGTCCTTTTAATTATCATATCTTATGTAATTATTGGTTTATTATCATTTTATTAATCATGAATGATGTTATTTATTTTGATAGACCACTTAATTTCAAATTATGTCATGATAGTTCTTATTAGAAAAATATGAAAGAATATAACAATAATTTTATCACTGATCAATGGAAATTCATAGCAATACACTATAAATTACGTGAATAGTATTTAGACACTCCCACTAGTGATGTTTTTACTTAATATTCTTTAAATGTAAAATTTATTAATATTTATTTTTGTTCTATAAGTTGAAATTTGATTATATTGGTTTCACAATGTTTTCTATCCTTTTATATTTTGACATGTTAATCATTATGATACTGGAATTTTATATATTAATAGGAATGTAATTCTTACATTTGAATAATAAAATTTAGTATTCTTGAGTTAGTTAACCAGATGGTTAAAATATTTATTTCCTTTGTTAAATATATGATTTATTTTAATAAATCAAACTAAATTTTAGTTATGGTGGAAAGGAGCCTATGATACAATCCAAAAAAATATTAAAATATTTTAGGAATTTATAGATGAAATAATGATATATTGTAAGTAATGAATGATATTTTTTGATAATGGTAGTGTTTAATATTGATATAATCATCATATATGTTAAAGAACCTAATTTATTGTATTGTACGAAATTCAAACATGAAAATGGATTGTGTTTTATGCCTTGAAATAGTGAAGACACATTTATAATGACATGTCATCAAAATTAAAAAAAATGAAAAAAGGTCGTTTTAAGAAGATAATTGGATTCCAAACTTATTCAAAGAGATAAATGACAGAACATGAATGATAAATGGATACCAATAATTAGTCTAAAAAGAATTTTAGTTTCATGTTATGAATTATGGAAGAATGTTACTATTAAGAGAGATTTTATAATGATACGAAATAAAAAGAATGATAAACACAAAAATAAAAATAAAAAAGGTATATGGAAGACTATTATTTTTAAATTGATTAAATTTTATTATTTAAGGTATTAAAAAATTAGAACAAATAGTGAAATAGTTGTTTGATGGAACAAAATGATCGTGATAGATTTTTTGTACTAATAAACCAAATTAAGATGAATTAATGGTGGTTTCTGATAAATATTTATTTGAGTTGTATACGATTCATTTTCTCTATAATAAATTTAATCTGATTAAAAATATGTGATTTGGAGGATAATATTTTATCTCTAAAATTTTTAATCTCACTAAATACTTCTTGTATTATAAAATAATTATAATTTGATAAAGTTAATGAGTCCAATCAAATTCAATTAATGGAATATAGATTATAGAAATATTAAAATTTCTATAAACATGACTATAAAATATAATGTTATTATACAAAAATGACTAAAATTTGAGGAAATAATATAATATAGTGATCCACTAATATAAACTCATTACATAATTATTTATATTATAGAATTTGATGAAATTATACATGTAAATGATCACAGAGGATACCTTATTTACTGGGATATGGAATATATTTTAATTTAAAAAATAATAATTTTTTAAATAACCATATAATTATGTACATAAATTAGTTTCTATAAAACTTATCTCACTAGTTAATCTAGTGTGAACCAATGATTATAAGGAAACAAATAATTCTACTGTTCTGTTGAATCATGATATATTACATTGAAGACTTAATAATAAATATTGTACATAGACAATGGCTTTCAAATAACATAATAGGTCAGTCATATAATATATTAATGTATAAATAATATATTGAAATCCATTTCATATTTTTATTAAATTATAAAATAATGATTATTGATTATGGTGAGGAAATGATTAAATATCATAATGTTACAAGTAATACAATTTATATTGACGGTTAGTAACATAATATTATTAATTTCATTTAATTATGTCATGATATTTTATCTACTAAATTAAAAAAACGATAATTGTGTTTTTGAAGATAATTCAAGTTTATTTGTTTCGTAGAAAAATGATCACCTTTATACTTTTTATTGGGATTAATTTATTCTAAAATTGACCTATTTTAATGTTATGTATCTAAATATAGATCCTTTTGGAATAATATTCTAGGATGTTAATGTTTTATATTAAAATATATTTTTTCTACGTAAAAAAAATTCTAGAATCTGGAGTTAAGGGGTTAATATAATAAATTATGTGATCCATATAAGAAACATATGCTGAAAAATTAATCATATATATTAATAAACAATTCAATCACTAGATGTCCATTATATATTTTACACAAATACTATTATTAACCAACTAAAGTGTTATATAAAAGTTTAATGAGGTATAATATTTTTATTTATTATTATACTATATAATAGTAGGTATAAATTCTTTCACCTAAATTCGGGTGATTCCTATAGTGAAATGTTGATCCAAATTTTGAATGGAAAATGTTTTTATAAATTACAAGTTCTCTTATTTTATATTTCCATAATTAATATTTTAATATTTTACATGAATAAATGTTTTATTATCAAAATATACAATGTCCATGTTCACTATCATATAATGTTATTCGCGATATGTGGAATAAGTGAATTCAATATATAGAAGGGATCATAATGAATAATAAAATGTTATAAAAAAATTTATTGGAATAATTTTTCAGCATTTGAACTATGTTTTAAAATGATATATACAAAAATAATTAAAAATAATTACATAAAAGATTTCATATTTTTTGAATCATGTTGTTTTTTATTTGAAAGTGTTTTTATATAGTCTTTTTTTATAATACAAAGAAAAATATTGAAAAATTGAATGCCAAATTAGTTGATAGTTTTTTTTCGATTCTAAACCAACGTTATATCAATAGAGTTCATAATAAATTTCTAATCTTTATATAAGTGTTCGAACATGTTAATCTTTATTTGAATGAATCATTAAACTAAAAAATAGTAATGAAATATTTTGAAAATAAAATAAATTATATAAACTCCGATGGATGAAAAAAATTGCATTGTTTCCTAATTAAAATAAAATGAATAAATTCAGTATAATAGATAGCATTACCATCCCCAATCATAGAATACACACTAATATCATTAAATTGATATAATAATAGGATATATTAAATCTATTATCTAAATAAGAATTTAAATAGAAAATTATTATGAAAACACTAATATCTTGTCAGAGGTAGGACTTTGTGATATTTATGAGTCATAAATAAAACCTATTACGATTTTTGAAATGTACGATGAGTTGAAATAATTCACACATCATAATGTATAGGATTTAGAAATCCCACACTGATGATAAGTAATTAAATGGAGAAATGTTCATAGTCGGAAATTTGTTGGGTGAATCGTTATTTATTTTTTTAATAATTGAATTTTTTGGTTAACAATTTATCATGGAGAAGGAATTAATTTTGGCATTTAATTTTAATTGATTTCTATATATTATTTTATGTAATGGTTATTTTTGGATACCATAGTTATATGAAATTTAAACATAATGAAATGGTTGTTGATATAGAATTACTTAATGAAGTAGTATTTAAAATAAAAAATGTTATGAAACCAATAATATTTGTGTTTAAAATGACCAAATATGTTTTTGGGCTATAAAAATTAATTATATGGGACCTATTAACTCTCATTTTATATAATATGAAATTATATGATTATGTTTAATTAATTTTTTTTGGAAAATTTAATTTGAATCCTACCTTATTTAGTTATTATTATTTAAGGGATACACTAATGGTGAAAATATATATGGGTGATGTCATATTGGG
The DNA here is from genome assembly GCA_963277665.1 of Viscum album. Classification (NCBI taxonomy): domain Eukaryota; kingdom Viridiplantae; phylum Streptophyta; class Magnoliopsida; order Santalales; family Viscaceae; genus Viscum; species Viscum album. The sequence continues at coordinate 651,474,898 of OY728126.1, forward strand.
ATTATTGGGTCATTCCCACTATAATATCTAATTAAATATATTTAAAAATGTGTTTGGTATGAGACTCAAGGGAAAACACGACGTGCCCCAAACCAGGACTATCAGATATGAAGGGAAAACATATAATTTAAAAAAGTAACATTGATAAAAATAGATATTATCTAATATAAATAATGAAAAACATCACATTAGAATTAAAACAGATAATAATCAATCACAACAGAGATAATGTTTTGGTTTAGAGTAATTTTGCACCACATACATGTTATACAAAATAAATAAATCAGAATATTTATCCATAATCAAACCATAATGGGCTCCCTTTAAGGAGTTTTATAGGTTTAGTTCACATTTTTGAAATACATTCATTATAAAAATATTATTACATGATTATTATACTTAAATATATATTAATAAAACATTGTAATAGGAAGGTTTTACTGAATTTTGAAGAATAGGGTTATACTACAAACAAGAAAACATAAACATGGTATATTTTTTTATTCCCCATAATGAGATCTGAAAATCTATTTGTTCTAATAATAATTCATGGGAAATCATAGTGAACTATTTTATAATGTGGTGAGTTAAAAATACCATTAAGGGGATAAACATGTTTGAGAAGAAAAACTTTTTAATCTGTATTATAACATGATATTATAAAACATAAGGCTTGTGAATAAATTCATCCACAGTGTTACACACTGGTAATGAGTGAATAGTCTCCCCACAGACACACCCTAGTACCTCACTTTTTTTTAATAGCCTATAGTGTTTCAGGAGAAGTGATTTAGACCCTGTTGGCCACTGTGGTCGGGGTACCGTTAGTGGAATTCAGGGATTGGACATCACAGAGTTGTATCAAATGGTTTTTCCATTCATTCTTTTCTATTTGGATTCAATTATTAGAAGAATCTTAATTCATGGAACTTGGTCATAAGATGTGCTTTGGTGTCCCGAATCCATATTCGGGGTAATGAATGAGTTTCCTGAATTATAACTATTTTCCAATTTTTCATATTACATAGGATATCATATTATTATTAGGAGATGTAGATGTTATGTGGGTTTGTTTATATTTATTATGACTGAGGGTCTTATTTCATCCTTGTACTAATGATACGATCGAAATGATAATTGTTAGAAGAATAATTATAAAAACCTAGAATTCACATTTCATGCATATTTCAATGACATTTAGGTTTATTTCACTATTTACATTTATTGATGTTCCTATGATTTTTGAGTGATTTTGTGGAAGTTATAATATGCATTTTATTTTCCTTGGATATAATTGATTGATCACCAGTTTCACTTAATGAGGTGTTATGGGCCTTAGTGGGTTGGAATTAATAATTTATCGAGTTGAGCTATTAGATTAAAATCAAATCGATGTCATTTTTAGTGATACGATGTATGGTCCCTGATTCACTAGTAGTGGATATCCATTTTAAATTAACATGGATATGTTTTATAAGAAAATAATTATTGTAAAAGTGAAAAATGGTTTCTAAAATGTGATGGTTTCATTTATTTATCACTCGTTATCATGTTTATGAAAGGTAATGGAATGAACCTACAAATTAAATAATAAATGAATTAAATGGTTTCTAGTAAATGTTGAGGCTAGGTGATATTGAAGCTTCATCAAATATAATCCTTGAACATAAACATGAGTAATTACCAATACCTGTATTTCTATGTAGGTAATTGTTTTATAATATTGTGGGTAGTGAGCCTTTATTATTTTAATCCTAAACTAGTATTTATATCTACCTACATTATGTTTGTTCTTAATAAATTTCAAGGTATTTTTAAAACAATACAACCTTGATTTCCTCTTTTCATGCACCAGGATGGTGGTGACGACCCTACTCCTGACATAGTAGACCATGATCTATCAGTCTTACCTCCAACAGTGAAACTTAAGGGACTACCTAATATTACCAATATTGGATCTAACTCTTAGTTTTGTGATATTTTCTTACATTTGATGTAGTCTATAAAATGTTCTATATGGGTTTTACCTATGACGACTGATCTAAAACGAGATTTCTAGTAGTAGTATCCTCCTACCATATCAGGGGATGATGGTTCACAATATGATAAGTATTTTCTAGATGCCACCTTATCAATAATTTAGCCACTAGAGGTGCATATAAAGTGGATTTTCATGTTATTCACATGCATTCCATGTGATTCGGCCAAGAGTTGGGGTGATGTAGTAACCCAGGCTGTTCACTATCAGGGAATGGAATGGGATGATTTTCAAACTTTCTTCTATGATAAATTTTTTCCTCGGATGTTGAGATATGATAGAGGCAAATATTTCATTCATCTATAGTTGTGTTATATGTCATTTATTTAATATCCTATAGGTTTTATTGAGTTTCAGAACATTTCACTACTTCTAGATGGTGATGAGATTTCGTGATAAAGATGTTTCGAGGAATGGGTCATGCATTCCATCTGTACACATGTAAATATTTTACGCCTACATAAATTCACTAAAATAGTCAATTACAATCGTATCATTGAGAGAAACATGAGTTTCAACAGTTTTATATAGAATATGATACTAATGTCATGGTAGGGGAATTGTTCTTCAGGTAGAAAGAATCATTCCCTCATGGATTATCATTAGGGAGGTGGCATCAGGAGTACCCATTTTGGATGCTCTATGGTGTGTCAGTATTTTGGGAAATAGGGGAACATAAAGCCTTAGTGTGATAGATACCCTCTTGAGTGTCAGGATATTGGATATATACGAAATCATTATATATTTAGTTAAATCATTCCATCATCTTCAATTGGATGAGGTTTTTCACCAGCTCCACTGTTTATGGGAACGTTATTTGACACTACATTAGTAGGGGAGTTTGATTTGTACTGGTACGAATGGCTAAGGAGGATGCTTACGCTATGGTATCTATACTCCTAATAACTTGTAGTTCTAGTAGTATATTTTTGACCTTGATAATCCAATTTCTGAAAAGGTATTTGGATCATGATAGTTGAATGATTTACCAGTGATACTCGAGGATTAGGTTACAAGGCCATCTATAGTAATAGGTATTGTTCCAATTACCTCCACTATAGTTTCCAATTTATTTTATACGAGTTATTCACACTCAATCACATATTTTTTTTTAATGGAAACTATTTTGATGGTTATATAGTATTATTATTGTGTAATGATCCTAGAAACATTAGTGGGAATATGGTTGGAGGAAATAATACAATTTAGGGACTTTCCCCTTGAATTATTTTGTATTCCATTCTTATGGTACCTCATTATTCTCAAAAGGACTAGATTTTAATTTATTCACATGATGGATTTCATTGTTTTGTATCACTCCATTCTAGAATGCTATCACTATAAGGTATCAATTAAATAAAAAGAGGGATCTAGTTATTTACACAAGGGTGAGAGAGATGTCCAAGATAGTAGATCTAGACAACAACATCTTATGATATGAGTAGTGACCATCTAGAAATCCAAAATCTTCATGACATACCATGGTTTACTATAAGTTGAATTACATTTGGTAGTACATAGTTTTATGTGTATTTTTCTGACAATTTTTCTACATTTACACTAGAAATATTGGTAGATTTTATAATTAACCTCATTATCAGAGAATCCCCTATGTCAATTCCCTTATACTAGAGGGAACCTATAGAGCTCTGGGAGAAGAATATGTAGTTATATGACATGGTATCGAGGGGTTTTATATATCATAGAAAATACTCTTCTAGTTCACCATAAATATTCTCTACGAAGGTAGATGGTACCTCACACTATGTCTAGTTATGGAAAGCTCGTAGGAATCTATCAATCCTATAGGGCTAACCAAATTTGTAAATTTATATAGAATTAGAAAACATAACTAAAAATTAATTATCTTATCAGTCCATATGTCTAACCCACAAGGAAAGATCTAATGATTTAAATTTATTAAGGAATCTAATATTGAAATTGTTTGATTTATTGATGAAAACTAGAAAATATGAGGATTGATTGTGTTGAAATTAAATATGGGGGATATACTAGGTTCAATTATTTTGGGTTCGTGTGTTAGGGGTGTAATTGAAAATGTGATTATTCAGGTTTGGTGTCCGAATTGGATCACTAGTGGTCCTTGATCTGGGTATACCTCACAAATTCTATGATTCGATCATTGGAATATTTATCTTCTATATTAAATCACAGGTATAGGTACCCCAAAATAGTATTTAAACATAACTATCCTTCATTGTATAATGGTCATACAAATAGTAAGATAGTTAATTGATGAATCAAAATAATACTCTTCAAATAACAACAAATGGTCATGCAATTGAGAAAATGGGAATGTAATTGATAAACTATATTTGAAAAAAAAATCCAAACATGAATAATGTATGGAAAATAATCCCATAGAAACATATCCCACTATAATCACATCACCAAACATAGAAATAACTGCTTGATCATGCTATACATGATGAGGGAGTGTATCATAGGTCCTTGATGATTAAAGGATGTGAGGAATAAATATGAATCTTCTGGCCCTTGTCCCATTTTTTTGATTGGCCTTCAGTGGTCCAGGAGCACCATGAAAGGGAGGCTAAAGGTACCCAATTATAGGACTATCCATTAACGTTTCTTGTCGCATTGTTTTTATTTTTCACTTGTTCTCGTCATCATGTTGTGAAATATATTTTCTTCTCATGTAATACCTCTATGTTGTTATATGCATGCATGAATCTCACATAATTATTGTTTGGGAATTTGACTTCTCTACAGATGTGAATTAGTGACTCATGATATGTAACATCATATCATAGTATATATTACCTTCCCAACTTTTCCAGTGTATCAATTTCCATTTAAAAAGATCAAATTGTGCAATCTCATTACATGATGTGTTATCAGTGTTTTCCTAGTATCCTACCCTTCATCCACTAACTACAATCCGGTGTCATAGTGTAATAAATGAGAAGTGGTGTGAAGCGTCAGTTTTATCATATTTTATCATATTTTTGTTTTTTACAAATATTCATCATTTCCTACCATAAACATAAAAAGTTACATTTCATTCTAATTTTGGAAAGACTAATTCATTAAATATAAAACATCATTCATAATATACTCTTAAATATATACATGAAATAGACATATGTATTATATATTGGTGAAATAGATTAGTGTCATGAACCAATGTCTACATTCTTAAATAAATGATATTGTTAACCAGCTCTGAGGAGAGAAGGCCTTTTGGAGAATTAACATTAAATCAGTCTGGAATCATGTGCGAGTTATGCCATCAAATATACCTCACATATATTTTCATTGAAGGCATGTTCTATGTGATTAAATCATTATCTCATTCATTATTATGAATGAACCTGCAGTTTTCATGGATTTGAGGAATTGGTTGTTCCACCCCTATCTGAATTCCTTTGTAGTGCTATTTTTGGATGACATCATAATGTACACTCAAAAATGATGCAACCAATATAATCACCATAATATCATTTATAGTACACTAAGAGAGAATCATTATTATTCCAAGATTCCTATGTTCCACTTCTTGATTAAAAAATTTCACTTATTGGGTTATATTATCTCAGATTTAGGTGTCATCATTGACCCAAAAAAGGTATGTGCTATGGTTTCTTTGGAGCATCCCAAGAACATGTTTTATATACCAAGATTCATTTGGATTTCAAGATATTAAAATATTTTCAAAATTGGATATTTTACCACTTTATTCACCTCTTACATGTCTTAAAAAAAGCTTGTGATTCTATTGTGGTCAGAAGACTATGATAAAGCCTTTTAAGTGCTGAAAGGGTGGATTTTTTAGGCAGCTATAATGATTTTTCTAGAGTTTATAAGTGGTTATATGGGTTATATGATCTATTAGGTATTGGGAAAGTATTGGTGTTGATGCAGGAGGATAATTTCTTTTCATATAGATCTCAACAGTTTTGGCCTCATGATATAAATTTTTGGATACATGGCTATGAGATACTAGAAGTTGTCTATGACTTATGTTGCTGGAGACATATTCTATTGAATTAGAAATTTATGGTGTATATAGATCAAGATTGCCGCAATTATATATTTTCACCACATGAAATTATTCTCAAACAGTGAAGATTGACAAAATATATTCAGTATTTCTACTTTGATAATTCTTATATACCAATAAAGGGAAATTTAGTAGTTGATGGTGTGAGTCAAAAATATCTATCACAAGCTGTATGAGAAGATATTTATGAATAGAAACTAATAGAAATATTATCTGAGTTGCATCTATAGATTCAAAGTAGTCATTAGTAGCCTTACCTATCATCCTAGATAGTAACCTCTTTTCCCATTGAGAATGTAAAGGGAAGGTAATCTTCAGATCCCAAGGGATGGGTTCTACATAAGAGTACTTCAAAAGTTGACTTACATATGGAATGGTTTGTGTATAATGATGACATACAAAATATTTATTGATTGTATGGGTTCTTATATATATGATATAAGATTTGATACAATAGTACCATTATTTTTATTGGGTGTTTCATATAGGAATATCCAAAATGTATTGATATATGTGAAGTTAGTGTTTGTTTCTTGTGATGTTCTATCAGATAACAATCATTAATATTGGGTGATATACCTCTCATCAAATGATGGAGAAGCTCTAGACACCTACTAAGTTGTTACAACCACTTCCAGTTCCTTAAATGAAATTTTGATATGTTAACATGTAATTTGTTGTTGGTTTACCTAGGTTAACTTGAGGTAGCAACATTGTATCGGTTGTTAGTGGCCGACAGATGAAAGAATCCAACTTCATTGATATTTGGGAGAGTTTATAAATTGATAATATGGTATTTTGTATCTTTATGGGATCATCTAATTTTATAGGGTCCAACATACTTTTATTTCAGATAGGTATTCTCACATTACATCATAATTATAGAAGGGTTTGTTGACATATATGTGTACACATGTACTTCTAAGTACAACCATTCACCCAAATGATAGGGGACATTTAAAATTGATAATATAGGTTCCAAAGAATATTCTATAAACATGCATCCTTGACATCATCCATTCATGGAAAAGCATATCCATCTTGTAGAGTTCTCTTATAATAATATCATTCAGGAGAAAATTTAGAAGGCTCCCTTTGAGGCCTTTTATGGTAGGCCATTTCATTCAACCATGTGATAGATAGAGTCTTGAGAGATAGTCATACTAGATAGTCATATCATGCAATAGAATTAAGAGATAGTCCAGTAGATCATGAAGAATCTAACTACTACTTAGATTAGATAGATATATTTTGTTGATCACCATCAATGACATCTATAGTATGAGGTTGGGGATCATGGTTTCTTATTGGTATCTGCCAGGTTAGGGAATAGATATATGACAAGTCACAGGATGTTCAAAATGTGCTTTGTAGGGTCATTAGAGATTATGGAGGGATTCAGATTGGTTTCTAATCATGTGATACTACATTAGAGTAATCGTTCCACGCATAACATCTTCAATATTTCATTTCTTCACTTTTATCATGTACACTCTCTCATACATTCAATATAGATGACATTGAATTATATGTTTATACATCCTATGAGGAGTATCCAATACCCACCAATGACCAGAGCACAAAGTCACTCCATGTATGGTCACTCCATTCAGTATGGTTTCTATGGAAGAGTGACATTTTAAATGATGAGACATGAGATAAGTACTCCAATTTAAATACCATACAGTTGGAGTTTTTCCCAGATAGTGTATTTATTTTCTTTCATGTTGTACTCAGTGACGAGTTCCAATAAGGTGGAATAATCTATGAAACTAACTTTTTATCATATGTTTGGATTTCTTTAATTTTCAAATTAATATATTATAAATTTATCCATTTAGTTTAGACTCAAAAGTTTTTAATGGGATATTTGGTTTCTCATTACAAGAAGGGAACGTTGTGGATGTATTTTTGTTGAAGGATAATTACACACCATGTAATTGGAAAACATAATGTTTATTGGCTACACGGTAGGTAATGGTATGGGTAGAACATTTCATGTTGTGTAAAAGGTATTTCTTCAAGGGAAACCCCACACTTTACATGACCTATAAAAAATTTACACATTATGGAAATGTTAGGCCATATTTATTAAAATAAGTTGAAAAATGAATTTTTCGGATAGAACCCCACCTCCTCTCCCTCTCCAACATAGGTTATTCAAAGGAAGCCTATGCTAGGTTAATCCAACACTACATAGCCTGTAATATATTTTATATCCTTTTGTTTCATTGAAACAACACTAGTAAGTGATTCAATCCATTAGATCCATTCCCTATTTCTTTTGGTATCTTTTGCACGATTTTGGTGTAAGACTATATACCCTATTTTGAGGTAATTATTTTATTCTATAGATATCATCTAATCTAGGAAAAATTATAGGGTGATACTAGATGAGGATATTAATATGAGTATAATGTAGGTGTTCTATAACTCATCCCATAGGTTTCCTTTTTTTTATAACTTGTCGTTTTGGACTGATGATTTCATCGGGAATTGGATGTCAAATTTATATGTCTTGAATTTAGTAATTTGAACGATGTTATATGACCCATGGTAGCATGTAATTTAAAATTGAGGTTTATGCCCACAACGCCGACCACCTCATGTAGGGTTTTTCTATATTTATGTTGTTTTAATTTTTTTGTCATATTAGTACCACTGTTCAAGTGATCTATGAATGGACCTTTTTAATGGTGAGTGTTCAATTGAGTCATGTTTATAGTGAATTCTTATTACTTTATTGAACTCCACTTTAACCACCTATGGTAATTCTAATGAATTTATAAATAAATCTAATTTGAAATGAAAATTATATGGTATATATATGACATGGACTTATTAAATGAAAATGAATTCTTCATTGTATGTCCATGAAACCCCATTCAACATATAATGGCATTTAGAAGAATGAACATAAAGAATTAAATATTACATAAATGAATGAAATAGTTATATTCCCCTTAGCATTATCAAACTAATGAAAGTAAATGGGCATAACCTTGAAATATTATATGGAATCACTATAAAATTGCCATGAAAAATAAATGAATAAAATTTAAGGATCATAATTGTATACAGATTATGAAATCCTTATAGGATTGGTCAAATTCAAGCTGGATTTTAGATTCCTAATCGAATTCATTGATAAAACATTGATTCTATTACAATACAAGGATTCTGGTTTCCTTGGTTAAGACCCTCCTTGGAAGAAGATCATGGTATATCAGTGAATGCCTTGTATGACACTGAAGGTTTAGTCCTATACTATTACAAGAAGTCATATGTACAGTCCTTGGATAATGTAAGGCTAATATTGACATGAGGTTTCTTGGTTACATCCTTGGGGCAAGACATAACATATGTCTTTTAACCAATGAAGATTCCTTGGACATAATTTGATAATATTATAGTGGAATCCCATGGATGATATTCTTGGATTCCACTCTTACCCATTACCAAGGTTATATTTACTTATATGTTGTTAACCATTATGTTATAGGATTCTTTGGATAATAAATTGGAACCATTAATTATTATTACCATAATGGTTTCCTTGTTACATATTGGTAACTATACTATTAGAATCATGTGGTCTTGTCAGTTATATGTATGTCTCATGTGACTTATTAACAGTAAATGGAACTGAATTAATTAATGAAATGGTTACATGCTCAAACAATAGTTGAGGTCTGAAGAAGATACTTGGGTATTGGAATTACTACACTTCTTTACATAGATAAATTTATCCTAGAACACTGTTTTATTTTATATTTTTTCAAGAATGATGTTATAGAAACCACTAGTGGATGAATATAGAGATTTATCTCACACCTTATTTAGGATTCCATTGGAATCCAATTAGATAATATGTAAGTAAAAGTTGATAAAGGGAATTATTTTTCTTCCATAACATGATTTCTGGATTATATATGATAGAGATTGTACCTTATCAATGATTTTGTGATCAAGATGCTTAGGAAGGTTTTTGGATTAATTTTTTCTATTTTTGTATAAAATCTATTATCTGATTCTCTTTATCCAGGTTTTCCAACATTATTGATACATGACATATCATCACTTTATTTTTATACATTTATATCAGTTGCATCTATTGTATAATTATTTCTGTCTTATTTTTTTGTGGAATAATTTTACCTATATTGTATCCAAAACTTATATTATAGGATATTATATTCATATGTTGTGTTACAAATAGTAATTAGGGCACAGTTTCCCCATATTCACACCAAATTCCCTCACTTCTAGATATTAGCCTTTAGCAATTGGGGAGATTCTCTTGAGGCCAAGTGGCCCTTTGGGATCAAGAAACCATTTTAGAATCTGGGTCTAAGACATTAGAGTGTAGAAAATATATATCTATATATAGATAAGAGTATAAATACAATATAAATCAACCATGATCCATTTTACACATAATTTATTCATAATATAATCAATGTGTTTGTCCAATAACCCATTGGATTGAAATTGAGTTAAGAAACCCCTTTCCCCACACATCATTTTCATGGGGAACTCATTAAAATTCTATATAGTATCTTTTAATATGTGATTAACGTAGAATATAAATATATTATTAATTATAATATAATATTTTTTATTTTTAAAACATATTATTTCACCTATTTTACTATTATTTTATTATCATTATGGTTTCAGGTGTTAATTTCCTTTTTTTTCTTCACCAAATTTCTGCAATAATGTTATAAATCATGAACATATTTTTCGTTTCATAATATAATAAATTATATTAGTTTTATAAATATAATTGACTCATTAAATTCATCATTATAATAAACATCTAATTTTCATCATAGAGAATGAATCATATCGGTTCTTGGAGATGCTAGGTCGTACCTACCATTGAGAGACATCATAATTTCCTTAAAGAGTGTTATGGTAATGAAGTGGATACTATATTATTTTTAATGATTAAATATATTTTTATATAGATAAAATATACTCTTTAATGATTCATTTAGTTACCTTCCCTAAAAATAATTATTAAAAAATGAATCTTATCAATTTATTTGGCAGTAATCCTCCTAACGCAGGAATGATGTTATCATTTATTTCATGATTGTTATAATAAAAATTTATATGGTATATTTATTTAAGGAATGATTAATATTTGGATAATATAACATATTAACAAAAAAATAACATTAATTAACATCCATTTATTAATTAAATGAAAAATGAGTAATATCAATTCGTGATAAGGTAGCCCACTAGACACACGAACATCATTATCACATTATAAATGAAGTATAAATTATGAAGGTGTAAAGAATAACATAATTAAATAAGTATAACTATATATTAAATGTATTATATAGAAATAATATATATTATTATGTCAATCCATAATAAGTGGGGATGGAAAATTGATAACGTCGATTCGTGGGGTCATAATCCACTATACACACGATATATAGTTTCTCTTGTTATTTTAGTGAGGAGGAGATGGTACTAGGACATGAAAGTAACATTAAAAATATATTTATAAAAATAAAATGTAATTGTTTTTATACAATCCTAATATAATAATATTTTAGGTGCATTAAATAAGAAATAAAATAAAATGACCAGTTAAGAACGTTACATCTTATTCAGATGAATTATTTTTTAATGAACCAAGGGAATTCCTATGTATGATTTATTACCAAAAAGGCTTTTTGGAAGAGGAGAGGGGACTATAAATGTTATATATTAATTTATTTTAAAAAAATGATATTTATAACAGATTAAATGAAAGGACAGTGGTCATCTATTATTAGTGGGGTCGAGGACACACATAGAAAATTTGAAAATAAATAATTGAACACACATTGTTCTCATAAAAACAATAAATATTGAAAATATTAAAACCGTATAAGACATAAGTTCTTAATATTTTGATAAAATATCAATTTAAAATGTTTTATACATTTATAAATATCATTATTTTAGATCAACCCCCAGTAAACCCAATTTTACATTAACCACAATAAATAAGTTTTAAATTTTTTAATATTAATTATGTTAAAAAATGAAGTGAACATTATTAGATAACATAAATTATTATCATACAAAATATAGAATACATTTTTCCATATTTAATTCACATTACTGGAAGAATGTATTTTAATGTTAAACTCACTAATGTGTCAAAAAATAATTTGTCATGAAATTTATTCCTAAGGTAAATATGATATCATATTAACTATGTAAAAAATATTCATAAGTAAAACAATTTAAGTTCATATTTATTGATATATAATTCTTAAATTTAAATAAAATATTTTTAGTGGTTATTTTAATTATTTATAAGAGATGAACATTATTCAATTCAAAATTTTTTTTTAGAAGATAATGTGTTTTATTGCATAAGAATAAACTCATACAATAATATATTATTAATAAAATTAAATATAATTAATTAGTTTTAAATATAATATATAATAATTATTTTTATCTTTATAAATATGAAAAATAATTTGGTAATCAAAATTTTAAAATAATTGAAAAAATATAGAAATTGGTTTGTTACACTATTTAATGAATTATAAGACATTTATGAATAAATCCATTAATTTAACTAGAGATTATATTGATATAATGATTTAAAAATGTGAATTTATTTTTTAATTAAATTTATTAAAATTGATAAAAATTAATTTTATAATATGTGTGGAAATTGTGATTAATTCTTTGTTTAGAAAAATATAATTTCATATAATGTATTTCTTTTTCTTTTAAAATGATCAAATTTTTTTTATAATTATCACATAATGATTGAATATATATTATATATATATATATAATATATAATTTTCAAAAATTTATAATATCTAAACATACAATCAAACATAATGGCTAGATTTCAATCTTAATGTTTAAATAATAATATTTTTATAGGGTATTGTCTTTCATTTAATACTTGTTCTGTGTGTACTGAAAGCTATCAAAGCGATTAAAATAATTTACAAGGGAATATATTTTAAATTTCATTGTTGTTTAATTAAATATTAAATTTGTTTTTTAATTTTAACTACTATATCCAGTTTGATTTTTCTTTTTTGAAATCATAAGGTGTTAAATTATACTCCCTTACATAAACTACATCCGCACAATACTATTATAATCTTAGTATCCAATGCATTGAAATATAAAACTAAATGTATTAGAAAAAAATCATAGGAAAATTTGTAATAAAACAACCAATATATAATTGAAAAAGTTATGGAGTATAAAACACTTATATTTTTGAATTTTTTGGGAATAATTTTAATTTCTTCAATGCTTGCATAATATATGACAATGAGTATTAACATAACATTATTATGATTACACCTTCTATTTAAAAAAATATTTTTATTACATGATAATTATATTTTGTGGAATTAATATAAACAACCAAATTATAAATATTATTTTTATTAGTGTCATATAAATAAATAATATTGATAAAAAGGTACTTAATTTTTGTAATATATTTATATGTTTGATAAATTATTTTTTTGAGAAAAATTATTTACTAAAATATAATAAAACATATTTCATAATATTATAGATAATTAATTTTATAGAATAAACATTATTTTTTAAGTTATATTTTTTAAATTGGATTAGGGGTAATTTTTGGGATTTATCTAAAACTAGTAATTTTTAGATGAATTCTGAAAAACACTTATTTTCATTAAAAACATCATTTTCATTGAATAAATTTATATGGTTACAAATGGTTTTAAAAATTTTAAAAAATAAAAAATAGTATAAAAATTTATCTAATAATATATATTTATTCATTTTTATCATTTTCATATTTATTTTTAATATATATACTTTTAAATATTTCATACTTTTCCTCTATGGAATACCACATTCTCATCATGTTCGCATGGGTCATTTTAAATTAAAATTTCCCATTTATACTAATAGAATTTGGTAAAATTGATTTAATATTTGTAATCATAATATTTTTTTATATATAATAAATAATTCTTAATTTTCAATCTTAATATATAGTTTAAATAGTTCAAAATAATTACTGTGGTTAATGATAAAATGTGTTTTTTGAATGTTAAACTATAATGATAAGGCATAAAATCACATTGAGACTTTTGAAAATCCCATTTTATGGAATGATATTTAATTAATCAAATAAATTGATTGATAATAGAAATTTTTGGATACTTTTGGAAATTAAAAAAAATTAAATTTTGTTCTATTAGAAAATACCATGTCTGTCCTCTCTCCACTTATAAAAGGCCACCCCTCTCCTCTCTACAACAGAATTAGAAAAACCATTGGATAATTAAATAACATCCCTAGTAAAATATTTAATTCTCTACACTCCTCATAGATTCCCTTGATTTTTTAGAAATACAAACTGGGATTCCTTTTGGTGAAAATCAAAATATGTTTTTGGGAGAAGAGGTGATGTCTCTAACAGATCATACTATTTTATTTCTTCCTCCACATCCTGAAATTTTTATTAAAACATGATTTTATAAAAACATATGTGTCTTAAATATATTGATATGTAAATATTTTAATATAATATCCTATATTTTTCTTCTCTTCCATTAAATGGGCTAAAAAGTAAATATTCTTGTTTAAGATGGACGACCCCCTCAAAAACCAATGTTGTGTTTTTCATCACTAAAATTCATTGTTGGATACAATGTTTTATTAAATGATTATTTTATATATTAATAATAATATTATAATTATAGAATTATTGTGTAACATATATCTTCATAAATTCCATTATGTGTGAATACAATAATGTCACTCGTGTGATGGTGGTCAACCATCTCACAAAATGATGTGATTCATTCAAGATTTACATGTATGTTAATGAGGATGATTTTAATGAAAATATTAGATATAAATGAAATTACAATTAATCTATAATTTTAATATTTTTTAAATTTATCTCATTTATTCCATTGAGAAAATGGAAACATCATTCATTCATAAGAATGACCTACCATCTCAATAAAAAATGTATTTCATTTTTTATCTCTAACTTTAATGAATTACTATAAATAAGTATTTAATGAATATATATGATATTTATAACATGTATAAAATTTTTGATATGATGATACTATGATAAATGTTTTGTGAATATTTTTTTTAAAGAAAAACATATGCAGGAAAACAAAGCAGTTATTCCTCGAAACGTGACATTAACAGGAAATTCTTAATTAATGGGAAATAAAGGTAAAAATTCAATATTATATGGTAATATATATAGATATATCATTAATTTATGAATAATTGTCACATATTAATTATATAGATGGTTTAAATGTGTACTAAGGAAGACAATACTCGTGGTAAGGTGTTTATATATCAATTTCACTTCATCAATACATATGTTATGTTATATTATTAGTGAATATACAACCCCTTTGACATGTAATATCATGAATTTAATTATTACCATGAAATTATGTGTTTTATTTAATGGTATTCTGTCATTTGACTTATGATTAGATGTTACTATTACGTTAAGTGTTTATGTTTTAATCACATTATTTATCAGGATTGATCAAGACTGTGTTTCCAATTATAAAATATTATGACTTATGTCTCATGAGACTCATGTATATTATTATCCAATGGTTTTATATGTAGAATAAATTTTTTAATTTCGTTTCCTCTTTTAATGTAGTCAATATTACAAAAAAAATTGACTAATAACTGAATTTATTTTCCTTTTTGATCGAAATATATTTTTTCTTGGAAAATTAGTATTTCAAAAAATTGTTCAAAAAATTTAATTAAAATTACATAAATGTTGTATTAATTAAAATTTCACCCATTTTTTACATTCTAAAAAAATTAATTGAATATTATTATCTTTTAACAAACATGTCCCATTTGAATTTTATAAACACTATAAGACGAATCATTTTTTCGTGTATGCCATGTATAGAATTTTATGCCATTATAAAAACATAATTTTGTAATAACCCGATTATATGTTTACAAATTTATTTTCAAATATAATAATTTCATACGTATTTATGATTTTTTTTATATAATTGTTTTTCAATGAAGTATTATCTTCCCTGAAAAATATTCTATGTGATATTTTAAAATCATTTTCCATAGAGTAAGACATAATTTGATGTTATAGGTGATTTAGTGATGATATTATCTAAGTATATAATTATCATTCATCTTATAAATGGTTTACGTTTATGATGAAAATATTGTTATCAAACCTATATCTCTTTCGTGAGTTATACCTGGATAAAATCCTTTTGAAACATGGTTCTTTTTCCATGAGTTATGCTAAATGAAATATTGAAATGAGTTTGAAAAATATTTTTTTATAAATCATGCGAGTATGAAGTATTTATAAAACCCATGTTTTCCCATGTGTACTAATTTGATGATTGTCCTATGATCTTGAGGAACACAAATATATGATATCAATTATTTTATGGAAGTGAAACAAATATCAGTCAAATTCATTAGAAAAAATTTTATATCTCATGAGATAAACATGAATGAAATGGCGAGTGAACATATTTTGGTAAGAGTATTTTCCACGCTGATTGATATGGGAGTGAACCTTAAATATTATGGTATTTGTGATAGTGAACCCATTCCATTATGATAGTCTTTATAATGTGTTTTCAATGATTATGGAAATTAATTTTTGGATTATGAGTTTACATAAAATATATTCCTTAAAGAAATTTTATTTTCTCATGGTTTATGATATTTTATTCGATTATAATTAATTTATTATTAAATTCCATGATTTATTCCATCAATAATGTTAATTTAATATGATATTCTATATATGGTTTTGAAATTTTATTCCAATTTTCTTATAACATTATCCTTGTGTTAAATTGATATCCACCTAGTTTACCCATAAGAAGAATCCGAGAAAATATTTTCTTAATTTTCCTTTCCCAAGGTAATGATGAATGGTATTATGTGTGATATTTATATGAAGGTTTCTTGTTATAATGTTCATAGTGGGTGATGATGCAGTTGATATATGAATCAATTTATTATTTTTCTAGGTATCCAAGGGAATTATAACCCCATGATTCACATACATGTGTTTTTGTAATGTAATAAATATTCTTATAAAAATATTTTATATATATGAAAGACATATTTTGGACATTATAGTTGGTATCAGAGGATTGGGTTGGTTATCCTTTTGAAACATGGATAAGAAATCCAAAGTGAGTTTACTAGATATATTTCTAAATATTTTTCTATAGATAAGTCTAAGGATTAATGAATGTATATTCAAAATATATTTGAATTTTGGTAATGGAACGTGTGAGTGTTTTTAATAAAGTTAAATACCTCCTTAGATAATACATGTGGACATGGATCTTGAATAGAGTTACCATGGGATAATAACACTGAAAAAGGTGCATTCGGTTGGAATCCATTATTACTAAGTGTATGACAATAGTACTTGATGGACCAGATGTTTGAATTTCACAGGGGTTATAATTTTCAAAATCATAAACTCATTAAGAAAAATCCCAAAGGATTGGAATATTAACAATGAATGACCTGGTTAAAGAGTAAGGTTCCATATATTAAAAATAATGATACATGATTTAGATATACTATAAGAGATATTTCAAGATTATGTTGTTCTTTGGTGTGATTAAAGCTTCCTAAAATATTATATTAGGTTTTAGTAAATGTATTTGACTTAAAATAACTATGTTAATTCCATGTATGATGGAAAATGAAATGATTGTCCTCTTGAGTATCCATATGTTATGGTTGACATAAAGAAAAAGTGTATTACTATACTAATACTATTATATCAAGACATGAATCTTGAGATAATACCATATGAGCAAATGAAGGGACAATGATAGATTTATTCCTTCATGATGATACTACCATATTATATCAGTGTTTCTTTTGATCCTATAGTTATTGAGAAATTAATCACTACCACTAAAAATATATTTTCAATTTTCCAGTGTTCTGATCATGAATAATTTAGATTTACATCTATCAGTTGTGAGGTGAAGCAGATCAATGGTAAAATTTAATCAATAATACAAGGAAACATTATAAAATTGAATCCATGGAGTTTTATGAGATTAATATATTTTTTTTAAATTTTTTTTCCCATGTATCCCTCATATTAAAATCTTGAAGGAATTCCATTAGCTAATGGTGAATGATGAAGAATCTATTAGTACTAATGAGAAATAATTTACATGATTTTGTGGTCAGTTTCAAGAACTAACATCCAACATGAATATAAGGATGATTTATTAATAAATAGGATAAAAATAATTCACTAAAATGTGTTTTACATAATGGACATCAGTAGCTATAAAGAAATCATTCCATGTGATCACAATGTGTCAATAGAGATTAATGTTATTGATCAATATCATAGTTTTTGAATGAAGATAAAGATGGAGTTCAAACAAAACTCTAAAAATAGAGAGAACAATATTAGATTTCCCTCATGATAAATGTGGGTATGTAAATTAAGATTACTAAAAATTTAGTGTTTTGGAAAATGTTTTATGTGTCGGAAGGAAGGTCATCCAAAAATGAATTTCAAATGTGGTGGGAATAAAATAGGTGTTGATATGAATAAGGAGAAATCTACCTCAAATATGATGTTTACTGATAATGATCGAAATCATCTATGACACCCCAAGTATTTAATAGTAAATTTAATTTCATGAAATATTGTTTTAATTATATTGTTATAATTTGCACAGAACATAATTTTCTCACATTTGTGTTTTGAATTTTGAAAAACGGACAAACATAGTTCGCAATCCGTAAGTTATTTACAATCTTTTAAGACTAAATAATTTTGTTGTGAATAGTATCATAGACTTATGAATAATAATTTTACCCTTATGAATATTATCAAACCTTTATGAATAGTAAAATCATCTACTAAAGTATACATATATGATTTAATTTATGGTATGATATACCAATATCTTGGAATAAGTAAATAAATGTTTTAATATTGTTGTTTTTAGAATAAAATATTAGTTTATTTAAAAATTAAAATATTCATATTTTAAAAAAAATATTCTCTAAAATTTATTTCATTTTTGAATTCTACACATCGATAATTTTTTAGGGTTAATTTTTGAGATTTTTCTAAAATTTGTGATTTTTTTTGTTAATAGTAAAATACTATAATTGCAATATAAATACATTATTATATAAATAAACTATTATCTTTATAAAATGTGATGTATTCTACCATTAGCTCTAACTAACATGCACTTATTATTATATTTGGTATTGGAATCATTCCTATTTCAAGTATTGTTAAAAAATTATAAAATAATGATTAAAATAAGGTAAAACTCATTCTCTCATCAACTAAAAATAGCACCCACTTCCCCCTCATACTCCCACGCCTCTCATGAATTGATCAATTTCTATTTTCTTCCCAATTATTCTCCAGAGACCGTTTCCCACTTCCATGACTTTTGGGTATCACCAAAAGTCCAAAAACATGGACCTTTAGAAGGATCTCAAAGAGAAGAGATCAAGAGGTAAACATCCACTTTTGTTTTATTTAAATTCTTTTGATTTCCTTTTGTATTATTCTTCTTTCCTCACCTCTCAATATAAAAGAGGCATGAATGATCTATTATATTAGATATTCTGGATTTCATCAGGTTTATGGACGATTCACCATTATAATTCTTCCCCTCTACCACTTATTCACGATAATAATAGACCGTTTTTGATGTGTCGAATTAACAATATCATGGATGATGCAATTTAAATTTCATTTACTTCCGTAAAAACTGGATATGAATCCTTTTAATGGTTAAACAAGATTATAATTTATTTATAATAACTTATATAATGTTGTGGAATCATTTTTCACACATTTTATAAATTTATAAAACAAAATGAGTTCATTATTAATGAATAATCTCCAAAATGACATAAAAAATATTAAAATTGATTTAACTTATGATTATTCTTAATATAAGAATTTGAAATGATAATATATATAATTTATAGTTCTATAAATATGAAAATAAAATTAAATTAAAATTCGAGATGTTCACTTCCAATCGAAATGACTATCCTTTCTGAACCGCTCATGGAAACCATGTAATGCTCTCGCCCGAAACAATGGAATTAACAAAATATTATTAATGATTAGTTAGAATGATGATATAAAATGACCATGAAATGTGTTATATTCATAAATATACTTCACTTTTATTCAAGAATCACCTCTATGCTATTCTCTTTTATTTTTTTTCCTAATGTTTGTGTATGTTTTCAAACCTCTCACATTCTTCACATATGATATATTAATGATGATAAAACCCATTTCTATCACATTAATCACACCCATGTACCTCCATTACCGTACTGAAATTTCTTATGTGAATTCTAAACACAATTTCCATTGTTTGGGTTAACCTTCATCATCCTTGGTGTTTATCATGATAAGAAGATTATTCAAATGTAATTTTCATTTATTAAGTTGTATGATGTGCATATATAGTATATATAAATATTCCATTCATTTAATCTATTATATCCTAAATGGTATGGTATTTCAAAAGGTATTTCCTCTGAAAATAATTTTTTATGTCTCCTTTATGAAATCCAATGTGATTGTTCATTTTTTCTTCCATGAGTGTTATATTTTGATTTCATGAGGATTTCATAATATAGTGTCTCCATTATATATTTTATAGTAATTTTTGAATAATAAGTTTTCATTATTTTTTGTGTGATGTATTTATCTTCTATAGTAGATTTTTATGAAAATGGATATTTTGAAATTTGAATGTGTTTTTCTCAATGGTGTAAATAAGTTATGAAGTGTTTAATTCCTGATATGTTCCTCGTACATTATTTTTGTTGGGTTGATCCCATTATAGCTCAATGTATGATGGGTGATCCTTATTATAGCTTAGGATATTTTGGGTTCAGGCCATTATAGCTCATGGTATGATAGATAATCCCCATTATAGCTCTCCAATTCATTAGGTACTTCACATATGGATGTTGAACGAATGATAGTTCCATGTATAAGGGGGATTGTAAGATTCATTTCCTAAATTTTTACCCCAAGGAAACTACATGATTATTCTCTTCATATGAGTTTTTATGTTAATTTTATTTATTGGTTTTTATGTCATAACATGACTAAAAATTTCATTCTTTATATCCCTTATTGGGTTTTATACTCATCCAAATATTTCAAAATGTTTTGCATCAGATTTTAGGATGGGAAATTGAAACAAGGGAGATGTGATGATTGATATGGATTGTTGTTAAAGTATCCATGTTTTATGTTTTAATGTTTATTATTTTAAAAAAATTGATACTGTTTTACAGTATCCTCTTTGTATGAATGTGGTTTGTTATGCCTGGAAAAGAATCTAAAGATCTAAAACTCAAAACGAAAAAAGATCCTCAATTGGTAATAATGTATCTTATTGAATAAAATTCAAGATTAAGTAATTTTTTTAGTCTAGGTCCGTATAGTTGTTATCAGAGGATATATTAAATAACATTAGGGGTTAGGATGATGTTATGAAAATACCATAATTGAATTATACAATATGATTAAAAATTTTAAAGCATTTAAATAATTATATTTTTATTTTTCTAACATATGTCTATTGAGAATGGTTTTACACTAAAGAAATTGGGATGTTGGTGTAGGAAGGCACCAAGAAGAAAATCTATGTCCAAATTTGCAGCCTGGAATAGTGGGAATCAAAAATGAGAAGTTTGTGAGGGAAAAGCCTCAGTTGAGTCAAGAAATAAATGGTGGTGGTATCAATTCTATAGAGAAACATGATCTACCACAAGGAAAAAATGTTTTTTTGAAGCATTTTATGATGTAATATCCTCCATAATTCAGTGGAACCTCATATCTAGTGATAGTAGTAGAATGGTTCAATGCTCAAGAAAATATATTTGATGTCTTGTGTTGTTTGGATTGTCAAATGATAATAATAAAAATTTATCATCTAGATGGTAAATATGATCAATGGTGGTATCTCATTAATAATTTGAGAGAAAGATATGATCTTGATAGTTTAGAAAGGGTTGATTTTAAGAGTTTTTTCTTGGAAAATATTTTCATAAAAATATTTGACTCATAATGCAAAAACAATTCATGGAACTAAAACAAAAAAATGACTATTTTTTGTCATATGAATCCAATTTTATAAGACTGTCCGGGTACGTACCAGATTTTACTCGGTGTTTTGATAGTAAATAAATAGATTTTACTCTATTTTGATACCATTCTTGAAAATATATTTTGCTTCACAAGAGTGTAAAATATACGACAATATTGTTTGTTTTTATGAAAATGATGATATGGAGTTTGCTGACATGTTTGTGACACGTGATGATTGGAATAAGAAATGACCAAGTTGGCAGCCAATGTGGTCAAACTCATCAAAGAAGTCTGGAGTTAGAAAATGCATATCCCTTCATGTGAAAGGTTTGGTAAAAGGCATCCTAGTGAATTAATTTTAAATTATAGGAAACTTTATTGATGTGGAATGTTTTGACACATGTCTCGTGAGTTCAAAAAATATGATCCCAAAATTAATATGATTTCGTTTGTGAGATGCGTTAACTTTAAGGAATTGGGTCATTTTGTTAATGTTTGTCTAAATATAGTCATTCAGGATGGAAATTAGATAGATTTGAAGATAATGGGTGTGTACAAATTCTTTTCAACCACATTAGCAGATGTTGAGCCATCAAATGATGTGTTATTAGGTGCATTCCTTGTATTTACATATTTTGGAAAAAAAATTGATTCGAGGTCTACAAAATCCTTCATTTCTAAGAAATTGTCAGAAAAAATAGGATTCCACCTCATGAAATGGAACTATAACTAATGGTAAAAATCATGGAAGAAATATTGTGGGAAAAAGAAATTATATGAATCTACCTATGATTGTATGTGGAAAGAGTTACAAGAAAACCTTGTTGTTTTTCTTCTAGTTGGTTTTTATGTTCTTCTAGGCAAAGATTTTCATTCTTTCTATCTTTCTGAGATATATTGTAGATAAAAAGAATTTTTTTTAGAAAGAGTTTAAATTTGAGTACTAGAATAAACCCATACCATTGATAACATATTAGGAAGTAAATAAACTAAGAACAGATGTAAATTAAAGTTATCTTTCTCAAATTGTTTAAGATAAGGGAACTATCCATATTAAGGATATATCAGTGGTAATTGAATACCACTAATGATTTGTCAAGGTATATTCTTGACCGAGAGGTTTAGTTTACTATGTACTTATTTCATTAGGCTTAGCCAAACTCCTTATCTAATGTCTCAAATTGAACATCTAGAATTAAAAAATTAGCTGTAGGTATTATTAGATATAGTCTTCAACTGACTTATCATTACATAATGAGGTGCTATTATCAGGTTTGTTAAAATAAAAATATGGTTTAATGAGACTTTACATTGATTACAGATACTTGAATAACATTAATGTTAGAACCACATATCCATTGCCTCATATCGATGATTTGATAAATCATCTCTAGGGACCCGAGTATTTTTTTTGAAGGTTGACCAGAGGTTGGGGTACCATCAGTTTAATGTAAAAGTATTAATACATCCCAGATATTGTGTTCCATATTGGATATGAACATTATGAATTAGTAGCTATTCCCATTTGGTTAACTAACACACCCTTTGTAATCATTGATCTTTGGAATAAAATACTTCAGGATTTCATGGATTTGTTTGTGGTAGTTCTTATTAATGACATTGTTCATATATTCTTGAATAAATGAGGTGCATGAAAAACATCTAAAGTAATTTTTTTATACCCTTTATATAAAGGAAACACTATAGAAAATTCAGAAAGTGTAATTTTTTTGTTGTAATAGTTTTTTTCTTGAAAAAATTGTAAATAAGGATGGAATAAAATATGATCTTACCAAATCAAATGTTTTTGATAAATGGCAAAGACCTATAAATGTAATAGGGATTCATATTTTTCATGTATTAGTAGGTTTTTACTGACAATTTTTTATTAAAAAATCATTGTAATGTTGAACACTAACTAAGATAATGTGAAATGGGGTAAATTTATTTGGAAAGAAGGATTTTATTTTTGTTTTTAGAAACTAAATAAGAGATTGGTGAATGCTCATGTTTTCTCCTTGCCTTCCCAAAATGGTGGGTTTGCCACTATAGTGATTCTTCATTGAAGGGACTTGGTTGGGTTTTGATACTGAATAATATAGTAATTGGTTATGATTTAAGAAAACTAAAACCTCATGAGTTCAATTATTCCACACATGATTATGAAGTGGAAGCTATGGTTTTTTCTTTGAAGGTTTAGAGGCATCATCTGTATGTTGTAAAATGTGAAATATACAATGACCATAAATTCCTTATTTATATATTTACTTAGAAGTAATTAAAAATTATACAGAGAATATGTATATAACTAATCATTGATAATTATTTCACAATTCATTAAAATCCAAAGAATAAAAATAGAGTAGAAAAAGAATTAAGTAAGAAAAGTATATCCACATTTACCATGATACGTTGTAAACATATTCCTTTTGTAAATGAATTGATAAACTTTGGCATGGATGTTCTTGGCATAGGATGTTGTTCTATTTTATCTTATGAATCAATGCAATCAACCTTGTCAGATAGAATTGAGAAAGAACATAAAGAAGATAGTGTTATTTAGAGAATGGTAGAATTGGGTAAAACGGGTTAAAGAAGAGAGGTAGTTACCGAAGGAGATACTTCAGCCTCAGTGACATAGTAGAAACGTAAAAATATATCGATGGACATAATTGTGGGACTACCATAGACTTTTAGAGGTAATAATAAAATATTTTTTGTTGATGACCAAATGACTAAATCTACAAATTTTATTTCTATTCTATATACAATGAATTTGGATCAGCTTTCTGGACTGTGACTCAATGAGATTTTCGAGATACATGAAGTGAATATTTCCAATGTATCTATCTAGGATCTCAGGTTCACTTATAAAATTAGGAAGGGACTTCAGATGGCATTAGTCACATAATTAAATTTTAGTATACCCATTCATCCTCAATTAGATGGGCATCCATAATAAATGATTCTGAGTTTCGAGGATATGATTCGATCTTGTTCAATTGGATACTAGGGAAGTTGGAATAACCATATTTCATTAATTGAGATTTCTTTTAATATTATTTTTCATTATAATATACTTTTGGAAACATTCATGGCATTTTATAGAAATCGATGTAGAACTCCAGCTTTTTGGGATGAATTTGTGGAATCTATGTGGATAAGACCTAAATTAGTAGTGAAAGTGGCTGAGAAAGTGAAGATGACCCAGCACTATAGGAGGGAATCATAGACCAGGTAGAAAAGTATGGAATATAATAGTATAAAAGACTTATTTTTTAGGTAGGTGACCATGTTTTCTTTAAAATACATCATTGGAAATATGACATGAATTTTGGTAAGAAATGGTAACTATGTACGCAGTTCATCTACCCATATGAAATTATAGGGAATGTTAGAAAAGTCAACTAACAAGTAGATTGACTCAAAGTATTTTTTAGGAAATATTTTCTTTATGTTTTGATGTTGAGAAATTATGTTCCAAATTAATATAATGTTTTGAGCCCAGAGATTGTTTAGGTAGAAGATAACATTTCATATAATGAGAAACCTGTTCAGATTTTTTATCATAGAGAGTAAATATTTCAAGAATAATGTAGTCCACCAGTTAAAGGTTTTGTGGAAAAAGGACATGGTTAAATAAGCAACAAGGGAATCTAAAAATTCTATGGTGGAAAGGTATCCTGACTTGTTTAATAAGTTAATAATATTTTGAGGATGCAATTTCTAGAAGGTTGGGATAATGTAACACTGCAATGTTTTAAAATTAAATTGAAATGCATGAAACATTCTTTTATGTAGATAGTTATAATTTTAACTAAACACAATTTTCCCACGTCTATGTTTTGAATTTCAATAAACGGATACATACGGTTGTAACAAGTAAGTTATTTTGAGTTTGATAAGCCAAACGTAATTTTTTGTGAATACTAAAATACCCTTATGAGTAGTAATGTTACTTTAATGAATAGTAACATTCCCTTATGAATAATAGTCTCATTTATGATAGTATACATATAAGATTTAATTTATTTCATGATATACCGATATTTTGGAAGAAATAGATAAATGATTTTAAATTATTGTTTTTGGAAAAAAAATATTATTTCTTTTAAATATTCAATTAATCATATTTATAAAATTATTTTTAAAAAATGGCGATAATTATTTAATTTTACAGATCAAAATATTGTTAGGGTGAGTTTTTTTGATTTTTAGAAAATAATTGAATTTTTGGTGAATAGTAAAATATGATATTAACGGTAGAAATTCATTACGATATAAATGCATTATTCACTACATAGTAGATGATGTAAACAACCATTAGTTATAATTCACAAGAACGTATTACTATTTTGGGTAATTGAGTCATAACTATTTCTTGTCTTGTGGGAAAATAATAGAATAATGATTAAAATAATGTAAAACTCCTCCACTCCTCTAATATAAATACCACTTTATCCCCATATTCCCCCCACACCTCAAAATCCATGAGCCTTGTGTATATTTTTTCCAATACTACTCTAAAGACCATTTCCCACGTCCAAGATCATCATGTCTCACAAAAAGGCCCAAACCAAGGGCCTAATGAAGGATATCAATGAAAAGAGATTAAGAGTTAAACATCCCCTTTTATTTTCATCATTTTCTTTGGATTTTATTTTCTATTTTTCATATTCATTAAACATCGCTTATACAAGAGACAATAATGACCCATTATCTTAATTTTTTTGAATTTCATCATGTTTATGGAAGACATAGAATTTTACTTCTTATCCACTACCACTTATTGAAGAAATTAAAACATCTTCCATGGTGTGTCAATTTGATAACATCGTAGACGATGTGATTTAAATTTATTTTACATCTTTAATGAATATTAATGAAATAATTTTTATGGTTGAAAAAGATAATAAATTCTGTATAATATCTTATATAATGATATATAATCCATTTGAACACATATTTTTAATTTATAAAACAAAATGAGTTGATTATCATTAAAGAATCCTGAAAATTACCTAAAAATATCAATATGGTTTTATCTTATGAATCATACTCATGTCAAAATTCAAAATGATAAATTTTATAATTCTTGGTTATGGAACAATGAAAATACAATTTTATTAAAATTATATAGGTTTACTTGAAATCTAAAATAATATCCTTCACGAACCGCACATGGAAACCATGTAATGCAAGCACCCAAAAATAATGGAATTAACAAAACATTATTAATGAATGGGTGGAATGATGATATAAAATAATCATTAAAGGTGTTATAAACATAAATATGTTTATTTAAAATATTAATAACATAGTTTTGACCTTCATAAAGGATGTTAAACATGTTTAATGGAATTATAACATGAGGTAAGTGATACTCTCTTTCTCACTTTTATTCAAAAATCACACATATGTTATGCTATTTAATTATTATTTCCCAATGGTGGTGTATATGTTTTCACCTTTCCCATAATACCCTTATGATAAATTAATGATGATATACCCCATCTGTATATCCTTATGCCCCCCCATGTTCCTCCATTACAAAGCTGAAATTTTTTTAAGGGGACTATAATCCCAATTTCCATTCTTTGGGTTTACCTTCAACTTTAATGGATTTTATCATTGTAAGATGACATAAGGAATGTAATTTGATTATGTTGAGTTTTATTATGTGTATGTAGAGTATATATATATAATCCATTCATTTAATCAAATATTTCTTTAATGCTAAGGTATTTTTAAAGAACATTCTTCTTAAATCCTTTAAAATGTCTCTTTTATGAAATACAAATTTGTTATTCTTTTTAATAATATCACGAGTGTTATCATCTGATTTTATGATATATTATTGCTATAATATTTCAATTATATTTTTTCACGGTTATTTATAAATAATATGATCTCATTGTTTTGTGTGAGATGATTATATTCTAAAAAAAATTTATACGAAAAAGGGTATTTGAAATTGTGATAGTGTTTTTCTCAAGGGTGTAAAAGTGTTATGAAGAGTTTTATCCATGATATGTTCCTTAGACCGTATTTATGAAGGGGTTATCCCGTTATAGATCATGATATCTTGTGTGATCTATATTATAGCACAAGATATGTTTAATTGATCCCATTATAGCACAAGATATGATGGGTGATCCCTATTATAGATATCTAATGCATTTGGAAATCTAGATATAGAAGTTGAATGAAT
Source organism: Viscum album (assembly GCA_963277665.1). Lineage (NCBI taxonomy): Eukaryota > Viridiplantae > Streptophyta > Magnoliopsida > Santalales > Viscaceae > Viscum > Viscum album. The sequence goes on from OY728126.1 coordinate 651,503,363, forward strand.
GGTTATATCATTTGTAAGGGTGAATGTAAGAGTGATATGGTAAATAAGTCCCAAGGTAACTAAATCATGTTCTTATGAATATTATTTTTAAAGATTATGGGTTTTTTGGGTTTTATGATATCAATTGACTTACGATTCCTTTCTTTATAATCCTTATGGAGTTTTAAACTCATCCCAATATTTCAAAAAAAAATCACAGGATATAAGGATGGGTATCAAAATGAAGGGAGTCATGATGAATTATATGAATTATTGGTAAAGAAATCAGGTTTTATGTATTAATGTTAAAAAAATTAAAAAATGACACTATTTTAGTAGTATTCTCTTTTTATGAATGTGGTTTGTTATGTATGTGAGATAACCCAATTCACTGAAAAACTAAACATGAAACGATCCTCATTGTTTAATACTATATTTTCATGATTAAATTCAAGATTAAGTAAAATGTTATGTTTGGTTCCTTATATTATCATCCTCCAAGGACTAGGGAAAAGAGAAATATCATGAGATCACTATTTTTGATGAGCAGTGCAATACAGAAATCATAAAAGGTAAAGATCAAATCCACTACACAACTACTAATTTCATATTTCACATGAGATCATGAAGTTAAAAAGGATCAAAAAAACAACTAAGAAGGGTGGGTGGTTGAATTAATTTTTTACTTCTTATGAGTTTCAATACTTTTCAAAACATATCCCATGTAACATATACAGATTTATTTCCTTATCATTTTTTAGAGAATAGCCATTCATGAAAAAGTATGAAATAAATTTAGGGAGATAATATATTCAAGGATCAAACACAGTTTGGGAACCTAAATCATTTTCATAGCCACTCCCTTATGTATATAGAAAATCACTATTAAGAATACGTGAAGACAACATGTGCCTACTCCCATTATACATATTCTATATCCCAATAAGAAATGTTATACTAAATCTCACTAGTTTAAAATTTTTATTACAAAAAAATGAATTCAAAACAGATGAATAAATAATTTTTTTTCTATACAACAATATTCATTGGTCTGAAGACCATGAGTATGATAGAATTGAGTCAGATAAACTCATCTAGACTGACTATATCTAATATTCATAGTGTGAAAATCCCTTTCTCAATCTAAATGTTACAAAATCTACATAAAAACATAGTATAATCTTACTCAGTCTAATCATATCAACATGATCTTATCAATATGATATTTCTCGTCCGGATTAAAAACACAAATGTGTGATCTTTTAATGAGATCTCTATCTAGAAGGAACTCTTTCACAAATTACTCAGTTCACAATCCTATCCCCGCTAATTAAAATGATAAAAAATGTGAATAAGGTGTGTTTCTATTTATAGGAGTCTAAAAAAGTAAAATTCCGGAAACTAAGAAACATTTATTTCTTTCCCAAATTTCAAAATAGTGAATGAAACTCAGAATTAATTATCAAAATTGACTTCAGCAAACATTAAAATGATTTCCCTATGATCCAACATCTCGAATAGACTAAATTTTCTTCAGCCAAAAATATATTTCCTATCACCAGTCTAATTATCTTTCTCAACATCAATTTTATTATCTTGCTCTTCCTTATTTCGATTATCGTAATCATCTTTAGAAAAATTATTTTTCTCATATTTAGTATGATTATATTTCTCAACATCATTCTGATTATCTTTTCTAGCTTCAGTATGATTATCCTTCTTTACTTTGGTCTGATTATTATGATCACCTTTAGTTTGAACACCTTAATCAATTTTAGTCTGATTTCCCTTCTCACCTTTAGTATGATTATAATTCCCAACATTGGTATAATTATCCATCTAATATTCAGTAATATTATCAAACTAATCATTAATATAATAAACATACATATCTCATTATAATGAACATAATCCTCTTCTCATTATGATCTGAATTTCTTTTTTATCCTCATTATGATCTGATATTATTATTCTCCTCATTATCATAGAACATATTCATTATATTCAGTCTGATTGAATTTCATCCAAAGATTCAGTTCATTTTTTCATTTTAGAGTCAGTAGAATTTTCATTGTTGAAGTTAGTTTGAACTTTATTTTTTTAGTTAGTTTAATCTTCCTTCTCTTAGTTATTATGGGTTTCCTTCATAGAGATAGTCCATTATTCCATCATAGAGTTGGTTGAATATATCTTCTTAGATTCTATCTATATATTTTTCTCAATTCCAGTCTGATCTTCCATCCTAGAGTTAGTATTATCAACATTATAATATAGAGTAATGTTTTCCTTCTCATAGTTTTTTTATTTTCATTATTAAATTTGATTTGATTCAAATTCTTTATAACGTAATTTCCAATTATGATTAAAAAAATATTCAATAGTGAATCTACTTAAAAACGTTCACATATATTTTTAAAAATTATTTTACAAAAGATTACTTTTAAAATTTTAAGATGCATTGTTTATAAAAAACCTCACAAAATTTTTTCAATACCCCAACAGTATATGTTAAAAAAAATGTTAATAAATATTTTAAATCATAAATATTGTTATAAAGTTATAATTATTGTTTTTACAAAACAGTTTATTTCTATAAATAAGGTGTCCTCAAACCACCGTACTAGATAACACAACAATTTTGAATTATTTTCATCCCTCAGGGACAACGAATTTTTTTCCATGTTATGATAAATATTCTTAACTTATATTTCTATTCCCCTCCATTTTATGATAACCACATCTTAAAATTACAAAAATAAAGATAAGTAAAAAATCATACAAAATAAAATATTGATAATTTTTTTCCCTATTTTTCATGATAATACAAATCATGGTGTGTGTATTTCCTTTCAATTTTTAATAGATCATCGGAAGAGGATGAAAATGAAGTTGTATCAATAAATCAATAAAACATTATTTTTGAATTTCCATTGAAATGATATCCGTAATTTGATAATTTGTTGACATATATTATATGAAAACATCTCTAGTAGTAGTTAACTCTATTATAAAGTGAAAATTTATATCAATTTATTATTATTGAATATTGGACATTATTTTTGTAAATATAAACTTAACATTTATTATCACAAATTATATTATATGATTTATAAAATTTAACATTCAAATATTGCAGTTGAACATTCAACCACAACATTTGAGTACATGACTGGCTAGCTGCAACATATTTTGATTCTGTTCTACTCATAGTTAATAAAAATTGTTTCATACTATGCCAAATCACCCAAAATTCACCAAAGATAGATGTTCATCCTAAGGTTTATTTAATATCATTACAATATCATTCCGATTCGGTATAACAATCCTCATATTTATTTCACACATAAATATATTTTATTACATTAAAACTTCACTTGAAAAAACATGGAAGATTATGTGGTAAAGTGTCTTTGGGGATTAGAAATGTTAAATAACTACTTAAAACATTAAATACACATCTTTATTGAAAACATCTTTTACATGACCACACACATTCCTTTATAATTAGAATTTCATGGGATAACCTGAGGACATAAATATGAAAATAGTGATCTATAAAGATATGTAAGGGAGTACAAAAGTAATAAAATGAAAAATATAGTATATGTTAGGAAATAGGAATATCAAAGGAGAAAAGGAGAAACATGAACATAAAGTAATGATATATCTTGATTTTTGTAACATGGAAATGTGGCAACAATAATTAACATGGTACTAGAATGATCCAAGGAACATTGAACATGGAGGATGAGTAAAACCACGTTGAAATTTAATTATACTGAGTAAACCCTCATTTCACATGATGTATCATGATACTAACCTTTACCCAATGAATTGGAGCACTATCAGGGAACACCCTTCTCAAACATTTCATTTCATGCATAAGTGTTCCACACTGATCATAAAACATGGTTTCACTAAACATTGTCATTTATTCCAAGATATAGTAATTTGGAATTCATACATGAATCTATATAATAAATAAGTAAATCTTCATAATGTTGAATACCCTTGATTGAGAAATGGACATGGTATTCACAATACAATGGCTTTGGATTGAGAAAAATCGTGATGCAATATCGGTAGCATAACATCATAACATAAGAATTCACAAAAATGGTTGATGAGAGAGAAATTGGTGTCTCTTCATATGTACTTGAAGTGGTCATTAAGGGGGCCATATATATACATATACCAACAAATCAAATGTAATTTAGAATCCTAATATAAAATAATTTCTTGAATGTGAATGGGAAGAGAGAAATTCCTTACGGAATTTTATTATGGTAACAGGTGTACATGGTAGGCATAAATGAGATAAAAAGAGGTCCCTCATCATTTAAAACATAAGGAGAGGAATATAAGGGATGTTAAAAATCATACCCTAAAATTCTTTATTTAAAATAACAGGGTATAATAATATAAATAAACTTAGACAAAAATGAGAAAGGAAGAAATCCCTAACATGGTGGTGTGATCCCAAAGGCATGCGAGATTATTGAGAGAGGATTCTTGGGAGTTCCGAGAGACATGGTAGGACTATAGAGAGAGGATGGAAGGGTTTGGTTGAGCTCCAATGCCATTGTGAGAAGATTAAGTGTTAACCTAGGTGGGTTTATATAGGGAAAGATAGGGAATTATTTATTATTTAGGTTTTTCCCCCCACACATTAAACTAATCGAAACCACAAACTAACTGATGGTTTTTCCCAATGAGGTTCAAAAAAGGGGATTGGAAGAAATTATTTTTTAATTCCAATGACCTAATGTCTTAAAATATTAGGCTTTCTTATGTGGAGGTGAGTCACACTCTCTAGGAAATCAATTTAAAAAGTTAAAAAATTTTATAATTATTGGAGGGTCCACTAAAGATTTCCAAAATAAATCAAGTAAACCTAAGGTCACATAATTTTAATCGTAAAACATATATTGTATGAACATAATGTTTATATTATTTTGTTAAATATTATTGGGTTATTATGATGTCAAAAAACAGATTCTATATTGAAAAGGTATTTCATTTTTACCAAAAAATTCGACTTTCTCAGAAAATTATGAAAGAATCACTATTGGTTAATTTATATGTTCATATTAAAAAAAATATTCATTTTTTCTAAATATTTTTCTACATATGTGATTTTTTACTTTTAAAGTAGAAATTGATATTTATCAAAAATTCATGAGTTTGAAAAAAAAATAGCTTTAATAACGAAATAAAATTATATTTGTATTAATTATACGATCATTTATATTTAATAAAATGTAAATTTTTATTAATATTTTATTAAAATATTATTTAATTCAAAATTCATTAATTCATCATAATATATTAATTAATTTAAAATTTACTGATAATATTATTTGTACTTTAAAAACTATTTATAAAGCAAAAATAATAATATGAATGTATATTATTTATTATATACAAAAATAAAGTACATAATCCCAGTTCTATGGTCTTGTTACATGTCCCCTTATAACACCCACATAAGACATAAGGGTATGGTATGGGATCGTGATAGAATTTTGGGGTGGCATAGATAACATTGCTCGGGTGGTAATCTCTATCAACTTTCACTTCTCCCATAGGCCGTTATTCTCGAGTTTAACATGTTAAAGATCGACTTGGTTTTGGTCAAGAGAAAATCCCAATAAGGTCACCTCCTTTCCAAGATCAAGAAAATGAGCTTTGAGGGCATTAATTCCTTTGTGTGGGTAAATTGGATTTATTAAAGGCCTATAATTACACTAATCATGATATCATAGTTTAACAACAATATTTTCAATGGTCACAATTCATAACTATATTTTAATATCAAAAAAAAAAGAAGTGCATACATTTTATATATCCATAATAAAAAATTTAATTAGATCAAGAGAAATTTTCATTATGGATGTTTGGTTCATTACAATCTTCCCCCCTTAATAAATTTCCCCCTCTAAATGTCTTTTTACCAAACTAAAAAGTAGAGGGTAAATCTGTTTCATCACATCTTCTGAGTCCCATCTCGCTTCACCAAACATTCAGTTTCTCCACAACACCTTGAGAAGGGTTATTGCCTTATTTCATAGATCTTTTTCTCTATTATATAAGAACTTCTCCAGATTCTCTTCATGTGGGAGGCCATTATCCAATGGTACAACCTCGAGAGTGATTACATGAGACTGGTCAGGTTTGTACATCCTCAAGAGTGATACATGAAATACATCATGTACTTGAGATTGGATCAGTAGGAGTTCTAGATGATAGGCCACTACTCTGTTGCGATCAAGGATTCCAAAAAGGGATGATGCATCTTGGACTATACATTCCCTTATTCCCAAATCTCACACCCCTCTTCCATAAAGATATATAGAATTTTACCATGTCTCGGATATTAAACTCTTGGTCCCATTGATGATTATTAGCATAGATCATTTTTGGACTCTGAGAATCTTTAATGTGATGCATGATATTCTTAACCTTTTCTACCAATTCATCGACCATTTCTGGAGCTAGGAGTTTTCTCTCCCCACCTTCATCCAAACATGTCGGTGTTCTACACCTCTTCTTATAGATGGATTTATAACAACCCATTTGGATGTTTGAGTGGAAACGGTTATTGTATAACAACTCAACCAAATGTGGATGTTGATTATATCATACATTGAATTCCATTGAGCATACTCTCAACATGTATTCAATTGATTGGATAGTCCACTAAGATTGGACATCAGTTTGAGGATGATAAGACGTACTTATGTTCACCATAGTATTTAGAGTATGTTAAGTACTGTTCCAAATAATCAAGGGGAATCTTGGATCTCGATTGGATACAATAGATAGTGGTACTCAATACAGAATTACAAAATATCTGATATATATTCATGCTAGTTGATCCAATGACAAGTAATCTAGAATTTCAATGAAGTGTGCATTCATTATAAGACTAACCATGACAACCCAAATATCATTGTTTCCTTTGGATATATTCCGATGTCCAGTGAAAAATGGCATGGTGATGTTCTCCCATATCGATGCTAGTATGGGTAATGTTTTTATCACCCCCTTAGATTTATTCCTCTCAAAATTCAATTCTTAACATACTGGGCACTTGGATGTATACTCAACAATCTCCTTTATCATTTTATCCAACCAATAATTCTCTTAGAGATCTTGATACATCATTGTCCTTACTTAGGGAATGGAGAAATTTGAACTATGTGTCTTATCCAAGATTTTTTTCTTTATCTCCGTATTTTTGGAAAACATAGTCCAGTCCCAAATATCCCAATTCTTTCCTCATTTACATTGAACTCTGAGGATTTAACTTCTCTAATTGTTTGGACCTTCTTCTAGATCCCAATATCATTCAATTGAGCATCCATTAAACATTCCAAAAGATATGGTTGAGCAATTATTTTTGAAAGGATTGATGATTTTACCTTCATTATGATTCTCATGCACATCTTCATTAAATCTATGAAGATAGGATTATTTTTAAATTCTCATCAATGATAGAATCTCTCGGTCCTTTCTACATAGAGAATATTACACCTTGTTCTCTTTCCCAGGGTACTAATGCATTGAGTTGTCATTGTCTTTGATCATAATTAACAATATTTGCTTTGTTCATGTTTAACTCTTCCTATGTGTTTATATTCTTGATTCTTTTTTGATCTGTGTATATTTTACACATATCCCCAAATAGGTAATCCCGCCATAATTTCAAAGTGAAGATCACTATGGCCAACTCTAAATCATGTGTTGGATTGTTTTTCTCATTAAAATTCAATTTCCTTGAATCATAGTGAAATGAATTGTCATATTTCATCAACACACATCCCATTACCTTCTTCAAATAATCACTGAATTCCATTAGAATTTCTCCACTTTTGGCTAGTGTGAGCATGGGCGCTGTGATAAGCCCCCGTTTCGACTCCTTTAATCTCTCTTCACATTCATCATTCCTAGAAAACATTACTCCCTCTATTGTTTAATTAGTAAGAGGGCTAACAAATCGTGAGAAATTTATCAAAAATCAGCGATAATATTCATCTTACCCTAGGAATCTATAGATATCTGTTACCAATGTTTGCCTCGTCCATCCTTCAATTGGAGTTGTCTTGGAGGGATCCATAGATATCCCATTGTATTCAATGATATGACCCAATAATGAGATTTCCTTCAACTATAATTTATACTTGATGTAATTTTACCAGAGATTCTCCTTTTTCAAGGTCCCTAGTACAGTTCTTAGAAGCTCCTCATTCTCCTCATGGGTTTTGGAGTATATTAGAATGTAATATAAAAAGACTACCAAATTATTTGTAATAATCTCCAAAGACTCTATTCATAAAGTCCATGAAGATTGAAGGGAAGTAGTGAGTCCAAAAGGTATTACCAAGAATTCAATATTCCCATAACTTGAATGAAAATTATTCTTGGGGATATCCTCCTTCTTCACCCTTACATGGTAATATCCTAACAGAAAATGCACCTTCGAAAAGTATTGTGCATAGCATAGCTAATCGAACAAGTCTTCAATTCATGGAAAATGATACTTGTTCTTTATCGTAATTTTTTTACCTCAAAATAATCAATGCAATGGAATCTTGACCCATCCTTCTTCTTGATTAAGTAGACTAGTTCACCCCCTGGTGAAGCACAAGGGTGTATAAACCCATTATCTGGATTTTCTTGTAGTTGAAACTTTAGCTTCTTAATCTCTACAACTGACATTCTATATAGTGTCTTGGATATGGGAAATGCCCTAGGTATAAGATCAATTTAGAATTCAACATCTTTTTTAGGAGGATGTCCTTACCATTTCTAAGAAAACTCTTCCCCGAATTCCCTCATAATAAGCATGTATTCAAGGATAGTTTCTTCCATAAACTAATTTCTCTGAGAAAGATACACATACTCATAGGGTAGTAATATCCATGCTTGAGATGATAGTGCTAAAAAATATTTATCATTCTCACTGCACTTGTATAGAGTTGGGGGTCGATTATTCGTATAGAGAGTAATTTATTTCTCATAAAATATCATGTTGGATCTATTTAAGTAAAGACAATCCATGCCGATAATTGCATCCCATTCCACCAAAGATACTATTTCAGATTTTCACCAGGATGTTCAATAACCAAATTATGGAAGGGAAGTAGTTATATTTATGGGACGCAATGATTGATCCATTTTCCATACTCACTAAAATCAATACTTGCATGATTTTTAGTGGTGTTGGGATTTTTCAACTAAAATATCGGTATAAAAAAATGCGTCGAACTAGAATAAAATTGTACATTTGTAATTATTGAATAAATAACTAGTGTACCTATCATGTGATTGTTTTTGGGGATTATTTGGTAGTAATAATGGAAAATCTTTCCTATGCTACCTTGGAGGTTGTTGGTTACGTTAAAAAACCCCTGGCTTAGAGATATGATCGGCAAGGTTCCCTTTTTCATTGAAATTCAAGCAATGAACAATGCATTGAATGTCCAATAGAGTTTTCCTATCCTCTGTCACAATTGATGGTTTTTCTTATTGGCAGTTAATAGCTAGGTGCCCTTCTCTTCGTCACGTAAAGAATTTACCCATTCCCTTCAAGGAAAATTTGGGGGTGCTTCAGTCCACACCTTTGGAAAGTGGGGTGATGTATTTTCATATAACCATTGTATTTATCAATCAGACCCCAAAAATTGAATTCCACCTTACGCTTCTTATCCCCTTGTCACCCCTGAGATTAACAGATCTCTATTTCGTCATTTAGGGAACATCATACAATTTCTCATTTCTATCGAAGTGACGGATCGCCAGGGATTTTTGTAGGCATGATTTTATCCTGCCAAAGAAGTAATCAACGTTCAATTCGTGGGTAACGAAAAAGTCAAAGGTGTATCATGCAAGACTTGTGATGTTTTCCTCATACGCTCTAATGGATTACTCAACTTATAGGTTAAGGCCAAGGAAGTCCCTATCCATCTAAAGTTAGAGGGTTAATGGAATATATTTATTGAAAAACATTTTACCAAAATCCTTCAATTCCATCACTTATTTCTCCTCTTAGGGATTTTTATTTTTTATCAATGTTTACCATTGATCTGCTTCACCATCCATATGATAAGCATCTAGATGAAATTTCTCTCATTAAAAACATTGAAGGATGGAGAATATATTCTCAATGGAGTTTACCCATTTATTGGAAATTGAGGGATCATATGATCCATTAAAAGTAGGTTTACTTTGTATCATAGAGCACCCATTTGAAAATATTTATTTCGTAGGGGGGTCAAATGATCCTCATGACCCATGTTTATATCCAATGCTTGAGTTAACTGAGATAGTATTGTGACAATTTTCGCGATACCCACTCCCATTGGATTGGGAAGCTCATTATAATAGTAATCACAATGATCTTAATATCAGTTGTTAGCTAGATTCCTCATAATACTATCCATTGGTTGGAATGAAAGGAAAGTTAGGGGTAACACATAAAGGGTAATCCACAAAAAAAATAGATGACTTATAAATAATTTTTATTTCCATAAAATATTGTAACATCCCAGTTCCGGAAGCCACCCAGAGGCACCGCGTACCTGGTTGGTCACATGGCCTCAAGCGCATTTCCCCAAATGCCAGAGGCTGAAGACTAGCAATGAGGGCCTTGGGTGTGATAGTGGGGAAACTATGCCCTCCTTGGAAGAGTACACAAAGGAAGAAAAATAAACATGCAACAGATAAAGTAGTAATAACCAACAATATAACAGCAGAAGACTAAATCAACAACAGGAGCACATATGTATGTATTAAATGATGCATGATACATAACTAGGAAAGAAGACAAACAAGTCACAATGGTGGAAAAAACTATAGTTCCAAAACAAGTACCAATGTAAAGTAAACAACTCCTCAGCATCACTATCCAAATCATGGTCCCATGCTCTCCTGCTCCAAGTAATCAAGTTCCAGAAGTCGAAAATCATATTCCCTTGTATATACCTGCACTAACATAGTCTGCTTGGGCTCAAAACCATGTCCAAAAAAGGGTGTGAGATAAAATCTTTGTAAGCATTCACCCCGAAGATCTGTGCCTAACAATCAGTGAGTATATGGAAGGTAAAAGTACAATAAGCAATAAACATCAACAGCAAGCAGTAGTAAATAAAGAGTAATCATTAAAATAGGATGATACATAACATCAATCAATCCATAACAAATCAACAGCAGTGAAACAAACTGCCATGAAGTCGGAAACCCTCTGGGATGTACTCGCGACCATCACCTCTGGTCTTATCCAAGAAGTAACACAACCCTATGGGCAGTGCACTCAGCCTAACCCCTCTGGCTTGGTCATACGAATTTATGAGACTCTCTGGGGAGGCATACTAGGTCAATTCCCATAATAGTATTGGGTATTCAGTGACTCTCTTGAGGAAGATCACGCGGTCTAACCATCTTTTCCCCAAGGTCTAGAGACTCTTTGAGGAAGATATCTTAGTAAATTCCTCCTATAGCCTCAGGTATACCACAGACTCTCTGAGGAAGCTCACTTGGTCAATTACTGCTCTAGCCTGTGAAGGTTCTTAAAGAGATTTAAACAGGGTAAGACTCACTCTGGAAGATCACTCATTCTACCCTCCCGTAGTCTATAAAATCCAAGACTCTCTCGGAGCTCACTCTTTCCATCGCCTCTGTAGTCTGTAATATCCAACACTTTCTGGGAAGCTCCCTCGGTCTATCCCTTATAGTATATAGCACCAGGTTCTCTCATCCCCGTGCTAGTCAGTGCATAATAATTCTATAAGGCCAAATTATACCTATAAAGCTACTTGGCCAACAAATGTAAATCTATAGAGCTACTTAGCTAAAAATATACAAGGCAAAAAGAATTTCATGAGTTTCACTTCAACCTATAACCGTGAGTCATGAAAACAAGTGTAGAAGCCAAAGGAAAATGAGACCCAAAGGTCCTAAACAGAACAAAGAAAGGGAAAAAACATCTGAGGACCACAAATTATCCTCTAACGTGGTAAAATTACCTCTACACAAGCATGAAATCAAAGCAGAAAAACAACGAAGGCATAAAGGGGTAACACCCAATACCCCATTCATGGGTATCAGTGGATATTTTCACATAAAATCAGAGACTTTTAACTATAAGGCACAAACCACCTACCTTGATCCTAGGAGATCAATATTCTTGGACCATGAAAGATGATTCTCCCTAGAACGTCGTAGATCTGAGAAAATGCACAAAAAGTTCAACCTTAGATAACATGAGAGGGAGGACTAATTGAAAAACAAGGCTCAAGAATAAGGAAGAACTCACCGATGCACTTCCAACTCAATCGACAGAGCTCGAATCAGATAATTGATGAAGGCTCGAGAATCCGGAGAAGTTTCGCGGTCGTATGACGTCTCATGGTTGAACCAAACCTAGAACATGATGATTAGGAAGATGAGGCGCGACCCCGGTCTATTTAGTGAAAAATGAAAAGTACACGCCTTGTATTTTTAATGTACATAGAGTGTAGTGGGTTTTTCTATACTCCGCAAAAATAGGCCTCCATGTCACGCCTACACACTGTGCGTATGGTCTTGACATGGCTAGCACACGGTTTCGAGCGGGAAAAGAGTACATGGAGTGTACTCAGAAAGTACACGGCGTGTACATCGAAAATTTCAAGAAACTCCAAAAATTCTCAAAAACTCCAAAATAGGAAATACATACCTTAAACAATGATCCGGGTTCTTACAAACTTCCCCCCTTAAAGAATTTTTTCCCTGAATTTCCCTAGATTAGCATAGATGAAGAAACCTCAAACAGCTCCGGCCACTGTGATCGAATCTCACCCTCCCTCTACCAAGTCTGATCATGTACTCACCCGTGCTACCATAGCACTCGTACCAGAGGAATAGACCAGCCTCTGAGAACCTTTGTACTACGATCAACAATATGGATTGGATGCTCTACAAATGACTCATCCTCTTCGAGCTCAACCTCCTTAGGCTGAAAGACATGATATGGGTGTGAAAAGTAACATCGGAGCTGAGAGAAGTGGAAGACATTGTGCATAGCTCGGTACCTCTGAGGTAGTTGAACCTGATAGGCAACAGACCCAACTTTCTCCAATACCTCAAATGGCCTGACGTACCTGCTGAAAGCTTACCCTATCTCTAAATAATCTTATGTCCCAACCTCGGTGTGATACGCAGGAAAACCTGATCTCCGACCTCGAACTCTAGAGGTCGTCTCCATTGATCAGCATAAGACTACTATCGAGACGGTGCTGTATGCATCCTCTTCCAAATCATCTCTATCTACTCTAAGGTCTCCTGAATAAGACGAGTTCCTAGCAAATCTACATCTCCTGCCTCCATCCACCAAAAGGGTTATCGGCATGGCCTACCGTACAGATCCTCATATGGTACCATCTGAATGGTCGCCTGAAAATTGTTGTTGTAGGCGAACTTCACAAGAGGTATATACTTCTCCCAAGAACATAGAAAGTCTAGAATGCAAGCTCGGAGCATATCCTCATGCACCTTGATCATGCGCTCGTACTGGACATCAGTCCGGGGATGGTATGTTGTACTCAAAAGTCCCTGTGTACCCAAGGCCTTCTGAAGACCTTGCCAGAACAGAGAGGTAAAGCAACCATCCCTGTCTAAAATAGTGGAGCTTGGAACTCCATGTAGGCGTACAATATCTCGAATGTATAGTCATCCTAGATCATCAACACTGATGGTTTCCTTGATCGGAAAGAATTGTGCTACCTTCGTAAGCCAGTCGACGATGAACCAAACAACATCACTTCCCCGAGGTGACCTCGGTAACCCAGTCATGAAGTCCATCAAAACATCTTTCCACTTCCACTCTGGAAAGGGTAATTGCATAAAAATCCCTGATGGTCATTGATGCTCTGATTTCACCTGCTGAAAAGTAGAACATTTCATGAAAAAAACAGCAACATCTCTCTTCATACCTAGGTACCAGTACTGGCAATGAAGAGCCTGATACATATTGGTGACGCCAGGATGAACTTCCCAAACTGAGGAATGGAAATCCCGCATCAGATCCTCGCATATGTTTGATGGCACCGATACACGTCCCTAGAAACACAAGATCTCAACCTCACCCCTGTCCATCAAGGAAGAGGGTCCCCTCCTTACACACTCTCTCACAAGAATAAGGCCTCTAAATATGACACCATCCTCATTCGTAACCGATCAAGAAGTGTAGAGGTAACAGCCACAGATGAAAGAAAGGTTTTTCCCTGCCTATCGTGCACCTACAAATGCATATCAGAGAACAAATCCATAAGCTTCCACTCACTGCTGTCCTTTTAAACTGCTTGAATATGAGTTCTCCTAATCAAAGAATCGGCCACTACATTGCCCTTTCCCAGCGTATATGCGAGCTCGAAGTCAAAGGACTGAAGATAATCGACACACCTGTGCCGTCTTAGATTCAGATCATGCTGAGTGAAGATATACTTGAGACTCTTGTGGTAGGTAGAAACCACAATGTTCTCTCCCAGAAGATAGTGTCTCCAATAGCGTAAGGCATGAACAACCGCTGCCAACTCCAAATCGTGCTACTGGTAGTTTCTCTCCTTTGGCCTCAACTGCCTAGACCCGTAAGCAACGTCCCCATCTCCCTGCATAAGCACAGCTCCTAGCCCCATACACAAACCATCACAGTAAACAATATAGCCCTTTCTTGGCTCCAGCAAGACTAGTATCAGTGCTGACGTCAACCTCCCTTTCAGCTCCTAAAAGGATGACTCACTAGAATATGACCATAAAAAATTTTCCCCCTTCTTGGTCAGACCCGTCAATAGTGATGCTATGCGCGAGAAGTCCTGAATGAAGCACCTGTAGTATCCAGACAGCCCTAGGAAACTCCGCACCTCCAAGACCTTCTTCGGAGACTCCCAAGAATCTACATCTATCACTTTCTCTGGGTCAACAGATACTCTATCCTCTGAGATGATGTGACCCAAGAAGTGAATCTGATCCTTCCAAAAGTGTTACTTTGAGAGTTTAGCGTACATTCGATGCTCTCTCAGTGTACTCAGAACGATCTCAAGATGTGTGGCATGTCTGCGTCGAGTGTTATAGTACACCAAGATATCGTGCACGAAGACCACGAAAAAAGATTCCAAGTATGGATGGAACATTTGGTTCATCAGTGCCATGAAAACTGCAGGTGTTTTAGTGAGACCGAACGACATGACTGTATACTTGAAAAGACCATACCTGATCTTGAAAGCTGTAATAGGTATGTCTGATAGTCTAACGCACAATTGATGATAACCAGACCTCATGTTGATCTTCGAGAACACCCGTTCTCCTTGAATATGATCAAATAGGTCATCGATCCTCGTTAAAGGATATCTGTTCTTAACCGTCAATTGGATCAGCTTATGATAATCCACACAAAGCTGAAGTGTGTCGTCTACCTTCTTCACAAACAGGACATGCGAGCCCCAAGGAGAGGTACTGAGTCAGATGAAACCCTTTCCCTACAACTCCTCCAACTTCTTCTTGAGCTCCTACAAATCAACTGTAGCCATCCTATAAGGAGGAATGGACACCGGTGCCACTCCTTGCATGAGATCAATCGATAAGTCTACTTCACTCTCTAGAGGTAAACGTGAAAAGTCTTCTAGAAAGACATCCCTGAAACGATCCACAACTGGAGGAAAGTCTAACTGTGAATCCCTTGGTCATCCAGATATAGACTGGTAATCTGGGCTATAAATTCCCCTAGACCATCATGCTTCGGTCCATCTCTACCCGCCTGGAAATCCCACTTTCCTCTATGAAGGAAGTATCTACCCTTTGGTGATACGAAACTCATGCTAGGGAGATAGAAATCGATGATTTCCTTGAAAGTAACTAACCAGTCCATCCTGATAATGATGTCATAGCCCGTCATCTTTAGGACATAGAGGTCCCATAAGAAATGACACCATGCAACCTCAAGAGGGCACTCTCTACACTGACGTATGCTTGATGTCCTCGTTCCCCATGGTGTGTCAAGAGTCAACAAGTAGGTAGATGAAAATAAATAGAGCCCAAGTATCTCCATGATAGAAAAAGAGATAAAGCTATGGGATGCACCATTATCTAAAAAAGTTGAAGATAAAACTGAGGCTACTAAGATCCTACCTCGAACTGTGGAAGGGTCGGGATCCTGCTCCTGATAGGTCTGATCAACGACAAAGGGCTTCCTTGCATCGCGGCCCTATTCCCCTGGATGACCACTCTGAGCTGATCCACCCTGTTGGCGCTGATGACCTATTGACTGACCACCACGTCTGCGACCTCCATCTCAGCCTGAAAGGCTGGAAGAACTCCAGTTCCCTGATAGGTGGAAAAATGGTGAAGCATCTCCAGAATGCAGGGTCATAGAGGAACCCCTACCACCAGCTGAAGGTGAGACGATGTGACAGAAATGCTGAAGATGGCTCATCTTTCCACAAGATCAGCACTCCATCGGATCTCTCTGGAACTGAGGCCAAGTATGAACACTCCTACCACCCTAGTATCACCCAACCTGGCTGCCAGAAGACGCATCCCGCGAACCTCGATCTCCTCGAGAAGACTCTCTGCGACGCTTCTTACTATATGTAGGAGGAACACCAGCTCTGGATGACGAACCGCCCTGGCTCACTGCTCCAGAATCCCTCATATTGCACTCAGTGATCAGTGCTTGGTTGATGATGGAGGATATAGAAGTCAAATGGAAGATATTCACCTGGGAATGGATCTCCTTCTTGAGACCATCCTCACACTTCCTAGCAATAATCAACTCATCACCAGCTGGGATCGGTGTGAAACACTACAGCTCAGTGAAAGGAGATGAGTATTCCATAACAGAAAGAGTACCCTATTGCAGACTCATAAACTCCCGGGCTCGATCGGCCCTCAGGGTCTCCAGATAGAAGTAGTCATAGAAGGTGCGTCAAAACTCGTCCCAAGACATATTCTGATGATGCCCTGACCATGAGATCACCTCCCACCACCTCTTTGTGGTGTCCTAGAGCATATAAGTAGTCATCTTTACCCTTTTCTCCGGAGGGATCTATATGTGCTCAAAGATGGTCAGTGTGGAATTTATCCTTGACTCTACATCCTGGGGTCCTACATCCCTTAAAAAAGTAGGAGGATGCTGCTGCTGGATAACCCGCACCATCATACACATCGACGGGGCAGGAGCCGGCGCTCCCTGTAAGGTCTGAATCATCCCCAGGAAGTCCTCCCTGAACTGTGCCTCAGCGCCTGCAACAGGGATAACTGCTGGTGCCAAGGCTGGCACAACAAGAGGATCTACTGGAGGTCCCTGGTCAGCCATATTCGGTGTCTGATCACCGTCTGGCAACTGATGCATGACCAGAGGACGTCTCGGAGGCATAGCTCTGAAAGATCAAAATCACACCTTAGTTCAGGATTAATAAATATTGAAAACACAGGAGAACAAAATGGGAACAGGGGAAGAAACAATCAAGTTATACAAATTATGACTACATGGCGTGTATAAAAACTACATGGTGTGTCTTATTAAGCCATTAACTCGGGTGTGTACCCGTACCCGACAGGTCGTGTAACACCCCAAACTACACGGCGTGTTGTTCCCATACACAGCGTGTACATGAACTCTAAACCCTTGCCCAAGTCTCCTTACACGGCTAACCGACATCGTTCAAACTAACCTCAAACTACATGGCGTGTTCCCTAGGGACACGACATGTACTAGACACTACCTAGGCGGCCCGTGTTGTTAGTTACACAACCATATACATGGCTGGACCTTACACGGTGTGTTCCAAACAAACACGGTGTGTATAAGAAAAGGTGACATCGTCCCGTGTTGGTCATAACATGGCCGAGTACCCGGGCAAGACTAAACGACATGTTCTGAAAGCAACATGACGTGTCTTAGAGAAGTTCATGCCGACCCGTGTTGTTCGTGACACGGCTGGATACCTGGACAGAACTACACGATGTGCTCCTTTACAACACGGAGTGTTTTACTCGAGCTTCCCCGACCCGTGATGTTAGTTACATGGAGGGGTAAAAGGCACTACACTACATGGTGTGTACATACTGTACACGGTGTGTTCCAGAAGTTATTTTCACAATACTATGTTCCTGAACACACAGTCGGTAACATGGCCTAAAAACTACACGGCGTGTAAGTAGAAAGTACACACCGTGTATTCTGGGTTTTTCTGGGCAGTAGCTCAGAAACTGCACAGAAGCCCCGAACACAGAATAAAAAAGCAAAGAGGTGCCAAATTCCGATCTGTGAGGGCCCACACTCCCTGCGAATCGAAGCTTGGAATCTCCTATAGTAATGTACAATAGAAAACAAGTTCATGATCCACCAATTTCCAATTCAAGAGGGCCCATAACACCTCAAGAATCAAAACATGGCGTTCATTTAGAAAAATTACAATAAAACAATCCTATAACAAGGTAGAAGAGATTCTATCATGCATATATCACAAAAACATGCATAATATACAAAACATCTATCAAAACAGCATGAAATCTCTAATGCACCCTAAATGGCATGGAAAGAATGCATAGCATGTGATTTTTACAAGTGACTATATGATTTATGAGATGGAATACCCTCATCTCATCAGGTTGTGACAGAAATAGAACTATAATATCAAACAATAACATCACAAGAATGTGAATCACTCTAGGTGAAATCATATCAACCGAAAAATCTCACAAACCAGAAAACTGCAATAAATGAGTTAGTATGGATTTTCCCTGCACATGAGTTAGCTACTCTCGAGCACATCTTATTACCAAGTACCAAATCTGTCCTATCCCTAGATAAGTCTCCAGACAGTAGTGCAAGGGAAAAGAATTCCCTTGATACGACTTTGTAACGTCCCGGTTCCGGAAGCCACCCAGAGGTGCCCCGTACCTAGTTGGTCACAAGGCCACAAGCACATTTCCCCAAACACCAGAGGCTGCTGACTAGCAGCGAGGGCCTTGGGTGTGATATTGGGGTAACTATTCCCTCATTGGTAGGGTACACAATGGAAGAAAAATAAACATGCAATATTGGAAGTAGTAATAACCAAAATTATAACAGCGGAAGACTAAATCAACAAATGGAGAACATATGTATGTATGAAATGATGCATGATAAATAACTAGGAAAACATCCAAACAAGTCACAATACTAGAAAACAATACAGTACCAAAACATGTACAAAAGAAAAGTAAACAACTCCTCATCATCGGATGCCAAAGCATGGTCTCATGCTCTCCTGCTCCAAGTAATCATGTTACAGAAGTCAATGGGAACTTTCCTTTGTCTATACCTGCAACAACATAGTCTTCTTGGGCCAAAAATAAAGGCCCAAACATGGTGTGAGATAATATCCTAGTAGGCATTCACCCAAATATCAGTGCCTAACAGTAAGTGAGTATATGGAATGTAAAAGTACAATAAGCAGTAAACATCAACAGAAAGAAGTAGGCAGTAAACAGTAAGTAGTAAAACAGGATGATATATATAAGAAATCAATCCATAACAAATCAACAGCAGTGAAACAAATAGCTAATAAACCAGAAACCCTCTGGGAAGTACTCGTAGCCATCCCCTCTGGTCATATCCAAGAAGTACCACAATCCTCTGGGCAGTGCACTCAGCCTAACCTCTCTGGCTTGTTCATATGAATTTCTGAAACTCTCAGGGGAAGCTCACTCAGTCAATTCCCCTTATAGTATAGGGTAGTCAGGGACACTCTTGGGGAAGTTCATGTGGTCTAACCATCTTAGCCCCAAGGTCTAAAGACTCTCTAAGGAAGATATCTCGATCAATTCCTCCTATAGCCTCCGGTATACCACACTCTTTGAGGAAGCCCACTCAGTCAATTCCTCCTCTAGCCTGGGAAGGTTCTTATAGAGATTCAAACAAAGTAAGACTCTTTGAGGAATCTCACTCGGTATAACCTCATGTAGTCTATAAAATCCTCGACTCTCTAGGAGCTCACTCGTTCCTTCCCCTCTGTAGACTATAATATCCAACATTCTATGAGAAGCTCACTCGGTCAATCCCTTATAGTATACAACACCAGGTTCTCTCATCACTATGACAGTCAGTGCATAATAATGCTATAAGTCCAAGTACACCGATAGAGATACTTTCCTAACTAATGAACACTTATAGAGATACATAGCTTAACAGTCTACAAGGAAACAAGCATGTCATGAGTTTCACTTCAACCTATAACTGTGAGGAATGAAAACCGGTGTAGCAGCCAAAGGAAAACGATAACCAAAGGTCCTAAACCAAACAATCATAGGGAAATAACATCCAAGAAAAACAAATTATCCACAAACAAGGTCAAATTACCTATACACAAGCATACAATCAAGGCAGGAAAACAATGAAGGCCAAAAGGTGTAACACGCAATACCTCGTTCATGGGTATCGATGGAAATTCACACATAAACTTAAGGAATTTGAACGGTAAGGCACAAACCACCTACCTCGATCCTAGGATATCCATAAACATGGGACACGACAACTGATTCTCCCTAGAACGTCATAGATATGGGAAAACGCAAAAAACGTTCATCATTAGATAACTTGAGAGGGAGGAGGAATTGAAAAACAAGGCTCAAACAAAATGATGAAATCACCGATGCACTTCCAATGCAATCGACAAAGATCAAATCAGAGAATGGATGGAGGCTCGAGAATCCGGAGAAGTTTCGCGGCCGTACGACATCTCTCAGTCGAACCAGACCTAGAAGAAGACGATTATGACGATGAGGCACGACCCCTGTCCATTTAGTGAAAAAATGAAAAGTACACAGTGTGCATTTTTAATGTACATGGCATGTAGTGGGTTTTCCATACTCCGCCAAAATTGGCCTCCACGTCACCCCTAGATAACGTGTGTGTGGTCCGGATAGGGCCAGCACACGGTTTCGAGCGAGAAAAGAGTGCACAACATGTACTCAGAAAGTACATGGTGTGTACTTCAAAAATATCACAAAACTCAAAAAATTCTCAAAAACTCCAGAAAAGGAAAGACATGCCTAAAACAAAGATCTGGGTTCATACACATATGAATCTAGATGCCTCAGTATTTGTTTTCCATGATCTACTTCCCAACATATATTCATAGGGGCACTTTTTTATTCCCTTCACAATGGTTCGTAATACGCTTCTGAATTTACCAATGCATATCCCCTAGGAGTGACATAACCAAGAGTTCAACAAGGCTTGTTGTCCTGTACCAGATACCCTAGGTCAAACTTGAAACTCCTTGTCGGAGTATTCACTCCAAGTCACATGTGTGTCAGAGCCGTCTCTACCTGCTCATATCCAAAAATGGATGCATTTTTTTGATGAACCACATACTAATTACTCACCAAAATTTAAGGATGTTTTAATTATACATAGTCTTATACATATGAAATTCCCTAGGGTTTTCTAATCCTAATACGAAATGTAACTAAACCTGTAGGGAACCGAAGATTATCATACATGGACATTACATTACTTTTGCGGAATACATAGTACAATACAAAAACACACACACAAGGACCGTAATAGTTTAGTGTCTTTGGAAACTCGGAATATAATGTTCTAATCGTGGTGAAAGATCTTCAACATCTCCCATAAAGATCTTCATTTTTATTATACCTAAAAATTTCTTTATATCCTGGGGAAAAGAAAACATAAAAGGGTGAGCTCAAATGCTCAGTAAGGGTAAACAAAAGAAATATCAATCACATCATATACATAAGCACATAACTTTTGGAAATGTTAACCTGTAAAAGAGATCATAATTTCATAACCTGGGATAACTCATGGAAGTGAAATGAAATCACAATAATCATAACCTAAAATATTAAAATTTGTTGCATACACACATAATCATAGAGAATCATTTCTTGTTAGTCAAGACTCATTGCCAAGACTATCTTAGTGGACAAAGTCCCTTTCTGAACCGAGTCACCCTCGTTTCAGTGTTGTTTCACTGAACCGGTATAACCTACCATTCCAGCCATGTCTATCTCATGAGATATAAAATCCTTACCCAATGCATTGGAGGGAGATATAGGTCCCACCCATCTCATAATTAAACCATTATTATGTGTGCCACAAAATCATAAATCATACATCATTGCATAACCCATGTAATACAAATGGGAATCTTAAACATCATGACATCATGAAACTGTTCATATAAGATAATAGAATTCATAAAAATAATTCCATCACAACATAATCAAATCAATGTAATAATAGGGATAAAAACAGATCCCTTTATTGTCTTAGATGGAAAATAATTTTGATAAAACACTTGAACTCCATTTTTGAGGAAAATATCCTTTCTTCTTCAAAAACACTTTTCCTTTCATTACATGTCATACAATTATAAACTAAAACAAGATGATTAAAAATAAACTTTAAAACTTGTAAAGGAATCTTCTTTGAAATAATGTTTTAAAAATCCATTCATGCCGTATAAGTTAAAAAAACATTCTTCGTACTTTTGTCAGAAAAGTCAAAAATTACCTCGTACGAAAAACGACAAAAGATTCCTTTCATATCTTTTACTAAAAACTCACCGAAGGGTAAAATTGGATTTAAAAAATTGTAGGTGGATGGAAATAATATTACATATTGAGGGAACATGGATGTGGATGATAAAATACACCCCAGTAAATGCCAAAGTAAAAAACAATCTTAGATAAAAATAAGATTGTGATATTTTCCCTTACCTTAGGTCCGATTTTCTTCGTAGGTGTCCGAACCTCCTGTATAATGATTTAAATAAAGTCATAGCCTTATTACAGAATCATACTAATTGTTATTATATCATATATGGTTCACTTATGACTTTATTTTACCCGTTCTTTTGTAAATTCTATGTTAAAGATCATTTTGGGTAAAATTGTTTCATTTGTCGTCCGTGTTTTGATTTGCAATTATTCATATGATTGCTTAGATCATAATTACTTAATTAGAAAATATAAAACATGATTTATATATAATATATATTCAGAATATACATATATATAATAAATTAGTAAATGGAAAGAAATACACCGTTCATGGAGACGGTAGGCCGTACGTACGCATGAACGCTGTTTTCATTTACTTATTGAGTTGAATGGAATTAAGTAGATGACATACATATATACATAAATCCATTAGCTTTATAATGTCATATATTTCATTATTATTTCTTATATATACTTTATAATCACTCTTGAATGGTTAACATGGAGAATGAATCTCATCGCGTCGTGGAGATGGTAGTCCGTACGTACGCACGAGCGATGATATCGATTCCAAAATTATTGAATTGAATTGGAGTGGATGATACAATATATCAGAATCAATATGATGTTCTATTAACTATGTATAGTTATTAATTACACCATTATACTCATCCATGTAAGGTGGTGGTGGAAAATAGATTACACCACGGCGTGGAGACGGTATTCCGTACGTACGCACGCACGGTGATTTATTTTTCCATAGGATTGATAGCTGGTGAAATAGGGTTTTTTCATACTTATAATAACATATCAGTATATGAGTTATACTTATGTTATTATTTCATAATGAAACAACCTAAGAAGAAGAAGTGGAAGAAGAAATAACGATGAAAGAATTGGTAACGGACATTACCTCTTCTTTGAAGTGCTTCTTTGAGACCTTCTTTTAGGGAACTAAAATTGGTCTTTGAGGAATACCAGAACCTCTAGGACGTTGCTAGGGAAGTGGAGAAGATAATTTGGCAGGGGTTGACCGAGCTTGAAGGCTCAAAGTTGTGTGAGGAAGAGAGGGAGGAGGTGCCCTTTTATAAGGGAGGAGAGGGGAACCTTTGGAATAACTAAAAATATTATTTTATTATAAAGTAAAGTTCGGTTTTAAATAGCTCCAAATTGATTTCTTTCGAGGCTAAGGTGGGTATGGGTCGAAATCCTCTCATAAAATAGAATTTAGACAAGTTTAGGTTCCTATTTTAACCTTATCATTTAGATTTAACATTAAGTAAAATAATTTTACTTTTACAGTGTCTTCTTGTGTTCTTATACTAAAAGGTTAATAAACTTACTATATCAAGCAAAAAGAAACCCAAGTTGTTTATTATTAATATATATAACTTTATCTAAGCCATTTGGATGAAAAATAGATTTTTAGGAATAAAATAACAATTAATAATATAATATTTGTTTTAAAAACTATTTTATGTCAATTTTGACACTATTTAGTAATTGATTTTTGTGAAAATCCTAACCGAATGATAAGTTCTAAAAATGTTAATTAAATAAATTATAACATGTTATATTAACCTATAAATTTGTTGAATTCATAAAAAGTCTCAAATTATATTTATTTGGGTATTTATAACATCAATTATGTCAATATTTCATTAATAAGATAATTACTGCATCATCATTGTGTCATAAATAAATTAAATTATTTAATGTATAAAAATTAAAAATAAAATACCATTATGTAGGAAATCCTTTTATCTTTCTAATGAATATTTATAATAGAATTTATCTTATGTATAACCCTATATTAAATTTTTTTTAGTAAATAAACATTGATTTTAACTATTTTAACTCTTCTTTAAATAATAATAAATGTCCTAATCTAATCCAAGTGGGCCTAAATGGTCATATTTTATTCCTAATCTTGTTTTTGGTTGAATTACACTTATCCAATAGAATTTGGACTTGTGTTAGGGTAATAATAACATCATTTTTACCCTTAATTATCCTATTTACTTTTAACCGTGGTAAATAAAAGTAAAAAGTTACTATTCACCAAAAATTATTTTCATCTCATTAAACCACATTTTACATACTGACATCAACCGTGTCTCTCGGATTTTTGAAATTCCACTCACAGAAGCGGTATAATTAAGTTTTATGAACAATTCAGTTTTTTTAACTACCACTTAGTGGTTTCACTATTTATCAAAAATTGAAAGTTTTCAGAAAAATACCAAAAATTAGGCCTAAGCTATATTTGATATTATGAACTCAAAAATGATTTCTATTTTACCAAATTCAAAACATATCTGTTGCATTAATTAATTTAGAAATTAATTACCGTCGTCAAAACAAAAGGCGTGTTTTTAAGAGATAATAACTATCAAAAGATTGACACTTGTTTATAACTGGTTTAAATGTGAAATTACATCCAATGACCATCATTGTATTAAATTGTAAAAATATATTCTAAATATAATTTAAAACTAATCAAATTAATAATTTATCACTACTAATTATTTTTATTGAAAAAGTTTTTTTTAATTAAAATTTAGTAATTTTCACTATTCATCAAAATATGAAAGTTATCCGAAAATCACCAAAATCTCACCGTAAGCTAATTTCGATATTCCGAATCCATAAATGAAGTCCATTTTTAAAAATAAAATTTACAAAATTAAAAAGTGGTTACTACTATTCATAATGGCTAGTTTTAATAATATCTTAATAGCATATCGTTGTTTAGCGAGACTTGGTGTTGCGTACAACACACGCTATCGTGGAAGGTCGTGATTGCGTGTAATTCAAGCCATGTAAGAGATGTGTGTTGTGAAATCTCCTTTTGGTGTAGCGTATAACACAAGACATTTAATGAAATTAAAAAGAATATTTTTCATAAAATCTCGGGGTGTTACATTCTACCCCCCTTAAAATGAATTTCGCCCTCGAAATTCGTCGGGGTTATAAATGGTTTACTATTCAAAAAGTTTCTTTAATAGAAACCCACATCGTAAAAAGGAATACCAAAACCAATCTTTAAAAACAAAAGTATGAAATGTAACGGTTACCCAAATAAACTAATCACTGGGTTTCCACATATGTGAAAATATAGATATGGAAGAGAAATCTAACCATCATGTTCTGATGGAGAGTGGTAGAGAACATGGCTATGGAAAAGCTAGCAATCACAAATCCATAAATTTGTGACGATCAAAGGTACCATCTAATTAATCAGATATAAGAGCACTAGGACAACATTTTTGGTTTTCAAGATCGTTTCCCTATAGTTGAAGAATTTGAATTAGAATAAATACTTACTTTATTTTGGTACAATCTCACTGTTGTTCGTGCCTTGACCAATTTCCACTTCATCTCTTAAATAAATGAAGTTGAATTTGTTATTCGTGAAGTGTTAGTATGACAGGTCATTCCATGTCTCAAACAAAAGGTTAGAAAAAGTTATTAAATATACATAAGTCATTCTTTAGTGAGATTATTCATATATGGTTTCTAAAATGGATTTATACATCATATATCATACCTCTTAATAAAATAAAACTAGTTTCTACTAAACTAGGACTTCCTGTAGGCCAGTGGTAGGCGATAAAGGCCAGTCGCACTTCGGTTGTGGGTTCGATTCCCATGGCCTTGTCCGACGCGATGGGTTGTCGCCCATCCTGCATGTTGTCCTTTTTCTAAAACTATATTACTATAAAATCAAATCAATAATATCGAAAAACTTTTATCCTTAAACAATACTATCTTATGTCCAACATAATCCATTCCAATCTTTAGGCTTATCCATAATACTGCTGTCCACTCTCATAATATAGTGAAAACTATTACCAGAGATTTAATACCATCGTTGATCCCCATATATCATAAGATATGTCTTGTTGGTCACATTCCAATCATGTGAATACCTTAATCATGTATTCTCTTGAAAAAGGAATACCAATTATACCTTATTGAAAACATGAATGCTGTCAAAAGTTAACTCTTTCCACATACCAAAATCCAAAAATTCTATATACTCAAACCATGCTATCACTTAGTCCTTATATCAATCATGAGCTCATGAATACTGTCAAACATTTCATTTTCTCTTTATCACTTCATTATGCGCATATCATCCACTTTCCAAAAAATATCTGAATAACCATTAATTGTTACTCATACCATTCAGCATAAACTTTCAAAACTTAAGGAAAGACAACAGTGTAACAATCCTTAGATGACTTTTTATTCTATAGTACAACATTACACTTGATAAACATGTAATAATTACACTACCTTCTTAAACCATTGACCGATCTTCAACAATTATTTCATCTCACATATCATTTTTAGTCTCTTCATCATCATCAACAAAAATACTACCCATACGACCATACTGATTCTCTTCATGAGACATTCCCTTAGAGAATTGGTTTGCATAATCTCCGTACATTCCACATTTAAAACATTTAATCATTGTTGATGTCGTAGCAATACCATTAACCTCATCCATGGTGTTATCTGAAACTTTTCCATTGCACAAACTGGATTTGTGTCCCTCTTTTCCACACCCAAAACATCTTCCAGTTCCTTTGAAACATTCTCCTTGATGCCTCTTCCCACATGATTTACATAGGGGAAATTGAACTTTCTTTCCTCTATGATCATCATGAAACTCCATCTTTCTCTTAATATCCGAGTCAGGAAACTTACCAAATTTTACTTTATTGATCATATTATGAGATTGCTGATTCGACATAATAATGATGTTTGGACTTCCAAATCCAATTTCATTTGATTGATTATGAATAATATCATTCCATTGTCCATCATATCCTCTATTATCGTGAATCATCTTGTTTCCAGCCTTTTTCAAAAACCCAAAAAGAATAGTGTGAGATGCAAAAAACATAATATAGGGGGAGTAACTTCAATATCTAACATCTTAGGTTAAATTCGAAGATCGTTACCATAGTGCTAGGACTATATCCTATATGTATACCTATCCTAAGGGACATACCTAGACATAGCATAGAAATATCTCTAGGGATCTCACTAATGTTTTCGCGTCATAGTTTCCAAAGGTTGACTAATCCTTTCCTCTGATACCAACTGTAGAGACCCGAAGCTTAACGTACATGTAAATTACATTACTTTTGAGGAATACATAGTACATTACAAAAACAAACACACAAGGACCGTAATATTTTAGTGTATTTGGAAACTCGGAATATAATCTTCTAATCGTGGTGAAAGATCTTCAACATCTCCCATAATGATCTTCCTTTTTATTATACCTAAAACCATTCTTTATATCCTGGGGAAAAGAAAACATAAAAGGGTGAGCTCAAATGCTCAGTAATGGTAAACAAGAGAAATATCAATCACATCATATACATAAGCACATAACTTTTGGAAATCTTAACCTGTAAAAGAGATCATAATTTCATAACCTGGGATAACTCATGGAAGTGAAATTAAATCAGAATAATCATTACATAAAACATTAAACTTTGTGGAATACACACATAATCATAGATAATCATTTCTTGTTAGTCAAGACTCATTGCCAAGACTATCTTAGTGTACAAAGTCCCTTTCTGAACTGAGTCACCCTCGTTTCAGTCCTGTTTCACTGAACCGGTATAACCTACCATTCCAGCCATGTCTATCTCATGAGATATAAAATCTTTACCCAATTCATTGGAGAGAGATATAGGTCCCACCCATCCCATAATTAAACCATTCTTATGTGTGCCACAAAATCATAAATCATACATCATTGCATAACCCATGTAATACAAATGGGAATCTTAAACATCATGACATCATGAAACTGTTCATATAAGATAAAAGAATTCATAAAAATAATTCCATCACAACATAATCAAATCAATGTAATAATAGGGATAAAAACAGAACCCTTTATTGTCTTAGATGGAAAATAATTTTGATAAAACACTTGAACTCCATTCTTGAGTAAAATATCCATTCTTCTTCAAAAACACTTTTCCTTTCATAACATGTCATAATATTCTAAACTAAAAGAAGTTGATTAAAAATAAACTTGAAAACTTGTAAAGGAAGCTTCTTTGAAATAATGTTTTAAAAATCCATTCATGCCGTATAAGTTAAAAAAACATTTTTCGTACTTTTGACGGAAAAGTCAAAAATTACCTCTTACGAAAAACGACAAAAGATTCCTTTCATATCTTTTACTAAAAACTCACCGAAGGGTAAAATTGGATTTAAACAATTGTAGGTGTATGGAAATAATATTACATATTGAGGGAACATGGATGTGGATGATAAAATACACCCCAGTAAATGCCAAAGTAAAAACAATCTCGGATAAAAATGAGATTGTGATATTTTCCCTTACCTTAGCTCTGATTTTCTTCGTAGGTGTCTGAACCTCCTGTATAATGATTTAAATAATGTCATTTACTTATTCCATAATCATACTAATTGTTATGATATCATATATGGTTCACTTATAACTTTATTTTACCCGTTCTTTTATAAATTCTATGTTAAAGAGCATTTTGGGTAAAATTGTTTCATTTTTCGTCCGTGTTTTGACTTGTAATTATTCATATGATTTCTTAGATCATAATTAATTAATTCTAGAATATAAAACATGATTTATTTATAATGTATATTCAGAATATACATATATATAATAAATTATTAAATGGAAAGAAATACACTGTTCATGGAGACGGTAGGCCGTACGTACGCATGAACGTTGTTTTCGTTTCCTTATTGAGTTGAATGGAATTAAGTAGATGAAATAAATATATACATAAATCCAGTAGCTTTATAATGTCATATATTTCATTATTATTTCTTATATATACTTTATAATCACTCTTTAATGGTTAACATAGAGAATCAATCTCATCGCGTCGTGGAGACTGTAGTCCGTACGTACGCATGAGCGATGATATCATTTCCATAATTATTGAATTGAATTGGAGTGGATGATACAATATATCAGAATCAATATGATGTTATAATAACTAAGTATAGTTATTATTTACACCATTATACCCATCCGTGTAAGGTGGTGGTGGAAAATAGATTACACCACGGCGTGGAGACGGTGTTCCGTACGTACGCATGTGTGGTGATTTCTTTTTCCGTAGGATGGATAGATGGTGAAATAGGGTTTTTTCATACTTATAATAGCATATCAGTATATTAGTGATACTGATGTTATTACTTCATAATGATACAACCTAATAAGAAGAAGTGGAAGAAGAAATAAAGATGAAAGAATCGGTAACAGACATTACCTCTTCTTTGAAGTGCTTCTTTGAGACCTTCTTTTAGGGCACTAAAATTGGTATTTAGGGAAGACCAGAACCTCTAGGATGTTTCTAGGGAAGTGGAGAAGAGAATTTGGCAGGGGTTGGCCCAGCTTGAAGGCTCAATGCTGTGTGAGGAAGAGAGGGAGCAGGTACCCTTTTATAAGGGAGGAGAGGGGCACCTTTGGAATAACTATAAATATTATTTTATTATAAAGTCAAGTTCAGTTTTAAATAGATCCAAATTGATTTATTTAGAGACTAAGGTGGGGATGGGTCGAAATCCTCTAATCAAATACAATTTAGAAAAGTTTAGGTTCCTATTTTAACCTTATCATTTAGATATAACATTATGTTAAATAATTTTACTTTTATCGTGTCTTCTTGTGTTCTTATACTATAATGTTAATAAACTTACTATATCAAGCCAAACGAACCCCAATTTGTTTATTATTAACATATATAACTTTATATAAGTCATTTGGCAGAACCTTATATTTTTATGAATAAAATAACAATTAATAATATAATATTTTTTTTAAAAACTATTTTATGTCAATTTTGACACTATTTAGTAATTGATTTTTTGTGAAAACCGTAACAAAATGATAAGTTCGAAAAAAGTTAATTAAATCAATAATAACATGTCATATTAACCTATAAAATAAGTGTAATTCATAAAAAGTCTGAAATTATATTTATTTCGGTATTTATAACATCAATTATGTAAATATTTCATTAATAAGATAATTACTGCATCATCGTTGTGTCATAAATAATTTAAATTATTTAATGTCTAAAAATTACAAATAAAATACCATTATGTAGGAAATCTTTTTATCTTTATAATGAATATTTATAATCGAATTTATCCTATGTATAACCCTATATTAAAAATGTTTTAGTAAATAAACTTTGATTTTAACTATTTTAACTATTCTTTAAATAATAATAAATGTCCTAATCTAATCCAAGTGGGCCTAAATGGTCATATTTTCTTCCTAATCTTGTTTTTGGTCGAATTACACTTATCCAATAGAATTTGGACATGTGTTAGGGTAATAATAATATCATTTTTACCCTTAATTACCCTATTTACTTTTAACCGTGGTAAATAAAAGTAAAAAGTTACTATTCACCAAAAATTATTTTCATCTCATTGAACCATATTTTACATACTAACATCAACCGTGTCTCTCGGATTTTTGAAATTCCACTCACAAAAGCGGTAAAATTAAGTTTTATGAACAATTCAGTTTTTTTTAACTACCACTTAGTGGTTTCACTATTCATCAAAAATTGAAAGTTTTCAGAAAAATACCAAAAATTAGGCCTAAGCTATATTTGATATTATGAACTCAAAAATGATTTCTATTTAACCAAATTCAAAACATATCAGTTGCATTAGTTAATTTAAAAATTAATTCCCTTCGTCAAAACAAAAGGCGTGTTTTTAATAGATAATAAATATCAAAATATTGACACTTGTTTATAACTGGTTTAAATGTGAGATTACATCCAATGACCATCATTGTATTAAATAGTCAGAATATATTCTAAATATACTTTAAAAATAATCAAATTAATAATTTATCACTATTAATTATTTCGATTGAAAAAGTTGTTTTTAATTAAAATTTAGTAATTTTCACTATTCATCAAAATGTGAAAGTTATCCGAAAATCACCAAAATTTCACCCTAAGCTAATTTCGATATTCCGAATCCATAAATGAAGTCCATTTTGAAAAATAAAATTTACAAAATTAAAAAGTGGTTATTACTATTCATAACGGCTAGTTTTAATAATATTTTAATAGCATATCGTTGTTTAGCGAAACTTGGTGCTCTGTACAACACACGCTATCGTTGAAGGTCGTGATTGCGTGTAATTCAAGCCAGGTCATAGATGTGTGTTGTGAAAGCTCCTTTTGGTGTAGCGTATAACACAAGAAATTAATGAAATTAAAAAAAAATATTTTTCATAAAATCTCGTGGTGTTACAAAACCTATCATCTTATACCAACTATAACAACCCTACACTATATTTCACAAATAAACAAATTTTATTACATAAAACCTTCACTAGAAAAAAAATTTATGATCTATAGGTCTAGTGTATTTTTTGATTAGGAACATTACATAACAAATTAAAACATGAAATACATATATTTAATGAAAACATCTTTTTCTTGAACGAACACATTCCTTTATACTTAGCATTGCATGGGATAATTTGGGGACATGATTAAGAAAATGGTGAGCTATAAACCCCATTAAGGGATTAAACAAGGCATAACATGAATAATACAATACATGTTAGGAAATTTTAATATCAATGGATCATAATAGAAATATGAACATAAATTATTGATATATCTTGATTATCATAACATTGAAATGTGGAAACAACACTTAACATGGTATTAACAAGACCTTAGGCTCATTGCACAAGGATCATGAGTAAAACCTCATTTCACATGAATTAACATGAGTAAAAACTCATTGATCTTTACATATCTTGATACTAATATATACCTAATGCATTGGAGCACTATCAGGGTTCACCCTTCTTAGATATTTCATTCTATGCATAAGTGTGCCACATTGATAATAAAACATGGTTTCATTAAACATCCATATTTATTACATGATAAGGGAATGTGGAATTCATACATGAAATTCTATAATCAATAAGTAAATGTCCATAATGTTGAAGACCATTGATAGAGGAATGGGTATGATATTCACCGCACAATGACATTGGCTTTAGAACAATCGCAGTGCAATTTTGTCAGCATAATAGCTTGACATAAGAATTAATAAAAATTGTTAATGAGATTGAAAGGGATGTCTCATCATATGTACATTAAATGGACAGTAATGGGGTGAGTATAAATATATTCCCAATAAATTTTAAGTAATTTATATTCAAAATACAAAACATTTATTTGAATGTGAATGGGAAAAGAGAAATTCCTTACGAAATATCGGCATGGTAACGGGTGTACATAACTGGCATGAATGAGAGAGAAATAAGTCTATAATCAATTAAAACATAAGGACTGGAATATAAAGTTTGTGGTTAATTGTACCCAGGCTTTTTTAATTGAAATTAAAAGGGTATAATAACATAATGAATCATGGAAAAAATGAGAAAGGAAGAAATCCTTTACTTGGAGGTGTAATCCCAAAGGCTTGTGTGAGGCTTGAGAGAGGCTTTGTGGGAACATAGGGCACCTTTGGAGGTTTTTAGCGAGTGGAGGTAAGGTGTTGGTCGATCTCCAAAGGAGCTGAGTGAAGATGAAGTGGGAGAGTGCATACGTTTATGTAGGAAGAGTGAGGGATTTCATTATTATTTAGGTTTTGGACACCACACATTAAATTAATCAAAACCAGATACCATACCATGGTATTTCCATTTGTTTTTTCCACATGGGAGTGGAAGAAATTATTTTATAAGACCAATGAACTAACTTATTAAATTATTAGGCGTGATTTTGTAGAGGTAAGTCACACACTCAAGGAAATCAATCTAAATAGTTAAAATGTTTTATATGTCTTGGAAGGTCCACTAAAGCTTGAAAAAATAAATAAAAAAATAAAAAAATAATAATATTTTAATGAAAATACATATATTGGCTTAAAATAGTGTTTATAGTATTTTAGTACATCACTATTGGTTCATTATGATGTCATAAAACACATTATATATTTAAACAGTATTTAATTTTTACCGAAACATTCGACTATCTCAAGAAATTGTGAAAATTTCACTGTTGAATAATTTTGACATCCTGAATCCATAAATAATATTCATTTTATCAAAATAATTTTATAAATATGTGAATTTTTATTTTAAAATAAAAATCGACATTTATCAAAAAATCATTGGTCAGGAAAAAAATTGCTTTCCAACCATAATAATATTCCAATTGTATTCATTATATCATCATTTAGGTTTAATAAAAAAGTAATTTATTAATAATATTTTATTAAAATATTATTTAATTAAAAATCTATTAATTCATCATATTAGATTTCTTAATTTAATATTAGGAAAAAATACAATTTGTGATTTAAATATTATATTCAAAGTAACAATAATAATATAAATGTGTATTATTTTTTACATACAATAATAATGCACAAAATCATAATGATAATTTCATATTACATATCCTCTTATGACACCCACGTAAGACCGAATAGTAAGGATTGTGATGTTGAATGACTCTTAGGGTGTCTCGGATAACATCACTCGGGTTGTAATCTCTAATAACATCATCTTCTCTCGTAGGTGGTTCTTCTAATGATTAACATGTTAAATATTGGTTTGGGATTGGTGAAGAGAAATACCCAATGATGCCACCTCCTTTCCATTGTCTGACAAAAGGGCTTCATATGGAGAAATTATACTTGATGAGGACATCACTACCTTTGTTTGAGTTTATTGGATTTGTTCAAACCATATATTTATACTAATCATGTGATCAATGTTTAATGTCCATATTAGAAATGGTCACAATTCATAATGGTATATTAAAAAACGAAAACATAAAACCAAGTATGTTCAAAAGTTGTATATATCCATAATAAGACATTTTATTATATCATGATAAATTTTCATTAATCCATGTTTTGGTCATTATAATAATCGTGTGTATAACCATAGAACATCCTCTCAAAATTATGATTTTATAACTATCAATGTGAATTTATTACTTTGACATATCTCAAAATACTCTTTGATGCCATCACAATTGTTTTTTCAGATTAAATTGATATCTTGTAAACAAGGTCACAAAATAAAATATATCAGGCCTTAAGGATGTTAGGTAATGTATACTTCCTATTTACTTTGAAAAGGCATTATAATTCTATATTTTTTTCAATTCAAATTTACTCATCTTTTTTCTCATAAATATAGGAGTAGAATATTTGTTGAGTTCTTCCATCTAAAACATACATAAAATTTACATGTAATTCATTTATTGAGATAAAAATGTAATTGTTCTGTTAAACAGTAATTGCATTGAAGATATTTAAGTCTCTGAATAATGACATTTCAAAATTCTTCTTCATTTCTTCTCCTGATTATTTGCATACATTTTATTTGTCTATATTAAATATCACATCATCTGAAACCATGAATTACGGTAAGAGTTATATAGTCAACAACATTTATATATATTTCGTTATAGAATTTTCTAATAAGAAAAATTCAACACAATCAAGAAAATTGTCATGTTTTTAGATACAAGGACATGGTGAATGTTTTAGCCCATATGAAGCATTCTTCACTTTAGAAACCTTTTTTTCATCCTCATCAAATAGAAACACACATGTTTGTTCAATGTAAAAATCTTATTGAATTTTTCCACTGAGAAATGATAACATCAGAACCATCTAATATACATAGTAATTATAGAGAGTATCCACTTCAAAAAACAATCGAATAGTTTTGAATCATGATACTAGGGAAAACGATTATTCAAAATAAACATCTTCCATCTATTCATATACATTACAAAAAAGATTTTTTTTCTTGATACTTCTCCTTTCTTGTTCAATTTGTTTCTATAAACCCACTTTGCTCTGTTGAATTTTTTATTTTTTGGTTATTGAATAAGATTCAATGATTCTTTTTCTATATCTATTCTAAATATTAATTCATAGAATCTAACCATTATTTGTGTGGAATATTTTATGAAATTTATTTCATTTCATATTTTTTGATATGTGATGTCTTATATTCTAATCTAAATTTAAATTTTCTTTTAACTGGAGCTGTCTATTTTCTAGTAATATTTTTAGACTCAACATGTTTTTATATGGTAGAAAATTATAATTTTTCTCTTCTAGTTAATATTTAAAAATCATATCATTATCTTGAGTCCCAGTAAAAATGGTCTATCTTAATTTCACTATTGTAGGAAATATCCATTTTATCCCCCTCAAAATATTCAAATTTTATTGTTATGGTACTATTATTTAAAATAACAACTATATCATAGGAGTAGACCAAGTTTTGTACTTTTTTTCCAGTATTTTGGAATTCTTCCATTCAGTTAATAATAAATATAATTTCCTTCTTCATCTTTCTCATCAAATATTCAATGATTTGGATTTTGTATTTTTAGAAAACATGAACTTCCAAAAAGAACGAAGTGCTTCAATGATGGATTTTTTATACCACATTTAGTTAGATATCATGTTGGATTGTAGACTAAAAAATATCATTTATTTATATGTAATGAATTACTTAAAACTTATATCTTGTAGAAAATTGAAAGTGTGTATAATTTTAAAATACATCTTCTAATTTTCATGAAACTTATATTCAGTTGTATCTACATCATTTTCTTTTGAGTGTAGGGAGTAATATACTGATGTTTAAGGCCATTAATTATCAGATAATATATAATATGAATTCTTGAAAATTTGGTACTATTATATATTCTAAACTTATTTATATATGCCCCAATATCAATCTGATATTTTTTTCTAAACAATATAAAAATTTCCATAGCCCCTAACATCAGTTTCATAAATAATATGTTTTTATTCTTAGTAAAATCATAAATGAAATGAAAAATTAAAAATCATATTTTGTTTATTTATGGTTGATTAACTGACATAAATATGAATGAATCGGTTTAATATGTCTTTTAGAATGAATTTAAACTCTCTTATGATTCATGTTATCATCTTTCCATTATGGAAAGAAACATAATCATCTTCATCTCTTGTTTTTTATTCTAGAAAATAAAAAAATCAAGAACATTAGAAAATGTGTTCATTTTTCATTCCCATTTTCCCATGTTTTTTATATATTAATGTTTTTTATTTTATGAAATCAAGTAACATGAGTTATCAAACACTCTAATTTGAAAACGATTACCACATCTTCATTATTATTTTTTGAATTAATTTCCCTCCTTTACACTTCTGATAATAAAAATAATAATTTCTGAAAAAATCCTGTTTCCCATCATGAAAATGTTCACTTAGACTATGTATGTTATGTTTTATCCCATCATCCAAGAAAAAAATTATATATTTCAACTTTTTTATCTTAATTCACTCCCATCCGGATTCCCTAGATTTTCTGGGAACTATCGTTAACAAAGATAATTTATCCTCTACCATGACATTCAGTATGACTCAATATTTTTATATCACATATCATATGTTACTAAAAACAAAAATAAAATATCCATGATTTTTCCTTTTACATTCATCTAATAATGTCTCAAAAAAATCACTTTATTCAACATTCATATTTCCAACGTTCTATTATTTTTTTTGGAATGAAATTAGTTCCAAAGGGAGTCTCATACATATTTTGGTATGGTGAACAGAATTATAACATGTTTGGAAAACATCCTCTAGAAATTAAAAAAAAAATTTCTGGAAGGTTCCAATCACCTTGATAATTTCCACTTGAAAATTCCATTTGGATAGAAAAGTTACTCATAATTCTGTTACAATTTCGTCTAATTTTTTCAAACATTTTTTTGGAAGTGACATGTTTTCCCAATAGATATAAATTATGTTACCATAGATTCAAAATCACTGGAAACAACCATAATATATTTATTTTCCCTTAATGAATGGTCATTCTATTTAAAAAGTTTGTTGAGGATAATAGATTCATCATAGATTTAAAATATATCTATTTCTAGCATCTTTTATGCTAGTTTAGTTTTCAGATATTGTAGATGAAATATGTTACAGAAAACCTTTTCTACCCAACATTTCATCATAGTGATTAAAAAATTGGTAATGTTAGAAAATTCATATGAAAAAATATTTTTTGAAGGTAATTATTTCACCTAATTCTTGATTTGTGTTCTCTCAGAATATTTAAAAGTCTCGGGATTCAATTTTGAAGCCTTGGTGATGTTTTCATTTGTCTTCCTGAATGTTATTTTAGA
Source organism: Viscum album (assembly GCA_963277665.1). NCBI lineage: Eukaryota > Viridiplantae > Streptophyta > Magnoliopsida > Santalales > Viscaceae > Viscum > Viscum album. Next base: position 651,541,366 of record OY728126.1, read on the forward strand.
TTAACCGATATTGGAATAAAATTTGTTACCTTATTCCTCATTATCTAACAACATCTTTATGAAATCCACATCCATTATTAATTTTTCAGAATTTTTAGTTTTGAAACATAAGATGTATTGAATGTTTTCTAGATTCTGTCTTATGATGTCTTTTCCTCCATCATTATATTTGTCACGACATTTCTTCACTAATATGATTTATTTATTGTGATTTTTTTCCCTCAATACATGAAAGATGTTATGTTTTGAGTTGATACTCTCTATAACATTTTTCACATTTATCTTCTTCTATAATTTAGGAGTATTAAGTTTACTCAACATTCTCAAGGAATGTTCATTCCTTTTATGAACATTTATATTTTAAATATCTATTTTCTTTTGAGTATGATTCAAAATTATTACTCATTATACACCATTTTTCACTGGTTAACTTTTTATTATATTTATTGTAAGACCATCCATATTTAGAACTTTTGTTTCACTTTTTCCATAATGGATGGTATTCAATATCATCTCAATATCATCTCAATATCCTCTATCTTTATTATTGGGTAAATTTATATTACTTTTTTGATTAGACAACACTGTAAACATATGAGAAGATTTCTACCTCTATAATTTCCTCCTCCTATTAGATAGCAATTATATATGAGTATCATGATTTTTTCTATTAAATAATCAGTATATTAATATGGATATTACAAAAGATCCACATCATCAATATTTCATTTTTTCATTTTTTTCTCATTGATTCAAAATCCATTTCAACTTTTATATTCCTTTTAATCTATTGAAATTTCATCATATCATAATAAAAAAATATATAAAATTATTTAGGATATTTTATTTATCTTTAAAAGAATAATTGTTTGAGTCAAACCATAATAGAATGTTTCTTATATGTTTCTTTACAGTTGTAGAATCATTCCTAATATCATTGATTATTTGAATATTTAAAACAATTTCATTTAATTTGTGGATTATTAATCAATAGTTTTTTATCTATTATTCAAGTATCTTCATACTTACTATGCTATACTTGTATCATTTCATTCATGTCATTAATATTCCCTTTGAAAATACTTTCCTTCTTATCTGACATACTCTTTAATGTTTTGAGTCCCATCAATATTATATCACTATTTACTGATAAGGAAATAATGATAGATTTTATTGATTTTCCATCAAATTTGGTATTTCACTTATTAGAAAAATTCATTAAGGAATCATTATCAATTGGTGGGAGCCCAATTGTATTAGGGTTAACAACGTATTAGCTAAGATAGAGGTGATAATGAATCATCCCATTTTTAATTCAGTAAAATTTTTCCAATAAAAAGTATGAATTCAACTACTAATGACTGAATTGGGATTATCTATTATAAATATTCAGTAACAGGCCATTGGATCTAATACCAATTGATGTTCCTAGGTGTTTAAAAACAATTGAGATGGGGGGTGGGGTTGAATCAGTAGTTCACATTTTATGAGGTTTATGACATTTAAAAACATATACCCTGGAATGTAAAGACCTGTAAAATTCAAGGGAATTCTTTTTTCTAAATTTTCTTTGGAAATTTACAAGAACACAGTTTCTAACAGTGCCTGATTCTAAGGCCCGGTGTGCTTGGAATCATTTTCCGAAGTTTGGCTTGGGTACGTTCAGTAAACGAACGAGCGGGTTTTCCTAACTTTTGAACCAGTGCTCGGAATCAGAATCGGAGGGCACCGATGGAATCGTAGCGCCGATAATTTCTTAGAGACACCTTGTTCTGAGTTGTGTTTGCTCGGGTGTGGTTATTAATGTTTTTGGGTTAAGTAATGGAATAAAATAAAAGTGGTGCGACCAATTTTATTTTATTTAATGAAGTGTTAAACTACGGTAAGTTGTTCAGTGGGACCCAAATCCTAACATATCGTCTAGGTAGGATAATTGTGAGGTGGGACCCACACGAGCCCCAACGTTTCTTTTCTTCCTAAAACCCCTCCATAAATAAGGTAACGCTCCCGCACCCCCATTAATAATAAAGTCAAATCGTGCGTTTATTTAATTATTAAACGCCTCTATTAATTGGGCGGTTTAAATGTTGCAATTAAATTCAATTAATTGGTTGATTTAATTTTGAATTTCAAAAACGTTCGCTTGTGTGTCAATAAAATAAGACAAGCCATATTTTATTATACTTGGGCATGTTGTGATGAGTTTTTGGGAGAAAAAGGGGAGTCTTGGAGTTCTTCATTCTTTGAAGATTGTGAAGAATGAACCGCCACCGACGAAGAACGCCGACCTCGAACGACGGACGACGGTGAAAGATGCCTTCCTCGGATATTGAAGACCCGACGCACATCTCATCATTCCTTCTTTCCACGTCAAAGGAAGGGAGACACCGTTCCTCCACGATGTGATGATCCCCTTCTTCTGTGATGATCAAATCTGGGGCGTCCCTTTCCGCGACAAACCTCGTTCGTCGACTACGCTCGAGGTAGGGGTTTAATTTGATAATATTATTAATCTCATGATTGTTTTCCTTCTAAAACAAGAATGCGGATCAACTCATTATTAAGTTCATTCGCAAAAGTTTTTGTTTGTGGGTTTGGAATTTCCTTTTTATTTCAGAAAAACCATAGGGGGATTATTTCTTTTTTTTCGTGATTACCTTCATCAATGATTGTCATCTTATTTGAGCCGCCTGATATCGCAATAACGGGAGGAGGTTGGACCGCACGAACACGGCCGACCCTCCTGCCCCATTGGTTGTTTGATTCTGTTGTGGCACGTGTAAGGCGGCGCAATGCCGCTGCACCGTACGGAGGCTATGAAATTGGGTGAAGAAGTGTGACGCCGTTGCGCTGCGCCGTTGAAGTCAAACAAAGTCGTGGTGCCGTCAAGCTGTGCCGGAAAACCATGAAGAGACGCGGTTCGATTATTTTGGCGTGCAGATTGATGGGCGACGACAAACGGGGCCGCAAAGTCATTTGAAATCCTCTGTATTGAAGGTCGGGACCCGAGAGGACCGTTGGAGAAGGCAGGGAGCAAAACGGACCATCGGAGCGCGTCCGATGGTCCACGAAAAATCATGTTGGCGCACCCCACCGGCACGGCGGCGGCGCCCGGCGCACTGCCGGGAAGGGCCACCGCGACTTCGGTCGTGGCGGCATGCCGCTGGTCCCACGACCGCATGTGATCGAGGGATGAGGGACGTGGCGCTCGGCTGCGTCCGTTGGGAAGAGGCGGCCCCCACGCGGGGGGGGGGGGGGGACATGGTATCTTTCATGGGGGCGACCGCACCCCCTGTCTGCTCAACCGAATAGTCGAGCGGCCACGCGGCCGCTCCAGCGCCGTGGGCCAACCGGCCAGGGCAGGCCGCACCCAGGTCAGGTCGTTCCGCGCCCACCGGGCCAGGCCGGCACTATTGGGCCAGATATGGACCCGGTGCAGGTCGACCCAGTTCGGGCAGCTCAGGGGTCTCGGGCCGGGTCGGTCCGAGCCCGAACCCCCTATTTTCGGGCTGTTTCTGTTCAAATGCACATATCTTCCGCTACGGACCTCCGATCGACGCACCGTCAGTTTGGATGCGATCCTTGGATCGAGTCGGCCGTTTCGGTATATTACACTTAGGGTTTCAGTGAACATTGAGTAAGGACGGGTTGGTTCGGATACGAAACCAACCGGGCCCTCGGAGAGGAAATGCTTATATCTCAACTTCCGGACATCCGATTGACATTCCGTCGACTTTGTTGGTTTAATCTTGATGAGACGAAACTTTTTACATAATTCTACCGTTGTTTGGACGCAGTTGGATAGTGTCCGGGTTGGATTGTACCCGAAATCCAACCAGTCCCCTAGAACGGAAAAGCTGATAACTTTCAGACCGGACGTCCGTTTGACGAACCGTTAGTGGCATTGTTGATCACGTTGAGAAATGGTCCCTATGAGTATACCATATGATAGTTCGGGGTACATTTGTGATATGGCTGGGTTGGTTCATACACGGAACCAACTGGGCCGCTAGGGCGAAAAGGCTAATAACTCACAGACCGGGCGTTTGATTGACGCACCGTCTGTTGCGTTGAGACTCCTATGACTAGGCGGTCCTTTGGGATAATTCTTAATGGGACTTTGTGATACTTGGAGTATCGACCAGTAGCTCGTGGAGTGGACCCTCTCGGAGACGAGTGTGCGGAGTACGGAGACCGTGTAGCCGTCTGAGACCTGACGACTGCTTGACCGACTCGACTAGGAGTGAGTCGACTAGCCCAGTGGATGGTGCACTACTTTTTTTGGGTGAAGACCCATGGAAGACGGAGCACTACTGTGTGACAGTGCAGACCTGCGATACTCGTCCGGAGAGTACCTCTGCAGGCTATTAGGGGGTGTGCAGTACTGTGTTTGGGTGGCATACCCCGGTAGGAAGCACTACTGTGTTTGGGTGACTGACCCACGGTACTCGACAGGAAGAGTTCCTCAGCAGTCTTAGGTTAGTGAAAAGTACCTCAGAGTCGTGACAGGACCAATGTACACTCCAGAGACGGGGTCTTTAGCAGTTACAGTTTCGATAATGAAAATCATGGTTTGAGTTGAGTCTATGACCTTTGTGTTTACCTCATGATTGAGATGGGTCACTTGATAACTTAGGTATATGTATGGGCATATACCTGGGTGGTGGTTATCCATTGATTTCATAACATTTGTGTTTCCTCATGATTGAGATGGGTCACTTGATAACTTTGGTATAAGTATTGGCTTATTCCTATGTAAAGGTTATCTGTTGAAATCCTTCTTTATGGTTATCCTTGTTGGATTTAGTGAGACCTTGAGGGTCTCGCGGTACCTAATAAGTATCGTATACTCACCCCTACACGGGCTATGCCCGCACCTCGTTGTGTTGGTTGCAGACGACGGGAAGCACTGACAGAGGCCGAGTGTTCGAGGACTGGATGGCACCCGGAGGTGGACCACACGACGAGTCAGTATCCAAATGTGGACTTCACGGTGAGACGACACTCAGAGGAGGTTGACAGGCAAGAGCGTTGTGGAGGCTATCTGTACCTACCCTTCGGGTAGGATCCGTGGTGGACGATCTAGGAGTTGGGCTATCTGTACCTACCCTTCAGGTAGGACCGTGGTGGATGATCCAGGAGCTGTGCTCTCTATACATAACCTTCATGTAGGATCCGAGGAGGGAGACCCAGGAGGTGCTTCCTTTCTACCAGCTGTTTTTCTTTTGCTGTTGTACTTCCGTTCAGTTGTAGCTATGTAACGCCCCGACCCTAGTTGCCCAGATTCGGTGCATTATTACATAACATTGGAATGATCACAAGAAAGATCAAATCTCGAAAGACAGATTGGTTTAGTAGCCTTTGAAACACTAGATATATTCATAAGTTTTACATTACATCATAAAATTAAAAACTACTACGACAACATAATGTCTCCATAATCCACACTCATATCCCCACATAATATCACTGTAGGTCATCCATAACTTACTTATTCACTTCCTGGGAAAAATAAAACATAGAAAAGGGGTGATCTCAAATGCCCAGTAAGGATAACAATATAGCGGAAACTTTCATAAATAAGAATAAACATTTAAGTCAATGTATAACTAAAACAAAAGCCTTTCAAACATGAACTTTCAACATGGTATGGCATAAATAAAATGAAATAATTCCATTTACTTATTCACATGGATATTCTACTAATCGAATAATCACATGAAAAAATCAATATCCACTTTCATAATGTTGGAATGCATAATGCAAAACTTTAATTTCTTTGTCAAGGCCTCGTCCCAAGACCTTGGGGCTAACTGTAACCGGAACCCAACCCGGAGTGCCTCTAATAACCGGACACCAACCCGGAGTGCCTCTAATAACCGGACACCAACCCGGAGTTCCTCTAATAACCGGAGATGAAACCGGAGTTCCTCTAATAACCGGAGACCAAACCGGAGGGCTTACTTTTACCGGTCCCCAACCCGTAACATACTTGTCTAACACATTCATCTGAATGAAAGTTTGAAATATAACATAAACATTTGGATTAAAAATAACTTATGAAATGTCAATACTTTAAACAAAAACCATGAGTGACATAAGAATAATGTATCCACTGTGAAAAATATCACAAAACCTTCAATAAAATATGGATGTTTTGTATCATAATAAATCAACTTCAAATAAGCTTAAAATCCATCAAAAGATGTTGACATAGATGAAATCAAAACTATTTTGGAGAAATATAATTTTTTTAAATCATTTTAAAAGTAACATAATTATAAAATAATACATTCAATTTGAAAATATTCTTATAAGCTTGTAAGGGAAGCTTCGACGATTTTATAACGGCGGAAAATAACCGCACCCGCCGTATAAGTTAAAAAAAAAATCTTACCTTAATTCTGTCGAAAAGGTTAAAAAGCACCTTGTTTGGAAAACAACGGCAAGATTCCTTTATAAACCACTTATAAAAAGTAATACAAGGGTATAAATGACTTTAACCCATATTCTTGTAAATAGTAAAAATGTTTTGAAATACATTTTGAAGAAACATGGATGTGGATGATAAAGAGATCCCAGTAGATTATTACGTATAAACAACCTCGGATAATGAAGAGATTGTGAAATAACCCTTACCAATTTGGTAACTTATGAAACATACAACCCATGAAAGAGGTATAATACAATGAATATGTAAATAGACATAAATTAAAGTGTATTACACAAAGAATATAATTATGGGCAGTACGTACACCACACAAAAGGTAATGGTGGCAATATGGCATGAATCTCACAGGAATAAGGAGTGAGATGAAAATACCTTACCTTGTACTTTTCCTTGGATGGGGTAGGTTAACCTCCTGTATAATGGTGAAATAATTGTTATTAAATTATACAAGAATCATATATATATATGATATTATATATGATCTTTTAACATTGATTTGTTAATAATATCTTAGAATTATCGTCGTTTCGGGTGTTTACGTACTCGTTTTCTTTTATATGTTTTGTTATATAAGACATGTTTGTAATGGATAGGTTGTATATTATTCATATCCAGAATGATATCAAGTCCTTAAACATCATTTTTAAATCATCAAATTATAATTATACTTGAATGGATATGATGGAGAATGAATCTCATCTCGTTCGTGGAGACGGTAGTCCGTACGTACGCACGAGCGACAATATCATTATTTTGATATTAAAATAATATATAAATAGATGGTATATCATATATAAAGAATCATTAACATTTTATATTTATTATTTACATGAGTTAGACATCATTATTATACCCATCCAAATAATAATATATTGAATAACAATTACACCACGACGTGGAGACGGTAAGCCGTACGTACGCACGTATGGTGACATGTTATTAAAAGGGTGGATATAATACTGAATATGGTTGTACCATATTTATAATAACATCACATTATATGTAAGATACTAGAGTTATTATTTTAGAGTGGTATGAACAAATAAAGAAGAAGTGGAAGAAGAAAGGAACTTGAAAAGGGGTGGTGAAAACATTACCTCTTCTTCGGGTTCTTCCTTTTGATTTGACCAAAAGGGCTCCTTAGGATGGCTTTCTGATCAAACTAAATCCACTAGGTTGTATTTAGTGATGTTGGGAGAGTATTTGGGCAGAGTTTGGCCAAACCAAAAGGCTTTGAAGGTGTGAAGAAATGAGAAGGAGGAGTGCCCTTTTATAAGAGGGGTGAGGGGCACCTTTGGAAAAGCTAGAAATATTAATTTATAATAAATTCATATTCGGTTTATAATGGCTCCAAAGTTTATTATTCAAAGTTTAAGGTGGGGATAGGTCGAAAACCACTAAAACAATATAATTTAGACAGGTTTGGATACTTATATTAACCTTATCTTTAAGTATTAACTCTAAGTTAATTAGTTTCACTTTTACAATGTCTCTTTGTATTTTTATATAATATGGTTAATAAACTTACTATATACATCCAATAGACCCCAAAGTGGTCCATTAATGATTAAACTTTCATTATATAAGTCTCTTGGCAGAACCTTAGATTTTTAGGAATTTAATATCAATTAATAATATAATATTTGTTTTAAGAAATCTTTTATGTCAATTTTGACACTATTCAATAGTTGATTTTTGTGAAATTCATAACAGATTGATTACTTCGAAAAAAGTCAATTAAATCAATCCTAATATATCATATTATCCTATAAAATTAGTTTAATTCATTAAAAGTTTCATATTATATTTATTTGGGTATTTATAATATCAATTATTTTAATTTTTCACTATTATAGTAATTACTGCATCATCATTGTGTCATAAATAAAATAAATTATTTAATGTCTAAAAATTATAAATAAAATATCATTATGTAAGAAATCTTTTTATCTTTCTAATTAATATTTATAATCTAAAATCCAACATATATAACCATATGTAACAATTGTTTTTCTAAAAGATATATGCTTGGGTCATTTTTTTATTCATTTTAACTTAATTAAAATAAAGTGTCATTATCACATACAAGTGGATCCATGGGGTCCCAAAATCGACCCAAAGATGACCATGGTCGCCCATGTATCAACCAATAGGGTTAAGACACGTTTTAGGGTAATTTAGTATTATTATAATATTATTTTTTAACCCTTATTTACTGGATTTACCCTTAACCATGGTAAATAAAAGTTTTACCGCAGTAATTATTCAAAATGTCTAAAAATAAAAGTTACATATTTACACAATTTTAACATCCTGATTCCAAATATAGAATCCATTTTTCTAAATTCAAAACACAGAAGAGGCAGAAATTAATTTAAAATTAATTCCCACTGTCAAAACAAAAAGCGTGTTTTTAAGAGATAATAACTATCAAAAGATTGACACTTGTTTATCTTCGGTTTAATTGTAAAATTATGTCCAATGACCAAAATTATATTAAATGGTAAAAATATATTCTAAATATACTTTAAAACCACTCAAATTAATAATTTATCACTATTAATTATTTTGATTAAAAAGGTTGTTTTTAATTAAAATTTAGTAATTTTCATTATTCATCAAAATATGAAAGTTATCCGAAATGTACCAAAATTTCACCTTAGGCTAAATTCGATATTCCGAATCCAAAAATGAAGTCCATTTTGAAATATAAAATATATATAATTTCAAAAATTAGGTAATACTATTCATAACGGTTAGTTTGATTTGTTGTGGTGTGTGTTAAAACTCAAGGTTGCGTACAACACACGCTACTGTATTATTCAAAGAAAACGTACCTTGGAAGCTTGGGATGTTTCATTTTAAATTTTTGATGTCCCCATTTAGTCAAAAAGTTTAAAATATTGTATTTAAAAAGGGTTCACTATTAAAATTTGATAAAAGTTCAATACTAAAAATGAATTTGTTCTTGCATTATGTCTAAGATACTCATAATATGGAAAAATTATAAGGATTATATAAAGTTTAAAATTTATTTAATACTATTCATAACCTCTTTTGAATGGCTTTTTGGTAAGTTATTGTGCAAGTGAACTCGGTGTTGCGTGTAGTGCAAGTTATTGAATTATTTTTAAGAAATAACACATTATGAAATCTTAGGGTGTTATATTCTCCCCTCCTTCAATAAATTGCGTCCTCGCAATTTGAAATTGTTCTACGAAAAAAAAATGTTGAAAATAGAAAATATATATGTGGGAAAACCCACATCGGAAAATGAATTAATGAGGCCTCTATTTAAAATAAAGAGTCGAAAGTATGAAGATTACCGAAAATAACACATACTAGGGTTCCATGTAGGAAAAAATGGATATGGAAGAAAAATCTAACCATCAATTATCTGATGGAGAGTGGTAGATAACGTGGCTATGAAAAGTCCAACAATCCCAAAGCCATAAATTAGTGATGATTTAAGGTACCATATAGGAAAACATTTTTGTTCTAAGTTTCTTTTCTTAATATTGAGGAATTTATTTATGAGATTGGATAAGATCATAAGGAGATATACTTAATTTATAATTAGAGTTTTATCCATTAATAAATTTCTACCACAAACTCATCTTTCACTATAAATGATAATAGAATGTAAAGAATTTCTATTTACACTATTCGTATAGGGTTCCAAAATAAACGAATTTATAAGTCATCTACAAGATCTTTTAATAAAAACTACATTATTTAATCCAGGACATCTCGTGGGCCAATGGTAGGTGATACACCCTTGTCGCCCTTCGGTTGCGGGTTCAAGTCTCGCAGCCTTGCCGGACGCGACGGGTTGCTGCCCGACCTCCGGGTTGTCCTTTTATGGCAATCCAAAATAATCCAAACTAGAACTATCCAAAATACTTCTGTCCAAACTCACAGTCCAACATTTATAAGGAAGGTAAACATAATATAGATCTTTTTTACCCCGTAATAGCATATGAATACCTTCATCATGTATTTCCATATTCCTTATTGATTACATTCATGCTCCCTTATTCCATATAGAATGCTGGATATACTTCATTAATCCAAAAATGTTTTAAACCCCAACAATGATGGAATATACAAATCATTAATCAGTTCCAAGGTAGTCAAGAATATCCAATATAATTTATCCAAAACAATCACATATTATTCCAAAATCAGTACCTCAGTATCAGAACTATATTATGATTTATCATTCTCTCAACCATATATTTTCCAAAAATTTATCCTGCTATTGAGTCACTTTTCTTTGTTCCACACAATCTCAAGTCCTTAATGAAATAGTACTGCAGTACAATCCTTATATACTCCATAATTATTATAACAAGTACATTGTTGATACAACACTCAATTGACATAATCAACATAAGAACTCTAATCATTCCTCTTCATCTGTGGTAGGATCATAACTTGATTATTATCCAATAACATCATTTGCGGCATAGTCTGATGACTGGGACATAGGTTCACGTAGTGTCCAAACTCCTTGAAAATGAAGCATTGTACATTTAAAACCATTTTCTTACCCTTGCAGTCACATACTTTGTGCCCTTTTCCTCCACACTTATAACAAACTTCCATTCCTTTCAGGAAAGTTCCAGGGTGTTTCTTTCCATAGTTACCACATATGGTAAAATTCTTCTTTTCCCTCTTCCCTTTATCCATCTTTCTCTCTTCCATGTTTTTCTTCTCTTGCTTCCCTTCAAAGCCATAGGACTCAGTAAACTCTTTACTTATCTTATCAACACATGATATTATTTCTTCATATGATGATAATACATGGGAGAATATTTCTCTTATAAATTCTAGCCTAAGACCATGAAAGATATGATCCTTCCTTCTCTTTGGATCATGTTCATTTCTGGAGTTCTCATTCCTTCTACTGGTCGCCATTTCTAAACAATGGCATACACTAGATCAGTTTATGAATCAAAATACATAATCCCATACTTATAAAACACTTAACATAAATTGAACTATTTATGGATATAATCCATAATCATAAAAATGTTTTCATTGAGGAAGTATATACTCATAAACCCTTCATAATGATTTGTAAAGAAAATGAGAGTTATCCTAAACATATCCCCCGGGAGTGTCGTAACCAAGAGTGCAGCAAGGCCCGTTGTCGTGCACCAGTTCCCGTTCGAGTCTAGCTCAAAGCGGTGTTTTCAGGTTTTACCCCTAAGTACATCTGTGCCAGAGCCGCCTCTACCTGGTCGTATCCAGACAGGGATGTATTTCTTGGAAAACTCACAAAATCTCTACAATACCAAAATTCTAGGAAGTTCTTCTATACTAATCCTCAAAGTTCATCTTAGGTCTACGCGCTCTAATCAGAGTTTATCTAAATCTAGCTTCCAAGGTTTGTACTAAACTTCCTCTGATACCAACTGTAACGCCCCGACCCTAGTTTCCTAGAGTCGGTGCATTATTACATAACATTGGAATGATCACAAGAAAGATCAAATCTCGAAAGACCGATTGTTTTAGTAGCTTTGGAAACACTAGATATATTCATAAGTTTTACATTACATCATAAAATTAAAAACTACTACAACAACATAATGTCTCCATAATCCACACTCATATCCCCACATAATATCCCTACAGGTCATTCATAACTTACTTCTTCACTTCCTGGGAAAAATAAAACATAGAAAAGGGGTGAGCTCAAATGCCCAGTAAGGATGGAAATATAGAGGAAACTTTCATAAATAAGAATAAACATTTAAGACAATGTATAACTAAAACAAAAGCCTTTGAAACATGAACTTTCAACATGGTATGGCATAAATAAAATGAAATAATGCCATTTACTTATTCACATGGATATTCTACTAATCGAATAATCACATGCAAAAATCAATAACCACTTTCATAATGTTGGAATGCATAATGCTGAAATTTAATTTCTTTGTCAAGGCCTCGTCCCAAGACCTTGGGGCTAACTGTAACCGGAACCCAACCCGGAGTGCCTCTAATAACCGGACACCAACCCGGAGTGCCTCTAATAACCGGACACCAACCCGGAGTTCCTCTAATAACTGGAGACCAAACTGGAGTTCCTCTAATAACCGGAGACCAAACCGGAGGGCTTACTTTTACCGGTCCCCAACCCGGAACATACTTGTCTAACACATTCATTTGAATGAAAGGTTGAAATATAACATAAACATTTGGATTAAAAATAACTTATGAAATGTCTATACTTTAAACAAAAACCATGAGTAACATAAGAATAACGTATCCACTGTGAAAAATATCACAAAACCTTCAATAAAATATGGATGTTTTGTATCATAATAAATCAACTTCAAATAAGCTTAAAATCCATCAAAAGATGTTGACATAGATGAAATCAAAACTATTTTGGAGAAATATCATTTTTTTTAAATCATTTTAAAAGTAACATAATTATAAAATAATACATTCCATTTGAAAATATTCTTATAAGCTTGTAAGGGAAGCTTCGATGATTTTATAACGGCGGAAAATAACCGCACCCGCCGTATAAGTTAAAAAAAACATTCTTACCTTAATTCTGTCGAAAAGGATAAAAAGCACCTTGTTTGGAGAACAACGGCAAGATTCCTTTATAAACCACTTATAAAAAGTCAAACAAGGGTATAAATGACTTTAACCCATATTCTTGTAAATAGTAAAAATGTTTTGAAATACATTTTGAAGAAACATGGATGTGGATGATAAAGAGATCCCAGTAGATTATTACGTATAAACAACCTCGAATAATGAAGAGATTGTGAAATAACCCTTACCAATTTGGCAACTTATGAAACATACAACACATGAAAGAGGTATCATACAATTAATATGTAAATACACATAAATTATAGTGTATTACACAAAGAATATAATTATGGGCAGTACATACACCACACAAAAGGTAATGGTGGCAATATGGCATGAATCTCACAGGAATAAGGAGTGAGATGAAAATCCCTTACCTTGTACTTTTCCTTGGATGGGGTAGGTTAACCTCCTGTATAATGGTGAAATAATTGTTATTAAATTATACAATAATCATATATATATATATGATATTATATATTATCTTTTAACATTGATTTGTTAATAATATCTTAGAATTATCGTCGTTTCGGGTGTTAACGTACTCGTTTTCTTTTATATGTTTTGTTATATAAGACATGTTTGTAATGGATAGGTTGTATATTATTCATATCCAGAATGATATCATGTCCTTAAACATCATTTTTAAATCATCAAATGGTAATTAAACTTGAATGGATACGATGGAGAATGAATCTCATCGCGTTCGTGGAGACGGTAGTCCGTACGTACGCACGAGCGACAATATCATTATTTTGATATTAAAATAATATATAAATGGATGGTATATCATATATAAAGAATCATTAACATGTTATATTTATTATTTACATGAGTTAGACATCATTATTATACCCATCCAAACAATAATATATTGAATAACAATTACACCACGACGTGGAGACGGTAAGCCGTACGTACGCACGTATGGTGACTTGTTATTAAAAGGGTGGTTATAATACTGAATATGGTTGTACCATATTTATAATAACATCAAAATATATGTAAGATACTGGAGTTATTATTTTAGAATGGTATGAACAAATAAATAAGAAGTGGAAGAAGAAAGGAACTTGAAAAGGGGTGGTGAAAACATTACCTCTTCTTCGGGTTCTTCCTTTTGATTTGATCAAAAGGGCTCCTTAGGATGGCTTTATGATCAAACTAAGGCCTCTAGGTTGTAGTGAGGGATGTTGGGAGAGTATTTGGGCAGAGTTTGGCCGAACCAAAAGGCTTTGAAGGTGTGAAGAAATGAGAAGGAAGAGTGCCCTTTTATAAGAGGGGTGAGGGGCACCTTTGGAAAAGATAGAAATATTAATTTATAATAAATTCATATTCGGTTTATAATGGCTCCAAAGTTGATTATTCAAAGGTTAAGGTGGTTATAGGTCGAAAACCACTAAACCAATAGAATTTAGACAGGTTTGGGTACTTATATTAACCTTATCTTTAAGTATTAACTCTAAGTTAATTAGTTTCACTTTTACAATGTCTCTTTGTATTTTTATATAATATGGTTAATAAAATTACTATATACATACAAGCGACCCCAAAGTGGTCCATTAATGATGAACCTATCATGATATAAGTCTCTTGGCCAAACCTTAGATTTTTAAGAATTTAATATCAATTAATAATATAATATTTGTTTTAAGAACTCTTTTATGTCAATTTTGACACTATTCAATAGTTGATTTTTTTGAAACTCATGACAGATTGATTACTTCGAAAAACGTCAATTAAATCAATCCTAATATATCATATTATCCTATAAAATTAGTTTAATTCATTAAAAGTTTCATATTATATTTATTTGGGTATTTATAATATCAATTATTTTAATTTTTCACTATTATAGTAATTACTGCATCATCATTGTGTCAAAAATAAAATAAATTATTTAATGTCTAAAAATTATAAATAAACTATAATTATGTAGGAAATCTTTTTATCTTTCTAATGAATATTTATAATCTAAAATCCAACATATATAACCATATGTAACAATTGTTTTTCTAAAAGATATATGCTTGTGTCATTTTTGTATTCATTTTAACTTAATTAAAATAAAGTGTCATTATCACTTACAAGTGGATCCATGGGGTCCCAAAATCGACCCAAAGATGCCCATGGTCGACCATGTATCAACCAATATGGTTAAGAGACGTTTTAGGGTAATTTAGTATTATTATAATATTATTTTTTAACCCTTATTTACCGGATTTACCCTTAACCATGGTAAATAAAATATTTACCGCAGTAATTATTCAAAATGTCTAAAAATAAAAGTTACCTATTTACACAATTTGAACATCCTGATTCCAAATATGGAATCCATTTTTCTAAATTCAAAACACAGAAGTGGCAGAAATTAATTTAAAATTAATTCCCGCTGTCAAAACAAAAAGCGTGTTTTTAAGAGATAATAACTATCAAAAGATTGACACTTGTTTATGTTCGGTTTAATTGTAAAATTATGTCCAATGACCAAAATTATATTAAATGGTAAAAATATATTCTAAATATACTTTAAAACCACTCAAATTCATAATTTATCACTATTAATTATTTTGATTAAAAATGTTGTTTTTAATTATAATTTAGTAATTTTCACTATTCATCAAAATATGAAAGTTATCCGAAATGTACCAAAATTTCACCTTAGGATAAATTCGATATTCCGAATCCAAAAATGAAGTCCATTTTGAAATATAAAATATATATAATTTCAAAAATTAGGTATTACTATTCATAACGGCTAGTTTGATTGGTTGTGGTGTGTGTTAAAACTCAAGGTTGCGTACGACACACGCTACTGTATTATTCAAAGAAAACGTACCGTGGAAGCTTGGGATGTTTCATTTTAAATTTTTGATGTCCCCATTTAGTCAAAAAGTTTAAAATATTGTATTTAAAAAGGTTTCACTATTAAAAGTTGATAAAAGTGCAATACTAAAAATGAATTTTTTCTTGCATTATGTCTAAGATACTCATAATATGGAAAAATTATAAGGATTATATAAAGTTTAAAATTTATTTAATACTATTCATAACCTCTTTCGAATGGCTTTTTGGTAAGTCATTGTGCAAGTGAACTCGGTGTTGCGTGTAGTGCAAGTTATTGAATTATTTTTAAGAAATAACACATTATGAAATCTTGGGGTGTTACATTCTCCCCTCCTTCAATAAATTGTGTCCTCGCAATTTGAAATTGTTCTATGAAAAAAAATGGTTGAAAATAGAAAATATATTTGTGGGAAAACCCACATCGGAAAATGAATTAATAAAGCCTCTATTTAAAATAAAGAGTCGAAAGTATGAAGATTACCGAAAATAACACATACTAGGGTTCCATGTAAGAAAATATGGATATAGAAGAAAAATATAACCATCAATTATCTGATGGAGAGTGGTAGATAACATGGCTATGAAAAGGCCAACAATCCCAAAGCCATAAATTAGTGATGATTTAAGGTACCATCTAGGAAAACATTTTTGTTCTAAGTTGCTTTTCTTAATATTGAGAAATTTATTTATGAGATTGGCTAAGATCATAAGGAGATATACTTACTTTATAATTAGAGTTTTATCCATTAATAAATTTCTACCACAAACTCATCTTTCACTCTAAATGATAATAGAATGTAAAAAATTTCTATTTACACTATTCATATAGGGTTCCAAAATAAACGAATTTATAATTCATCTACAAGATCTTTTAATAAAAACTACATTATTTAATCCAGGACATCTCGTGGGACAATGGTAGGTGATACACCCTTGTCGCCCTTCGGTTGCGGGTTCAAGTCTCGCAGCCTTGTCGGACGCGACGGGTTGCTGCCCGACCTCCGGGTTGTCCTTTTATGGCAATCCAAAATAATCCAAACTAGAACTATCCAAAATACTTCTGTCCAAACTCACAGTCCAACATTTATAAGGAAGGTAAACATAATATAGATCTTTTTTACCCCGTAATAGCATATGAATACCTTCATCATATATTTCCATATTCCTTATTGATTACATTCATGCTCCCTTATTCCATATAGAATGATGGATATACTTCACTAATCCAAAAATGTTTTAAACCCCAACAATGATGGAATATACAAATCATTAATGAGTTCCAAGGTAGTCAAGAATATCCAATATAATTTATCCAAAAGAATCACATATTATTCGAAAATCACTACCTCAGTATCAGAACTATATTATGATTTATCATTCTCTCAACCATATATTTTCCAAAAATTTATCCTGCTATTGAGTCACTTTTCATTGTTCCACACAATCTCAAGTCCTTAATGAAATAGTACTGCAGTACAATCCTTATATACTCCATAATTATTATAAAAAGTACATTGTTGATACAACACTCAATTGACATAATCAACATAAGAACTCTAATCATTCCTCTTCATCTGTGGTAGTATCATAACTTGATTATTATCCAATAACATCATTTGCGGCATAGTCTGATGACTGGGACATAGGTTCGCGTAGTGTCCAAACTCCTTGAAAATGAAGCATTGTAAATTTAAAACCATTTTCTTACCCTTGCAGTCACGTACTTTGTGCCCTTTTCCTCCACACATATAACAAACTTCCATTCCTTTCAGGCAAGTTCCAGGGTGTTTCTTTCCACAGTTACCACATATGGGAAAATTATTCTTTTCCCTCTTCCCTTTATCCATTTTTCTCTCTTCCATCCTTTTCTTCTCTTGCTTCCCTTCAAAGCCATAGGACTCAGTAAACTCTTTACTTATCTTATCAAAACATGATATTATTTCTTCATATGATGATAACACATGGGAGACTATTTCTCTTATAAATTCTAGCTTAAGACCAAGAAAGATACGATCCTTCCTTCTCTTTGGATCATGTGCATTTCTGGAGTTCTCATTCCTTCTACTGGTCTCCATTTCTAAACAATGGCATACACTAGATCAGTTTATGAATCAAAATACATAATCCCATACTTATAAAACACTTAACATAAATTGAACTATTTATGGATATAATCCATAATCATAAAAATGTTTTCTTTGAGGAAGTATATACTCATAAACCCTTTATAATGATTTTTAAAGAAGATGAGAGTTATCCTAAGCATATCCCCCGGGAGTGTCGTAACCAAGAGTGCAGCAAGGCCCGTTGTCGTGCACCAGTTCCCGTTCGAGTCTAGCTCAAAGCGGTGTTTTCGGGTTTTATCCCTAGGTACATCTGTGCCAGAGCCGCCTCTACCTGCTCGTATCCAGACAGGGATTTATTTCTTGGAAAACTCACAAAATCTCTACAATACCAAAATTTTGGATGTTCTTCTATACTAATCCTCAAAGTTCATCTTAGGTCTACACGCTCTAATCAGAGTTTATCTAAATCTAGCTTCCAAGGTTTGTACTAAACTTCCTCTGATCCCAACTATAACGCCCCGACCCTAGTTTCCCAGAGTCTGTGCATTATTACATAACATTTGAATGATCACAAGAAAGATCAAATATCAAAATACCGATTGGTATAGTACCCTTGGAAACACTAGATATATTCATAAGTTTTACATTACATCATAAAATTAAAAACTACTACAACAACATAATGTCTCCATAATCCACACTCATATCCCCACATAATATCCCTGCAGGTCATTCATAACTTACTTCTTCACTTGCTGGGAAAAATAAAACATAGAAAAGGGGTGAGCTCAAATGCCCAGTAAGGATAACAATATAGCGGAAACTTTCATAAATAAGAATAAACATTTAAGTCAATGTATAACTAAAACAAAAGCCTTTCAAACATGAACTTTCAACATGGTATGGCATAAATAAAATGAAATAATGCCATTTACTTATTCACATGGATATTCTACTAATCGAATAATCACATGAAAAAATCAATAACCACTTTCATAATGTTGGAATGCATAATGCTGAACTTTAATTTCTTTGTCAAGGCCTCGTCCCAAGACGTTGGGGCTAACTATAACCGGAACCCAACCCGGAGTGCCTCTAATAACCGGACACCAACCCGGAGTGCCTCTAATAACCAGACACCAACCCGAAGTTCCTCTAATAACCGGAGACCAAACCGGAGTTCCTCTAATAACCGGAGACCAAACCGTAGGGCTTACTTTTACCGGTCCCCAACCCGGAACATACTTGTCTAACACATTCATCTGAATGAAAGGTTGAAATATAACATAAACATTTAGATTAAAAATAACTTATGAAATGTCAATAAATTAAACAAAAACCATGAGTGACATAAGAATAACGTATCCACTGTGAAAAATATCACAAAAACTTCAATAAAATATGGATGTTTTGTATCATAATAAATCAACTTCAAATAAGCTTAAAATCCATCAAAAGATGTTGACATAGATGAAATCAAAACTATTTTGGAGAAATATCATTTTTTGAAATCATTTTAAAAGTAACATAATTATAAAATAATACATTCAATTTGAAAATATTCTTATAAGCTTGTAAGGGAAGCTTCGACGATTTTATAACGGCGGAAAATAACCGCACCCGCCGTATAAGTTAAAAAAAACATTCTTACCTTAATTCTGTCGAAAAGGTTAAAAAGCACCTTGTTTGGAAAACAACGGCAAGATTCCTTTATAAAACACTTATAAAAAGTCAAACAATGGTATAAATGACTTTAACCCATATTCTTGTAAATAGTAAAAAAAATTTGAAATACATTTTGAAGAAACATGGATGTGGATGATAAAGAGATCCCAGTAGATTATTACGTATAAACAACCTCGGATAATGAAGAGATTGTGAAATAACCCTTACCAATTTGGTAACTTATGAAACATACAACCCATGAAAGAGGTATCATACAATGAATATGTAAATACACATAAATTAAAGTGTATTACACAAAGAATATAATTATGGGCAGTACATACATCACACAAAAGGTAATGGTGGCAATATGGCATGAATCTCACAGGAATAAGGAGTGAGATGAAAATCCCTTACCTTGTACTTTTCCTTGGATGTGGTAGGTTAACCTCATGTATAATGGTGAAATAATTTTTATTAAATTATACAAGAATCATATATATATATATGATATTATATATGATCTTTTAACATTTATTTGTTAATAATATCTTAGAATTATCGTCGTTTCAGGTGTTAACGTACTCGTTTTCTTTTATATGTTTTGTTATATAAGACATGTTTGTAATGGATAGGTTGTATATTATTCATATCCATAATGATATCAAGTCCTTAAACATCATTTTTGAATCATCAAATGATAATTATACTTGAATGGATACGATGGAGAATGAATCTCATCGCGTTCGTAGAGACGGTAGTCCGTACGTACGCACGAGCGACAATATCATTATTTTGATATTAAAATAATATATAAATGGATGGTATATCATATATACAGAATAATTAACATGTTATATTTATTATTTACATGAGTTAGACATCATTATTATACCCATCCAAATAATAATATATTGAATAACAATTACACCACGACGTGGAGATGGTAAGCCGTACGTACGCACGTATGGCGACATGTTATTAAAAGGGTGGATAGAATACTTAATATGGTTGTACCATATTTATAATAACATCACAGTATATGTAAGATACTGGAGTTATTATTTTAGAATGGTATGAACAAATAAAGAAGAAGTGGAAGAAGAAAGGAACTTGAAAAGGGGTGGTGAAAACGTTACCTCTTCTTCGAGTTCTTCGTTTTGATTTGATCAAAAGGGCTCCTTAGGATGGCTTTCTGATCAAAATAAGGCCTCTAGGTTGTAGTGAGAGATGTTGGGAGAGTATTCGGGTAGAGTGTGGCCGAACCAAAAGGCTTTGAAGGTGTGAAGAAATGAGAAGGAGGAGTGCCCTTTTATAAGAGGGGTGAGGGCACCTTTGGAAAAGCTAGAAATATTAATTTATAATAAATTCATATTCGGTTTCTAATGGATCCAAAGTTGATTATTCAAAGGTTAAGGTGGGGATAGGTCGAAAACCACTAAGCCAATAGAATTTAGACAGGTTTGGGTACTTATATTAACCTTATCTTTAAGTATTAACTCTAAGTTAATTAGTTTCACTTTTACAATGTCTCTTTGTATTTTTATATAATATGGTTAATAAAATTACTATATACATCCAAGAGACCCCAAAGTGGTCCATTAATGATGAACCTATCATGATATAAGTCTCTTGGCCGAACCTTAGATTTTTAGGAATTTAATATCAATTAATAATATAATATTTGTTTTAAGAACTCTTTTATGTCAATTTTGACACTATTCAATAGTTGATTTTTGTGAAACTCATAACAGATTGATTACTTCGAACAAAGTCAATTAAATCAATCCTAATTTATCATATTATCCTATAAAATTAGTTTAATTCATTAAAAGTTTCATATTATATTTATTTGGGTATTTATAATATCAATTATTTTAGTTTTTCACTATTATAGTAATTACTGCATCATCATTGTGTCATAAATAAAATAAATTATTAAATGTCTAAAAATTATAAATAAAATATCAATATGTAGGAAATCTTTTTATATTTCTAATTAATATTTATAATCTAAAATCCAACATATATATCCCTATGTAACAATTGTTTTTCTATAAGATATATGCTTGTGTCATTTTTGTATTCATTTTAACTTAATTAAAATAAAGTGTCATTATCACTTACAAGTGGATCCATGGGGTCCGAAAATCGACCAAAATATGCCCATGGTAGACCATGTACCAACCAATAGGGTTAAGACACGTTTTAGGGTAATTTAGTATTATTATAATATTATCTTTTAACCTTTATTTACCGGATTTACCCTTAACCATGGTAAATAAAATATTTACCGCAGCAATTATATAAAATGTCTAAAAATAAAAGTTACCTATTTACACAATTTGAACATCCTGATTCCAAATATGGAATCCATTTTTCTAAATTCAAAACACTGAAGTGGAAGAAATTAATTTAAAATTAATTCCCGCTGTCAAAAGAAAAAAGCGTGTTTTTAAGAGATAATAACTATCAAAAGATTGACACTTGTTTATGTTCGGTTTAATTGTAAAATTATGTCCAATGACCAAAATTATATTAAATGGTAAAACTATATTCTAAATATACTTTAAAACCACTCAAATTCATAATTTATCACTATTAATTATTTTGATTAAAAAGTTTGTTTTTAATTAAAATATAGTAATTTTTACTATTCATCAAAATATGAAAGTTATCCGAAATGTACCAAAATTTCACCTTAGGCTAAATTCGATATTCCGAATCCAAAAATGAAGTCCATTTTGAAATATAAAATATATATAATTTCAAAAATTAGGTATTACTATTCATAACGGCTAGTTTGATTGGTTGTGGTGTGTGTTAAAACTCAAGGTTGCGTACAACACACGCTACTGTATTATTCAAAGAAAACGTACCGTGGAAGCTTGGGATGTTTCATTTTAAATTTTTGATGTCCCAATTTAGTCAAAAAGTTTAAAATATTGTATTTAAAAAGGGTTCACTATTAAATGTTGATAAAAGTGCAATACTAAAAATGAATTTGTTCTTGCATTATGTCTAAGATACTCATAATATGGAAAAATTATAAGGATTATATAAAGTTTAGAATTAATTTAATACTATTCATAACCTCTTTTGAATGGATTTTTGGTAAGTCATTGTGCAAGTGAACTCGGTGTTGCGTGTAGTGCAAGTTATTGAATTATTTTGAAGAAATAACACATTATGGAATCTTGGGGTGTTACAAGCTATACTTTTAGTTGGGTTTGTATTCGGGCCCATTTACTTTTCAGAACTTTCTTTTGTACTTACTGTTTTACTTCCGCTTGTACTCTGTGGTGTTTTTTTACTTTTATAAAGGCAATTCCTTCCCAGTTATTAGTATTTACGCCTTTGGTGCTAATCTCCAACCCTTGGCCTATGGAAGTCGGGCTTGGGGTAGTCACGACACGGGCCCCAAGGATGGGTTGTGACAAATTGGTATCAGAGGAGTCGGTTCTACCGCAGAACTTATAACTATGATATTTTCTTTCTGTGAAGTAATAGTGTTAAAGGTACCGAGTGTGGTTTTCAGTTCAGGGAGTCCAGTGTTGACGCGGGCGGCCGACGTATCCATACACCAGGACCCTGACAACTGATTTCCGAATTTGTGCACGAAAACACTAATTGCGTGTGAGTTTTCAAAAAATTTTCCCCTTAAAACAACTAAAACACTGTCATATCACTAGGTATCAATCAGTTAACCGTGTCACGTATGTTTCTTTCAGGATTCCTCTCCACGGACGATCACCTAGAGCCCCAAGAGATGTACGTACTGACAGCCTGCAGAGTGACGAGGCTTCGGTATATGACCCTCTTAATGTTGAGGAACCAAAGGAGGCACCAGTGGTACTACCATATGTCGGGCCACCGATTCCACCAGCCCCAGCAGTAGGCAATGCACGCCACTTGAGCGCGCTGCACGAGTTCCAGCGCCAGAGGCCACCCAGGATCCGGGGAGAGATGGACCTGCAGGCGGCTGTGGATTGGATGGAGGCTGTGGTGAGTCTTCAGGCTAGTGGGGACGCTAACAGACTTCATGGTGATCTTTGCTGCTAGCCTTATTCCGGAAGCTGCAGGAAGGTGGTGAAGCCACTTGTTCTAGTTTTGCAACGGGATGACCTTCACATGGGAAGACTTCGAGACCTTTGTCAGGGAGGAGTTTGTGCCAGTAGCTCTACACCCCGAGCATGTACAGGAGTTGATGCATTTTCTGTAGGATTCTCGATCAGTAGACGAGTCATCTGTGGGTAGTTGGCAGATGATGCAGAGGTCCAAGAGGACCAGAGCCAGCCGTACATGGAGCAGGAAGTGTTATGAATGCGGCAGGAAGGGTCACCTGTCACGTGACTGTCCGACCCCCCGCACAGTTGATCCGTAGGCTTTGAAGGAGCCACCGAGGAAGAAGCAGCGGCGGGTGCTTGAGAAACAGCCGTGCAGTGGACAAGGCAGTAGAGCTTTGGGAGAAGGTGGACAAGAGTGGAACTAGTGGATACATCCCTTGTACTTGTAGTTTCATGTTTCTGCTGTATTCGCGTCTTGGTACTATGAGCTACAATAATAAAAAGACACTTATCATTATGATGTTTTATTTCATGTCCTTTTGTTTGGTTGATACTGAGAGGACCCAGTAAAAACTGTTGACTTGACCCTCACTTTCGAGATATATACTGGAGGAGACCTAGTGTCCTCACACTGATGCCGACAGCATGACTCGACCCTTGGAGGCGAGAGTGACAGTTGGATCTCTTGGTATTTACGTCGAGGCCTTACGACGTCATCCATGGAATGAATGCATCATTAATGTCAGGATTGACTGTATTAGGCAATGGGCATGGTTCATCCAGGGGTATGAGGCCGAGTATCTCTTTTTAGCAAGGGATAAATCTTAGAAGCTCTTACAGATCGTAGGCAAAGAAGGTGCAGATCATCCAGGAACGGATGAAGACTGCACAGTGCAGTAAGAAACTGGAAACTGTTGCCAGTCTTAGAGACTTGGGCATGTTAAAGGTTTCAAGAAGAGGAAGCTTTAAGGATAGATGAGTTTGTGAAGTAGCAGACGTGGAGGCAGAGCTAGGAGAGCATCATGAGGTGGTGTACATTTTAACATGCTACAACCACCCACCATAGTTGTCCCTGCAAGGCTAAAGGAGCTCGAATGTAGGGGAAGATTACATCTGCATGTGGTCAAGGAGTGTGACCCAATGGCTCTAAAAATGATTCAAGGGACAGTCTGTGTCCACTACTAGCTACCGTAGTAACAGACGTCGATATGAATCATTCCTTCCTTCCACAAATCTTGTCCCAGACCTAGAGTTTCCGGCAAGATGTAGACATGACCCTCATGTGTGGAGATACCTTGGGAGAAGACTCGATAATTACACTTACGCTGACAGTGTGGTCTGACCCACGAGGCGAGAGTTTCGGTTGGAATCTCTTGGTGGAAGCATCGAGGCCTTATGACGTTGGTTTGAGTACGGACTGGGCAATCACAGATCGTACACAAATTAACAGTATTAGGAAAAAAGGTTGTGGTTTAACTACAACGTCGGGATGGGTTTTCCTTGGTCGGCGAAAAGGAAACCCTAGGAAGCACCGGATAGTTTCCTAAATAGGAGGGTGCTGTCGATCACTCTTGAGTCGGCCAACCTTACCCTTGTGGCAGCATGAGTTTTGAGTTTCAGTTCTAAACAGGAATTCGAGGCCTCTTGAGTTCGAGGATGACGATCATGTCCTTATACGGGTCTCACCTCGACAAGGTTTACGGAGATGTGGCAAAGGCGACAAGATATCTCCGAGGTTCAGTGGAACTTTTCAGGTCCTCCGCAGGGTAGGTGAGGTGGCTTACCGTTTGACCCATCCACCTCAGTTGCACCAGGTGCACGACGACTTCCATATATCTCAACTGAGGAGATACGAGCACGACCCTTCACATATCATCGACCATGGGGAGCTGGACATTGGCGATAGGGTGACTTTTGCGGGGTTCCAGTAGGAGTTGAGGATCGACATGAGCGGTTCTACAAGGACGGTCGATTCCTCTTGTGCACCTTCTTTGGCAGGACTGGAACCTTTAGGTGAAGACATGGGAGCAGAAGACTCAGATGCGTGCTCAATACTGTTTTTGTATCACTAGTTGTGTTAAAGCTTTCTGAGGACGTAAATCCCTATGGTGGGAGTAATGTAAAGACCCGTAAAATTCAAGGGATTTTTTTTCCTAAATTTTCATTGAATTTTACAAGAACACAGTTTTTGACGGCGCCTGATTCTGAGGCCCGGTGTGCCCAGACTCATTTTCCGAAGTTTGGCTGGGGTACGTTCGGTGAACGAACGAGCGGGGTTTCCTAACATTTGAACCAGTGCTCGGAATCGAAATCTGAGGGCACCGATGGAATCGCAGTGCCAGTAATTGCTTAGAAACACCTTTTTCAGAGTTGCGTTTGCTAGGGTGTGGTTATTAATTTTTTTGGGAAAAGTAAAAAAATAAAATAAAAGTGGTGCGACCAATTTTAGTTTATTTAATGAAGTGTTAACCTAAGCTAAGTGGTTGAGTGGGACCCACATCTTAACTTATCCACTAGGTAGGGTAATTTTAAGGTGGGACCCACATGAGCCCCATAGTTTCTTTTCATCCTAAACCCCCTCCTTAATTAAAGTAACGCACCCATACCCCCATTAATTGGAAAGTCAACACGTGCGTTTATTTAAATATTAAACGCCTCTATTAATTGGGATGTTTAAACGTTGCAATTAAATTCAATTAATTGGTTGATTAAATTTTGAATTTCAAAAACGTTTGCTTGTGTGTCAATAAAATAAGACAGGTCTTAATTTATTATTCTTGGGATTGTTGTGTTTAGTTTTTGGTAGAAAAAGAGGAGTCTTGGAGTTCTTCGTTCTTCATCAAAGAACGCGAAGAACGCACCGCCACCGATAAAGAACACTGACCTCCAACGACGGACGACGGTGAGAGACGCCTTCCTCGGAGATCGACGACCCGATGCCCATCTCCTCGTTCATTATTTCCGTGAAAAAGGAAGGGAGACACCGTTCCTCTACGATGCGATGATCCTCTTCTTCCGCGATGATCAAATTCGCGGAATCCCTTTCCGCGACAAACCTCGTCCTTTGACTACGCTCAAGGTAGGGGTTTAATTTGAGAATATTATTAATCTCATGATTGTTTTCCTTTTAAACAAGAATGTGGATCAACTCTTTATTAAGTTGATCCGAAAAAGTATTTGTTTGCGGGTTTTGAATTTCCTTTTTATTTCGAAAAACCCGTAGGGGGATTATTTCTTTTTGTTCGTGATTACCTTCATCGTTGATTGTCATCTTATTTGAGCCGCCTGATATCGCAATAACGGGAGGAGTTCAGACCACACTAACATGGCCGACCCTCCTCACCCATTGGTTGTTTGATTTTGTAGTGGAACGTGTAAGGAGGCGCGATGTCGTTGCACCGTGCGGAGGCTATGAAATTGGGCGAAGAAGCGTGGCGTCGTCGCGCCGCACCGGAAAACCACAAAGAGACGTGGTTTGATTATTTTGGAATGCAGATTGATGAGAGATGACAAATGGGTCTGAAAAGTCATTTCAAAGCCTCTGAAGTGAAGGTCGGGTCCCGAGAGGACCGTTGGCAAAGGCGGCGTGAAAAACGGACCATCGGAGCGAGTCCGGTGGTACGCGGAAAATCCTGCCGGCCTGCCAAGCCGGCACGGCGGTGCCGGCAGCCGGATGCGGCGGCCGGCACCGGCTGGCCGCAGGTCCCACGACCACGCGGGAATGAGGGAGGTGGGATGTGGTGCTCGGCCGCGTCTGTTGGCAAGGGGTGGCCCCCACGCAGGGGGGGGTTCATTCAAGGGGGCGACCGCACCCCCTGTCCACTCAACCAGACAACCGAGCGGTCACGCGGCTGCGCCAGCGTGGTAGGCCAACTGGCAGGGCCGGGCCTCCCAGGCCGGGCTGGACCACACCCTATTGGGCCGGTCCCGGACCCGGTTTGGGTCGACCCACGGGGTCTCGGAACGGGTGGGACTGGGCCCGAACCCCCTATTTTCGGGCAGTTTCCATTCAAACGCCCATCACTTGGGCTACGGACCTCCGATCGACGCACCGTCAGTTGTGATGCGATCATTGGATCGATACATTCGTTTCGGTATATTACACACACAGTTTCAATGAACTTTGAGTATGGCCGGGTTGGTTCGGATACGAAACCAACCGGGCCCTCGGAGCGGAAACGCTTATATCTCGAGCTCCGGACGTCCGATTGACGTGCCGTCGACTTTGTTGCTTTCCTCTTGATGAGATGGAACATTTGAAATACTTCTCCCATGGTTTGGACGTAGTTGGATAGTGGTGGGGTTGGATTGTACCCAAAATCCAACAGGGTCCCTAGAACAGAAATGCTGAAAACTTTCAGACCGGATGTCCGTTTGACGAACCGTCAGCGGAGTTGGTGATCACGTTGAAAAATGGCCCCTATGAGTATACCCTATGAGTTTTCGGGGGTACGGTTGTGATACGGCCGGGTTGGATCGCACATGAAACCAACCGGGCCCCTGGGAGGAAAAGGCTAATAACTCACAGACCGAGCGTCTGATTGATGCACTGTCTGTTGCGTTGAGAGCCCTATGACGAGGTGGTCCTTTGGGATACTTCTTCGTGGGACTTTGTAATACATGGACCACTTGACGAGTCAGTATCCGAAGGTGGACTTCACGGTGAGACGACACTCAGAGGAGGTTGACGGTAGAGAGCGTTGTGGAGGCTATTTGTACCTACCTTTCAAGTAGAATCCATTGTAGACGATCCAGGAGCTGCGCTATCTATACCTACCCTTCAGGTAGGACCGTGGTGGATGATCCAGGAGCTGCGCTATCTGTATCTACCCTTCAAGTAGGATCTGAGGAGGAGGAACCAGGAGCTTCTTCCTTTCTACCAGTTGTTTGTCTTTTTCTGTTTTACTTTCGTTCCGTTGTAGCTGTACTTTCAGTTGGGTTTGTATTCTGGCCTATTTACTTTCCAGGACTTTCTTTTGTACTTAGTGTTTTACTTCCACTTGTACTCTGTGGTGTTTTGTTTACTTTTATAAAGGAAATTCCTTCCCAGTTATCAGGATTTACGCATTTGGTTCTAGTCTCCAGCCCCTGGCCTATGGAAGGCGGGTTTGGGGTTGTCACCGCACGGGCCCCGAGGACTGGTTGTGACATGGAAACTCTTAAAATTTATTTTCTTTTCATTATTTAATAATTATTCTTTCATCAATTAGTACGAAAGAATGTAAAACACCCATGATTTGTGATGATAGACATAAGTTTGAGAACCATCATTCGTTCAACATCAACTCTCATGGGATTATCAAAATTCACTATAAGAAATAAGTGACTAAAACTTGTACCAAATCCTATTAGACACCTTCTATCACCTGATAAGAATAATTATAATAAATCCCATTAGTTTAAAATGGTGGATAAAACCAATTCAACCAAATAAAATAATAAGTAATCTATTCTGTTTTATATAAAATAACCATTCGGTCATATGACCATGATTTTGATGGCCTTCAATTTGATGAACTCTGACCAATTTACTTAGTTTGATAGAATCAAAATGATCAGCCCTTTTTCAATCTTCACTTCTCAAACACGGCTAAATAACTAGGCTGTCTATCCATTAATATGATTCACTCAATAAAATCTTCTCAAGATGATGTTTCGTAGTTCTTTTTTAAAACAATTGATTCCCAATCTTTTGAAAAGATCACTTTTTAGAAGGAACCCATTCTAAAATTCATCAGCAATGTTTGATTTCTAGTCTCATGAAAAAGTTACAAAATGTGATTTATGTGTGATTCTATATATAGTACATTATGCAAAGAAAATGTAGGAAATTGATAATAATTTACAACAATAAAAAATTTCAGGACTCTTAAAAAATAATCACATTTAAAAATCAAAAATGATTTCATCAAACCATCTCAATATTTCATAATGATAAGACTTTTCAAACAAACCAACATTTCATAAAACTAATAAAAAATTATAAAATGTAACTTTATTTTTTTTCAACATAATCCTAATTATATTTCTAGGATTCAATTATATTATATTTCATGACATTAGTTTCATTTTCATTCCTATCTTCTGTATGATTATCTTGGTCACTATCAGTCTGAGTTTATTTCTGATCCTCAACAAGGTTATATTTCTCAGCTTTAATCAGATTATCTTTCACATATTTTCTCTAATTATCCTACTTATCTATAGTCTGATTATCATTATTTTCATTATTCTGAATATCATCATAATATATAGTCTGATTATCTTTCTCATCATTAGTACGATTAACTTTATCATCTTCATTACAATGATCATCATCAAATCATTATGGTAAACTTATTCCTTTAATCATTAAGATTTGATAGTAATCTTTTTCTAATTATGATATGGAATTTTTCCCCTATCATTATGGTATTAATTCTTCATTAGATTTAGTCTGATTGACTTTAATTCATATTTTTCATTCAATATTCTTTCTGAGTGTCAGTATAATTTTTATTCTCAATGTTATTCTGATCTTCCTTCATAGAGTCAGTCTGATCATCCCTATCATATTCCATATATTTTAAAATCCAATATTCAGTCTAATATTTATTCCTATATTCATACTGATCTTTATTCTAAGATTGATTCTGATTACCCTTCTTTTTTAAGTCTGATATTTTATTTCAGATACATTTTGATTTTCCTTCATAGAGTTAGTCTTATTTTCATTCATTAATTTAGTTCGATCTCCGATCCCAAATTAATTAAAATAAAAATTTATTACAATGTTATTTCAAAGTAATAGGGAATTTATGAAATATTTATTCCCCTTATAACGTCTCTCCTATTTGGGAAAAAATCATTTAAAAAATATTAGTTTTCAAACATATAAAAACATTGTTATGACAAAACATAAAAATGGTTCTTTAGAAATACTCATTCAATTATATCTAAAAAAGTTACCATCTGTATAAATATTCTACATTTAAGATTAGATATATCATTAACAATAAAAACCCCAATGTTAAGAGGATCAAATTTAAAGGTAATCATTCTTATTTAATTTTTATTTATTGTAATGTTCTTCCTGCAAATATTTTGTTTATTACCATGTTGAATTTGATATTATCATAGGAATTAATTGTATTTTTCCACATAATTCCCACAAAAATTGTTCTGAAAGGGGAATTATGTATGATATTCCAAACCAACCTATGAAAATTTTTCAATGTGATGATAAGTATGAAAATATTATGGATAACACATGAATTGTATGTTACTAGATTCAAATTTAGAAGGTTTTTTATCTCATATAATTGGATAAAAACTCCACATTGACAATATTCTTATTTTATAGGATCATTATGATTTCTATCCATATGATTTATGTTTCCATACTCCAATAAATGAATATTAGTTCTCAATATAACCCATATCTTGTTCTATTCCTATTTGAAATAAATATTATAAAATGGTCCAGATTGAGTTACATAAAAAAAATAAACTCTCACATATTTTTTCTAAGGGAATAATTTTGCTACATGTGTCACCATGGGTGAACCTGTACTTTCTTAATAATAAATATTGATATAATGGTATTTTTATTGATTATTAGGAGGATAACAAGATTACGACCCATAAAAAAGTATAATATAATCTGTATTGGTAACCTATTTGATCAAATTTACAATGTTTAATATATTCCAATGATTAAATTTCATTTTGGATCTCATTAGTTGTGGGTCAACTAGTTTGATATACCCAAGGAATCATACATTAATGTTATGGATACAATGAATATATAGTAATTCTATTCAGTTTTACTAATAATAATGTTGTAGTTAGTGATTTGAGGAATTGATTCTTTAGATATTACCTTGACTTGTTTGTGGTAGTCATTATATTTGATATTCATATCAATTCATATGAGAATTATGAGTATGAATATGGATTTGAAAGAGTATTTTTGTTTGGATAGGAAATAGGTATATGTCATATAGTTGTTATCTAAATTCTTGGTATTTCAGCATGTTAATGTCGAGATAAATAATTATAAGGGGGTGTTACATCCAATAACCATAGAAGAATAGATGTGGGAAACAATCCTTAGTAATTTCATCACCAGACACCCCAAAACACTTATGGAGAATAATAGAATATAAGTTATATTCATTTTTTTTAATGTCATCACACATCTTCATTATTAGAGAAAATGTATTTCAAGAAAACATATCACGGAATTTTTTTTAGGGATATTATAATGTATTATGGAGTAACACTTTTAATTTTATATTATCTGGAACGGAGGATTACATTAATTATTCTAAAATGTATTCTAAAAGGTCTGGTTTTTAGTGTGGTTTTAGTGTTCTACATCATACATAGACCAATTGTCAGTCTAATAGAAATTTTCAAATCTTATAGGATATAATGATATGTATTGATTTATAATTCAATTATTGTTGGCATCAATGAATTCCTCAAGTTTATTTTCATATAATAATAATTTTTACTGGAGATTTAAGATGGATCATTATAATGATGTCAATGGAAATATGTGTAGAAATAAAATATAGAAGAACTATATTAGATAAATAATGATATTGGGGATCTGGATGGTAGAATAATGGTAAGATCAAGATATTTCCATTATGGATCACATAATGAAGGAATATTTTTAGAAGAAACAATATGCAGACCATTGGTGGAATGATTTGGAATATAACGTTAGTAAAAGCGTGATTTAATGAATTTATCAATTGAAAATGGTAATGATATTTTTATGTATGTGAAAAATAAACCCTAGTTATATTGTTCCATTATAAACTATTCAACATACTTAGAAGGTAGCCTAACAATTTTCTCTTCCACCAAACCCCAATCATATTCATGATGTGTTCCCTACATATCCTTAGAAAAAGTATATATATGACCCACTACATGTATTAAACCCATAGATAACACGAATATAGTAAGATATTTATTATAAAGAAATACTTGTGTAGAATCTATAATGAATAGATAAATATCTATGAAACAATTCCACTAACTAGGTCAATGATTTCTGGAGAAACCATAAGTTTGATGAAGTTATATGTGATCTTGAGGACATGATGAACCAAATGTATCCTCATCTCTTTATATTATTGTCATATTTTTTAAGGATAATTTTATTTTAATAGGAATATAATATAATACCCCAACTTTTCATGAAATAATTTTTTAGTAAATTTTATTTATTTGATAGCATTCATTACACAGATCACTGAGTTTTAACAAACCGTGAAAAAATATTAATATCATTTTTTAATAATGAATAATATTAATTATATTACGAAAATATATTCATGAATAAGATTAACCAGATTTTAATTATAATGTATTTTAGTTTTATATAGTATATAACATCATGATAATGTGGTACTTTATTTTTTATATTGTTTGCATATTTTCTGAAAATAAATTTTTCTAAAAATAGAGTTTTTATTTCATTTTTTGAAGAGTAATTAAATTTATTATTGAAAATATATAAAATTATGTAGATAAAATAAAACAATATTTATTATTAAAAATTTAGAAATTAACATTGGGTTCATTTTTTGTATTTTTCTTGAAATATTAATATCTCAATGAATAGTAAAATTAGTCATTTTTATATATATTTATGTTTTTTAATGTATTTATACGTTACATTTTAGATTTAAAATGGGGTAAAAAGTAAAATTAGTTCAATTATGTATCTTTTAATCTATTTTATATCAATTTAATTATTTTTATATTGAATTTTGATCTAAACATTTTGTAATCATTTGAAAATTTTCAATTAGGAAAACCACATTATCATCACGTCTATGAGATTAATTTTCGTTTTAATTTTTACAAATATATTAATGTAATATTGAAATCTTTATAAAATATTTTGAATAAGAAATATATATAATATATAATATATTTAACATGTTTTTTGGTCAAAATGAATAGTATAAGAAAACTATTTACCATTTATTTTGTCCAAATGGGTTTATATGGTGGTAAACAAAAATGAATAGTAGTAAAATCATATAGAAATTGAAAAAATAAATCAAATATAATATCCAAATTATGAACCTATTTCCTCTATGTTTGAAAAATGTCCCATTTTGGATCTTTTTTTATGAGAACAATGTTGTTACAGTTTATTCCATTCTTAAATTTCCAAGTGTGTCCTCTCTCCCATATATGTATGGCCACCCAACTCCTCGCATATTCACACATCCAAAACACATTTTTTCAGACAATAACTTCCCAAATCACATATTTACATCCCTAATATCATTTAAATATCATTATATTAGATAAAAAATTATAACCTATGAATCCTTTTAGTGAAAACTATAATTTGTTGTACGGGAAAGAGGTAACGACCCAAACATTGTGTTTTATTTTATTTATTCACAATAATCACAAATTATTAATAAAATGTTTTGATATAATATACATTCTTTATTACATATATATAGATGTTATTTAATTAATTTAATAACTTAAATAATTCCCCACCTCAATCAAATGTGTTGAAGAATTAGAATTCATGTGTACAATAGGCTACATCCTCACTAACTGATGTAGCTCATTTTGAATCTCCAATACTCTTGAGTAGGGATAAAAATTTATTATCTGTAAATATATCATATTTATAGTATTAATGTACATTTTTAATTATTATATCACCTATAACTTATACATTTCCATTATTTTAGAATACAATAATCTCAGTTGTGTCTACGGTGGACTACCATCTTGCAAACTGATTTGATTCATTCCTTCTTTACATGGATGGTTACAAGGTATAGTTTAAATAAAATATGTGAAAAATATGATAAAAATAAATCTATAAATGTAATATATCATTTAATATTCATTCTTTTAATCTATCTTGAAAATGGAAACAAATTCTATTTGTATGTATGACCTCTCAAAAATCTGAATAGTACATTTCTTTTACCATCTCAACATTTTATTGAAAAACCTAAATAGATAAATAATGAATATATATGATATTTATATCAATTTTAAATTTTTTAGAATATTTACCATTATAAAAATATGAGTACCAAAAATTATAAATCATTACATTAATGAAAAGTTAGTTATTTCCCAAAAGGTGACTTTAATTAGAATTATTGAAACGCAAGTAATAAACAACCATAAGAAAAAAATGTAATTATATATATGTATGGTTATATAATATATGTCGAAGGAAAATTAATTTTTTATACTATATGTTTGACCACCTAGAAAGGATGTTCTGACTTAAGGTTGGTGGTTTTTGATTAAATTTTCTTTTTTTGGGAAATATGTTATGCTATGAACAAATATTAATTTATGTGGTGAATATATAGTTTATATGACATATAGTGTCATGAATTTATATATACTCATGATATTATATATTTCATTTATTTTTATTCCTTCATGGGTCTTATGATCCAAAGTTACCATAGTGTTATGGGTTTTATATTATAAAGTCATCATTAATCAAGATTTCCCATGAATATTCTTCTATTAATGAAATATTTTGGTATATCTATCATGAATGTAATTATATTTCTCTTCCTTTATTAATTTCAGTAGAACATATGTTTTATATTTATTTTCACATCTTTATATAAATCAATATTATAAAGGTTTTTTTTAATGAAAACTGAAATTATTTCTCATTTCAATCGAGATGACCTGTACTTATAAAACCATATTTTCTCAGAATTCATTTTATTGTTTACCATTATATAAATTTTTTATTATATTAATTAATATACACATTGAACATTTTGTTTAAATTTTTTGAATGGAATAATCATTTCATTTTCAAGACATTCCATATTTGACTTTCACAAAAAATATAAAAGGAATACTTTTAAAATCTGTACTACTTTAATGAAATATCTTATTTTTATGATCAATATATTTTTAAAGATTAATTTATAATTTTAGAATATTATTTTTAATTAAAATTAACTAGAAAATATTATTTTTAATGTCTATTATAAAAAAATTTAATTTTTTGAGAAAGGATATATTCACAATGAAACGTTCCTTGTGATTTTTGAAAATAAATTTCCATCTACGATTAAATACATTGACGTTACTTTTTATTTTAACGTTTATATGATCCAAGGAATCCATTCATATTAGTTATATTAATACTTTATCATTATTAAGAGAAGGTATTTATGATATCCATTAATCTTCCACAGGTTATGCCTTGATAATATTATTATTAAACCGACTTCTTTTTTCTTTGATACATGATACGATGAAAAAATGGAAAGATTATGAAACATTTTCTTTTCTTATTAGATATTCTACAATCAATTATTTTTTGAGAATCATTTACTTTTATGGGTATTGATGTGATTAATATATTATGGTCTTCGAACATGTATATGTTTGATTTTCAATATATGATGGGTGGGACCTATGTCCCCTTACAATGAAATAGGTATTGATTGATATGTTATGTGATAAATAGAAAATTATAATGAGTTATCCTATTTCAGTAAAATAATTTATCCACTATGATTGTTTTAGGATATAACCTTAACTAATTTTATATTTATGGTATTCAACCCATTCTATTATGATAGTATTAGAAATGAACCGTAAAATGCCAATGAGATGATTTTATATGCATATGCATATGAAACAAATCTATTTCATATGTTCATTTTATGTAATCATGAAATATGTTCATTGAATCTATTTTGATTCATGTCTTAATAACATCCATGAATTATTATATAACATTTTTATGATATACTTTATGTAGTGAACATTTTTAAAACTTAATTCTCATGTTCTCAAACCCTTGTTTTCATTATATGTTGATATCTCCCTCATTTACCATTATTGAGTAACTGATCTAACCCATTCCATTTTTTTCCATTCCATGTGTTATGATAAGAGGTATTCCATAAAATGTGTCTTAGAAAGGCTCTAGTTTTGGAGATCGTAGTGGATGATTATGTGTCTTACATTTAGAGATTATGTTTAAATTTTAGTGATTCCAAAGATAATAAATCATTATGAACATCATGGATTTTCTTGTGTAATTTTTTGAATATTAATATAAAAATATGCAATTTTTTTATATGGGAATATTCCGTCCTTACAGAAATTATGGTCATCAAGAATAACACATTATTATGTTTCTATTTAGGTGAAAATTTGAGGGAAATGAAAACTTTAACACTAAAGAGAATACTATTTATCCAGGAATAACAGAGAGAGATAGAGGACATTGATCAGAAGAAAGTTAATGATATATAAATGTTAAAAAACGAAAAAACTGTAAATCTATGATGATTTAACAAACCATGTATTTATCATATATGATGGTAATAATATAAAAAAAATTCAATTTCTTTTTACAATATTTCATGGATTATTTTTCTATCACACTAGAGAACATAAAAACATATACTAAATTTAAATAATTTTATTTCATTATCACAATTTCATTCATTAATTATGCTTTTATCAATTTATACTTTATATATTAA
Organism: Viscum album; assembly: GCA_963277665.1. NCBI lineage: Eukaryota > Viridiplantae > Streptophyta > Magnoliopsida > Santalales > Viscaceae > Viscum > Viscum album. The sequence continues at coordinate 651,578,606 of OY728126.1, forward strand.
TCAGTGGAAATAAATTTATATTCTAATTTTTTTATGAAGAAATAAATTTTGTTAACGGATTAGATAATCATCAAAAGTATAGAATGATATTAATATAATCATTTAAAAAAACGAAATTCCTTAGAAACTTTTATCCAACATAATAAATTAATCTCTAATACATCAAAAATAACCACTAATGTCTATCACAATCCATTCCATTAGAGTCTATTCGGAAATACATTCATATGACATCCTAAAAAATGCAATATATTTCTTCACAAATTAATATTTATTTTTAATAAATGTTATATAAAATTAAACCTAATAAAACATATTTGAAAACAAAACTAGTCACCTTGATATCCAATTACATAAAACCTCAATGGGGTGTCTATGACATAGTACTTATGGTCAATCCAAAAATCATAACCCTATAATGGTATATATAACTCTAAAGTTAATCTAACATAAAGACATATATGTTCCCAAAATTAAAATATTCTTTAGATGTTTCATGGTCATTGTAACAAAAAAATATTTGTAAAAATACTTCAACCACATTACTTTTTAATCAAAGAAGATAAACACTTTATCAATTTTAAATGAATTATTCTATATAATGTATTTCTTTCTATGGTATTGGGTATAACCCATACAATAGGGTTTCATAAAAATTATTCACATGTTCACACCATATAATAAATATATTTTTTAACATTTATTTTCACTATGGACTCCATTTAAACATTAAAAAAATCTTCTCCACTGTTTGATTTACTCTTATTAGTGGTTATTCACAACTTATTTACAAGTATGAAGTAGAATTTTCTTTATTATATGTTTATAACTAAACAAAAATTCATAAAATTAAATCATTTATGACACTATAATTTTCATAAATTTTATACTAGAAATAATTTTTTATAAACTGACATTAGTATTATTTTATTAGACACTCTCTTATTTTTTTGGTTTTTGTTTTTTTATCCTGATTAAATAAATGTAATTTTTTTTGTATTTAATAATTTTATTTTAAATTTATAGTTGGGCTATAAATTTTATAAAACTTCATTAAAATGTGAAATTATTAATTTCCTAGGATTTCATAAATCATGGGCCTCAATTCATACATCTAGAGAAAAAGCTCATACCAATAGTTCGAAGGAAAAAACTACATCTAAAGTCATGCCTCAAATAATGTACAAAAATATAGATACCTATCATATGGTGCTAAAATATCATGTTGGGTAGGTCCAATGAAGAATAAATGAAGCCTGTAAATAAATACATCATTAATTAAAGTCTTTAATTGATCAATCCATGCGCGAATACAAATTTTTCATTGCCATTATGACATGGAAATTTTATGTTTCTTAATATGAAGAGTCACCTTAACATATTAATTATTCATTACTAAAATAGCACTAAAAATAAAATATTTAGGCCAATCAAGATGAAATTTGGAGGTTTGAAGTGGGAAATATAATTTAACATCATTTATTATGGGCCCTTCCTATGATTCGTCAATGTAATAATCCATTCATGTGAATAATTTCAGAGGATAAAATTTTGGAGCCAAAATGTATCACTTTTTTTCGCATAAAATTTAACCTCCTATCACTTTATGAAGGATATATATTTCAAGGTGCCATGGTGGTGTATTTATTTTGTAATAGTATGTAGTATTTTCAATATATATTATTATTTCTTTATTCTTATTCAATTCATTTCCATCCTTCGTCCATTTCATTTCAATTATATTGTTTCTCCAACCCTGCTTCATTCATACTGTATGTTTGTGGAGTGATAACCCTCATTTTTTTAAAGGGGAAGTGGTGTTATTTTTTTTATATTTATTTATATATCTTGTCTTATTCTAATGATTCATTAGTAGTTATATTATTTTGGTGAGCTGTCACCTAACATTATCTACTATTTTCAGATTCCTCCTTGCTTACCAATTTCCCAACATGTTCATATCTAATTATTTCAAAATGATTAGATAGTACTGGGTATGTATGTGGAGGATATTTCTCTTACATGTACGGGTCTTAGTGTAGGGTCATACCATTCAATTTATAATAGGTAGAGTTATAGGTCTTGATCTCCATGTTAAATAAAATATTGAAAAATATTTTGAATAATAATGATAATACCAGTATGAAACCCTAAGAGAAACAATGTTTTTCTAATCATGAAACATCCCAACCTATATTACTGTCAATTTGATAGCTAGACTAGTCACCACATGACCTCATGTCTCCCTCCCCGTAGGCCAGAGTCTACAGTCTAACAATGAGATTATAAGGATAGTCGTTGGGGAAACTATACCTTCATATCAGAGTATACATAGATGTGTAAAAATATATAATTATATGACAACATTAGAAGTAGTATAAATAAATAACTAATTAAGTAGATTTAAATTTTAATATCTACTCAATAAATAAAATGGGAAATTCCATTTTATAAAATATATGCATGTTATGGTGCATATATCTAAAATAAGTAACCAATTAGAATTCTTTACATCTTAGTAAAAAAATAATGAATATGGTCAATTCCCTAAGGGTGATATCCATGAGTATCCCAAGATCTCGCTCAATCATTTTCTCTTAACTCTCATGTACTAAAAAACAACAACAATCAATTTCTAAGGTCATTTAAACACGGATAGTCTATTTGGGTACCCCAATTCAATGGTGACACCAATTGGGTGTGAGATATAAATCCCAGTAGGTAGAGATGTCTAGTTTCTAAATCAATCTATAATGTTAATTAAAATTAAATATACATGAATTATATTAATGTTAAAAAAATATAATTGAATAAATAACCAATAAACCATATAGTTCAAAAGGTAAACCTGATGATGACACCTGCTTCAGCAGTAGCCAGAATAAGAGTCTGAACTGTAACAATATATATATAAATAATGTATAATGAATTATTTGTCTCACTGTTTAATATTATTTATTTAGAAACAAAAAAATAGAATGATACCATTATTATATTTCACCAATTTGAATGATGTTGTAATTCAATAACTCATACACACATGAATGTCCATGTTATCCTTCCATGCTCACACACCCTTGAATTTCAATGTTACAATTCCATACTCACACAACCATCAATGTCCTTGCTACCATTCTATACTCACACATCATGAATTTCCATGTTACCATTACATACTCATTCATCCATTATTTCCATGTTACCATTCCATATTTGCACACCCATGAATTTCCATGTTAAAATTCCATACTCGAACAACAAGAATGTCCGTGTTATAATTCCATACTCACACAACTTTGAATTTTAATGTTACCATTCCTACTCATGAACCCATGATTTTCATGTTATTATTCTACTCTCATGCACCCTTGAATGAATATGAAAACATTCACCGCTTCATTATATAATTAATTAATAAATTAATTATCATTGTAAATCTCATTAGAAATTCTACAATTTGTTAAACAAAAAAAGTCATTTAGTTAACTCAACAATTAACTTATCTCAGAAATTACTCTAGTTAAGTCATAAATTAACATGTCAAAATATATACACTAGTTAATTAAACAATTAACTATTCAAAAGGTAACCATATCAACACCACATAGTTAATTCATAAATTAATTATCTCCAAGAAACCATCTTTATTTCCCATAATAAATTCATAAATTAATTATCTCTGTTCAGTTCCAAAAAAAAATCTCCTAATTAATCCCCTGATAACTTATTTATATTAAAATGTCATAAACAATAATTAATTCATAATTAACTATCTCATCTTAACCAATTTAATATCTCATAATTAATCCCCCAAGAATTATTATCTCAAAGCACATAATTAATTCATAATTATTTATATCATCTTAAAAAATTTAGTATCTCATAATTAATCCCCCAATAATTATTATTTCATAGAACATAATTAATTAATAATTAATAATCTAATTAAAAACCTAAAAACATAAAATTAATTCTTAATTAATCATCTCATTCCCCCAATAAATAACTTAATCAATAATTTCAATCAACTTCATAAAAATAAATAAATCATAAAAACTGTAACTTTCTAATTTCTCAAAGTTTAGAACACTACCTCAACGAATGTGGTTAAGAAAAAGCATCCTAAATCAAATGTGACCAACTCAAGCATAACAAATTCCATTTTAATGTGTCAAAATAATTGGTATTGATCGCCACACCTTAGAACTACAACTGGGACTCACAATTAGTGCAGCGGGGACTAACACACACAAAACAAAATCAAACACAACCCCATTAAACCATAAGAACCGAATTCATATGGTTAAAAAACATGTATTTAGTATATATCATTACCTTACTATGAAAAAAATGAACCATAACAATATGATTTACTTCACCTTCACTGGTGGTCATCGAAATATGGACCAACGGGTCCCAAGACATCATTTGCACCAACTAGAATCAAAAGAAACGAAGAAACAGAATCAATACTGAACCTTTGGATTTTGGACTAAAAGAGACCGGGTGAAGGATATCTGAGATGGATGATGCTCGTAACGAAACTAATGAAGATCGACTGACATTTCTGAGATGAATTACATTTGTGAAGGAACCAGATGGAGATCGTCAGGCGAAAATGAACCGGGAGGAGTGGTTGTGCAGCACCAATGGGTGTGTTGTAGAAAATGGATAGTTGAAACAACTGATGTGAAAAATAAATTCATGTAGAAGAACTCACCTCTATAGGATAGACAACTTTCTTGAAAAGACCAACATGATCCGGCAAGGTGATCGGGAGAAATGGGGTTGGGTGGTGCACCACCCATGTGATAGCCGAAGGGGGGGGGGGCACCTCACCCGGGCTATTCGACTCTCCCTATTTATATAACATCTATTAATTGTACGATTTAATGCTATAATAAAAAAATAACACCCATATTATTATTATAATAATTATCATTTATTTAAAATTAATCTTTGATAAACCCAAAACTCTCCATTTACAAATCATTTACCCCAAATTTAATTAAATTCATTTCAACCTAATTTAACTAAATAAATTATCCAACTCATGAGGTTTATTTAATTAAATTATCTCAACCCTAATTTAATTAAATAATAACCCCCATTTTGCAATGAATAATAAATTTTTTCTTAATCATGAATTAAATCAAATAAAACCTCCATTTCACATTAATAAATTAAATTCCTCTTTACCTTGAACTTAATTAAATGAAATCCCAACTCCTCATTTACATTACATTTTTTTAAATTCCTCTCATCTCAATTTAATTAAATAAATTCTCCATCTAAATTTCATTCAATTTAATTCCCCAAACTTTAATTTAAATCAAAGAACCCCCTAAAATAATTTAATTAAATTCCTTTCAACCATGACATTAATTAAATTAATTTATCCTGAAACTGAAAATTGGGTAGACCGCATGGTTTTACATGCATGGTATTACATTCTTTATGCAGATCATGGGTCCACTACTAGACACCCAATTTTTTATGCATTACAGACCTCCACGATTGGACTAACCATGCACATCCCATGTAAACATATGTGCCTAGTCCAGTTCTCCCCAAAACGTGTCGTGGCATCAGGGTAACTCATCAAGCCTTTACCCAAGCCAATTATGAAAACATTAAAATATCCCAAATCTCAAAAATTCATTCTAAAGGATGGTTTTTACAACCAAAAAAGGCATTAAATGAAAACGTACCAAGACATATGTATTTGAGCTCAGTCCAACAAACATGTGATTCTACAAACTACCACCATAAAAATTCCTCACCCATAAGAAGCCATCGAGAATTACTGTTACATCAACCATCCAACCCTGATCAAGAAGTATTATTTGAAATATCTGTTTTCATTACAAAATTACAAAAACATCTTTAAAAATTTTATAACCCCAATTTACATTTATTTCCTTGAAACGCATTGTCATCCCATAAAAACCATACCCAGCATTATACTTTAGGTGTGCCTTAAAAATGATTTCAACACCTATCGCATGTATATGAATGTCCCTACCCAAATTTTAGTGACCTTCCCACGACATTCTATTGTAAGACTACATTCAGGCTATCATTCCCCTGAACCAATAAAGGCATATCCCAAAAAACCAAACATCCCAAAAACAACCAAGATATCTACCACTTATCGAGCACAATGACTTATAGAACATTGAAATGGCATAAGACCAATGATATATTTGTGCCTCTATGAGGAGGTGAAAATTGTTGATATTCTCGTCTCAACCAGAAGAGCACACTATGTTTAAAACCAAGCCACCATCAAGGCCGAGCAAACTATAACCGGTCAAATCATTATGAAAAACATGGATTCACTAACTAATGCGACATCAACCAAAACTCAATGACAATTCCACCCAAGGAATTCATGGTCATTCAAATTATACCATTGAAACACTTCATAAATCAAATGGAATTTCCAAATAAATTGAAAAATGAAAACCTTATCAAGTCATACTTCCAAGAAAGCACCGACATGTTTACCGAAACTGATGTTACACAACCAACAATGAGATTTTCCATAACATGGGATGAAAAGGCAATATGGTCACATGAATTTTATTTCAGAAACACATTAATCACATGCGTAATGTTCCCAGAACCACGATAACCACATCATCAGGCCTCATGAAATCCAAATTTTAAACTGACTGACATGTAAAAACACCAAGTCCCAAAATTCCACCCATGTAGTGGGATGCACATTCCTTAATACCCCAACCACTTTAGATTTGAGTTAACCAAGTGACTTATTTAACAGAATAATATTTCAAATGTAGGTATAACTTACTAAACAAATCATTCCCCATTTATTATTCACATATCAACAATAAATATACAGGGACCACCCATATGATCAAGGGTGTCATTATTTAAAACCAAGAAAAGAACTTCTATTAACAATGACACCGAAATGGTACCAACTTCAAAAAGAACATAATGGAAAAAATAAATCTCATCTCTAATGTTTCTACCTACCATATGATCATCCCTTAAAAAGAATACTCATCGACCATATCTCTAGGTCATGCAAAAAAATTCACTAGGCATAAAATCCCCTCATTGTTTTTTCAATTCCATTAAAACATTTCAATATTTTAAACATTTTAATGAATTTTTAATAAACCCACATGTATCATTTTACAAAGAGGTACTAGGTTTTCAATCATCTCCCAATAGAAAAAATAGGAAAGCTATAAGAAAATTACAATTTAAAATTTTAACATTCAGCATCATTTCATTTTAAAAATTTCATGTATCATATTAATTACTTTTAATCAGATGATAACATCTGAGGTTCCCATTTATTTAATATGGATTCTTTAAAATGAAACCCCACAACTGATAGGAGTTCCCATGTACCAATACATAATGTTCCTTTAAACATCATATGTGGAATTTTCCTCCTACCTAATCAATTGAATTTTCATTAATCATTTAAAGCTTAGTATCCACTTACACATAAAATTATATCTAACATGTAATGAAAAATAGTATGAAACATTCATTCTATAACACATAATCAGGGCATAACAACAAAGAATGTAATATCAAAGAAATAGTGGAATATTATCAACCATGCATGATAAAAATATCATTGACACATGCTATATAAAGAGGCATGCTATGGAAGATCAAAACATGTCATTCAACCCAAGGTCTAAATTCGAAATTAACATGCATTATACTAATGAAGCTAAATGGAATTTTAAATTCATGGCGTTAAATATCTAACTACCAAGGATGATGTATGTAACAAAACATTATCTCTATATCAGTCTAGGTACCATTTCTGAAATTCTCAAAATCAATAAGGAGAAGAAAATACAACATCCACTAAAAGTGAAAACATATCAACTATATCCTTGAATAGTATAAACATCAACTCCCATTTATGGACACATGGTCATTCTCCATTCATGGGGTGATAAGTTTTAATCATGGATAATGAATGGGTAACAAAATATTCATAGTATCCTATCTTCCTGCCCAAAATAGAAAGAAAATGGAAAAAAGATGGAACATAACCTGCCTCTAATACCACTTTATAACATCCCGAACCAGCTTACCATCGAATTGATAGTCGGACCAGTCGCCACATGACATCAAGTGTGCCACCCCATACACCAGTGGCTACCTAATAGTAGTGGGGGTGTATGGATAGTTAGTGGGGAGACTATACCCTCATAGCAGAGTTTGCACAAATGTATAATAATATATAAATAGATGACAACAATGGATGTATTATAAAGAAATAACCAATGCATAGAAAATTAAATTGTAATATCTAATCAATAAATAAAATGGACAACACTAGTTAATACATTTTTTTCATGTCATTGTGGTACATATCTGAAACCATTAAACATATTCTCATTCATTACATATCATAATAGAAATAATTAAATTTCAGAATTCCCCATGTGCAATATCCATGACCATCCCAAGCTCCCACATGGTATGTTGCTCTAAACTCTTAGGTCCATGAAAACAAAAACAAGTAATGTCCACAGTATTTTAACACGTAGAGTCTACTTAGGAACCCCAATGCAATATAAACCTGAATTGGGTGTGAGATATAAATCCCAGTAGGCTAGTACCACCTATTTGTAGCTCAATGTAAAAAATGATATAAAATTAAATAGTGTGCATGTATATTAAGTCAATAAAATAATGCAATAAATAACAAACAACCCATACATGATGCAAAGAGACACTAGACGGCGGTACATACTTTGGATCATAGCTGAAAAAAGAGACTAAATTGTAAATATATGTGTATATATATAATTTATAATGATCTATTTATGTAATTATTTAATATTATTTGTTTTACCAAACAAGGGAAATGAGCATGTTAAAATTATTATATTTTACCAATTTTAATGTTGTTTTCGATCCATAACTCACACAAAATTTAATGTTTAATTAATCATTCCATGATCATGCACACATGAACATCCATGTTACCATTCCATACTCATGCACCCATTAATTTCCATTTTACCATTCTATACTCATGCACCTTGAATTTTCATGTTAAAAATCCATTATTACGCACCCATGAATGTCCATTTTAAAATTTAGAACTCACATACCCATGAATATACATGATACCATTCCATTCTCACACCCCAAAAAGGTCCTTGTTACCATTCCATTCGCATGCACCATAGAATGTATATGTTACCATTCCATACTCATGCACCCATGATGGTTCATGTTACCATTTCATAATCATGCACCAATGAATCTTTATGTTACAATTTAATGCTTCATGATATAATAAATTAATCTATTAATTATCATTACCAATCTTATTACTAATCTTCCAATTAGTAATATCATTCACTTAACATTTAAATGGATGATAAAGTTTATCATATATTAATTTTTCAAGAATCAACATTGAGTCATGATAATTTTATATATCAATTATTTAAATGAATATATCAATCCAATTAATTCGGTGATGATTAGCAGATTACACCAAGAAATGGAGTTGGTAATCAGAATGTACGCAAGCGCAATGCATTAATTTGTTGTAGGATGGATAAAATACGTAACATGGTTATAAAATATTTATAATGAAAAATAATTATATATATTTTATAGTATATAATATTTAACCCTAATAATATCACATAATGATGATACAGATGAAGTAATTAAAATGAATGAATTAAAAAAATGATATCCTCTTATTCAGTGACCATCCTTTAGATTTCATCTTAAGGGATCTATGGTAGTTTTTTTGTAAAGAAAAAAATGATAAATATTGGATAATGATTTTGGGATGATAAAATGTCATATTATGGTGGAGATAGTACACTCGAATTGGGTTGAGGATGTGAGGGATATGGTTCCCTTATATAATTGTGGTGATGGGTACATTCAGAAATTCTCCAATTACTAAAAAAGTATAAGTGAATTCTAGAGAAAAATATTTGAAATTTCCTATTAATAAAAAAGGAATAATATTTTAGATCACAAATTATGTTGTTTTTGTTATTTAATATTTCTTGCGTTTTTAATATAACTTCATAATATATTACCAGAAAAGATCTGTCACAGACAAGCCCCAGGCCATTAATTTAAATAAAAGAAAAGAACAACAGGAAAATATCACAAGATAGAAAAGACAACTACAGGTCATAAAAATTATACATGACAAAATCTCCATGATCAATTGCTTCATTTGTAGTAGTCGATTCTCATTCTGAAATTTCATAGTGCTTCAATATCATGGAATACTTCTTTTTGAGATTCAACATCTCCAATGATACCAACTCTTTTAAATAATTTATAACTGTTTTCAAACCAAGGACAACCCTGGATTCTTTCTCGATATAATACTTCATAGACATCAGCTTTAACAGGATGGAATAGTCTTTCCTCGTCATTTTTCTTGGTGGTGTAGTCATAGCTGCATCATTCCCAGACACATTTTTCATCCCACTCTGAACAGTGTCATTGTATGAGGGTATAACCATGCCACTAACATTTTATTTTTCACTATAAGAGATTTACCCCATTTTCCAGGGATATTCACCTCCTGAAAAACATCATTCACTACTCATTCCTGCTGAAATTGAGTATTATTATCAATCATGGCTAAATAGTGGGGGTGTTCCACAAATCACTACCACAAAATAGGGCATGGGAAGCGCTGCCCTTTATCTGCACTAAAAAGAAAGCACTGATAAAGGTGTATGCCTTTATCAGCTCTATCTAAAATCATTGATAAAGGTAGATCATTATCAATGCTAAAAAGCGCTGATAAATGAATGTTTTATCAGCACTTTTATTTTAGCATGGATAAAACATACCTTTATCAGTGCTTTTAACGAGCACTGATAAAGGTTCTGTCGGTTTTTATTTAATAACCCTAACAGGTCATCCTCGCTTACACGTGGTCAAGCTCTCGCAGAAGCTGAACCAGGCCCCTCGTCGCGCGACCTTGTCCTCCTCCTCCTCTTCCTCCTCGTCCTCCTCCTTCTCCGCCACTGCCGCCGCCTCCGCCCCCACTCCCGCTACCATGACCGACACTCCCTCTGCCGCCTCCACCCTCGCTGCAGTGACCGCCGCCGCCTCTTCCACTGCCACCGCCTCCGCCTCTGCCGCCGCTACCGGCTCCACCCTTGCTGCCACGACCACCGCCTCCATGTCCTCCTCCTCCTCGTGCTCTCAAGGTGGGATGTGAGTTCCATGGATGGTATTCCCCAGGTATATTATTAATATATTGTGTGTGTGAGGAACAAATAGTGAATATAGATGTGACATAGGAATGATACCATATCATGAGCCTAATTCCAGTAAGGATATCCATAATAGATAGTGTGGTCTTAATTTGATTATGATTATGTCTAGGGATGTGATTCATAATTAGTGATGAGTGTCGAGGATGATGCATGTTGGTCAACTTCATTTATAAATTGTTTATCTTCATCAGTGCCTTGTACTTTCACCCATGAATTTGAAGGTGAGTATGCGTACACAATAGTTGACCTTCTAAGAGTTGAGTTTTTGGAAGAGTATAAGAGTCATTAAGCAATGAAGATCATTAGTGTGTTGGAGAAAATGTGGTTACTACAAACAATGTGGCAATCGGCTTGTGCAATGCAGACTAAGTTACAAATTGCAGGTATTGTACTTTATTTTTTTCTGGAGGGTTTCAGTGTAAATGCATTTTCGAATGATCATTGTTATTCATTGTCTTTTAGGTTTTTTTGATAGCCGAGGGGAAAGGGTGGGGTCTGAAGACATTGGAGGATATGACGAAGGGTGACATTATGGGAAATTACATCCTATATTTTTGCAACATTTCTATAGTATCTAACATCTAACCAAATGGTTTCTTTTCCCTTCAAGCTCCCCGAACCCCAATGGTGATCGGGCTTCAGGGATCTTGAAGGGAAAAGAGGCCATTTCTCCAACATATTAATATACAAAATCACCATTCGACATATCCTCCAATGTCTGCAGACCCCACCCTTTCCCCTTGGCTGTCAAAAGAACCTAAAAGAAAATTAATAGGAATGATCATTCCAAAATGAATTTACACTGAAAGCCTCCAGTATTAAATAATGTACAATACCTACAAGTTGAAACTTAGGCCGCATTGTACTACCCTATTTCCACATTAAATATAGATAACGCATTTTCTCCAACACTCTAATGATCTTCATTTCTTCATGTCTCTTATACTCTTCCAGAAACTCTTCTCTAAGAAGGTCAACTATCATGTATGCATACTCACCTTCATATTCATGGGTGCAAGTACAAGGCACAAATGAAGATAAAAATTTTCGAAAAGAAGTCGACCAATGTAAGTATTTAATGGCACCTTTATGCTTTGTAGCATGTTTTTTTGTACATTATTTATTTGTATATGTGACCGACATACTAGGTGATATGTTTTGTATTATGGGTTTATCAGGAGTCTGTATGATTTCCTGTTACCACATTTCATATTAAATAGCATGTTATAATTATATATTTATTGTACCCTAATGGATCAAATAGTCAGGCATATTGTAGATGTTTCTAGAATGTTGTTGGATTATTTTTCCCCAATGGTAGTACATTTTTAGGATGTTTTCACTGATGAGGTATAAAACATACTTCTTAATAAAGATATAAATATTATAATCTAGTTAGTTTTGGGAGAAAATTCAGTTTCTATCACAATTTAAAAAATAACACCAAAAGAGCATCAGTTGTTTGAATTAAAATTTGATGATATAGAATATAATGGTTTCATATGGCATAATAAATTTCCATGGAGTTTTATAGTTCTCTAAAATAGATGGTTGATTGGTATTTATTCTTTTGATGGACTATTGGAGATTGAACCTGATGAGAGTCATGAATATGTATCCTCATCCATGCATTGATAGTCACATTGATCATTTATGAGGTTCTATGATCTTCTTCAAGATAGATTTGTCATTAAGATACCATTAGATGAGTTGGACATCGACGGACCTACCACAGACTGCTTTTAGGAGTAGTTATGGCCTGTATGATTTTTTAGCGATGATTTTTGGTTTAACTAATGCATTGGTTGTATTAAGGGACATAATGAATATGATATTTCATCCTTTTCAGGATCAGTTTTTAGTATTTTTTTCAATTAAATATTAGTGTACTCCCAACCCATAGTTGATCTTGACCAACATCTTATCATCACCTTGATTACATTGAGATAACATCATATTTATTACTGTTTTCTCCTGTTACTCATTGGTTTCCTATTGTTCGCATGTCATGTATTTTTTAAGGCATCATTCAGTCTTTGTAAGACTATCTTGGAATAAATTTGATATATGGAAGATTAAATCTGGTATCTTATACATACACGATGTTCACCCTACTGGAAACACATTGTATATGGATTTCACGTGTGTTTAAAGGCATTTGTACCATGATTTGTTTTTATAAAACCCAAATAATGCTACCTGATTAATTAAAACATAATATTAGGAATGTTCTCGAGATCGAACGCATAAAGATGATGATTATGAATACAGAATGGATGAATTCCAATCGGTTGACAACAGAGTATGAAGATGGCGTGAAAGAGTTTATCAAGTTTGCAGAAGATCTTGCATGTGACCCTTCTCAAATCATTTGTCCATGTTTATTCTATTGTTATTCAATAAAACTTAGTCCAGAGGAGTTGGAAGAACAAGTGATCTGTCACGGAATAGATTGAAGTTATATATGTTGGAATAAACACGGGGAAAAAACAAATGTATGTAGTGACTCAGAGAACATGACCTTTTATATATCATCTGATATGATTAGAAGCATGAACAGTGAAGACGATCGTATGGAGGGTGTGGTTATAGATGTGAACGATGATGAAGATCGTAATGAGGAAATGATAAGGATAGTTGAAGATGAACTTCATGATTGCCAAAAATTTTTGAGAAGTTAAAGAGTTTTGCAAAAACGCCATTGTATGTGGGTTTCACTAAATATACAGCACTGCCAGCCGTATTGAAGCTGTATAATTTGAAAGCAGGCAACGGGAGGAGTGACGCCAGTTTTACGGAACTAATTGCTCTCCTGAATGACATGCTCCCAGAAGATAATGAACTCCCAATCTGAACATATGATGCCAAACGAATGCTACGATCGATTTGTATGATCTCTGAAAGAAGACATGTTTTACCGAATGACTGTATATTGTTTTGCAAGGACCAAAAATCACATAAATAATTCCCAAAGTGTGGTGATTCCCTTTACAAGAAAGATGATTCTAGTCCTACAAAATTTGTATGGTACATTCCAATCATTCCTAGGTTTAGACGCCTATATGGAAGTGAGGAGACTACAGGACAATTGACATGGTATGCAGATACAAGAATTCATGATGGGAAACTATGTCACCCTACAGACTCTCCTCAGTTGAAGAGAATTGATCACGAGTATCCTGAATTTGGGAACGAGCCGATAAACCTTCGTCTGGGGTTATCTACAGATGGGATGAATCCTTTTGGTTTTCAAAGCAGCAGTCACATTACATGGCTGGTTATGTTGGTAAATTATAATTTACCACCGTGGTTATGCATGAAACAAAAATACATCATGTTATTTATGATTATATCAGGACCAAAAAAACCAGGTAATGATATTGATGTTTATTTGGCCCCATTGATCAAGGATTTGAAAATATTGTACGATTAAGGTGTTACGATGTATGATGCTTACAAAAATGAACAATTCACTTTGAAATCCATGTTGTACGAGATGATAAATGACTTTCCTGCTTGTTGAAATTTTTCAGGTATAGCATTAAAGGAACTCAAGGGTGTCCCATTTGCGAACAAGGTACACAATCAATTAGGTTGAAACACTCATCGAAAATCGTGTTTCTAGGACATCACAGATTTCTACCCCGATGACATAAGTTCCAATCTTGGACGACATCATTCGACGGAAGTTCCGAGGAACGTACAACACCGTCTCCACTAACAGGTGGTCAATTTTTTGAGAAAGTGAAATATTTGTACAGTTCTTTTGGTAAACCATTTTCGAAAAACCATACTGTAATGGCTCGGACCTCTCCGGTCGATTACTTTGTAAAAATGTTTTTTTATGTGGTCAATGCGGCGAACAACAAAAATAATAATTATTATTAATAATAAATGGTGACGTGTTAATAAATTTTATTTGGGGTTTTGTTATAAGTGTTATACTAAATAATTATAATAATAATGTTGGTTGTTTTTTTGATAGATCTGGTAATAATGATTTAATGAGAATTATGTTTTGAATTAAATGCAATGAGATTTGAGATATGAGAATAAATTAAAGATGTTATGATAATTGTGTAAAAATAAATAAATAAAGGTTTAAAATAAATTTGGGGCGTGCCACAAGGAGAGAGAAGCTGAAAAAAATATAATAATATGAAATAAAAGGGGAGGCGCACCAAAAAAATAAATATTGGAGAGAGAAAATAAAATTTATTGAAAAATAAATATAAGAGAGAGGCGCCAATTTTTGTGGGAGAGAATCTTGGGAGAAAGAATTAATAATGATTGGATAGAGGGAGGAGTTATAAGATATTAATGGGAATAAAATTAAGTGTGAAATAAATAGTAAAAGAGATAATTGGTGATGAATTTCCAGCGTGAAAAATGACAAATGGTGATTGATTGGAGTTAGAGAAATAAATAAATAAATAAATAATAAAATATTGTTATCATTTTTTTGATAATAAAACACTTTTTTCACAATAACTTCTTCGTGCGACCTCGGTTTCACGAACCGTCCGTGGCAGTGTGACCCTGACTACGAGACGAAAATTATGAGTCCAATATTGGATGTCTTTTTCGGGTTTTCGGATTGGGTACCCGAAACGCTCATGAATTAATAGATTTAA
Source organism: Viscum album (assembly GCA_963277665.1). NCBI lineage: Eukaryota > Viridiplantae > Streptophyta > Magnoliopsida > Santalales > Viscaceae > Viscum > Viscum album. The sequence goes on from OY728126.1 coordinate 651,594,528, forward strand.
TATTGTTATTTTACGGGATCTTGTATCCAACGTATCTCCATCATACGGTATCAGATTGACGATCCGTCAGCGACAGCGTAACCCTGAAATTATGACGGTCATTTTAAGACCATTAATGAGCTACTTTTATGACTCATGCCTCAGGTCAACGAAACACCACATATTGATAGGATTATCATTATTATTAAAATGCGTGGAAACTGCGTGACGTGTTGTGTGTTAACCAATCAAAAAATGTAACGTATGTACAGTCACATCGTGTATTCATTAATGCACGCTGAATACGGATTTACCTATTCGTTGCCTATATAAGAACGAGGTCATGTTTTATCTTCAATATCGATCGCTTCTTTGTCGCACGACGACGCTCTTGGACAATCGAGAAGTATTCCTCCTCTAACTTCTTTGTCCGAGCTCTGAATTACGATCCGTCAGCGGCCATAGGATCGTAGCGACGAGATGAAGGTTCTAAGCCCAGACTTTTCACCTTTCCTTCCGGCCTTACTTCTCCAGCTTCCATCCTAGGAGGCATTTTTCGGGTTTGGCGAAGGCGGAGGACACCGAAGGACGTCGTCGGAAGCGACGTGATCGGGACCTTTTGAGGTAGGGGTTTACCTTCGTCTCTCTATATGGTGCAACATGTGGGGTGGGATATTTTTCTTTTGTTCCATGGGATGAATTTGAACTTTAAATAAAGATAATAACCGGATAAAGAAGGGTTTGGGGTTTTGTGCTGTTTCTATTGCCTTCCAGTTTCTTTATCTTCTGATTGTGATTTTGGATTGAAAGGCCTTTGCCTACTGAAAATCAAGTCCGTTGGTGGCCTTTGCGTGCGCAATTGATATCTGAATTGTTTGTGGTTGGTTTTGTTAAAACATGGAAAATGGATAAGCACGTAAAGACTGGTTGATTAAATGAGAATGATAACCTTGTGTGATCACCCCGGTTGAACAAAATTGGAAAAATGAACATGTTGGTGGTTTGGTTGTTTTGTGGGAAATGTTTTTGTAAACGATGGGGTTGAAATGGGAAGTGGTTGGTTGTGGAAAATGCCTTTATTTATGAATAGTGTTTTGATTATGAAAAGTTTTTTGGATGTAAATGGTGTTTTCAAATGCAGAAATGTTTTGTGTGTGGAAAGGGTTTTATGTGTGGAACTTTGAAATAAATGAATGATGGAATGTTGTATGGTTGTGATAATCTTTTGTAAATGAAATGGCATGTGGTTTCTTGCGTTTTACCTAACCTTGGTTGTGGATGGAAGGGATATGTTTGTGAAAGGTTTTGTCTGGATAATAGTTTCCCAGTAGTAATAATTTGTTAAACCATTGCATGAAACATGAAAACCTAAATGGGGTTGGGGGATTATTGTTTGGTTGTTGATGCATGCTTCGTGGTAGCATTGCTGAGGCACATGCTCAGTTCCTCTTTTTAAGAAGCCATAGGTTGGGCTGTGTGTTTGGTATATGTATATATATAATTGTATCTTTGTGTTTTGTCGCACCACACCCATGTCAAGCACCTAGTGCCGAACACTCCCATTTTATGGGAGAGGGTGTCCCCCCTTAGTTACTAGCTCCTTCCTGCTCCTTCTTCCATAGGCTATGATGGCTTGAGGTGACCTTACACCCAAGACTCATCGGGTAGGTCTCGGAGGCTGTGATGGTTTGAGGCGACCTTTAGCCCAAGACTCTTCGGGCAGGCTTACCGTTCCCAAGAACCTTCGGGTTGAGGCCCAGGTGTCTGCGGGCGGGTTAGTGGTTGTGGCCCAGGTGTGTGCGGGCGAGATGCGTGGTTGTGAGGCCCAGGTGAGTGCGGGCGGGATGCGTGGTTTGGCCCAGGTGTGTGCGGGCGGGAAGAGTGTGGTAGCGTCAGGACGTTTGCCGTTAGGAAGAGCAGCATCTAATTAAGAGGGAAATGGTGCGGGGTACCCAATACTTTTGTTCTATATATATACTAAACTTGTTTGTGTTACTTGGTGAGTGTGACCAGTGAGGCTGGGTGGACAGTTTTTCCTTGTTAGTTTCTGGTTCTTCTGTTTTCTCACGGGACCTTAGGGTGTCTCCCCACTTGTGCACGAGATCTTTAGGTTCTCTACTGAGTATACTTGTATGCTCACCCTATGTTGTTTCAGGTTTTCAGGAGGACTACCAGGGTTGTGCGGGACACTACTAGTCAGGAAGTGGGAGCTGTGCAGTTGCTGTTTTCTTGTTTTTCTTTTGGTACTGTACTCACTTGTAATTTAAGCTTATTTGTACCTGTACCTGTTTCAGTATATTTATAAATGCATATAGGACTGGTTTGGGTTTCTTTTCAGCACCTTTGTTCTTTTTCCTTTTTGTTGGTTGACTTTTCCTATTTCCGGTCCTAACTATAAAAAGGGTAATGCCTCCCATGATTGAAAAAAAATAAACTCATACCCTTGGTGCTAGTCTCCACCCCGGGGCCTACTGGAGGCGGGACTCGGGGGTCATTATCTCCCTTTCACCATTGCCAGCTCAGGAGGGGCATCTTTGATGGAAGGGGGTCGTGACAGAATGGTATCAGAGGAATGGTTGAGAGATAGGATGGAGTCTGGAGTTAGGCACAGTGAGGATTGCATGAGATGGTAGGGAAATAATGTTAGCTGATCATGGTGTGTGACATAGGCCAGGGAAGACTGGCTAGGACATGGAATTTTAGGCCCCCCCGTGATCCGATGCAAGGACTCTGAGCCTACCGAACAACCATGTGAGGCTACATTGATTTTAGGGTAGAAACCCTAGGAAAGGTACATGCATCATCATGTTTGTGTTTTACATTATTTGGGGCGTTCTGGGAATAAAGTAAAATGATAAAATGAACCCTTAAGAAATCTCCTTACTACTCGGGTTTAGGTTTTCCTTGTTTACCGTACAACTATGGCACCTGGACGGCGTTCCAAGGTGGCTCAGGCGGCCGAGGCCCAGCAGGTTCAGGCGATCGATCAACTGAGGATCGATCGAGAGGAGGAAGATAGCCAGTGGCAGAAGACCCTCCGTTCTTTCCAGCGTCAGACTCTCAAGAAGTACGAGGGAAGTACTTCGGACCTGGAGATGGAGGGGTGGCTTGAAGAGCTAGGGATTGCTTTTACCTTGATCCGTGCTCCGAAGGAGTACTGGGTCCCCCTAGCGGTCAGTCAGCTGAGAGGCGCGACGCGCCAATGGTGGATGCTCTACCTCGGGGAGAGGAAGGAGGCAGAGATTCCATGGGCTGACTTCGAAAAGGAGTTCCGAGAGGAATTCCTTTCTTATTTGATCAAGGAGGAAAAGTGTCAGGAGTTGCTCTCCCTTCAGCAGGGGAGTATGACTGTTCGAGAGTTGGGAATTAAGTTCAAGAATCTCCTACACTTTTCTCCCGAACTCTTTCCGGATGAAGAGTCTCAGGCGAGACGTTTGGAAGAGGCGCTTCGTCCTTCGCTCCAGTATGATGTCACCCCCTTCACCCTTCCGACATACTTAGCCGTACAGAAGAATGTAGAAGTTGTAGAGAGGATGCACTTGCAGGGAGGTGCACCCTGAGAAGGGATCCAGGCGGGTCCGTCGAAGGGGAAGGCAGTCAGTAGCAGACCTCCTGCAACCGGACCTTCCAGGTTCAGGCCGGTGGGGAGTAGGCCCCAGCGGTTCCAGTTCAGGTATTCAGGCCCTCGTCCTTCCTTCTGGAGTCTGGACTGAAGTTTTTTTCTTGTGGAGGTTTCAGGCACGTCCGGAGTCAGTGCCCGACCAGAGCTTAGCACAGTGGAGGTGGTCAGGATCAGTACCCGCCTCAGCAGCAGTTGCCGTCGAGGCCCTTTCAGCAGCAGCAGGGCCCTCCGAGGGTAGACCCTGTAGGAGGAGGCCGATCTCAGGTTGCTCCTTAGGGACCTCGACCAGGGCGTGGTCGGGGAGGCGGTCGACATTAGAGAGGCAGAGGATATGGGCATGGAATGTTGTACGCAGCAGAGTTGGCAGCTCCAGCAGGACCAGAGGTGGTACGAGGTACGATCTGTTTGTTCAGCACTCTTGTTTCTACCTTGTTCGATTCAGGAGCTTCGCACTCTTTTGTTGCACCCAGTCTAGCCCATGATTTGGGTCTAGACGTAGAGAGACTTTCTATACCCCTGGTACTGATTACGCCTGTTGGAGGTCAGACCCGGTTGTCTTGTGTTTGTCGGGGATGCGAGCTGACGTTGGGACCACATCGGTCCATTGGAGATCTTCTTTTGCTACATATGCAGCCATACAACGTCATCTTAGTCATCGACTGGCTGTTCTATGTTAGTGCTGTCATCGACTGCTTCCGGAGAAGAGTCGTGTTCTCCGATATGGATGGACAGCGTGTGACTTTTGTTGGCGAGAGAAGCTATCAGGTGGGAAGCCGGCATGTGAAGCCTCTCTTTTCTTTGTTGGGTGGGATATCAGCGGTTCCAGCTGATACGGAGATGATGAATGCTCCAGAAGTTGTTGGGGATTTCCTCGATGTCTTTCCCGAGGAGGTTGTGACTCTACCCCCTCGACGTGATGTTGAGTTTGGGATAGACTTACAGCCAGGTGCCCGTCCGATCTCGATGGCTCCTTATCGAATGGCACCTTCAGAGTTGCGGGAGTTGCGGATTCAGATTGACGACCTGATGGAGAAGGGTTTCGTTCGACCCAGTGTGTCGCCATGGGGTGCTCTGGTTCTGTTTGTGAAAAAGGCGGATGGTGGTCTCAGGCTATGCATAGACTACCGGAGGCTGAATCAGGTAACAGTCAAGAACCATTACCCCTTTCCGAGAATAGATGATCTCTTCGACCAGCTGAGGGGAGCATGTTAGTTTTCTAAGATTGATCTGCGGTCGGGATATCATCAGCTGAGGGTAAAAGATAGTGATATCCCAAAGACAGATTTCAGGTGCAGGTATGGGCACTTCGATTTTGTAGTGATACCGTTTGGGGTTACGAATGCACCAGCTGTGTTCATGGGTCTTATGAACATTGTCTTCCGAGAGTTCTACGACCAGTTCTTCGTTGTGTTCATCGATGACATCTTGATCTACTCAAGATCAAAGGAGGAGCACGTTGAGCATCTCAGGGCTGTCTTGGAAGTCCTTCGGCACCATCATCATTATGGAAAGTTGTCAAAATGTTAGTTCTTGACGTAAGAAGTACACTTCCTTGGGAACGTGGTGTCTCAGCATGGAGTGTCAGTGGACCCGTCGAAGGTAGAAGAAGTAGTTTCTTGGACAGCACCCAAGAGCATGGCAGAAGTTCGTAGTTTCCTAGGGTTGGCTGGATACTATCGGAGGTTCGTCTCGGACTTCTCTCGAGTTGCTGCTCCGTTGATAGCTTTGACTAGGAAGAATCAGGTCTTCCTGTGGAATGAGCAGTGCCAGGAAGCTTTCGACTACCTGAAGAAGAAGTTGGTTAGTGCTCCCATCCTTAGGTTGCCAGAGGAAGGATCCTTGTATGAGGTGTTTTGTGATGCCTATGTCCTTGGCTTGGGATGTGTGCTGATGCAGAAGAAGGGTGTGATCTGCTATGGGTCTAGGCAGTTACTTCCTCACGAGCGGAACTATGCCACCCATGACTTGGAGCTTGCAGCAGTAGTGTTCGCATTGAAGCTGTGGCGACATTACCTCTTTGGGGAGCGCTTTTTGGTCTTCACCGATCACAAGATCTTGCGCTATATCTTCTCCCAGCGTGACTTGAACTTGCGACAGCGGAGATGGGTCGAGTTTCTCCAAGACTACGACTTTGAGATCTCGAACACTGAAGGTAAGGGAAACGTTGTGGCTGATGCCCTGAGCAGGAAGCCGCATCAGGAAGTGGTTCGGGAATCTGCTGATGCTTGGAAGGCGATGGGGGAGTTGACTGCCTTGCACTTGGATGCGAGGATGGAAGGTGCTAGAGGCTTCTTGTTTCAGATGACGGTACAATCCTCTTTGTTGCAGCAAGTGGAAGAGTCTCAGTGGGGATACCCTGAGGTGGAAGTGTTGCAGGATCGTGTCGATCAGGGGAACGCTCTGGGAGGATGGTCAGAGGACAGCCGACATCGGATGCTCTTTCATGGAAGGTTGTTTTTTCCAGAGGTGATGCGTGATGAAGTCCTTCATGAGTTCCATAGCTCAGCATTGGCAGTACATCCGGGTGTTTTAAAATGGACCAAGGCCTGAGGGGACAGTTTTGGTGGCCCGGGGTGAAACGGGCAGTGGCAGAGTTTGTGGCTAAATTCCTGGTGTGTCAACAGGTGAAGGCTGAACACCACGTTCCTGGTAGTTTGTTGCATCCTTTAGATGTTCCCGAGTGGAAGTGGGACGACGTCTCGATGGACTTCGTCACAGGACTACCCAGAGCTCAGGGCGGGCATGATGCTATCTGGGTAGTGGTGGATCGACTGACAAAATCTGCTCACTTCTTGGCCATCAAGGAGTCAGGACCTGTGAGTACCTTAGCACAGAGGTAAATGGATGAGGTGGTGCGTTTGAATGGAGTTCCGAAGACTATCGTCTCAGATCGGGACACTCGGTTCACCTCACGAGTCTGGAAGGGGTTACAGCATGCTTTTGGCACCCAGCTACGCCTTAGCACTGCTTTTCACCCACAGACTGCTGGACAGACAGAGCAGACTATCCAGACATTGGAGGACATGTTGCGAGCATGTGTTTTGGATTTAGGAGGATCATGGGTACGACACTTGACTTTAGTAGATTTTTCCTACAACAACAGCTTCCACTCTACTATCGGCATGGCTCCTTTTGAGGCTTTGTATAGAAGACCATGTCGTTCACCCTTTTGCTAGGCAGAGGTTGGTGAGACTGGTACTCTTGGACCAGAAGTAGTGCAAAGCACCACGGAGAAAGTCCAGCTAGTGCGGGAGAGGATGAAAGCAGCCTAGGATAGGCAGAAGTCTTATGCTGATCGTCGGAGGAGGCCCTTGGAGTTCGAGGTGGGAGATCATGTGTTCTTGAAGGTTTCCCCTCGACGGGGGCAGCGGAGGTTCGGAAAGGGGAGTAAGATCTCCCCTAGGTTCATCGGACCTTTCGAGGTACTGAGGCGAGTTGGAGAGGTGGCATATCAGCTGGCCCTACCACCTCAGTTGGAGAGGGTCCATGACATCTTCCATGTCTCCCAGCTTCGTCAGTACTTACATGATGACTCTCATGTCATCAACTGGGGAGAGCTAGATGTGGGAGAAGACGCGACCTTCAAGGAACGGCCAGTCAGGATCGTGGATCGCAAGGAGAAATTGCTCCGTGGACGAACCATCAGCTTGGTTCGTGTGTTGTGGAGGCATGGCGGCCTTGAGGAGAGCACTTGGGAGCGGGAGACCCAGATGCGCGCTCAGTACCCAGGGTTGTTTTGACTTGTACCTTCCTTTGTTTGTTGGTGTTACCCTGTACCTTTGATATATAAAATGTTGGCTTGTTGGATGTGAGATCTTTGTTCCTTGTTCTTGGGAAGTGTGTGGCTTGTCCGGATATATGGGAAAGGAAAAACCTGATCCTTAATCAAGACGCATTAATGAGGATGCGATTAAACCCGTGCAGGAGAGTCAGTGCCGCCTAAAGCGGATGGTATCTTGACATAGGAGAGGGAATTCCTAACTCACAGAGTTGTTGGTTGGTTCCTTGTCATGATGAGAGCCCTGAGAGGTATCTTGTGGAGTGGTTCTTTAGATCCTTTCCTTCTTCTGGGTCAGTTTTTAATTCTCGAGGACGAGAATGTTTTGAGAGGTATCTAATGTAATGGCCCGGACCTCTCCGGTCGATTACTTTGTAAAAACGTTTTTTTTATGTGGTCAATGCGGCGAACATCAAAAATAATAATTATTATTAATAATAAATGGTGACGTGTTAATAAATTGTATTTGGGGTTTTGTTATAAGTGTTATACTAAATAATTATAATAATAATGTTGTTTTTTTGATAGATATGGTAATAATGATTTAATGAGAATTATGTTTTGAATTAAATGCAATGATATTTGAGATATGAGAATAAATTAAAGATGTTATGATAATTGTGTAAAAATAAATAAATAAAGGTTTAAAATAAATTTGGGGCGTGCCACAAGGAGAGAGAAGATTAAAAAAATATAATAATATGAAATAAAAGGGGAGGCGCACCAAAAAAATAAATATTGGAGAGAGAAAATAAAATTTATTGAAAAATAAATATAAGAGAGAGGTGCCACTTTTTGTGGGAGAGAATCTTGGAAGAAAGAATTAATAATGATTGGAGAGAGGGAGGAGTTATAAGATATTAATGGGAATAAAATTAAGTGTGAAATAAATAGTAAAGGAGATAATTGGTGATGAATTTCCAGCGTGAAAAATGACAAATGGTGATTGATTGGAGTTAGAGAAATAAATAAAAAATTAATTAATAAAATATTGTTATCATTTTTTTCATAATAAAACACTTTTTTCATAATAACTTCTTCGTGCGACCTCGGTTTCATGAACCTTCAGTGGCAGTGCGACCCTGACTACGAGACAAAAATTATGAGTCCAATATTGGATGTCTTTTTTGGGTTTTCGGATTGGGTACCCGAAACGCTCATGAATTAATAGATTTAAGATTGTTATTATTACGGGATCTTGTATCCAACGTATCTCCCTCATACGGTATCAGATTGATGATCCGTCAGCGACAGCGTAACCCTGAAATTATGACGGTCATTTTAAGACCACTAATGAGCTACTTTTATGACTCATTCCTCAGGTCAACAAAACACCACATATTGATAGAATTATCATTATTATTAAAGCTCATGGAAACCGCGTGACATGATGTGTGTTAACCAAACAAAACATGTAACGTATGTACGGTCACATCGTGTATTCATTAATGCACGATGAATACAGATTTACCTATTCGTTGCCTATATAAGAACGAGGTCATGTTTTATCTTCCATATCGATCGCTTCTTTGTCGCACGACGACGCTCTTGGACAATCGAGAAGTATTCCTCCTCTAACTTCTTTGTCTGAGCTCCGAATTACGATCCGTCAGCGGCCACAGGATCGTAGCGACGAGACGAAGCTTCTAAGCCCGGACTTGTCACCTTTCCTTCCAGCCTTCCTTCTCCAGATTCCATCCTAGGAGGCATTTATCGGGTTTGGCGAAGGCGGAGGACACCGAAGGACGTCGTCGGAAGCGACGTGATCGGGACCTTTTGAGGTAGGGGTTTACCTTCGTCTCTCTATTTGGTGAAACATGCGGGGTGGGATATTTTTAATTTGTTCCATGGGATGCAGTTGAACTTTAAATAAAGATAATAACCGGATAAAGAAGGGTTTGGGGTTTTGTACTGTTTCTATTGCCTTCCAGTTTCTTTATCTTCTGATTGTGATTTTGGATTGAAAGGCCTTTGCCTACTAAAAATCAAGGCCGTTGGTGGCCTTTGCGTGCGCAATTGATATCTGAATTGTTTGTGGTTGGTTTTGTTAAAACATGGAAGATGGATAAGCACGTAAAGACTGGCTGATTAAATGAGAATGAAAACCTTGTGTGATCACCCCGGTTGAACAAAATTGGAATAATGAACATGTTGGTGGTTTGGTTGTTTTGTGGGAAATGTTTTTGTAAACGATGGGGTTGACATGGGAAGTGGTTGGTTGTGGAAAATGCCTTTATTTATGAAAAGTGTTTTGATTATGAAAAGTGTTTTGGAAGTAAAAGGTATTTTCAAATGCGGAAATGTTTTGTGTGTGGAAAGGGTTTTATGTGTGGAACTTTGAAATAAATGAATGATGGAATGTTGTATGGTTGTGATAATCTTTTGTAAATGAAATTTCATGTGGTTTCTTGCGTTTTACCTAACCTTGGTTGTGGATGGCAGGGATATGTTTGTGAAAGGTTTTGTCTGGATGATAGTTGCCCAGTAGTAATAATTTGTTAAACCATTGCATGAAACATGAAAACCTAAATGGGGTTGGGGGATGATTGTTTTGTTGTTGATGCATGCTTCGTGGTAGCAGTGCCGAGGCACATGCTCAGTTCCTCTTTTTAAGAAGCCATAGGTTGGGTTGTGTGTTTGGTATATGTATATATATAATTGTTTCTTTGTGTTTTGTCGCACCACACCCATGTCAAGCACCCATTGCCGAACACTCCCATTTTATGGGAGAGGGTTCCCCCCTTAGTTACTAGCTCCTTCCTGCTCCTTCTTCCATAGGCTATGATGGCTTGAGGTGACCTTACACCCAAGACTCTTCGGGTAGGTCTCGGAGGCTGTGATGTCTTGAGGCGACCTTTAGCCCAAGACTCTTCGGACAGGCTTACCGTTCCCAAGAACCTTCGGGATGAGGCCCAGGTGTCTGCGGGCGGGTTCGTGGTTGTGGCCCAGGTATGTGAGGGCGAGATGCGTGGTTGTGAGGCCTAGGTGTGTGCGGGCGGGATGCATGGTTTGGCCCAGGTGTGTGCGGGCGGGAAGAGTGTGGTAGCGTCAGGACGTTTGCCGTTAGGAAGAGCAGCATCTCATTAAGTGGGAAATGGTGCGGGGTACCCAATACTTTTGTTCTATATATATACTAAACTTGTTTGTGTTACTTGGTAAGTGTGACCAGTGAGGCTGGGTGGATAGTTTTTCCTTGTTAGATTGTGGTTCTTTTGTTTTCTCACGAGACCTTAGGGTGTCTCCCCACTTGTGAACGAGAGCTTTAGGTTCTCTACTGAGTATACTTGTATTCTCACCCTATGTTGTTTCAGGTTTTCAAGAGGACTACCAGGGTTGTGCGGGACCCTACTAGTAAGGCAGTGGGAGCTGTGCAGTTGTTGTTTTCTTGTTTTTCTTTTGGTACTGTACTCACTTGTACTTTAAGCTTATTTGTACTTGTACCTGTTTCAGTTTATTTATACATGCATATGGGACTGGTCTGGGTTTCTTTTCTGCACCTTTGTTCTTTTTCCTTTTTGGTGGTTGACTTGTCCTATTTCCGATCCTAACTATAAAAAGGATAATGCCTCCCATGATTGAAAAAAAATAAACTCATACACTTGGTGCTAGTCGCCACCCCGGGGCCTACTGGAGGTGGGACTCGGGGGTCATTATCTCCCTTTCACCATTTCCATCTCAGGAGGGGCATCTTTGATGGAAGGGGGTCGTGACACTTACGAAAATTGGTTGGAAAAAGAGATCAGTTTTTTTGGAATTACCATACTGGAATTGTCTGTATGTCAGACATTTTCATGTTGTCATGCATGTTGAAAAAAATGTATGTGATAGTTTCATCGGCACGTTGCAAAATTCACTCGTCAAAACAAAGGATTGAATTACGGGTATATTGGACATGGTTGAGATGGGAATATGAAGAGAGTTGGCACCAATGAAGGGTGAAAAATGAAATTTTTTTCCTCCTGTTGCTTACACTCTTTCCAGGCACAAGAGATATCAGTTTTCCATCTTCTTGAATGACGTAAAGGTTCCAGAGGGGTATTCATCACATATCAATAACATCGTGTCAATGAGAGATTTAAAATTAAAGGGTCTGAAATTACATAACTTCCATGTTTTGATGAAAGATCTAATTCCTATAGATTTACATTGCATTTTTTCCAAGAATGTCCACCATACATTAATGAATATTTGTTTCTTCTTCAATGCTATATGTAGAAAAGTTATAGACCCAGTGAAATTGCCAACTATGGAATGAAAAATTTTCGTCATATTATTCAAATTGGAAATGTTCTTCCAGCCAACATTTTTCAATATGATGGTTAATTTGATGGTTCATTTGGTGAGATAGATTAGACTATGTGGTCCTGTAAATTATAGATGGATGTACCCCATTGAACGGTATATGAAGATTTTTAAAGGGTATGTCAAAAACCGAAGTCGGCCAGAGGGTTGTATTATGGAGCAATATATTGTTGAAGAAGCTGTTGAATTTTGAACCGAATACCTGTCTGGTGTTGAAATCATTGGCCTACAGAAATATCGTCACACTGAGTGTCTTGAGGGTGAAGGAATTTCTGGAAGAGAGGTTGTCACAATCAATATTACAGATCGGGAGCAGGCCCACCTTTATGTTTTGCATAATAGTTTCGACGTTGACCCATATGTTCAAACCCACAAAGAAATTCTTAGGCGTTTGAATACTTATAGGGATGAAAAATGGATATCAGATACACATAATCGATAGTTTATAGGATGGTTTCGAGACCATATTTTTATGCAGTTAGATGAAAATCCAGACTCAATTTCACAAAGACTTCATTGGCTGACCGGAGGAGCAAGTGTGAATGTATTATCTTACAATGCTTATGCAGTTAATGGTTATACATTCTATACTAAGGAACATGATGAAGACAGTACCATACAGAATAGTGGCGTTACACTTGTGGCTGAGGCGATGCATGTTTCCGGTGCTAAGGAAAAAATCCAATTTATGCGAATATGTCATACTTTGGCATCGTCAAACGATTATGGGAGTTAGATTATATGAAATTGAAAGTTTTGATTTTTCAATGTGAGTGGGTTGATAATAGAAGTGTTGTTAAAATAGATGAATTAGGATTCATGAAAGTAGATTTTAGTACGGAAGGGGAGAAAGACAAACCATTTATAATGGAACCACAGGCAGTACAAGTATTTTATGTTCCTGACCCCGCAAACCGAAATTGGTCAATTGTTCTGTTATCGACCAAAACAAAAGAATGGTATGATGAAAGTTCAACGGAGGTTGACCCTTTTATAGGGACTTCACAATCATTTCATAGCAGTCCAAATGTAGATGGCATTTTGTATGTCAGAGGAGACCAGAATGAAGGAATTTACATAGTCGATAGAGGAGTCAAATCACTTCAGCCTTTAAGGAAAAAAAGAGAGTACAATAATCAGGTTATTTGATTATTGTAACATATATTTTGTTACCTTATGTTATTATCTATTTGCTACTGTTTTTATGTAATCTAAATTAAATATTAAACCACTTCTGCAGATAATGACTTCTGTATATGCTGATGCGCCCAATCCCGGGGCACAAAAGGTCTCTCAACCAGCAACTGGTGGTCCCACTGCCGAGCAACAAAAGGTTTCTCAACCATATGTCAGTGGTCCCAGTGCAGAGCAACAACATGTTTCTAAACCTGTTGTTGTTGGTCCCAGTGCTGAGGTACAACAGGTTTCTCAACCTATTCCTGCTGGTCCCATTGCCGATCCTAGTGCTCCGGGGAAGATATTGATGCTACTTATGAGGAAATGGTAGGAAATGAAACCCTGAAAGAGAAAAAAAAAACAGAGCGTCATAGTTTGACAGTGTTGTCCAAAATCCTTAAGGCAAAAGAAAAAGGCATCAAATTTGATGTGGGATGGAATAAGTGAGGCCAACATGTTAACCCCAACATAGCCATCGTTAGTAGCTACATTGGAATCGTCACTCAGCAACGCGTGACGATTGATGTACAGTCGTGGCACCATGTTTTCACCAGGAAAGAGACACTAATGTGGGAAGAGATTATGGTAACATTATGATATAATTTTTTTAATTTATTAAAATAAAATAAAATACCAAAACATTGACTTACTCTTCATCATCCATTGCAGAGTACACTTATAGTAGATGTCTCACACAAGGAATATGTATTATGATTTGCAGGAAGGATTCATAGAGTTTTCCGCACAATTTTAATGAAATATCATCTTAAAGATGTAGAAGGGAAAATCAAGCCTCACCCACCTCCTCTTTACGCACACTTGATATCCCAAAAAGCGTGGGATGCGTTTAGCAACCGTCGCGGGGAGCATAATTTTCAGGTACATTGTGTGGGGTAATACGTTGTTTGACGGTTACTTGTATTCATCACTCTGATTGACAGTTTTTTATTTATGAAATAGCTACTGAGTGCTGAAAAGAAAAAACGTGCAACAGAACCAGCGTACCCTTACCGTAAAGAAAGGATGGGGTATGCTGAACATGAGAAAAAATTGGTACATCTTTTAAATCTACCCTACTACTAGTATGTGACATAAAACAACACCATAACCATGTTTCTCTGTTTATATGAAGATTTATGAATCGAAATTGAAATCCATATCCATCCCATGCCTTGTACTATGGAAGGTGGCTCGTGTAAATAAACAGGGGACATTGAGAGATGAAAACACACAAACAGTGTGGGAAACATGTGTAAGTATGACATAATATAAATTTGAGTTGCTTTAAATTTCTATTACATTACAATAGGTACTTATTTTTATATATTTTCTATCTGAAATAGTCACAGGAATCAACAACAACTGCACCACATGCAGACATACTTTTAGCATCATTGAAGCAGCCAGAAAAGTATGGCCGCGTCAGAGGTGCGGGTATTGGGGTGACACGCCGAACATATTTTCAAAAACAAAAACAAGCAGGGGATCAAAATCAAAAAAAGGAAAAGTTGCAAGAAAAATTATCTATTTTTCAAGAAGAATTAAAATACTAGAGAGAGATGATAGAAAAATTGATGGGGGAGAGGCAAAGAGAAGAAACAACTCAACAACAACCCATGCGTGACGATCTCGCCCCACCCCCCACCAGCATTGAGGCGAGCCATTCCACTAAAAAACATGACTTAGACGAGGTAATCAATGTTTTAATAATTGTTTTTATGAAATGTGATTTACATAGACACTGATACCTTTCCTGTACTAATATTCCATAGGGTGAAAATGACGGTGATTTATATTTATCAACTCCCACCTATCTCCTTGTAGCGAGGGCTACAGTGTTCAATACGCAAAACGAAATGCTACACAACAGACAACTTCCAAAAATCATCTTAGAGTGTCAATTAACATAGCTAATGAGCTGAGTGCGGAGCTACCTGTTCCAAATGATGATGACGACATTCATACGGTTGAACAAGATGTTGGAACATTCATCGCATGGCTGACAGTTCTTGTAAAAAAACATGTCAATAAAAAGGTATTCATTTCTAATTTATTTTTCAAGCTGGAACTTTAAAATTTAATGAAAAAAGGTCTGAATCGATGACTGTTATTAAATAATGAAAAATATTGTGGGGTGAAATGAAATATCAGCTCAAAACTATCTCAAGGATCAACCAACCGATTGAAACGGTCTACTAAAAGCACCTTCACCCCGCCCATTCTATATCCAAAGTTAATATCATTGCAGGATCATGTGGATACAAAGTTGAAAGAGGGCAGTACTCACATAGTTGATTTCCAAAAAGATATGTATGGAGAGGAGATATCAGATTTCATTAGTGATGAAAATGCAAATGAACTCTTCAAGTATGAATGGCTAGGCGCCTCAATTGTAAATGTATACATGAGGTATGTTTTAATGATTTGATTTTTCAAAATATGATATACTTTGATAATTTTACTAAATACATTTTATATTTGTCGCAGACGTATATATGATAAACAATTTAAGGGATTTCCCCATGAACAAAAATTTGGACTCGTTAGTCCTCACACCACATCTTCAAAAGACAAAATAGATTCTGTTAAAGAGGCTTCAATAATGACATCCCTACTCAAATCGTTTGAAAAAAAAAATTACAGATGACAGGATATTTTTAATACCAACGATGCAGGGGTTAAACTCTACAATTTAATCATATCAACTATATTTTCATTTCATTCTTTACGTATTCCTTTTTTTATTTTTAGGGAGCATTGGATGCTGATTGCAGTCAATTTGAATACTCTAAAGATTTATTTTCTAGATTCAATGCTTGGATATACGACAAATTGACCACAAATGATGGAGTTTTTTAATTTGTAATAGACTAGATCCAACATTTTAAAAATAAAGATCTTGTGATATAATTTATGTTATCTTTTAATGAGGATTCTGTTATGATAGGGTGGTGCATCAATATCATCTAAGGCATGGAATGTATCTAGGGCATTAGGATGAGCACACCTACAATATCTACAACTGGAAAAGTATCCGGGTATATATAATTACATTTCACTATCCAAACACATATCAAAACAAATTACTTATTGTTGTCAATGTTTCTGTAGTGTCCAAAACAAACAAATGGAAAGGACTGTGGTTATTATGTTTGTAAATTTATGAAAGAGATCGTATTTCATCGACAAACTAGCATTCCTGATGAGGTATTTTCAAAAATAATTACGAGTCAATTTAAAATATTTATTAATACTTTGTGTATTTATATTTTTTCAGTACTACTATGACTTTCGCAAAAACACATTTTCAGAAGATGATATACATGTGTTTAGAAACGAATGGGAAACATACCTGATGGAAGATTGTACACAAATAGGATGAAGGTGAATTCCTACCACTTATGATATGTATATATGATCATTGATTATCCTCCAACCTTATTTGGTGAATTTATAATGCTCTGATGTATTGAAAACATAATTTATTACTCAATTTTTTCTATCCCCGGATCCATATTATTGATCATTGAACAAATCAATATTGAAGTAAGGAATGATGGTGTGAAGTGCGAATGGGGTGAACGAAGAAACCACCGAGGATCAACAAAATCCATTTTCTGTATCTCGTTTGTTTGAACTTGTATTTGAGCACATGTGTTTTTGTTTGACTTGCACAATTATTTCTAGGTAGATGCATGAGATAATCGGCATCGTTGAGGGATTTTTTGCAACCAAAATATGTGTCCCAAGATAATTCAAGTAAGGTAAAGGCTGGTTGAGATGAAATCCAAGATCAAAGGGCCAGTACATCATCAAAAGAATCAACCCTGTGATGCACCATCATGTAGAATCTGGTCCTTGTGATGTTTTGAGGTGTTTATGGACGGTATGGGGTCTCTGATAAGCCCCAGGGCCATCATAAATAATCTTTACAGACTACTCCACATGATTTTTGTGCCTCGTGCCTCTTTACAAGGATCACGCCATTCAAATTGTCCATCTTAGCAAGTATGTCCCATTCATCCCATTTCTACTATTGGAAGAACCTGAGAATCTAACAATGCATAAGCCCCACAAAACCCATACTCATTCAACCAAGAGTATTCCTGGTGTGAAGGGAAGCTAACCATGGGTAATACCCACTACATACCTCTTTTAAATATATGGGTTTTGATCCTTGTATTCTAAATAGGGTACGTATGAAGCCTCCATGAGGTTAAATCCCAACCAATGATAAACCATGGTGACCCCCTCACTGGGGTACACCTTCACTTATTTTCCCTCTTGTATTTCCATTAGTGGTGTTCAAATAAGTCTTCAAAATGAGAAACCTTACCTTTTTGGGATGCACCACACTTGGGTCAGACCTCATTGGGTGTTTTGATCCATCTATCTGGTAAACATTCCAGGTGCTCCCTCCTAGAGATGTACCTACATGATCCACCTTTATAAGTGTTTTGATCCACCCAGGACGTACATCTATGTAATACATTAAATCATGACCCTTTATCCTTGTGGGATGTTAAACTCATGGAATACCACAAGTTAAACATGGGTTTCCATAAATATATTCAATATTAAGGTTTAATCAATCCTTATAAAGGTATTGTGGAGGTGTGGATTTATGTTTTCCGGCAGATTTCGGAAGATTCCATGCTTTATATAGGTGATTCCATGCTTTTACATTATATGATGATTTTATTATGTTGTATTTGCTTGCTAAGTGTACTATATGAAATGTTTGTGTGGTTAAAAATGTGTTATCAATGGAATTTGGGGTGTGTATAGACTTGAAAGTTATTTTTAAAATGAATGCAGTTATATTTCTTGTGGATTCTCATTCTGAAGTCCTTTAAATGTGTTTGAAGAAATGAGAAAGTTGTGTGATGGGTGTTTTCAAATGAATTTAATGTGTTTGTGAATTTTAAATAGGGTTTTCTTATGAGATGTATAGAGTCTATATATGTTTATTTACATTGAATTAAAGTACATGAGAATGTGTTGATATATATGATGTGTATAATGTAAATTGAGCACAATTTCCATATAAGGTATTTTCCTTATGATGTGCAGGGGATAGGGTGAGAGGGTAGGGGTGGTTTTCTGGGGGAGGGGAAGGGGGAAAAGTGGTAGGGGGAATGGGTAGGGGGTGTGTTGGGTTATTTTGAAATATGTATGGAGTGGACATGGGGTGTACAATGGGAAGGGGGAAGTGTAGTGGGCAAGGGTGTGCTGGGGAAGGGGCGGGGGTGTTCAGGGGGCAGGGTGTGTGCAGGGGTAGGGGGTGTGCTCGGGGGTGGGAAGTGTGTATGGGGTGTGATGGGGAGGTGGACATGGGTGCTTATTATTTATGGAATGGGGTGACATATAGCCATGGTATTAAACCGTGGATGTGCTGGGTAGGGGTGGTTGTTTGGGGGAGGGGGAAGGGGGAAAAGTAGTAGGGGGAATGGATAGGGGGTGTGTTGTGTTCTTTTGAAATATGTAGGGGTGTGCAGGGGTGTGTGAAATGGGCAGGGGGGAGTGTAGTGGGAAGGGGTGTGCTGGGGAAGGGGGCATGGGGTGTTCAGGGGGTAGGGAGTGTGCAGGGGTAGGGGGTGTGCTCGGGGTTGGGCACTGTGTAGGGGGTGTGCTGGGGAAGGGGGCAGGGGTGCTTTTTTTTATTGAATGGAGGGACATATATCCATGGTATTAAACCGTGGCTAAAGGTATATAGCAAAGGTTTAATATCATTGTAAAAGTCCCATCATTGGTATCCAATAGAGGAGGATAATAGGGTTGAAGATATTCCACCACTCTTTCAATGTAATTGATAATATTTGATTTATCTTAAACGTAAGGGAGATATCCCATGGGGGAAGGGAGAAGGAGTAGAGTGCGTGTAAAGGATTTTGTTGAGTGAAATGCGGGATATTTGAGGGTAACCCACTTTAATGGTTGATAGTAAAAATTTGTTAATTATACTCATTAATTAGGTGAATTATTTGGCCTAAGGTTAAAATAAATCATTTTCCAACAATGTGGGAATCAATATACAGACACTTGTAATCCGTATAGTTTCATTGAGTGGATTACAATCCATTATTCAACCATATTGAGATACTTCCCCAAAAAATAATACCTTACACATGTTCATCACATTATTTGACAAACCATTAACCATCAAACTGAATCCATCATAACCTTATAACCAAACATTATTTTTATCTATTCCCCATCGAATAATTAAATATTCCATATTCTACTAAACATTGGGCCATTTGATTATTATAGATGATTTTCCCTAACCATGCACCAATTTCATTAATTGGTTATTTTATGTTTTGTTCCTCACTTGTATAATTCCATTTAGAAACCCCATTCTTTATTTAATTATTGTATTACTAACATAATATTTGTTTAGTTATATAGGTGAAATATTTTTCCTCAGTTCGAATGCTTTGTTCAGAAACTACCGCCATAGATGATAATTTTTTAGAGCGGATGGATGCAAAATGGATGGAACATCATTGTTTTTAACTATTTGTTGGATAAATGTAATTGAAACCAAATTAAACATTGTTTGAAATTTATATAGAAGTGTGTTGTTTTGTATTAATGATTTCATGTAAATGTATGTATAATTTTTGTTATTTTTTGCATTGTGTGTGGGTGTTGTGTGTACTATGTGCAGGTTTTGTTTGGACTCCGTGTAGGTGTTGTGATGTGTGCAGGTGCTGGGAAGGTTCTGTGCAGGTTCTGGTTTTGGATTGGATCTTTGGCCTTTATCAGCGCTAGTTAAGAGCTGATAAATGGATAATATATCAGTGCTATTTTGAGCACTGATAAAGGTAATTTTTATCTGTGCTCAAAATAACGCTGATATATTATACATTTATCAGTACTAAAAATAGCGCAGATAAATGAGACCCCCCTTTATATTCGCCGAGATTAACAGTGCTTTTTTAGCACTGTTAAGGCCGTTTTTAGAGCTATTATAAGCCATATTTGTAGTAGTGAAATCATGACTATCTTGTGTCCCCTTCTTCATGAATCCTTCTCCGATTACCACAACCTGAGAAGGGAAATAAAGCTAAAAATCTCCACCCTAATTCATTGGAGTACCTCCTTCTACCTGTGAGTCCTTATCATGCTCTCATTCTGGATCATTCAAAGGCACTACTCGATCATTCAAAGGATCCAAAGTTGCACGTTGATCAATTTAAGGAAAACCCCGATCATGTTCCAATGCCAATTTATCATTCAAAAATCCCAAAAAGCGATTACCAGTCTAAAGATTAGGTAACAACATCTTAGTATTTGGCTATAACATAGATGATATCCTCATCCACTTGCCGCATTCATCAATTGACCCACATGATTGCACTTCTATTCTCGGACCATCACTTACTTCATCATTGCTCCCTACGGGTTCAATAACTTACTACATCGTGTCCACCACTTATAGGATTTTGAGAACCCCAATATCATGTTTCAGCCAATCAAACACCTTATCCACACTCGGGTTTAATAATTCATCCACTACCTTCGTTGGGGGTGCCTGGTACTACACTAGCGCTAATGGGACAAGAGTCTTTCATCTTCCCAGTGTCCAGATCATAATTTCCCTATTGAGAATTCAAGGCCACCATGACATGTCCATCCAAAACCACTTGAAGAACTACCCTCCTACCTTTGCACAATCCCTTATAATGCTAAATTTTGAAACACTAGGTGTACTAATCAATCTATGATTTTAAAACAACAATCTGATTATATCTAAATTCAGCACTCACAATAATGAATAATGATTTAACTACAGGTCTCTATAAACCCAATTTAGTGAAAATTCATAATGAAACTAGAAGAAAAACTACCCTTGTTCTACTTTCTAAGAGGAAATAATGGCCAACTAAATTACCAAGCATAAAAATGACAGAAGGATTCAGAAATTGTAGCGGTAGTTCTAGAAATAATTCCCAAATTTTTATTAAATTCATTATTTGACTTTTAAAAAATATCATAGCACATTGAAATATTTGAAAAAAGTACATTAAATAATCAGTAACATGCAATATTAATCAATTAAATTATAATATGACAATATTTATATCAAATTATTTGTATTTTAAAATATTTAACAAAATTTATTTGCTGTGTACATTAATTAAACAATCACTGCCTCATTATTATATACTCTTATAATAAAAATATACATTCTTGAAGAATCAAAAATAAATTATCATGTTTAATATATGTAATATAGATTTCAAAATACTAATTTTAGTCAAAAATATCATCTATATAAATCGGTATTAAAAATATGTCACTAACTAAAAATATAAGTGTGGGAAGATTGAGTTATCATTGAATAAAATACTATATTTGGCATAAATTCATTGATGTAGATCCAAGAGATGAAAATAGAAAAAGGATGAATTATTTATAAAATAAATCATCCATTAATATTAGTCTATTTTTAGGGTAATTTTTTACTATTTATTATATCATTTTTACCCTTAATTACTTAATTTATCATTAACCATGGTAATAACAATTACGAAAGATTACTATTCATAGTTTTTAAAAAATATATAATGGCCCTAATTACTAAATGTTGACCATATAATTCAAAAACATTTATCCATTTCAGGAATATTAAAAACATGTAACTTGATAAAATTAATTTAAAATTAACTCTATGGTTGGAATGAGAAAATAGTGTTTAAAGTAAAAACATTCAAAAGATTAACATGTTTTTATATCCAAATTAAATGTGAAATTAATTAAAATGACCTAAATTGGATTTAATGTTAAAAAATATATTATTATACATTATGAATAATTAAAAATAAAATATAACAATAAATAATATTTTCACCAAAAAGTTTTTTCAATTTAAATAGAATATTTTTTTACAATTCATCAAAACAAGAACTTATCTACGAAATACCAAAAATTAATCCAATGTAAATTTCGATATCATTCATTAAAATAAGAGTTTTATTTTTTTAAAATATTTTTAATAAAAGTGTCAAAAGATAGATTTGTTATAAATACGACACCAAATGGTTGAACCACAACATTTTGAAAAAAGTAGTTCTTTTTGTTATAAAATTTGGTTTTTTCTTATCTAATGCATATAAACAATTATGAATGATTGTTAAACCATTTAAATATATATAAATTTCATATTTTGGTTAATACTATTTATACAATCTAATTTAATGGATAGGTTATATTTATAATTCATTAAATGATTAAGTTATGTGATGAGTGTGATGTCTGATTTTGAAATGATAAACATTAAAAAGTAACATAAAATAAAATCAGGGAGTGTTACATTATACCCTCTAATACATTTGATTATGAAAATTTTAAATTTCACATTAAAAATAAAAGTTTGATACATTAGGATTCATTTTTGGGAAATACACATTGGAAATAGGGTTAATAAAACAACCTTTTAATAATATGGATTAGGAAATTTGAATGTCACAATGAAAGTAGTCATAGGAATTGGAAAAATATAGTGGGAATTAAAAAACAGGACATGAATTAAATAAAACAATCAAATTATTTTTGATAGTGATAGAGAATATGGTAATCAGAATATATACCATCTTAGAAGAAAAAGTATTGTATTTAATAATGAAGACATTGATTTCTCAGTATACAAAATAAAGATATATTTTTTATTTTTTTGAAAATAATTTTCCCAGAGATGGGAAATTCATTACAATCAATGGAAGACCTTGGGAAAATGAATTTACTCTATTGATATCCATGTCATAAGAATAATCCCGTCATTTTCTTGTGCTTTTATCTATTTTCACTTCATTACTTACAACTGATGATAGATATTGAAGATGATTTTTTTTGTCTTATCACATTAAATGAATCTTAAGTTCGAGAATTATTTTCATCATCATTTAAATGTTTACTGAAAATAATATTTTACACATATAATCCAATAATTCATATGTTGACCTCAAAAAATTATATCCAATGTTGAACATATTCCATCTAATTCATAAGAATCATCCAAAATACCTAAATCCAAATTCATTGTCCAAAAGGACTTTATATTTCACGAATAAATTATAAAATTAGATTCCCCAAACAACCTAATGTTTCTCACATTGTTCCATACCAAATATTTGATCATTTTGGAAACCTTAAAGAAAATATTCATTCTTCGGAATCCTAAAAGATGAGGTACAAAATTAAAATCCTAATATATCTCTGGATTCATCTAACTAGAGCACCATTGATGAAATAATTCAGGAATCCAAAAACAAAAAAACTATAATCATTATACTTTATTCTTAATCTATCAACTAACCTTAATTATAATATTATTTAATTCCTCCTTTTTATCATTAGTCTTTTTTAGTCTCTCCATCCTTAGAAGTATAACTGTTAACATTATAATCATGCTGATTCTAACCATTTCCAAAAACCCAAATCACAATATGTACGAAAATAGTCATATGATATAGTCATGAACAATCATTTATAGGTTGTCTAAATCCTGAAAAAAAATTCAATCTATTAAACCGTATAATTAACATAGATTATCCATTTTCATTACCAAATAAATATTATGATATTCTATACTTGGGAATATCCTCAAACTTAGCCTTACGGTTGAGTTATCTAATCCATGATTTCTTATGTCTAGTTTCCATGTATTCTACAGAACTTGGATTGATACCAAATATAAGAACACTGACTCAAATTTACTAAAGCTTGTTTCATTATTTATAACATTGGAATATGATATAAGAGATCACATCCTAAATTATATAATTTTTTAGTAGACTCAGTTAATTAGATGCATATTTGAAATTATAATAAAAATTTAAACATAATAAAAAAAATATTATCATGGAGAATGCCTTTATTTTTCTAGATTAACTAGGAATATATGTTATAACAGGATTCTAGAATATTGGTGTAAAATAGAAAAAAATGAAGGGTTTTCCTCAAATGTATAGTAATATTGAAGTAAATTAGAATATGACTTAAATTAATAATGAATGATAAGTATTGAAAGAATAAAATGTCATTGAATATTTATAGACAAATAATTACATGAGATTAAATAATTTCCAAGGTTATTATAACTTATCAAATACCCCCAAATAATAATAATAATAAAGTAACACATAATGGGGGACGTCTTCACTAATAAGATCTCTGGTAAGGATATTTACTGTCAAATTCTATCCACATGTTTGTTTAACTATGTGGGTTGAAACCTGTATGAATTGGGTTAGGAACTATCCTCATAAAAATTAAAAAATTCACGAAATCATATTTAAATGGTATCTCTCCCACTAATTTCTATCTCAATAGACAATTGATGCATCATGGGTCTTCTCTATTTAGATTACCCACCCATTTTTTCATCTCAAAAAAATAATTACATGAATAAACAAGACAAACATCCCCAATAAAACTCAACCTAACATTTTTACTAAAGTGTGGAACATGACCTCAACAGAGATAAACATTAATTAACTTCCAGGTCTAAAAAATTATGTTTAAATTGATAAAAATAATATAATTTATATCACTAAAAATATCATAGGGAATTTTTTTTATTAAACTCATATAAAAATACATTTTTCAGAAAAATACCCTTATATTTTAGGAACCCATTTTCAACATAAAAATACCAAAAAAGATAAAGATGGGTTTTCATTTAAGAAATAATTAAATTATAAAAATGGAATATGAAATTAATATAATTTCTATTGTGGTAGAAAACTCATTGTCTTTTTATATATTAAGAATAGAATATTCCATTTTCCTTTTTCAATGTCTTTTCTACAAAACATGTAAAAAGGTTACATTATGGAAATATTTAAATGAAATTCAGAATATAAATAAAATATTAGTTATTAATATTTATATGAATTAATATATATAATTATATCATGAATATTTACATGGAGAACGATATTGCATAAATAAATCACTAAACATTCAAGGTGTATCAGGCCACATTGAACATTTAAATCATAAGATCCTTGAAAGAATAAAATTTAATAACAATAAATAAAGTTTTATTAAATATATTAATGACTAAATAAATCAAAGGGGTTGTATATAAACATCATAAATGATGGTAGGTGTATATTATCAAACCATTCCTCAAAGAAAGGATATTGAAATAATGTACATTGCCTTATGCTTACTTTAGTCGAATGGTATTTAACCTCCCGTATAATGGTTTTATGAATGACATGAAATTATAACAGAATATTATTCATATTTAATATATCATATATGTTATTATTATATTATTTTATCCTCTATTTTTTAATAATATTTCTTTATTACCCTTATTTTTGGTGTTAACTGCTTCGTTTTCCAATGCATTTTCCGTCATGAATGTTTCACATATCTTTCATTGGATATAGATAAAAAATTTATATAATTATATTAATTATATAAATATATCATTTAAGCATTACAAATATTTTTAGAGACATTATTCAATATTGGATATGGAAAAGGAATCGCATCATGACCTGGATATGGTAGGGAATATGTACACACGAGCGACAATATCCTACCCAAATCATGTGAAAGAATAAAGAAGTGTTTGGTATATTAATTTTTATAGAATAAATATAATTTTATATTTTTTTTAGTTTTTTAATTTGCATAATTATTTAGATCCATTTAAATTGTTGGTAAAAATCATATTACACCACCCCATAAAGATGGTATGATCTATATATGCACATAGTGCAATTGTTTTTTAAGATAGATTAAGTTTGAATATGTTTACACCATAATAATAATAACATATCATAATACATATTTCATTATATTTATTATTTTATCATGAAATGGCATAAATATTAATTATAATATGAAATTGACATGAATTAGTTAGTAAAAATGACTACCTCTTCTTCTATGAAGTTCTAATAGATCTTTTCATAAGGTATATGTGGTAGGTATTTTGAATGGACCAAAATTTAAATAACTAAGATATGAATGTTTTAAATAAAAATGGAAATATTTTTGTAGACATATAATGCTCAAATTCGGTTGAGGATGTGAAGGAGAGGTTCCCTCGAAAAATTTAGGTGAGTGACACTTTCAAAAATCCTAATAAATTTTAACATATAATAAGGCTATTCTAGAGAGAAATACACTGAAATAGAATATAAATGAATAGAGAAATATATTTCAGATCATATATTATCCAATAGGTGATTATTTAAATATTATTATTTTTCAATAATTTAATAATAGTTTAATTCTATAAAATATCATTATTTCCAAATTAGATTATAAACATTTAATTTGACTTCCAATTCATCATTAAAAACGTGGAATTCAAATCTAATTATTTCACACATATAAAAAATCTAATGTAGATATAATATTTATTATCCACATTAACTCATCCCAAATATATCAAAATTATTACTTTTAAAATTAATTACTTGTTATGTTAATTAAATAAAAACTATTTTAGAACAGAAGAAGCTTTTAAGGTAATAATATAATTTATATGATTTCAGAATAAATATATATAAATAAACTTATTTAATTAATATCAACAAATACCTTTAGCATCCTTAATTTATTGATATGTTTCCCATGTATACTCATACAGATATGAAATACAAAAAGTGAGACATTTTGTACCAATCTATGTTCTAAATAATATATAAGTTATTTTTAGGGCCTTTTGTCCATTAAAATTCACAAATTCGATATCAAGGTGATAAGGGTATACTATTATTAATCCAATAATTTTTAGACATGGTAAGGTAACATTATTAAACGTATATTTATGGGTTAACACTTATTTAAACCCCTTCCCCTTTTCAGGACAACTTTTATTCTTTAATCATTAAAGTTTAATATAGTTACTATAGAATTCCAAACGAATGATAAAATGAGTCAAAAATGAAATATTCAAACTTATCCCAATCAATTGATTGTTTTTATATAATCATAAATAGTATAACATGTAATAAAATATAATTTATTTTAAAACACCATAAATGTCAATTTCAAAACAATTAAGTACATTAATTTTTAGAAAAATCAAAACAATAAGATATTTTAAAACCAACTTCCATCAGACATCACTAATAGATCAAATGCATATAAATTTTTTTCATGATGTTAAATATAAGAAAATAAATTTATTAAAATATTTTTTATAACATTTATTTCGTATGGCCATCAATTAAACAATCACAACATCATTATTGTTTAGGTCGTTAAATAAATTATTAATTTTCCAGTTTTGTAAAAATATTATTAGTTTCAATATAAATATTATATATTTAAAAATAATAATTATATTCTAACATATACCCTATATTACATTATATTATAAATATTTTACTTGTTAAATATAAAATATAATAAATTTAATTTTCATTGAATAAAATACGATAAATGGATTCTAGCTATATATAGGGAACCAAGAGCTCAAAAATTCACCCCAAGGGTGATTTAGGTAAACCATAACACATCCAAAAAAATTAGGTCATGTTGTATGGTAAATATTTAATAATTATAAGATTATTATTACAATTAATTACTAGATTTACCCTTGTCTATGTAGTAAAATAACTAATTCATTCTATTCATATTCTATCCAAAAATAAAAGACACACAATTACTAAATTTAGACATTATGACTACAATTTTGGAATAATTTTTTCAAAATTCAAAACAATTAATTCATTAAATTTATTTTAAAATTAATCCCACTGAAGGAATCAGAAAATGAGTATTTAAAGGGAAATTGGTCAAAATATTGAAACAGTTATATATCAAAATTATATGTGAAATTGATTACAATGAATAAATTTAAAAAATGATAATAATTTGATGAAAATATAATTTAAAACTAACTAAAAATATAATTTTTCACTATAAAAATTTTTGACGAAAAAATTGTTCTTAATTGAAATGCAACTGTTTTTTCACTACTTATCATAACATGAAACTTTTCAGAAAAATACAAAAAATTAAACCCAAGTATATTTTGATATTAATGTAAAAAATCAGATGTATATTTTTTCAAAAATAATTTATAAATTTCTTAAATACTAGATTTAAACTAAGGGTTCCATCAAATGGTGGAAAACTACCTTTTATGAAAAATTATTATTTTATGCCTAAAATAGGATTTCTTCTTTTATTATGTATATCAAATAAATTCTGTTAATTAAAAAACATATCAAAACATATAAATTTCATATTGTGGTTATTAATATTCATTCCCACAAATTTAATATCTAGGTTATCAAAATAAATCAATGTATGATTAAGTTGGGTATAGAATGCAATGTAATCTTTCAAAAAGATTAACTTTAAAAACAGACGTAACATAAATTCATGGGGTATAGCATAAATTTATTTGAGATCTAATTAATTTTATATAATAATATTTTAAAAATGATACTAATTTGTTATATAATTGTATTTATAATTTTAATATCATATATAATAATTTTATAAGTTATTATTAAGAGTTTATTACTAATATAACATTATTAACATTGTATCTTGTGTTAATTACAATGTTTTATACTAAAAAGTTGGTAATACAAGTAAAACATATTGAAGCTATGAAATAATTAAACAATATAATAGAATATATTAATATTAAAAATAGAATTTTTTATTAATATCACATTTTCAATTGTTATTCAGTTTTGAATTTGGAGAATGAATCACAACACAGGGTTAATACATTAGGTCATACATACACACTGTTGACATTGGAATATCCCAAAAAATATGAATGGGTAAGGAATTATATTGTATATTAATTTCATATAATTAATATAATTATATATATCACATTTGTTCAATAAATATATAATTTTTTACCTTTTTCTAAATCTTTAGTAAATAGTGAATTGCATCTCTTCACAAGATGACAGTCAGTCAAACACATGAAAATATCTATTATTTTTAGAATATATGATATGAAATGAATTTATGTGATATATTTCATTTAAAAAAATGAAATATAATTCATTATTATCATATATATATATAATTAATCATTATTACCATCCATGTAAAATATATATTATAAAAGAATTAAATCACATCGTGAAGCAGTAGTTAAATGTATAAATGATAATTTCTATTCCATTATATGTAGAATGGTCAATAATATGTCATGTATGATACTATAATTCAATATGTAAAATTATATAATTAGTATAATGTATAATTATTATATATATCATTATATTCATCTGTGATATGTTGTGATGGAAAATGAATTATGTGGGTTCGTGAAGAAGTAGTCCACCCAACTCATGATCAGCAGATTCATTTCCCATTTGAGAAACGAGGATATAAATATAGTTATTTCATTAAATATTATAAATTATCATATTGTGGAATATAACTTCATTATTATATCCTAATAGATTAATAATACTCTAATGAGGAGGAAGAGGAAATAAAATAAAATTATTAGTTATAATTATTAACTATTATTTGGATAACATCATTTGTTTTACCCAAAAATCCATCATAGTAATAATTTCATAACATTAAAGGATTAATATTTTAGTGTTTCTATGTAAGGATGTAATTTTGGATAGTCTTGGATGAACCAATGAGTTTTCGATGTGTAGAAATGTAATATCCTGACATTTTCTTGATATTTCAAGATATTGTTTTCAGGTAATATTTAGTTTTTTTTATAAATGTTTATTAGAAATTAACATGTTCTATTATTTAGTGGAATTATAAAATTTTATAATGATGAGGGGATGTGGACGGTATGTCCACAAATTGTCAATAACATGCACCCAGAGTAGTAAATCGTATGTACCCATGAAAGGGGATTCACGTGGATAGAACATAGTTTTTCAAACTACACACGTTCTTATTCATAACCATGCTATATCATTGGTTGCGGAGAAATATTAGGGTTCATGGTTATGGAAAACTATGTTCCACATAAAAAAAACTATGCATATAAAATTTTAAACCATTGGAAATTTTTTTAAAACCTCTATAACCACAATATTTTATCCTTAAACACCCTAACACGACCCTAAAACATTTTATTCCATTTTTTGATTTTATCTAAATTATTCCTAGGAATTTAGACATTCATTCCTAACAATTTAAAGGATGGAATGAAGAACCTAACTTGTCCCAATAATGATAATTATCACGATTTTATTCCATCTTATCTCTTATCATTATCATATCCTTTAAATGGGAATTTGATTCCATTGTTGATAGATCAATATATATGTATTAATAGATAGATTCAATTTTATCATGGTATAAGTTTTCAAATCAATATCTCATTATTTTTTTGTTCTAAATTATTCTTCTTTAATTGGATAATTTTTGTTGGAGAGTTGTCATCATAAATTTTTAGGTAGGAATTTTAAATTGAAAATTCTATAGTCTAGATTAAATTATTTGTATATAAATATAGAATTGAAATTCCCATGATTGGCAAATTTAATTTATGCCTAAATTGATTAAATTTCATCTTCTATTTCATAATTATTAAGATAAATTAGTGAAATATAAAAAGGTGGAATTGAATTTCTTATTTGGTTAATTAATTAATGGAATATTGTGATCCAGAAATTTATGGGATAGTGGGTTGGTGTATTTGGTAGATTAATGTTGTTGTTAGAAAATTGAAAAATATAGGATTATTGTATTTGTGGCTTAAACACAATGAGTTATGTATTTTATATAGTGAAAAATGTTACAATAGAGAATTGTTCATATTATTACATGTGACTAAATTGAGGAAAACTTATTGTTGTGACAAATTTTAAGGGTATACCATGATGTGAAAGGTTGATAAAAACAAGAATAATGGTGATTAATCTTGATATTTTTAATAAATACAAATTTTGTGACTATTGATAATGAGTGTGAGGAATATATTTATACCTCAAAATCCCACTTGTGTGATTTGTTGATAATATAGTAGTGGGACATGGAATGAAGCTCCAAATACCCCTGAAGTTCTAGACATGTAATTCGAGACCTAAATTAATTCATGTGATAATGATTTTCTGACCTGAACTATTGATTCAAAATTCCACGTGTTTGATTGTTTTATAAATGGATGATGGGATGTGGACTGATGCATCAAATACCAAAGGGCACCAAACCATTAAATTTTAGGCCCAAAATGATGGAATTCGATAATAGTCCAAAATTTCTATATCATGAATTAAATTTTAATAAATAATGAAATGTCTTGTGTGATAATGATTTTTTGAATTGAATATGTTTTACGGTCCAGAATTTGACAAGGGACGAAAAATATATTGATGGTTCATGTGTCCTCGGGAAACCTAGGGTTGTGGTGGTTAAATAAATAATAATTGAATATATGTAAACTATTTAATTTATTTCTTTTATTTTATTCCTTATAAAATTTGATACACTATTATTTCCTTGATATTGTTTTAGAAACAATTGGTGGTATACTAAAGCTTTTTACTCACACCAACTCGTTCTGCTTGAGTGGTACCCAAATTGAATTCAGGTTTGCAATACAAAATAAGGAAAAGAGCAATATAGCAGATAGTATATTTGAGATATACTATATATGAGTGAACCAGACATGATTCGGGAACCCCTAGTGGGTTCTCTATATCATTATTTATTTTTTTCGGTTTTCTTATTTTTAAGTGACACATATTGGTATGACATATATACTAGTATGTTTTTGATATTTTAGTTAATGTTTTGGTCATTTTTTGATAATTGTATGGATATTGGTTATTGCATTTGGTTATTATTATTTATTTCCACTAAAGTGATACATTGATAAAGAGATTATAGTCTCCCCATGATGGATATTAATTTCTTACTACTTGTTGGATTCCATAAGAATATGGGGAGACACACCTAAATTCACATGACTGATAGGTTTAGGATACAAGTATGTTGCACCCAGTTTAGGAAGTTACTAAGTTGAAATGGATTTTGTTTTTTTCTTTTCATTTCAATTATTTTCCCTTACTATTTGAAAAAAGTATATATGAGAATAGGATGAGTCATGAATTTTTCATGATCTCATTAATGGGAGAATCTAACCAATGTATTAGGGTAAAATTCAAGGTCCCAAGGTGGAATAGTTGTTATTGATGTGTGTTGTTATAGTCCGATGTTATTTCATATCGTGTGATGAACATGTTTTGTGATGTGATTATTTTTTTATATTTAGTAGAATTTACTCTTGGACTAGGTTCACACAAGAGTTTATTATTCATGCATCATTCTATGAACATAGGATAATTATGTGACATGTATCATTTTGAAGAATTCACGAGAAAACACATTTTTGGTAGTTTTTTGACAATCAAATGTTTTTCATTTTTTTCATAACTGAATTGAAAACACATCCTAGTATATGTTTAATATTTGAAAATGGTAAAAAATGTTTAGATGGGTTACCGATTGGGAACGTGAATTATGTTAAGTATTTATGCTTTTTTAACCATATATATATAATATGGTTATATGTAGTGATATATCTTCAGTTATGACCATGTGGTGGGGTTTGGTGGAATTAATTTTTTGGGATTTTTTTAAAAATATCCTATTATATGTGTTAATGTATTGGGTTTTCACCTAATACACATGTTTATCTTTTTAGAGACATTCATATAGGATGAAGATTGTTGATAGAATGAAAAGAGAGCATGCATGGAAATGTTCTTCAAGTGGTGGAAATGAAATCCCCAATAGTTTTGTTGAGGGAGATGAAGAGAAGTTCCATGAGAACATTTAACACTTTAGAGAATTCATTCAATGTTTTTGAAGGATGGTTTTGATGAATAAAATTTACCATACATGGGAGTTTCAGCTGTACCACCCTCTAATATTTATCAGATAGGGTGGACATGAAAAAGCTATGTTCTAGATTGATTCTATGCAAAAAAATCATTACCATGAAGAAATTCTTACTCAGAATAGAGTTAAATTGGTTGTTTATATGTTGCGTGGCTAGGTGAAGAATTGGTGGGACATCCAGACTCGAGATGTGTAGCGGTAAAACATATAGAGTATGGACTTTCTATGGAAGTAACAAGAGAACTTTTATCCTAAGATGATCATGATGGAGAGTGATGTTTATTTTATAAGGTTGAATTTTTGGTGTATGTTTTTTTATGGATTATGCTGTACGAATTACAAATTTTTAGTGATTTTATCTATTGTAAAATGGATATGAGGATACTACAAGAAATACATTTCAGGATAGGATTATATTTGAAATTATGTCTGAGGTTTGTATCCTCAGGTTGAAGAAGTTTTCAGAAGTGTTAAATCAAGATCTTATATATGAGGAGAACATGAAGGAAGATTCCAATGGCAGAGATTTGGTTCTGATGGATGACTCAGAGGCTAATATTCAGAAATTGGGAAACATTTTGATGATAAATTCAATCAGAGAGATAGTGATAAAAGTGGATGGGTCCCATATGTTGACATTTTCCCCACCCACCTATGAAGTTCCAAGAATATGAAACGATGATACAACTAATGAGTTTCTACAATAACTCACTAGCAATTATTAATGATGGTGTAACTTGGTAGAACTAGAGTATCACAAGGTACTATTATACACTATATCACTCTAGCGGTTGGAGTTTTAAATTCCATGGAATGAGAGGAATGATATGTGGTGCTTCTAGTCAAAAGAGAACATATTAATAGATTTCTTACACTCAATGAAATCATTCTACATCATATGTATGAGGGGTTGTATAGTTTCATGTCATTCATCCTTTAATTTTGGATTGTGAGTCTATAAAATCAACAGTTAAAGGCACAATTCTTGTACCTTCTACACTATCTAGTTCCTTCTTTGATATTAGTTCCTCTCATTATTTTAAATCTTCTCAAATTTTGAATGGTTTGAAAAAAGTGGTGGAGTACTTATGTGTCGTTATGATGATCGATACAACATTTATAGTATGGTTGAGAGATAGATATATTTTATAAGGGTGTTCTATTAGGGTTAACAAATATCTTAATTGGGATCTTTACATTATCGATATGTCAGGAATTGACATAATTAAGTGGATGGACTAGTCAATATTACACCAAAACACATTGATTTATACCATATGATAGTGTCATTTACACCTTGAATTAGTTAAAATATATATTCATCATAGATAGTGGCATATTCACTCAATTTTTTAGGTCCAGTTCATAATCAACTGGGGGAGATCACCACCTAGGTGGCTAGTCTATTTCTAGATTAGGGGTTTGTGATAAATGATGTATTTACCCACATTGTGGAAAGATTTTTGGAAATTATTCATGACTAATTATAAAGGCTACCACCAAAGGGAGATGATAAATTTATAATTCAGTTCATGCCTAGGACTAAGGTAGTTTGGATTCCACCATGAAAATTGAAACCAGCCGAGATTCAATATATTAATACTCAATACAAAGAGTTAATGGATTAGGGGGTTATAATTATGAGTATATATTGATAGGTATAATCAATTTAGTTTTCAAAAACAATATTTTTTGAGTTTTCACTTGTGTAATGATTATAATAATATGAACCAGATGACAGTGAATACAAAGTATCTTTTTTTTTATTGATGATCTATTTAAAATGTTGAGTGGAGAATGTAATTTCACCCTGACCGACATGAGATTAGGGAATAATCATTTGAGGGTTATAACGTATGACATACCAAAGACTACTTTAATATATAGGTATTTCCTTCACTTGTTCTCTAGGGTGCTATTTGGGTTAAAAATGCACCAGTTTTGTTAACAGCCTTGGTGAACCGAATCATCAGCCTGTACCTTGACCAATTTTTTAGTGTTTAAAGACAACAACATGGTATACTCCAATACTCTTGATGATCATTAACAACATCTTTAAATATATATGTGCACACATAAAAAGCATCATATATACACCCTGCTATCTAGGTGTCAGATTTGGATTAATAAATTACACTTCTTGGGTCACATCATCTCATAGGAAGGTGTGTCATTAGAACAAAAAAAATTTCCTGGAGTGGTTTAACTTGAGTGGACAAAAAATGTTTTAAATATCAAAAGTTTTTTTTCTGTTTCAAAGCTATCTTCATAGAATCAGTCAATACTTTTCCTGATTGGTATAACCGCTTTTTGGGCCTGACTAAGAAGGGGATAAAGTATTATTTTCTTGGTTTATGTGATAGTTATTTCCAAAAATTGAATTATAGATTCACAATGACAAAAATAATTATTCTACTTAGACTATGTGAGGTGTTTATAATAATTTCTGTCACATATGGGGCTGGTCTTTGATGAGTCTTGATATAGTAAGAATGAATTGTGTCATATGGGTATCAATATTGGAATCTTCATAAACAGAAAAACCCCACCGCTGACCTCAAACTGGTTATAGTTGTTGATTCTTATTGGTGTTGGAGGAATTATCTACTACGTGAGAAATTTATTATGTATATGAATCACAATTTCTAATATATATATATTTTTATTGTGAGACTAAAATCGTCACCATTGGATATGGGTTTAATATATGTAGTCCGTCAATATCTGTCTATAATATACATTTGGGATGGTTATTGGTCTTGTTGATTATTTAACAAAAAACAAATAAGACTCATGAAGATCATAAGCCTAGTACTGGGTTCAAATGATGACTTATCTACTTGAGATGCACATTTTAGTTCAGGAGAGTACGAAGAAGGTAACTATCATAACAGTTTTAGTCAAGTGTTCACTATTGAGGCAGATAAGATACCAAACGTATAAGGATCCTATGATATTGTGAATTGGAAATTCCTTGATGGTGGAGAGTCACATTATTATTAGACCATAGACAAGTATGAGATCCAACACACCAAGAATCATGTTTTTGTACATATTAGTATGCAGGAGAAGCAAATGCTTGAATTTCAATCCTCAAAGGTGGATGTGCGTGTAGGTTTGACCAAAATCTAGCATTTCCTACAATGATAGTATTGGAGGTTGGGAATGAAAAATGAGACAGAATTGTT
Source organism: Viscum album (assembly GCA_963277665.1). Classification (NCBI taxonomy): domain Eukaryota; kingdom Viridiplantae; phylum Streptophyta; class Magnoliopsida; order Santalales; family Viscaceae; genus Viscum; species Viscum album. The sequence continues at coordinate 651,630,415 of OY728126.1, forward strand.
CATAACATGATTCTTCCACTATTAATAAGTGAAATTCATGCATAAATTCTGGGTGGTTTACTACATTCATTTCTTATTACTGAAATGATGTGTGACAATGATACTGTTTAAATTGTGGTTGGTATTCTGAGAATGCCTCAAAATAATGTTGTTATTTGCGTGACTATTGCCCATTTGAATAAGTTATCATTTTATTTCATACACATAATACGTTCTTATAGAACCAATTTTGATACCTTAACATTTGATAGATAGTCTCTCTACATGGGTTAACATGGATTATTAAATATGACTATTAATTATTTTTAAATTAATTTATATAATAGTGTTTGTACAAGGGACATGGGTCAAATGTATCATGGAGTACATCTATGAACCCATAGAAAAGTGGTAAGTTGGAGTTTACTCAACATGAACGTGAGGATATGATTAAGTCATGAATTCTTAACACTGGGGGTTATTGGGAGAAGAACCTAGAATATGAGGAGTTCACCTAAAACAATAGTTATTATGATAAAATTACAATGGAAACAAATTATTTACATTAACATATGCCATACAGATCACCTCTATGTCTGTTTGATGTAATTGAGTCAGAGCTGTTGGGGTTGAGTCTTGTGTAGGAGAAATCATAATAGGTTTATCTAATTCGAATGTGTATGGATATGACTCGTAGTATAGAGAATTTTTTTTCAATTCATTATCGATGGACCCATGATATGGCAGAGGGTCATACTATATTCTTTATGGTTTCTCCTAGTGTGGGTAACCACATGATAGGAAGACGGGGAATGTTGTTTCTATTGAATGTTTGAAATTTTGAGGTATTGTAGAGAATTTGGCATGTGTCCTACTGATAGATTATTCTATAGAGTTGAATTTCTATTCATGAAGTTATTTATGTCATAAAAATTTATTGGAATCACCCCAAAAATTATCATGTGATTGATGTATAAATGTTCAGATTTAGACCAATGAGTCCTTTAAGGATCATTTGATACTTGTGTTGGATCACGGTGAAAATGTGTCAAGGGGAAAGACCAGTATGATTGTTCATTTTATATGGGAACATTGATTTTTTATGAAGAATCATAGGAAATAGAAGCTGATATGAGGGATTAGGTTCTGAATATTTTTACCATAGAAGAAATAGATTGTTTTGAGGACATATCAGGTATGCATTGTTATAATGTGGGGAGATTCTATGATCATGTCCATTTCAGGAGATGTCTCAATTTATTGATCATGAACACTTTTTTTTATTAATTTGAGTATATCCTGACTTGGTATTACATTATGGATTTTTTTGTGTGGATTTGGATAATTTTTCAAGGAAGAGGTTCAATTCACAATCGGTTCATGGTTTTTCCAAACCATGTGCCCAACCCTTTAAACAATTCAATCACTAGATGAGGCAATTCAAACAGCTTCCACATTGTTTTTTAATCCATGATCCCTATTACTAGTAACCTTGAAAAAACCCTTGGTGAGGAACACGATTAGGGAGCACTGTTGGGGAAAACATTCATCATTTATAGGGAACCATGTACAATGAATTTTAAATTGGAAAAACTATTTTACAAAAATATTGAACAGTTATATTTTGTCCATAAACATTCTAGATTGATCCTAAAATGTTTTATATCATTTATTTAGGTTTCAATAGGGATTAAAATTCATTCTGACCTACTCCATCTGCAATTCAATCCCCATTTATAAGATCTTCCCCTCTCCCAATATGATAATATCATCCTGATTAGTTTCCTCTCAGTCTACCATCATTATCACATTCAATAATTTATTTTTTACTCTATTGGAGATGGATACAGATATATGTTTGAAATATATAATTTTTTTGATCTTGGGTTCACACTTTAGATGTGAATATTTTTGTTTGTAGTGTTCTAGATGTTTTTGACTCAATTGGAGATTTCCTTTGGTGACAGTTCATCGCTGATTTTTGGATAGGTGGTTTAATTTATAATCCCATATATATGATTTAATGACATATATGTAATTATGAAATTTCAATTTCCATGATTTGGAAAATCCGTTGATTTTATAATTGATTTAATTTTAATTACCATTCTATAATGATTTGGGTTTAACTTTGGTAAATGTAATTAGTTCAATTGGATTTTTTAAATGGTTAATTAATTATTGGAATATTGTGATTAAGAAATTTATTGGATATTGGGTTTATATATTTGGTTTCATTATTAAATAATTGAATATGATAATTATGACACGGTGAATTATAACTTTGGTTATTGTTTTAAAAATAGGTTTCTAGACATGAAGTAATGATAAAAACCCCACTAGGTCCTAAACACGGGATTCTAGGCCCAAAATGTTGGCATTGGATTCTAGTTCTATGTTTTCATTATATGAATTGAATTTTAATTGATAATGATAACCCATGAGTGACTAATATTTTTTAATTTAATAGGTGTATTATTCAGAAATGGAAACAGATGATGTAGATGTTGAGGGATCTAGATTCCATATGAACTTGGGGCTTTATGTGGTCTATAAATGAACAAGTGAACATTTGTATAATATTTAATTTATTACTTGAATTTTATTCCTTATACAATTTCATGCACAATAATTGAATGGATTTTTATTTGGATGACACTATTGGTGGCCTAATGTGATGCACACACACCCTACTCAGGATGCCTGAATGGTACTTGAATAGGCTTCAGGTTTACAGGATAAGATATATTAATCAGTCATATGTTATATGGATAATTTGGGATAGATCATTGATAAGGGAATTAGATGTTATTTAGGACCCACATGGGAGGTGTCCATGTCATTATTTATTTTGGGTTTTTTATACTAACAATTGCTAGTATTTTCCATGGAATATCTACCATTTAGTTTTGGATATTGTATATCTTGTTTTTTTTGTTTTTTTACCCTTCCTTGGAATGGTTATTGGTTATCTCAATTTATTATTATTATTTATCTCTACTATTTTTTCTAATTTGAAAAATAGTTTATAGTATATCTATGATCGTTATTAAACCCTCACTACTTGTTGATATTTGATGTAATACCGGAATAAATTAATAAGGCCATGTGATTGACCAACTTGAGTTATTATAATATAAAACCCAGTTTGGGATTTTTTAGGAAAGATAGGGGAGTTGGTGACCTTTAATAAGTGGGGAGATAACATGATTAAATTTTTTACAACGAATGAATACGATGGAAACATTTCTCATTCTACAGGGCCCAAAAATTGATTAGTTTATTAAAAGAGAAGATATAAGGTATAAATATGACCATCCAATTGGAATTTTAATTATTTTGTTTTTAAAAAATTATATTTTTTAACCCTCTATAATCTCGTTTTTACCTTTTTCACGTTAAATAAAATTTTTAGTTTCCACTATTTATAATGGAAACAATTTTGTCTCATTATTATTTAATATTAATTGTGATGATTGGTAATATGTAATCCATTTTCCAAACTTGTCTCATGGAAGTAGTAAATTTAATATAATATCTTACTAGGAAGCGTAAGGAAAAACAGCTTTTCGTGAAAGGATTTATTTTAGAATGATGTTTTAATATTAATGATTTTTTATTTAGTAATAATTATATAAATTAAAATTAATATTTAAAAATATATAATATATCAATTTAATTAATATAAAATTTCATTAAGGGTAATTTTTATTATTTAATATGGAGGAACACTGTGAACAATAAAATAGTTAATTAAACAATTTATTTTTAAACATAAAAATAATCACATACTAAAATATAGTATAAATACAATATAAATGTTATTTATTTTATTTCATATTAATAAATTACACTTATTTTTAGTTTAAATAAAATAAAAAATAGTTAGAAATAATTTTCTTCAAATGACCAAAAAGAAAAAAAAATGTTAATTTTTACAACTCAATGAAAAATGATTTTATAAAAGAATACGTAAAATTCAACCTATTATAAGTTTCATATAAATATTTTAATAATGAATTTAATTTTTTAAATGTTGAAAATTTATTTTTTAATTACATTCACAAACTGTTACTAATCCATGTTATAGAAAAATATTTTTTTTCTAGAAAACATTTAATTTTTATAGAAACAGTTCTTATCTTATTTTAAATAAGTATAAAACTGTTGAATTTATTTTTCACATGTTTAAACAATAATATCATCATAATTTATTTAGCCTTATTCAATCCCTTCAATGTAATTTTATATTTATAATGGTAATATATATAATAATATTTTAATTGAGCATTGTGTTTTTTTAATTCAGGTGTTGCTAGCATCACAGGTTAAAAATTATATTAAATATATTTAAAAATAAATATATAATATAATATATGGTGTTACATTCTATTTTAATATTTGTGGGATATGTCATATACAATGTACCCCATGTTATTCCTATTTTAAAATCTCTGCGTGTTACCGTCATTTATAATACATTGAATAGAATAATAAGAAATGGGTGACAATAAATACTCAATAAGGGAAGACATATCCATGTTATATCATAAACTAGTGAGAATCCATATAAATATATGAAATTTTTTATTATGAAGAATAAAGAATTGTTATAGTTGTCTATAAATTATATTAAATAAATTATTAATATGATCAAACAAATATACAACACTAAATTATCATAGTGAATCCTAGGATGATTTTCAGGAGACATGGATCTTAGTATTTGTAAAATGATATAGAATCAAACTAATAACATGAAAAATAACATAACTAAATGAATTAAAAAATAGAATATTGATAACATAACATTTTGAAAAAAAAATATTTATAATATTCATTTTTTGAAAAAAAAACATCCAAACAATATATGTTTAAAAAATAATAAGTACACATTTCATATTGTGAATAAAAATATTTCCACACTTACTATTGTGAAGAAAAATCATCACAATTTTTTGTTATTAATAAAATAAATTACATGCATAACATCCTAATTTTGTTGGATATAAACCTAAACCATCAAATTTTTTATGTTTAAGTGACTCTAAAGAATATAATGATTTATCAAACCTAAAAAAACACGTAATATAATTTGATGAATAAAACCTCAGGGATTCATTATACCCAAATCATATCAAGGCTACAAAAAATCCAAACCATATTAGGCATTTTTTGTACGGAAACTATTGACATGTTTTATCCTACTCAAACTATATAATGGTTTTTTTAAAATATAAACGAACATAGAATTAAATTAAAAACACAATCATTAGATACAAAAACTCAATCATATAAAAAAATATTGAATGAATTGAAATAAAATTGATTTTATAAGACATACAAATGGTAACAGAAAAATTTTATGGAAATATGTAAATGGTTTATAAAAAAATTCAATCCAACAAAAGGATTACTATTAATTTAACATTCCATATTGGATCCTTTAATAATATAAAGGATTCATATTGTAACATCCCAGGTAAATAAAGAATTAAAAATTTTAATATTTATTAATATTTGTGAATTAAATAATAATTTTACTTTAAAGGGGATTCTATGTTCGATAGCATACCCGATACGCAACAAAAAGTTTCTTTGAAATCTTACGTTGCACACTAGTAATAAAACAATATTTTTTTAAATGTTAGTTAACACGTTTCCGTTGTAATGGCGGGAATGAATTAAAATAACTAAAAAATGATTATATATGTTTGTTAAATGTTTTTACATTTATCCAATAAAGGATAAAGGCTTAAAATATGAAAAGAATTCAATTTTAGGCATATATACTCTAATTTCCACTAAAGGTCCACTTATCTCCTTTTGATGGCAAACCATCATTAAATATAGTTTTGGTCACTATTATACATTCTATTGGACAAAATAAAATTCTTTTTTAGAATAAGGACATCAAAATTTATTTTGTGTAAATTTTTGGTATTTTTCCGATAAAGATAATTTTCTTAATGAATAGTGAAAAATGTTGTATTTTAATTCAAAACCTATTTTTAATCTAATTTATTTATATGATTAGATTATCTTTTGAATTGGTTTTAAAGTGAAATTAGAATATATTTTTACCATTTAATATAATAGTGGTCATTGGAATTAATTTCACTTTGAATTCGGACTTAAACTAGTGTGAATCTTTTGATTCTTACTGTTTCATAAAAACACGCTATTTACTCTGACAGCGGGAATTAATTACTAAATTAATTAATCCAACTTATATGTTTTTAATTTTGTAAAATAGACTTCATTTTTTAATTCTGAATATCAAATATATCTTAGGGTGTTGTTTTGGTATTTTTCTGAAAAACATCAATTTTTGATGACTAGTGAAACCACTAAGTGGTTTTTAAAAAACTGATTTTTCGTTTAAATGAAATTTTACCACCTCTGTGCTTTGAATTTCAAAAATCCGACATACATGGTTGTCATTAAGAAGTAAAATGTGGTTCAATGGGATTAAAATAATTTTTTTGGTGAATACTAACTTTTAAGTTTCTAATCGTGATTAGAGGTAATTAGTGTGGTTTATGGTTAAAATAATGTTTTAATATTATGAAATGACCTAGAAAAATGTACTACCATCATTGGATGTGTCATGGCCGACCATGAAAATCCATGGGTCAACTTGAGGACCCAATGGATCCACTTTGGTAGGAAAATGACATTAATACCTTTTTATTTAAAGTTAAAATTAAAATCTCACAAACATGCGTTGTTTTACTAAAACAATTTGTACATGGGGTTATACAAGTCAGATTTATGACTATAAATATTCATTAGAAAGATAAAAAGTTTTTCTACATCATGGTTTTTTGTTTATAAATTTTTGACGTTAAATAATTTAAATTATTTATGACACCATGATGATGCAGAGATTAACTCATTATTTAACGATTTAAATAAAATGATAATATAATGTAAAATATAAGAACTACACTTGTAAAAAGCCTATTGGATTGGTATATATTTCGAACCCTTATCACCTTATTCTCGAATTATTTCAATGGGGGACCTTTTAAATCAGAATCTAATTTTAAAATAAAGTTAAAATTCATTACTTTCCAAGAGTGCCCATCCTCTCCTCTTATAAAAGGCCCCCACCTCTACCTCCATACCCACACTTCCAAAAACGTTGGCTCGGCAAACCCCCACCCATTTTGTCTCTCCACATCCCTATATTACTCCTTGAAGCCTCACTTTTGGCAGAAGTCTTCCCAAGGAATCCTTTGATCTCAAATAAAAAAGAGTTACCTGTTTCAAAGGTAGTTTTTTCTCTTGTGTTCTTTTGTATTATGTTGATTCTCCAACCCCCTAAACTCTTTTTATTTATTTATTTTTTAACAACAACAGTATCCTCAATATACTATGATGTTTTTATAAGAATTATTAGAGCTACAGTTACACACACCTTAATCTAATGGTTAAAGAACACACTGTTTCTGTGGATGGCGAATTTCTGCCTCTCGAAACGATGATTGTTCAACACTCATATAACACCTTCATAGGGGGCCATTAATATGTCACTATATTTATATATGATATATAATTTGTTTATGTTTTCCTTAAGCTTCATTATTTTCCATTTTTGGTATACCTTTATGGCTTCCGTTATGGGTATACGTGATATCTTCATTTTAGGAAGTGCAGACTACCGCCCCCTCAAAGTGATTTGATTCATTAAGGCCATATGTGGGATGTATAAATGATGGATTTAAAGTTATTATATATGATGTTATACTGGAATTATAATATACCTTTATATCACTTTTATTTCATTCCATTAAAGTATGATATAGAAATGAAATTAGCGTTCATGCGTACGTACGGCTTACCGTCTCCAGGAGCGGTGCATTTCATTTCTTATCCCAAAATGTAATGTACTATTATAAGTACATATACATAATGGATATATATGATGTATGTTACATCTAAATGATTAATTTAATTCTGGAATTAAAATATACATATCTCTCATTTAGTTTTAATTCCATTAATATGACATAGAAATGAAATTAGCGTTAATGCGTACGTACGACTTACCATCTCTATGAACGGTGCATTTCATTTATTACCACTAAATGATTATTTAATATTATAAATACATGTATATGATGCATATATATGATATATAAGATATCCAAATCAAAAATATCATTCTGGATATAATGAATATTTGACCACCTGAACAACATGTAATTGTAAGAAGTCCACTTTTGACTTAAGAACCAAATATCGACAAAACAAACATTATTAACATAAATGATTACATATTGTTTATAACATGGAAATAAGTGATATAAAATGAATAATGAACTTGAGAAATGTTTTTAAGAAATTATAAATTAACTCATGTTTATTATTCAGGACGTTAAAGAACGATCGAGTCAAGTCGGACCAGAGGTAAGGGACTTCGTCTCAATCTCCTTTCATTGAGGAATATTTCGTTTTATACATAACTTTATTTTATAAGGTGTATAACCTCCTTTTACTTTTAATGTTATTAAAAAGTAATATTTTTTTATGAAGTGTTTTACTAAATGACAAAAAGGAATTTTTCTTTTAACGTACGTGGTGACAACAACCTTTTCTGCCGCCGTGAGTATTATTTGGTCATTTGCATCCTCAACAAGCCGTAATGTTTTTAAAGTGAAATAAATACCATATACACTTTTATGTATTTTCGTATTGAAAATGGTTTTTATTATGGATTTTTTATGTCAATATATTTATGTGATATATTGTTATCAATGTGTGGAAATGTTTTCATTCCATTATATTTGTTTTATGTCTTATGATTTTATAATGGTACTTGGACATTTGACGGGTGGTTACGTGATAAACCATATGATGGGTGGTTCCGTGAATACTAGGAAGGGTGGTTACGTTATAACCTCCAATGAATTGGTTATGGAAGTCGGCCGTATAGCTATTCCATTAAGTGATATGTGTGGAAGTCGACCGTATGGTTATTCCTTTTATGTATGTTTATGTCCCAAGTTACCTTTATAAGTTATGTGATCTTTATATGGGTTTTATGGTAATCGTTGGGTTACAAAAGTGTATGTAATGAACTTTTATTCATTTAAGAGTTTTTACTACTTCATAAAGGTGAAAATTATTACTTTGATAAAGTATACATGGTTTACTTGTTGTTTTGAAAAAATAACAGTTTTCATTCATTGTTTATCCCTTACTGAGCTTTTTATGCTCACCCCATGTTTTTTGTAATGTTTTTCACAGGACCTAATATGTAATAGGGTCAAGGATGGGATCAAGGGAAAGTAATGCTATCTAAAACATGGAACTAGACATGTTTCCTTTTTAGAGTTTTTATTTTATGGAAATTTAGTAGAAGTTTCTACTTTGTAATATTTTGAGATGTAATAGTTATGTCCTAATTCTCTAAAACACTAAACCGTGAAAAGATACTCAATGTGAATTATTCATTTAATTCAATATTAAGTAAGGTTTAAGGACGAGGCCTTATAGTTGGTCTCAGAGGTCGATTTAGACAACTTTAGGTGTTAGAAAAGTGTTAAATTATATGTTAATTTATGGTATGATTGAAATGATATAGCATTTAAAGAATACCATGTTGCTTCGCCTAAGATATTTTGGTGTTTAGAATGGTTTTCTGCAGAGGAAACAAAGCTGCTATATTGGGACGACATCAGGAGGAAGACAACCATCCAAATCAGCAACCTGAGATGGTCGGAATCGGAACTGAATAGTTTGTTGTAGTGATGGCACAATTGACTTAGGATATAAACGGTGGTGGTATCTATGCACGAGACCATCCAGATCAACCGCAAAGGAACATGTTAGTGGTGGAACATTTCATGAGGCAACATCCCCCATCATTCAGAGGATCATCTGACCCCGTGCAAGCTGAAGGGTGGATTAAAGCACTGGAGAAGATTTTTGATGTCATGGGGTGTTCAGAACATCAACATGTTAGTCTTGTTATTTACAATTTTTTGAAGGTGAATCTGATCAGTGGTGGTTAATGGTGAAAACTATCAGGGATAGTGATGAGATTGATGATCTTCACTGGGACGAATTCAAAGGTATGTTTCTTGAGAATTATTTTCCTATGGTGGTTTGTCTTAGGATGGAAAAAAATTTCCTAGAATTGACGTAGGAGGATGACTCAGTGGATTCTTATGAAGCAATGTTCACTTGATTGACAAGGTATGCTCCAAACATCATACGAGATCTTGATTGTAAAATAAACCGTTTTTAATTAGGGTTAAATCCAAAGTATCGAAGGTCTTTAGCTTCCCGTGTGTTCAAAAGTTATGAAAAACTTGTTTGATGTGCGGAGAAGGTGGAAATAGAGTATGCCGATGATCAGGTGTTCTTTGACAAACAACAGAATAAGAGGTCCGGTTGGAAGGCAATGGGGATGAATTCATCAAAGAAGCAAGGAGGTAAGAAAACCAAATATCCATCCTGTGAGAAGTGTGGTAAAATGCATCCTGGAGAATATTTATCCAAGTTTGGTAAGTGGTTTCGGTGTGGTATGTCTGGTCATATTGCTCGTAACTGTAAGGAAGATGATCAAGAAGGAAATGAAAAGCCAGATGTAAGATGTTTTAAGTGTAATGAAATGGGTCATTATGAAAATGAGTGTCTAACGAAGAACTCGACTAGGGAAAGCAGCTAGAATACATGTAGAATGGGGTGGTGAAATCCTTTGTAGCTACTTCAGCAGATGTTGGGACATCGAATGATGTTGTATCAGGTACACTGTTTGTTTGTTCAAGTTATGCCAATGTGTTGTTTAATTCAGGGTCTACAAATTCTTTCATTTTTGAGAATTTTTCTAGTAAATTGGAAATTCCATGTCAAGATATGAATCCTGAACTTATGGTAAAAACACCCGAAGGGAACGTTGAGACAAAAAGGAATTATAGGAATCTTCCTATCCTTGTGTGAGGAAAGAATCTACCAGAAAACCTTATTGTTTTTCCTCTAGTAGTGTTTGATGTTATTTTGGGCATGGATTGGATTTCTGATTATCATGCTAAGATTGACTGCAGAGCTAAAATGGTTTCTTTTCAAAAAGATTTTCAGTTTGTGTACATGAATGAACCCTAGATTTTGATAACATATCAGGAAGTTGAGAAACTAGTAAAAGATGGAAATGAATGTTACCTTGCACATATTGTTGAAAATAATGGAACTATTCAGATTAATGATGTGACAGTGGTAAATGAGTATCTTGATGTTTTTCTTGATGAGTTGCCTGGTATTATTCATGATCAGGAAGTTGATTTTACTATTGACTCAGTTCCTAATTCTAAGCCAATTTCAAAACCCCCTTATCGAATGGATCAAGTTGAACTATTATAGTTAAAGAAACAATTGCATGAGTTATTAGATATAGGATTCATTCGAACTAGCATATCACAATGGGGTGCTCCTATATTGTTTGTTAAAAAGAAAGATGGATCAATGAGACTTTGCATTGATTATAGAGCCTTGAATAATATTACAATTATGAATAAGTATCCTTTGCCTCATATCAATGATTTTTTTGATCAGCTCCTCAGAGCTCAATATTTTTCGAAGATTGACTTGAGGTCGGGGTACCATCAGTTGAAAGTAAAAGAAGCAGACGTTCCGAAGACTGCGTTCCATACTAGATATGGCCATTATGAATTTGTAGTTATGCCTTTTGGTCTAACCAATTCACCTACTGTATTCGTGGACCTTATGAATAGAATTTTCCATGAGTTCTTGGATAAGTTTGTGGTTGTTTTCATCGATGATATTTTGGTGTTTTCTAAAAGTAAATAGGAGCATGAAAGTCATTTAAGGGTTATCTTGAAAACCTTAAAAGAAAAAAAACTGTATTGAAAATTTAGCAAGTGTGAGTTTTGGTTACAACAAATTTCTTTCCTTGGTCACATTGTTTCAAAAGATGGAATAACTGTTGATCCTACTAAAACAATAGTTGTTGAAGAATGTCCAAGACCCACAAATGTAACTATGATCCGTAGTTTTCTTGGACTGGCAGGTTACTACCGAAGGGTTGTTGAAAATTTTTCAGGGTTTTCTAATCCAATGACTAAGATAACTCGGAAGGGTGTTAAGTATATCTGGATAATGGAATGTCATGATTGTTTTCAAGAGATGAAAGGAATATTGGTGAATGCGCCAGTTTTGGAACTTGCTTCCAGGAATGGACAGTTTGTTATATACAGTGATGCTTCGTTGAAGGGACTTGGTTGTGTCCTTATGCAGAATGATCATGTAATTTCATATGGTTCACATTAGTTCAAAACTCATGAGGTAAATTACCCTACACATGATTTGGAATTAGTTTCTGTTGTTTTCGCTTTAAAAATTTTGAAGCATCATTTGTATGGAGTAAAGTGTGAAATATATACTGATCACAAAAGTTTAAAGTATATATTCACTCAGGAAGAATTGAACCTGAGACAGAGGAGATGGATGTAATTAATCAAGGATTATTATTGTACAATTCATTACCATCTTGGAAAAGAATATAAAGTGGCTGATGCTTTGAGTCGAAAAAGCAATGCTTTATTAACCATGCTATGTTTGGAACGAGATCCATTGGTTTTTGATTTGATGAAATTTGGCATAGAAGTTGTTGCTGCAGGATGGCCTTCTGTTTTGTTTTAGGTATTAGTGAAATATTCTCAATCAGACAGAATTAAGCAAGCACAGAAGCAATACAGTGAGTTGCAGAAAATGGTAGAGCTGGTTCAGAGGTAAGTTGCCTGAATTCAACATTGATAATGATTGTGTTTTGAGATTTGGGAAGAGATTGTGTGTGCCTTGTGATTCACAGTTGAAGAGGGAGTTATTATGTGAATCACAAAGTTCTCTGTTTTCAGTTCATCTTGGCAGTACTAAGATGTACAGAGATCTGCAAGAGTATTACTGTTGGGATGGAATGAAAAGGGATATTGCTGATTTTATTGTGATGTGTTTGACTTTTCAGCAGGTTAAAGCAGAGGGACAGTTACCGAAAGGGATGATTCAGCCTTTACCAGTGCCAGAGTGGAAATGGGAAAATATATCCATGGACTTTGTTGTGGGATTACCGAAGTCATCTCGAGGTAATAATGCAATATGGGTTATTGTTGATTGCTTGACTAAATCTGCTCATTTACTTGCTATACGAGATACTTTTTCCAAGATAAACTTTCCCATTTGTATCTTAAATAGATAGTCAGGTTATATGGATTTCCCCTCTCCATTGTGTCTGATCGTGATCCCAGGTTTACTTCTATGTTTTGGAAGGGCCTTCAGAATTCGTTGGGTACTGAATTAAATTTTAGTACAGCTTTTCATCCTCAATCAGATGGGCAGTCAGAACGAACAATTCAGACCTTGGAGGATATGCTACTAGCTTGCTCTATGGATTATCAGGGATGTTGGGACCAACATCTTTCATTGGTTGAATTTTCTTATAATAACAGTTTTCATACCAGTATACAGATCGCACCATTTGAGGCATTATATGGGAAGCGGTGTCGAAATCCAGCTTTTTGGGATGAAGTGGGTGAAAGGAAGCTAATGGGACCAGAATTGGTAGAAGAGATGGCGGAAACAGTTCAGTTGATTCAGAAACACATGAGAATAGCTAAGATCAGGCAGAAGAGTTATGCGGATAACCGAAGGAAGGATCTATCTTTCGAGGTAGGTGATCATGTTTTTCCCAAAGTTTCACCGTGGAAAAGTGTGATGCGATTTGGTAAGAAAGGAAAGCTGAGTCCAAGGTTCATTGGACCATATGAAATTCTGGAGAAATTTGGATCAGTTGCTTACCGAGTGGCTTTACCTCCGAGTTTATCTCAGGTACACATTGTTTTTCATTTTTCTATGTTGAGAAAGTATATTCCAGATCCATCTCATGTTTAGATCACAAAGGTAATTCAATTGGAGGATAATCTCTCTTATGAAGAAAAACCAATCTAGATTCTTGGCCATATGGAGCAAGTGTTGCTGAATAAGGTGATTAATCAAGTAAAGGTTTTGTGGAAAACCCATATGGTTTAAGAGGAAACATGGCCATCTGAAAATTCTATGAGGGATAAATACCCCCACTTATTTTGTTAAGTGAATAAAATTGTGAGGATGCAATTACCAAAAGGGGGGAAGGATGTAACATACCAGGTCAATAAAGAATAATTTTTTTTAATATTTATTAATATTTGTGAATTAAATATTAATTTTACTTTAAAGGGGTTCTTATGTTCGATAGCGTACCTGATACGCAACAAAGAGTTTCTTTGAAATCTTACATTGCACACTAGTAATAAAACAATATTATTTTAAATGGTAGTTAACATGTAGCCATTGTATTGGAGAGAATGAATAGAAATAACTAAAATATTATTATATATGTTTTTAAAATGTTTTTACATTTATCCAATAAAGGATAAAGCCTTAAAATACGAAAAGAATTCAATTTTAGGCATATATACTCTAATTTCCACTAAAGGTCCACTTATCGCCTTTTGATGGAGAATCGTCATTAAATATAGTTATGGTCACTCTTATACATTCTATTGGACCAAATAAAATTCTTCTTTAGAATCAAGACATCAAAATTTAGTTTTTGTAATGTTTTTGTATTTTTCCAATAAAGATCATTTTTAATGAATAGCGAAAAACACGCTATTTTCTCTGACAGTGGGAATTAATTTCACTTTTAAATCGGACTTAAACTAGTGTCAATATTTTGATACTTATTGTTTCATAAAAACACGCTATTTTCTCTGACAGTGGGAATTAATTATTAAATTAATTAATGAAACTTATATGTTCTGAATTTTGTAAAATAGACTTCATTTTTGAATTCGGAATATCAAATATACCTTAGGGTGATGTTTTGGTATTTTTCTGAAAAACTTCAATTTTTGATGAATAGTAAAACAAATAAGTGGTACTTAAAAAACTGATTTTTCGTTTAAATGAAATTTTACCACCTCTGTGATTTGAATTTCAAAACTCCGACATACATGGTTTTCATTAAAATTTAAAATTTGGTTCAACGGGATTAAAATAAATTTTTTGGTGAATAGTAACTTTGATGTTTTTAATCGCGATTAGAGGTAATTAGTGTGGTTGAAGGTAAAAATAATGTTTTAATATTGTGAAATGACCTAGAAACATGTCCTACCCTCATTGGATGTGTCATGGACGACCATTAAAATCCATGTGTCAACATGGGGACCCCATGGATCCACATTGGTAGGAAAATGACATTAATACCTTTTTATTTAAAGTTAAAATTAAAATGTCACAAACATGTGTTGTTTTACTAAAACAATTTTTACATGGGGTTATACAAGTCAAATTTTTGACTATAAATATTCATTAGAAATCCAAAAAGATTCCCTACATCATGATATATATTTTTATTATTTTTAGACATTAAATAAATTAAATTATTTATGACACCATGATGATGCAGAGATTACCTCGTTATTTAACGATTTAAATAAAATGAAAATATAATGTAAAATCTAAGAACTACACTTGTCAAAAACCTATTGGATGGGTATCGTTAGAAACCATATCACCTTATCCTAGAATTATATCAATGTGGGACCTTTTAAATCTGAAACTCGTTTTAAAATAAAGTAACATTTCTTTACATTCCAAGAGTGCCCCTCCTCTCCTCTTATAAAAGGCCCCCACCTCTACCTCCTTACCCACACTTCCAAAGCCTTTGGCTCGGCCATCCTCTTCCCATTTTGTCTCTCCAAGTCCCTCTATTACTCATTGAAGCCTCCCTTTGCGCAGAAGTCTTCCCAAGGAAGCCTTTGAGCTCAAATCAAAAAGAGTTTCCCATTTCAAAGGTAGTGTTTTCTCTTGTGTTATTTTGTTTTATTTTGCTTCTCCAACCCCCTAAACTCTTTTTATTTATTTAATTTGTAACAAAACCAGTATCCTCAATATACTAGGATGTTGTTATAAGAAGTATTCGAGCTACACATACACAAAAATTCATCTAATGGTTAATGAACATACTGTTTCTGTGGATGGAGAATTTCTGCCCCTCGAAACAATGATTGTTCAACACTCATATAACACCTTCAAAGGTGGCCATTAAGATGTAACTATATTTATATATGATATATAATATGTTTATGTTTTCCTTATGCTTCTTTATTTTTCATTTGTGGTATACCTTTTTGTCTTCCATTATGGGTATACGTGATATCTTCATTTTATAAAGTGCAGACTACCGCCCCCTCAAAGTGATTTGATTTGCTAATGCCATATGTTGGACGTATAAAGGATAGATTTAAAGTTATTATATATGATGTTATACTGGAATTATATTATACCTTTATATCATTATTATTTCATTCCATTAAAGTATGAGACATAAATTAAGGTAGCGTTCATGCGTACGTATGGCTTACCGTCTCCATGAACGGTGCATTTCATTTCTTATCCCAAAATGTAATGTACTATTATAAGAACATATAAATAATGGATATATAGGATGTATGTTACATATAAATGATTAATATAATTCTGGAATTAAAATATACATATCTCTCATTTAGTTTTAATTCCATTAATATGACATATAAATTAAAGTAGCGTTCATGCGTACGTACGGCTTACCGTCTCCATGAACGGTGCATTTCATTTCTTACCTCTAAATGATTATGTAATATTATAAATAAATTTATGTTATGGATATATATGATATATATGATATCCAAATCATGAATATCATTCTAGATATAATGAATATTTGACCACACGAACAACATGTAACTGTAAGAAGTCCACTTTCGACTTAAGAACCAAATATCGACAAAACAAAGATTATTAACATAAATGATTACATAATGTTTATAAAATGGAAATAAGTTATATAAAAAGAATAATTAACTTCAAAAAGTTTCTTAAGAAAGTATAAATTAACTCAAGTTTATTATTCAGGAAGTTAAAGAACAATCAAGTCAAGTCGGGCCCGAGGTAAGGGACTTCACCTCAATCTCAATTCATTGAGGAATATTTCATTTTATACACAACTTTATGTTATACGGTGTATAAACCCCATTGAATTTTTCTTTTATACAAAAGGAATATTTTTCTAAGAAGCATTTTTCTAAACGACAAAAAGGAATGTTTCTTTTAACGTACGCGGTGACAACGACCTTTTCCACCGCCACGAGTGTTATTTGGTCTTTGGCTTCCTCAACAAGCCGTAATGTTTTTAAAGTGAAATAAATACCATATACTATTTTATGTATTTTGGTATTGAAAATGGATTTTATAATGGATTTGTTATGTCAATATATTTATGTGATATATTTTGATCAAAGTGTGGAAATATTTTCTTTCCATTATATTTGTTTTATGTCTTATGATTTTATAATGGTACTTGGACATTTGACGGGTGGTGTCGTGAATACCAAGACAGGTGGTTACGTTATAACCTCCAATGCATTGGGTATTGAAGTCGGCCATATGGATATTCCATTAAGCGATATGTGTGGAAGTCGACTGTATCGTTATTACATTTAAGTATGTTTATGTCCCAAGTTACCTTTAATTGTTATATGATCATTATATGGGTTTTATGGTAATCGTTGGGTTACAAAAGGGTAAGTAATGATATTTTATTCATTGAAGAGGTTTTAATACTTCATAAAAGTGAAAATTATTACTTTGATAAAGTATACATGGTTTACTTGTTGTTTTGAAAAACAAACAGTTTTCATTCATTGTATATCCCTTACGGAGCTTTTTATGCTCACCCCATGTTTTTTGAATTGTTTTTCACAGGACTTAATGTCTAATAGGTTCAATGATGGGATAAAGGGAAATTCATGCTATCTAAAACATATAACTAGACATGTTTCCTTTTAATAGTTTTTATTTTATGGAAACTTAGTAGAAGTTTATACTTTGTAATATTTTGAGATGTAATAGTTATATCTTATTTCTCTAAAACTCTAAACCGTGAAAAGATCATCAATGTTAATTATTTATTTAATTAAATATTAAGTAAGGTTTAAGGATGGGGCCTTTTATATATGGTTAAATTTAGTACTCCTAGAAGGTGAATAATTTTGAAAATAATATCATGAAATATCACTTTGAAAAGTCAAAATAGAATTGAAAAAGGAAAAAAATTGATGGTAAAACATATTATTATTAGTTTATTGTAATCCTATTGAATATATTTAAATATATTATTGAAATATTTATATTATAAAAATATTAAATAAAATTTAATTTTTAAAATAGGATAAAGGAAGTATGATTATTATTTGAGTAAACACATATTTGTCTTTTGAGAAATACTAATTTTTTTAAACCGATTACAATTGAAATGTAATGAAAAAAATATTTAATAGGAAGAATATTTATGTATAAAAAACATTAACTTATTATGATAACTAAATTAATTAAGAAATAATATTTGTTTCAAAACAACAATTTAATGTGTAAAAATAGAGGGAATGTCATATGAAATTAGAAATAGAATAATAAAAAAAACTACTAAAAATGATTCTTAAGGAATATAACATTCAATCAATGAATGAATATTCAAGTTAAAAACCACATTATAGTAACTATAATTTATGAATAAAGAGACATATATAAAGTGTTTAGTATAGTCAAAATGATTACTGAAGAAATTATTAATAAATTAGAACAAAATAAATGAGTATATTGTGACTAGCATATATAAAATAAGTTCAAGAATAACCATCATAACTATTTGAATGGGAAATGTGTTACCATAAACACATTTGGTAATGGTAACATAATAATTATAGGGTTAATATTAAATAGAAATTAAAATATCATTAAAGAAAATATATTATTTTCACGTGACAGAGACAAGGATGTCAATACACCATATATGGTAAAGGATGGTATGAATATTACAACATGTCTTGTTGATTTGAAAATGTCACAAATAAACAGTTATATTAATTCTATAATTCCACTAAAGTGCTTAAATATTATTGGGAAATTTAAATTTACCCTTAAATTACACATTTAAATATAATAAATTTTCTAAAAAATAGAAACTAAAGGCTTATAGTTATGAAATAGTTTTATAGGTTAATATTATGTTATATTTAATGAATAAATTTTAAGGAATATGTGAGGAATGATGTTTCCAAATTTTATAGTTTTTATGGGATATGTTTTCGAAGTGCTAAAACTATAAATTGAAACAATGTTTTAAACATGTTTCATTTTATTTAACATTAGGACTCTACATTTTATATTTTTGGTTTTTGACTAAGAAACTAGTTTTTAAAATTTTTAATATATATTTAACTAATGAAATTACATCACATTTTATAGAAAGTTAAGGTGTGATAAACCTAAATTTAACATCTATTTAATATAATTAATTTTTAAAGTAAGATAAACATATCTTTTAAATTATATCCTTTATTGTATTGAAAATTTATTTTGCTGGGCAAAATTATTTTTTTTATTAATAGTTTATAATCATATATAGATTATATTTCCAATTTAATGAATAATAATTTAATTACATATATATTTAAAAAATTATTTGAATTTATTTTTAAAAGGGATTATTTTATTTGATTATTTAAACTTATACGAAATATGTAAAGGAATTAATTGAGAATAAATTTTTTACAATTATTCTTGTAATTAGAATAGAAAATAGTAATCATAATTATATACCAGAAAATGAAAATTATATAATTATAAAATAATATCATTTTTTTATAGAATATTAAATCACGATTCAAATTTCTTTATTTATATAAATGATGAAAACTAATATGTAATATAAGAAAATTATTTTTTAGTAGAAAAAAATTAATGATTAAATGAAGTTATAAATGAGTTTAATAAATTCAAAATTATATTTTAAATGACTATTTTTATTTTATATATATATGGTTTTATATATTATTATGATAAAAAATACTAAATTAATTCTGTTATTTTAATAATTTAATTAATGTGATGATATTATCAAAATGAATATTTTTTATCAATAAGAAAATCAATCATTTTTATCAATCTCCAAAAATCCCCCAATGATAATTTTGTTTTGTGTAATTTCATATAGAAGATCATTATATCATTGTTAAATTTTAAATTTTTTAAATTTAAAATTGTAATGATTATTAAATATATATATATATAAACATATTTTATTGAAAGAATACGTTTTCAAAAAATTAAGTGTTCATAATCATGTTATATATTTATATTTTAAAGAAAATTAAATTATTTTTTCAAATTATATTATTAGTCGTAATTTTTTATAATAATCAATATTTCATGGATTGTTTTTTGTGAGTGTTTTATGTGGAAAAATCAATCGTTGATAGTATGAAATTAACGGAAAAATATATAGGTTTTGAAAAACATTTGATCATTATATGTTTTCTTATCATTCAATGTAATAATAGTACCATCTTAAATTCAATAATTAATTCCATGGTGTTAATAAAAATAATGGGATTAGAATCAACAAAGAGTGTTAGGACACCAATGGGGATTAGTTAAGTGCTAGATGAAGACAAATCTAGCCTAATATTACATCAAAATACATATCTATTATTAATTTAAAGTATCATGTATTTGATATAAAAATAGAAAGATGTAATATTAAATTTTTTCTAGTGTGGAATATTTTATATATTTTCAAATATCCAAAATATGATTATTGTTAATAATAAATATAATTATTTTAATTAAATTATAAATAATGTGTTATTCTGCTATTGTTGAATTCAACTGGAGCAGTTGGGCTACAAATGATCTGATATTTGATGGCATAAAGTTACAATAAAATGTAAAATATCCATATATAAATTTCATTTATTTGGTTTGTTATCATATAATTTGAATTATATAAACTCCTTTTATATTTCCTGTAAAAAATCACATATATATTTTCATTGTATATATTAGTGCTAAAAATTAATTCATATGAATTAAAAAAATTGAATTTATAAGAAATTATTTTAAAATTCTTGTAATATATTTCATCATCAAAATTTCATATAAACCATTATTAATTTTAAATTTATAATTACATTTGTATGAAAATATAAAATTTTCAAATAATTATTTACCCTCTCATATTCCATATGTTCTACCTTTATGAGAAATCCTTCTACCTATAGGGATAGTTAATTTTATGTGTTTAATATAGGTAAGTGGGAGTTTTAAATGGATATTTAAATGTACTAATGTTCTCCCATAGTTGTGTCAGGGTTAGTGAATTGATCTAATCCCTGAATAAAGTTCTTTATAAATTTTATAAAGGGTATCTCATTTTGTACAAGTTTCCATTAAGGAAAATCCCTACCTACATAATGTAGCCTATTGAGTTTCAATGAATTTTTAATGGTATAAATAGGTAACATAATTTATTTCTTCTCAATATTTAATATAAGGCCTATTTTCTTGATAGAAAATAAGTGGATTCATGATGGGGTGACGAAAAAAGTATAAAAAACATTTTTACCCTAACCGAAACCCATTTACACATTAGTTTTTATTTTTTTCCCATTTTTTATGTATTTATATTTTACTGTGAACATGTATCATGAATTAAAAATTAAAAATCTAAAAATAATGAAAAAAGAATCCCTTTTATATTATTCTGTTCATAACTCATTTAATTAATTTATTTTATAATCCATAAATAAAATATGATTAATGTAAATATTAGAAGATTAATATAATTTTTGGTTATCAATTCTATGAATTAATATGTATTTTTTTATATTTGAAATATCTAAATATTTATTCCACTTGTTTTTATGAATATCCTATAAATCCTAGGTATCCCAAAAATTCTTTTACAGAAGATCAATGAAATAGACTTCAATAAATATGAACCCTTATTCTGGTTTTCAATATTTACAAGAAAAACATACTCTCTCCAATTCCTTAGGTGATTAATTTAAAAACAAGAATTTATAATATTTTCATTTCCATTTTAAAAATTTGTTATACTATGATATCGAAAAAATATGTTATGGAAATCCCATGTTGATAAAATCTTCAAGTAATTTAATAATAATAAATAACATCCACATTCCTCTATCAAATTATTCTAGTGAGAATAAATTTTAATAAAAATTTTTATGTAATTATTCATTCAGGAATTAATGGTTATAATATGAGATGGATTAAAATATAATTTAAAAATTACCCAGCAGGGATAGTCTATTAATTCTAATGGAGTTTCTATTTTAGTAGAAATAATACAAATGGAATCTTTTCATGTAATTCCTTGATTTGGATTATTTTAACTAACATTTAAATGTCCCTTCATTGATCATTCATTGATACACAAAGAAATTAAATTCTAATACCATACTATATGGTGTTTTTTCCATTTATGGACTTGTATATATTGATTTAAATTTAACTTCTATGTTTGATAACCCATTATAGTGAGGTGTTTTCATGTGGTTATGTTAGTGGACCTAATACCCTTCTTTTCATAGATTATATTATTCTGTGTATACATTTCTGAATTATCTATGATATTTCTTATTCTCTGTAATATTATTTGAATTAATTATATGTTTACATTGGCAGTGTAACCACAATAAGCTATTTGGGTAATCAAAATGCTCAACTTTGGATAGACGATCCATTGGACGAGTGACTGTGATGATGTGATGATGCATATAAATAATGGATTATTTTATGGTATGTTTCAGATAATGTACAATTATTATTGATACATGAGTAGACCATGAATTTAAAAACAATCCATATCTTATAGGTTGCATTGATAGAATTCCATACAATGGTGATGTGTTATGAAATTTCATTAATCATTTTGAATGGGAATTTCCATCATCCAAGGATAATGACCACCATCTAGAAGGGGAATGAGATGGTTGTTATAATATGTATAATTAGGGTTGGATATTGGTTTTTCCCGATATTAAACACCATCGATTCAAGGAGTTCAATTTTGATGATAATAACTAGAATCAAATTGGGTTATGTGGTGTCCTTTATAATTTAAATCTTCTTATTATGGCATGGAGTGTTTATTTAAAGTTGAAATTCCATTGACCAACATGAAATCCATAATATCATTGAGTGAGAGAATGTGGGGATTAGGTTTATGGTATATTGATTAGTGACTCATAGACTGACACATGTATTTTTATAATCATATTTGAGAATTTAATTACGCTATGATATATATTGATACATATTATCTATACATATGTTAAGGATGAATTGGTGGTTTCGTATGTGGATTATTATTCAGAACATACAATTCCATTTCTGTGTACATGAAGATTGTAGCACAGGGTATCCATTAAAGGGAAAAGTCACTATAATAGGATTTTAAAGATATTGAGGCTTTGATTAGGATGTTATGTCGAGATACACCGCACACTATTTATTCTTTATTTTATAATTTTTTATTACCATTTTAATTATATTAGATTGAATTTATACAATTTAAGTGAGTTTATATATTTAGTTATATAGATGAAACTTATTTAATTAAATATTAATTTATTTCAGTTTAGTTAATCTGAGTTTTATTAAATTAAATTTATTTTATTGCTGTAGGGGTATGATACTAATGGTATATTCTCCCAATATAAAAACTTCTAAGCCTCAATTATATTCACCATCCTCTTCTGTATGGGGAGGCACACATTTGTTCTTCTAATTCTTATCCTCAAACCCAATTCTTATAATTGGTGCATTATAAACTTATATGAAATCATATTTTTCTTATTTTTATTTAGATGATATG
The DNA here is from genome assembly GCA_963277665.1 of Viscum album. Classification (NCBI taxonomy): domain Eukaryota; kingdom Viridiplantae; phylum Streptophyta; class Magnoliopsida; order Santalales; family Viscaceae; genus Viscum; species Viscum album. The sequence continues at coordinate 651,654,182 of OY728126.1, forward strand.
GGATATGGTAAAATTAATATTGTGTATATGGTACTCAGGTATGAAATTTTCCATGTGCATGTCATGTTCATGTCTATGGGATCTTCAATTCAACATTTATAGTATTTCAATTACTATGTTATGAGATTTGGGCGTGTTTCTTGTTATTGAATATGAACATCTGATTTCATACTATATATATATCAATCTATTGTGTGTTGTTTACTATTTCATAAATTTAACACATTTATTTGTGTTATAAATTCAAGATAGTCTTGTACTATTTGTTTTATCATATTACCATTTTCTCATTCCATTATGATATATCAATGTTGGTATTAATTAGTTAAAAATTAAAATTCAATTAGGCTTATATATGTGTGTCTATGAATAATTTGAATCTACATTGAACTTGGTTAGTGATTTTCCATACCATAGGAGTTTAAAAATATTTTCTAATAAGGTGGGAAATTCAACATTATCATTATTCATCCTTGTAGTGAATTTTAGGTTTCCATGATATTGAATAACTGGTTGAAATAATATGCAAAATAATTTACATTGTAGATACACTAATGTAACAGTTTGTTATGCTAGATTATTTCATTCTTTTAAGTTCCAAATTTCTATATATATATATATATATATTTATTTATAATTTTCATTCCCATAATTTTATCAAATGAGTTACTTTCCCATGATATACTATTAATAAATAAAGTTTAATTTCTTAAATGATTCCCAGATTATTGTACAATCATTTATAGTTATTTATATATATTTTACCTAATACATTTTGAGGTGAATTTATTTGATAAAATTCATTGAATGAACATGTTGACTAGATTCAATGATGATATTTAATTTTATCAGAGTTATTTATCAATTACATCACCCAATAGAGTGTAGTATGTGATGATTATGGAATGGTAATTAATATAATGTTGAGTTGGTCAGTACATGAGTTAGATTGGGATAATCTTGGTGAAAATTAATGGCTTGGATGTTTAACATGAATTATTATCATCCCAATAATCCTTTCCTCTTATCATGGAAATTTATCTAGAAAAAAATCTAAAAGGCAACAATGGACTCCCTTATAATATTAGATTTCAAAATAAGGTCATTCCATGTGCATAAAATTTTAAAAAACCCATTATTATATGTCACTGGATTATTTTAATGATATAATTATTTATTAAGGGCATTCAAAAGATGTTCTTTATCAAGATGAGTACATCACTATTTGGTGTACCTACTTTTTCTACTATGCAGATGGATGGTAGACCTAGAGTCTAAATAGATAATGAAAATATAAATCAATTAATGGTGAAGAAGAGATATCCCTTAACCTAGATAGATTATTTCATTGATAACTTATGTGGAGTCTAGTGGTTATAAAAGATTGAGAATTTATCTGTTTATAAGTAGTTATATAAAGGGAGTAGGATATACTAAATACAATGTTTTGAAGAATGTATGTCGAATATGGGTACAAGTTATTTTCATATTCCCTGATGAATGTTGGAATATTGTTCATAGATACAATGTATAATAAAATCATCCAACAAATTGTATCTTTAATTTTGGTTTTCATTGATGGTGTAATCATTTAATTGCTATATCCTATGTCCCAATACATATATATCGAAATTATCCTTAGAATTCTTCACATACATGAGTATTACTCGAAGCTATCGAATTTCTTATATCAGAGCTAGAAGGTGAAATTATAAGGGCATGTGGTTATGAAATATGGATATCCATACAAAAAAAATAGGATTGGATGTAATTTCTTATAAATGTTACCAATACATGTAAATTAAAAAACATATTTCTAGGTTTTAGCAAGATACTAGACGCATTATTTCAAAAACATCTCTAATTTTTTCACAACCATGTTGATGCTGAATATTTAATGAGTAATGTTCCATTCATCAAACCAGTTTGGGGAATAGTTTCTTAAGAAGAAGTAGAGGTTGAATAAAACTATATGATACATACATCCCATGGAATTTATTTTTATAATGTATATTGGGATAGGATATGTGTTTTTTTTGGGACCATCATTGATAAAGAGTGATCAGGTAGTATCTTGTGGGTCATGTCCATTGAGAACCCTTGAAAGGAACAACCATTCCAAGGAAATGACCCCAAGAACTATGTTATATTCTTGACGTTCAGAAAAAGTATCAATTTAGAAATAGGTATTTTTTGTATACACTGACCACATGAGCCTCTTTAATTTTATCACATAGCGGGACCTAAAACAGTTATTGATGGAATCGATAGAGTATTTATAAATTATTTCCATTATGATATATTTTGAACTCGGTAAAAATATTTTCATTGAATATTATCTTATTTATAATTAAACGATGGATCAAGAACTTCATGAATAATATTAGAGGAATAATGATTCTTGATGAGTTTCTAGCCAGAATAGAGGATGAATTCCTCTAAATTTTATTTAATGATTATGTGTTCCCCTTTAATGGTCTCATATTCTTGCATTTATCGGGTGTTGTATTGATAAGAGACTATATAATAGTTTTATATGATTCAATAAAAACTAGATAAAGGCAACCTGATACATGAGTGGTCATTGGACTACAATGATCTGATCGTTATATAGAGGGGGGATCTAATTATACGATATAGCAGGAAGAGTTATTTATAGTATTTCATACATTTATGTGTGAGGTGCATCTTGGATTGAAAATGATGTTCCATGAAATCATGTAGAAGTTATGGTGGCCAAGGATGGGAAGCACATCATTGAATTGTTTTCGTGATTCCATTCATGGTAGAAAAATAAAATCAAACACTAAAATATAGGTAGATTACTCCAACTACAACCAGTACCCCTATAGAATTATGAGTAAGATATAATGGAATTTATTATGTATTTTCCAAGGAAAATGGAGATCTGTGACTCTTTCTGGGTGATTTTTATTGTTTAAAGCATTTTGTTCACTTCGTACCAATTCGCGAGGCTAAATAATTTTAAAAGATGTGAATATTGTATATGAATGAAATTATATGGTTACACATAGTTAGTATAAGTATATTATTGGGTTTTTATGAATTTTTTACATTATAATATTCACATTTTATTCAGAAGGTCATAGGTACTCGACTGAGATTGAGTATGACAACCCATCATCCTTCTGATGGATAGTCAATGTAATTGACTGAAATATTTTCGGATATGCTTTTGGATAGTTCCCTAGAAATAGGTAGGTTCTGGGATAATAAGATATAATTTTTTTAGTTTTTATAATATAATATTTAAAATAATTGTATTTAGATATAACCTTATAAAGAAATATGAATTAGAAAATGAAATTCCTCATTTTTCAGAGAGAGGCATGATGGGAATCAGTGGTAGGGCCTAGTATGGTACAATATTTTTATAAGAGAGAGAAAGTTATCCTAAAGATATTTGTAAAAAAATTTAGAAGTCATAGATTATGTATTTATCCTAGGAGGAGAAATATTATGTTCACTATGGTTGACCATGTTTTCTAAAATGTGAATCATGTTTTAGGAAATTGTTATTTTAGGAATACAATGAATTGTATATCCACATTTTGGAGGACCAATTATGATCACCATATTTATTGGGATAGTTTTTTACCAAATAGACCATTCGTATCACTACTGGAGTAAGAATGAAGCAACCCATGTGACTCCGATTTAAAAGAACATTCTTAAGTCCAGACATATTATCAACTATGGGGATGTTGAGCTAGAGCCTAAGACATCATTTTTGGAATACCTATTGGGAATTTTGGAGTGGATAAAAAATGTCCTCCAAGGTTATATCAAAGTACATATCAAAATTGAATGGATTAATAGATATATCTAGTAGGAAATGTTCATGATATTATCTGATATTTGAGACTAGTGGCCAGTGTTTACCATGAACGACTACTAGGGAAACATTTCATTGATTATATGTAATCAATCGGGGGAATTTTTACAAAATAATTTTTATAAACTATATTTTTTTTATAATTAATAATTTTTTATTATGAAAATTTAATATTTTCAATTAATACCTTTACATTCCACATGGAAGAGGTCATCTGTAATGGTCAAGTATTGAACTTATTATAAGGGTGGGATTTTGGAGTTGTGTATATGTGACAAGGAGCATATAATGGATACATAAAGATAGTGTATATCATTCAAAATTTAATAATTTTATGTGTTTTATTAAATTTCATATATAAGGTTTATCTCATATTAACTTATAGCTATCTCCATATATTAAAAGTTTTTATAAGTGTAAAATCTCTCAGTGTTAATGTAACAAATGAGTTTCAAAGGATTCATATGGGTATACCTAAGTTATGTATGCTAATATTCCATTATATTTTTTGTTATATATTAATTTTTTTATGTAGAATGTATGGGTATGAATAATATTTTGACATGTGTAATGGTAAAACATAGTTAAAAAATAGTTTCATTTTCGGTTGTTGTATATTATTTTTTTGTATAATTTTTTTTTTATTTTTCTTATTTGACTACGTATCACATGTTCATGTTATCAAAACACTAAAACATGGGAAATAAATTCTTTACTTAATTTATATTATCAAATACCTATATTATGGATTTAATTGTCTAGAATTAACATTCTATTAATATATATATCAAATTTTGAATATAGTTAATGGGTTTTAATGATATAAAGTAGTTGGAATGACACCTTTTTAAAATATATTTGAATCATTTTCCCTAATTTTTTGGAGATTCTTTCAATTTAGAAAATCTAATAAATTATTCTGTACATCTTCTGTAAATCCTCCTTCAATTAGTATAAGACCAAAATCTAGTTTCTTTTCATGGAATGACTCGTATCACATATCATAATCCGTAGGTGCTTGTTTTTTTAAAAGGATAATTTCATAGTTTTATTTTCTAATTTCAAATACATAATTTTTTAATATTTTTGGGGAAAATGATAGGAAATCGATACATGGTCGTGACCTATAATTATAATTGATTAATACATTATTATGGTATGATTATCTTGGATTATGATATAGAGATATAAATCCATTACATGTTTTTTTACAATAAAATATTGAGGAGGAAATGTTTACCACATGATAAGGATTAAATGTTAATTTTGAGAATGTTTAGGAGAGATAAAAAATAATTGTCAATACGCGTCCCTCGGGAACCATGTCATGACTACCCTAGGCCCGCCATCCATTGGCCAAGGGCCGACGACTAGAACCAGAAAGGCATATCTCTAAAAAAGGAAGGCATTCTCTTTTAACTTTTATAGACACACAGTCCAAGAACACTACAGGAAGCTACAGTGAAGTAAACTGCTCTAGTAAAAGTGGGTTGAAAGGAAATGGGCCAGAATACAATCCCAACTAAAAAATGAAAGTACAACTGAATAGTAAAAATAAAACTAAAAAGTGAATAACAGCTCCAAGATCATCCACCACAGATTCTACATGATGGTTAGGTATAGATCACGATCACCATTCCCTGTATCACATCAAGCCAAATGGTACACCTCCAACCACCATCTGGTCCTGGCTCCCTAAGCCTCGATCAATGTTGTCTGTCATCTGTATAAGACAAAACAATGTTTGGGCATAGCCCTTGCATGGGTGAGTATAACGATACTCAGTAGGGATATCGAGACCCACGTAGGTCTCCAAGAGTCCCACAAAGGAAAACCCAAAAAGAAAGTCGCCAAATCTAAATAGGTATATGCCCATATATATACCTAAGTTATCAAGATATACTCATCACATACACGAGGGATGAATAAAAAAAAGGTAACACCATGAAGGTTGAAATACCACATAGGTAACACCATGCAGAATGAAGTACCACATAGGTAACACCACGAAGACAACACCACAATGGTAGAAGAACAACATATGAAACACCAGTAAGACAACACCACAAATCTAGATGTACCACAATGGTAACACAATGATGATATTAGTGCCACATAGGTAACACTATAAATATAGAAGTACCACATAGGTAACACCACAAAGATACAAGTACCATATAGGTAACATCACAATGATAGAAGTTCGACATAGATAATATCACAAAGATATAATTACCACACAAGAAACACAATTAAGATAAATGAATCAGCTCCCAATCAGGTATAACATAAATACAGAAGTACATTTGATTAGTCTTAAGGCTAGATCATGTTACTCTGTTGAGAAACACTTCTGCTATCCCACACAAGATCGATAGGTACTAACCCCAGCTGACCACATTGGATCCAATCCACACATAATCGGTATATGATAATCCAATCAGGATCGCTGATCGATTACCACCACATGATCTGATCGAATTTGACCCACATAGGATGGATAGATGCTGACCCATACAAGATCAATGTTATCTCTTCACGTTATAGCCTTCCATAGGATTCCTCACACCCAATGCACTTGAGTTACGTAGAATCTTCCCCTCTATATGTCAGTCTTACCCTGACATCCAATATTCTCTAAAAAGTAGTGACCCAAAGGACCAACATGTCATAAGAGTTTTAACGTGACATACGGTCCATCAATCAAATGCTCGGTCTGTGAGTTATAAGCTTCTTAGTTCCGAGGGGCCAGTTTGATTTGGGTTCGATCCAACAAAGTCATTGACCCACTGTCTCAAAAACTATTATAGATTATACCAACGGGACTGTCTCGATCCATGGATCTTAGCACCACAGACAGTTCCTCAAACGGATGTCTAGTTCTCATAATATGACCCTTTAAGCGTTTCTAGGAACGATTGGGCCCGGGCCCGGTCCGAACCGATCGGACCGACCTGATCTGACCAGGTCTGGGTCGACCTGACCTAATCTAGAACAAAGAGACCTAGTTTGGGTCCGACTCGGCTGGGCTGGGCTGCAACAGGCTCAGGACGGCCCACAAGGGGGGCACGACCTGGCCTGCAATGAGGCGGCCCGACCCACAAGGGGGCGGCCCAACCCACAAAGGGTCATGGCCTACCAGTCTGGCCCATGGTGGGGTCCTCCCTAGCCAGTGGGGGGAGACCTCGGGTATCTCGAAAGGCTCAGAGTCTATTAAGATTGTGAAATGGTTGCGTCACGTGAGAGCCTCCCGATCACCGCTGAACCCGCCAGAGGGACAGGTTCCTCCTCCACCTCGGGTTCAGCCACAACCCACTGCTCGCTGACAGTACTCTGGTCCCACCTCCCTATCTTTCATAGACAGCTAGTGTGTCAGCTGCCTTCTTCACCCACTGAAGCTTCAGTCATGGATCCTTCTTCACCGATGGAGCGCTGCACCTCCTCCTCTACCCGGAGCTGTCGGCCGCTGCGCTGACCAGTAGGGCTTAGTTCTGAAACCTCCACATGTGGTGTTCAATGGAATGCTTCTTGCATCGTATCCGGTTGGTGCGGATGTGTTGGATTTATTCTAATGAGAACACAAGGGTATCAAGGTAGCAGAGGGTCTGGGCTGGGTTCATTGGGCCTACTCCCTCAGCGTTAGCATGCAATAATGAGGGAGGATTAAAGTATTCAATAAACCTTTGAATTAAACCAAAAGCAAGTCCCTACCTCATGAACGATATTGGGCCCCAGTGATCAAGGATGTGTTGGCATTAATCTTTCCTGCAACAAGCTTCCAACTACACAATTCATACGTCATCCTTAAATTCTCGGTTTAGTGTCACCCATCTCCTCCCTCTAGAACTAGATCCATCTTCCAAGGGTTTAGCATCACGGAAAATTACTAGTACTTAGTTTCTTATTGAAGCAGTTCTGAAACCTCTCCCTAAGATCAATATAAATATGATAGGGGGAGGGTTTCCAAAACTCACAGAATTTATGAGGTTTCATTAATTAAGAACCTCTTTAATTATGAATGACATTGTTACTTACGATTGAAGGGTCAATACATTTATTGTCGTGACGCGTCACTGGTCCCACATTCCCTTTTGTTCACTGGAAGAAAAGAATGAAAATAATATCACCATTTTTTTTAATTCTTATGAAAATTTCTAAAACATAAAATTTTATCCAATCCAACTACGGTTGAAGTGAAGTATCCCTTAATCGAATACTGGTGCTATAGATTCAATAGTCCCCTTATATTTTTAATCCAATCATCAGTTCAAAAGTTCGAAAATGCAACTCGTGTGTTGACATAACGCACCAGAAATAATATTCGGAAATTAATTCCATGAACACCATGTCTCAGAATCACACGACGCCAATTTTTTAAGACTCATAATAATCTTATATAATTAAAAAACAATTTAAATGGAAAATCATGGTGTTTACATTCTCCCCACCTTAGGTATTTTAGTCCCAAAATAACCCACCATAGTCTAGTGTACCATATGGGGGTACATGGAGAAGATCTGAGCCTCTCGCTCCCATGTTTCCTCTTATATGTTCCCATGATTCCAGCGAATGCACACAAGAGGTATATAACTCCAACAAAGGAATCGATCATTTTGATCTTCAATCTCTATTAGAACCTCTATAAACGTTGACCCATTATTGATGTCCATCTCACCGTTGTTGATGATGTGAGATGCGTCATGCACATATCTATTTAGCTGGGATACTTGGAAGACTTCATGAACCCTCTCCAACTGCGGTGGAAATGCCAAGTGGTATGCCTCCTCGCCGATCCTCTAATGCATTAGAACTGGTCTAATAAGCCCCAGTTATCACATTATACATCGAACAAATACTTATAAACCTCATTGAGGGGATATCCATAGGAAGACATGGTCTCCCTCATCAAACTACAAAGGTCTCTATCAATGGTTAGAATAATACTTATGTCTGCTCTATGCAGCCTTCGTCTACACCTAGATGATATACACCTTCTCAGTGGTAACCCGTACCAACTCTGGACCCATAAGTTCTTACTCCCATCATTTGGTCTAACATAGAGGTGATCTACATGGTTGACCATACAAGGCCACAAATGGGTCCTTACCGATGGTGGAGTAATAATTTTTGTTGTATGTGAACTCCAACAAGGGAAATTGATCCTCCCAACTGTGGCCAAAATCTATGAACAATCCACAAAGCATGTACCCCACCGTCTGAATAGTCCACACTATCTAACAATCCGTATGAGGATGAAGGGTGCTGCTCAAATGTAGTTGTGTCCCAAATGCCTCCTAAAATCCCTTCCACAACCAATAAGTAAAATGTGCATCATGGCCAGATATGATCATCAATGGCCCCCCCATGAAGTCACATAATCTCTTATACTTTGAGGAATTCTATGAAATTTCCAAATCTATGCTCTCATATAGGTACGAAGTGAGAAGAATTGGTGAGTCGTTCAATGATCAACCAGATGGAATCAGGTCTCATGGACATACATTGAATCTTCTTAACGATGTCCATGGTGATTCCATCCAACATCTACGCTGACACCACTAGTGGTTGAGCTATTCCTGCAGGTACCTGATTCTCGGACTTCACTTGCTGACAAGTGAGGCATCGAGAAACAAACACTACCACTTCATTCATCCTCCTTGGACACTAGTTCTGACGCTAGAGGACCTTGTACCACTCCTCTATAGTAGGATGTACTACTAGAGGCAATGTATGGAACTCCCTCGACCCCTCCTCCAATAGCACCACTAGTACCAATGTACGTCCTCTAAAGAGAATGACATGCTCCCCACCATCAAAAAATCCATCAGGTGCATGTCTTGAGGATATCTGAGCACATCGAGCCTCACAGTCAATGTACCCAAGCTGAGCCTCCCGAACTCGATGTAGGAGTGGCGGTGTGATCATCATAGACTGAAGGTATGCTTCTCTATCTCTATCTAGGAAGGATATCTGCAATGTGGCTAGCTGCTCTGTCACCTCACTCTGAAACTGTAGACAAGAACACCTACTGACTTCCAGTACTACCACATTCCCCTTTATAGAAGTATAGACTATCTTAATGTAATAGTCTTGGGGGATCTCCAATAATTGCACCTATCTCAAGTTCAGGTTCTTCTGTGAGAAGATAAACTTGAGACACATGTGATCAGTGTAGACTGTAAAATGTTCACCTATCATGTAATGTTGCCAAATATTTTTGGAGAAGACCACTACTGCTAACTGATGGTCGAGGGTATTATAGTTCATCTCATGATGCCTCAGCTACCGTGACTGTAGGCGATCACTGCTCAATCCAGCATCAGGAAACACCCAAGTCCAGTCCTTGATGCGTTCTAGTAGACTACATACCCAACACCCACTTATGATAGCCTCAAGATGGGGGCAATCATCAGTCTCTATCTCATATCATAAAAACATTACTGGTATCTCTCCGTCCATATGAAGGGTTTTCCATTCTTTTTCAATGCCGACAAGGGTGCCGCAACCCTGGAAAAGTGAAGCACGAATCTCTGATAGTTTCTAACAAACCCCAAGAAGCTCTGCATCTCAATGACACTTATGGGTGGCTCCAATGAATGTAGAGCCTCTATCTTTTCTAGATCCACTACAACTCCAGCCTCTGAGATAACGTGTCCAAGAATTTGGACCTCTAATATCATGAACATGCACTTCGAGAGATTACCATAAAGCTAGTGTTCTCGAAGTGTATCCAGAAGTATCTATAGATTATTTCCATTCTCCTCCTGTGATGTGGAGTATATCAAGATGAAATCCTTGAAGACCACCATCACGTCATGGAAGGAAGATCATATTCATGAGTCCCATGAACACTGCTAAGGAACTGGTCATGCTGAATAGTATAACCATGTACTAATAGTGGCCATAACAATTTATAAATTCCATCTTCTACACATCCTCATCTCGTACACTGATTTGATGATATCCTACACTGAGATCTATATTTGAAAACCAATGATCTCCCTTCAGTTGATCGAAAAGATCATTAATCCTCAGAAGTGGATACGTGTTCTTTACGGTCACCTTGTTCAGGCTCTGATAGACCGCACATAGTATCGAACTCCAATCTGTCTTCTTGGAGAACAAAATTGGGGCTGACCATGGATAAATGCTAGGCCTTATGAACACCTTCCTCTACAAGCCCACAAAATATACTTGTAACTCACAAAGCTTCATAAGAGCCATCCAATATAATGGTTTTGATATGGTTTTTGTCCCATGGTTCAAGTCAATGTAAAATTCTACATCTATGCATGGAGGTAGTCATGGAACATATTCCAGAATGATATCAGAATACTAGTCCATGATGACAGGATAGCATAGACTCTAAACATATACTACTCCGAGGTTAAGGCTAGCCAACTAGTGTTTGATCATCAGCACCCTCCTCTGGGTAAGGCCATCATGTGCTACAAAGGTTCCCTTCTGACCGGTGAAGGAAAGCCCAGTGCCAACCTCACAGACACACCACATTTTTCTCCTAATATAGTCAATCTGGGCATGGAATATAGACAACCAGTCCATACCAAATATGACTTCGTAAGACCTCGACACCACTAATAGAAGATCAAAGCTAATGGTCTCACCTCCTAGAGTAACATCACACTGACAACCCCAGTGTGTAGTCATCAAATCCACTCCCGTATGAGTCTCTAGCCGTATGTATCATTCCAAAGGCTCCACCAGAATCTTCGAGCTCTAAACGAGGGTTGTGGTGGTAAAAGAGTGAATGGAACCTGTGTCTATAAGTACATCATCTAAGGTGGAGTCGACACTGATCATACCTCTAATCATCTCAGGAGAATCTTGTTCATAGGCCTCAGCTTCCTAGCGGTGAGCTCGTCCCTGTCATCCTACTCCCTGTGGTCGGGGTGGACACCAGAAGGTGGTGGCAGTAGAACCATGAATAATCACCTGCTGCATGAGGCTTTCAGACCTCCCCCATTGAATCTCTACCCCTACATTGGTCGTCTCTGAACCATCTACTGGTCGTCCATATGGTTGGTTGGATAGTTTCTAGCCATGTGACCATGCCCGCCACAATAGTAGCACTGCCTAATCCTCACATGTCCTCCTCTCTCCCGTGATCCCTGCACCACTGACCTTATATCCTGAGGTTATACAACAGAAGGTCTGGCCCGCTTGGTCCCCTACATCATCTATCTAATGCCTACTACAGATGACTTGGATACCTGATTTTTGGTGGTGGCTCTCATTGTCGGTGCATGCTCACCTAGGATGCTCTCCACCAAAAGTCCTCGCTCTAACACCCCAACCTGCATTGGTATGCTGATCGATATCATCGATGATCTGATCACCCAAAGTAGACCCTGCTCAAAGGTCCCGACCCTAAATAAAGGGTTTCATACCATGTTGGTGGGGTAGCATGGGAGATTAGTTAACCTCACCAATTACTCGGCCACAGTCATGCTACTCTGTTGTAAGTGCAGTATATCTTCAATACGCACTGAGCATATAGTTGTTGGGATGAACTCTTCCATGAAAAGACCCTCAATGTATGCATAGAGGAGGGTCACCTCATCTTGTATCTAGAGTTTTAGACTCCAGCATCTCCTAGCTGCTCCCTAGAAGAGACAGGTATCTAGTATCACCATCAGATTAGCTAGCATCCCAACTAAATGAAAAACTATTGACATAGCCTCGAACCAATCCTTAGCCGCCTGCGGGTTCGTCTCAACCCCAAATCTCGGAGGCCTATGGTGCTGGAACTCATGAAATGTGATCAGTTGGTGTGCATCCTCTACTGGTGGGGCCAATGGAAACAACTTCCCTATGTGTAGTGGTGCTGCTGGTACACCACCCGAAGGTGGTAACGCTGTAAGAGGGCCATGCACTGAGGCCTCATCTCTTTGTAGAATATTGTCGTGTACTCTATCGGGAATCTTGGAATGATATCTACTATATGGAATCCTGAAAGAGAATAGGTTTTCCATGATCAATATGTTACAACACGTGAGATGACTCAATGGGATCAAAATAAAAACTTTTCAAAAACCCACGCAATCAGTTTTTCCATGCACTGAGTTGGAAATCAGAATTTAGAAGCCTGGTGTATGATTACGTCAGCTGCTACAACAACACAAGATTCCCCAAACTGAAAACCACACTCATAACACATAACAATATTCCCATTTTGAAAATATCAGAGTCTTAGATATTCGGTATACCTGAATCCATTGATACCAAATTGTCATGACCCGTCCCTTGGGGTCCATGCTGTGACTACCTCAAGCCTTCCTACCACAGATTAGTGGCTGGTACCTTTCTCAAGAAAGGTGTATCCCTAAACTAGGAATACATTGCCTTTAACCTATATATACACATAGTCTAATTAGACAACAAGAATCTACCATGATGTAAAATGCTTTACTAAAAGTGTGCTGAATGTAAAAGGGCCAAAATATCATTCCAACTAAAAACTACAAGTACTACCAAAAATTTCAAATAAAACTGAATATAGAATAACAAATCATTGATCCTACACCATAGATCCTACCTGAAGGGTAAGTACAACTCATGGTAAGTAGTCACTACCTCATGTATCACCAAATAGTCCACCTCCAAACACCATCTTGTCCTGGCTCCCTCAGCTACAATCAATGATGTAATTCGTCTGCACAAGACACAACAAGGTGTGGTAATAGCCCATTTAGGGGTGAGTATAATGATACTCATTAGGGACCTCGAGACCCCCATAGGTCTCCCAGAGTTCCACAATGGAAAAAACACAATGAAAAAAATCAACTCTACTTAGGTATATGCCCATACTTATAACTAAGTTATCAAGATACACACATATCATACATGAGGAAATAATACCACATAAGTAACACCACAAAGGTAGAAATACCACAAAGGTAATACCACAGAGATAGAAGTACCACACATGTAACACCTTGAAGAAAACACCACAAAGCTAGAAGTACCACATAGGTAACACAACGAAGGTAGAAGTACCACATAGGTAACAAAAAAAGGTATTAGTACCACACTGGTAACACTAAGAAGATAAAAGTACCACACAGGTAACACCACAATGATAGAAGTACCACACATGGAACACTACGAAGATAGAAGTACCACATAGGTAACATCATAAAGTAAGAAGTACCACAAAGTTAACACATAGAAGATTAAAGACTCAGCTCACAATCAATTATAACATAAGTACAGATGTATTGATGATTTGTCAGAAGGATATATCATCTCATTCTATTATAATTCACTGCTGCTGACCCACATAGGATCGATATGTACTAACCCCCGATGACCCACACAGGATTAGTATGCGCTGACACACATAAGATCATTAAGTGCTGACCAACACAAGATATGATATAATCTTACCCACACATGTTCAATAAATATTGTCCCACATTGTATTGATGTTCTCTCTTCACGTTACTGCCTACCATAGAATTCCTCACACCAGTTGCGCTCGAGTTCTGTAGAATCTTCCTTTTGAGTTATCGGTCATACATCGACTGCCAATAAGCTCCAAAAAGGAGTGACCTAAAGGACCACCATGGCATAAGTTTTCCAATGAGACAAATAGTGCATCAATCGAACATCTAATATATGAGTTATAAGCGTTATAGTTCCGAGGAATCGATTGGATTTGGGTTCGATCCAAACCGGTTGTACTCCAACTGTATCCAAACCCCAACTGGAGTATATCAAATGGAATGTATCGATCCATGTATACCAGTTCTATAGGATTTTTCTCAAGGGAACTTTCGATTCTCAAGGTATGACAAATTAAGCATTTTTTGGGACCGGTTGGGCTGGGGTCCGGTCCGACCAGACCCAACCTGGTTCAGGTCGACCCTACTGGGCTAGGCCGTAGCGGTCTCCGCCCACTAGGATGAGGTCTGGCACAACATTCATGGGGGAAGCCCCACCCACAAGGAGGTGCCTCCCACTGGTCCTGCCTACGGTGGGGTCCCCCCAAGTTGGCAGGGGGGGTGGTCTCCCAAATGGCCTGGAGGTCGTTCGTCTTGTGAAGCAGCGACACCACGTGGGTGCCACCAGGTCTCCATAGAACCCATCAGTGGTGCGGGTCCTCCTCTTCCACGGCTTTGACCATGACCCCTTGCTCACTGAGGGAGCACTAGTCACGCCGCCCTCATCATCAGCACCCAGCCTTTGTGCTAGACACATCCTTCACCCACTGCGGCTTCGACCGTGGCTCATTGCTCACTGGTTGCGCACGATGGCGCGCCACACCTTCTCCGATACCGACCGGTTCACTCCACTCCATTTATGGATGCAACTTATTAGCGTAGACTTATCTTATGGCGCGTGATGGTGCGCCACCTCTATCATAGCCGGTTGGTGCCGCCGCGTCGGTGGTCATCCATAGAGAACGCAGGGGTAGCAAGGTAGTAGAGGGTATGGGTCATGTTTTTTGGGCCCACGACCTCTACATTATATTGTACTCTTGGTGGAGGATTAAAGGATTCAATAATAACATGAATTAAACCAAAAATCAAATTCCTGCCTCCAGAACAATGGAGGACGCCCGCAATCACGAAAATGTTGCCATTCATCTTTCCTGCAACAAGCTTCCAATGACATTGTTTGTACATCATCCTTTGGTTCGTGGTTCATTGTCACCAGTCACCTTCTACTAGAACCGGCTCCATCCTCCAAGGGTTAATCATTTTGGCACATTACTAGTACTTCATTGTTGGGTGAAGCATTAATGACACCTCTCCCTAAGCTCCATATGAATAAGAGGGGGGGGGGCTATGTCTAATGCTCATATAATTTATGAGGGTTACTTAATAATTAACCTTCCTAATTTACAATGTTTAGGTTACTTATAATTGAAGGGTTAATCAATTTATTGGATTGACACGTCGATGGTCCCAGGTTGTTGCTGGTCCATTGGAGGAAAAGAAAGAAAATAAAATTACTAACTTCTTTTTTTAAATATTATTAATGTCCCAAAACCTAAAAATTTCTATATACCTACTAGCATCTAAGTGAAGTCCCCCTTAATCTAATCTTGGTGTTGTAGTTTCAATGGTGCCCTCATATTTTTTAATCCATGCACTAGTTCAAATGTAAGAAAATACTTCTCGCATGTTTACTAAACGTACCATAAAAAAAGTTTTGAAATTCATTCCGGTCACACCGAGCCTTGGAATCACTCACCGTCAATTTTCAAAGACTCATACTAATTCCATATAATTAAAAAATAAATTTACATGGAAAATATGGGTGTTTACATATTCCCCACCTTAGGGATTTTCATCCCCGAAAGCCACAACATAGACTAAAGAAAAAATTTGGGGGACTAAACATAGATCTGAGCCTCTCGCTTCCATGTTCCCTCTTGGAGGTTCCCATGTTACCAAATGACATGCACCATAGGTATCTAACATCCATGGAGGACTCACTCTGGTCGATCCTCAATCATTAATGGAACCTCTGAAAACGTCGACCCATTATCGATGTCCAGCTTGATGTGGTTGATGATGTGAGATTCTTCAATCACGTATATCCTCAGGTGGGATACGTGGAAGACGTCGTTCACCCTATCCAACTTTGGTTTATGTGCTATGTAGTATTCCACCTCTCTTGTCCCCCAATGTATCAGAAATGCTTTGATAATACACTATGATAATATGATACATTAGCCAAATCTCCCTACACCTCGTCGTGGTGAGACCCGTAGGAAGACATAGTCTCCCTCCTCAAACTACAAAGGTCTCCATATCTGGTTAGCAAAAGGATTTTGTCTACTCTGTGCGGTTATCATCTGCTCCTAGATGATATACACCTTCTCCGTGGTAGCCCGTACTCACTTTGGACCCATACGTGCTGACTCCCATAGGTTTTTCTAGCATAGTGGTGATCTGTACGGTCGATTGTACAAGGTCTCAAATGGTACCCTCCCAATGGTGGAGTGATAATTGTTTTTATATGCAAACTCCACTGAGGGAATGTGATCCTCTGAACTGTGGAAGAAATCTTGGATGCATTCATAAGAATGTCCTCCAACATATGAATGGTCTGCTCCGTCTGACAATCCATCTGAGGATGAATGGCGATGCTCAAACGTAGCTGAGTCCTGAACGCCTCTTAAAATTCCTTCCACAAATGAGAATTAAAATGTGTGTCACGATCAGAGACGATCGTCGATGGAACCCCATGGAGTCAAAAAATCTCATGTACATAGAGGTGTCCCAAGACCTCTATTGATCCCAACAGTCAGATATGAAATAGGTGGGCCGACATGGGGAGTCATTAAATGATCTCCCATATAGAATCATGACCCTTAGATATACATGGGATACCTTTCACAAAGTCCATTGAGATTCCATGATACTTCCACGTTGGCACCTCTAGTGGTTGTGCTAAGCCTTCTAGTACATGATGCTCGACATTCACTTGCTGACAGGTGAGGCATCGATAAACAAACTTTGTCACTACTTCTTTCATCCCCAGACACCAGTGCTGATGCAGGAGGTCCAAGAACATCTTCCCTACAACAGGATGTATCTCCTGAGGAGACGTATGGAACTCCATGAACATCTCCTCTCATAGTTCCACTGGTACCACGGTACGTCCTCTAAATAGGATAACAAGCTCCCCACCTTTAGAAAATCTATTAGGTTCTTCTCCTGAGGATATCTGAGTATATCGAGCGTCGTAGTCAATGTCACCAAGGCGGGCCTACCAGACTTGTTATAGAAGTGGGGAAGTGACTCTCATAGACTAGAGATAAGCTACTCTATCCTTATCAACGAAGGATATCAACAACTTAGCTATATTCTTTGTCGCCTCACTCAGCAACTACCAATCTAAAATCATACTGAGTACCTCTACTACCACGTTTTCCTTCCCAGGAGTATAGACAATCTCAATGTAATATTCATGGAGGAACTCCAACCATTGCCTCCATCATAGGTTCATGTCATTCTATGAGAAGATATACCTATGACTCTTGTGATCAGAGTAGACTGTAAAATGCTCTCCAATTACGCAATGTCGCCACATCTTTATGGTGAAGACCATGCTGCTAACTGCAGGTCATGGTTACCATAGTTCTGCTCATGTTGCCTCAGCTGTCATGATCCATAGGCGATCTCTACTAGCACCTGCATCAAGACACACCCACGTACAGTCCCTAATGTGTCGTAGAAGATTACATACCCAATGCCCTCTTCTAGTTGCCTTATGATGGGGAAACTCGTCAGTGTCTGCCTCAGCTCTTGAAAACTCAGCAAGCATCACTCTGCCCATAAGAAGGGTTTTCCCTTATCCATCAACACTGACAAGGATTATGAATCTCTACAAAAGTCGGGCACAAATCTATGGTAGTTTATAGCCAACCCTAGGAAACTATGCACCTCGGGCACACTCCTAGGTGGCTCTAAAGCAAGTTTAACCTCTATCTTCGATGGATCCACTACAACTCTAGCCTCCAAGATAACAGTTCCCAGAATGTGGACCTCTCATATCTTGAACTAGAACTTCGAGATCATACCATAAATCTAGTGCTCTTGGATTGTATTCCGAGCTATCTATAGATTATTGGCATGCTCCACCTTTGACACTAACTATATCAATATAAAATCAATAAAGACAACCACAAAGTGACCGAGGTATGGCTGGAATATCCTATTCATGATTCCCTTGAAAACTTCTAGGTAATTGGTCACACTGAACAACATAACGAATATCTCATAGTTTTCATAACAACTTATAAATGTCATCTTCTACACATCCTCATCTCATACCCTGAGCTAATGATGGCCTGCTCCGAGTTCTATCTTCAAAAACCAACGAGATACCTTCATCTGATCAATAAGATCATCAATCCTCAGAAGTGGACACCTGTTCTTCATGATCACTTGGTTCAGGAGCCGATAGTCCAACTAGATTCTCAAACTCCCATATTTCTTCTTGGAGAAAAAAAATCGGGGTTGCCCACGGAGAAACACGAGGATATATGAATGCCTTTCTCTACAAGTCCTCCAACTATACCCGTAACTTACAAATCCCTACAGGAGCCATCCGATATGTTGTTATAGATATCAGTGCTATCGCGGTGTACAAGTCAATGTAAAAGTCTACCTCTACGTGTAGACGTAGTTCCATATCATCATCAGGATAGATACTGGCATACTTGTCCACCACTACATGATAGCACAAACTCTCAACATCTAATACTCGTTGGGTAAGGCTAGAAAACTGGTGTGTGATTGGCGGAACCCTCCTTCAAGTAAGGAAAACCTATGATGAAAAGGATCCATTATCATCGGTGAAACAAAACCAGGTCCCATCCTCGTGGACACATCAAACATTGCACCTCATACAGTCAATCCAGGCACGGACTATCAATAACCAGTCCATACCCAAGATGATGTCGTAAGGACTCGACGCCTCTACTTGAACATGACAACCGATGCTCTTGCCTCCTAGAGTAATCTCACACTGCCAACACTAGTGTGTAATAATCGAATCCCCTCATATAAGAGTCCCATTCTATAAGGATCAATCCAATAGCTCTAATGGAATTATTGTGCTCTAAAAAAGGGTCATGGAAGTAAAATACTGATTGGAACCCATGACTATAAGTATTATAGATAAAGTGGGGTAGACCTAGATCGAACCTATAATCATATCTGGAGCACCGTGGTCATAGCCCTTATTTTACTAGTGTTAAGCTCATCCCTATCCACCTACTCTCTATGGTAGGGTTAGACCACCTAGAGGTGGTGCCATAAGATCCTCGAATCACTTCTCACTGCCTGCTGCATGTGAAGCTCCTCTTCCACGTCCTTCTACTACATACAGACCTCTCTAATCAAATCTCTACCATTTCCTCATTTTCCAACGACTGTCTGCTAGTCATATGTATGGCGGGTTGGTCAGTCGTGAGACATGTGACCTTGCCCACCACACAAGTAGCACTGCCTACTCCTCACCTATACTCCTCTGTCCTATGGGCCCATCACGACATTCCCTATATGTTGAGGTCATCAACCAGATGTTCTGGCCCACATGGGCCCCTGCCTCATCCATCTAATATCTTCTGTAGATGACTCTGCTACCTGAAGTCTGGTGGTGTCTCTCACTATCGATTCCATATCGTCTAGGATACTCTCCACCAAAACTGTTCACTCTATCACCCCAACCTGCATCGATATGATGAGCGATATCATTGATGCTCTGATCTCCCATCAGAGGCTGTGATCAATGTTCTGGGCCCTGAAGAAAGGTTCTTATAACATGTCTGTGGAGTAGAGGAGGATATCAGTGAACCACGTCGAGTACTAGGCCATAGTTATGCTACCCAACTGTAAGTTTAGAATCTCCGGTATATGCACTGAGCATTGAGTTTCTAGGATGAACACATACCTGAAAAGCCCCTCAATGTTCACCAGATGAGGGTCACCTTGTCGTGTATCTGGATTGTGAGACTACACAATCTCCATACTACTCTGTATAAGTGACATGAAGCTAGGATCACCATCAGATCAACTATTGTCCACACTAAATGAAGAACTGTGGTCATAGCCTCCAGCCAATCCTCAGCCGCCTACAGGTCCATCTCACCTCAGATCCTCGAAGGCCTCTACCACTGGAACTCTTGCAATTCACTCAGTCGGTGGACATCCTCTGCTAGTGGGGTTGATGGAAATAGCAGCCCTATGAGTAGTGGTGTAGCTGGTACACCACCCAAAGGTGCTAACATTGTATGAGGGCCCTACATCGTGGACTCACTGCCCGGTGGGCTGTCGTTGTGTATTCTCTCAGGAATTCTGGCTTGTTATTTATATGGAGTCATCCTAAAAGTAAATATCTGCACAATAATCAATAAGTTATACCTAGTAAGCTGACTCAAAGGGATCACAATAAAAATATTTCAAAAACACATGTAATCAGTGATTCCATGCACTGAGATGGAAATCGGAATTAATGGTTCGGGTGTATTGATATGTCAGCCACCGCACTAACATTGGATTCCCTAAACTGAAAACTACAATCAACACTCATAACACTTTACTCTATTTCCACAAAGAAATGTTCAATGTCTTAGATATTTTGAAGACCTGACTCCTCTAATACCACATTGTCAGGAAACATCCCATGGGGTCTGCTCCGAGACATCCCCAATACCACCATCCATAGGCAGGGGCTGGCGACTACCACTGGAAAGACATTTCCCTAAAATGGGAAGGCATTTCAATTTAACATGTACAAACACACAGTCCAAGAACACAACAAGAATCTACCATGATGTAAATTGTTGTAGTTAATGTGTGTTGAAAGTAAAGGGGCTAGAATACGTGCCCAACTAAAAAGCACATATAGAACTGAAAAGTACCAATACAAGTGAAAAGAGAAGAATAGATCCTGTATCATCCACCATAGATCCTACTTGAATGGTAGGTACATCTCACGACCACTAGTCCCTGAATTATGTGATGAACAATATTCCACCTCCAAGCACCGTCTAGTCCTGGATCCATGACCCTCAATCAATGATGCCTGTCGTCTGCACAAGAATCACCAATTTGTGGGAATAGCCCGTGTAGGGGTGAGTACAACGATACTGTGTAGGGACCCCGAGAACCCCGTATGTCTCATAGAGTTTCACAAATGATAATCCACAAATCAAGACATAAAATCTACATAGGTATATTCCCATACATATACGTAAGTTATCAAGATATACTCATCTCATACATGAGGGAAGAATAAAACAATTGTAGCACTAAGACGTTAGAAATACCACATATGTAACACCACATAGATGGAAGTACCACGTAGGTAACACCACAAAGAAAATAACACAATGGCAAAAGTACCACATAGCTAACACCAAAAAGAGAACACCACGAAGGAAGAAGTACCAGACAGGTAAAAAAGTGTAGGTAGTAGTACCATATAGGTTACAGGACGTAGATAAAAGTTCCACACAAGTAACACCACGGAGAGAGAAGTACCACATAGGTAACATCACGAAGATAGAAGTACCACATGGGAAACATCATGGGGATAGAAGTACCACATATGTAACACTATGGAGATTAAAGACTCATCTCACAATCAGGTAAGTTAATTAAAGAAGTACATATGATAAGTCGTCAGGCTAGATCATCTTATTCTATTAAGAAGTAGTGTTACTGACCCACATAGGATCGATAGGTACCAACCCCTGATGACCCACAAAGGTTTTGAACCACAAAGGATCGGTATGTGCTAACCCACACAGTATTGCTGAGCCCTGACCTGCACTAGATTTTATAATGCTGACCCACATAGGATCGATAGATGCTAACCCACATAGGATCAATGTTCTCTCATCATGTTACAGCATGCCACAATATTCATTGCACCATTTTGCTTGAGTTCCATATAATCTTCCCCTCGAGATATTGGTCGAACCTTAACCACCACTAAAAACCAAAAATGAGTGACCCAAAGGACTTCAATGTCATAAGGGTTCGAACGCGATAGATGGTGCATCAATCGGACGCCCGATCTGTGAGTTATAAGAATTTTTGTTTTGGGGCCCGGTTGGATTCTAGTTCGATCCAAACCGGTCATACTCTAACTATCCCCAAAAATAATTCGCAGTATACCAAAATGGCCTCCTCGATCCGAGGATCCCATAGTTGTATATGGTTCATCAAACAGATGATCGGTTCTCAAGATATGACGAATTAGGCGTTTTCTGGGTCTAGTTGGGCCGGGGTCCAGTGCGACCAGACCCACCACTCTTCAGGCCGACTCAGTCGGGCTAGGCCACAGCAGGAATGGCCCTCTGGGCAGTAGTTCTGCCCATCCCATGGGGTGGGGGAACAACCTGACCTACAAGGGGGATACCTGGCCCGCAAGGGGGCGTGACCCACTAGTCTGGCACATAGTAGCCCCCCCTAGCTGGTGCAGAGGGGGAGACCCCCGGTCTCTCGAACGGCCCTGGAGGGCATCCGACTTATGAAGTTGTGATGCCTCTTCAGCATCACACGATCACCATGGAACCTACCTAGGGTGCGGGTTATTCCTCTACCGTGGCTTTGTTCGTGACCCCTTTCTCACCGGAGGTGCAATGGTCACTCTGTCCTCGTCATCTGCACCAATCTGGTGTGCCTACCACCTCTTTCACCTATCGTGGTTGTGGCCATGACTCCTTTCCATCGAGGGCACGCGACGGCACACCGCACCTCCTCTACGGTATACCGAGGTCGGCCACTCCATTGACTACCACAACATAGTTTCACAACCTCCTCTTGTGGTGCACAATGGCGTACTGCCTCCATCCAAGCTAGTTGGTGTCATCACGCCAATTATCATCCACGAAGAACGTAATGGTAGCAAGGTAGTGGAGGGTTCAGGCCAGGTTCGTTGGGTCCTCTCCCTCCACGCTACCTTATTAATCATGAGGGAGGATTAGAGGATTCAATACTCACTTGAATTAAATAAATATACAATCCATACCTCTACAACGACGTAGGATTTCCATGATTGTGGAAGTGTCAATGTTCGCCTTTCCCACAAAAAGATTCAAAAAACACCATTCGTATGTCCTCCTTCAGCTCGTGGTTCGGTGTCACCCATCACCTCCCACTAGATCGGCTCCATCCTCCAAGGGGTTGGTATCATGACACTTTACCAGTACTTCATTGCTTGGTAAAGCAGTGTTGAAACCTCTTCTCAAGCTCCATATTAATAGCCGAGGGGGAGGGTGTCTAACAATCACAATATTTACGAGTGATCATTAATTAAGAACAAACATAATTCATAATAATGATGTTACATAGGATTTAAGGGTCAAGACATTAACTGGCATGACATACCATTGGTCCCCTGTGGCCTCTTTCCCATTGGAATATGAAAGGAAAAGAAAATAACCATGTTATTTTATTTATCCTTTTAAAAAGTCCAAAAACATAACTTTTTCTTCATACCTTCTGCGGTCGAAGTGAAGTCTCCATTAATAGATTCCCAATGCTACAAATTTTATAGTGGCCTCATTTTTCTAACCAGTGCATTGTTTTAAATTTTAGAAAATGTTCCTCATTCCTTTATTAAATGTACCTTAAAAAAATGATCTAAAATTCATTCCAGGAACACTGAGAATCAAAATCGTGTACCTTCAATTTTTGAAGACTCGTAATAATTTCATATATTTAAAAAATTACATGGAAAATTAGGTTCATTAGAATAGTTTTTGGAGGGGATTGAATATAATTTGAAATAATATAATAGAATCAGTTAAAATAATTCATGGAATGTGATTTTAACTAACTAATACATAGACCAAATTCTTGTGATGATTCCATGGTAATCCTTGATTTTGATATCTAAAACCATGATGTAAAAGTTATTTACTATTTAGGGCCTAGTATAATATATTATCATATCACTTCAATAAATTTTTTATTACCCATAATCATTATGTGTTTTTATGTGAGTGTGTTTCGTACTTTATGACCATTCATGTCTGTGGTCATATGATTATGTGTAGCCACTTGATAACATTCCATTATATTTCATATTGGTAATTTTAATGATATTTATTTATTTTAATAATTCATAGAATGTTGAAACATTCCCTATTATCTGGATTAATATAAATCCTATCTTTAGTTATATAAAAAAGTAAATGTGGAGGGTTGATGAGTATAAAATTTCTACAGAAGATTACTTATTTAATGGTATTGGAAAGATAAAAAAAAATTTTATGAAGGGGTAAAACATGTTTCAAAAAATATTATATTGGTTACATATCAATGTCGGATAATTGAAGGCTTGGTTGGTATTTAATCCAACTATGTCAAACATGTTATGGGGACTTACAATAATT
This sequence comes from Viscum album, assembly GCA_963277665.1. Taxonomy (NCBI): domain Eukaryota; kingdom Viridiplantae; phylum Streptophyta; class Magnoliopsida; order Santalales; family Viscaceae; genus Viscum; species Viscum album. The sequence continues at coordinate 651,678,928 of OY728126.1, forward strand.
CAATTATAATTACCACCATCATATTTGGGTGTGTGTTGCTCTGAAGAATGTCCGTCATAAAGGTTTTTGTGTAGTTTTCATGACAATGTGCACTAATAGAGTAGGGAATGAAGTGTTCATGATGATGATTATGTCATGGAAGGGTGCAAAGTGTTCCTAAAGATTCTCACTATTAGGTTAGGGTGTGCTTTGAATCCTTAATCACGGTACATAGTAGTAAAAAAATAATAGGCTAACTAAAATTGTGTTTATATTAGGGGGTTTGGGGTTTATGGAGGAATATAGATGTTTTTATCACTCAAATCATGTGTGGGTATATATTTACATTTGTTTTTTATTTATTTTCTGAAATATAATTTTATATATTTTGTGCACTTATGTTGGGGATGTACTGAAGTTTTCATATATTATTTATTATACACCCATTACATGGGAATCATACTCTAAATGTATATATCATGAAAACAAATCTCGTGTATGGATGTGACCCACTACTAGGGAGTTGATGAGAATGGGGAATATAGCGTAAGGTGATGTTAGGATTCACTCTATACTATTTCAACAACATTTTTTATCTTTCTGTACCATTATGATTACATTGGGTTTTACTTCCACATATGGAATCTATTTAATTAATGATTTATTTGTTTTATACCGTAAATTAAACCTGTTATTATTTTATTCCTCTTTGATAAATATTTTATATTTGAATTATTTTATTATCTTATGGGAATTATTATTAGGGTTTCTTCACCAAACTAATGGAAATTAGACCCTTGATTCATGTTGATAGCCACTTAGGTACAAGGATGTGTCCAAGAGGTCTTGTGGCTCTCAAAATTGGACCCAGTGGTTCGTGTTAGGGGGTTACACATATAATATCATTTTTTTATAATCATATATACTATTAAAGAAACAAATATATTATTATTTTATATCTATCCACAGGGGATGGATTACATATTTTTAATTTCACCATGTAGTTCATTATTACTGTGAATTACCAAGGATACAGCTTCCTGAATATACAAAGAATCTATAATGTGTCATTCAATCAATGGTAACCAAACAATATAGTGGCATAATGGAAATAAAATTGCAATCAAATGAATTATAAAATATTTAAAAAATATAAATTTTATAGTTTCTTACATTTTTTTTGGAGGTAGAAATTTATAGAATCTTCATCAACTAAAAATAATTAATTTTTTAGAGTTCATTATGAATTTGATGTTTACAAGGAGATATTAATCAATTTTGAACTCATCTCCAGTAATCTTATTGGAATTTACCAAAAAAAAATATGTTAATTGACATAGGATATGATAAAAATATCAAAATTTTAAATGAATTAGATCATTATGGTGTTTTTAAATTTCTAATAATCTTACATAAACTATCCCATGCATGATAATAAAAATAGTGATGGAATTTAATCCTTAATTCACAACATTACTACATAATCATTTCCCCAAATTTTATCACATGATTTCTGAAGGATTTATTATTAGTACATTGTATTATGAACAAATTTGTCTTCCACTTAATGAAAATTCAAAATAAACAATGACTTATAGTGGGAACTATTTGAAATAATTACTATTATAGTAATAATGAATAGATTATTCAGATTAATTTCTAGTGGGCAGCATCATATACTTCCACATAATGTTTGCATTACCTTGATTTTAAATCCGAACCATACACAATTATTTCATATATATTTTATAACGTTTTAATACCACTAAAATAATATAATGTTTTATTTATTAATTTTTTTTTTTGAAAATCACATTGAAATTAATTTACCATTTAATTTTTTTGGAATAAAATTTGTAAGAAACATTCTCTTGGAAAAGATGAATTCCCCATTGATTACTAACGAATACTTTTTTCTTTTTCATATTTTAAAATAAAATTTTTCTTATTGTTATTATAAATTTTTCTATTTCATTCTATTTTTATGAATCCATGAAATAAATACCCCTTAATCCACAATTAATATAATAATTTGCCTTAAAAGGAATCGCCTTAAATATAAAAAATAATTGAACACAAATTATTAAATCTTTTAAATTATTCATTATAAAAAATATTATCATACAATCTATTTAAATAGTTTATTTATTGCACAATTATGAGTGAGAAATTTGAAAAAATATTTATTATAAGGGAAGAACTAATTTTGGGCGATATCTTATATTGAGTTGTTGAATGATTCCAATTTCATTTTTATGGATATCATTTATTTTCAAAATTGCACTATGTTATTTTTATACATTACTATTGAATTAATTTTTGATATAGAGTAGTGTTAATATTTTATGCAATTCAAGGTAGTAGAAAAGAGAAATCCTGAAAATGTTTCATATAGTTTGAATGTGTTTAATATCAATATGACATTAATTAAAACTAATGATAAGTGTATAATGGTGAAAATTATTTTCCTTATAATAAAATAAAATGTTTCCATTAATGAGAACATATTAATTCTATATAAAAAAATATATAAATATTATAAATTTTTTATTTCATTGTTTTATGATGTTTCAATATAATTCTTAACAAATTAATAAATAGATATTTATTCATCTTAAAATCAGATTGAGACATAGAGATGGTAGAAAAGATAAATTATATGATATGTACCTAATTTGTTCATAGGTTTAATCATGGATTTTAATATAATATGGTTAGTCTAGTGGATGATATATGACATTTATTCGAAGAGGGAAATAGAAAATATTTCATAAACAAAGGGATGATTTTTTATTTAACTTCATTATCAAATATTTATTCTAGTGGATAATATGAAATAAATTTGAATGAAATAATGTAATTGTATACGATAAAGAAAATTTACATATTTTAGCATTATATAGTATTAATTTATTCATGATTACATTTATAATATTACCAATCAAGTCAATTAACAAAAACCAATGTCCTATCACACTAACCCCAATGGAGATTCAATTTGTGAATTTCAATACAAACAGGTTTACAGTGAATTAATAATTTTTTGACCAACATCACAAAGTTTAATATCATTAATGAATTAGAAAGATATAAAAAATATTCAAAAATATATTTTGATAAACTGAATAATTTTATGTTCAAATTAGTGATCTGAATGTGGAGTTTAAAAAATTTAAGGCTAAAATAATTCTTATATTATAATTCATCGATGGTTAAATAATTGTAGAAAATGTATTATTTAACAAAAATTGATTAGAATTGGTTTCACTATTAAATAGTATAATTTGAAATCATATTCTTGGATATTATAAGGTAATGAAATTACTAATTTAATTATTTCTCAAGCTGGGGTAAGATAAACTAATGAAAAATTAATTCTATTTTAATAAGTGAAATAAATAATTCTCATGATCATATGATTTAAAACAACAAATTAATTGTATTAGGAAAATTAAATATCATTGTAAAATATATATGAACCATAAAATATTTAATTAATATCATGAAATTTTGTAAAACTAAGACCACCTCAACAAAAGCATCTATATATGTTTTCATTTCATAATAAATGAAAAATAGTGGAGAATTATTAATGGATAATATTGAGAATGTATATGAAATTTTAAAATGTAAATTAGAATAGAGATACTACTTAATGATCTCCATTAGATATTATCTAAACTAAAAAATGATAAACTCCCATATAATGTGTCCACATAAGCGGAAAATTCCGAAGGTTGTTATTACAAAGGATGATGATGTGAAAGTGTGAATTACTACTAAACCTATTCAAATTTAAAATCTATCACTCAAATAATAATTTATATAAGAATTAATTAAATTTTATTATACACAAAATAGACACAATATTAATAGTGTAAACACGTACTTGAATATAGTTTAGTAATTTAAAAAATAATTAGTACATAGTTTTAATGTAATTTTAATGTGATCAAAGAGAAACTAGATTTAGAAGTTACATATATGATCAATAATCTAATAATGAATAATCCTATATACATTTAAGTAATTTATGTAGAAGAGACACGAATTAATATATATGGATGTATAACTTAGGAAACCCCAGTTGGTATAAATTATAATGTTATAGTTGTATATAAAACCTTCTAATGAATTTATAATGTTATGATAATTGATTATAATGGTAATATGTCTAATAAATATGAAATAGATTAAGTATCACACATATCGTCATTTATTATACTCTAATATTGTATATATAAATATATTTAATTAAATATTATATTAGTAAATCAATTTATCTTAATACCTTCAGTATTTATTTATATTTTTAATTTTACATTCAAATTGTAGAGAATATATTTACTATAGTGAGTTATTTTTCAGTTCTGTTTTATATAAATTTTTATGAAGAATATATTCTTAATGGAAGTACATAACAACATTAATTAGATATTTTAGTATATATATATTGTATATGATATTTTGATTTAATGTTGTTTTAATTATGTATTGATTGAGTTGTATTTTTCTAAACATATCAATACTATTTAATCAATGATTTAGTAATTAATTTTTTTAATATGATAAAAAATTTATATCTATATTTAATTCATAGAAATTATTTGGATAATATTTTAATTTTTTTCTATTTAGTGATGAAATATTGATGGATTGTATTTCTGGGAATAGAATCCTCGCATGGTTAAAATCTTAGTGAAAACAATATAAGTTCAAAATAATGTGAATATCATGATGGAACTGGACTCTTTGATCCCGTATTTTTTTGTTGACTATTTTCAAATTCAATTTTAAATTTAATATTAATTTAACCATTTTAAAATGGATGGTTTAATTTTTTTAATTTTTTTATTTTTAATGAATATTTTAAAAAAACGTGCATCATGTTTATCAAAGATCAGTTTAAAACCTAAAAATAATCATTGAAGATTTATTTTAAAGATAATGGGGAATCATTGGTTACATAATGATAGTGTCAATACATTGTTTATAAAAATGTAATGATTTTTCATATGAAGAGGCAAAAATATATAAATAATAGTATGTAGATATCTTATATATATATATCATGAATAAAATAGTAATGTAATATCTCTTTAATGAAAAATATAGTCAAATGAACGTAAAATATATGTATCTCTAGAAGGCAATGTCACTGTATAAAAAATTCATAGATAAAAAATGTGAAATATTATTTTCATGTGAATATAGTATCTTATTAATAAGCCCAGATATTGATGAATCATCAATGTTTCATCATTTAGGATCCACAAAAACACTATCATGAGAAAAATATATTAGGTACTAATGTAGTTAGGGGAATAAATTTTTTTTGTGTTATTTTTTATGGAAAATATTAGAAAAACCCACCAATTATTAAATATGCATGTGAAGAAAATTCATATTTTTACATCATTGTCAAAAGGTTAATTTTAAAATCTTGGGGTATTTACCATTTAAGATCAATATTGATTCTCGCTATTTTTAAAATCAATGGAATGGTATATTTATATTATTTTGAAAATAAAATAAGAAAAAATTTACCAAATGAATATAATCAATATAACTAATTATAAAATATATCATGATTCACCATAATAGGAATATATATTCCCCAACACATAGATGATCCATCATTACTAAATCAATAACATTCAATAACACTTGTTAAAACTAGATAAAATAAGAACTGAAATCACCCAACAATGGATAAACCCACAATGATCTACTGGAAAAAATAATGAGGGTTGCGCTCCATTATAGTGTTACAAATACCATATGATCATTACAATTTTTAATTTTAACATAAACAAAAAAAAATTCAACCTATGGTAATTGATGATGTACTCATCAAAATATATAAAATCATTTTGGTATATCATAAGAGTGTGTCAGATTTTATAAGGATATAATGTCAAAATTTATAACTTGTTTAACTTTCAGACAATGTATGTGTGTGGGGTTACCACCAGTAGTTACAAGAGAGGAAAAAAATTCATCCCCTAGGATAGTAAAATTCATTCAAAGTATTGACTCAGGCACCATCTTTATTTACTAGGTATAGAATATTTTTTAGATTTTTCTATAACGAATACATTATTGTGCTACATTTTTTTCAACATTCACTAGAGTTTAAAATAAATGTACTAAGAACTATTTTATGAGTCTGAAATGCCCACTATTAAAATATTCTACATTGATGATTCTATAAATGTAATGCAATGGAACTTTATCAAATTATTAATAGTTTCTTCTAGAAATTGACATAAGGTATCTTCATCCTATCTATTCTTCAAAATTAATAGGGGCTATTATCATTCAACTTAATGAAACTTTAAAACCACATCCAAAATGAATGAATTTCTAAATATTGGTCACTCCATATTTGACAACCGCATATTAAATTTCGAGTCCCATCACACATTCATCAAAATTTATAATTTGGGAATTCAAATTAATTATATTTCCATAAATATCTATTCATACCATATTATGGGACCCTCATTAAATATTCCTTATGTAATGTTCCACTAAACACACGTGAGGGGGTCTTACTCATTACTGGGGGTGGAAAATACCTTGTTGAACCTACTTTGTATTACATCATAGTACTATCATTTTACTCTAATCCATAGAAATATTTATATAACTATATTTCATCCATACTATTATGGATTCTCATAACAGAACTCCTTATCCTATATTGATAATGGCAATTTACCATATGGGTGAGTGAAAATGATCTAAACTATTGGAATCACTATATATGAATATTTAAATAATAATATACTACACTAATGTGTGTTGTTCATAAATAATAATGTAACATTATTATGTCTAGTATGAGAGACCTTATTGGGTGTACATAGACCGCAATAAAAATTTTGTTAATTGGTTCCGAACTATATCCACCCATTAGGATAAGCTTCTAATAAAAATTACTATTTTAAAACTCTATATTTATAAACTAACTAAAGGTATAGATAATGGGAATATTTTAATTAATCATAAAAATTCACCTCATATAACAAAAATTTTTTTTCCTTTGGAATCTTATTTGACAGAAAATTGGCTAACAGTAAGGATCTCCTGGATATGATCACCATCTAAACCTTCGATGACCCTCTATTAAACAAGTATATATATGAATAGTAAAATTATAGGCCTACATCCAAAGGCATTGTGTATCCCAACCAATAATTCTTAACAAATTAGTTCTGATTTATGTGTATCTAGAATGTGTAATTTCTCATCAAAAAACTACAACAAGTCAACAAATCATTCTCAATGATCTCCTAAAAAAATATTGGCAGAATGCCCATTTATATAAGAATGTTTCATTTTTTTATTAGTAGAGGTGTCTAGAGGTGGTTTGAGGAAGGATGCTTGAGGTGGAGATGATATTTAATATTGTGAGAGTTTATTTTAGTATTAATTATTGTGTTACACTTTGGATGAGTAGTTTAATTGTGAATTTTCAATAAAATTTTGTTTGATGGAGTGGATTTATAAGATTCCCCCTTCCTCTACGGGTCGTGATTCCATGGTTTTTCCTTTTTAGTGACCCCTCAGTTGTGGTCCTCTGGATTCACTATGGTTATAGTCTTAGAATAAATGAGAGGAATGATATTAATTGAATGATTAAATTATTCATCATAAATATTAGATAAAGCATGTATTGTTAATTTTATGGGCCTTCTACTTATGGATTTCTTTCCAACATAGTTCATGTGCCACTCCAAGGTTGGTTATGAGAGAATCATTGAAATTTTAAATGTTTAAATGTTACTACATGATGATATATATTGCACCAATTTAATTTCTTTGTTCTATAAGAATGAAATTTTTAACATTTTTAATGTTGGATATATATGGGACATACATGACAGTATCTGTAGTGATTCTTTCAATTTAACCCCATGTCATCGCATCTCACACCATTTTAAAAGTGGATTTTCTTTTCATCCAGGGTATAAATAAAAACTCACCACTATACATATTATTATACACTTCTATACCTCAATCATGGGTGAAACTAATTGTTTAGAATATTCAACTCTATTTCTATTCATTTTGATACATAACTTTAACATATCAAATGATCATGATCTGAGGAAAGTTTCATATATCCACATAGAAGATGATTATCCTTATTATTCATTTTGGGTATGATTTGGATGTATTAAGAGATATTTTTTACAACCTCATGTAATTATTTTTATTATATATTTTTTAGCCATTTAATTTTTGGGATTACTTTTTTTGATTTTGTTAAAGTGATGAACTCTTCATTTGAATGTTTTGGAGTAGTTGTATTGAAATAATTTTTGAGGTAATAGAATCAGAGATTTCTATGTTTGAATTATGGATGTTCATTACTAATTAATAAAATTTGTGGTTATGAATGATTAAACAAATTTATACGATGAATTATTATAAAATAAAAATAAAATGGAGTTTGTTCATCACATGTCTTCACTTGCTTCCATAATATTTTTCATCGATGATGCATGTCTTCAACTATTTGAAAAATATGTTTTTAACAAAATTATATATGTTATTAAAAATAACATAATACTAGATTAATAATTTATATTATTTTAATAACATAAATATAAAAAACTTAATACACTCTATTAAATATATATAGTTAATTTTTTGGAGAAAAATGGATACTTGTATGTCTGTAACGGTTGGTTTGGTATTTAATCATGTTTTTTTAGTTTTGATGATATTAATTATTTTAAAAATATGTGGTTCACATAGAGAAATTTATTTAGAAGCTTTATGAATTATAATTCCATTTGAATAGGGGGTTTGGGATGTTCTACATGATGTAAATGAGTGGATTTTGTTATTGATGTGGAATAATTGTATGTTTGGTAGTTTTTTAGAGGTAGTAATGTGTTGTCATTAAGGTGGATTAAAAAAATGATATTTGTGTGGGTTAATATTTGTAAGAATACTTTATTAGGTTTTATGGTATATAGGGTCAGCATAGTAATGGAATATTATTTGTTAAAATGAAAATGGTAAATGTGAGGAGTTTGAAATTGAAGGAAACATTGTACTAAATGAATGTCTAAAGACAATAAATAATTTTTTTGGGAGTAGATATTAAATTTTTATTATTTTTTATGGGTTTTAATTGAATATAAAAATTTATTGAATAATAAACATAATATACTTTGTAATGGAAAATTTTTGAATAGTAAAATAATGTTATTAAATAAAAAGAATTTGGGCATGGATGTGGTTTTTCTCTAATGGGAAATGGGATAGTTTTTTAACAGATAAAATATTTTTGGGGTTTATTTAGTATTAATTGTATAGTAATTGTGATATTTTATTATTGTTATACTAGTGTGATATATTTATACTGGTCATTGGACTATCTATAAATATATAATGTATTTTCTATTGATCTTTTGTGTACCCCAACTAACTATGAAAACATTACCTCCACCCAAATACTTTGCATTCTTTTTGTATTCCATATGTATCTAAATTATTGAGGAAATGGATAGATTCAAATCTCTCTTATAATAAATCTCTAAGTAGGGAAGTGGTTGTGATGTTTATTGTTTGGTAGTCATGCTAATGTAACGATGATCAGAAGATGATGTATTATTTGTATAGTAGTAGATATGGATGATAATAGGTGTGAATGAGGTATGTGTCCTTCATTTTCATATCACCAGGATATAATGGTTTCATGTGTTTTGTATGGTATATTGATATTTTCTAAATAGATTCAATTTTACCTATGATTGGTTTTTTACTTATAAAATTGACAATGCTTCACACATTCAAGTTTTATATGATAGGGATATGTAAAATATAACATCACGTGTGACATGATTGGTTAGATGTTATAAATATTTATTATATTCAAATAGAAGATATATTCCATTAGAATTTGAAAGTGAAAACTAGTGTGGATGTTTTGTGGGTATCCTTTTTCTATATTCTATGATTTTATTTGGTTATAGATATATCTGATAAATGTTGAGTGAGATTTAGTGGGGCTATGTGGTAGAATTCAGAATATGAACATTTATATTAAAATATTGATCCCTTAATTTATTTTTATGATCCTTATATATTTTAATTTTAGGTATCTACATTTTAGTTCTACTAAAAATATATGTATAGTCATCCATATATATATGCATGTTGTTTTAAATATTTCCAGAATTAATTTTTTTGACTAATCTAGACATTTGAAACATAGATATTATAGATTTTATCATAGTTACATCAATGTAGTTTAATTTTATAATTATAAATTGTGGATTATGTTTTTATGAAATATCTTTTAGTTTATATTACTATCCGATTTTATTTTATTTAATATTTGGTGTATATATATTGTTTTATAAATTGTTCTCTAGTAATTTTGAGGTACATGAATACAAATTTATTGTTTAATACCCTCTATTATAGTCGCAATACTCAGCCATATTAGAGGTGGGACCCATGTGTCACTCCATTATTTGATACATTAATCAGTGTGGTCCTTGTTGTGGTGTGTCCAATTAATTTGGTTTCAAGATATGGGAGAGAGTTTAGATAGATTTTGGAGTTAACAACTACTAAATATTTAATGTGATATGAAAGGAAACATTATTTATAGAAACAAATTTTTTATGTGAAAAAGGATATTGTATATATAATATGTGATTAGGAACCCATGCGATCCAAAATAATGATCATAATATTAAATAATAGTCTATGAAATATAATTTTTATGATATAATGGAGACCTAAGAGACAAACATGCAGAATACATCTTGGGTACTTGGATTAATATAGGATGATTCTATATGATGAAGCAAAATTAATCTAATATAAAAAATCATAAGGAATTATTTTTATCTAATATGAATTATTATTTTTCTATTGGTAACAAAATTTTATGTTTTATGGATATGAAAGAGGAATTATTGGGTACCTCGTTAATGTTGATTCATTATCTCAAGGGTTTTAAAAGTGTATTATGGTCTTATTATATGTGTATTTTCCATCCAACCGTGATTTTCCGATGAGAATATTTATATATTGACATTTTATCGATCTTATGTGGATTAATTGTTAAAATGAATAAATTTTATTTTAAATTCAATTCCAAAATAAATAATGAAAAACAACTTATATAAATATATAATTGAAACTATGATATCCTAAAAACCAACATTATACTTTTTCAATTTTTATGTTTCTATATTAGTTTAGTAATGAAATTTATTGGTATGTTTTGAAATATAAATAAATCCTAAATTTTATGAAATTGGTTTTTTCAGTACAAGGTTTAATAATGTATTAAATATGTTAATATTGATTTCTTAGTTTTAATATAAATAATAATGATATTTATTTAACAATGATATTCATCAGTATATATAATTTTCAAAAATGATATAGTGTGGTCATGTAATATAACTTAATTTTATTAATGTAAAATATTCAAAAACTTAATATCATGGTATGTAAGATATAATATATATTATATATTAATTTTTCTGGTTTTGTTTGTTTTATTAAAAAACACTCTCTAACATTTTTCGGTGTTATTGGGTAAACATTAATATAATATTATTAATGTTTAGTTGAATTAGATATACTTTATGTTAATCATGTTTAAATAAATTTTTGCATAAATTTTATTTAAAATATGTTTTATTTTGGATAATGATGATTTTGATAATGTTTTGTTTTGTTTTGTGAATTCATATGTACACTGATGTTCAATATTGAGTTTTTTTTATTTTCATAATGAAGTGCTTTTTGGAAATATGGTTTCATTAATATGTAAAGGTATTTACATTAATATATATTGAATTTATTGGAAAAGTGGTATTTCAAAACAGGATAGGACTATTTTACATAATTGGTTATATTAATTTCTCAATTTATAGAGTGGATATATTTCATAAATTTAATGGTTTTAGAAAAAGAAGAAAATGAGGAAAATATCACAAATAGATTAAATAGATTATTATGAATGTTTTATATTGAAGTATTTTCATATAATAAATCTATATTGTTTTTAGTATCATATCATGTTTTATTTAATTCAATAATACATAAAATGTATTTAATCATGACTTGTAAGAGCAGTTTATCCATTTTTTTGATTAATGTTGTTCGAATTTTGAGGTGGTAAATTCCTTTTTTTAGAATGACATAATGATGTTTTATATTTTTTTAATTTATTATTTTCTTGAGGCATGCATGTGATGATGTATTTCTGTTTTTTAGTAGAGGATAAAAATTATTTGGGAGGTAGATAATAGTTTTTTGGTTGATTAGAGTGTTTCCAGTTTATGATTGTTCATTTAATTGTGATTCATGTATCATGAGTGTGTATATATTAATTTTCATTTGTTTTAAAATTGTTTTAATTTAACCAATTATTTTAATGTTTTGATTTATATAATCCCACGAGATAATCATCTCATTCTAGTTATCAAAAGGTCGAAGGAGTTGAGGGATTAATTTTTTTAGATATTATTAAAATAAATTCATGAGGATATATAAAAAAATTTTGTACCTTTATGTATTATATATTTATATAAGAGATAGTTATTTACATTGAATATAAAATTATATCTCAAAAATTCTATATTCCTTTTCAATGGATTTCACTCCGAGAATTTTATTCAGTGTTGCAGAAGATGACTCACAGTTGAGAAGAGGTGGTTTCTTGGGAGTAAATCGTTGTCTTGGCTAAAAAAAAGTTCATTAACCATGAAATAGAGACAAAAATGTAATCGAATACATATAGATATAGCATGAATATTTTATTATGGGTGATTTGATAATTCATATTTTCTGTTTAGATACATTGATTTCAATCATGTTAATGGATGAAAAATTATACAAACAACTTTTATAGTTTTACATTATGATAATGATTTGATAGTGGGGGTGAGTTCTTAGGTTTCTTCTAAGTTAGTTAAATGATAATATATTAATTTGATTGAGAATATTATATTATAAGTTAATGAAAATGGATATAGAAGAAATCTTTAGTTGTGGGCCCTATGTTATTTGGAAGTAGAATGTTAGGCGATCCCCCAGTTCCAAAGTGTGCCATTGAGGATCATGTTTGAGACCCATTTGGTGGAACATGTTAGTAGAATATTATTTATATAATAATAATATATTATTCAGTAGTAATATTAACTTAATAATAATTTTGTTATAATTATTAGTTATTTTGTTAAATTATATATGTGTAATGGTCAAAAAATATAGTATTCTATTATGGTAAATAAAGTTCAATTTTATAATTTGAGATCATTATTGAAGTAATGATCCTTGTTCCTTGGAAAAAAAATCATATTGTTTGGATGGTAATTTTTAAAAATTATATATAAATTTATTTATTGGTAATGATATATTATTTTTCATCATAAACTTATTTTGAATTATTTATTAATAATTGATTTAGTGTGGTGTTGAATTAAAATTGAATGATTTCATAAGTGATTGTATAATAGATTTTCTTATTTCTAAAATTCATAATTCATTTTCCAAATTAAATGTGTTATTTTCTTTAATGAACTTGTTTAAAAACATAATTTTATTAATTTATTTATTCCTTATTACAGTATTATCTCTTAGTGGGTGGAAGTTTGAGATTTTTCAATAGAAGTCAGTGTTGCCTCCCGTAATAGAGTTTGGATTCACATGGCTGGGAGGTGATGTTTTTTTAAGAAACCAACCTAAAAAAATCATGTTATTGGGTTTTTTATTAATAATTCACAATATTATTATAGACAGATCATTTTTATTTATATTTTTTGAAAATTATAAAATAATAGTTATATATATAGCACATATGTTACTTCAAGGTATCCATTCTTCCCACACTATAGAAGTTTTAAATTGAAGCATGTTTTCTTTTCATAACAAAATTTCATGAATTCTAACTTGACATCATCTTTTTTCTAACCCATATTTTATCCTTGTTAAAATAATTTTAGAATGTTTTATGAAAAAAATCCCTATAAAGGGAATAGAAAGGAAAAATAAATTATTTTTGTGAAAAAATTAAACCCCTTAAAATTATTACCTTTATTTAATTATTTCTTAAACAAATGAAACAAATCATTTCCACATGAGAAAAACAATAAATATTTTTAATGGATAACATTTGAATCATGGTAATAAAATTTAATCCTGTATTAGATTACATAGGGAATCAAATTCATTACCCATGTAAAAAAAACTTGATCAAACATAAATCCTTAGGTGCAACCACAGTAGTTAATTGGTTATTTATTTCTTTTCAAGATAAAGATAATTAATGAATTTATTTGGGTGATATAATAGGGATCACCCAAATTATAATCTATATCATGATCACCATTTGTATAAGCTATATCCAGATCACTCATCATATTTGATATTTTAGAATCACCCATTGTATATGATATCAGGAACAACCTTTCATAATATATAATGATCATTTAACAAATCATAAATAAATTTTCATACCATTAAATAATTTAATCCAAAAAATTGATAAACTATTTTAAAACCTATAAGCACAAAAATTTATATATATAAGTAATATTTCAATTTAAAAACCCACTTCCAAAATTAAAATAGCTAGAATAATGGATCTTCTTTTTTGGACATAATAAATCATGAAATCATGCAATAGAATTCCAAAAAAAATAAAAATTATAGTAGTGGGAACATGAATTGACACCTTATATGATAAAACAAAACATTGATTTTCTTTTTGAAAAACAAATCCCCCAAATGATTTATTTTTTAAAATATTAGTAGAAATTAAAAATAAGCATAACATTTATTCATAATTTATAAATTCCCATATTAAAAGAAAACATAAAATAATTTTAATTATATTTAAATTAATTATAAATATTTATAAATTTTATCTTAAAAACATTTAAAATGAGGTTTTTAGTTTTTTTGTACCACGCCTTATAATTATATAATCAAGAACATTATCTTTTCTTACTAAGATAAAAATTATGTAAATTTCATTTGTAATTATTAAATATTTTCATGTTTTTTATGACTATTATTTGAATGTTATAATCAATTACCAAGTCAACTATCCTCATGTTGGATATTTTGATGATATCCTTATGATACAATCTAAAATAATTTGGAAAGATTATTATTATTAAAGAGGTAATTATTCTACCATATAAAAAAATAAGCAATGTCAAAATTATCATTATTTAATATCAATTAATCTTTTCAAATCAACAATGAATGATATTATAAATTATAATCATGGGCATTGTAGAGCATATATATGTTTGAGTACTATTACAATTTTCAATGATCATCCTTCAAATATAGTAATTATAAATTTTTTTATAAATTAATTATCATGAATATATCATAAATTTAAAATAATATATATATATATATATATTATATGTGATGTGGTAACAAGAAATGAATGATATTTCTTTGAGGAGGTGGTAATTTAAAAATTTACCCAAATGGATTTATAATTCATCCTTGAATGGAAAGGTAAGAAGATATTTGATATATGTGTTTTTAATATAATTAAATATAAATTAATATCATATATATACATTAAATAAATCATTATAAATAATCATGATAAATAGTTATGTAAAATGAATTACACCATTACAGGAGGAGGTAGTCCGCTATGAAACCTAATGATTATTTCATTTTTCTATTCAAGGAAAAGTATGTGGAAATAAGTTAGTATAAAAAATAAAAACATTATCATTATATATATGATATTAGATTTATTATTTTTTATTGTTTGAGGAACATTTAAAGGAGGATGAAGAATAAATAAACAAAAAAGAAGGGTTATGATATACACCTCTTTTTAGAAATCCTCATAAGGTTTACACCAAATGGATTCCTAGGTTTTTTTTATAATAAAAAAATAAATTTAATACATGGATTTTGATTTAATTGTGTTATTTTTATAGTACCTTGATGTAAAATGTATTTTTATGTGTGAAGATATTAGGAGATAATGTTCTATTTTATATGTGATGTTTGTGGATCTATTCAAATAGCTTAAAAAATTAAATAAATATAAATTAATTTTCAAGAATAAATTAGATAAAATTAACTTAATTAGATTATATAATGAGGATATTTCAAAGTAAACTAATTAAACAAAATATGGATATGTTTCGGTGATGTTCTCATCTTTATTTATTGGTTTCAGACCCTTATTAATCCTTTTCATGATTACAATGACAACGAGGTATTTTACTTTTTAGCTGTCATGATAGCTACTAAAAAAGAAAAAATGGACCAAAATTGGAACATTGTTTATATTTTCAACCATATTCCAATAAATTTTTAATTTAATGATTTTATAATTTTAAATCAATTAATATAATATTAATTATTATCAAATATCATTATTGTAAATTTTGAAAAAAAATATTTTATGTTGAATTCAAAAATAATAATAAAGAAATGGAAATTGAAAATATACCGTTTTAAAAGAACTAAAACATTTTATTAATATAATAACATTATGTAACATAATACGTAATTCAAATTATATTAATTTCAATACTTTTAAATTGGTAATTTTAATTTTCTATTAATTCTAAAACTATTGGGTTAGTGTTTCTTAATATTTTATGGTAAATATTTCATGTAGGGAAAATGGGAATAAATTTCCTACATAAATAATTTATTTATCAGCATAATGACTATTTATAATGGAAAATATGTATTTTTTATCACTATTAAAGAATATTATATATATATATAAGCAATATACTGAAATTTTGGAAATTTTGTTTTACATAAATATTTTGAAGGATTAAATATATTAAATATAGACCATGTTCCCATATTTTTGAAACACCAATTGAAATGGATTAAATTCACTCATATAATGGGATAATTGAATATTTTTAGGCCAATTATGATTCCTTATCGTCTTATTTTTTACCACCATACAAAGATTTACCATTACTATAGTGATAATTATTTACGTTAGTTACAATTCATAATGATTGGAAATAAAAGTGTTATATTTACCAAACATGTAACTCCAAATTTGAAATATTTAAATAATTTTCAATGATTCATTAATATAATTGGAAGACAATAAATTAAAATTAATCCTAGATAATGTGATCAAATGTAGTTTTTAGAAATTATTTTATGATTTGAAATATTTTTCATCAATATTCATGTATAAAACTCATTCAACGTAATATAATTTTATTAAGATTAACAAATAATATAAAATAATATTTTTAAATAATATAAAATATAATATGACATTATAATTATTGAAAATGAAAATAATTTTTCCAAAAAAAATATTATTTTTCTTTATTCATTAAAAATCAAATAATTTTTTAGAATTATCAAAAATTAATCCACAAATAATTTTATCATGATGATTTCAGAACAATTTTTTTAATTAAATATTAATTAATTTAAAATAAATCATAACGAAAAAATTGTATTAATTGAACTATTATCATTTTTATTAAATTATTTACTAATATTTGAATAATAAATATAATTATCGAATCCTTGAAAACTGATAATGATGAAAATGATTTATTATAACATTATATAGTTTTTTTCATTCATCTGGAATTTTTTAAATTGTATCAACAAAATTTTATTATTTTCTAAATGAATTGGGGATATCATTCCATCCTCGTATGTTTAGATACCAATGTTTCATTTTACACCATTTCAGTTTTATACCGACCAATAACATAATGAGTAAAATCAATATAAAACATAATATCTATATGGTCAATAATGTAAATTGTTTGTTCCTCATAAAAATGGTTTTCTTCTAGATGATCAATTTCTGGGACAAAACATTATATAAATCTGTCACATGTTTTACTAAAATATAAATATTTATATTACTAGGATTAACATTGATTAAAGGCCACTGGAAAAGAACATGATAGAACATAGTCTATGATTTCATACAATCTATTAAAAAATGGAAAACACATTCAATTTTATAAAAAAAATCATAAAACATTTCCATAAAGTAAATTTAATAGAAACATGATAACCTACATTCCAAAAAAAAATATTCACCCTTGATTTTTGTACCTATATTTTTCCTTCTATGAGATGTTCTAGTATTTTTCTAAATCGTCCACATATTCTCAATATCATACAATATTAATATTGGTCCCTCCAACATCCATTCTCTTACTCTATCCAAACAATTTGGTGTCAAAAATTGGATTACATATAATACATCAAAAGGTCCACCATTATAATTGGATGAATAAATATTTTATTCAAAAATTAAAAAAATGAAATATCTAAATCCAATTCTTTAGTAATCAATTGAATAAACATGAAGGATTTTCTAAATGTTTTGAATCATTTAATCGGACAATCCATTTTATTGTGGATGAAAAGAAGTGATTAAATTTATTTTTTTCCCATGCTAAGCTAGCGTCCATTCCATCAATTATAATTGAACCTTATAGACAAAAAACAATAGATAGTAGAAATATACGTAACATGGATATCATCATAAGTCTCATGTGATAATGTTAATGAAATTTTATTTTATATTCTACAGGAAGTAAGTGGGAAAATTTATTTTATCAATAAAAAATTGAATAAATAAAATTCTGCCTCATATATTCAATGATAATTCCATCATGAAATTCATATATATATATTCTCAAATCCACCCTGATACATGAAAAGTATGAAGTACACCATTTCTAATTTTCATTCAAATTTAACATACTAGAAAGGAAATTATTTATTATAAAATTCAACAATATCAATTGTATTTCCACCCCCAGTAATATTTCTCAAGATCTCATTACATATTAGTTCATTAATGATAAATATAAAATGGAAATCAATTAACTTCACACCAAACTTCTCACCCCAACTAGTAAACAAATAAGACAAATAGTCTTTTTCAATGTCAAATATGCCCTTCTACATCAACATTAAACATTAAGTAATTACTCTTATTAAAATACTCTACATATTATAATATGACATGATCATCCTTGTGATCTATGAAAACACATTATAAAATACATTATATTAATAACCCTAGAAACAGAAAAGAGGAAGTTACTACATGCACACATTTTATGAAACAATTCATTAAATCATCAATCAAGCTTTAATGTTTTGAACATTAAATTGTTCATGTTCCATTGTTTTTATATCTCAAAGCATTTAATTTTTTATTTTCAAATGAAAGTAAATAATTGAGATGTTATAGTCCTCAATAATTTTTAGTAATCTTTCAATCCTCATGTTCACCAATTTTTGACTGAATATATACATTAAAATTTAATTATTATTATATATTTCACACTTCACTCCATTTAAATTATGCCTATAAATTTTTAAATAAAATTACAAAGTATCTAATTATATATCAGTCATAGGGTAATTTAACAAATTAGGTATTATTTTACATATAGCCTATGATTTTACCTGGTTATTATGTATCTAATAAACAAAATTCCTTTTAATTACACATAACTCTAGATAGGAAATTCACTATTTCTAGGGTAAAGGGAAAAACAAAAAAATTATACAATATTATTTTTTATTTAATGAAAACAATCATCACACTATTTTTTCCTTATGATTAAATATCATTTTTTGTTTACTTAGACTCTATGATGGATAAAGAAGTTTTATTTTCATGAAAACATTAGGGATTAACCCATTAATTCATAAAAAACTATGAATTTCCAATATATTTTTTATTATGATATATATTCAATAAAATTATTTTTAGAATTTTCAATAGATATTCCATCATTAAACACATTTATTCTGGAGTAATTAATTCATTAGAACCAAAATTCTCCCCTAAAAAATTTTACGTATAATTTCTTTTTATTTATGGATTAAAAAAATCATAATATGACTTTTATGATCCTCTTGAATTTTATAATTCAAAAATATATCACTAATATACAAAATGAAAACCACATATATATAGTCATAGAAAACAATATAATTAGGATTCATGAATAAAACATGAGGATTAGATAATCCAAATAGTGTAATAACATATTCATTCGTATATCTAGTCTAAATCACAATCTTCATAGTATTCTTCTATTTCATCTAGTACTGATGGGACCCAGACTTGAGATAAATCATACAAAAATACCTATCTCTAATGATATGGGATGGATATTATTCACAATGTATGATATACTGTTTTTACAATATTTTAATTCCTGAATATATAATTAATGAAATGAATCATTTAACCTTAATTACATTTTACAAATAAAATAACAGAAACACTGGGTGAAGAGATACGGTGAATATTATTTTTATCTATAATCACTTGAAACTAATTTTTAAATTCCAAAACTTCTTCATCTTCAATTCGATAAGTATATTTTGAAATGAGATAATAATTGGTAACTAATTATACAACAAACACGACCTATCAGATGAGAAAAACACTGATAAAATCATCAAAAAATACATTTAAAATCCATTTTCTATTACAATAGAACAAAACTAAATTGTTTTATTTCAACAATATTTTCTATGTAACAATAAGTTATATTTTTAATTAATTTTATAAAAATATATTATCTCAAATATGGTTTGAATTCATTAAATATTAATTGATCAGATTTAAAATCTTACATATTGTGATAAAATGAAACCCAATCCATACCCAAAATAACATAAAACTATATTGTGTCCATTTAAACAAGATTATATGAAAATTCCATCCCACATATAACAATATGTATATTACTATATATCTTTGATTCCTTAATATTCCAACACTGTGTTTTAAGTAAAATTTATATCTTCATTTTATGGGGTGAAATTCCCATTATCAGTAAAAATTTATTAAATATAATGGAATTAATTGGTATATAGTGAAATGTATAATTGACATAATTTCAATAAACAAGTGATGTACATTTCACAACATCATTAGAAGGACTAAAATAAATGATAGTGGTAAAAAATTATTTTACAACACATTATCCATTATATTTTGTTAATTTCTGCCCTGAGTAACTGACATAAATAACCAATTAACATACTTCCCAAACACAATCCATTTAAAAAATGTAAGAATTTTCAGGTTATCAATTTCCCCATTACAAGATTTTTTAGTAATCTTTTATTTGAAATAGGAGGCACCATGACCCATAATACAATGACAACAACATTATCCAGTTCCTATAAATAGTACCTTAAATGTTTTTTCTACACTTGGTAAATGGTTGGGGACTAAATTGAAACATCTTAGTTGAATACTTCTATATATTTTTCCACATCAACCATTTTTAGTTATTATTATATTGATGATCATATGTATCATCAAACTAAATCAAAAATTTATTTATGAAAAAAAACATACTCATAACTATTATATTCTCATGAAATAATATATATTAATAAAAATGGTTTAAATAAGTATTAAAATCAATTAATTTAACAATAAAAATTATAAATAAAATCATGTAAAGACCTCTAAAATCATGTTAAATAGTATTCATTATCACTACTGGATATTCATAAATATTAATTAAATTAAAAGAATTGTTTTTCTTTCCAAATATATATGTATTTAGAGAAATATTTATATATAAATTAATTCTTAAATGAATATCATTCAATAGAATCAAAATCATCCCCTCTATGGCATTACTTACTCTACAATTCCATCGATCTACTTCATATTAAATAGTATAAATGGAGTGAGTTTCCTTTTTGGTTTTGAACATCCCATGACGTCAAATATAATTTATAATGTATTGATACATTAGTAATGAACCACTAGATTATATGTTCCACCGAATTCTTGAGGGTTCTATTTTGTGAAATGAAACAATTTCTACATGTTCCTTTATGGAGAATTTATTTTATCCCAAACCTAGATTCATCGACAATTTATATCATGTGTCAACTGAACTGTCATAGGAAACAATTATTTAGTTCCAATTCACATTAGTCTGGGATGCTGACATGGGATTATATTTTCCTTTAAAAACCATCCTACAATAGCTTTATCGAGTCCTTAATGAAAACCCATTCAGAATATATATAATTTAGATTATGTAAAATGGTAGTATTTAACTACAATTATTTTTCAAGATAAATGTAATTCAGAATCATTAAATTTTTTAATTAGTATTATTATAAACCATATGTTTATCTGACTATTCCTATGATACAAACTATAATGAAATATACATAATGTTTTCATATTCATGAGTTTTTAGCCATTATTTCACATTCTTACATGTGAAGAATATTTATTGTTTAGAGTTTTATATAATTTTTCTATAAATATTTTATAAATAACAAATATATTACTATGTTAAAACATCCACACAAAATCAATTTTTTCCATTATTTATATTTTATAACATTGAAACATATTTTCATGTCATGAAAAATATTCATGACTTTCGACTTGACTTCTTCTATGATTTTACCAATACTTAAACATTTTTTTATAAAATTTTGGATGATCCTAAATAGATCATTAAGGTACATAAAAATATTATATTTTCAAGTTTGTTGAAATATATTTAAAGACAAAAAATTATTTCATTTTTCATATTATTCATTTATCACATGAAGAAAATAATTTCTACATGTTAAGCACACATTTGTTTTATAAAAATTGTGGATACTCATAGAAAAAGAATAGAATACCATTTTAGGTGAATTTGAGAATCATATTTATAATTTATGTCATAAAAAAATAAAACTAGGTTTAATAAATAGAAAAAACCATACTATATAACTCCACCATTCATTACATTGAAGACAAGTAATATTACCCAATTCATTGGAGAGATATAATGGGGAAACATAGTAATATATGCTCTATTAGGATCACCCGTCATATATAATGTATGAGGCTCTCCCATATTATATGTTTTATTAGGATCTCCCATCATACGACTTGAATTAGTCTCACCAATTTATCATAAAAAATTATATTTTACCACATCAGAAAAAAACATTCTGCGCTTGCACGTTCTCATCATAGATCCCTTAAAACATTAAAACCCATAAGAAAAAGGATTTTGTATTTAAAAATGAATTTTTTTTCTAAATACCTATTTACAAAAATAATACCCCAGATCAAAGGAAAAAATGGGTTATATTTTAAGAAAATTGTAATGATTGTAAATTAGTCCAAACATCAAATAATGGTTACAGTGTTGGGAAAACCATTGACACTGCTTACATTAAACGAAAATATTGCATTATGTCGTTCTTTAATATATTCCATAAAAAGAGATCATTGTGAGTAAATTTTAACGAACATAACTACCGACATTAAATTTCTTTTATATGTAATTTTTTTTCATATAAATATATCAAAAATATAAATTTAAGAAAATGTTAATGAAAGAAAAACAGTTTGAAAAATAATATGGGAATCATTGTAAACTATGTTTTGAGTTAAACATCCCATGTACATGACTCCCAAAAATCACAGAGGTTACATTATCTTTATATAAAGTTTAATTATGTTAATTATTTAATTTAATTATAATATTTTCCATATTTATTATACCTTATATTTCCATGTTATACATAACTAATTAATAAATTAAACTCAAATATGTTATTTTGAAAATTCTGAACAGATGTTCAAAAAGTTTTTGGTTAGGTGAATATGGTCAATGGGGTTATTATTAAATCTACTATATAATAATTATTAATATATAATTGTTATTTTTATACAAAAATAATAATTATAAAATAAACAATGAAACCTAAACTATGTTACAATGTTGGAGACATTAGGCCATATATATGCACATGTAACCCTTCTTTTTTCATAGATCATTACAGAAATATGGTTTATATTATCTTTTATCATTTCATAACAATGATTATATATTAATGCTAATCTAATTTATTTAAATATACTTAAATATTTTAGATAATTATTGAGGTAATTAAAACAATTACATCACTTCATGTAGGGGGTAATCCGCACATACGAACAGATAATGATATCATTTTTAAATAAAGATAAATGTTATAAAATATAATATATATTAAATATATAAAATTTTAATTTTTTTAATAAAATCATATATTTTAATTATATCCATGAGTATAAATATCATTAAGTGTGGATGATGGAAATCAAATTACATCAGTTTACTAGGCTATTGTCCACAGTACAAAGGTATAATGGGTTTACTTTCTATTTAACAGTAAATAAGGCAAATATATTAAATTCAATAAACATTTTAAAAATTTAATCATATTTAAGATAACTATGTTATTATTTCATCATTTGTTAATAATTCTCAAAAAAATGAATGATAAGAAATAAAAAAAATGATTATTAATGAAAAATATTTATTCTTCAAAAAACATCATATGGTTAACCCTAATAGAATTTAAAATATGGTTTCATGATGAATTAATGGACTCAATAATATTGGGATGTATATGAGGGGGTATTTGGTAAAGGACTGACTAAAATGAAAATATTTCTATGTTTAAAGATAAGAAGAGTGGAGGAACCTTGATATAAGTGATAGAAGGTGAAATCATAGAATTATATAAATTATTAAATTAATATATATTATTTTTTTGGTCGGACTAATTCCAAAAAAAATTAAATCAAAAATATTAAAATTATGGCTAAAAATAAGATCATATAACAAAATATGGAAAACTTTATGTGATTTTTTCATTCTTATGTTTTGGTTTTAATATATTGATAACCCTTTTTGATTATTACCACAACAAAAAATGTTTTTAGTTTTTAGAGGGGACAATAGTAACTATACAAGGATAGTTGGCCCAGGAATTAATAGTAGTTTATTTCATAAACAATATCCAAAAAACATTTATTAATATAGGATTTCTATTTATTTTAAATAATTTAATAAATTATTATTTGATAATAAATATCAATAATGTTTCGTTGGATCTATTCATATAATTTTAACTTGAAAACAACATTAAATAAATAAAATATGAATATAATCTATAAAAAAATATTGAAAATTATAAATAAATTCAGGGAAAAATAATTATCTAAAATAATAATAATTTCATTATATCCAAACTCTTTTATTTTGTTTTTATATTCAATTAATAAAGGTAACACCCCAAAATTTTGAATGATTAACCATTTATTCACAATAATATATGACATGCCACACCAATTGTAAAATGGGATATAAAATCCTGGAACATTAAAATATATTTAATGTGTTATATAAATTAAATATATTATATATGTTTTCATGCATGCAACACTGAGTCATCTTGTGTTACATGCAACAACGTCTTTCTCCAACATCTCACATTACATGTGAGATTGAGTTTTACATAATACAAATAATATTATTAATTTTAATTAAAATTATGTATTATCCATTAAATTTGTGGCTATGAATAATATTAAGTAACTTATTAAAATATATGGGTTACAACAATATAAAATGAATTCATTGATCACTAATGAATTATAAAAGAAAATTAAAACTAATTGAATGTAATTGAAATGTTTTTATAAAAAGAATATTAAATTATCTGAAAGAGAAATTTTATTTATATATTATATTAAATAATATTATTATATTATCTAAATGAAAAATTTATATTATTTATTCAATAAAATATTTTTGACATTCATTTAATAGATCATATAGGCATATAATATAAGAAAAACTAATTCTACTTCCAAGAGAATTCTTGTTCTAATGGAATTTTTTCCACATTATAATGGTAAAATTGTTTTAAAACCAAAATGTTAGACTTTTGTAAAATTTATATGAGAAAAATTATTTTTAATGTGAAATTTCAATATTATCTTACTTTTATTTTAATTTTTGTGACTAATGTTTCTAGATGATTTTTGAAAAAATATAGAAATTTAAATAAAAAATGAAGTGTAATCAAAATAATTTATAAAGATTAATCATATTTTGAATATTTTTATATAAAAATATAATAATTATATATCAATTAATCCAATTTGTGTAATTTTAGTTATTTTAATCTTTTATTTTTATATAAAAACACATTAAACATTAGAACTTTTATATATTAAAAGCACACATTCTCTTCCCATCAACGAGACAAATTTTAATTTAATTTATTCTACATCTGTTATTTGAATTTGAAATTATGGATTTCATATTATTAATAAAATAATTTTCATGTCAATTATTATTATTCTATTTTGTACAAAAGATATTTCTGAAATCAATTAAAATTATTTAAACTGATGAGAATAAAAATGAGTTTAGATGGGGACTCAATAATAATTTTTAGGGGGAAATAACCTAAAATGATTCAATACCTATATTAAAAACAAACATATAAAATATAACATATTTTAAAAAAAATTACATTATTATAGGGTAATTATGTATGTAATATCTCACAGTATTGTTTACCTTTTCATATTTACAATAATTCCACTCCTCTGACATATAAGGTCATCCCCCACAACTTCTTCAAACCTGTAAATAATTTTGGATCACCCATACTCTTCATAAATAAATTCTAAATATCTGTACTCTCACTATATAAGCCTTAAAATTTGAGCAAATAAGACAGATAAAGGCCTTTAGTTCAACCCAAAAAAAGTTACCCAATGAAGATGTGATGTTTATCAATGTACATTTTTATTTTATTTTAATATAAAATTATTAGATTCATATAATATTAGTTATAGTTCTTATATACGGTGGACTACGGCCTCACAAACTGATCTTAGTCATTCCCCAACTGCCACCTTTCTTGATTGGTAATAATTATTAATCATTATTTTATAAATTATATATATGATATTATAATTTATTTACAATTATGTAATTATTATATAACACATACCATCACTATTTTCATTTTTTGGGAATACATTGACAACGTTCATATGTACGGTAGAATACCGCCTCATGAAGCGATGTGATTAACTCACATGTCACAATTAATGTTTTAAGGATGTGTAAAGTAAACATATGGTATATAAATAAAACAAATTGGAAAATAATATTTCAATATATATATATATATATATAATTATCAATAAATCCACCAATATGACTAGTAAATGGAAGAAATGTTGATACATACGTACAACCTACACTCTCCATTTAAAATATATTCCATTACCTATCAATATATTTTATGGATTATATTAAATCTTTATAAATTGAATATTCATTCCATATAATTAATTATTTACATTATAGATATGATAAAATCATTATTTTCATAATAGGAACAAAAAACGGCATGTCTAAACATACTTGGAGAACAAGGTAATTAACATCAAAACAATGAAAGCATATTTTTAAATTGGATATAAGATGTCATAAAGCTATCATATATGGTATTAAATATATTTATATAGATAGTGTATAAGTTAAAAAATTGTAAAGACAATATACAATATGTTTAGGGGCTTTTGACCATATGTATGATTAAATTAAAGAATTTCATCTCATTTTCAGTTCATTAAGACATATTTTAATGCTATCCACCTAATTAATTTTATATTGTGTATATACATGTTCGTTTACATCTAATATCACAAATAATTATTTATTCATTTTATTTAATTATTTAATTTTATTGGATACATATATGCTGATTTGAATTATAAATTTCTATACGGTAAATAAATCCATAACCCAATTTATTTTCTAAGGGTTCAATTAATTCCCCATTTCCATTAATTTCATAATATTATGTGTGTAATTAAATTTGAATATTTATTTTTTTATTTCAAAATGATTAATGTGAATTTAATTTTGATACATATAATTGATTCAATTTTTAATTCTCACATCAACCTTGTAAACGTTTTAATGGTTTATTTTATAATCACATTTTAATAAATATTTTCATTTATTAATATTAATTTAAGGGAATTACATGAAAAATTCATAATGAACCCTTGAATTTTATTATAATATTTTTATTCAACATTTTTGTCTAATTATAGTACAATTTTAACACTATTGGGTAATTAAAAGTATTGGGAATTTCCTCGTAAATTAGAAACAAATTTCTCCCTTCAGTTAGAAATCTTTTTTATACAAAATAATGATTTCTAAAAAGGTTTCAAAAAAATTTTCATTATCTTTTTCGAAATTATTTATTAAAATTCATTTTTTCATATGTTTATATATATTTTTAAAAAAATACAATGTAATATTTATATATCTTTCTGAACAAATCACGATTATTTCATTTTCATAATGTAAAAGAAATGTTATTTTTACCTCATATAGATTTACCCATCCTAATTTTTATGTATATTCCATTTTAATATTATAATTATGTTTTAAAAAAATTCAATGAAAAGAAGTTTTTCTTGTTTTTCAAAATGTAAAAGATATTTTCCTCAGGATAACATTTAATGTAATTTTTTTAATCACTAAAAACAACCCTTATTCATACACTAATGGGTATATGTCATATTGATAACATACAGATTCCATCTCTAGAAGGTATAAGATTATTCTAACCAATGATATATTTAAATTCACTTTATAGAATCATTTATGTCATTATTAACATCCCCTTGAATTATTAACCTCTAGAGATCATTGTACATAGAATTTATAGTAAATATCGATATCATTTTTCTTTAATGTGGTTATTTTTTATAACATATTACTTTTGTTCATATGGTGTTTAAATTTATGTTATTTTAATAAATATGGATATATCGATAATTTTACATCTTTTAATCAATATGGATATTTGATATGATAGATGCTCCTTCAATTCAATCGATTATATAAAATATGAGGAATGATTCAGATAAGTATAACACGGGTGGGGCTTGATTATAGATAGTCCCTTGATGAATTGATAGCCTCCTAGTATTATTCAATTAGATAGACTTAATGGGGTTCCTGATTAATATGTTCTGAACCATCATTTCGAAGGTAGAGAAGGTAACAATATCATAGACATTGGAAATTTGGAATACAATAATTAAGCATTTACTTCCATTATTTCTATTCTGGTTATTATCAAGGATGTTTTAACTATGAAAAAAATCAATGGAAGAATTTGGTAATAATTTTCATGATAAAATGAAATTAGATTTCAGATGCATACATTTTCATATTGATTATGAGTTTTCTATTTATTTTAAATGAATTTGATTCTAGTTATTTACATATCCAAATTTTTTATGCACATCCTTATCAATTTAATGATTATATGTCATGTTTCATTTATTTACCTTACTATATTGATTATTATCATTGTATCCTTATTAAATATGATATATATTGAACTTACTGATCATTTGACTTGACCTTTGTGTTTTTGTTTCCCCATAATTTGATGAATAGTATAATGAATAGTATGTAGGGATACAATATAATAAATTCAGTTAAACATGATAAATAATATGTTCAAATTATATTTTAACATGGGTATTGAAAATATAATGTAAGATAGATGTATGTATATAGTTTACCAAGACTACTAAACCAAATAGTTCTTCTTTATTAATTTCCTTGTATCATATGAAATTGTAGTTGTAATAAATATTAAATCCATGATTACTCAGGTTGGTTCGAAACACCTGGAACCATAGAATTTTTAGCAGTGACCTTGGAAACTAGATTTGGGAAAACATTGTTTAAGAATCATGACCCTAAAATATACATTAAGGATGTGTATATAAGAATGATCTAATGTTTTCGCAAGGTATATATTTTATGGGTATTCCAAACTATACATCCCTACATAGATATTATAAGTGGATATTGTTCAGAAATAGTTTTATATATGAGTAATTACTCATAAAAGGGAATGCCAAGCTTGAATAATAAATAACATAATACTTAATAACATGCCTTACTATAAACCTACATTAAAACATCTATGAGATATTATTAGAATAATTAAATGTTTCTTGACAAATCATTATGAATTATTTTAATATTTAATGAAAATAAATGACCAAAGTTAAACCATATACTATGGATGGGCCTATGTGAAAATAAAATAAATGAATTATTTATGTTTAGTGGTTCATGAAAAAAATATATTTATATTTTTTAAATAGTATTGTTTTTATGAGACATAAAACATCTAAATATACTATTTAATTTTAGAACATTGATGTCTTAATTAACATAACATTTTTGGATAAGTTTATGATTTATATATTCAATATTTATGATATTTTCAACGTCTTAAACAACACTTTTTAATATATATGTGATAGGATTGTACAAAGACTAATTATAATTTGATAGAAATTTATGGAAATTAAACACATTAGTTTATTATTTGATTTATTGGGAAAATTGATTTGATGTATAATGACATTACATTATGTAGATATAAGATTATTTTTATTGATAAACATTAGGGTTGATATGTTTATAAATGAAGTTGTAATGTTAGTTAAATATGATTATTATATTTCATGAAGAAATAGGATGTATTGAAAACAATAGATGAAAGGTTATTTAATGATTAATTTAATTTCAAGGATATCCATCTTATGTTTTAGGAATCATATATGATTTGAATTAATACAGTTTACAAAAAATGGAATCCTTCATGCAGGGTGACAACCTGTTGCATTCATAAAGGTTTTAGGTTTTGAACCGAGAAACCAAAGAAAAATAAATAATTTATGCCTACTACTGGGCTATGTAATTAATTGAATAATGTTTCATTTTATTTAGATAATCAATTTGATGAATAAATATTAATAATGAACTGATATTATTACTTTTTAGGTTTATAGATTAATGCATTAAACATATTGGTTTCAAAAAATGTTTTTTGATAAAAGGAAAAATAATTTAAAAATTTTAAATTGTATAATCAGTTAAAAGTAAATTTTAGTACTTAAAAAATGAAAACTATTGTTTATGTTTATTCATTAGATGGAGTAAGGGATGAACTATAAATTGATTAATGAAAACCAAAATTATTTTTTATTATTATAAAATAAAATAGAATCAAATAATTATATTTTTTTATATTCATCGACAATAATATAATTCCTCAACATCTAGAAATTGATCATTAAGAAATTGTTTTCATACTGTAGTAATTTTTATTGAATAGATGGACATTTAAATAGTCACATATTAATGGATTAGAGGCCCTCATCTTCTAACTAACAATTCAATTATTTTTAACCAATGACATCAATAACTCTCTTAAAATATTTACACATTTTCTCCATGTATATATCGTCACGTGCCAGAAATGTTATTCTACATATAAACATGGTTATATGCTATTCGGTTTGACAATTTTTCTTTCATTAATTACTTTATAAAATGATATTTTATCAATTAGTTTATTATGTGGGTTCTTCAATTATTAAATATTAAAATATTCTATCATATAATATGTAGGTAATTTTTAAATTGAGAGGAAAAAATATATATAAGGTGGATAGAATTTAACACCCATAACTTCTAAAAGATTTATTTTTTAGGAAAAAGTGTGTATGGAAGGAAACATAAACCATAGATTAAGTATACAATACCAACACTCTAAAATATATTTACTATTTTAAATTGTTTAAATATATGATATATCTAGAAATGATGACAAATATGATTCCACATACATTATATACAATAATGACTTATTTGATTGATTGTGTTACATGATAGATCACATTTTTCTGAATACTATTAATATAGTAATATAGAATTAAAATTATCTAGTAGCCATAAAATTGGGGGTTATGAATATGATTTAATTAGTTATGTAAATATTTTTTTAAAAAATAAAATTAATTTCTTGGATACTAATTAATTAGAAATGAAAATAAAAACTAGTTGAATGTGATGAAAATGTTTATCTATAAAATAATGTTATACCCCATAATGTGTTCTATATTAATAAATTAAATTATTTTCTATTATTGACTAATATTAATTAAATATATAACAAATATTCAATAAAATATTTTTGAAAATTGTCATGTACATTTTATATTAATATGATAAAAACAAATAAAAGTTTGACAATAAAAAGAAATATTTTTTATAAACTCATTTTTTCATCATTTTAATGAAGATATTGCTTTAAATATTAATAATGAAACATTTAAAAATTTTATATGAATTTTTTTTTTCATATGTCCATTAAAAATGAAAAATCCATCTATAGAGTAAATTTTTTATGAAAACAATAATTTTTTGCTGAACAGTGAATAATAAAGAATTTGAATTAAAAACCCATTATTCATATAAATAATTTCCAATGATAAAAACTTTTCATTGGTTTAAAAATAAAAATAGGTCAATTATACATCTATAAAAAATTAAGGTCATTTGAATCATTTTCTTATTAGAATTAGATATAAAACATTAGTAAAGGTTTGGATATTTTTACTTGTAAACCTTATATTCTTATCTAGTCTACTTGGTTAATTTTAAATTAATTCCAACCACTTTAGTGATTTTAACTTGTATAAATGGATTGAGAATTGTTATTTTTCTTTATATATATTGTATAGTATGTAAAAAATTGTTTTTGACAAAAAAAATTGTGAATGCTATTAATATTATTTTAAGCGATTATGGTATAAAGTAGATTTATTTTTGTTTAAAATTTAATCTTCAGGGGACAAATGACCTATAAAATTGTCCAAACCCCATTTTTAGGACACATTTCAACCATATCACATATTTTATTTAACATATTATATTATTAGGGGAACATAATGTAAGGGTAACCTCCTATTAGTGTAAGTTGTTTTGTATTTTCACGAATGCCACTACTCTTCCACTGTTAAAGAGAACTCAATCCCCCAATTAATGACATCTATCAACCATTTTTTCACATTAAAAATATAAAATAGTATTATATATATATCTAATCTCATCCTATAGTTGTTAAACAAATAATAAAGAAAACTATTGATGGCCTTTGGTTCAAACCAAAAGGAGTTACCCGCTAAAGAGGAAATGTTTCGAAACAAGTACATTATTTTTTTCTTTCTTCACTACTAAATATATTCTTATATTTTTTATATAATATCCTAAGTATATTAAATAATATTATATTTTGATACATTAATATTATGACCTAAAAAAGAAAATTATCCATCAAATGTGATACACAGTCTTGGGTTGTGAGTATGGCGGGCTAATGACTTGCAAACTGATGTTGTTCATTCTTCCATTACAACCTTAAAAGGATGGGAACAATGATTAGTCAATAGTTAATATATGATCCATTTAATATTATAATTTTTTTATTATTATTTGATGATTATATAACACATACATTCATTCTTAACATTTTGTTGGAATACGATAGCATCGTTCATGTGTACACCAGACTACCACCTCATGAAGCGATGAGATTTATTCACAAGTTACATGTAATATATTAATGACAGTATTAACATAAATATTTGATATATAAATACGAAATATTTTACTAGGATTATATATATTTCATTTACATTTTCTGTCAATATGATAAGAAAATGAATACAACGTCAATGCGTACGCATGGCCAGCCATTTATACGAATGGAGTATTCCATTTTCTATCACTAAATTTTATCGATTGTTATAAATTATTATACATAGAATATACATTATATTCAAATAATTTATTAAATTATGGATATAATAAAATCATGATCGAGACAATAGTAAAAAAGGCATCATATACTTGAAAAAATGGTAATTAACACACTAAACAATGCAAATAATGAAATATTATTAATAAATGTGTTATAATAGATCATAAAGGATCATATAAGATATCATAGATGTCAATATGGATTTGGAATAATTTTGTAACATTATTAAAACAATTATAAATAATGTTTAAGAGTTTTTATCTAAAATGATGCATAAGGTAAAGGATTAAATCTCATTTTTTTCATTGAGGATTATTATCATGTAATGCACATAATTAATTTAAAATGGATTATATACAACACAGTTAATTTTAATATATTTAATACGTGATTATTCATGGTATTATGAATTTTTGATTGAATTTTTACATCTATGGTGATTTTTATTTGAAGTTACCACATAGTAAATAATTTCATATCTCAATTCTTTTTTCGTTGGGTTATATTACATCATCATTTTAATTAATATTCTATGTTTATTTGTGTAATGAATTTTTAATTTATAAAATTTTATTTACAATTTCTCATGTGAATTTATAGTTAATAAGAATAATCTATTTATTTATTAAATCCCACATTAAAATTTTGATCATGGTAATAGTTTATTTCCAAATATCATTATAAAAAATGTTTTTAATTCATAAATTTAATGAAATGGAAATTAAATGAAAATTTCCTAACATACCCTTCAATGTTATTATCCTCAGGTTTTGCATCATATTTTTCATGTTATAGTACCTTTTTAATCTTTTTTATATAAAAAATTTGAGAAATTTTTTTATTAATATCTGAAATATTTTATCACATTGTCCATAAAAATATTTTCTTACAAAACAATTTTATTATAAAAAATTAAAACTATTTTCATTTTTATTAAATGAGTAATTTAGTTACCAAAATTTTTACCCTTTTTTTAATAAAAATTCAATAAAATCATTGAGGTAATTTTCAAACAAAGAACATCCATACCATTTTAATAATGGTAAAAGAATGTTCATTTTACTTCATATGAAATTAACCACCTCCATTTAATTGAAACATACGAAGAAATCATTCCAATATAATTTTCATTAATATGTTAATAAAATTGATATTCATAGAAATAGACTGTCAATATGTTTTTTAAAATGAAAATGATATTTTTTTCATTAATTATTTTAAAATATATTTGTATTCTTTCAGCGCCAGCAACCATTATTATTAATCTAATGGGTATATTTCATATTGAAAAAATCCTTATTATTTATATAGATGGATTATGATTTTATTTATAGAGGATAGTATTGGCATTAACATCCTTGAATCCTTATTGTCTTAATAATCCTACCAATTAATTATTCACGTTTAAGTGATTATTGGAAAATAAATTTCCCCTAAATATCCATTTTATTTGTCATGGATATGAGTTTTTCGGAAAATGTATTACATTCTTCCATATAGTGTGTACTTGAAAGATATTTTATTAATATAGTAAATATTAATAAATTTTCTTCTCTTACAAAATAACGATATTTCATAAGGAACATTCTATGTGAATTAAATATAAAATTCAATATATATAGAATTTTTTTTGGATATTTACGATTGAGGTGGTCCCTAGTTATACATAGCCCCTTAATGCATATGTTCTGTCCTCAGATGGGTCAGTTGGATAGACTTAGTGGTGTCTTCACTTGATATGTTATAAAATTTCTTTAAAAATGTCTTAATGGTAACAGTATCATGTACCATGAAAATGTTGAATCTAATAATTAAGCATTACATTCATTTTGACTCTATTATTATAATCCACGAGGTTATCAGGATGAAAAAATATGTTGTTTCCTTTTATTCTTTATTTGTTGATCCAATGGAATTGTTTTTCAGTTATTTTGCTTTGCGTTTTTTATTATTCTATATCCATTAATTTAAATGGTATGTGATTATATTTATATAACATTCTATATCATTTATGCTCTTCCTTCCCAGTTTATTAATTAAATGGAATGTGTGTTTAATAATTTACATTTCAATTTTGATTTTTCTCATTGGTTAATTATTACATTTACCTTATATTACTATTACTAATCATTGGAGGTCACCATTAATTTCGTTCCTTTGTCTAGGATTCCATAAATTGTACTATGATTGGTATATAGATAAATTCTATAAAGAAAAATGTTATTTTTGATGTAGAAAATAAAATAATATTATAATTTGTGTATTCCAAATGTAATGTATGACACATGTATGTATCTTGTTTACCAATTATACCCAACTAATCAGACATTTATGATGTGTTTACTTTTATCATATTCCAATGTAATGGTAGAAGACACAATCTTAGGGCTTAATGGGGTTGGGTCAATACAATACATATGATGTCTTTTTTTGTAATCATTTAACGTAATAATTTCTTCACTAATAATTATGAATAAATTTTCATGTTAAACAAATTCCCTTATATTTTTTATTAATATTTAGAAGTAAATATTTTTTATCCCTATCAATAATTGTTTTATATATTCAAATTAATAATGTTACATTTTTTTATAATCTTTTACATAACATTTGTAATGGTCAAAATAAAGAAACATTTGTCCGGATTTCATTATTTTTGATACTCTTATGGACATGATATGAATATATTAATCCAATAGGATAAAGGAAATAATTCGGATAAATATTTAGTTCTAATCATTTTATTTTTATCTTTAATTACATGATTTACCCATATAGTGGAGTTACTACTCTTAAAAATCATAACGAATAAATATAGTACATTCCTATATACAAAATTTATACCCCTAGATTCAAAATATGTAATTCCTTTTTAATGACTCACTTCAATAAATTTGAATTATTTAAATTTAAACTAAACCACTAAAATTTAATGAAAGGTAGTTTTTTAGGAAAATATTGTTATAAGGTTTAAATCTTTTTATACAAAATTCATCAATAAAATTCATTTAATTTACTATAATTGGATTATAATTAATAATAATTAAATAATTAATACTAAAACTAATAAAAAATAGAATATTTATTTTCAAATAACTTAAATTCAAATAAATATTTGAATAAAAATGATTGATTTCCATTATTGACTTTTATATAATTATTTGAAAAAAATTAAAAAAACACATCCAATGATAATTTTGAAATGATGAAATAAATATTAATATTATTTTTGAAAATATAAATTCTTAATTTATAAATTAAACTTATATAATAACATATAAGAAAATATTTTATTTAAACTATTTCATTTTTGATAAAAAATTTATTTCACATTATTTAATGTTATTATAGCTATCGAATTCCTTGATACTAATAAAAAAATTTTTATTCTATAATTTATTTTGTTCTAATATTTTGAGGTGTTTTTCCATTTTCAAGAGTTTCATAATGTTATTATATTTAATATGATTTGGATTCATATCCCTAACCCTTTCATAGTAGTTGTTGGTGGAATATTCATTTATCTTGAGGTAAATGTCATGTGGTTGGTATGATTAAGATATTTCATTAAAAATGTAGAATTTTTAATGTCCTGTTATTATGAAATCTTATATTCAGAGTGTATTTTAATTTTTTCCAATGAATTTAATTATTTATGGGAATTGTATTTTGGGTATCCTGAGTAGTTTAATACATTCTTAATAAGAGGATTGGTTACTTTCTATATTAATATACTGATTTTATAGGCATCTACCATAGTGTTCAAATTCCATAAGACAAAAGATGATGAAATTATTAATTATATGTTTATATGGGTGGGATTTCATTGGGAGATACATGATAATGATGGGTGATGGAGTTTTCATGTTTTTATTTATATTTATAAGAGTGTGTTTGGGTTGGGAGGATGTTGTCTACATTGATAGGCTTAGTTTTTTAATCCCTAATAAAAATATTTTATTACGATCTATCCAATAAAAAATGAATATCTTTTTTTATGTCTCAAATTATGTGCATTAGGTGTTGGAGGTGTTATAAGGAGGTTCAAGGAATGAACAAGATGTTAGAGATGAAATTTCAGTTGTAGAGAATGGAATTGGGCATTGACTTGGGTGATGTATTATGAGAGGTTGGTTATATGATGTAAGTTCTAAAACCTCTTATGAATCTATGAGGAGTAATGAGCTACACCAAAGAGATTAGGATTTGGGATTTCTTATTTATTATTTTTCTATTGTTTATATTGCATTTTCTTTCTGTGATTCCATGGTTCTGGTCTATGGTTCATTATAATGAAGATAATTATATAAGTTTACAATATGGGCATCAATTATTGGTTGTGAAGCTTTTTTTTATTATATTCTTCTTTCCATAAGGAGAACATTTTTTCATCATGCACTTGTTATTCTATAGAATACCTTGAATGATTCATAGTTATTAATAAATATATGATGTTACTATTTAGTATAGACATTTCACCATGGTCTTTCCAATTTTTATCAAATTATAGATTTTAGTGATTTTGTAAGGGTATATGGTTGATATCATGGGTAATTTCCGAATATTAATTTATTTTATTCCCACTTTGATTTGACCCATACACCATGTATAGTGGTCATATATTTCTCTACCATGAGTACATATTTTTAATAACATCTAATTCAATTTTGACTTGATTGGTTTCCACTATGTTCTATGAGCCTTTGTGTATTTTTGTTTGAATTTTGTAAGCGTTTGTTCTGATCCCTGATCAACAGCTTCCAGAGATGAATTAGTACTGATCTGAGGTGAGTTTCTTCTCCAACATTATTAGATTTTCCTCATATTTCAACATACAAGGAAGGTTGTGGAAAGTGTATGTGTTTTTTTAACAATAGAATAATGAATTTTATTTTTAGTTTTTGGGCAATAGATTTTTCAGGATTCCTTTAATTGATTTCATCCAGGTGATCACTACTTTTCTGAAGTATTTTTTAGATGATGGTTGGATGATTCAATGGAGGTATATAATTTAAGGACAACCTTTTTGTGTGTGTTAATTATGGAATTTGATTTAATTTTACTAAATTTATAATATGGTAATGATTTATTAAATAATTGTAACTAATTGGTTAAAAAATTATATTTAAGAGTAGTAGGTGCTTCACAT
Source organism: Viscum album (assembly GCA_963277665.1). Classification (NCBI taxonomy): domain Eukaryota; kingdom Viridiplantae; phylum Streptophyta; class Magnoliopsida; order Santalales; family Viscaceae; genus Viscum; species Viscum album. The sequence continues at coordinate 651,717,632 of OY728126.1, forward strand.
GTGTTTAATTTATTCAATTATTGTTATTGGAATTTTAAAATTATTATTTTTTTCTATAAATTATTTGTCTCAATTTTTTTAATTTTTTCTTAGGTTTTTTAGATGGAATAACCATTAATAATAGTTAATATCATAAAAATGGTAGATAAATAGATTATGTTTAATTCAAAATTGAATTATTATTTTTCTATAAAAAAGGAAACATGAAAGTGTGTAACTGATCATTGGTTGTTGATTGTTGATTATTTCCTTCTGATGTTATTGTAAAATTTTTGGGAGTTTATGTGGATATTGTGTTTCATTTTTTAATGATTGGTTTTGATGTGATATTTTTTCCTTATTGGGATATTTCTTTTACTCAATAATTTTAAGAATTGTTTTGTGTTGTTGATCTAATGTATCAGAACAATTGTATGTATTTATAAAAGATACTGATTTGTAGTTTTTGATATGGTTATTTACATGCGATGTTTGTAGCATAACATAAAATAAATTGACTTATTTTGCACAATTATGTTTATACATTCTAGAATGAAATGAAATTTTAATGGTATGAATAAAATTGAGAATTTCTCATGTGTCGGAATTGAAAGAAAAATGTCATTTAATGAATTGATAATACATGAAATAGATGGGTAATAATGGGGAATCAAAATTAATAATGGGTTATCATGGTTTTTTTCTAAATATGTAATTAAAGTGAATAGTTAATTGAATATAATTAGTTAATACTAATGTATAAAATGATTTAATGTGGTGAATAATTTGGGATTATATATGTATTGATTTTTTTATGACAGGGAATTTCATTTTCATGTAGAACATGAAAGTAAGGGTAGTGTCTTATAGTAATGATGTAGTGGTTATGATAGTGTGAAGGATATATATTTTTTTATACCCTTTATACTAATATTGTGTTGGGAAATATAAATATATATGACCTATCTATCTTGATATTCTATTTCCACCCTTTTTGAGTAGAACAACATGACTGAAAAATAAATGATTTAATTTCTAGGTATTTTCCTCAAACATTTAGGAAAGTGAGGGAATGGATTGGTTAACCTTCCCTAGTCCTTAATCTCTGTTCTGGACAAGGTCTGGCTCTGATTCCTAGGATTTTATAGTGTGATAGATGTTATGATGTTTTCATAGATATATTTTGTGTGTTATGATATATTTTTGGGGTTCACAATTTTGATGTAATTCATGTTCATTAGAAATTATTATAATATAGATAAGATGTTTAGCATAGATATAGATACGTGATTTCAATGCCTATTTGTGTCTATGGATAAATTTTATTATTGTTAATGTGAATTTTGGAACATTCTATGGTCAGTTATGAAATGTCTTTAGTCCATGTTCTGACTCCGGTGTTTACAGATTGCAGTTATATGTATATATATATTTGGATTATTCTGTAGAGTATATTATTGAATTGGGTGTAAGGCTACCCAAAATTCATTATATTAATAATATTAAATTTATTAAATAATATGATTAAATCCTTTGGGAATAAAGATTATTCTTTTTTTTTGAGGCATCATATGGTAAATACACAAACATGGTTGATTATAGAACATGGGGATTACCCTAAGCATGATATAAAGTTGGTCAATGTTGGGTATTTGTTGAAGGGAACCCATCTGTGATATGTTATGTAAAATAAATAAAATTAGTAATTTTTTAAGGATCTAAAACCATATAACATTGTATAAGTAATATGTTATAAAATTATTGAGGGATGCCCTCATAACACTAAGAGATTGTAGAAGAGATCATTGTTATTATTGGACGATCATGATTGAGGATTGACGGACAATGATCAGGGGTATCCTTTGACAACTGATAAAAATAGAGTTAATATATAAGGCTCCAGCCTTAAACATTACTTAATATTTAGTTATTACAAGAATACACATTGATGATCTTTTAACGTTTAGAGTTTTAGAGAATTACATCATAAATCATGCATTGTATTCCACATTTAACCAAGGTGGTTAGATAAAATTCAGTATTCATTTTCTCCAATCAAGGAAACATATTTAAAAAAACAAGGATTCTTTCTTGACACTTCCTTGACACTATCATTACATCAGGTACCTTTCCCTTGAAGTGTAAAAAACATTTCAAAAACATGGGATGAGAAGAAAAAGTTCAATTAGGGATATAAAAATATGAAAACAAAGCCTTAGTCCATGCATACATAAGAATCAATGAAATTATAATTCATCATAAAACAGAAGCAATTTAACATACCTCATGAAATCATTGGATTTATGAATAACTCATATAAATAATAACACATAAAGGTAACTTGATTCATTCATAACATTCTTATGTAGGGAGTAACCCTCAAGGTTATTTTGGAATACCCATCACAGTATATTCCATAAATCTCTATGGAGAAACCTTAACATTTAACCCCTTCACGTTACCCAATGCATTGGAGAGCTATATCGGGCTAACCTGCCCTTAGTTTAGCATGGAACCACCCATCTTCATAAACAATACCCACGAACCAGAACATAATCGTATCACATAAATCATGCATAAAGGAAACATAACATTTCCACATTTCAATCACAAGATATCAATACAACACATTGATATAATCAAAACATTATCAAAAAAAATTTCAATACCAAAATAAATGAAAAGTAAAACATGGTATTTATTTTCCATTTTAAAAAATTAATGGCTTTTAGAGGAAGCCGAAACTCAAATAATAGTCACGGCGGTAGAGAAGTCATTGTCGCCGCATACGTAAGACAAAAACATTCCCTTTTGTCATTTAGTAAAATTCATTGTATAAAAAGATTCCTTTTTAATAAAAGAAATATTTAAAGTGGTTTATATGCCATATAAAATAAAGTTGTGTATAATAAAATATCCCTCAATGAAAGGAAATTGAGATGAAGTCCCTTACCTCGTGTCTGACTTGATTCGATCGTTCTTTAATCTCATGAAAAATAAACAAGAGTTAATTTCAACTTTCTTAAGAAACTTTTTCATGTTCATTATTCCTTTTGTATCACTTATTACAATGTTATGAAGATTATTTATTTATTTAAGTTAATAAAGGTCATTTTGTCGATCATTGGTACTTGAGCCAAAAATAGACTTCTTATAATTACAAGTTGTTAATGTGGTAGAATATCCATTATATCCCGAATTATATTCATGAGGTAGATATCATATATATCATATATATCCAATATATACATTTATTTATATTATTACATTACATTTAGAGGTATGAAATGAAATGCACCATTAATGGAGACGGTAAGTCTTACATATGCATGAAAGAAACTTTCATTTCTATTTCATATTTAATGGAATGAAATCATAATGATATAAAGTTATATTATAATTCCAGTATAATATCATATATAATATCATTAAATCCATCCTTTATATGTCCCACATATTGAATTAACAATTCAAATCACTTTGAGGGGGTGGTAGTCTGAATTTCCTAAAATGAAGATATCGCGTTAACCAATTATGGAAACTATAAAACAATTACATAAACTAAAAATAAAAAATCATAATGAAAACATAATCATAATATATATCATATATAAATATACTGAGATCTTAATTTCCACCATAAAAGGTGTTAAAATAAGATTGAACAATCTTCATTTCGTGAGGCAGAAATTTTCCATCCACAGAAACAATATGTTCATTAACCATTAGACGGAGGTGTGTGTAAGTGTAAATCAAATACGTCTCATATAAAAATCCTTGTATATTTATGATACTGGTGTTGTTACAAAATAAAGGAATAAAATGTTTTTAGGGGGTTGGAGAAGAAAAATATAACAAAAGGACATAAGAGAAGACATTACCTTTTAATCGGGTAACTATCCTTGGTTTGAACCAAAAGGGTTCCTTGAAGATCTTTCTGTATAAGGTAAGGATTCTATGATTAAGAGAAGGATGTGGAGAGACAAAATGAGGCGATTTTGGCCAAGCCAATGACTTGAGAGGTGTGGGTAAGGTGGTAGAGGTGGGGGCCTTTTATAAGAGGGAGGAGGAGAACTCATGGAAATTCTTGAGGAAAAGGTGATAAGGGTCCTAAATCCACCCATCCAATAGGTTTTTGAAAAGTTTAAGTCTTAGATTTTACATAATCTTTTCATTTTATTTAAATCGTTCATTAATGAGGTAATCACTACATCATCATGGTGTCATAAATAATTTTTTTAATGTCTAAAAATTATAGAAAAAAATATAATGATGTAGGAAATAGTTTTATCTTCCCAATTAATATTGATAGTCTAAGAGATCATTTATGAAGACAATATTAAAATTGTTTTACTTGGGTGGTACATACTTTGGTTATACTTTCTTTGTAAAATAACATAAAGTGCTAGTGTCACTATCACCAAAAATTGATTCCATGGGGTCCCAATGTTGGCACAACGCATCCCATGGTTGGCCATGACACATCCAGTAGCATTAGGGCACATGTTGGGGTCATTTAATATTATTATGATATTGGTTTTTTACCCTTAACTACCCAATTACAAATTAATCACGATAATTAATGATAATTACCTTCGTCACTATTCATAATGTCCAAAAATAAAAGATTATTAATTAAATAATTTGGACCTTCTGATTCCAAATACGGAATCCATTTTTCCAATTTCAAAACACAGAAATTGTAGTAATTAATTTAAAAATAATTCTCGTTGTCAAAACAAATAGAGGTATTTTTAGAAACAATATCTATCAAAAGTTTGACACTTGTTTACGCCCAATTCCAAGTGAAATTAATTAGAATGACCAAAATTGGATTAAATGGTAAAAATATATTCTAATTAAACATTAAAATCAATTATAAGGACAGTATAACCATATAATTAAATTAGATGAAAAATAGTTTTGATGTCAAATGAATTATTTTTCACTATTCATTAAAAAAATGAACATTATCCGAAAAATACCAAAAAATTATCCAATGTTATTTCAATGTCCCAATACTAAAGAATAATTTATTTTGACAAATAGAGCTTATAAAATTGTCAAAAGATTGATTTAAAAAATGTTTTCCATCAAAAGGGGGTAAAACAATCTATTAAAAATATTAGAGTATTATATGCTTAAGATTGGATTTATTCTAATTTTAAGCCTCTAAAACACTATATAATTCATAAATATACATAGATATGAAAATCCATATTTCTTTACTTACATGGGATGTTACATTCTTCACCCCTATAGAAAATTGCATCCCCGCAATTTATTTACTTATCGAATAAGTGGAGGTATTTATCCTTCATTGCATTTTCAGATTACCATGTTGCCTATTCAATCATGTTGTTTTTCTAAAAAAACCTTTACTTGATGAATCCCCTTATTCCGCAATACTTTCTCCCTATGGTCAAGAATCCAGACTGGTTATTCCTCATAAGATAGATTCTCTTCCATCTAAACTACCTCTAGACTCAAAACATGAGATGGGTATGGCATGTAATTCCTTAACATTGAAACATGAAAAACATTTTTTACCTGAGATAAAATCAGAGGTAAAGCCACCTGGTATGCAACTGATCCAACTCTATCCATAATTTCATATAGTTCAATGAACCATGGACTCAACTTTTTATTTCTTACCAAATCACATCACACTTTTCCATGGTGAAACTTTTAGGAAGATATTATCACATACCTCAAAAGAGAGATCCTTACTCCTATTGTCCGCATAACTTTTCTACCTTCCCTGTGCTATTCTAATGTGTTTCTATATCAGCTGAAATGTTTCTGCCAACTCTTCTACCAATTATGGTCCCATCAACATCCTTTCACCAACTTCATCCCAAAAAGCTGTAGTTCGACACCGCTTCCCATATAATGTCTCAAATGGTTCCATCTGTATACTAGAATGAAAACCATTAATATATGAAAACTAACCCAAAGAAAGATGTTGGTCCCAAAATTCATAATAATCCATTGAACAAGCACGTAGCATATCCTCCAATTTCTAAATTGTTCATTCTGACATCCCATCTGATTGAGGATGAAAAGCTGTACTAAAAATTAATTCAGTACCCAACAACTTCTGAAATCGTTTACAAAAGTTAGAAGTAAACCAGGGATCATGATAAGATACAATGGAGTGGGGAACTCCATATAACCTAACAATCCCTTTAAGATAAAAACGAGAAAGGTTTTCTTGGGAAAAAGTATCTCCTTTGGCATGGAAATGTGTAGATTTAGTCAAGCGATCAACAATAACCCAGACTGCATTATTACCATGAGGTGTCTTTAGTAATCCCACAATGAAGTCCATGGATATATTCTCCCATTTCAACTCGGGCACTGGTAAATGTTGAAGCATCCCTTTCGGTAACTTCCACTCTGCTTTAACCTATTGACAAGTCAAACACTTCATAGTAAAATCAACAATATCTCTTTTCACTCCATCCCACCAGCAATACTCCGAAAGATTTCTATACATTATAGTACTGCAAGGATGAACTGAAAATGGAGAACTATGAGCATCACATAACAACTCTCTCTTCAAATGTGAATCACAAGGCACACACAAACTCTTCCCAAATCTAAAAACACAGTAATTATCAATGTTGAATTCAAGAAACATACCCTTCTGAACCAGATCTACCTTTTTCTGCAACTCACGGTCTTGCTTCTATGATTTCTTAATTCTATCTGATAGAGAAGATCTCACTGATACCTGAAACAAAATAGAAGAACATCCTTCACCGACAACATCTATGCCGAAGTTCATCAAATCATTTACCAAAGGATCACATTCCAAACGTAACATGGTTAATGAAGCATTACTTTTTCGGATCAAAGAATCAGCCAATTTATTTTCTTTTCCTTGATGGTAATGAATTGTACATTCATAATCCTTGATTAATTCTAGACACCTCCTCTGTATCATGTTCAATTCATTCTAAGTGAATATATACTTTATACTTTTGTGATCGGTATATATTTCACACTTTACCCCATACAAATGATGCCTCCAAATTTTCAAAGAGAAACTCACAACAGGTAATTCCCAATCATGTATAGGGTAATTTACCTCATGAGTTTTCAACTGACGTGATGCATAAGGAATTGCCTGATCATTCTGCATTAGGATGCAACCAAGTCTTTTCAATGAAGCATCATTGTAGATAACAAACTCACCATTCCTGGAAGGTAGTGCCAAAACTGAAGCATTCATCAATCTTCTTTTCAATTACTGAAAAAAATAATCACATTATTTTGTCCAGATAAACTTAACACCCTTCCGATTTAGCTTAGTAATTGGAATAGATAGCCGTTAAATTTTTTTTAACAAACCTTCTGTAATAGCCTACCAAAAAAAGAAAATTACGAATTTCAATTACAGTAGTAGGTCTCATCCATTCTTCAACAACCATTGTCTTCACAGGATCAACAGTTATTCCATTTTTGAAACAATGTGACCAATGGAAAGAAATTTGTTGCAACAAAACTCACTTTAGATAATTTCCAATACAATTTATTTTATTTTAAGTTTTGAAAAATAACCCCTAAATGACTTTCATGCTCCTATTTACTTTTAGAAAACACCAAAATAACATCAATGAAATCAACCACAAACATATCCAAGAACTCATGGAAAATTATATTCATAAGGTCTATGAATACAACAGGTGAATTGGTTAACCCAAAAGCCATTACTACAAATTCATAATAGCCATATCTTGTATGAAATGCAGTCTTCGGAATATCTACTTACTTTACCTTCAACTGATGGTACCCCAATCTCAGTTAAATCTTTGAAAAATACTGAGCTCCCTAGAGCTGATCTAACAATTCATCAATATGAGGAAAAGGATATTTGTTATTAATAGTGATGTTATTCAAGGATATATATTCAATGAAAAGTCTCATTGAACAATCTTTCTTTTTAACAAATAAGATAGGAGCACCCCATGGAGATGTGCTAGGTCAAATGAAACCTTTCTCTAATAAATCCAGAAATTGCTCCTTCAACTCTAAAAGTTCAATTTGAGACATTCGATAAGGGGTTTTGAAATTGGCTAAGCATCAGAAATTAAGTCAATAGTAAATTCAAATTCCCGATATGGTATTATTCTGGGCAACTTATTAGCAAAAACATCAGTATACTCATTTACCACTGGCACATCATTAATCTGAATGGTTCCTTTGTTTTAAAAAATATGTGCATGGTAACATTCATTTCCATCTTTTACAAGTTTCTCAGCCTCTTTATATGTTATCCATAGTATGGGTTCATTCTTGTACACAAACTGAAATTCTTCCAAAAAGAAACTTGTTTAGCTCTATAATCAATCTTATCATGGTAAACAGAGAGCCAATCCATACCTAGGATAACATCAAACTCTACTAGAGGAAAAACAATAAGGTTTGCATGTAGGTTATTTCCACAAATGAGGATAGGAATATTCTTATAAATTATTTTTGTCTCAACATTTCCCCAGGTCTTTTAACCCAATGTTGAGGAATCATTTCTTGAGATGGAACTCCCAATTTACTACAAAAATTTTTCAGAGAAGAAAGAATGTGTAGACCCTGTATCAAACAACACATTAGCATAATCTGAAAAAACTAACAAAGTACCTGATACCACTTCATTTGATGGGAAAACATCTACTGAAGTAGTTGTAAAGGATTTCACCGCACCTTTCTGCTTGTTGTCTGACTGCTTCCCATCATTCAAGTTCATTGTAGAACACTCGTTTGCATAATGACCCATCTCATTGCACTTGAAAAATTTCACTAACATTAAATCAAATTTAGTCTTACCATCGCCCAGATCTTTTTCAGTGCAATAACGAGCCTTATGTCCCATCTAACCACATCGGTAGCAATTTCCAGAATTCAAAAGATATTCCCCAGCATGCTTTTTACCAAATTTATCACAAACTAATTACTTAGTTTTCTTACCAGTAGAACTTTTTGATGGATTCTTTCCTTTCACCTGCCACCTCAGTCTCTTCTTCTATTGGTTGTTATAGAACACTTGATCATCGGAAAACTCCATTTCTACCTTCTCAGGACATAAAACAAGCTTTTCATAACTTTTGAAATCGCGAGAAGCAAATTCCTTTCGATATTTTGGCTTTAATTCTGAGTAAAAATGTTTGATTTTACTATCAAGGTCTCGGATAAAATTTGGAACATACCTTACCATTTGAGTGAACCTTTCTTCATAAGCAGAAACTATGTCGTCCTATTGCCTCAATTCCATGAATTTACTTTCCATACTAAGTTGAACAGCCTTATGAAAATATTTCTCAAGAATCATACCTTTGAAATAATCCTAGTCAAGAGAATCAATCTCATCAATGTCCCTGATATTTTTAACCATAGACCACCACTGATCTGATTCACCCTCTAAGCGGTAAATAGCAAGACTAACCTTTTTATTGTCTGAAGACCCCATGACATCTAAAATATTCTCCAGTGCTTTCATCCACCCTTCAGCTAGCATATGGTCATATGATCCTCTAAATGATGGGGGATGCTATCTCATGAAATATTCCACCACTGACATGTTCCTCTGCGGTTGATCTGGCTGATCTCTTGCATGGATACCACCACCATTTATTGCTTGATTCAACTCCTCCATTACTGCAAAAAACTGTTCAGTTCCAATTCCGACCATCTCAGGAAGTTGATTTGGAAGGTAATTTCCTTTTGTAGGCCTTCCTAACACTACTTACCTATTTCTTATCTGGAAAACCATTCTGAACAAACATGTATTAGATGAAGCAACAAGGTAATCTTCAAATGCTATACCATTTCAATTTGAGCATTACAAAAAATATTTTTGGATAATCATTTAATAGAATTCTAACTAATAAATTTTTCTAAACTGACCTCTGATACCAACTATAAGGCCCCAGCCTTAAGCATTACATAATCATGAGTTATTACAAGAATACACATTGTGGATCTTTTCAGGTTTAGAGTTTTAGAGAAATAGATCATAAATCCTGCATCGCATTCCACATTTAAACAAGGTGGTTTCATAAAAGACAATATTCATTTTTCCCATCAAGGAAACCTCTTTAAAATAAAACATGGATTCTTTATTGACAATTCCTTGACACTGTCATCACATTATATAACTTTCCCTTGACCTGTGAAAAACATTTCAGAAACATGGTATGATCATAAAAAGATCAGTAATGGATATAAAATTACGGAAAGAAAACACTAGTCCATGCATACATAAGAATCAATGAAATAATACTTCATCATAAAACATAGGAACATTATCATACATCATGAAATCATTAGATTTATGAATAACTCATAGAAATCATAACACATAAAGGAAACTTTACACATTCATAACATTCTTATATATGGAATAACCCTCATGGTTACATTTGGAATACCCATCAAAGTATATTCCCTAAATATCTTCGGATAAAACATAGCATTTAACCCCTTCGTCTTACCCAATGCATTGGAGAGCTATATCGGGCTCACCCGCCCTTATTTTATCACGGAACCACCCTTATTCATAAACAATTCCCAAGAACCATAACATAATCATATCACATAATACATTCATAAAAGAAATATAACATTTCCACATTTCAATCACAAGATATCAATAAAACACATTGGTATAATAAAAACATTATCAAAACCATTTTCAATAAAAAATAAAATAAAAGTAAAACGTGGTATTTATTTTTCATTTAAAAATGTTATGGCCTGTAGAGGAAGCTGAAAATCAAATAATGGTCATGGCGGCGGAGAAGTCGTTGTCGCCTCATACGTATGAAAAAAACATCCCCTATTCTCATTTAGTAAAATGCTTCGTATAAAAATATTACTTTTGAATAAAAGTAAAAGTAAAAGGGGTTTATACACCATATAAAAGAAAGTAGTGTAAAAAACAAAATATGCCTCAATGAAAGGAGATTGAGACTGAGTCCCTTACCTCGTGTTCGTCTTGACATGATCGTTGTTTATTCTATTGAGTAATAAAGTAGAGTTAATTTCTACTTGCTTAAGAAACCTTTTAAAATACATTATTCCTTTTATATCACTTATTACCATGTTATGAACATTATGAAATTATTTATGTTAATAAAGTCTATTTTGTCGATAATTGGTACTTGAGCCAAATATAGACTTCTTATAATTACAAGTTGTTCATGTGGTAAAATATTCATTATATCCAGATTTATATTCATGAGGTAGATATAATATATATCATATATACCCATTATATACATGCATTTGTAGTATTATATTACATTTAGAGGTAATAAATGAAATGCACCATTCATGGAGATGGTAAGTTGTACGTACGCATGGACACTACTTTCATTTCTATTTCATATTTAATGGAATGAAATCATAATGATATAAAGGTATATTATAATTCCTGTATAATATCATATATAATATCATTACCTCCATCCTTTATACGTCCCACATATGGCATTAACGATTCAAATCACTTTTAGGGGGCGGTAGTCCGCACTTCCTAAAATGAAGATATCACGTTTACCCATTATGGTAACCATAAAGGAATGCCATAAATGAAAAATACAAAATAATAAGGAAAACATAAAAAATATATATATCATATATAAATATATTTAAATCTTAATGGCCACCATGAAAGGTGTTAATAGAAGATTGAACAATCATCATTTCGTGAGGCAGAAATTCGCCATCCACAGAAACATCATGTTCTTTAACCATTTGACGGAGGTGTGTGTAAGTGTAAATAAAATCATTCTCAAAAACAACATCCTAGTATACTGTAGATACTTGTTTTATTATAAAATAAACGAATAAAAAGTTTTTAGGGGGTTGTAGAAGAAAAATAAAACCAAAGGACAGAAGAGAAAACATTACTTTTAAAACAGGTAACTCCCCTTGGTTTGAACCAAAAGGGTTCCTTGAAGACATTTCTTCCTAATGTAAGGCCTCTATGATAAAGAGAGGGATGTGGAGAGATAAAATGAGTAGAGTTTTTCAGAGCCAATGGCTTGAGAGGTGTGGGTAAGGTGGTAGAGGTGGGGTCCTTTTATAAGTGGGAGGAGTGGCACTGTTGGAAATTCTTGAAATTTTACTTTATTATAAAATGATTTTCGTATTTTAAAGGTCCCTAAATGATATATTTTTTGGATAAGCTGATAAAGATTATAAATACACCCATAAAATAGGTTTTTGACAAGTTTATGCTTTTTATTTTACATTATCGTTTCATTTTATTTAAATCGTTCATTAATGAGGTAATCACTACATCATCATGGTGTCATAAATAAATTTATTTATTTAATGTTTAAAATTATTAAAAAACATCCATGATGTAGGAATTTTTTTTAGATTTCAAATTAATATTTATGGTCTAAGATATCATTTATTTAGAAAAAATAAAAATTGTATTACTTGGGTGATACATACTTTGGTTATACTTTCCTTTAGAAAAACATAAAATGATAACGTGTCACTATCACCCAAAAGTGATTCCATGGGGTCCCAAAGTTGGCACAAGGATTCCCATGGTCGGCCATGACACATATAGTATCATTAGGACACATGTTAGGGTCATTTTGGATTTTTATGATATTATTTTATTACCCTTAACTACCTGATTACTAATTAATCACAATAATTAAAGATAATTATCATCGTTACTATTCATAATGTCCAAAAACAAGAGTATTAATTACATAATTTGGAACATATTATTCCAAATATGGATTTAATTTTACCAAAACACAAACAAATAAATTGTACTTAATAATTTAAAAATAATTCCCGTTGTCAAAACAAATAGCGGGGTTTTTAGAAACAATGTCTAAAAAAATATTGGTACTTGTTTATGCCCAATTCCAATGTGAAATAAACTAAAATGACAAAAATTGGATTAAATGGTAAAAATATATTCTAATTAAACTAAAAATCCAATTAAAAAGACAATCTAACAATATTATTAAATTAGATGAAAAAGAATCTTTGAAGTAAAATGCATTATTTTTCACGATTCCTTAAAAAATGAACATTATCAGAAAAATACAAATAAATTATCCAAATTAAATTTCAATGTCCCAATTATAAAGAATAATTTAATTTGACAAATATATCATATAAAATTGTCAAATTTTTTATTTAAAATATCTTTTTCCATCAAAAGGTGGTAAAACAATCTTTTAAAACTATTAGAGTATTCTATGCTTATGATTCGATTTATTCTCATTTTAAGCCTCTAAAACACTATCTAATTCATAAATGGACATAGATATGAAAATCCATAATTCTTTACTTACTTGGGATGTTACATAATATCATAGTTATTTATATAAGACATGTTCTCTACTAGTTATCCAATTTATGCTAGCAGTTAGGATCCTTATTTTTTGGAATTAAACACACTCTTATTTTTTAAAAATAAATTATTTCGTAAATTTAATTTTTAAAAAAAATCATTGCAAGATCCTAGGTAATTATTTTATTTATAGAATACCTAATTTCCACCAATTTCCAGAAATAATTTAATAGTTGGATGAGAATGCATCAGATAATTTTGGTCTAACTTTTTCACATCATTTACCCTATCATTATTCATGTTCTTTAACAATGTCCTCTAGGGTCATAGTTTGACACTACCTGGTCGAAATCAATAAAAAAAAGAAAAAAAATCAATTTAGATTTGAAAATGAAATATGAATTAGTGTTTTTTGGGTAGATCATGATGTGATGTTGTATCTGGGTGTCAGAACACAAATTTAGAGGCTAGATCAACTCTCTTCTATCTATTGGTGATGTGATGAGGCTGCCCAATTTGATGAGATAAACATTGTTACCTTTGGTTAAAGGAATTCATCCAAAGATGATGGATCAGGTAGGATAAGTTCTAGAAAAGAGTACCTCAATGTGAATCTAGTTGGAAATAATGAGGGAAAATGAACATGCTTGATTCCTAAAGTAATATTCATATTCTAGAAAATAATGACTTACACAAAATTCAGTCTAAGAAAAACCATTTTTTAGTTCTATAATTGACTTGAATATGGTTTTGGATTGAGTTAAGAAACACACTTGGTGTTTTAACCACACATTCCTTGTGACCCAGAATTGTATTCTTGGAATATACCTTTGTAGTAATTAGGAATATAAATAACTAAGAACACGATCACAGTTAGCATGACCCTATACTCTGACAGGGATCGGGTAGCCAGGCATGACAAGTGCACAAGAGAAAAACTAATTTTAATGTCAATGGGAATAATTATATGGGAATAGACTATAATTAAACTATAAAACCCCATCCATACAAGACACATCATTTAAGGGATGTTCAATACAGGAATTTATAAATGGTTGATAAATATGGTTTTTTGAGGGGACACGAACATTTTTACTAGTGAGGAAACACATCATATGACCACAGGATTAGGAATTGGAATTTTTCTATGTTGATTCCACAATCAATATCTCCATTTTTTCAGAAAATTAAATGCAAGTGTGAGTATCGTATCTGAAATTATTTTTTATAGAATAATATACTTGCCTTCATTTTTAGATCATAGATATTACACATGGTTTTATAATCATGATTCATCTTTCAATGATTCTTATGCCATGGTTTTTTTCAAGTGTGATAATTAATGTTTTCATAGGTTTTAAAACCCAATGTAACACTATTGTGCATATCCCATACTCTTTATGAACATTGTGTTGGAAAAATAGAATTATATAGGGTGTTTGTATGTTATTGATAGAGTGGGACACCATTTTCATGCCCCGACAGGGAGTGGGTCCTCTACTAATATTGTTCCCCCTATTCTATGAAGTGTAGTATAATGATAAAGGCCCTCCACGTAGATTATTTTGTTGTTCGACATGATTTTTTTCATTTAGATAGTACTTTGGGAGATACTGGCTAACTATTCATTATTATTTGGGTTGTGGACATATAGATCTGATTTCTATCTCACATGATTTTCATTATGAGAATCTCTATGTTCGGTTTCTATTCACTCTATATTATGGGTTTAGTTGATCATATTATATATCAATTTCTCAATTTCTGTTTTTAGGTTCTCTATCTTGGTATTCATATACTCACCCATCCGATTGATTTTTTATCATTTGTTTATTCTCATGTAGAGAACATATGGTTTTATGGTGAATTTAGTGGAATTGGTTTTGATGCACCATAGTTTTAGTTAGGGACGCTATATATTTTTAGTGGTCAGAATTGAATATTATTAGCCGAAAAATGATTTGTATTTCACTTTTTCATTATTTTTATGTTGGGACCATATTTATTATTCTGAATATATTTTTTCCCATTATATTATGTATGATGTTTCTCCTTGATAAGTTTTTTCATAATAATTATTATATCATTTATCGCCCTATATATTCAATAATTTATTATATATATTCTTTCTCTAACAGATACTGTTGCATGAAAACAAATCATAACTTTTTCTATGTCCACTGATTGTAGTATTTCCTATACTACTCATGTCACCCACTCTTTTCCAATTAGAGGATAGATTCTAGTGTTAAATATAGCTTTTTTCAAAATAAGAATGACATGATTTGTTGGTAATGATATTGTGGTATTGTAGTGGTTTTTCTTAAGACCAATTTTTATAGATTTTATAATAGTGAGGTTTGTTTAGGGATCCTTGGGAAACAATTTTTGAGAGTTTGAGTGTGTCTTTAAGTCCATGGAACTAAATGTGGTTGCAATAACAGACATATCCATTAAACATGACTCTAAAAGATTTATTTTATAAATGTAACATAGGTACATTAGTTTTAATTAAGAAATAGTTCATACATATTATTTTATTGGTTAATTTGAGGTTCATGTCATTATTGATCATGTTACACATATATGGTCATCTAAACATGGTACATCTTCATAACATTCAAAGTGAAACCCGGGTGAATTGAATTTAAAATGAAGATATAGTATTTTGACAATGATTAGTAAAGTCATGGGGAATATAATTATGGACCAACTCATGAGGGGGTCCTCTAATTGTTTCATGTGGAGGATCAAATATGTGTGGGATATCAGATAGCTCTGTTAGGTTAGGATGATAATTAATTCATTCTTAGTATGTTACGTGATATCTATTGATAGAGACAACTGAGATTTTAAAGAAAGGAAACCCATTAGGAAACTGACTATTTTCTTAATATGGTGATTTGAGTTTTCAATCTTTATTATGTCTGAGCACATCAAATGATTTCACTTTTTTCAATTCTTCTATATGGAGTAGAATCAAACTAGTGGAGTTTAATTACCTAGACTCATGATGATATGACACTAACCTGATCATACTATAAAAGGATATCCCATATATAATATTACCATTCTTTAATACACTCATTTTGTATTTAAGAGATTCTTCAACTATTAAATGGTGAAATTTCAGTTTCTAAGTACACCATGTGGTTTGCTGACCATAAACAGTAATCATAAAATTTATTTCAGGATGAGTTTATCTAGTGGGGAATGTTTGATTTGGGACTTCAAATGAGAGTATATTCTAGTGTGTTATCATTGTGCATTATCACTTATGTTGTATAGATGGATTTCTCACTCATTACATAGAGAATCCTAATATAGAAATATTTCCTTATAGGACATGTTCGTTTAAATCATGGGGCAGGGTCATCTTCAGTATCCAGTAGGTGTCCGTCATTTTGGTCATTATATAGGAGACATATCCATTCAAGGATTCAACGCATTGATCTACCACATATTGGTCATAAAGAAGTTCCATTTATGCAGTTGATGGGCGATGATATGTTGTTTATCAGTGTGGTCACATGGATCATGATTTCTTAACATGATATACTGGGTAAGGTGGATAGATAGTGGATGGACCAAAATGATTGAGTCAACATCTTGTTGAGGATCATCCATGAATAGCCAAGGAATGTACCATGGAGGTTATGTAAGAAGATGAGCATGTGAATATCTAGAGTGATGAGCTTCCGGTAGATTATAATCCATGAGTCACATATGCCTCCATGGCCAACTCCACCCCAAGGTGTCCCATTCCAATCATAATTTTTTCCCATTGATGTTTTTTGATGTTTCGTACTATGGGGGGTATGAAAAATATTATCATGAAATGATTATATGTATCACAAAAGTATTTTAGAATCATTATCAACTTCTTGCTAAAATAGGCATCATTCATTCCATTATTTCGAAATCCCTCATGGGAAGGTAATAGTTTCCAGTTGAGTCTTTATCCTATTAGTTATGGAAACTGGTTACGATAGGGTTATGTTCATCTATATCACAAATTATCTATTATTGGGTGGTTGTGATTACTGGATAGTGTATTTCATGGGTCATGTTTGATAATGTATTGAATCATTATGTCACCATTAGGGGTATTACCTAGTTATATATGTTGAATTCATAGAAATACTATCATCACAGGAGTGTTAGATGCTTCCATAGATATGGGAAAGTAATAACTATCATGGGAATGCTAGATATTTTCGCTAGAAAAGTGGGACATGAAGTTAGGAAACATCAATCCAACACCCATAATTTTGTGATTTTAATGCTTCATGTAGTAGGCACCTCAAGAATTTTTCCACCATCAATAATGAATTATTATCTATACTTTTTCCCAGACGATGTTATACATTCACCTTCATAGTGGGATATAAATTTATCAATTGACATACCCCCAATTGAGGCAAAGATATCTCCAACATCATATCATATGGACCCCATTGTTCTCCATTGGTTTAGGGTGTAATTGGATGACATGTGTAACAGCCCGAGATTTTATGAAAAATATTCTTTTTTATTTCACTAATGTCTTGTGTTGTACGCTACACCAAAAGGAGCTTGCACAACACGCATCCTTGACTTGCCTTGCATTACACGAAATCGCAACCTTCCTCGATAGCGTGTGTAGTACGCAATACTGAGTTTCACGAAACAATGATATGCTATTAAAATATTATTAAAACTAGCCGTTATGAATAGTAATATCCACTTTTTAAATTTTATAAAATTTATCTCTCAAAATGGACTTCATTTTTGGATTCGGAATATCGAATTTAGCCTAAGGTGAAATTTTGGTACTTTTCGGATAACTTTCATATTCTGATGAATAGTGAAAATTACTTTTTTAATCGAAATAATTAATAGTGATAAATTATTAATTTGAGTGGTTTTCAAGTATATTTAGAATATATTTTTACAATTTAATACAATTTTGGTCATTGGATGTAATCTCACATTTAAACCAGACATAAACAAGTGTCAATCTTTTGTTAGATATTGTTTCTTAAAAACACGCTATTTGTTTTAACAGCGGGATTTAATTATAAAATTAATTAATGCAACTTCTATGTTATGAATTTGGTAAAATAGACTTCATTTTTTGAATTCGGAATATGAAATATAGCTTAGGATGAAATTTTGGCATTGTTCTGAAAAACATCAATTTTTGATGAATAGTGAACTACTAAGTGGTAGTTAAAAAACTGAATTTTTCATAAAACTTAATTTTACCGCTTCTGTGGATGGAATTTCAAAAATATGAGACACACGGTTGATGTTAGTAAGTAAAATGTGGTTCAATGAGATGAAAATAATTTTTGGTGAATAGTAACTTTTTACTTTTATTTACCACGGTTAAAAGTAAATAGGGTAATTAATGGTAAGAATGATATTAATATTACCCTAACACATGTCCTAATTCTATTGGAAAAGTGTATATCGTCCAAAAACAACCTTAAGTGTAAAATATTATCATTTAGGCCCACATGGATTAGATTAGGACATTTATTATTATTTAATTCAAAGAAGAGTTAAAAGAGTTAAAATCAAAGTATATTTACTAAAATATTTTTAATATAGGGTTGTACATAAGATAAATTCGATTGTAAATATTCATTAGAAAGATAAAAATATTTCCTACATGATGGTATTTTATTTTTAATTTTTAGACATCATATAATTTAATTTATTTTTGACACAAAGATGATGCAGTAATTATCTTATTAATGAAATATTGACATAATTGATATTATGAATACCAAAATAAATGTAATTTAAGACTTTTTATTAATTCCACTAATTTTCTAAGTTACTATGAAATATTAGTGTTGATTTAATAAACTTGGTCCGAACATATAATTCTGTTATGACTTTCACAAAAATCATGTATCAAATAGTGTCAAAATTGACACAAAATAGTTTTTAAATCAAATATTATATTATTAATTGTTATTTTATTCATAAAAATCTATGGTTCGGACAAATAAATTAGATAAGGATATATGTATTAATTATATACAGTTTGGGGTTCGTTTGACATGTTATAGTAAGTGTATTAACCATATAGTGAAAGAAAACAAAAAGACACGGTAAAAGTTAAATTATTTAACTTAGAGTTAAATCTAATTGATAAGTTACAAATAATACCCTAAACTTGTCTAAATCCTATTGGTTGATAGGATTTGGACCCATCCCCACTTTAGCTTCGAAATAAGACCCTTTGGAACCATTATAAACCGATTTTGACTTTAATATAAAATAATATTTTGAGATATTCCTAAGGTGCCCCTCTCCTCCCTTATAAAAGGGAACCTCCTCCCCCTCCTCCTCACACCAATTTGAGCACTCAAGCTCGGCCAACCCCTGCCATTTTCTCCTCTCGACTTCCCTAGAATAATCCTAGAGGTCCTGGTCTTATTCAAAGACCAATCTTAGTTCCCTAAGTGGAGGATTCAAAGAGGCGTTCCAAAGAAGAGGTAATATCCATTACCGATCTTTTCAATTTCATTCTTCTTCAACTTCTTCTTCTTTAGTTGTTTCATGATAAAGTAATAACATCAGTATTACTTACATACTGATATGTTATTATAAATATGAAACAACCCAAATTCACCTTCTATCCATCCCACGGAAAAATGAAATCACCGCGCGTGCGTACGTACGGAATACCGTCTCCACGCCGTGGTGTAATCTATTTTCCACCATCACCTTACAAGGATGGGTATAATGGTGTAATGAGTAACTATTTATGATTATTATAAAGTAATATTGATACTGAAATAATATATATATACTCTAATACAGTTCCACGATCATAGAAACGATATCATCACTCGTGCGTACGTACGGAATACCGTCTCCACGATGTGATGCAACTCATTCTACATGATCATCATTACATAGTAATTATATAAATGAATTTAATTAATAAATATGATATATGTTACAAGGTATCTATAACCTTAAAAGAAGAATAAGAATGTATTCGGCAAAACACGCATAAGAACAAAAGGCAATAAAGACCCGAGTAACAAGTAACAATGAAATATTACTAACAAGAAGCTAAGAATATGACCATATATGATATCATATCAATATGTATGATTCTGGAATAAGTCAATAACATTATTTAAACCATTATACAGGAGCTTCGGACACGTACAAAGCAAATCGGACCTAAGGTAAGGGAAATATCACAATCTCATTTTTATCCGAGATTGTTTATACTTTGGTATTTACTCGGGTGTATTTTATCATCCACATCCATGTTCCCTCAATATTTAATATTGTTTCCATCCACTTACAATAGTTTAATTCAAATTTTACCCTTAGGTGAGTTTTTAGTAAAGAATATGAAAGGAATATTTTGTTTTTTTCGTACGAGGTACTTTTTGACTTTTCCGACAAAAGTACGAAGAATGTTTTTTTTAACTTATACGGAATGAATGGATTTTTAAAACATTATTTCCAAGAAATTTCCTTTACAAGTTTTCAAGTTTATTTTTAATCAACTTATTTTATTTTAAAGTTGTATGACATGTTATGAAAGGAAAAAAAATTTTGAAGTAGAAATGATATTTTTCATCAAGAATGGAGTTCAAGTATTTTATCAAAATTATTTTCCATCTAAGATAATAAAAGGGTTCTGTTTTTATCCCTATTATTACATTGGTTTGATTATGTTGTGATGGAAATATTTTTATGAATTCCTTTATCTTATATGAATTTTTTTATGATGCCATGTTGTTTAAGAATCCCATTTTTATTACATGGGTTATGCTATGATGTATGGTTTATGATTTTGTGGCACACATAAGAATGGTATCATTATAAGATGGGTGGGACCTATATCTCCCTCCAATGCATTGGGTAAAGATTTTATATCTCATGAGATAGACAGGGCTGGAACGGTAGGTTATACAGGTTCAGTGAAACAGGACTGAAACGAGGGTTACTCGATTCAGAAAGGGACTTTGTCCACTAAGATAGTCTTGGCAATGAGTCTTGACTAACAAGAAATGATTCTCTATGATTATGTGTGAATGCCACAAAGTTTCATGTTTTAAGTTATGATTATTGTGATTATATTTCACTACCATGATTTATCCCATGTTATGAAATTATGCTCTCTTTTGCAGGTTATGATTTCCAAAATGTTATGTTCTTATGAATATGATGTGATTGATATTTATTTTGTTTACCCTTACTGAGCATTTGAGCTCACCCTTTTATGTTATCATTTCCCCAGGATATAAAGAAAGGTTTTAGGTAAAAAAAGGAAGATCTTTATGGGAGATATTGAAGATCTCTCACCACGATTAGAAGATTACGTTCCGAGTTTCCAAAGACACTAAACTATTATGATCCTTGTGTGTGTGTTTTTGTTATGTACTAAGTATTCCGCAAAAGTAATGTAATGTTCATGTACGTCAAGCTTCGGGTCTCTACAGTTGGTATCAGAGGAAAGGTTTAGTCAACCTTTGGAAACTAGGATGCGAAAGTGTTAGTGAGATCCCTAGAGATATTTTAAAGGTATGTCTAGGGATGTCCCTAAGGATAAGTATACGTATAGGATATAGTACTAGAACTATGGTAACGATCTTAGAATTTAACCTAAGATGTTAGATATTGATGTTACTCTCACTTTATTATGATTTTTACCTCTAACACTATTCTTTTTGGGTTTTAGAAAATGGCCGGAAATAAGATGATTCACGATAATGGAGGATATTATGGACAATGGAATGATATTCTTCATGAGAAACCAAATGAAATGGGATTTGGAAGTACAAACATAATTATTATGCCGAATCAGCAATCTCATAATATGATCAATAAAGTAAAATTTGGTAGGTTTCCTGACTCGGATAATAAGAGAATGATGGATTTTCATGATGATCATAGAGGAAAGAAAGTTCAATTTCCCCTATGTAAATCATGTGGGAAGAGGCATCAAGGAGAATGTTTCAAAGGAACTGGAAGATGCTTTGGGTGTGGAAAAGAAGGACACAAAGCCAGTAAGTGAAAAGGAAAAGGTTCAGTTAACACCAGGGATGAGGATAATGGTATTGCTACAACATCAACAATGGTAAAATGTTTTAAATGTGGAATGTACGGGCATTATGCAAACCAATTCCCTAAGGGAAAGTCTCATGAAGAGAATCAGTATGGTTGTATGGGTAGTATTTATGTGGATGATGATGAAGAGACTACGAATGATATGTGAGATGAAAGAATTGTTGATGCTCGGTCAATGGTTTAAGAATGTAGAGGAATGATTACATGTTTATCATGTGTAATGTTGTATAAGTAATCTCATGGTACTATGGAATAAAGAGACATCTATGGATTGTTACACTATTATCTTTCATTGAGTTTTGAAAGTGTATGATTAATGTTACCAGTATCCATGAAAGGTTATTCAGATACTTTTGGAATGTAGATGATATGCACATAATAAAGGGATAAAGAGAATCTAATATGTTTGATAGTATTCATGAGCTCATGATTGATATAAGGACTAAGTGATATCATGGTTTGAGGATATAGAATTTTGAGGATTTTGGTATGTGGAAAGTGTTAACTTTTAACTGCATTCATGTTTTCACTGAGGTTCAATGGGTATTCAAGAAAATATGTTATTAAGGCCTTTGAATGTTTGGAATGTGACCAACAAGACATATCTTATGATATATGGGGATCAAAGATGGTATTAAATCTCTGGTAATCGTTTTCACTATATTATGACAATGGACTACAGTATTATGGATAAGCCTAAAGATTGGAATGAATTATGTTGGACATAAGTTAGGATATAAATTTTTTTCGATATTATTGATGGGATGTTGTAGTAATATAGTTTTAGAAAAAGGACAACATGCAGGACGGGCGACATCCCATCGCTTCGGACAAGGCTGTGGGAATCGAACCCACAACCGAAGTGCGACTGGCCTTTATCACCTACCACTGGTCTACAGGAAGCCCCTGTTTAGTAGAAACTAGTTTTATTATATTAAGAAGTATGATATATCAAGTATAAGTCCATTTTAGGAACCATATGTGATTAATCTCACTATAGATCGACTTATGTATATAATTTTTGCTAACCTTTTGTTTGAGAGAGATGGAATGACCCGTCATTCTATCACATGATCTGCTAACACTTCACGAATAACAAATTCAACTTCATTTATTTAATAGATGAAGTGGAAATTGTTCAAGGCATGAACAACCGTGAGATTGTACCAAAATAAAGAAAGTATTTATTCTAATTCAAATTTTCAACTTTAGGGAAATGATCTTGAAAACCAAAAATGTTGTCCAAGTGATCTTATACCTGATGAATCAGATGGTACCTTAGATCGTCACAAATTTATGGATATGTGATTACTGGATTTTCCATAGCCATGTTCTCTACCACTCTCCATCAGAACATGATGGTTAGATTTCTCTTCCATATCCATATTTTCACCTATGTGGAAACCCAGTGATTAGTTTATTTGGGTAATCGTTACATTTCATAATTTAGTTTTTAAAGCCAAGTTTTGGTATTCCTTTTTACGATGTGGGTTTATATCAAAGAAACTTTCCAATAGTAAAGCATTTATAACCCCGACGAATTTCGAGGGAGAAATTCATTTTAAGGGGGTAGAATGTAACAGCCCGAGATTTTATGAAAAATATTCTTTTTTATTTCACTAATGTCTTGTGTTGTACGCTACACCAAAAGGATCTTGCACAACACGCATCCTTGACTTGCCTTGCATTACACGCAATCGCAACCTTCCTCGATAGCGTGTGTAGTACGCAATACTGAGTTTCACGAAACAATGATATGCTATTAAAATATTATTAAAACTAGCCATTATGAATAGTAATAGCCACTTTTTAACTTTTAGAAAATTTAGCTCTCAAAATGGAATTCATTTTTGGATTCGGAATATCGAATTTAGCCTAAGGTGAAATTTTGGTACTTTTCGGATAACTTTCATATTCTGATGAATAGTGAAAATTACTTTTTTAATCAAAATAATTAATAGTGATAATTTATTAATTTGAGTGGTTTTCAAATATATTTAGAATATATTTTTACAATTTAATACAATGTTGGTCATTGGATGTAATCTCACATTTAAACCAGACATAAACAAGTGTCAATCTTTTGATAGATATTGTTTCTTAAAAACACGCTATTTGTTTTAACAGTGGGATTTAATTATAAAATTAATTAATGCAACTTCTATGTTATGAATTTGGTAAAATAGACTTCATTTTTTGAATTCGGAATATGAAATATAGCTTAGGATGAAATTTTGGCATTGTTCTGAAAAACATCAATTTTTGATGAATAGTGAACTACTAAGTGGTAGTTAAAAAAACTGAATTTTTCATAAAACATAATTTTACCGCTTCTGTGGATAAAATTTCAAAAATCCTAGAGACACGGTTGATGTTAGTAAGTAAAATGTGGTTCAATGAGATGAAAATATTTTTTGGTGAATAGTAACTTTTTACTTTTATTTACCACGGTCAAAAGTAAATAGGGTAATTAAGGGTAAGAATGATATTAATATTATCCTAACACATGTCCTAATTCTATTGGACAAGTGTATCTCGACCAAAAACAACCTTAAGTGTAAAATATTATCATTTAGGCCCACTTGGATTAGATTAGGACATTTATTATTATTTAATTCAAAGAAGAGTTAAAAGAGTTAAAATCAAAGTATATTTACTAAAACATTTTTAATATAGGGTTGTACATAAGATAAATTCAATTGTAAATATTAATTAGAAAGCTAAAACGATTTCCTAAATTATGGTATTTTGTTTGTAATTTTTAAACATCATATAATTTAATTTATTTTTGACACAAAGATGATGCAGTAATTATCTTATTAATGAAATATTGACATAATTGATATTATAAATACCAAAATATATGTAATTTAAGACTTTTTATTAATTAAACTAATTTTCTAGGTTACTATGATATATTAGTGTTGATTTAATCAACTTGGTTTGTACATATAATTCTGTTATGACTTTCACAAAAATCATGTATCAAATAGTGTCAAAATTGACACAAAATAGTTTTTAAATCAAATATTATATTATTAATTGTTATGTTATTCCTAAAAATCTAAGGTTCGGCAAAATGACTTAGATAAGGATATATGTATTAATAATATACAATTTAGGGTTCGTTTGGCATCTTATAGTAAGTGTATTAACCATATAGTGAAAGAAAACAAAAAGACACGGTAAAAGTTAAATTATTTAACTTATAGTTAAATCAAATTGATAAGGTAAAATAATACCCTAAACTTTTCTAAATCCTATTGGTTGATATTATTTCGACCCATCCCCACTTTAGATTCAAAATAAGACCCTTTTGAACAATTATAAACTGATTTTGACTTTAATATAAAATAATATTTTGAGATATTCCTAAGGTGCCCCTCTCCTCCCTTATAAAAGGGCACCTCCTCCCCCTCCTCCTCACACCAATTTGAGCTCTCAAGCTCGTCCAACCCCTGAACTTTTCTCCTCTCCACTTCCCTAGAATAATCCTAGAGGTCCTGGTCTTCTTCAAAGATCAATCTTAGTTCCCTAAGTGGAGGATTCAAAGATGCGTTCCAAAGAAGAGGTAATATCCATTACCGATCTTTTCAATTTTTTTATTCTTCAACTTCTTCTTCTTTAGTTGTTTAATGATAAAGTAATAACATCAGTATTACTTACATACTGATATGTTATTATAAATATGAAACAACCCTAATTCACCTTCTATCCATCCCACGGAAAAATGAAATCACCGCGCGTGCATACGTACGGAATACCGTCTCCACACCGTGGTGTAATCTATTTTCCACCATCACCTTACAAGGATGGGTATAATGGTGTAATGAGTAACTATTTATGATTATTATAAATTAATATTGATACTGAAATAATATATATATACTCCAATATAGTTCCACGATCATAGGAACGATATCATCACTCGTGCGTACGTACGGAATATCGTCTCCACGATGTGATGCAACTCGTTCTACACGATCATCATTACATAGTAATTATATAAATGAATTGAATGAATAAATATGATATATGTTACAAGGTATATATAACCTTAAAAGAAGAATAATAATGTATTCGGCAAAACACGCATAAGAACAAAAGGCAATAAAGACCCGAGTAACAAGTAACAATGAAATATTACTAACAAGATGCTAAGACTATGACCATATATGATATCATATCAATATGTATGATTCTGGAATAAGTCAATAACATTATTTAAACCATTATACAGGATCTTCAAACACGTACAATGCAAATCAGACCTAAGGTAAGGGAAATATCACAATCTCATTTTTATCCGAGATTGTTTATACTTTGGTATTTACTGGGGTGTATTTTAACATCTAAATCCATGTTCCCTCAATATGTAATATTGTTTCCATCCACTTAAAATAGTTTAAATCCAATTTTACCCTTAGGTGAGTTTTTAGTAAAGAATATGAAAGGAATCTTTTGTCTTTTTTCGTAAGAGGTACTTTTTGACTTTTCTGAAAAAAGTACGAAGAATGTTTTTTTTAACTTATACAGAATGAATGGATTTTTAAAACATTATTTCCAAGAAACTTCCATTAAAAGTTTTCAAGTTTATTTTTAATCAACTTATTTTATTTTAAATTTGTATGAAATGTTATGAAAGGAAAAATATTTTTGATGTAGAAAGGATATTTTCCTCAAGAATGGAGTTCAAGTATTTTATCAAAATTATTTTCCATCTAAGATAATAAAAAGGTTCTGTTTTTATCCCTATTATTACATTGGTTTGATTATGTTGTGATGGAAATATTTTTATGAATTCCTTTATCTTATATGAATTGTTTTATGATGCCATGTTGTTTAAGAATCCCATTTTTATTACATGGGTTATGCTATGATGTATGGTTTATGATTTTGTGGCACAAATAAGAATGGTATCATTATAAGATGGGTGGGACCTATATCTCCCTCCAATGCATTGGGTAAAGATTTTATATCTCATGAGATAGACAGGGCTGGAACGGTAGGTTATACCGGTTCAGTGAAACAGGACTGAAACGAGGGATACTCGATTCAGAAAGGGACTTTGTCCACTAAGATAGTCTTGGAAATGAGTCTTGACTAACAAGAAATGATTCTCTATGATTATGTGTGAATGCCACAAAGTTTTATGTTTTATGTTATGATTATTGTGATTACATTTCACTACCATGATTTATCCCATGTTATGAAATTATGCTCTCTTTTGCAGGTTATGATTTCCAAAATGTTACGTTCTTATGAATATGATGTGATTGATATTTCTTTTGTTTACCCTTACTGAGCATTTGAGCTCACCATTTTATGTTTTCTTTTCCCCAGGATATAAAGAAAGGTTTTAGGTAAAAAAAAGGAAGATCTTTATGGGAGATATTGAATATCTTTCACCACGATTAGAAGATTACGTTCCGAGTTTCCAAAGACACTAAAATATTACGATCCTTGTGTGTGTTTTTTTGTTATGTACTAAGTATTCCTCAAAAGTAATGTAATGTTCATGTACGTCAAGCTTCGGGTCTCTACAACATGTCAATGAAATGTTTTATCCAACCTAGAGTGCCCCCTAAAAAGCACTATATTATGTTTTTAAAAAAGGGGATTGGATTTTGAGGATTTTCATTAATTATCTAAACCTGAATAAAATTATGATAAATAATAAATATAGAATGAAAATGATATAATACCTCTTGGACCATTTGAATGGTTCATGTTGGGTCTCAGTTGTTAATATTATGGTCGAGTACCATCAGTTGAGTGTTCATGAGTATCATATTCTAAAGATGATATTCAAAATTTTCTATGGTCTATATGATTTCTTAGTGCTATTATTTAATATGGCCAATTACCCTAAAAATGATCATTTATCTTGTGATCTAGATCATCAGATAATACCTTGAATGATTCATTGTCTCTACATGGTTTTCATACTCATTTTATACACATTAATGATGGAATACATGGGTAATTTGAGTTTAGTTCTAGATATACTCATAGAGCAACATATTTATCATAAACAACAAAAGTATAGGTTTTGGATTAGGGATGTTGAATATCAAGGAAAAATAATCTCTATGAATGGTTTATTTATGGATCTAGTTGTTATTATAGTAGTGATTTCCTCGATCCACCTAAAATGTGTTAATAGAAGGAAGTTTTCTAGGTCCTTAAATGTACAATAATTAGATTACGGAATACATATCCTAGAGATATGACATTTTATATTACATAACATAGAAATGGAAATTAATAACCCAGATTAAGAAATTTTATAGAGGATATAAATAGTTGATGGTGACATTGACCACTACCCTAAATTATATACTTCTAGAGGTGGGAGTTTTGTACATGATTTTTTAGATTCCCCCAAGAGTTGTAATATGTTATATAATGATTTAGTTATTAGTAGTGATCATTTATATTTTATGTAAATAAATACCCAATGAAAAGAACTATTTCACCATTTAATTAGAGTCATATGTGGTAGTTTTTCATTATATATTTCAATGAATTTTCTTCTAATAGTTCTACTTATTGTTTACAAGAAGCACTAGAGTCTCAAGTATTTCCTCGCTCAATGATATCTCAACTATAGAAGGAGGAGTTGGTTGGACTTCCTAAAGGACCAGAACAACATGATATTATATAAAATAGATAATGGAAATGTGATGGAATATGTTCTCAGTTTGAATTTCTAATCTATCTAGGTAGAGTATGTGTCTTAGTAGTTAGATTGATTACAATTAAACATGTTTGAGGAGTGGAGTGAAAATATTCTTTAGTTAATGGTGTTGAATCCAATGATTCTTTTATTTGTGAGAGAGGATAAATTTTGGAAAATTGACTGAAAGACTCTATGTGACCTAATAACAAGATGAGATTCTTGATACATATATTTTATAGATAGGATGAACATAATATATTTTTAGGGTTATATGGTGGTGTCATTAACAGTTTATGATGAGGTATTGTGGTAGTTCATACATCGCCCTTGGTTGTACATCCCATTTTATTTAATATTTAGAAGGGCCATTAGTGATAGGTTTTTTTTTGGATAGAATGTGGTTGAGAGTCACCATGTTTGACTCTAGGTGTCTCATATGTCACAAGGAAAAGTAGAATATCATGTTTCTATTGGTTTGTCACAACCCCTGATGTAAAGTGCGTATGTTAGATAATATCATTATGGATTTTTTATTGGTATTCTGATGATAGTAAGAGGAAAAAATTCGATTATCTTGATTATTTACTAAATCACAATGTTTCCACATATCCCCTCAATCAGGGTGAAGGGATTAATTGAAGGAACAAAGTTGTTGTAAATGTTTCAGAACATCATGATTCATGGGTTAACCACAATGATAATTAGATAATGTGACACTCAGTTTAAATAATGGTTTCGGTGATGTTTTATGGATGATTTTGAGACATTCAAACTGATGGTCAGAGCCCCCACAATGGAACATAAGGTCTGAGTTGACTATCCATATATTAGGGAAAATTTCAAGAGTCAATGTGTTTGACTTCATTCATAGTTGGGAGGATCACTTTCCATTCATAAATTCTTCTTATAAAAACATATGTCAAACTTCTATTGAAATAATCATTTGGGGCCATGTATGGGTGTCATTAAAAGTCACCCGAATGATGGATTGAGATGGATGTAACATCCCATGTTATGACATAGATGGTGAAGGTGATGAAAGTTATAGTTCGGGTGATCCATTAGAATATTAGGTTAGTAAAAATCAAATAGAACTATTATACATATCAACATCATATGAATTAAGAGATTGATAAGAGATTTTTTTTCTTATTTTATCATCTTGATGAAATTTAAGAGGTATTGATGGGGATATAGGTTATCCTTATGATTTATCTGGTATTTAATGATCCTAAAGAATGATATTAAGGTTCCTTACTTCTTTTCATTTCCCCAATTGTTATACATAATACCTAATTTCCCCCATGAGGCGTACATGAAGAGATATAATCATAAAACTAGAGAAGATATTGATTAGGGTTAGTAGGACATGAGGGAATATCCACATTTACAGTGTACCAAATGAATATAGAGTAACGAAATGATTTGATTCTATATACATATAAAATTCATTTCGTTATTGTTCATTGTATGTACTATAGTTTTAAATAGATATATTTAGGGTGTGAGATCAAATATATGGATTATTACCCCCACCATTCTCTATATCTTGGGATTTTTAGGGGGAAACCCTAGAAAAATTGGATAATATAACAACCCATGTTTTATTTGATTCAATCCTTTCAATATTAATATAAATATTTATTTATTTTAACATAGCAGTATTATTTTTTTGGGTTTTCATTGGACATCAGAAGTAATATAATAAAAATGTTAATAATATAAAATAATTTATTTACATTATAAATAAAAAAATTTGTCTCGCATTGCAGGAAATATTTTATGGGAAATGCAAGACCACATTTTCATTCGATACATATAGTATACTACATGTGTTATTTAATGTGACATGGCATTAATTTACAGTTGAGGGAAACCATTGGTAGTATGATGAGTAAAATAAATAAAATTAACCAATTATTTTATATAATTTCTTAAAACCTTATAAATCACTATAAAAGCAAATTTTGTATGTAAATAGTGCTATCCACATAACCCAAAGTGATTATAGAGGAGTAAATACCTATTGTTGTTAGTGGAATGGATACAACGATCAATATATAATGACTGAAGGTAATCATGAAATGGTTAAAAAATATAGGGTGATTATATTCAAAATGGTTATAGGATGGGTTATTCACCAATTATCAATCAATAATTGTGGGTTGGAATTATATTTTATTTATTTACACCCCTCTTATTTTGTTAAGAATTTATTTTAACATGATTTTAAATTCACCAAAATAATGTTATTGACATTATCCAACGTAATTATATAATTCTTTTCTACTAATTTCACTCAATTTTATGATATTATGTAATTATTTTTTTACACACTCTAAGAAAGGATGGTTCCATCATGTCTCTATTATTTTCTCTAATATTTTTCTCACATTCTCCATCATTTCACCAAGTGGTCATTGTTCAAAAATGATGGGAATTTTTTGAGTGATATTCCGCCCCCCAATTCATGGAAGATACATACATGATATATTAATTACTATTTTATGAGATTGTGATGTTCTGATAAGTGTTATAAGTGTAGGAATCAATATTTGGAGGATAAATACTTTAGATTACATCAATTGGTGACATAACATAGTGGTACAATCTAATTAGATAAATTGTGAAGGGTTTTAGTGGTTGGAATGAAGTTCACCGACAAGAATTGAGGTCGAAATGGTGGCACAGAATGTGATGAATAGATATGTGATGACATATTTCTATTTGGTAAAATCTTGAGAAACTTTTTTTTTGAAAAGGAACAAATTACATGTTGTCCTTTAGATGTGTTCTCCAGGAATTTTTGTATTGTTTAATATTAATTGACTTATTTATCCCATACACCCCATGTTCTATAGTGATGGTGGTTCGACATATAACCACGTCATACATGATCATAGTCATGACATGGAATACATTAATTGCCGAAAAACCTAGGAATGTCGTTGTACTTTGACACAACTATGGTACTCAAGAACAATTATAGTACATGTTAAAAGGATGGTATACATTGTAACGGGACATAGAGTGACTTGTAGACTGTAGAAGTCCAAGACACACAATTTACTTCATCAACATTCTTTGTACATTGATTGGGATTTTCAAGATAGCTGGAGGAGAGGACTCTACCAGGTGTCATAGTGAGGACACATACTATGTGGAACTAGCTAAAACACATAAACATTTTCTATGTGTATTCGACATTTTTTATCTCATAATTCAGTACAAGGATTTGGTATTGTGAGAAGCTAATTATGAGCTATTTTTTGTGTTTAACTCAATGGTGGACTCCATATTGGAATCACTGATAAGACACATGTGTTATAAGCATTAAAAATATTTCAGTGATTCTTAGCTATTGATATTTAACAGGAAAGTTAATCTAAGTATTTATGGGGTTTCAAACACCCCTATCATATTTGTGGTTGTGCCTGCTAATTTTTATTTAATTGTAGTTTGAAACCCTACATATTAAAAGGGTTGATTTGTCAATTTTCTAGAGTCAAACATCCATCATTGAAATACTATGATGACTAGATCCCCAACTATATATTGTTCCCCCTAGGATATGGAGTGTAATGTGATGTGATTCTCCATCATATGGACTATTGTGTAGTTGTGTGTGATGTTAACCATCATATATGAATCATTGATATCTACAGGATGCCACATCAATCTTAGATTGGATGTGGATAATGATATACCCTTTCCCTATCTATTGTGAATATTTTTGAGAATATTTATATTGGGTTTCATTTCTTGGTTAATTAATGGTCTATTTGAATACTATAATTTTATAATATCCCCATTGAGGTTTTTAGGGCATCCAAAAAAATATGTTTATACTCATTTCTATAAAGAGTGTCCTCTATGTTTGTTGTCTAATTAATATGATATATATATATATATCGATTATGAATCTGATGGATTTGTTTTCTAAGGGGAATAATTGTTTCTAAAGGATATGACACTGTTTAGTTTTCAGAATTTGAGAATTTGAGATGGTATATATTCATCCATTCACATTTCTTATTGCTTTCAGGGTGGAATCTCATTTATTTTTAGGAGTGTATTTTTCAACAATAAAAGGAATTCCTTTTCATTCTCTTGTATATTTTCCATATTGTAATATCTGGATTTTTAACAATCTATTTTTGTTAATTTATTATATCTCTATACAATGGCATGGATATAGTTTTCTTTGAACATACATGTAAATCGGCTAATGCCATCCATTTTAGTATTTACTTCTCGATGCATTTCTATAGACACTATCCTATTAGAGTCATGTATGGGGTGTCACTCTCAGTAAAACCACTATAAATGTGGACCCTTGTAGGTTGGGGAATGATATTATAACCCATATATAGCGGGGAATGATTGTAATGATTTTATTGATATTGAAGGGTTAAAAGCTCATATATTTTTCTCTTTTGTTGTGAGAATACAAATCATAAGGGGAATTATTGTGGGGAACCATTCTATATATTCATTGATATTATTTGAATATAATTTGGTATGATTTCTAGAATGTGATACATAATGAGTATGGGTCATAATTATCCATATAGTTTTTGGGAATATATAATATTTATTATTTGACATAATAACACACTCCTATCATAATTTAATGGGTGGTCTTTAAGAGGACAAACTACGTTTAGTTATATTCTCAACCCTATATATGAAAAATGATCTCTTGGTATATAAGAGGGATTTAGTTAAAATGTTTTACATAAATGATTTGATCAAAGAGTTTTTGTTGGATTAATAGAATAAGAGTTTAATTTTTTAATTTTACATTGATGAATTATATGTGTAGATATGTCAAGTATTTTCAATTATTTCATGATATTGATAAAATTTTATATTATTATTTTAATTGGTTGTTTTCATTTTCATGGTATTTATTATGGGAATTCACTGCAATTAAATTTTTTTATACCATGATTGTTAATCTACAACATATGATATATTGAAAGAATGTATTAGGGGTTATTCAATTTTTCAGTGGAGGTGTTGAAGAGTTCCCTATGGTTAAGGATCATTACATATATTAAAGAATAATTTCATTATTAAATAGGTCCTGGGGACCCCTCATGAGGTATGTGAGCTTTATTTAATAGAAAACATGGTCATGATTCCCTATAGTGCTTTTAAAAATTTCGGGTAATAATCGATCCAAAAATTGTGTTCCAACTTCCACCATGATATATCATTCCCATCATGAGATTGATAATAAAAACATCAATTGAGTGTTTATTATATCTTGTATTGTTATAATTTAATTAATTATTATATAGTAAGTGAAATTAAAATACATAAGAACACATATATAAAAATCAATTAAATCCTTTTTTCCCAAGTATTTCTCTCCCCAAACAAACTGTTGAGTCTGTTATTATAAAAAAACATGCAGTATATTGATCCTACATCATGAATTTTCCAACATTGTAGATTTATAAAATTCACATATAAATAATGATCTTCATGATGTATATGTGATTTTATATCTTATTTATATCATAGTGTAATTGATTCTCTCTTCACTGTCATATAAAACTGTTCCTTGTCTCTCACTAATCATGGTTGGGAGGCTCAACTACCTACATGAGTCTTTAATGACCCATCCTATACAACCATATCACCAATAAGTTGAAAATAATTTACATGATAGAATTATCCAATTTGATTAATAAGTATATAGATTGGATAACATTGGAATAAAAATAATGATCACATGTAACATAAATTTTATTTATGAACCAATATGTATATATCGTACTGTTGAATTAATAATAATCCATGATGACTAATTGTTTATCAGTGTACTAAGATAAGGAAATATCATTGGGGACACATTATCTAGACAACTTTGTCTATCAAATGAAAAACATTAACCCTTTATATCATTTACCTATATTTACCCAAAATTAACCCCTATGAATTTTAACTCTAAACTATGTCACTAGGAATCAACATCTTCAAAACCAAAATAAAATTACCTAAAACACCAATTCAGAACCTTGGGTAGTTTTAAGTCGGCTATTCCATCCCATTCCCATCTCCATCATGCCAAACATGAGTGAAAATCACTATGTATGTATATCAGAAATGATGGGACACCCAATACTATGTTAATTATTTCCAATACATATCCCAAATCCATAAAAAAATAAAAAAATTAAGAATAAAAATATTTAAATAATTAGAACATATAATTTTTTATATTAACAAATCATAGTGAGTGAACATTCATAATTAGAACAAAACTAACAACATTAAATTTGATAATTTATTTATATCTCTATAACAAGGAACAAGTGATAACACCTGCATGATCGATGGTCTCCATGATAAAACATAAATAAAAATTTTCTTGAACACTATCAAGAACCACCAAACTCCACCGTTTTCTAGCGTCAAATAATCTAGAAACTATCTATTTACAACAAGAATGATTATGAACTCCATTTCAATAGAACATACATAGAAACGGTGGAAAACATAATCATATAGGAATGAGTAAAACCATACTAACCAGGACACCACAAAAATTCAATTAAATGATTGGAAATGTGTTTTATAAGATTTCAAAACTAAATTATGGAGTCTGGAATGATATGTAGTGAATTTGATATTATTTATTAATTCAAATAAAAATGATGAAAATAAGTCATATTCTTTTGAACTTTAATACCAAAATATCATATATGATATGAACATTTTTGAATTAAAAAACATTCCTAATATATGAAGTATATAGTGAACCAGTATATACCATATCAGAGGAATACAACTATTGAAAAATGTGTTATATGGCTCACTGATGTAAAATTATTAGTCTTTAAAACACCAACATTACATCAAGAATATGTACAAGGGAACATTCTCTTAAAAAGTAGACTCATATCTCAAGAATCGCCACACATTATTATCAAAACATACCTATTAATAATTTTTAAAAACGTATTGGGGAACCCACACAATGTCCATGAATTGATATCAGTTAGTATTGTATATACCATAACTAATATAACTCCCCATTTATGGGAAACAATAACTCATATCCCAAAAAAATATAATAGAAGACCAACATATCAGTAAAGGAAAACTACCGCTAGGGGGATTAACCATACATGATGAAGGAATACTATCCCATATGAGCTCTTAGATGATGGATAATCATAATATATAGAAAGAGGACATTTACATTATGTTTTTTGGTACATATAAATTTTTAAAATCTTGGGGAACCAAACCCTATAACAAGAATATTTCAATTTGAATTCATACAAAAATGAATTCATCAAAAAAAATTATGATCCCTTTCTATGCCCATATATTCCTAAGGAGACTAAAACTCATGTATCACCTCATGTATCACACATGAAACTATAAATAAGAGCACTATCATGTTATAAATGGAGATATACTTAGGATAGGATACTCAAACACTGAAATCTATGTCCTGAACAAGAAGACATGAGAATTCACCATTGGTAAAATAAGTAGAGGGAATATAAATTATTGGAACAAAAAACAATCCCATAAATAGTATTTTGAACATTGATTTCATCACTACAAGTAATGTATCAGTCTAACATCATGGGGTGTGTGATAGGGTACACGAAATTTGGGGTTAATAGGGTTCTCATCATGTACAACCATACCTTGTGTCCTGGGAGGGCAGAAATAAATAGTGTTCTATAGGTTGAATATGATGTTTAGAAAAACCCCACTCACATTGAGTTTTTATTAGTGAGGGTGGGCCTGGATCATTTTTAGTTAAACAACATATTCTACCGAAAAACATTGATTCTTTTTGGAAAAGTGGCATCCCTAGTATATAATTCAAGTATAATCCATGTTAACAATATTAATGGAATATGACATGTGATCAAACGGAACATGTTAAGTTATACATGAATATCTCAAAACTCTATCATAAATTAATTTTACATGGAGTGTTTTTCTATATAAAAACATTGTTCAATACATTATTGAATCCTATATTTTACAAAACACCAATAATCTCAATACAATCTTTATTATTTATAGTATTTAGAACCATAAATCTATTAAATTATACATCCATCACTTTCGGGCCAGTATTTTTTGATGTATTCCATATAAATCCAAAAATGATCAGAAAAAGTGTTCTACCCAATCCTAATTTCTTTAAATGACACTTATTCAATGACCACCCCTCAACTACCCTTCTTGTGATCCACCATCACAAATCATAAATTAGGCATGGAAGAATATTTTTACCACAATCAAATATATCGATTTATATTTTAAAATTGAATCACTCATTGTCCTGGGATCAAATAATTGATCCCCCGGCCTATGAATATGGTTGCATGAAAAAAAATAAGAGAGGGGAACTAATTAAGAATAAACATAAAAAATATAGTCAATACTTGTGGTGCTATTCTAAGAAAGATTTATTATAATAAGAACATTTCGAAACAAATATCATATGTAATGAAATGTAAAATCATAAATTTTTGGAATCATTAAAATGTAATGAATATTAAAATGATATATAACCCATGAAGACATATCAAAAATGAATTTTAATGATAAATATAAAGAATAATGGAGGAATAAAAACAGTTGTTCTAAAAAAATTTTACAATTGTAGTCTGATCAATATTTTGAATTTACTAAAAACAAGACACCATCATGGTCCATCCTCAAGACGCTATGTGAAAAAAATAATATATCCCCAGGGAAGCCCCATCCTGTCTTCGATAAAACTAGACCACCAATTTTCACATCTGATTAAACATTTAATAGGAATGATAAATTTATCTGAAACACATGTATGGTGACTCAAAATAATATATTATTTGCAATATAATACATTTATCCAAAAGGACTCTCTAAATCCAAATATATATTTAAATAAAAAACATATTGTAAAAGAATATTCCAAATTGATAGAATAAAGAATAACATGTTTCTATAAATTCACCAAATATTCCATCTTGACAAATATATATAAATATATAATTACTATTATAAAACTATGAAAATTTTAAATTTTTAAAATTTACCATTACTTTTCCTGAGGTCACACAAAAAACTATTATATAAATAAATCTATAATAAAAATTCATGTATAAATTTTAATATAGAATAATAATTTGACAAATGGTGTTGTATAAATACTCCAAATTATAATATTTTAACTAAATATCAATTGAGAAAACCCAGGGTTACAACACATAGGAATTGTGTTGTGGGTTTATTTTTTAGAGATGTGTCATGAGGACCTAATGAGGTGTGACTGATTTTCCATTATGTAGAGAATTAATGATCGTAACAAAAGATATTTATGATATATCATTATCCTAAGACATAATTTTCCCTTTGAAAAATCATTCACCTCAAATTATAGACTAAATCTATGTTGTCTAGAAAAATTTATTTGATATTAATTTATTTTTTACATTATATTGTATAGTTACATTGAAAAATAATTATAAGGGATTGACCTTAAACCTTACATAATCTTGAGTTATCACAAGATTACACGTTGAGGATCTTTTCAGGTTTAGAGTATTAGAGAATTAGATCTTAAAACATGCATTACAACCCACATTTAAACAAAGTGGTTATAATAAAAGATAGTATTCTTTTTATCATCAATTGAAACATATTGAAAATAAAACATGGATTCTTTCTTGACACTTCCTTGACACTATCATCTTATCATGTACCTTTCCCGTGACCTGTGAAAAACATTTCAAAAACTTGGGATGAGCATAAAAAGCTCAGTATGGGTTATATAAAAAAAACAAGGAAAGGAAACATGAGTTCATATATACATAAGAATGAAATCATAATTTACCCATAAAACATAGGCACTTTAACATACCTCATAAAATCATAAACAAATCATAGAAATCATAAGACATAAAGGTAACTTGAGGCATTCATAACATTCTTACGTAAGGAGTAACCCTCTTGGTTGCGTTTGGAATACCCATCACAGTATATTCCCTAAATCTCTATGGAGAAACCTTAACATTTCACTCCTTCGTGTTACCCAATGCATTGGAGAACTATATCAGGCTCACCCGCCCTTAGTTTATCACGGAACCACCCGTCTTCATAATAATTCCCAAGAACCTCAACATAATCGTATCACATAAAACATGCATAATGGAAACATAACATTTCCACATTTCAATCACAAGATATCAATACAACACATTGATATAAAAACATTATGAAAACCATTTTCAATACCAAAATAAAATAAAATTAAAACATGGTATTTACTTTTCTTTTAAAAAGAAGGTTTGACTTGTAGAGGAAGCCGAAACTCAAATAATGGTCACGGCGGCGGAGAAGTCGTTGTCGCCGCATACGTACGACAAAAACATTCCCATTTGTCATTTAGTAAAATGCTTCATATAAAAAATATTCCTTTTGGATAAACGTAAAAGTCAAAGGGGTTTATACACTGTATAAAATAAGGTTGTCTATAAAACAAAATATGCCTCAATGAAAGGAGATTGAGACGAAGTCCCATACCTCGTATCCGACATGACCCGACCGTTCTTTAATCTCCTGAATAATAAACTTTAGTTAATCTCTACTTTCTTAAGAACCTTTTTCAAGTTCATTATTCCTTTTATACCATGTTATGAACATCATGTAATCATTTAAGTTAATAATTTTCATTTTGTCGATATTTGGTCCTTAAGTCAAAAATAGACTTCTTACACTTACATGTTGTTAATTTGGTCAAAGGTTCATTATATCCAGAATGATATTAATGATTTGGATAACATATATATCATATATATTCATCATATACATGTATTTATAATATTACATCACATTTAGAGGTAAGAAATGAAATGCACCGTTCATGGAGACGGTAAGCCGTACGTACGCATGAACGCTACTTCCATTTCTATTTAGTATTTTCTGGAAAGGAATCATAATGATATAAGATTATATTATAATTACAGTATAATAACATATATAATATCATTAACATTATCCTTTACACATCCCACATATGGTAATAACGAATCAAATCACTTCCAGGGGGTGGTAGTCCGCACTTCCTAAAATGAAGATATCGTGTTTACCCATAATGGAATCAATAATGGTATGCCATAAATTAAAAATACAGAATCTTAAGGAAATAATGAACATATTATATATCATATATAAAAATAGTGACATCATAATGGCCACCTTTGAAGTTGTTAAATGAGTATTGAACAATCATCGTTTAGGGAGGCAGAATTTCGCCATCCACGGAAACCGTATGCTCTTTAACCATTTTATGTTGTTGTGTGAGAGTGTAGCTCGAATAAATCTTATAACAACATCCTAGTATACTGAATATACTGTTTTTTTACAAAATAAGTAAATAAAAAGAGTTTAGGTGGTTTGAGAAGCAAAATAAAACAAATGAACATGAGAGAATGAATTACCTTTAAAAGTGTAACTCCTTTTGATTTGAGCCTAAAGGCTTCCTTTGAAAGGATTATGCCCAATGGGAATCCTCTAGGATTAGGAGAGGGATGTGGAGAGAGTAAATGGGCATGGGATGGCCGAGCCAAAGGATTGAGGAGTGTGTGAAATGAGGTAGAGGTGGGGGCCTTTTATAAGAGGAGAGGAGGGGCACTTTTGGAAATCATGAAACTATAATTTTATTTTCAAAAGTGTTTCGAATTTCTAAGGTCCCTCATTGATATATTTCGAAGATAAGATGATAAGGCTTTGAAATATTCCCATAAAATAGTTTTTGGACAAGTTTAGGTCTTATATTTTATATTATCGTTTCATTTTATTTAAACTGTTCATTAATGAGGTCATTGTTGCATCATCATGATGTCATAATTAAATTAATTTATTTAATGTCTAAAAATTATAACAAAAATATCCTGATGTAGGAAATATTTTTATCATTCCAAATAGTATTTATAAGCAAAAATATGATTAGTATAACCCCTTCTAAAAATTGTTTTAGTAAAACAATTTATGTTAGTGTCTTATTCACCTTTATTTAAAAAAAGCATTAAAGTCATTTTCTCACCCAAAAGGCTCCATAGGGTTCCCTAAATCTACCCATGGGTTGTCTTGGTCGGCCATGACTCATCCAATAGGGGTAGGACAAGTGTCATGGTGTTTTCATATTTTTATAATATCATTTTTACCTTAAATTAAACTAATTACCTCTAATCGCGATTAATGAAAAAAAGTTACTATTCACCAAAAAATTATTTTCATCCCATTGAACCACATTTTACATAATAATGACAACCATGTATGTAGAATTTTCAAAATTCAATACACATTATTGGTAAACTTTCATTTAACTGAAAAATCAGTTTTCTTGATTACCACATAGTGGTTTCAGTATTCATAAAAAATTGGAGTTTTTCAGAAAATTACCAAAAATTCACTCTAATCTATATTAGATATTCCGAATTCAAAAATGATGTTTATATTACCTAATTCAAAGAATATAAGTAGAATTAATTAATTTAATAATTAACTCTCGTTGTCAAAACAAATAGCGTGTTTTTAAGAAACAATATATATCAAATGATTGATATTTGTTTATGTTGAATTTCAAAGTGAAATTAATTCCAAAGTCCACCATTGAATCAAATGGTAAAAATATTTTATGGTTTCACTTTAAAACCAATTGAAAAGATAATCTAATCATATAAATAAATTATATTAAAAGAGGTTTTGAATTAAAATACAAAAATTTTCACTTATTCAAAAAAAATGAACTTTATCGGAAGAATAACAAAAACATACACAAAGTTAATTTTGATGTCCCAGTTATAAAGAAGGATTTTATTTGGTCCAAAATAATGTATAAGAGTGACCAAAACTATATTTAAAGAGGGTTCGCCGTCAAAAGGCGATAAATGAAATTTTTAGTGAATATTAATGTATTTATGTATAAAATTGAATTCCTTTCTTATTTTAAGCCTTTATCTTTTATTGGATAAATGTACAAACATATATATTAGTATTTTAGTTATTTCTATTCATTCCTGCCAGTACAGTGGCTACGTGTTAACTACCATTTGAAATTATATTATTAGCGTGTAACATATGATTTCAAAGAAACTCATTGTTGCGTATCGGGCTCGCTATTGTACATAGCAACCCCTTCGAAAAAAAAATATTTAATTAAAAAAATATTAATAAATATGAATATGCCTTATTCTTTATTTACCTAGGATGTTCTATCCTTCCCCCCTTTTGGGAATTGCATCCTCACAATTTTATTCACTTATCGAATAGGTGGGGGTATTTATCCCTCATAGCATTTTCAGATTCCCATGTTGCCTCTTAAACAATATGGTTTTTCCATAAAACATTTACCTGATGAATCACCTTATTCCGCAATACATGCTCCCTATGGTCATGAATCTGGACCGTTTGTTCCTCATAAGATAGATTCTCTTCCAGCTGAACTACCTCTGGACTCAAAACATTAGATAGATCTGGAATATACTTTCTCAACATCGAAACATGAAAAACAATGTGTACCAAAGATAAACTCGGAGGTAAAGCCACTCGGTATGCAACTGATCCAACTCTCTCCAAAATTTCGTATGGTCCAATGAACCTTGGACTTAGCTTTCCGTTCTTACCAAATCGCATAACACTTTTCCATGGAGAAAATTTGAGAAAAACATGATCACCTACCTCAAAAGAGAGATCCTTCCTCTTGTTGTCCGCATAACTTTTCTGCCTGCTCTGAGCTGTTCTCATGTGTTTCTGTATCAGCTGAACTTTTTCTTGCCAACTCTTTTACCAACTCTGGTCCCCTCAGCGTCCTTTCCCCTACGTCATCCCAAAAAGCTGGAGTTTGACACCGTTTTCCATATAATGCCTCAAATGGATCCATATGTATACTGGAATGAAAACTGTTGTAATAAGAAAATTCAACCAAAGTAAGATGTTGGTCCCAACTTCCCTGATAATCTATCGATCAAGCACGTAGCATATCCTCCAAAGTCTGAATTGTTCGTTCTGACTTCCCATCTGATTGAGGATGAAAAGCTGTACTAAAATTTAATTCAGTAACCGAAGACTCTTGAAGGCCTTTTCAAAAGTTAGCAGTGAACCTGGGATCACG
This sequence comes from Viscum album, assembly GCA_963277665.1. Taxonomy (NCBI): domain Eukaryota; kingdom Viridiplantae; phylum Streptophyta; class Magnoliopsida; order Santalales; family Viscaceae; genus Viscum; species Viscum album. The sequence continues at coordinate 651,760,862 of OY728126.1, forward strand.
ATCAGACACAATGGAGAGAGGAACTCCATGTAACCTGCCTATCTCTTTAAGATACAAATGAGAAAGTTGATCTAGAGAGAATGTATCTCGAATAGGAAGGAAATGAGAAGATTTTGTCAAGCGATCAACAATAACTCAGATTGCATTATTACCTTGAGATGTCTTTGGTAATCCCACAACAAAGTCCATGGATATATTCTCCCATTTCCACTCTGGCACTGGTAAAGGATGAAGCATCCCCTTCGGTAACTGCCGCTCTACTTTAACCTGCTGACAAGTCAAACACTTCACTGTAAAATCAGCAATATCTCTTTTCATTCCATCCCACCAGTAATACTCCCGCAGATCTCTATAAATCTTAGTACTCCCAGGATGAACTGAAAATGGAGAACTATGAGCTTCACATAACAACTCTTCCTTCAACTGTTAATCACAAGGTACACACAATCTCTTCCCAAATCTCAAAACACAATCATTATCAATGTTGAATTCAGGAAACATACCTTTCTGAACCAGCTCTACCTTTTTCTGCAACTCACTGTCTCGCTTATGTGCTTGCTTGATTCTGTCAGATAGAGATGATCTCACTGATACCTGAAACAAAATAGATGAAATTCCTGCACTAAAAACTTCTATGCCAAAGTTCATCAAATCCTTAATCAAAGGATCACATTCCAAATGCAACATTGCTAATGAAGCATTACTTTTTCGACTCAAAGCATCAGCCACTTTTTTTGATTTTCCCGGATGGTAATGAATCGTACAATCATAATCCTTGATTAATTCTAGCCATCTCCTTTGTCTCGTGTTCAATTCATTCTGAGTGAATATATACATTAAACTTTTGTGATCGGTATATATTTCACACTTTACTCCATACAAATGATGCCTCCAAATTTTCAAAGAAAAAACAACAACAGCTAATTCCAAATCATGTGTTGGGTAATTTACCTCATGTGTTTTCAATTGTCATGAAGCATAATCAATTACCTGATCATTCTGCATTAGGACGCAACCAAGTCCTTTCAATGAAGCATCGCTGTAGATGACAAACTCACCCTTTCTGGAAGGTAGTTCCAAAACTGGAGCATTCACCAATCTTCTTTTCAGTTCCTGAAAACAATCATCACATTATTTTCTCCAGATAAACATAACACCCTTCCGAGTTAGCTTAGTCATTGGACCAGATAACAGTGAAAAATTTCTAACAAACCTTCGGTAATAGCCTGCCAAACCAAGAAAACTACGATTCTCGGTTACATTTGTGGGTCTTGGCCATTCTTCAATAACCTTTGTTTTTGCAGGATCAACGGTTATCCCATCATTAGAAACAATGTGACCAAGGAAATTAATTTGTTTCAACCAAAACTCACACTTGCTGAATTTTCCATAGAGTTTCTTTTCTTTTAAGGTTTTCAAAACAACCCTTAAATGACTTTATGCTCCTATTTACTTTTAGAACACACCAAAATATCATCAATGAAAACCACCACAAACTTATCCAAGAATTCATGGAAAATTATATTCATTAAGTCCATGAATACAGCAGGTGCATTGGTTAGCCCAAAAGTCATAACTACAAATTCATAATGGCCATATCTAGTATGAAAATCAGTCTTCGGAACTTCTCCTTCTTTTACTTTCAACTGATGGTACCCCATCCTCAATTCAATCTTTGAAAAATACTGAGCTCCCGAAAGCTGATCCAACTTCATTTTATGGCCTGACATCTGCTGAAGTAGTTGCAATGGAATTCACCACCCCTTTCTGCTTGTAGTCTAACTGCTTCCCATCACTCAAGCTCTTTGTTGGACACTCATTTGCATAGTGACCCATTTCATTGCACTTAAAACATTTCACTAACTGTAAATCAAATTTGGTCTTACCATCACCCTGATCTTTTCCAGTGCAATCACGATCCTTATGTCCCATCATACCACATCGGTAGCACTTTCCAGAATTCAGAAGACATTCCCCAGCATGCCTTTTACCACAATTATCACAAACTGGAAACTTAGTTTTCTTACCATCAGACTATTTTGATGAATTCTTTCCTTTCTCCGGCCACCCCGGTCTCTTCTTTTGCTAGTTGTTGTAGAACACTTGATCATCGGGAAACTCCATTTCTACCTTCTCAGCACATCGAACAAGCTTTTCATAACTTTTGAACTCACGAGAAGCTAAAGCGCTTCGATAATTTGGCTTTAATCCTGAATAAAAATGATTGATTTTACTATCAAGGTCTCAGATAAAATTTGCAGCATACCTTGCCAATCGAGTGAACATTTCTTCATAGGCAGCCACTGAGTCTTCCTCTTGCCTCAATTCCTGGAATTCTTTTTCCATCCTAAGTCGAACAGCATTTGGAAAATACTTTTCAATAAAAATACCTTTGAATTCATCCCATCCGAGAGAATCAATCTCATCAGCGTCCCTGATGTTTTTAACCATCGACCACCACTGATCTGCTTCACCCTCCAAACGGTAAATATCAAGACTAACCATTTGATTGTCTGAACACCCCATGACATCGAAAATCTTCTCTAGTCCTTTAATCCACCCTTCAGCTAACATTGGGTCAGATGATCCTCTGAATGATGGGGGATGTTGCCTCATGAAATGTTCCACCGCAGACATGTTCCTTTGCTGTTGATCTGGCTGATCTCGTGCATGGATACCACCACCATTTATCGCTTGAGTCAATTGTTCCATTACTGCAACAAACTGTTCAGTTCCAATTCCGACCATCTCAGGATGCTGGTTCAGAAGGTTATTTCCTTCTGTATGCCTTCCTAGCACTGCTTCCCTATTTCCTCTACGGAAAACCATTCTAAACAAACATGACATAGATAAAGAAACCCGGTAATCTTTAAATGCTATATCGTTTCAATTTGACCATAAAAAAACTTTTGGATAATCATTTCATAGAATTCTAACTCCTAAAGTTATCTAAACCGACCTCTGATACCAACTATAAGGACTCGGCCTTAAACCTTACATAATCTTGAGTTATCACAAGATTATACGTTGAGGATCTTTTCAGGTTTAGAGTTTTAGAGAATTAGATCTTAAAACATGCATTACAACCCACATTTAAACAATGTGGTTACAATAAAAGATAGTATTCTTTTCCCCATCAACCGAAACATATTGAAAATAAAACATGGATTCTTTCTTGACACTTCCTTGACACTATCATCTTATCATGTACCGTTCCCGTGACCTGTGAAAAACATTTCAAAAACTTGGGATGAGCATAAAAAGCTCAGTATGGGTTATATAAAAAAAACAAGGAAAGGAAACATGAGTTCATATATACATAAGAATGAAATCATACTTTACCCATAATACATAGGCACTTTAACATACCTCATAAAATCATGAACAAATCATAGAAATCATAAGACATAAAGGTAACTTGAGGCATTCATAACATTCTTACGTATGGAGTAACCCTCTTGGTTGCGTTTGGAATACCCATCACAGTATATTCCTTAAATCTCTTTGGAGAAACCTTAACGTTTCACTCTTTCGTGTTACCCAATGCATTGGAGAGCTATATCGGGCTCACCTACCCTTAGTTTATCACGGAACCACCCGTCTTCATAATAATGCCCAAGAACCTCAACATAACCGTATCACATAAAACATGCATAAAAGAAACATAACATTTCCACCTTTCAATCACAAGATATCAATACAACACATTGATATAAAAACATTATGAAAACAATTTTCAATACTAAAATAAAAGAAAATGAAAACATGGTATTTATTTTTCTTTTAAAAAGAAGGTATGGCTTGTAGAGGAAGCCGAAACTCAAATAATGGTCACGGCGGCGGAGAAGTCATTGTCGCCGCATACGTACGACAAAAACATTCCCTTTTGTCATTTAGTAAAACGCTTCGTATAAAAAAGATTCATTTTGGATAAACATAAAAGTCAAAGGGGTTTATACACCGTATAAAATAAGGTTGTGTATAAAACAAAATATGCCTCAATGAAAGCAGATTGAGACGAAGTCCAATACCTCGTATCCGACTTGACCCGACCGTTCTTTTATCTCATGAATAATAAACTTCAATTAATCTCTACTTGATTAATAACCTTTTTAAAGTTCATTATTCCTTTTATACCATGTTATGAACATCATGTAATCATTTAAGTTAATAATGTTCATTTTGTTGATATTTGGTTCTTAAGTCAAAAATAGACATCTTAAACTTACATGTTGCTAATTTGGTCAATGGTTCGTTTTATCCAGAATGATATTAATTATTTGGAAAACATATATATCATTTATATTCATCATATATATGTATTTATAATATTACATCACATTTAGAGGTAAGAAATGAAATGCACCGTTCATGGAGACGGTAAGCCGTACGTACGCATGAACGCTACTTCCATTTCTATTTCGTATTTTCTGGAATGGAATCATAATTAAATAAGAGTTTATTATAATTACAGTATAATAAAATATATAATATCATTAACTTTATCTTTTACACATCCCATATATGGTATTAACGAATCAAATCACTTTCAGGGGGTGGTAGTCCGTACTTTCTAAAATGAAGATATCGTGTTTACCCATAATGGAAACAATAATGGTATGCCATAAATGAAAAATACAGAAGCTAAAGGAAATAATAACCATATTATATATCATATATAAAAATATTGACATCATAATGGCCACCTTTGAATGTTTTAAATGAGTATTGAACAATCATCGTTTCGGGAGGCAGAATTTCGCCATCCACGGAAACTGTATGTTCTTTAACCATTTGATGTAGTTGTGTGAGAGTGTAGCTCGAATAAATCTTATAAAAACATACTATTATATTGAAGATACTGGTTTTGTTACAAAAGAAGTAAATAAAAAGAGTTTTGGGGGTTGGAGAATCAAAATAAAACAAATGAACATGAGAGAATGAATTACCTTTAAAAGTGTAACTCCTTTTGATTTGAGCCTAAAGTCTTCCTTTGAAAGGATTTTTCCCAAAGGGAATCCTATAGGATTAGGAGAGGGATGTGGAGAGAGTAAATGGTCAGGGGATGGCCGAGCCAAAGTCATGAAGAGTGTGTGAAGTGAGGTAGAGGTGGGGGCCTTTTATAAGAGGGGAGGATGGGAACTTTTGGAAATCATGAAACTATTATTTTATTTTTAAAAGTGTTTCGAATTTATAAGGTCCCACATTGATATATTTCTAAGATATGATGATAAGGCTTCTAAATATTCCCATCCAATAGTTTTTGGAAAAGTTTATGTATTATATTTTATATTATCGTTTCATTTTATTTAAACTGTTCATTAATGAAGTCATCGTTGCATCATCATGATGTCATAATTAAATTAATTAAATTAATGTCTAAAAATTATAACAAAAATATCCTGATTTAGGAATGCTTTTTATCTTTCCAAATAGTATTTATAATCAGAAATATGATTAGTATAACCCCTTCTAAAAATTGTTTTAGTAAAACAATTAATGTTAGTGTCATTTTCACCTTTATTTAAAAAAAAGCATTAAAGTCATTATCTCACCCAAAAGGATCCATAGGGTCCCCTAAATCGACCCATGGGTGGTCTTGGTCGGCCATGACTCATCCAATAGGGGTAGGACAAGTGTCATGGTGTTTTCATATTTTTATAATATCATTTTTACCTTAAATTACACTAATTACCTCTAATCGCGATTAATGAAAAAAAGTTACTATTCACCAAAAACTTATTTTCATCCCGTTGAACCACATTTTACATATTAATGACAACCATGTATGTTGGATTTTCAAAATTCAATACACATTATTGGTAAACTTTCATTTAACTGAAAAATCAGTTTGCTTGATTACCACTTAGTGGTTTCACTATTCATAAAAAATTGGAGTTTTTCAGAAAATTTCCAAAAATTCACTCTAAGTTATATTCGATATTCCGAATTCTAAAATGATGTTTATATTACCTAATTCATAGAATATAAGTATAATAAATTAATTTAATTATTAAATCCCGCTGTCAAAACAAATAGCATGTTTTTAAGAAACAATATATATCAAAAGATTGATATTTGTTTATGTCAAATTTCAAAGTGAAATTAATTTCAAAGTCCACCATTGAATCAAATGGTAAAAATATATTATGGTTTCAATTTAAAACCAATTTAAAAGATAATATAATCATATAAATAGATTAGATTAAAAGTGGTTTTGAATTAAAATTCAACATTTTTCACTTATTCATAAAAAATGAACTTTATCGGAAGAATAACAAAAACATACACAAAGTAAATTTTGATGTCCCAATTATAAAGAAGGATTTGATTTGGTCCAAAAGAATGTATAAGAGTGACCAGAACTATATTTAAAGAGGGTTCTCCATCAAAAGGTGATAAATGAACCTTTTAGTGAATATTAATTTATTTATGTATAAAATTGAATTCCTTTCTTATTTTAAGCCTTTATCTTTTATTGGATAAATGTCCAAACATATATATTCGTATTTTAGTTATTTCTATTCATTCCTGCCAGTACAACGGCTACGTGTTAACAACCATTTGAAATTATATTATTAGCGTGTAACGTAAGATTTCAAAGAAACTCATTGTTGCGTATCGGGCTCGCTATCGTACATAGCAACCCCTTCAAAAAAAAATTAATTAAAAAAAATATTAATAAATATGAATATTTCTTATTATTTATTTACCTGGGATGTTACAATAATTTACATACAAGATAATATTTTTTTTAGTCCACACTTATTACTGGTCTCACAATTCATCCTGGGGTGACGCTTCCCCCTACTGAGAATAGTGGTTATATTTCATCGACCTAGAAATAAACAACAGGTCTTGGATAAATCATTATTTATATATTCCATAGTGGTATATCATCAATTTGAATGTCCTTTTCCTTATTATATTATTCTCTATGTCTCTATGACAGTGATACTTTATTCAATAAGGATATGTCAGGGGTATGAATTATTGTCTAGGACAAACATTGTTTGACTTGGTCATTGTGATGGTGATGCATAGTTTTATTAGAATATTATATTTCGATATATCATTCATCAATGTATTATGGTTGGGTGAAATCTATATTATTAATAATTTTTTATATGAAATATAATTGATCAATAACCCTAATGGTATATTTGGACCATGGGTGTATGCTCCCGTTATAGAAATGTATGAATAATGTATAGTCACAAGGGGATTGGCTTTCATATCATCTGGTATTAAATATTATTAAATATTCAATTCAATTAATACTTTATATTTATAATATAGTTTTATTTAGTAAAAAATTTGGACACTATTGGATCTATTTTTAGACATTTTCTCACATATTACTCAAGATCCTCGATGCCTAGTTAGAAATCAGGTTCTTTTGTATTTGTAAAAAACGAGAGTACTTTTGATTGGTGGCTAAGTGATTCATTATTTGAGTTTTTAGATGATACTTGTATTTGTGTTGAGACATAGGTTTCTACTAGTCTTATTAGTTTTATAATATTAAACTAATTTTTGTTGGACTTGTAGAGAAATAATTGTCCAGTTTTTTGCATCATTGAATGTAAAATACTTATAATAAAATTATAGTATTCATTTGCATCCAATATACAAAATTTCACTGGATATTTATTTATTATTATTGAAGATTTATTATTCTACCTAAATTGTTTATAATTTTTTAATATTGAATGTGTTTATGATCATTACAACAGTGGGTGAGTTGTAGTTAAAAATTTTGAACTAAAAAAAACAAAAAACCACTCAAGTACAAATATATGACTAATAATTTTTCTAATGGTAATATAGTTTATATCAGATCCATATATCTTATGATATATTAGAGTTGTTTTTAGGCTCACCGTGTAGTAACTTGGAGTTTTGGCCCTGTTAGACTTTGGAATATTTCTACGAAGAATTCGAGAGCTAGGCGCGAAGACGGCGTGCGATTCCGAGGCCCAGTGTGCCCGAAATTTATTTTATGAAAATATTATTTATTTTTATACTATGCACATGGCAGGGGTGTGTTATCTCCTAAACGGTAGCTTGGAATGGGAATCTGAGGGCACAATTGCATCCAAAACGTGTCGTTTACCCTAGCTAAGGTGTAAACATTGTCGGCGCGGGCCTGTTGTGGAAAGCGACAACAATGGAATTTTCGTAAATAAATGGAGAAGTTAGTGTGCGAGCGTCGACTCGAATAACATCTGAACGGAGTCTTGGATGGAAAATTTGAGTCTATCTTTGCGTTCAGAACGACGCGTTTACCCTAGGGGTGACCTTACCTTTGTTCGCATCGGGCTCAGGCGGAGGCGACTTGGGAGACGAAGATAGGTGATATTTTTGTTTAAAAAAAATATCTCCCCCTTCTTACCTCCCTCCTCCCTCACGCACAGGCGGCGACACACCCCACTCGACCTCTGTTTCTTCGCCTGATCGAGCCAGAATCGTCTGTTTTCTGCGCCGTTCGTCAGCGAATCTAGCTTCAGGGCATCGTCGGCATCGATCTGCACCCGAATATTCGGTGTTTCGCCGCGAGGTAGGCGGTTTGAGTTTTAAAATCCCGGATCCCATTTTTGTGTCATAAGGGTTGTATAGTTCGGGTCCCGAGCTTTCTGAAACATGTTTTGGATCTAAATTTGGATCACCAGGGTGCTCCCGGTGGCTCCCGGATGTTTTCGGGTGAAAACCCGGTTTTCCGGCGACGAGGGGCGGCGGCATGGCGGAATCCGGCGGCGGTGCGGTGGTTTCCGGCGAGGCAGATGGTGGTCCGGCCAGGTTTTTCCGGGGGTTCTTTAAAACCCCGTATCATGCAATCCGATAGTCGGATTCGCATGACATTTGCGGAAACGCGACCCTGGCGACGATGTGAATCCTCCGGTGTGGTTTCGAGGGTTTAAGGGTTTGGGATCGTGGCCCGGGAGTTAGAAACGTCGTATAAAATAATATTATTTTATTATTTTACGACATCGGGCTGTTATAACTTCTACCCGGAGCGTCCTAGTGACATGATGTAAGTGTTGTTGAGACCCTGATGGTACGGAGGACTTATTGAGATAGTTTCCTGGTGTTGGGACTGAGAACGGTGTGCGGGCCCCACGAGGCCGGGTTTTGGCGTTTGCGGAGAAACGCAGCTTTCGCACCAGGAGTCCAATTTTGGCGGATGAATAGTCGATCCTGTGTGTTTTTCTGGGAGGATCGCAATGGTGTGATCCATTCGATATATTTCGGGATCGAGGCGTAGACCCCACCCGGGCTGGCCTTCGGTGAATAGTGCCTTTCTCACCGAGTGTCCGTTTTGGATGAACAAGTAGTCGATTTCTCTTGTTTTTCCGAGGGGATCAACGTGGTATGATCCGCTCGATGGGTTTCGAGAATTTTTTGTTGGCCCCACACGAACTAGCTATGGTGAATAGTGCCTTTTCCCCGGTGCTCTGTTTCAGGCATGTAAGCATCCTATCCTGTATGTTTTTCCGCGTCAATCGCGATGGTGGCCTCAGTTTTGGCCTTAGAGATGTGCAGTTTGGCGTTGTTGTGGGTCGCTCAGGTTAGCTACGTTTTGGACCAGCAGTGGTCAAGGGTACTCCCTTGGTTCGTTCCAACAAGGGTTCGTGTGGAATCATAGCCTTCGTATAGGTTTGTGATCCTCTCAATGGGATGTTTAAACTGATAGAGTTTTGGCATCCCTCCGGTGGGCCCGGAGCGGGATCCTCTAGCATCTTTTCCTTAGATTGGGTTCTTGGTATCGCTGTGACCTCTTATTCACGGGTGGCGATCCCCTATCGAGCTGGTTAACCTCGTTGGGTTTGTGGAATCATCAGGATTATGATCCCCTATGCGGAGGGTCGTGCTCAGTAGGGTTGTGGAATCATCGGGTATACGATCCCCTATTCAGCATGAGGTGTATAGTAGGGTTGCGGTATCATTGGTTATGCGATCCCCTACTCAGTGTGTGATTTCAGTAGGGTTGCAGCATCATCGGTTCGATCCCCTACATCGCGAGTTATACCAGATAGGGTTACGGTATCATCGTGACCACCATTATATGGGCGATGATCCTCTATCTGAGTGATGTTCTTCTGTCGAGCACCATATTGGGTTGTGGTATCCCCTAGTGGATCCTGGGTGTGATCCCCTATCTGTGAGAACTACGTATGCCAGATCGGGTTTTGGTATCCCCCAGCGGATCTAGGTGTGATCCCCTATCTGTGAGAGCCATGTATGCCAGATCGGGTCGTGGTATCCCCCAGCGGACCCTGGGAGTGATCCTCTATCTGTGAGCTTCGTATACCGTAGTGGGTTCTGGTATCCCCTAGAGGACCCTAGGAGAGATCCCCAATCCAAGGAGTTTGGTGTTTATGTTGTTTCTGCGACGTTTCCTCAGTGATGCTATCCGACGAGCATGATCTCTTAGGTGAGCGTCTGAGAGGTTTGTGAGAAACCCAACGGAGTGTATCTCTCAGATGAGTGTCATCTGGGATGACAGTGTTTGTGTGGTGTACTCTTCTAGTTGTGGATAGTTGCTGGTGTTGAGGTCGGTACCTCATGTGGTTTGTTGCGTGAGCCAATTATATCTGGATTGTTCAAGGTGTATGTTTGGGCATACACCTAAGCTGAGCAAACGAGTTGTGTTTAGCCGAGAATGGTCATGAGATGATGTTTCTCTCTCATCTGGGTTCCCTCTGGCTGGGATGAGCAGACTATTGTCTTTCAGTTTCTCCCATTGGTTTTGGATTTTTGGGGTGCCTACTGATTATTTTATATTCACCCCTGTACGGGCTTTTCCCGCACATGTTTGTGTCTTTTGCAGACCACAGGCCTTTCGACGGAGTCCTAGGAGGACCCGGACTAGGTGGAGCTAAGTGATAGAGACTGACCGGGGTGTTTGTCGGTGCGGTGCCCACGAAGATTTTCGGCGGGTGTTTTTGGCATCATTCCCCTTCTTCAGAGCAGGTTGGACGCACTTTTGTAGTTTACTTTTGGTGGGCCCTGTTTTTCCCTTTTGTACTTCTGCTATACTCTGGTTTGGGATAGATGTATGCATGCATTTTCTTTTTAGTTTTATATATCTATGCACTATTACATGCAGGTATTTGTGGGTGTGTGTGTACATTTACCTTAGGTTAATGCCTCCCATGTGTGGGATAGCCTACTCGGCGTTGGACGTCAGGCCCTGTCCTATTGTAGGCGGGCTTGGGGAGTCGTGGATCGAGCCTCGTTGGGTCGGGTCGTGATAGAGTGGTATCAAAGGAGGGTCCACCTTTGGGAACTCAAAGCATAGCTGGTCTACCTGTGAGTTTGGTTTGGGTTTCATTGAGGTAGTGTTAGGATGTTTCGAGTTCGGATTTCAGGCCAGGGACGCTAGTGTTGGTGTGGTGGCCAACGTTTCCATACATCAGGACTCTGATAACCTGAATTTCGACTCGGGACATTCGTACACTGGTCGGAGGGACAAAATGATAAATTCATCATATAAGACTGGGGTTTTTTTCCTTGTCCTTCTTGAGTTATCTCTCCAGATATACTCTTTTACCGTGGTGTGTCTTCATTGTATTTCAGGATGTCTCCATGACGACATCCAGCGAGGGTTCTGCAGCGGGATTGTGGTGACGATCCGCCCCATGCAGAGGCTGTGGACCAGGGCGCAGGTTCTGAGGCTGGACCTCCAGGTGGTCCACTAATTGAGCCACCACCTGTCGAGCAGCTGGTTGTGCCAGTAGTGCAGGACGAGGTTGCACACAAGATGAGTGCACTGCACGAGTTCTAGAGGTATCGACCTCTAAGGTTTTGGGGTTATCCAGACCCTCAGGTAGCTGATGACTGGATTGAGGGAGTCACCCGAGTTTTTCTCCTAGTTAGTACACTTCCTGATCAGATGGAGTTCCTAGTGGCGAGCCTTCTCCATGGTTCTGTCGGGCGATGGTGGAGTTTGGTGACGTAGTCCCATGATGAGGTGACGCTAACGTGGGCAGAGTTTGAGCGGCTCGTCAGGGAAGAGTTCTATCCTGTGACGCAGAGGTCAGTGTGGATTCAAGATCTTCTGCAGCTTCGAAAAGAGGGCCTGACTGTGTTGGAGTTCTCAGCGAGGTTTACAGACATGTCGTGCTACTCCCTGGATATGGTTCGAGGCCCATTCTTTAAGGCTCAGACCTTCGAGCAGGTTTTACGCAGGGAAATCCGAGAAGGTGTGGTTAATTTGTGCCTACCCACCTATGCTAGAGTAATGGAGTGACAGTTGGTGTTGGAGAGATTTATGGATGAGCAGATTCCCCCTATCAGTGCAAGGCACGCGAGAGCTGAGACTTTTTTAGTCAGATTAGCATCCGGTAGCCGATGAAAAACTCAGGGGTCTGGCTGTGGCTGATGTTTCAGGAGGCATCCTCGGGAAAGAGGATCTGAGGCTCAGGGCTCGTAGGCCAGTTTTGGATAGCCGCAGGAGAGGCGGTGTTATGCATGAGATTGTCGAGGACATCTTTCTAGGGATTTTTTGATCCGACGTGCTACTGATAGGTAGTCGGTCGATGGACTGCCTTGGCAGAGGCAGCGTCTCGAGCAAGGAGGTCCACAGGGTGGCGGACGTTGCAGCGGAGGAGGTGCAGGAGGAGGAGGAGGTAAGCGGTACCAGTTGCCACCACCCTTACCCCAAGGTGGTCCATGCCATGATCAGGGAGCTGGTGGCCGAAGGCGAGGATAGCTGCATGCCCTGAAGGTTGTTGACCCAGAGGCTCCACAGATGGATAGAGGTATGCCTTGTGTCTTTTCTACTTTCTGCAGTAGTTTTATAGAGGCTGCTTAGCGGTACCCTTTCCATTCCATTCCTTGATTGAGTTTTGTTCATGGTGTCGGTAAGACCTTGTGTGGGTGTTGTTTGGCATGCTACAAATGCGTGAGGAAGAGGGATCCTTCCCCCACTGAGACGTGTTTATGTGACGTGATTAAAACCGTGCGGATGAATCAGTGCCGTCCAAAGCGGATAATGTTGAGGTGTGGTGGATGAGTACCTATGACTTATGTGTTCGGGCATTGGTGTTGGTCTGTGAACTCGCTGGAGCGGGAGACCCAGTTGAGAGTCCAATCTCTTTCCTTGTTCTTAGGGCTTTTCGTGGAATAAATGTTCTAAGGGGGGAGGATGTAGTGACTCGGGTTTTTGGCCCTCTCAGACCTGGGAATATTTCTACGAAGAATTCCAGAGTTAGGCACGAAGATGGCGTGCGATTCTGGGGCCCGGTGTGCCCGGAATTAATTTTATAAAAATATTATTTATTTTTATACTATGCACATGGAAGGGGTATGTTATCTTCTAAAATGTAACTCAGAACGGGAATCTGAGGGCACAGTTGCGTCCGGAACGTGCCGTTTAGGCTAGGCGAGGTGTAAACATTGCTGGTGCGGGCCTGCGGTGGAAAGCACCACCAGTTTCGTTTTCATAAATAAATGGAGAAGTTAGTGTGCGAGTGTCGGCTCGAATATCTTCTGAACGGAGTCTCGGATAGAAAATCTGAGTCCGTCGTTGCGTTCATAACGGAGCATTTACCCTAGGGGTGACCTTACCTTTGTTCGCATAGGGCATCGTGCGGAGGCGAGTCGGGAGCCGGAGATAGGAGATATTTTTGTTTAAAAAAAAAGAAATATCTCCCCCTTCATACCTCCCTCCTCCCTCACACGCAGTCGGCGACACCCCCGTCCCGACCTCTATTTCTTCACCAGATCGAGCCAGAATCGTCTGTTTTCTGTGTCGGTTGTCAGTGGATCTAGCTTCAGGGCGTCGCCGGCATCGATCTGCAACAGATGCTTCGGAGTTTCACCGCAAGGTAGGCGGTTTGAGATTTAAAATCCTGGATCCCGTTTTTGTGTCATAAGGGTTGTATAGTTTGGGTCCCGAGCTTTCTGAAACATGTTTCAGATCTGAATTTGGAGCACCGGGGTGTTCACGGTGGCTCCCGAAAGCTTTCCGGTGAAAATCCGTTTTTCCGGCGACGAGGGGCGGCGACCATGGTGGAATTCAGCGATGGCGTGGCGGCGGTGCAGTGGAATCCGGTGGCGGCACGGCGGAATCCGGCGGTGGCACGGTGGTTTCAAGTGAGGCAGAGGGTGGTTCAGCCATGTTTTTCTGGGGGTTCTTTAAACCCCCGTATCATGAAATCCTGGAGTCGGATTCTCATGCCATTTGCGGCGACGCGACCCTGACGATGAGGCGAACCCTCCGGTGTGGTTTCAATGGTTAAAGGTTTTGGGATCATGGCCTGGGATTTAGAAACATCGTATAAAATAATATTATTTTATTATTTTACCACTCTGGGCCTTTGTAACTTCTACCAGGAGCGTCCGAATGACGTGTCGTTAGTGGCATTCAGACCCTGAAGGTACAGAGGATATTTAGAGATAGTTTCCGGGTTTTGGGACTTAGAATGGGGTGTGGGCCCCATGATGCCGGGTTTTGGTATTTGTAGAGAAACGTAGCTTTCGCACCATGAGTCCGATTTTGAAAGATGAATAGTCGATCATGTGTGATTTTCCGAGAGGATCGCAATGGTGCGATCTGATCGATATGTTTCGGGATCAAGGCATGGGCCCCACCTGGGCTGGCCTTCGGTGAATAGTTCCTTTTTCACCGAGTGTCCGTTTTGGACGAACGAGTAGTTGATTTCGCTTGTTTTTCTGAGGGCATCGTCATGGTATGATCCGCTCGATGGGTTTCATGATTGTTGTGTGGGCCCCACATGAGTTAGCTATGGTAAATAGTGCCTTTGTCACTGGTGCTTTATTTGGGGAAAGATAGCAGCCTATCCTGCCTGTTTTTCCGTGCAAATCACGATGGTGGTCTCGGTTTTGGCCTTGGAGGTGCACAGTGTGGTGTTGTTGTGGGTTGCTCAGGTTAGCGACGTTTTGGACCAGCAGTGGTAGAGGGTACTCCCTTGGTTCGTTCCCATGAGGGTTTGTGTGGCATCACAAATTTCGTATAGGTTTATGATCCTCTCGATGAGATGTTTAAGCTGTTCGAGTTGTGGCATCCCTCCGGTGGTCCCGGAGCGGGATCCTCTAACATCTTTTCCTTAGATTGGGTTCTTGGTATCGTTGTGACCTCTTATTCATGGGCGGTGATACCCTATCTAGCTGGTTAACCACGTAGGGTTTGTGGCATCATCAGGATTATGATCCTCTATGCGGTGGGCCGTGCTTAGTAGGGTTGTGCCATCATCTGGTATACGATACCCTACTCAGCATGAGGTGTATTGTAGGGTTGTGGTATCGTTGGTTATGTGATCCCCTTCTCAGCACATGATTTCGGTAGGGTTGCAGCAACTTCGGTTCGATCCCCTACATCGCGAGTTATACCAGAAAGGGTTCCGGTTTCGTCGTGACCAACTTTATATGGGCGATGATCCTCTATCTGAGTGTTGTGTTTCTGTCGAGCGCCAGATTGGGTTGTGGTATCCCCCAGCCGATCCTGGGTGTGATCCCCTATCTGTGAGAACTACGTATGCCAGATCGGGTCGTGGTATCCCCTAGAGGATCCTGAGTGTGATCCCCTATCTGTGAGAACTACGTATTTCAGATCGGGTCGTGGTATCCCCCAGCGGACCCTGGGAGTGATCCCCTATCTGTGAGCTTCGTATACCGGAGTGGGTTCCGGTATCCCCTAGCATACCCTAGGAGAAGTCCCCTATCCAAGGAGTTTGGTGGTTATGTTGTTTCAGCGAGGTTTCCTCAGTGATGCGATCCGACGAGCATGATCTCTCGGGTGAGTTTCTAAGAGCTTTGTGAGAAACCTGATGGAGTGTATCTCTCGGATGAGTGTCATCTGGGATGACAATGTTCGTGTGGTGTACTCTTCTGGTTGTGGACAGTTGCTTGTGTTGAGGTTGGTACCTCATGTGGCTTATTGTGTGAGACGATTATATCTGGATTGTTCAAGGAGTATGTATGGGCATACACCTGAGCTGAGCTGACGAGTTGCGTTTAGCCGATGATGGTCACGAGATGGAGTTTCTCTCTCATCTGGGTTCCCTCTGTCTGGGATGAGCGGACTGTTGTCTTTCAGTTTCTCTCTTTGGTTTTGGGTTTTTGGGGTGCCTACTGAGTATGTTTATACTCACCCCTGCACGGGCTTTGCCCGCACATGTTTGTGTCTTGTGAAGACCACAGGCATTTCGACGGAGTCCCAGGAGGACCTGGAGTAGGCGGAGCTGCGTGAGCGAGACTAACTGGGGTGTCTTTCAGTTCGGTGCCGAGGGAGCTTTCTGGTGGGTGTTTTTGGCAGCGTTCCCCTTCTTCAGAGCAGGTTGGATGCGCTTTTGTTGTTAACTTTTAGTGGGCCCTGTTTTTCCCTTTTGTACATCTGCTATACTCTGGTTTGGTATAGATGTATGCATTCATTTTCTTTTCCGTTTTATATGTCTCTGCACTGTTTCATGGAGGTGTTTGTGGATGCATGTGTACAGGTACCTTAGTCTAATGCCTCCAATGTGTGGGATAACCTACTCGGCGCTGGACGCCAGCCCCTGGCCTATTGGAGGCGGGCTTGGGGAGTCGCGGCTCGAGCCTCGTGGGGTCGGGTCATGACACACAAACATGTTAATAATTCAATTATAAGAGATATATTTATGAACTAAAATTAATTAAACCACAAAATATTAAACCTATTGAAACAATAATGTATAAATCTTATAACTATCCCAATGACATACAATCTATATAAAGGATAATTCCACTCGTTAACCATAATAGTTAAGGAGGTGGAAATCATGACTTTTGATATCTACAGTTTCAACACCATTATTCAAGATATATAATGCATTACCATGAGTTCCATCAATATAATGATAAAAATGTATCTTTATTCCAATCCTTTAGAAGAATTTGATCAGGCATATGAAAATTAGCTCAACCTTTCTTAACCACGAAATACCTTGATAAAAAAATTGATGTATCTTTTTTAAAAGCCCAATAATACCTTTATCCGATGGATCATATTCTCTTCTCTTATTTTCGTCTATTACCTTGATTAATACAATGATTGAAAAAAATTAATAAATAATGATAAAAAATTATATAGAATATACAATCATCAAAATATTTACAATAAAATGCAACTCTAAAAAGGTTACTATGATTTGGAAGGGGAAGTTCCCACAGAGAGATCTTAAAAGGTGTTTAGTTGAAAATAAATCATCTCAAAACTCATCGAATGACCTATTAATTAAAGTAAATTATTAGAAATTAATATTTTTATGTTGGATGCAACAACCTCATAAAACATTCACATTGAAATCTTTTACAGTTTAGATAAAGAACATTATTTTTACTCATGAATTGTACATAATTTAAAAAATATTTTCATCTAATTGAAAAAATTTTATATACAACGATTATAAACATCATAAAGTATCATGTACTACTCTATCGATAGCCAATTTGATAAACTGTATAATTGTTATTCTGGAATATCAATAAAAATTTAATTTTAATTGTTATGAGTTCAGTCAATTTGGTTGAAATAATAATTGTATAACACTATATCAGTATAATAGTTGATATGATGCACCTGACATATCATCAGTCTAATGGACTATATTGAATAATAATTATATATTTTTTTTACATTAAAACCATTTCAAAATGTATTAAATTATATTTTATATAGACAAAATAATAAAACAATTGGGGTATAGAAAGATATTTAAATATAGTTTTAAAACTATATATGTGATTTCCAAAACTAAGGTATAGAAAATTAGAAAGTAAGAAAATCTACTCAATAATCATACCATTTTTGGAAATAAAATAATGTAACTCTTAAAACAAATAACAATTAACATCAAAATATTTAAAAACCTTTATTTATTTTAAGGTCATAAATGATATACATCTAATTTTAACTCCCTATTAATTTATGAATTATTTCTAGATCTCATAAAATGTTATAATATGGGTTCCCCCTTAATAAATATAATTACATAGATAATTACTCCCCTAGGTAATATTTCATCCACATTTTAATGAATAATATCCATTTTGAATAAACTCTCCCCCTTTCTGACTTCCAAAAATGATTTGGGAAAAATATAATATAATTAAATGTTTTAAAAAAACATGAAAAAAATATTATTTAATTATCAATTTATCCAACATATAATGAAAATAACATTTATCCATCAGAATTGGAAAATTCATACATAAAAAAGTTCGATAATAATTTAATTACCACCAATCTCCACCAAGAAAATTATCATTACATAATTTGTTAAGTATAAAAATATTTAATTCATTATTATATAAATTTTTGACCATTTCATTCAACTTCTTGACATCGTCATGATCATTTCTGGATTCTATGACTAAGGATTCAAACTCCTCCCTCATATCATAAATAATTAATAGTATCTTATTCAATTCCTCTAACATTTAACCTCTTTTTTTATCATCATATTTTCGTACATTACAATGAATAACACAAATTCAAGAGGTCATAGTTTATTATTTTCATCATATATCTTCGAAACCTATTTTCAAAAACTATTATCTAATCATTTTTGGAATCATAAAAGTCTTTAATTGATCATCAAAACTAATTTTTTATGAAACACCAGATAGAAAATTGTTAAAAAAATCAACATAACCAACTGAATATTTATAGAGAACAAGTATCTATTCATTTGAATCCGAAATACATTTTCATCATATCAATATAATCTCACAATCTGGTTTAATCTTTTCTTATTATATTTACAATTTATTTAAATGTTTTTTATTCTTCCACATTTTAGATCAATGTGTCTGTCATTATCATTTGTGAATCTATGTTTTCATTCTGAAATTTATGAATTCTATTACATCATATTTATGTGTAATAAAGATATTGTACTGAAATAGTACATTGCTTTAAATTCTGACATATATAATGAAAACTATTTTGTACTTTACTATATTGGATTCTGTATAATCTGATGTTGAATTTGAAATATGGGGTATAGATGGTCCAAAATCACACTTATTTACCAATTCATATTTTTCTAGTGTTGATGATTTTATAATTTCAACATTTATTCTAACTCACAATTATCTAATATCCATGTACATTAATTCTTATCTTCCACATATTCATACAAAAATGATTTGACATCCTTAGAAACATCTAACTCATGGTTTTAATCAAACTATGAAGGAAGAACAATAGATGTTGATGATCTATAGGTTTATATTTATTCTTATATTATCTCAACCTCAGTTTTAACTTCATCTATTTATTCATCAAATTATTTTCTAATTTCCACTCCACATACCACATAGTTTTGAAAGAACCTATATAAAAAATATTATGAACCGATTCTTGAAAAAAATCAATTTTTTCATGATATTGAATTAAAAATGCTATTTAGTTAACATTATCTTTATCAAATATAGTAATTTTGGATGAAACTATTGATGTATCTAGATAATCTAAATTCACAGAAGTAATTGTTTTAATTTCATGGGAAATGGTTTTATACCTTAAAACTTATTTTACTACAGATTACATGGAAACTGATGACGATTATATTTAGATTCCCATTCAGATCCCATTAATAAAATTTCTATCATTATTGATTTTGTAAATATTTTTTTCATTCTATTTTATAAATACTTAAAATAATCTCCTATCGGAATCATCAGTGTGATGGAACAAAACATATCTAAATAAAAAGTAATATCCTTTGGTTATTTATTATCCTTAAAATCAGTATGATTTTTAAATTAATTTTCTATCATTGTTTTCGTTTTCTTCTAAATTATGGAGGGTGAATAATTTTCATTTTTATTTTCTATATGATTATTCATCTATATTATAATTTTATAAATTTAATTATATCAATATACATCCTTTGGTATATATTTTATTTTTTTTGTAAACTAATTGTCATTTTTTGTCAATGTTGTTCAATGAGATAAAAACATCTCATTTAGGTCTATATAATAATTTAGTTACAATGTTAATTAACCTTGGATGATGTCCTCAATTCTAGATATTCTATGAGACATGTTAATGTTTTGAATACTTTTTGTTTCAAGGTGATTCCTACAGAATATTTATAGATTCGTTTGACGCTATTGGAAGTTATGGTTTAATAATTCTTCTTGTACAATATGATGACACTGTGATTATTTTTATTTCACATGCATCATAAGTTGTTTTGAGACCATGTGATGCATTCCTTTTGAAGTAATTGTGATAAAATGTGTTTTAAATTGTATTCAGTTTTGATTGGAAGGGTACAGTTTTTAGGAAGATAGGGAATTTTCAATACATTACTTAGTAAATATAATGATTCGAAAGGTGATAATTCAATGATTATATATTATGATAGATATTGATCATGATGATAGTAGATAGTTGTTGAAAAATCATGATAAGCGCAAAACAATGTCTGTAGACTATGCAGGTGTTACACCGATTGGGAAAGGAAAACTGACAAAGCCAATATTTCTACATAGTAGCATTGTAAGGACTTTGAAGTATATCACATAGTATACATAGTCATAATAGTTCATGTGTGACCCACAATTCATGGATTTCTTCAAATTCAGGGGAAGGTCGTGGTTTTATCTAAGTTTTGATGATTCATTTGATGAAGTCATCAAACTCCACAAGGGAAGTAAGGCCTTATACTGAAAGCATAGTACAGTCTTTGGTGAACGAAATACTAGATTAGAATCTTGGATCATTTGGATTACTATATATTTTTAATATAGTTTCCTATGTAAAGGCCCTAAATTAGATCATAAATTATAATCAATTTAATTAGTGACTGTCATTTCTAGTGAATGAATTTTAGTTATTTCAAAAGTGTTCGGAAAAATTATTTCACGAAGGAGGATGCAGTCTGTGGAAAATAAAATTGACCATGAAAGTGAGGGTAGTTTATGGATGCACGGGTAGTCCCCATAAGAGAAGATAATCTATTAAACCAGAAAGAGTCTATGTAAATAATTAATATCTTATGAATGTAATGTTTTCTTTGAAGAAAATGTGCTCCAATAAAGACAATATATGCATAGAGCATATGCATTCTATGAGGCCTCAGTTGCCTCTGAATACAGTGGTGGTCAATGGAATAAAATTAATGAAGCACACAAACCAAATGGTTCAACACAAAAATGTTGTTCAAGGTAGTTTACGAAGTATACATGAAAGATTATGAAGAAAAAAGACATTGTTTACACATGTATCATTCTTTGTAAATAAGTTGATATGTGGTCACTAGTCATGTGTTAAACTCACACACTCTTAGAAATTCTCAAAGGATGGTTTTTGAAAAATAGTGTTTGGGTATAATACCCAAAAATTATTTAGAAAAGTTAAACTAGGTGTGTTCCCAATTGCTACACAATGAAAAGAGAAGATAAACCACACATATTTATCTTGTGTGAAGAAGAACCAAACGTTCACCTAAGTTCATATTTTCAAAAGGAGAAATAAAAGTAAACTGATGCACTCATGATTGGGTATTTAGAATTAATGAAAGATAATAATACACTTTCAACAAGAATTATACATTATTGTATGCCCAAGAATAATAGTGTATTCTCAAATAAATATTGATTATTATTTTGGGCATATTAATTAGGATGATATATTGTTGAGATAGTGGTTATTGTTTTTTATAATCAACAAAGAGTTTTGTGAATCTATTATTTTTGGGAAAAGGTGATTCTGTGAATTTGGGTTTTCACTGAATAATAAATATAGATCATGAAATCACAATAAACAACTGAAATTATTTTCGAGTCATATATCAAATGAAGTGGAGGAAGTTTCTGGACAAATTGGTATCATCTGACCATCATTTGGGTAAGGTAAAATTTAGTTAATTAGTCTACTAAATTCACATTTTTATGATTTATATAATAAGAATATAATTCAACTATCATGATTGATTCTTGGAAGAGATAATATAATTTACATTCATACTGTTTTGAAATTTACAATGTTTAGAAGAAGGTTTTAGAAGAATAAAGTAGAAGTGTGACATCAAAATGGGCTCAACAAGTAGATTACATTGGTAATGATAAAATCCCTTATCAAGAATAATATGACTCTCTTAATAATTGATATATAGATCCTGGTATGTTCTACATAACATGCACTATTTTATTAGTTATGTTGTGCTACACGAACACAGTATTGGATTGTTTTCATGTGTACAATTCTATTGTAAGGGAATTTCATACTCATTGTATCCACATTAATGGTATTATATTATATTAATTGTGTGGTCAGTATTATTTATAGACCATTTCAAGGACTAGATACAATTATTTATTAGTGAACCTTATAAAAATATCATTTCCAATATATGCTATTTTCGTAAACAAGCATGTGACATGGAAAAGATAACCAGAGAATCAAGATCCTAACAGATATAATAGAAACATGGATAAAAAGATGGTATTTGAATAAAATGTTCCAAAAATTGATTCACCCCTCTTTGTATTGTATATATCCCAAACTACTCCTCTAAATAGATCAATCTATTTTATAAACAAACATATTCAATATTGAATCAAACATCATTGTCATTCATACCACAAATTCTTCACCAATAAGAGAAATATTTTCTCTAATAACATAAGTTTGGATGTTTATATGGAAAAAACCATAACATTAACTAGAATTTATTAAATTAAAAATAGAAGCATCAGGGTCATTCATTTCATAGAACCCTTTTTATTAGACTATATTGAGTGAATGAAAAAATTAACCAAGTAAGTCTTCCTTATATTGATAAAAAAATATTATATAATTATATAATGTAATTAATAGTGTCCCTATCAATATTTATTAATATTTAGAAACCCTATATCCCTAAGGATATTACCCTTAGATTTTGAGTAATATCTTTGAATATTATTATCGAAAAATATATGAAAATATTTTCCACATATTTCATCTTCACAAAACTTCTAAGCCTTCTCGAAAACTTTTGAGAAGTGAGGTATGACTATCCAACAAAGTGTACATTAAAATGATAAACAACTTGTTGCTAGTAGTGTTAATAGTTTTTTTAAACCATATAAATGTATTATCTTAATTTTCTTCTTTAGAATGTAATTATTCTGATTCATACAAATATATAAAAATCTCATGATGATGTTTTTCGAAAAAATGGAAAAAAATTCCCAAACATGAAAATATATAAAATTACTAATAATAGATTCATTTTTACCACATCGGGCCATTTTGATTATTCTTTCCATTCTGATTTAAATAATAGAAAATTCATCAATCAGGTCCATCTGAATCAAATAGTGAATGAATATCAATTTTAGTATTTTGATTAGACGAATGTCAAAATATTAGACATAACACTAAATCATCTAGCAGTTTCAAGTGAATTATTTAATATCTGATGTGGGATAGGTGATTAAACACCATTATATATAAATTATGGATGTAGATAAACGTCCAGATAAACTTCTAGACTATAATAGACATCCTTTTTTGGTCTGACAATCAAGATTTAATCTAAAAATGATTTTAAAAATAATAGTTTGAACTATAAAGGGGTTTTAAAGGATTTATTATCAAAGTAAAAAATAATATGATATTTATTGTGTTTTTATAAAATAGATTATAAAACTAAAATAATTATCAATTAAACTAGATAATCAAGTTTAATGACAATGTAAACAATCTAAAAGAAGAGTACTTTTTAGGGTGGATATGTTTTACTTTCTATGTGGGGAGTATGTTCTTATTTTTTTTACACTAGAAAATGACTATAGTAATATTTCATAATTAAATATGGTCTGATATGATACTAAATCAATTTTCACATATTTAAAATATTTACATTGAAATGATGATTTTATATAAAACTACATCTAGAATGTTAGAAAAATATGATTCAAAATTTTTTTTTTTTTAATATAATAAATTTCAAAATACGAATTAATTTTTTTGGGAAAGCAAAAAAATTATAGAAAATAATTAATTTATAGGAAATAATTTTTTAGAAACTAAAACATATTTATTAACACTTGGATATGGAGTTCATTTATGTTTAGAGATTGTAAATAGGATGTTGAAATGAATAATAAATTTATATTGATCAATCCAAGATTCTGTTTAATATATTCAAATACATTGAAACAAAGGGATTTAGGAAAAATATCGTTATGTTGTTCATGCATTCCAATGAACCTTATATGACATCTTTTTTATGTGTGTGATCTGAAAGGAAATGGGTTTTTAAGTATATGAATATAATGTGACCGATGTGATAGTTTGTTAAATAAATAAATGAAAATTATATTTCTAGAAAATAGATTAGTATTAGTAAAACTCATTCCATTTTTAATTGGTCTGTGTTGCACCCACAATAATTGAGTACAATAACTCCCAGTTTCCACATAGTAAGATTTAGTAGTGTAAAGTGTTTCTTTTATTTGTTATTTAAATTCAATGAAACAAAATCATTTTTTTATAAATGAATTGTTATAGATGTACATTTTATATCCATTAAAAATCAACCAACGTCATCATCTAAAAAAAGTTTTAACTCAAAATCATTACCATAAAAATTTAATAAGCCTAATTTCATATTTTCACTAGGTCAATAAAAAATTAATTTCACCGATTAATGGTGAGACTCTGTTGAATTCTATTGATATCTAGAATATAATCATAATAGTAATATTAAATCTGGATGACTATCCATTATGTAAATAAAATATTACCTCATACATCTATATGATTTTTGACTAGCAATTTTCATAGACTTATCAATTTATAATGTATTATAGGTTCTTATAATAGTTTAAAAGAATTTATTAATTTATAACAGAATTTATTAAGATGATATTCTATATACAAATGTTGATATATAAATGTTCTATTTGGTGTTTATGAAATTTGGAAACATATAAATTTGTTTATCTCACCCATCATTATCATTTGAAATACAACCTTGATAAGATCAAAAAATGAATGTATTAAATGATTTTGAATTTAATGAAATTTAATTTCTTCCACATTGATTTTTACAATCATATTTTTTTATTAACAACATATATAAAATGGATTTGAGCCACTTCATCCTTAAAAAAATATTTTTTTCTGATATATGGTAAACATATCATAATAGGATCAAGAGGATTATTTATTTCAATAATGTTACATTGTATATTTAAAAACACATTCATGATATTTTTAATTTTAAAAAACCGGGGGTTGTTCTTCATAAACATCTCTATGAACAAATACATTAATGAAATAAACTTTACATCCATTGTACATAGTTCATAATTTAAGAATAACGAGAACTCTAGAAGTATATGAATAGATTCATGTCAGGATACCAGTGCATAAGTTCCTTCATACTCTATACCCTATTTATTATTTTATCTCATAGAAAATATTATAACATTTTTTCTAAAAATTATTTATTTTAAAAATTTTTTGTCATATAATCAAATTTTACCCTAGTCATATATGTATATTTAGGGCATTCAACCAATTTGAAAACATTATTCCTTTCCAACTAATTGATTTCCTCTTTCATTTATTTTATTTAATACAAATTTTCTAAAGCCTCATTCTGAGTGTTAGGATTGAATTGAGATAAAAATTAAAGATATTGAATTTTTTTCTCAATGGTCATCAAGTCCAATCCAGTTGATCTATATCAGCAATTATATATTCTCATCTATGGTTATAAAGAAACTACTGATTTTTATGATTTATCAACCTCATTTTTCAGTATCTGGTTAAAAATCAAATGAAGGGATATATTCATAAATAAATTATTGAATTTTTCTATCAATTGATGAAAATTACAATATAAATTGAAAATAAAATATTTAAATAATATCCAAAAACATACATTGGGGTTTCATTAAAATAAAGGATTGATTTTATCAAATTTAAAAAATATTATTTACTCAATAGAACTTGTATTATTATTGAAACTATATAAAACTTTATAGTTATGGAATTACATAATAAAAATTCCTTCATCAGATTTTGGTGAATATTTATACATATTATCATTTGTATTCGGAATGAATATTTTTCATCAAAAAACATTTATGTAATAATGCTTTGTTTCTCTTCCAGTCTATACCACATTAGAGTTTTATTCATAAAAGGTCTAGTAAAAAAAATTTACAGTATAATAGGATGTATTAACTACTTCAGTAAAAAAATGATTAAAACTAAGTATTCTACCTACATTGTTCTCTAAATCTTTTAATGATTTATATTTCTTATTTCAACTATAAAATTTTTCTGGAGGAATAGGTGATGAAAATTTATGAATATAAATATTTTTACTAGTAAATGACTTAAAAAAAGAATTTAAAAATTCAACAACATTATGCAAAAAAATATTCATTAAGAATATGTTTTATCATATAATTAATATGATAAATTTTTTTGAAAACAACTCTAGACATTTGATTTATTTTCTAGAAAATAGACTCATGTGTATATAATGTAATCATCAACGAAAAAAAATATGTTTTCCACAAAACATACAATTTTTTTAGAAACAATTTTTTCCAGGTTAATTAATTATAAAACATCAGAAATTGAGAAATAAAAAATAGACATAAAACAATTCTTCTGTTTCATATCATATTAACAAGAATCACATACATTAGAAGAATCAAAATTATATTTTGATATGTCCTTTTTACAGTGTCCTAGTCATTTATGAAATTATTGTAATTGGTATGAAATTTCAATATGGAATGGTGGATATTATATCCTAAGGTCATCTATGTTTAATGAGTAAAATTTTTCAAACATATCGGTTGAAATAATAAACTCATCTTTTGAACTATTGTGAATACATTTTTCTTTTATTTATTTGAAATGATAAACCTAGTTACGTAATTAGATTATTCTAATTAGGTGGTGATTAATTCCTACAATAAAAAAACATTTTAAATTAATTATTTACCAGGAAAAAAATGTTACCTATATTGATAATTTCTCACTGAACATTATCTCTGAATGTTACCTTTCCCCTTCATTATTTATGATCTTATTATATAAATTATCTTTTCATTCATATTTATTGAACATCCACAATCCATTTATCAATTTTTTTTTTGTTTTTGGGATATTATTTTATTTCCAGAAATAAGGATATTTCAAATTTCGAAACCAAAACCATAATGGTCAGGAATGATCATAACATAAATCATTAGGTAAACAAATTAGGAAAAAAATAATAGGGTGGGAAAATGTTATTTCACTAGAAAATTAAAATTTCTAACAACTTGAGGATGTAGTGTCATTTATTTAAGATGTGTTCTTCTAGTTTACACAACATTTATATTTATTTAAAAATGGGGAACTCCTTGGAATAATGTAATTATTACCAAAAAATAGGGGTTTATTAGTAAAAACTATTCATGAAATGTCTCTACAAGGTCTAATTTTTTCATAATATTTATAAATTTTTTTCTATCAAACTATTTACTTAGATGAAATCAATAGAAATATAGAAATTCATTATTTAGTTTCACACTATTTTTTACCCATATAATGTATTATATTAAAAAAAATGTTTTATAGTATTAGTTTTTAAACTTTTTTTATCAAAAATAAATTTTTCGTGAACTTTTGAAAGAATATCACATTCAAATTTTCTATTATCAAGTTCATTAGACTGATAAGTGAGTTCATCAGTTAATGTATTAGTTCAGGAAATATATTTAATATTTGACCCATTAGAAACATCAATATTTTAAGAAAAATTAAAATTTATCATTCTAATGTATTTAATAAAATCATGAATACTATACATTACTACCTAATGTTTTATACTATTGATTTAAGAATGATTCTACTTTTGAAGATGTATAATTTGTCTCTAAATTTATATTAGGTTAGTTTTGGTTAAAAGTACGATTAGTAATATATTTATTAGTAGTTACCTATTCCATGATATGTTTATTAACATTATGTATATTTACATAAAAACTAATATTATTCTAGATGGAGAATTATTTCTCTAATGAATTTTTAGATGGATTATATTCTCATCATGAAATCCATGTGTATAAAGATTTTATACTGTCATTTCTCTCATTATTATGATACATATTATCATTCTTCTCATAATTTTATTCTTTATTATCCTTTATATTTTTCTTCCAAAAACATTCCAAATGTTTCCTACCTAATTACACTCATAACATATTATGTCATAGGATTCATTATTGTAACCTTTATCCTTATATATCTTCTTATATCTATATTGAACATCATTCTTTCCATCAATGTTATTCGTCATTCTAGATATATTACCCAACTTGTTCTTATACTTTTCAAAGGAACTACAATATCATTCAACTATATGGTTATAATTTCTAGATGATGTAATATCTTTCATAGTCATATGAGCATTATTTGAAATAGTAGATATAGTTGTAATGGATACTAATACATTTTTCTTTCCATCGTTTTGGCATAGATTTTTACTCTACAACTAAAATTCCTAATTGTATTAGTGATACCATGAATAGTAATATTTTTTATCAGATTCGTGTCTTGAAAACCAGTTATTTTGGATTATCGTTTATTAAAAATAATATAAGTAATTTTATATATGAAGAATCCATTAATTATATATTTATTTACAAGAGATTTAATATTATTAACAATGGTGATAAATCATTGACGAATATTGGAAACTGACACCCCATGTATGAAATAAAAAGCATGATAGTTATGTATCAACATGTATATTAGTGTGTGAAAAAAATTTGGTTCCAGTCTGTGTAACCATTAATGTTTTACATATATTTATTTCTTCTTCACATGAACAAATTTTATGATAGATACTTATTTTCAAAGAAAAATTTAATGTAATATATACTATATAATTCAATTGATATTCTCGTTTTTTATGATTCATATATATATTACCTTCTTTCTCTAAGATTCAATAATACCCAATAAACATAAAAAATATATCTACTCTAGTATTACTATAAAAATTATAGCTTCAGCCACCCTATTTTTTATAATCTCTACCCTAAAAAATAGGTTCTATGATTCGGATTTTCATATGCACTAACAATCAAAGATGAAATCTTATTAAATGCAATAGAATTATATAAAACATAGAAAATAAAAAAATATAAAAAATAAAAATATTAAAAATATTAATAACATATTTTAAATAAATAATGTAAAAACAGATAATGTATAGCATTAGAACCATTTATGATACCTATTTTTGGATAGTACGAGTTTACAATGTCTATTATAGGGAGGAATTATATTTTAAAAATGTAACCTATAAATAAAAAAATAATCCAATTTAAAACAGGAAAGGCCAAAAATTTATATGACGATCAAAATGTTAAAATCAGATATAGAATTATTCTCATATATTTTAGTTTTTATTAGGCTCACAAATTATTAGATAAATATTTTAATAGAATGATATGTTTAAACTAACATTCTAAAGTAAATGTTAATTGAGATATTAAACTTTTAGAAAAAAATTAAAAAAATATTACATTAGTATGAATGTATTGAAGTTAAATTTAAAGAGGATTATACTCTTTAACATTAATATTTAAGAATGACAGAAATCTAAATGTATGATATCCAGTGTTTCAATAAATACAATAAATTTATATGTTAAATTACCATGAAATCCCTCAATACAAAGATAGAAATTTCCCAATAGACCAATACCCTAGAGTCCCCTTATCTGAATGATTGTTATCATATTGGTATTTTATAATAAATAAAACCCTCAACATAATGATCAGTATCTCTGTCTTCCTAGAACCTGAAGAACTCAATCATATGGATCTGATTCTATTCATTTTTCCCGAAAAAATCCCTCGATAAATACAATGATATGGCACAAAAAATAAAAAATACAACAATGTTATAATGAATTTATAGTACATAAATGGATTATAAATAACTTAAATTATCTGTAATAATACATTTCTTGGGGATGAGATTTTCACAAATAGCAATATTCAGATGTTCTTAGTTGAAAATCTAACAACTCTGAACTCTTAAAATGACATCCAATTTATAGAAAGATTTTCAATGTTTATATTAATGAGTTGGCTTAAAAAACCTCAAACATGTTTCACATTAAATGATAAAAATGTCCTGAATCATGAAATTTACATATAATCCTGAATTGTTATTCATTGTCTGATTTTTTTTAGAATCATTACAATTATATTATAAAAATTTGGTTTAATAATTTTTTGTATACCATGATTATGATATTTTCGATATCTAATGGAATAAATTATTGATTGTCTACCAACATACTTAAAAAGAATTATTTTTTTATTGTTATTACTGTATGATAAATGGTTATTAATTTATTCATACTAATTTAGATAATACTTTTCTAATAATTAGTCGAAAAATAGATGATCAGTTATTCCAAATGAACTGTCACTCCGATCAATTTGATTCAATAATAAAAGTTCATATTCATATTAATGAATGAAAAATTCAATGTTGGGTATAATAATAGTTTTTCAATATAGACATATTAAACCACTTGGGATATACAATTTTGGTAAAATAGTGTTTTAAGAAAGTATTTTTTCTTTTTTATACTATATAAATAAGATTTAGAATGTAATAAATTTGAATCAAGAGTTATATTTTCTCTTGTTCATATTCTCCCAAATAACATAAATATAAATTAAATATAGTTTATTGTTTTTTGGATATGGTTCCAATACCTAGTTTTATAAGAGGTTATTTCACATTTTCATATCATTCTAATATATTCTATTTTTTAGTTGGGTGTCTTTATTATGGTTATGAGGTATTGGTGGGGAGATAAAAAATAATTTTATGATTTAGAGGCATAAAAATATTTATATACTGAGTTATTTGTTGATTTTATTGGTTAAAAATAATTATTGCTTATATATCCCTCTAAGATAGTTAATAGAGATAAACATGTTGAATGTTTTCTAAGAACATATACATTTTTATTCGAGGCCCTGAAAAAATATATTATTCGGGAGGTGTGTCCCACTTAATTAGAACATGGTTTACCAATCCTTATGAGACTATTATGTGAGATGAGGTTCCTTAGATTGAGGTAATTTAATATTTTTATCATTTATTTGGAAATGATTTAGAAAAAAATGGTTTTATCATGTAACATAAAGTAAATTTTTACCATTTTATAAAACCCCAAAAATCTATTACACACTCTAATATAGATGTGTATCACTTATAGACCATCACTACCTTACTCATCTATTTTTTTGTTTTATCCAATATTTATATATGTAATAATGTGTCATTTATTGGGTTAGTGATATAATGGTGGGTCCATTCTTTCATTCTCTTCCATTATTTATTTATTTCACTTCATAGTGACGTATTTACCTTATGAAAAATCTGATACGTATTCCTAATTTATTTTAATATCCTAAATTGAGAATGAATAAACATATTTCTTCCCTGATGTTGTTATCTATTAGTATTTTCTTGGTGTTATTAATTATATCCATAAAACCCTTCTTTTTTCTATAATGCAGGTGATGTGTCATCATAAAAACATAACATATGCATGGCCATGAACATGAGTACATGTTACATAATCATCATATAGGGAGTTGGACCACTCATTTTTCCCTTAGTATTATATTAGTGAGTATAGATTGTGAAACTATCTTCTCATAAGTCTTTCATGTCCTTGCAAATTAAAATAGAAAATTAATGAAAACCTTTTTTTTGAAATGTATAATATAATTTATCATGTGTGTGTGTTGGGGGTGATTAAGAAGTTATTTAGGATCTTGTTTCCATATTTTTCATGAGAGAATAGAAATAGTTGATTTTAATGAAATGATTATTTGATTTAGTATTTATTTGGAATGTGTTGGACATGATTATAGTAATATGATTGTAATAATTGATTTCGAATTCCATAGAGATGTTCCATAGATTGATATTGGGATTGTTAGTTTTAAATTACATTAACATGTACCATAAATTTAGATAATGACTATTTGTTCCGACAACATAGATATTCTCCATTTATTTAGTCATTCCTATATGGATTAGTATGATCAGAGATCCAATACAAGGATAAAATATAGGTTATACCCCATCTGTCCCCCTAGGGGCTTATAATAGATATAGTGTTTTATTTTATTCCATTTATTTTTTACATATTAATGAACTATGTACATAAAATAGATATTAATATAAATATCAATAATGGTGTTTTACTAAGTTATATTCATGACCTAATTGGGACATTTCCTTGAACCAATGAAGACTACATGTTTTCATGAAAATAGGGGGAAAGCATCCAATAGTTTATTCTAGATTTGAAAAACAAGGATAGAGAATAAGGGATTATCACATGGATTGGACTTAAAACTTATTTTTTGGAGTTTCTTGTTTTTCTTTACTTTTTAGATTAAATAAAATTTTTTACATGGATTTCTATTAATGTATTGATTTCATGACATGTAAATCACTCATTTCGGTACTATATGGATTGATATTTTAATGGAATTTGACATAATGTCTATTTAATATTTTTTCTTGATATATATGTGTGTGTGTGTGTGTGAAGTTTTTAATATTTATTAGTTATTTTTATAAAAACATAATTGTAATGTCTTCCTAATCTACCATAATAGAACCCCAAAACTAGTTTCCATATTCTGACATATTTAGTAGCTCATCAGAGGTAATCTTGTACAACTGACAGAGACAAAAAAATAACTTGTTTGGGGATTTGGAAATAATATAGAAAATAAATTTCATTTATTTTAATATTTAGGTGAGTTTTACATAAGAGAAGTCATTATTGGAACATTGTATAGAACTCTTGAATGGTAATCATTAACCCATGTAAGAGGAAATTTCTTGATTTTTTGTAATGGACTGCACTATGGGGTTTTTAATTGTCAGTATATTGGAATACTGTGACACATTATTTCATATATTTGATATATGTTACATGACTTCTAGAATAAAATAAAAATAGGGAATTAATGTATAATTATTACCTTGCACATTTGATTCCAAAATCATTTACATTATTTTGTCTCACCTGTAAAATGGATAAATTATCATATATGTCAAATAAATGAGTTTACATACACCTATATAGCATTTTCCCATATGATATTTTGGGGGAATATTATCTAATAAATTCCTAATTTCGTTTAAAATTAAACTATAATGATTTATTTTATCTCCATTATCATATAATCTAAAAAATTCCAACTACACATATAAAGATTAACCCTCGGTAACTTATATGATTTTTTCAATTAATCTATTTTAATTAAATTGTTTTGGGAACTAAAATGATATAAAATAACATAGACCATATGTTTTAATTATATAATACTTGGTATGGGTAAATGGGTAAATTTATATCTCTCATGTTATATGTTTCATGTGATATTAAATATAGAGATTAGTGGGGAGACACAAGAATTATTGAGTTACATAAAGTATCATATTAAAAAATAATATTAATTAATTATATGAAATTTCATTGAAATTATATAATAATTATTCCATCATGGCCACCTATAGAGAACCATATTTTGGTGATGATTATTCCACAATGGTGGTTGGGCCAAATCCCTCTAATGTACTTTATCAAAATATTGATGTATTGAATAGATTGATCATTCTATGTGTTGTGAAGTAGATATAGTGAGATATGATTATCGATTTTTTTCAATGATGTTCTTCGAAAGAAGTGAGTTACAATTACAAAACCTATTATTGATCTCCATAGAGGATGTTCTATTGTTATATGGGTTTTATGTAAATTCGATGTATATTATTTATTCATCGTCCTTTGAAACAAAAAACAAAAGGATGATTATTTCATAATATATTTTATGTTGATTAGTGAAGAATTGGTGGTATATCAATTTCTATAATTTATTTAATATTTTTGTGAACACAGATGAATTTAAAATTGAGTTTGTTGATTATATATTGAATATAGCCTTTTTGGATGATAGAGATATAAAGTTCATGCACTAGGAAAAGGCATGTATGTTTTTTAGGGACATCATTTTATTTGTTATTTATTATCATTGGTTTTATCTGATATTGGGAGGGGATAATTTAATAGAAGTGAGGTGTTTTGAGGTAGATATTGAGTATGTGATATAATATATAATATTTTATAGGTAGTAAATCTGGCCCATATAAATAATAGAAACATGACAGAAGACAGATGTTCTAAGAATGTTACATTATTAACATGGACTTGTAGATGGTCATCAGATAATAAGAATGTTTAATTTTATTGGTAATTCATTGGTATTTTTTGAAGGCTAGTTAGGGTGGTGGTTTATCTATTGAAGATGACTGCTCATTGTAGGGATATCTGTGTGGAAGGATTGAATGGTATCATAATTACGGTGAAAGGAAAAAACATGTGTGTCGGGATTGTTAGAGGATGGGGAATATGTATATATTATATAGGAGAAAAAATAATTCCATTTGATAGGGGATCTTAGTAGGTGTGGGGATATGGAATTAGATTATATACTCAATAAAATGTGATAAGATTGTGTTATAACTACGATTTTATTAAGGGTTTGATATAGGTTTCTAGGTATAGTAGTAGAATCCCCAATCGAGTGGTGTATCATAGAAGAATCATAGAGGTTCCCAAAGAAAAGGTGGATGTAAAATATATTATACTACTCATACCAATATTATGTTTTTTAATTTATATATTATGAGGTATGAATATAGTGACTTTTATATTAGTTTCATAACTATTTGACATGTAGATTCATATTATTTTATATCATCTTCATTTTTTATAATTTGGGTTTATCCATTGAATATCACTAATGCATGATATTCATAAAACACTAATAGTGGTTTTATGTGAGGGTATTTCCTTTTATATGGAGTTCACCCTTATGCATTGAATCCATTGGTTTATTTTGGACATCTATATGAATTAGATCAAATTCTTCAACATAATTCTCATTCTGTACTAGTTAGTATCATATAAATCTAACATCAACTATTATCATCATTAAATGTCTCCCAAATCCCTTTAGGATGGGCGTAACATTTATTCTTGATTTTGGGATATTTATGTGGGACTGTTGGTAGATAATCACTGTTTGTGGGTTTGTATTTAAGCCCATGCGACTAGTCTAGTATTATATGATTGAGAATTTGACATTTTTTGTACCTCATTTTAATTATTGCATCCAGTATATCATTCAAACTGATTTCACTGTATTAAAATTAGTAATGTAGTTTTAATATATAATTAATTTCATTATATGTAAAAACCATATATCTATTCAATGATCTAGGATATATGTTGTAGAGCTACAAGATATTAAGGATTTGTTATTTTACATGGTTGTGTTTTCCAATTGATACAACGAGTTGGAAATTCATGCTATTGGGAGTGGACCATGTAAATTTATTATTTATGACATACCATATATTTTCTGTTTTTTCTCACTCTAAATAAAGGAAAACATCACGGCTATATAAGATAATATTAGTTCAATGATTTTAATAGGATTATGGTATGTCATCTCTTCCTTCTTCAGATTCCTCCCAGGACATGGTAATATTGTCTAGGGCTACCTGAAATATATAATACCTAAAAACAAATGTATATCCAAAAAACATATTATAGTGGGAAATTATTAATTAAGAAGTTTCTATTATGACAAGTAAACATCATGTAGTCCGAGTTGAAATTTATGTTTGGTTTTTATAGAAATATAGGTTTTGGGTAAGATGGGATCCTATAATTTTTTCTTAATTGGGGTTCTGGGGAAAACTATTCTTGGAAAATATGGTTCCATAGATACAAAACCCAAGGAAACCCATGATAAACTTGAAGAATATTACATTTATTTCACAATTCATCTATCTTTTATCACGTCAAAAATCTTATAGTCATCTTACAAAGTGACTCATAATTTTTATTTTTCATATAAGGCATATGATACTTGTTATATATATATTTTCTACTATGTTCAATCCCATATACTCCTACCCCAGATTTTTTAATTAGTTGTTTATAGTTATCTAGGGAAATTTCCTAAATAAATGTCTCAAGTACTATTCAATTGAAATTATTAATGTTTTTAGAATTCATATTTTTATGTTTCTTTCAGAATTTCATGACTAAAACATAGGGGGGGTCCTATATTCCCTCATATGAGACTATGATCTAAACTCATATTGTTGTATTACATGGTTTAAGGTTGTGTGACAAGACTTTACCATGTAACTTAGTATTGCACATTAAGGACTTCTTTATCATGGAATAAGTGAAAACGAGGCATGGTTTTGTGATTATTCATAGAAGAAACCTATAAGATAGGAAATTGTGTCATTCTGATCAAATTATGCATCCAGTTTTAATCACATATGGTGAGGCTAAAATATAATGTCATTTAGCTAGAAAATTTTCATGTATTTTAACATCCTGCTACAAGGATATTAGTGTTATGCAGTTTAACATCATAAAACATGGATTTTATTCTATATAGAGTAATATCATGTTACTATTTTTTTTGGTATTACACTAAGATATTTCTATTTTATCTTAGGTAGAAGTGATATTATGAGTGGGTATTAGATTAGTGTGTTTCTATGGTGATATTGAGTATTAGGGAAAGCAATAATGAGGCTTAAACGAGTGATGTTATCTAGTGCAGCTAAGAAGTAGTGAATGCAGGAGTGGGGAATATTCTATTGTGATACTATTTAGAAACTAATCATTGGAATATATAGAGAAAATATCATTCTCACAACATTACACATATTACATTATCCTTCCATTGTTCATCACCCAATTAAACATCATTTTTTCCACTCATGTCATTTTATTTTCATAGAATATGGTAATATATAGTTTAACATCATTTGTTGAGGTTTTTGGGTTTCATATTATAACATCATGTTGGTAGGTTGTAATTTGTGGGACATACACATTATATTTACCATTCATTATTCCTCATGATGGTGTTTAAGGGAATTTGTTCCCACTAATTCATCTGATAATATGATTGATTCCAACAACTATAGAAGATGGCTATGGGAGGAAAAATTGAGATTATCTAATTAGGAAGAGGTAAATGTTATTTCAGGTGTGTATCTCATGTGACGTTATTTATACATATCCAAATGATGAGTGTTAGACCCTACATAGTTCTGTGGTTCTTAAGATGGAATTTATTTTATTTTTTTCTCATGCAATAATATGGATTATGGTTCCCATTTATTTCATTTAGCCCTTACTTGATGATACTACATATATGGTCATACATCTATGACCTATGTATTGTGAATATATTATTCATATATTTGGGACAGAATGGGTTGTGTAATTATTGTCACATAAAAAATATTAAGCACGACACTAATTGATTCATGTTCATGTGACGCAAGGCATATTATGCCTATCAGATAGTCTAAAAAACATATTAAATTCATGTAATGAGGACTAGTAGACGGAATATGATAACAAATGGATAATGGGAGAGTTACAATAAATCACCACATTATGATTCAACATAGCATAAAGGTCAGGTGATGGTATTTCTGGAATAAATTAATTATTATTTCAACTAATCATATTTGAGTAAAAAAAGAGGAATATACCATATTTTTATCCATAAAGTGGCCGAAAGGAGTAAATTTATATAACATATCTAATGGGGTATATATTAGTATCCCAACTCATTGTATCATCATCCATGGAGTTTTGGTTCTTTATGTGTCACAACTAAAAATTTCCTTGGAATATACTAAAATTTCCAAAGCGAATCACCACATTTTAGAATGGGTTTTGGGTTTGTAGTTAATTTAATTGGACAATGTCATGGGACCTATATTGGGAAATGATATTGAGTGGGGGAATGTGTCAAAAAACAATGTGGTATAGAACAGAAAGAACTCATCCAAAACACAGTTTTTCAGACAAATGGTTATTGTGTCATAAACTGTGTGTTATGTTGTGCATTATTTTTCTATATTATTAAACATTACACTATTTTTGAAATATTTTAGGGTATCATAAAAAGGAGAATTCATGATGCATGCTATAAATGATGGATTTTGAAAAAAAAACATGTCATATTTTGTTTCAGTAACACAAAAATTAATTTGGGTGAATGATAAGAATTTTAATTATATTTCATTCCCTATGGAGAATGTTCAGAAAAAATTTGAAGTTGAAGTACATGTTTTTATGGACATAATGATGTAACTACATTGATGTTTTTGTTTTGGGACTTAATGACGGAATAAAACAAGTATTTTAAGATATTGAAATTTATAAATAATATCCAAGAGTTTCCCAAAGAAATGGGGTTGATAATATATTTATAAGAATTATGACTATGATATGAAACATAGAATGTAGAATAAAACTCTGGGATGTGTCTCACAATAATACTTTTTCATAAACATTCAACTTTTTTGAGTCTTGATCTTGTTTACACTGATGTAATATTTTTTCTCAATAATTTTGTCATGAATCCGAGAATTATATTTTTTTTGAAGACTTTAGTGCACAATTTAAAGGTTATGATAAATTTCATAAACTTATTTACAATATCATTGGAGGTGAATTTTTTGAAGTAAATGTTTCAATAGATTTAAATTTTGACCATTAGGCCTTTTGTGCTCCATGGCCAATAAAATCAAAGAAAACAAAACAAACTATACATTTTACATTGTACATTCAATATCTTATTCATTTTATATTCATTTTTATACACCAATAAGAGGATAATTGATTAATTCAGTGAAGAATGTATTCATTGGAATCCTCATTAAAATTTTACATATAGGAATATGATTTCGTGATGTTATTCATTGATTCTCAGAGGTTGAGTAATTTGATAGTTAAAAAATAGTATTCACATCATCATATTATCCAAAAATATATATTATTTTATACATGTGAGTATTAATTTAGATAAATGTGAGTAAATAAAATAACTAGATCAATGTTAGGAAATTATATATACCCATGACAACATTTTGGCATACTTATGGTCTTTATAGGTATCAAGTAATATTTATCATCCCGATGAACATGCCAACAATATTTAGGTATTTGATTTATTATTTTTTCCTACCATATCTAAATTCCATTATGGGTGTTTTTAATGATAGAATTTTTCGTGTACTCTAAATCAAGGGAGGATCATACATGACATAAATGAATCATTATAGGGACTCTAAGGGAAAATAAAATATATACCAATATCTCTATTTATCACATAAGGATTGATGTTGTACAATTTTTGAGAAGATAAAATAATTATTGGGAGTTTCATTATACTATTAGAAGATCACTTTACATTATTGTTTAGAGTTACCTTGGAACAGTTTTGATATATTAATTTTTCAGGGAATTACATATTTTTAAGATAGACTTATCTATGAATTCTCCCATTAGGAAGCAATGATGATGTTTCATTCCAAAAATAACGTGATGTTCTTTTGGTTAAAATCATTCAAGGGAATTTTTTTGGAATTTATGATATGGATGAATACTATAATAATCATATCATTTCCCATGAATTTCAATAATTTATAATCTATTTCGATGCATTAATTGATGTTATAGGAGTTATCATGATGTAGAAAAGTAATTTTGATCAAATATGGGTCTGGACTACAAAGTAAGCATGCATCGAATTTTCTTGCACATGGTGTGGTACATAAAATTTTAGTGTGTCACCTGATATATTGATGGCATTATATATTTCGTTAGACATTTGTGGTATTTTTTTCTAAAAACCATAACATACATATTATTTCAATGTAACCTAAATCATTAGAATAAAATTGATAGAGTGTCTATAGTACATATTTTTTGATATGTATTATACATCAAAAAAGGAATATTTTGTTGATGATGCTCTTATATTGATGATAAAAAATTGTTTTACATGTAGGGAAGAAGTGCATGGATGTTGAAGGATATATTTGTTGAGATTAATATAGACATCATTGAATAATAGGATCAGGGATCACATATATTTATATAATCATGATTCTTTCTGAACAGTAGGAAAGTCTAATAGAGGTGATAACATATTAATTGAAAATAATGAGTAGACTAATATATTGGAAAAATCAATCAAAAATTCATTGAGTTTTATTATATTAGTTTCATATGGAAATAGTAAATTCTAAAAATGTTGTGTAGAATTTTAATTTATTCTACAATACTAATGTTTTATAACATCAAATGATTATATGGAATAACAAATGAAGTAATTTTGATGAGATTTTAATTATTGGGTGATGAATTTATTAAATATATCATCCCTATATAATTTTATGATATAGAGTTGATTATTGTCAATCATGGAATCAAATATCTAAAGATAAAAACATGTTCTAATGATCATATTATTTATATAAAGTAAAAATTGAATATAAAAATATTAAATTTTTTTAAAATTTTGTATTTTGAAATCTATAAATAATGATTTTAGTTGTAATATACGTACAACAACAATGAAATTGAAGGAAAATTTTTTTTAAAACGTTTTATATTTATTTCAATTAAAACTATGGTTGAATTTTTTTTTATAAAAATTAATACCCAGAAACCTATGATGTATACTGACTTACATAATAATAATGCTGAGATTATGTTGACTACAAGAAATTTAAAATCATGGATGAATTACAATTAATCATATCCATATTAATCTTTTGATCCTTGATATGTATGATGGGGATGAAAAATTAATGGATTAAAATCTTTGAATACAGTTTTTTGAAAATAAAATATTTTCTTGTTATTTATAATCCTTATAATTGACCTTTCTTGATGTGTATGATAGGGAATAAAGTCCATAAATCAATGATTATTTATGTAACTAAAATGATTTGAAATAATTTTTTTTCCAACTATTTGACTTTTATTCATTAATTAATATATTATTAGAAATATAATGTATAAACATACTATGAATCTACCACAAATATTTCCAAGATGAATGAAACCCTTATGTATACAATTATCAATTTTAATGTACGAGGAAAATAATCAGATAATAATATGTACCCTAGTTAGGAATGTCAAGATTTGATCTTTCATATTTAGTCTCAATGTATTCCTTATAGTTGTATGTGGTGTTTCATGTTTCATCTCAACTTAGATGATACATTCCATATGATATAGTTTAATAAATCATTTTTTAATGGGAAAATTATTTTTGGTTTTCAATAAATTTTTTATTAGGATCACAGTTATTAGAACGTTTTTTAGACACTTGTAAATAGATTAGAAATGACTTCCAACTAAATGATAGTGTATTCATAGTCCAAACAACAACATATATAGTTCCATAAACTCATTTTATAAAATATATTATAAATTGTGAAAATAATTATTGTGAATTTAATTTGGCCCATCATAATCTTGATGATATGAACATTGAAAATAATGTGTTAGATAATGTGATTTTTACATGTCATAATGTGTATGGAATTTTAAAGGAATATTTATATTGATAAGATGATATAAAATCATTCAATATTAATCATTATCAAAGGATAAATGTGATTTTATTATCTATAGTATATATTTTTGAAATGAAAAATAAATAGAAATATGTTTTCCATTGAATAATAAAAATTTCAAATGTTATTGATTAATATTAAAGATATATTTTAGTAAATGTTGATTTGAAATTTTGTAGCCCATATGGATTGAAATGTTTTTTACTTCAATGTATTGTTGGAGTAGTTTATACCATTGTAAATATTAAATTTTTTACTTAAAAAAGTATCTCTCATCCTAATAAACATAATCACATTCTTTAGATAGTTTTATGATTGTACATTATAACACAAAGAATTATATAATCATCAAGGAATCATTGATTGAATGTTATGTACTTCAGATATTTTTTCTTACCATTTTCCTCATTGATGATTCATCAGAGAGAGAGTTTTATTAACATAAAATTAAATTTGAGGGATTCTAAATTATCTATGTACGAATTTAATATATATATATAAGTATTTTATTTTATTTTATTTATTAAAATAATTAATTTTCTTATAGTCAATAATTAAAAACATTATTTATTAATTTATTACCTTTTATAATTAGCTATTTAGTTTATTTTATGACTTATATGATTAATAATTCCCACATAAGATGTTATATTATAGAATGATACATTTATAGAGAGTTTCTATCCTAATGTTCATGGTATTTGGATGTGATATTGAAATTATTCAATCGGGGTGAACAAGTTGATTATAGTACAAGTAAATTTTGGGTTGATAATGATTCATTAGTGGTTACAACATTATTTTAAGAACATAAAATTTTATCCTATTTTTATTAACATATATGAAATAAAGTTATTGAATAATTATGTACAACTCAATACTAATATTTTGGATCCCTATATTGAATAATGATGTAGAAAAATAAAAATACCCCATAAGCGATAAATATAGAATGAGTATGTAATAGAAAAATATGTTACCAAATAAATTGATGAAAGGTTTTTTCATCATTTTTGTTCTTAATTTAATATCAAGATTCAATATGGTTGATATCATTTAAATTATATAAAAAATTTATATAAACTTGTATATATAATTAATTATGTTAATAGAGCAGAACAATCAAAATATTTGATGTTTTTTAGTCGAATTACATTGAATAATGGTGGCTAATTCAACGATTACAATACCACTGGGCTCATGTTTCAATATATTAATCATTATGAATATTTTAATACCCAAAACAATGAAATATACAATGATTATGTTCAATGTTAATATAGAATATAGTTTATATTGTTGAGTAAAATTATAATTTGAAATTGGTTGTCTTTTAAATTAAAAGTAACAAGGTAAATTTTATCAGGTGTATAAAAAAAGATTCATTATGATTTATTAACTTAATTTTCTCTCAGTTAATCGATATAGGTGAGAAGGATGAACATGATCTATATATTAAGGCTTCACGGGTAAAAAATATATAATATTATAAAAATATATTGTGTGTTTGGAGGAGTGTGGATGTCCACTTGAAACCAAGAGGAATGTGTCATTTCTGTGAGGAATATAGTGTAATTATTGATATTGAACCAAATCAACAATAATTTATTGAGTTGTTTCTGGCCAATATTGTTAAAATTATTTCTATTTTAATAGAATTTTTAGAAGAGTAATAACAAGATGAGAAAAAATAAAGGTAACAAAAGAACTATATAAATACATGACCAAACAAAAAAATATTTGCAATCTATATTTTTATTAATAAATAAAATAAATTTATTTTCATATTAAAAAATTTAAAATACCTTG
The DNA here is from genome assembly GCA_963277665.1 of Viscum album. Lineage (NCBI taxonomy): Eukaryota > Viridiplantae > Streptophyta > Magnoliopsida > Santalales > Viscaceae > Viscum > Viscum album. The sequence goes on from OY728126.1 coordinate 651,804,228, forward strand.
AACATAGAATCCCAGAGCCGGTGCATTATTTTATTCCATTGGTATATATACCTGAAAAAAAATCGCGAAGGAACATTGTGTTTATTATACTTGGAATTCCATTTTATAGACATGATACCAGTAATATATTGGGTATTGCGAAATAAAAACATGATATAGAATAAAATTAAATAAACATTATCCATCAATTATTATTCAAATATTTCTTCTCCATAACGTGGGGATGGGAAACCTAAAAATTTTGATCTTAAATAACACATTCTGTTCAAATAACTAGATATGGAAATATCAATATGGAAATGTTAGGAACGAGAAATGCATACCATCAAAATCAATAAACTGAAAATAAAATGTATCCGTATATATGTTGATGAAAAATATAATATATTAATTATAAGTAAATATAAATTAAGGGAATTATACATTATTTAATTTCATTTCTCTAGGTTCATAGAGCCATTACCATCATAAAATTTCACAAGATGGTTTAACTATTGGGTAAAACCCATATATGTTGGACAACTATTTCATCTGATTAGAATATTAATGCATCAAGGGGATATCTATAATCAAGACCCAATAATGTCATATATATCAAAATAATTACTCATATCTAATAATGAATTCAAATAATATGAAATATTCCTTATCAAATATCCTTAGTTAATTAAGGATAATAATTTATCAATTATTTTCATGTTAGTCAAATTACTGTAAAAGTAAAAACTATATTTAAAATTATATATTGTTTAGGAAATAAGAATATTAATCATAAGAAAATATGGGTATTTAGTGAAATTTATAATTATAATTTATTAAAACAATTTAACTGTTTTATTATAAATGTAACAATCACTAAAAAAAGTGATATGTCAAATATAATCAATAAGAAGAGATTTTAGGAAAATAATCCTTAAACATCACAAATTGACACATACCACATGAGCATTTAAATCATTATTCCAGTGAAGGAAATTTATTCATACCATGATGAAACATTATTCACGGTATAATTTTTAAAATGTGGAAGTGGATACAATACCCAAATGAATAAGTGGTGTATGTGGCGTATGCATCATGAAATGAAATGTAAGACAAGAATCCCTTAATTTAACATTCCTTTTTTGTTGTGTTGAATTTATATTCATGTATTATGGTTTAAAATATGTTCCTAAATATACCATTACTATAATAATGTTTATAATATCATATATCATCTTCTTATAATATCTTATTACTTGTTTATTAACATTCTTTCATCATTTTCACTATTTTGAGTCTTATTTTCCTCGTTTACTCAAGTATGTTTTGACTTTTTATTTTATTCAACTATTAAACTGATAAATATTTCATCATATATATAATATAAAATTGGAAATTATTATGTTATTTATACTGTTCATATGTATTTATAGTAATCTATAAATTTTGTATGTAAGATATTAAACTCACTACTCATGGAGACGATATGTCATATGTATGCATGAACGTTGAATTCATTTACTATTTGTATTAAAATTAAGAAAAATAATTGAAACTTATGAATATAATGAAAAAATTATAATATTTATGGTATATATGTTAAATATTATTATCTAAATATTCATTAATACGTTCCATGAATGAGTCATATCGCTTTGTATGGGTGGTAGTCCACACATTCTCAAAACAAATTATCATATTTACACATGATGAAAATATTAAAGGTATGTTTAAAAAAATTAGATTAGAATAAATAAATTATTAATAAAATATACATCATATTTAAACTTAGTTCCTATCTTAATGGACAATGTGGGAGGTTCTAATGTAAAAATAAAAAATCATCATTTCATGAGGGAGTTGTTCATTGTATAGTGAAACATTATGTTCATTACCAAATATATTGAAGTCTGTATAATTGTAAATATACTAGATAGAATTCAAAATTAATAGTATATTTTTTATACTATTTTTGTCAAATATCTTAGAAAAATAATATCATCATGGTTGTAGAATGGATTTAAAAATAGAAAACAGAAAGAAAGATGTTACCTCTTAGTTAGGTAACACTTCTTTGTTTAAACCAAAGATTCTTTAAATTCATTACATCACAATGAGTGGTTCTAGGCTTTTGGTACGATTTTTGAGGAACTATATGGGAATATATTTCATGAGGCAAAGTGGGTGTTGATGTGAGTGGATGTGGGAGGAGAGGAGACCCTTTTATAGTGGGGGAGGAGTCTCACTGTCATAATATTTTCATAAAGGAAATACATAAACATTTTTCACATTGAATGTGGATACAATAATAGTCTCAATTATATAAAAGGAAGTATAGTGTCTTAATATTTTTATACAATATCTTATGTAAAATTTTATATGTTTTTAGGACTATTGTTTAAGGTATTGTCCTTTATTAATCTTAATTTTCACATACTAGCTGTAATTAATTTTAATCACATTCAGAAATATTTTTTGTCAAAAACAAATTTTATGAATATGGAATACATTTCTTAAAATTCCAATCATATATTTGGAATAATTTAATTTAAATTTAATAGCATAGTTAGGATAAGAAAGAGGGGTTTTAAGGTAAAAACGTCCTAATGTTTCGTAGGTTTTTATAGTTTATTTCAAAGTGAAATTATTCACAATAAACTAAATTGAAATTATTGATAAAAATATTATGTAATTAAAACTTAAAAAAATAAAAACCATAGATTATTTTTTTACAATAACTAGATGAAAAAGTAGTTTTGAACAAAAATTCAGTATTTTTAACTGTTCATTAAAAATGAATATTTATCAAAAAATACAAAAAAAATCACCCAATGAATTTTTTTTGTCTTTTTAGAAAGAAGAAGTTTAAAATTAAACATTAAATTTATAAAAGTGTGAATAATTTTATTTAAAATGGGTTCTCTATTAAAGGGTTTCAAAATTACTTAGTTAAAATATAGTATTTTATTCATAAAATTGGGGTTTTTTATCTTAATGCTATCAAATATATTGGATGAGTATATAAAATATACTATTTTATACATAATATTTATATCACATTAATATGCCTCATTAGTTATAATTAATTTTATTTATTAGTGTAAAACATCATTGTGATAATAATAATAATAATATTTTACATTATATTCAATAGGTTCTTATATTCATTTCAAAATAGTTATTACCTATGAATTCATTTTATAATTTTATAAACTATAGATTTTCAAAAGTTTGTTAAATATATTCCTTAAAAATATTCTGATTTATAGTTTAAGTGTTATTGTATTACATGTATACATTTTTCTAATATATTATTATTCGGTATAAACTAGGTCTTGTGTGTGATGTAATCTTTCGAAGAATGTGTCTCTTGCGTTTAACAAAAACTAACAGGTTGTTGTGCGAACTACCAAATATAGAATATAAATATTAAATATAAAATAGTAAATATATATTATATTATTGGGGTCTAATATCCCCTTACATGCTTGGTGCTACCTGTCATGCACACTATAAAATATAGGGTTATTGTATAAGATGTTTGGCATGTTACATTCTCCCAACCATAAATAAGTTTCATCCATGCAATTTAAAAATGATCTGGGTGATAGAGGAATTTTAAAATAAAATATTGTTAACCACAAATCCATAAATCAAAGGTATCAATAATGATTATCGATATCTACAAAATTGATGATAATATGAAATCATTTTTGTCTCAATACATTTTTTTATATACATGGAAAATTATATCAATATATAAGAATATAATATTTATATAAAAAAAGTTATCATTATTACACATTTATATATTATTTAATTACATAAAATTACACTTAACACAACTTGAAATATTTGGAATTCTTGTGTTTTTGGGATTTAGGATAATTGCTTTAAAAATTAAAATATGAATTTCAATATCATTACTAAAAACTTCATTAACATGATTGTGAAAAAATTTACATTACATAAACTAGGGAAATACATAAGATATGTGTAAGAAGTGAATCCCAATAATGAAATAAAAAAGTAATAACATGAATATAAAAATACATGTTGTACGAGACATATCAATGACGAATTAATGCATGTTAATAACAAGGAATGATAAATAATGATAATCATAACATGGGAAATGAGAAAACAATGTAAAACACTACATCATTCAAATACGTTAATGATAAACTGGAACAAATTCATGGATGAAAATCTCCCACAAAGGAATCAGGCACAACCCTATCCCAACATGATGTATCCTGATATAAAATATTACCCAATGCATTGGAGTTATATATAATTATATGTTCCCCTATCACAGTCATTTAATTATATTTATTTAGTGTCCCACATAGATCATAACAAATGGATTCATTCATCATCATAATTTATTCATGACCAAAGAGTGTGGATGATATATAGTATTTACCAAATCAAAATTTGTACTTGCATACAAGTTAAAACCCTTTATATGAAATGTATATGACATTCAAAACAGAATTGGTTTGTTATTGAATATTGAAACCACAATATTCTTACATATTTTATTAAATAATTTTAAATAAAAACAACATAAAATCATTATACAATGAGTATCCAAAATTTTAGTGTCTTTGTAAAATAAGGACCATTCATAATATTTAAAAAATAAAACAAAAAATATATTTAGTTCCTATTTTTATATATTCTTGTTGGCCCTTGAATGCTTCATAGTACATGTAATCACCTAAGGATATACACCAAAAAGAGGTGGTATAATAAACCAGTAAGAGGATAGATATGAACATGAAACAACATAACATGGGGTGAGAATATTGAAAACATATAAATTTGATCATGATCAACAGAGGACACATTATATTATATCTTGGAATATGGAAATGAATGAAAATGAAACATCTTGTTTTAATGGTTAACTACATCCCATTGTTGTGAAAATCATTGACTCATGTTTAGGAATATTTCACTTTTCCCAGGAGATACATCACATAGACCAATACATTAGATCACTATATAGTTTTGTGCATATAAGTCACATCATAACTCTTACAATTAGCTATATAATTATGGGCTCACCCATATCATTATAAAATTTACATTATCATGCATGCCACATAGAAAATATATCAACCTTTGAAATAAAATAACTAATGGAAAGGAATTGTTTTCATTTCATAATTAATACCTTCATAAACATTGTGTTCCCAAATTAATGAGGTAACACTTTACATTATAAAATATTCATCAACATTGAGTGAAGGTGAAAAAAATATGCAGAAGAAAATGGTGTATTTTATAAAGAGGTGTTCTTTCTGAAAACATATTTTTTATCATTAACTCAAGTAGAAAACATTCACATCCCAAAAAATGAATAATAATGAATTAGAAATGATTTTTAATGATTATCCATATGGAAGATTTGGTGAATTTTGGAAAACCCCAAAAGATTTGGTTTGGATAATTCCCATTACCTTGTGTCTAAATAACATTATCACATTAATGTCCTATAAAATCACACTAAATATATTAATTAATAATTAAAAAACATTCTATAGATGAATCTGATTTAATATAGTTTACCAATTATCTTTTATGTGCATTTGGATGACTTTTAGAGTTCACTTGCATCATTCAAGCACATTTATTTTCATGGTTTCCATGAACAATTCACTTGTATATAGGAATTGATGTTCTTGTAAAATGATGATAAACATCCATTATTGTTCTTATATGATATTAATTATATTATATATGATTAAATAAATTTTTAGTTTGTAAGGATGAATCATTTGATTAAAATTCACGATGATTGCTTTAGGTTAATTTTGGTGGTTTTTCGATCACTATGAACTCATTTTGTTTAATAATTTAGTACTATGAGATTAAGTAATTTATAGAACATAAAAGGGCTTATAAAATAAACATTATAATATTTTTTAAACAGTTTACTATTATTATTAACATCCTTCAATGTATTTAAGGAAAATTAATGTGCATCACCAATGATGTCGATAAATTTACACAACACTGGCGAGGATTTCATTTATAGAATAAAAGAAATAGAGGGAAGTGTTTTATATAGGAAAAATATTATGTAATGTCCCGGACCTCTCCGGTCCATTACATTGTGAAATTTTGGTGTTGGAGGTGTTCCGGGAGGTCAAGGGGACTTATCCCCAGCACATTACCAATTTTCCAGTTCTGTGAACAGTGTTTCCAGTTTTATGAATAGTAACAGATCAGTCTGACAGATCGGTCTCACAGATCAGTCTCACAGATCGGTCTCTCAGATCAGTCTCACAGATTGGTCTCACAGATCGGTCTAACAGATAGGTCTCATAGATCGGTCTGACAGCTCGGTCTCACAGATCGGTCTAACAGATCGGTTTCACAGATCGGTCTGACAGATCGGTTTCACAGATCGGTCTGACAGATCGGTTTCACAGATCGTTCTGACAGATCGGTTTCACAGATCGGTCTGACAGATCGGTCTGACAGATCAGTTTCAGAGAGCAGTCTAACAGATCGGTTTCATAGACCGGTCTGACAGATCGGTTTCACAGATCGGTCTGACAGATGGGTTTCATAAATCGGTCTGACAGATCGGTTTCAGAGATCGGTCTGACAGATCGGTATGACAGATCGGTTTCACAGATCGGTCTGACAGATCGGTTTCACAGATCGGTTTCACAGATCGGTCTGACAGATCAGTTTCACAGATCGGTTTCACAAATCGGTTTCACAGATCACTTTTACAGATCGGTTTCACAGATTGGTCTGATAGATCGGTTTCACAGATCGATCTGACATATCAGTTTCACAGATCGGTTTCACGTACAGTAACGGTGGGTGAACAGTGTTTCTAGATTCCTATAGTTTTTCCCCTTTTGACGTTTCTTTTGACGTAAAATACATTTAATGCCTTATTTTAATGACTCTTAAGGCCGATTCAAATGCCTTAAATCCTATATTAATTATTCCTAAGGCCTAGATGTATTTACTTGGTCAAACCGCGTGGGTTAATGCGATCCGTTTTTAATGAAGAATTAACCAGATCTTAGACCGTCGCCCCATTAAATCTTCAAAAATGTACGAGATATCATTCTCCCTTGTTCTTTCCCTTTTTTCTCAGGTAAGAGATGCTAGAACCTTTCAAACATTTCTTTAGGAGTTTCACAATCAAACCCTACTCCTCCGATTGGTATTCCTCTATTTTGGATGCAACCTAACTATGTCGGTCAATCTTACCAATAAGGTATGTTTTATCGTCGTTCCTTTGGGGTTCATCTTCTCTTTTTTCTCCCTTCCATATTATACCATGCAATTTCCATGATTCTAATGGGGATTTCTTGGGGTTGGTTGGTACTGT